>CM073583.1:46965338-49365338 GCA_037074715.1 Magnolia kwangsiensis
TTACTAGAACAATTAAGAATGCTAATAAAGGAATTACAAGAAGTAAATGCTAAACTATTACAACATTCTCACAATGCTTGAAATAAATGATTATAACATTCACATCCATATATACATCTCACAGATGAATAATAAAAGATATGAAATATAAACCACTCAACCACGGAATATAAGGGATTATAGTGGTTCGCCTGTGTGTACACCAACTGTTAAAAAACAGCCACACAGAATGCTACTCCACTCCTAATATCCTCATACAGGGGATATTAGCATTCACTATTAAATTAGGTTTTTACAGGTTCACCCAAAACCTTACAATTGTGTCTTTCGATGTGGGCTTACACGATTAAATAAACCCCACTTCTGAGTTTTCTTGGCTCTCCTTAGATAACCAATACAATAAGAGTTTTCTAACAAATCCCAATCAAAACCAAAAATAAAAAGGAATTTACAAATTAAATGTAAAATACCTGAATATCTCCTTCGTTGTAGCAGCCCAGAAGAACCAAGTCAGAGTAGATGATTGAATGTCCAAACTCACATTACAATGGTTCAAGTTCTAGTTGATTTTAAATTAAATCAAAATGGGCTATCTTTAATTGATTTTAATTCCAAAGAAAGGGAAATAGAAATTCCTCTTTTCAGATTAGATTAGAATACAAGAAATAAAATCAATTAATAAAGCTAATGAAA
Organism: Magnolia kwangsiensis; assembly: GCA_037074715.1. NCBI lineage: Eukaryota > Viridiplantae > Streptophyta > Magnoliopsida > Magnoliales > Magnoliaceae > Magnolia > Magnolia kwangsiensis. The sequence goes on from CM073583.1 coordinate 46,966,032, forward strand.
GAGAATATTAAATACGCACACTTAGCTTAGAATGGAGCATAGTCTTATCTCTCAGAAGGCTGAATTAATTAGCTTGAATTCTCTATTTTATTCTGAGATTCATGCTCTATTTATAGTTGAGCAAACCACGTCTTTGACTGGTCGAAGAATCAACCAAAATTTAAATTTTCGGGTGCGATAAGATTTTATAGTTGCACGACCGGTCGTGGATACCCTACGACTAGGTCCGTAAGTCACACATGACTGGTCGTAGGTGGCCGAAATTCAATGCTGTACTTGAATCGAAGGTCTACGACTACTCGAACAATCAGTCGACACTGTTCCTACGACTGGTCAATCAGTCTCCAGGACTGATCGTAGCATAACAATTTTTTTTTAAAAATCCTCAACAACTTAGGACTGGTCATGGAATTTCTTGGACTAGTTGAACCAGTGCTAGGACTAGTCGAACAAGGTCCAAGACTAGTCTTAGAACAAACCAAATTTACTTATAAAACTATATATGGATTATGTATCTAAAATGTCCTACTCTAAGGTCAACCTAATGTCAGTCATACCTCAATAGTGAAGCAAGGACATTGAAACTTGAAGACAAGTGACCTTTGAGTATAATTAAGCCTGAGATATTGATCTTGAAAGTTTTTTGAACTTGAAAACTTATGAGATCTTGAAAGCTTCTTGAACTTGAAAACTTCTGAGATCTTGAAAGCTTCTTTTGTCACATATACAAGCTTCAAAGTAGTGTCTTTTTCACCACAAATTTGACAATAATAAGGGCTATAAACTATAGCACTTACAATCTCTCCCTTTGTCAAATTAGTGACAAAACATATATCCAAGATATAATACATAAGACAAAACATATATCCAAGATGTGATACATAACACCGAATATCTGATTAAAGAATCATGCACCAGTTGTTATCAACTAACACACATTCATGTACCTACAAATCAATATTCAACTAACATACAATCCATACTCATACAGTCATGCTTATACAGTCTTGCTCATACAGTTTATCTCTGCACATACTCCCCCTGAATAACATATATCTACAAAAATATGACACTAGCATAATGCAATGCAATGCCACTCAATGCAATACTACTCCCTCCTTATACCACCAATCCAGCATTAAAATAGCATCAGAAAATCAATATATGGATATCCATACTCTCCCCTTTTGTCACAATATGTACAAAGGAAGCACAAAACAGATTGGTAAGGAGTAATAATCAAGGAGATAAAGAAGAGGAAATCAGACAAGAGTTTAAGAACATAGCATAAAGCAACATATATAATGTAAGAAATGAGCTAAATCAACAATAGCTAAAGTAGTAAATCCTGTCAAGTGAACATAATAGAAATATAGTTATTATAGACCAGCAAATAGAAAATGAACTACTCTAAACCAGATGAAGGAGCAGGTATGAATGGATCAAGTTTATGCATACCCTTATTCAAGCGCCTAAGATACTTGCGCATATACTTGAATTGTAAATCATGGGCAACAGACATGTTTTCCATCTTAACATTATATTCTCAACTTTCTCCTCCAATGCACTTAGTCGAGCATCAAAGACAGAAGGCTCATAATCTGGATCATTACAGAGTCAGATTCAATTTCTTCAAAAATATCATCCATGTTAATATCATTAGGAGAAAGATCACCAACTTCTTCCTCATGTTAGACTTCAGCCGTATCAATACCATCTCTTTGGCTAGAAAGAAATTTCAGCTTCATCTTATTGATATTAGAATTGTTAAATATCAGATGATGGATTAGTGGCTTCGTCAACAAGCATATCGACTAACATGTGTAGCCAATACAGTTATCAAATAATCAAAAGGGATATCACTATGACCAGGATGGAGTCGAAACTGAATGATAGAGTGACAAATCAAGGATGGTAAGAAAATATTAGCACCTCTGGCAAATATTATGAAGAACACGAACCATGAATGCCGTTAACCTCAGTTTTATTACCTAATCGAGGATACAAATTCAACACAAAGATCTTATGAAGAACTCTGTATTTGGGTAATAAAAATCTTGAGGGGAGCCGTATTTCCTTTATGCGTCCATTGAACATCCAGATTGTATAAATTCTTAGTTAGCATACGTTTTTCAGTCGTGAGGGTTTTTTCAGATAGTGTATGAATGGAAACTCCATCATCATTCACAGGAATTTTTATAAGAGCTGAAATTAAGTGACGATCAACGTCAAATGGTCCTTCTCTTGTTGGCAATTTTAAATGTCAGATTTTCCAGTGAAAAGTCACATATGTAAGCAAACATGGATTGGGCAATGGACCGGTATGCTGGCCCACCCCAATGCAATAAGTTATCCCAACCAACAGCTTGAAGCATAGGAAGGATATCAAAAAGGAGCAGTATGATTAATATCAACAGGATGTTTAAAAATAAAATCACGTAATCAGATGTCCCGAACAAAGGATGAATCATCCTCTGGAGCCCTAAGATGAGACTTAGAGATAGTGGCCAATCTAGAAGAAGATGGACCACGAGAAGTTATTTTTCTTCCCCTAAAAGCCATTTACAAGAAGGATTTCAAAGAATAAAGAGTTACAAACGATTGAGAAGTGGCTTTTCTCAAATAAGATTTTTCAAAAGAAAAACCCCAAATCAAAACGAAATTTGAAATAGATAACTTCAAGAGAGAAATGAAAGTAATCTAAACATAAAACTACAAGAAAAATATAAATGGAGCACTAACCATGAAGATTTTGGAAGTTGGCTTCGACTAGTCGAGGTTCGGCCCATTGGAGAGTGAAATAGAAATGAGGAAGATGATGGTGTTTCCCCAAATTAAAGACATTCACGAGATTCACGACTGGTTGTGGATGTACACAACCGGTCGTACCACAAATGCTCGTGTATATTCACGATCGGTCAATTACCAGATAAAAAAAACAATTCCATTTACAAATTTCAAGATTTTTTTGCATATTTTGCAAATATTAAAATCTAACCTAACAAGTATATAAAATACGATACAAAAATGTATAAAATATCATTTTAAAATGCACATGCCAAGATCAAATTTCATTTAGTTAAACCTGCTTTTATCTAGAGGTTTAGTGAAAATATCAGCACGTTGATTCTCGGTAGGGATATATTCTAAAGATATAACCTTTTCTTCTACTAACTCACGGATATAATGAAATCTAATGTCAATGTGCTTAGTATGAGAATGCTGAATAGGATTTTTTGAAATATTTATACACTGAAATTATCACAATATAATAACATAGAATCCTGTTTAATTCCATAATTACTTAACATTTAATTCATCCAAACAAGCTACGTACACGCATTACCAGCTATGATGTATTCAGCTTCAGCTGTTGAAAGTGATATAGAGCTTTGTTTCTTGCTAAACCATGAAACTAAACAGTTTTCGATATAAAAGAAACCACCACTGGTTGATATTCTATCATCAAGATTACCAGCCTAATCAACATCCGAGTACTCAGCTAATTGAACACTATTCGCATGTGGATACCAGGGACCGAGATTCACAGTACTTACAACATATCGAATAATCTGCTTAACAGTGATCAAGTGCGATTCTTTAAGATCAGACTGATATCTGGCGCAAATACCAACACTTAGTGCGATATCAGGTCTACTAGCAGTTAAATATAATAGGCTACCAATCATACTCCGATATAATTTCGGATCAACATTTTTACCTGCAGAATCTTTTGAGAGTTTCAAGGTAGTACTCATAAGAGTATCGAAGTTCTTACCATTCTCAAATTCAAATCTCTTAATTAAATTCAAGGCATATTTAGATTGAGAAATGAATATTCTATTAGGTTGTTGCTTTACTTGCAACCTTAAGAAATAATTCAATTCCCCAACCATGCTCATTTCAAACTGTGACTTCATCAAATCTGCAAACTCAGTATTTATGTCAATACAAGTAGATCCATAAATGATATCATCAACATAAATCTGTTCCATTAAGATATGATCATTATATTTTTTAACAAACATATTTTTATCAACAGATCCCATTTGAAAATTATGGCTTAATAGAAACTTTGATATTTTCTCATACCATGCCCTAGGAGCTTGTTTTAATTCGTAAAGTGCCTTTTTAAGGTGATACACATGATCAGCACTTTTGGGATCTTCAAAACCCATTGGTTGTTCAACATAGACTTCCTCATGTAAATTACCATTTAAGAAAGCACTTATCACATTCATTTAATAAATCTTAATTTTTCTAAAACATGCAATGGATATAAATAGTTTGATTGATTTAAGACGTGCTACTGGTGCAAAGGTTTCATCAAAATCAATACCTTCAATTTGAGTGTAACCTTGTACCACTAGCCTAGCCTTGTTCCTAATAATATTTCCAAGCTCATCAGACTTATTTTTGAAAATTCATTTTATTCCAATGATGTGTTTATCTTTGGGTCTAGGTATGAGATACCAAACATCATTTCTTACAAATTGGTTAAGTTCTTCTTGCATCGCAACAATCCAGTTTTCATTAGCAAGAGCTTCTTTTATGCTAGATGGTTCTATTTGGGATGTAAAACATATGTAATTACATATATCCTCAAGTTGTCTACGAGTACGAACACCAGTGAGAGGATTTTCAAGAATTTGAGTAGTTGGATGATCTTTAACAGTCATTGGTTTAGAATCAGTCTAATTAGATGAAGTAACAGGTTTATCAACTACAAGAACTTCATCATTATCTGAACTTAAGACTGGTGTGTTTAAGTGATCATCAATGACCACATTGATACTCTTGAATCACACCGGTCCTTTTATTCAAAACCCTATAAGCACGACTATTTAAAGAATACCTTAGAAAGATCCCATCATCACTTTTCATATCAAATTTTCCTAGATTTTCACTATCTCGTAAAATATAGCACTTGCCGCCAAAAACTCAAAAGTATTTAATAGTAGGCTTTTTGTCGAACCACATTTCGTAAGCCATTTTATTATTACCTTTACTAGTGTAAACTTGGTTAATAATATAACAAGCTGTATTGACTACTTCAGCCTAAAGATTCTTAAAGAGCTTCATGCTATTCAACATGACATTAGCCATTTCTCGTAGCACTCAATTTTTCCTTTCCACTATTTCATTTTGTTGTGGAGTTTTGGGCGTCGAGAATTCATGTAATATTCCTTGGTTGCTATAGAACTTCTCAAAATCACTATTCTCAAACTTAGATCCATGATCACTACGAATCTTACTGATTTGAGAACCTTTTTCAATTTGAATCCTTTTGAGAACTTTTCTTATTTTTTCAAGGGTTTCAGATTTATCCCTTAAGAAGACTACCCATGTATATCTGGTCGAGTCATCTACTATTGCTAAGATATATATTTTGTCAACTCGACTCTCCGTTCTGGTAGGTCCTATTAGATCCATGTGGAGAAGTTTGAGTAGTCTTGATGTGGTATTGGAATTCACCTTTTTGTGTGAGTTCCTAGTTTATTTGCCAAACTGACATTCACCACATATCTTATCTAATTTTTGAAGTTTGGGTAGACCTCTTATAAGTTCTTTTTTGATCAATCTAAATAAGTTTCGACAGTGTACATGTCCAAGACGTTTATGCCATAATTCAATCTCATCTGTATGAACCATGTAACATGTTTGATTAGATGAGCTGGATTCGCTAACAATATAGAAATTTTCAGACGTTCTATGTCCAGTTAGTATTAGAGAACCCTTGTTATTTAGAATCTCATAACTTTGATTAGAAAACCGAACACTATGGTTATTATCGTATATTTGAGATATGTCAGCAAATTATGTTTTAGTCCTTGAACATATAAGATATTCTTAAATAACGGAAGGTTATAGAGTTGAACCGTACCTTGGCCCCATAATTTTGCAGTTACTGCCATCACCAAATGTGACAGAACCATCAGTCATATTTTTTAGATTGGTGAATAAAGCCTTGTCGCCTGTCATATACCTAGAGCATCCACTATCTAGGTACCACCTTGAATGACTTGTAGCTTTAAAAGCAGTGTGGGCAACCAAGCAAGTGACCTTTGGAATCCATTTCATAACCATTTTGGGTTTAGGTGGATAGTTGGTCTTCTTTCGATTGTAAGAATTATAAGTATGACCTAATGAGTTAGACTTTAGAAGCTCCTTAAGTAAATTAACTATCTTTTTAGCCAAAGGATTTTGGTTATGCTTCCTATAGTTGCAATAATTTTCTTTAGGTTTTTAAACAGACTTAGGGTCTTTAAAAAACACTTGTCCTTTCCCTTTTGAGTTTAAGGTCTCTCCTTTTACAAACTTAGGAGGTGCATTCTTTAGTTTATGAGAACCATTCTTATCATAACCCAGACCAGATCCATCACCACATTTTCTCGATCCTGATAAGAGTTTTTCTAATTTAGAATCACCTTGGGCATATTTCTAAGTTTTCTTTAAACTCAATAGAGAAAAGACTTCATATTTTAATTGGTCGTTTTCAGATTTAAGATTTTCCACTTAGGCAGTCTTAAAATCCAAATCGCATTTTGTCTTTTCAAAACAGTCTGAAATATAGGACTTTTCTAAAACAAGAGATTCATAAATTTCTTTGAGTTTAAAAAACTTATCTTTTTGAAGTTTCAGTTTTACCGCAATTTTACAACTCTCCTTGTATAGGGCATTATAGGCATCTTGAAGATCATCTTCATTTTCACATTCACTATTTAGATTTTCTTCACTTATTGAATCATTGTCTGAAAATGTGAATTTAGTTAGAGTCATAAGGGCTTTCACCTCATTGACCGACTCAGTTTTAGAATCTTCAGATTCAGAAGAAGCTTCAGAATCAGAGGATTCATCCCATGTAGCCAACATACCCTTTTTCTTGGGTTTGTCCTTTTTAGGACACTTGTTAGCCAAATGCTCATATTCTTGGCAGTTGTAACATTAACTATCTTTCAAAGATTTCTAAGTTTTAGCTTTAGATTTTGATATTTTCTTATCATATCCTTTTTTAAAATCAACTCTCTTTTTACTTTAAAGACTTTATAAAACTTTTTTGCCAAAAGAGCCATATCATCTTCAGAGTTATTTACAGCAGAATTTTCTTGAAAATTATTTTTAGAAGTTTTAAGAGCAATTGATTTTTCTTTTGGAGCTTTAAAAGTTAACTCGTAGGTCTGTAAAGAACCAACTAATTCCTTAACCCTCATATTATCCGTATCACGAAGTTCCTGGATCGCGGTTACTTTAGAGTTGAACCGTTTAGGAAGTGAGCGTAGTATTTTTGCACACACTTTACTTTTTGAGATTCTATCACCAAGACCCCACATAGAGTTTACAATGTCATTTAATCGTGTATAAAAGTTTATAAATGTTTCATTTTCCACCATATGAATTTCTTCAAATTTAGTTGTAAGGAGTTGGACTTTCGATTTCTTAACAATTGAGGTACCCTCGTGTGTCATTTCTAATGTATCCCAAGCTTTCTTTGCAGAATCACAAGATATAATTCTTTTGAATTCATCCGGTGATAGTGTGCAAGTGATTGCATTTAGTGCTTTAGCATTTGCACTACTCTCACTTTTTTGAAGAGTGGTCCAAGAGAAATAAGGTGTTACTCTCATAGATTTTGAACCATCAACTCCAGTTACTTCAGTGGTAGGAGGGTTCCAACCATTCACAGTGGCCAGCCACACATTTTCATCCATGGATTTTAAGAATATTCTTATCCTGGCTTTCCAATAAGCATAGTTGGAGCCATCAAAGGGTGGTGGCCTAGTGACTGATAGGCTATCAAAATTTGACATTTAAATAGCTTAAGTCGTTAGCTCAGGAAATAAATTCAAGAATTAAGAATTAAAAAGAGCTATTAGGCTCTGATACCACTTGAAAAGGCCTAGCTATATGTCCTAGAGGGAGGGGGGAGTAAATATGACTGTGTCAAATAAAACATATAACAACGAAAATTAAACAAATACGATAGCTAACAATTAAAGTAAACAAATCTCAATGCAAGAATGTAAAGAATGTAAAGCAACTTTAAAATTCAGATCTTGAGAGGTTGATACAAATGTTATTCTAAGGACAACCTTACACAAAAAATCAGAGTTTATGGTAGGACAACCTTATTTCTAGAAAGGCCTTTGTATCAAATTTCAAATCGAAGAGGAAAAGAAAATAAAATACAAACTGCACTGAAGAATAAATTGTAATCAATTATATACTATTCTAAGGAGAACCATGCACCATAGAAATGACAGGGCAACCTTACTAGAACAATTAAGAATGCTAATAAAAGAATTGCAAGAAATAAATGCTAAACTATTACAACATTCTCACAATGCTTAAAATAAATGATTACAACATTCACATCCACATATACATCTCACAGATGAATAATAAAAGATATGAAATATAAATCATTCAACCACGAAACACAAGGGATTATAATGGTTCGCCTGTGTGTACACCAACTGTTAAACAACAGCCACACAGAATGCTACTCCACTCCTAATATCCTCACACAGGGGATATTAGCATTCACTATCAAATTAAGTTTTTACAGGTTCACCCAAAACCTTACAATTGTGTCTTTTTATGTGGGCTTACACAATTAAAAAAACCCCACTTCTGAGTTTTCCTGGCTCTCCTCAGATAACCAATACAATGAGATTTTTTTGACAAATCCCAATCAAAACCAAAAACGAAAAGGAATTTACAATTAAATGTAAAATATCTGAATATCTCCTTCCTTGTAGCAGTCCAGAAGAACCAAGTCAGAGTAGATGATTGAATGTCCAAGTTCAATGTCCAAACTCACATTACAATGGTTCAAGTTCTAATTGATTTTAAATTAAATCAAAATGGACTAGCTTTAATTGATTTTGATTTTAAAGAAAGGGAAACAACAATTCCTCTTTTCAGGTTAGATTGAAATACAAGAAAAAAAAATCAATTAATAAAGCTAATGAAAGAGAATATTAACTATGCACACTTAGCTTAGAATGAAGCACAGTCTTATCTCTCAGAAGGCTGAATTAATTAGCTTGAATTCTCTGTTTTATTATGACATTCGTGCTCTATTTATAGCTGAGCAAACCATGTCTTTGACTGGTTTTAGGACCTCTACAACTGGTTGAAGAATCAACCGAAATTTAAAATTTTAGGTGTGATAAGATTTTACAGTTGCACGACCGGCCGTGAGTACCCTACAACTGGTCGTAGGTCACACACGACTGGTTGTAGGTGGCTGAAATTCAACGCTGTACTTTAAATCGAAGGTCTACGACTGGTCAAACAACTAGTCGACATTGTTCTTATGACTGGTCGAACAGTGTCCAGGATTGGTCTTAGCATAACCAAAAAATTCTGAAAATTCTCAACAACTTAGGACTGGTCGTGGAATTTCTTGGACTAGTCGAACCAGTGCTAAGACTAGTCAAACAAGGTCCAGGACTAGTCTTAGAACAAATCAAATTTACTTATAAAACATATATGGATTATGTATCCAAAATGTCCTACTCTAAAGGTCAACCTAATGTTAGTCATACCTCAATAGTGAAGCAAGGGCATTGAAACTTGAAGACAAGTGACCTTTGAGTATAATTAAGCATGAGATATTAATCTTGAAAGTTTTTTTAACTTGAAAACTTCTGAGATCTTGAAAGCTTCTTGAACTTGAAAAATTATGAGATCTTGAAAGCTTCTTTTGTTCATCACATATAGAAGCTTCAAAGCAGTGTCTTTGTCACCACAAATTTGACAATAACAAGGGCTATAAACTATAACACTTACAATAACCCATCCAAAACAATATCCACACCATCCAAGCCATCCAACAAATAGGTCAACCCCTCTACATCAACCATGATACCATCCCCACTATAAAAAAAAAAGATCATAACAACACTAAATGAACCCATAGTCTCATTCATAACCCTCCTTCCAACACTATCTTCATCATCGAACCTCTCAACCATGAAAGCCCCATTAAGGTTTGAAATTCCAGTAACTCTCCCCTTAATGGGAGCATTCATGGTTGCCCCAACAACCTCCTCCAAAGATATATCAATGCTCCTATTCAATGCCCCATCAAAATCATCTCTAAAGGATATATATTCACCATTCAAAGCCAAGGGAGTTTTTGATGAGTTGAGCCAACTAAATCCAGCCACCACATCTCCCAAAAACCCATCATTACCATCCATAAAGGGCCACAAGAAGAGGACAAAAGTAAAGCAAAGAAGAAGATATAAGAAGTTGACATGTGAGGAAAATATTCAATTGAACCCAAGGTTTGACAACCCAAAATGCAGGGCGGTGATGTAGTAATAACTTGGTGAGACCGAGGTCGAATCCTTTGGAAATGGGAAACACAGCTTAGAACTAGCCTAACAATAATGCTTTTTTGGGTTTTTAATATAGCAAAGTAGAAAAAGAGTTTTATAACACTAAAAATAAAACACCAAGGATCCATGAATCCACTTATAATAATTACAATATCTTATTCATTAATTCATTGTATTACTCAATTGGAATCGAAGTCCTATGCTATCCAATCGAAAAATAATTCTGTTAAACCAATCATTAACACCAATAAGATATGATTTTAATTAAATGATTGTTGAGACTTAAATATTACATATTTAATCCTTCATCACATTAGTTTTCCTGACATTTAAGTGTTAATTCGATTTAATTATATATATTTTTATTATACGAGGTGGTTTTGGACTTAAAGATGAATATGACCTTAAAAGGATGGATTTAGAGCTTAAAATAAGATAATGAAAATTTAAAGATTTGAAAGTCATTAATGAAGAATTCACATACCAAAGATCCAAGAAAACCAAGTACAAAGGAAGAAGAGACTGGAAAAATTACAGAAGCAACAGAAGAAATGAATTGTTCGATTCGACTTTAAGTCTGACTGAAGCCATGTTCGATGCGATTGAAGGAAATTTTGATGCGATCGAAAGTGTACAAAATAGTCCAACGAAGAACAATGAATTTCAAAGTTAATTCGATTCAACCGAGGATTAATTTGGTTCGACCGAAGCCATGTTCGGTGCCGCTGAAGATACACTCGGTGTAACCAAGATCTGGCAACTAAAGGAAACAAAATTTTCATAAGCGACTTTGGTTCGACCAAAGGTAACTTCGGTCCGACCGAAACATAAGAGAAGTGCATAAATCCAAGGTTAGTTTAAGAAATCTCTAAGTTGGTGTGAAAGTTGGAGTTCTACAACTATAAATACGAGTCCCTAAGACATTCTAAAGCATCTCTAGGGTTTGGAAAGGGAGAGAAGGCCAAGGTGGGGGCATTGACAATGTTCTTCCACTTCAATTTGTTTACAGGTTCTAGTTGATCTTTTTTTATTTTTTCACATAGGATGTTAGTCTTCTTAGGTTAATCTCTTAGCTAAGGCTAAGGGATGAAACCTATAATTTATTTTGATATTTAGTTTACTTTGATTTAAGTATATATTGAACTTTCATTTAGTTTAAATAAAGATATATGTTGAAAACTATAGTTTATTTTGATGTTTAGTTTTCTCTAACATTACTAACATTATTTATTATTTTTATTTTATAGGATCATCAGTCTAGTTCCTCTCTTTTGGTAACATATTCCCTTACTGTTCACAACCCCAAGTGTAGGGTCACGATGTAGTAATAATTCGGTAAGACCGAGGTCGAATCCACAGGGATTAAACTTATACGTATTCTGAAATAACTAGAACTATAATTATAAGAAGATCTAAATATGAAATCTGGAATAAAGGAGCATGATTGTGAATAAAGTTAATTAAAACTTGTGAATTTAAAGGTGGGAACTCGGGTGCCAAGGATCCACTTATAGTTATTAAGATGATACCTTACTTGATTCAAGGAATACAATTGGAATCGGAGTCTTATCCTATCCCATTGGAAGATAAAGCGATTTAAATCAAATCTGAACTTTCATTAACTTAATTCTCAATGGAGGAGAATTGTGATGATTAGAAGGGATTCCATCACCCTACCATGCCCAGGAGACAATGATGAATAACGGGATTTACCAATCTTACTATCTCAAAACAGGAAAAGAAGATATCCAAAGCTATCATAGCATCTATTGTAATTTGAGTCATAATAAATCACATAAAATTAAAAATATTTTCTTAATATCAAATTAGAAATAAATGAAGTTTAATAAGAATAAGAATCAAAGTAAAATAAACATCTAAATACACTACAAGTTTCACTTCTTGGCCCTAGCTAAGAGTTTTAGCCAACCATAGACATGATTGAAACCAAATCTTTAAACAAAGTATGAAAAATAAACTAGGGAAGAAGAAATACTTTTTGGCGGCTGTTCCACCTTGTGTATGTTCCTTGAGACCTTTTCAAACTTTAGAAGATGCTTTGGAGCATCTTAGGGAGTCCTATTTATAGTTGTGAAATTCCAACTTTCACAATGAGTTGGAAAAATCTAGAAACCGCCTCAAATTTATGCACTTTGTGCAGTTTTTCAAAATATACTCAGAGTTTAAACTGCCTCAAATTTACACATTCTGTGCAGTTTTTAAAAATAGACTCAGAGTTTCAGAATATACTTTTTCAGGACAATTTCAGAAATATATTTATTTTCAAGACAATTTCAAGATTACTTTTCTTCATTTCAAATCTTTGATTTTCTTCATTCCTTACTTAGTTTTCTTGGATCCTTGGCATGTGAATTTTTCATTAATAATTTTAAAATATTTATTTAGTAATCTTTTGAGTATAAATATTCCTTTTAACATCAACTGCACCTTAAACTCTTGAAATCACCTCACACATGAAAACATACATAATTAAATCGATTAACTATCATGTTTATAAAACTAAGGTATAAATAGGGAGAAATATGTAATATTTCACACTCAACACACACCCCAAATAGCATTTTGCTAGTCCCCAGCAAAACATGCGTGAAGATATCCTCAATTCTCAGTTGCAAACCTCTTTTAGAAAATAATCTTTTGTGTAATCAAATATAAACGAGTATAATCAAGATGAGAAAGTGAAATTTTGAAAACCTAAAGCAGAATCACATAAGCAATCAATCAAATAGGTTCTATATCAAGCACTTAGGAGCATAAGTTCATATATTAAGTTTTTTAATGTGCTCAGTGAATTTCAACTTACTTTCCATAAAAAATACTACAATTTTAAAATATTAGCCATGATCATCACTTAAAGATTAATTGAATGGTTAAGTGTTGATTTTAAACTTATCCCATTTTTCTTCTTTTTCCAGTTTTTGATTTTATATCAACAGTCATTTAGTTATTCTTTTCAATCTTTTCATTCTTTTCCAATCTTTTCATAATATATGACCTTTTTATTGATTTTTCTATTTTTTAACTAGTTCTTTTCATCTTTTTAAGGTGGATAGAATTTTTCAGACTCAATTCTCAACATCTATCAATGATACACATACTAGCAATTAGAAATTTTAGCATTATTCACAGGAAGTAAATCGAAGGTGTCTTGTGACTTGGACCAACATGATATTCAAACTTTCTCTTAATTAATTAAATGAGAGAACTTAAGTGAGAGTCTACTTAGTTGATCAAACTCCAACAATTCAAAATTCAATCTCCGTATTATCATCATACTCAAAACATTCTTAAGTGTATAAACTATCGCTTTCCAAAAAGGTTTTTAGCTTGAAAATTTAAAAATTTTTACAATTTTTGCTCAAAATTAAGAAAACACTGATTAGTTTACCTAATCCACACCCCTAACCTAAAACCTATATTATCCTTAATGTAAAAGATATGAGCATGCAATGCACATGAGATAACCAAAAGAAATTGGAAGTGATGGGAAGATAATACTTGAAAGAGAATTGAAGCTTTTTAAAAGTTCTTAACATGTAAATGGGTTAGCACGAAGGCTAAACAAACTGAAATCAAACTATCCTAATCCTAAATCCTATGAAAGCAATAAACCTAATTATACCTCCATCAGACTAGGAGGTCAATCATGATACATAGGATTAGTCAGAGGCATGAATGTGTCCTTTGAATCAAACTTCTCAACAAATGGCTTGAGACAATGTCCATTTACTTTGAAAACATTGTCATTCACTGGATTCTTTACTCAAAGGCCCCATGAAGATAAAAAGTAGTAACAATGAAAGGGCCAGTTCAATGAGATTGAAGTTTTTTTGGAAAAAGATGTAACTGAGAGTTATATAGAAGGACTTTTGGGCTGGATGTGAATGATTTTCGAAGGATGTTTCGATCATGAAATAGCTTCATCTCGTCCTTATAAATTCTCGAGTTCTCGTATGCATTGTTCCAAAATTCTTCGAGTTTATTCAATTGAAGTTTGCGCAGCGAGCCAGCGTTGTCCAAGTTAAAATTTAGATATTTGATAGCCCAGTAGGATCTATGTTCCAACTCTATAAGCAAGTGACAAGCTTTCCCATAGATGAGTGAAAATGGAGACATTCCAATGAGCGTCTTAAAATTTGTATAGTAAGTCTATAAGGCATCGATCAAGCGGATTGACCAATCCTTACGGTCAGGGTTAACTGTTTTTTTTCAAAATTTGCTTAATTTTCCTATTAGAAATCTCAGCTTGTTTGAGGGTGGTATAGAGTGCTCACCTTATGAGAGATGTCATATTTCTTCATTAAGTTCTCAAATGGCCTATTACAAAAGTGTGAATCTCTATCACTAATGATGGCTCGAGGTGTTCTGAACTAGGAAAGGATGTTTTCTTTTAAGAATCTAATCACCATTTTGTGATCATTATTCCAACATGGGATTGCTTCGAACCACTTAGTGACATAGTCTACTGCTAATAAAATGTAAATATTTTCAAAGGATTGGGGGAATAGCCCCATGAAATTAATGCCACAACAATCGAATGCTTCAATGATAAAAATTAGATTTTATGGCATCATATTTATATGGGACAATCCTCCCAATTTCTGACAATGCTCACAAGCTTTGCAAAACTCATGAGTATATCTAAATATAGTGAGCCAGTAAAAGTCACACTGCAGAATTTTAGTTGTGCTCTTTTTAGCAGAAAAGTGACCACCACAGGCCTGAGAATGACAAAAGGAGATGACACTCTGATGTTCCTTGTCTGGCACACATCTCCTTAGAATTTGGTCTGGGCAATATTTAAATAGATGGAGATCATCCTAGAAAAACTTGTGTACCTCAGCGAAGAATTTTTTTCTTATCTTGTGCAGTCCAATATGTTGACATGAATCCTGCAGTAAGATAATTTGCAATGTTAGCAAACCAAGGTAATTGGAAGAGTTTCAAAAATTGTTCATTAGGAAACGTATCATGTATAGGTGTCAGGTTAAGGGAATTAGGGAGATCAAGCCTATAGAGATGGTCAGCCATTACATTCTTTACTCTCTTTTTGTCTTGTATTTATATGTCGAATTCTTGAAGTAGAAGGATCCATATTTTCAAGTGAGGCTTGACATCGTCCTTAGAAAAAAGATATTTCAGCATTGCATGATCAATGTAGATGATGATATTGGATTAGATTAAATAGGACCTAAATTTATCCAAAGAGAACACTGCGGCTAAGAGTTCTTTTTCTATAGTAGAATAGTTCACTTGAGCAGAATTTAGAGTTCTACTCGCATAGTGAATCATGCAGGGCTTCTTTTCTTTTCTTTGGCCTAACACGGCCTTAATAGAATAGTCAGACGCATCGCACATAATTTCAAAAGGAATGCTCCAATCGGGTGGCTGCATGATAGGTGTGGTAGTCAACATAGCCTTGAGCTTAGTGAAAGCTTCCTAACATTGCTCAGTCCATTCGTATGGTGCATCCTTTTGAAGTAAATTACATAAAGGACAAGAGAGATGACTAAAGTCCTTTATGATCACTTATACAATTTGGCATGTCCTAAGAATGATCGCACGTCACGTATGCTCTTGGGTGAAGGTAGGTTCGAGATAAGATCAATTTTTACCTTGTCTACCTCAATTCCCTTGAACAAAATTATGTGTCTAAGAACAATTCCCTTGGGGACCATAAAATAACATTTTTTTCAATTAAGAACTAAATTCCTTTCTTCACATTGCTTCAACACATTTTTAAGATTTTCCAAACACTTGCTGAAGGATGGACCAAAGACAGAGAAGTCATCTATGAAGACCTCTAAATATTTTCCCACCATGTCAGAAAAAAAATACTCAACATGCATTGCTGAAAGGTGGCAGGGGCATTTCACAGTCTGAATGGCATCTTTCGGTAAGCAAAGGTGCTAAAGGGACATGTGAATGTTGTCTTTTCTTGATCTTCAAGGGCCATCTCTATCTAATTGTAGCCTGAATATCCATCAAGGAAAGAGTAATAAGAGTGACCAGCTAGCCTTTCCAAAATTTGATAAATGAAGGGCAAAAGAAAGTGGTCATTCCTTGTGACGGTATTCAACTTTTTGTAGTCAATGCCACTACAAGAATTCCTACTTTTAGCAACAAAAATTTTCGTCTCTAAAGGTCAACATTTCGTAGCTAAATGTTTTTAGCGACGAAAATTTTTGTCGCTCAATTCGTTGCTAATACACTGTCACTACAAACTTTCAGCAGCTAAAAAGTTAAATTCATTGCTAAATGTAAACTTTTTAGCAACGAAAATTTCGTCGCAACAAAAACTGTAGAGGACTTTTAGCAGCGAAACGTTTCGATGCAAAAAATAATTGTACCATTTTCGCTGCTTAAAAAAGCTGTGGAGGACTTTTAGCAGCGAAATAGTTCGTCCCTAAAAAACTATAAAATTTCGCTGCAAAAAATTATGCCACTTTTAGCAACGAAAATTCTCGTTACTAAAAAATCTTTGGGAAACTTTTAGCAGCGAAAATTGTCGCTGCTAAAAATATATTTTTATTTTTTACAGCGAATAATTTCGCAGCGAAAAATACTTTACAAGACTCATAACAACAAAAATTTCGTCCCTATAATATTTTAAAAAATGTTTAACAACGAAAATTTCGTCCCTACAATATTTTTAAAACTTTTAGCAACGAAAATTTTGTCCCTATAATATTTTTAAAAATGTTTAGCAACGAAATCTTTTGTCCCTATAATATTTTAAAAACTTTTAGCAACGACAATTTCGTGCCTATAATATTTTCAAAATCTTTTAGCAACGAAACGTTTCGTCCCTATAATATTTTAAAAACCTTTTAGCAACGAAAATTTCGTGCCTATAATATTTTCAAAATATTTTAGCAACCAAATGTTTCGTCCCTACAATATTTTTAAAACATTTTAGCAACGAAACTTTCATCCCTATTATATTTTCAAAAACTTTTAGCAATGAAAGGTTTCGTCCCTATAATATTGTAAAAATCTTTTAGCAACGAACATTTCGTCCCTATAATAATTTCAAAAACTTTTAGCAAAAAAATTTTTCGTCGCTAAAACAATCTAGCGGCGAAAAAGTTCGTTGCTAAAAGTCTCTTTTTTTTTTAACATTATCCGATTGAAAATTCCGTGCAAAATACCTAATAGACACCTGTTGCAATATATTTCATCATATTCATCCTGATATACTTATTATATCATCATATTCATATTCACATCTTGATATACACTTGTTATATCATAAGACACCTGTCAAATTTCATCATATACACATTCAAATCCATCTAACCCAAACTAGCAAATCCTTCCAAACATAAACTACATACATTCAAACACAACCAATCTTATACGCATCACAGTCATTCACGCATAAATATATAAAAGTTTAACATCATAAATAAAAAAGAAAAAATCACAAAGCTTAAGGCAAATGTGGTGGGGCATTAGTAGGTAAGCGTGCAGCGAAAGCTTGAAACATCTCCGTCATCCGTCGCTTATGCTCCACCCGCATTTCCTCTATCTTCCTCTCATGCTCCTCCTTCTGCCTTGCCAGTTGATCCTCCATCTTCCTCTCCTGCTCTTCCTTTTTCCTCGCTAGCTGATCCTCCATCTTCCTCTCCTGCTCCTCCCTCTGCCTCGTCAGCTCCTCCATCATCTTCCTCTCCTGCTCCTCCCTCTGCTTGTTCAGTTGATCTTTGATGTCATCGATGACAACTCGTAGCTGCTGAACCTCTCTCTCTACGCTATCAACTCGGCGTACGACATTGTCGCCAACTACGACGGATCGGCTGGAGGCAGCTCTAGCGGGTGCCATGAGCTTGACACCATGGCCAAGCCCACAGACATATCCAGAACGGGTGCCAAGCACCTAAGTCAGGATCTCTGGCTCACTCCGCAGAGTACCATCGGGAGTGAGCTGACTGCGTAAGGTGTCCATCTCCTCCTGTAATTAAAACATATGAATTTTCATAATAAATGACATTATTATAATTTAATACAATTAAATTTTACAATGTAATGATTTTTACCCAAATCTCGCTGGCTTTAGGATGTATCCAAGATCCACTCGCTGCCGACTGTGAGTCCCTTTGTAGAAGTCTACTGATCCGGGCTCCTAGCCAGTGACAGAATCTCGCTGCGTAATCGAAAGGAAAATAGAGTTAATATAAATGCATGGAAAGAATATAAAAATTGCCAGTAATTTCTTACCATGTCCTGACGAAGTTGAACAAATGACTTTGAACCAGCTACGTGGTTCACTTCTAACTTTCTCCTGTTGTCGGAATTTATTTTTCTCCTCCTCTGAACACATTATACATAATACATTGTTATTAATTGCAAATGTAATTATTACGTTAAGATATCATAAATATGCAAATATTACCTGAAAAGAATCAGACGAAAACCTATCGCAGAGTATCTGCCAGTCCTCACGGGTCACGTGAGGCGGTGCGAACTGTGCGGGCTCCTCGTGGCTCATGGACCACTTGTACTGCTGGTATAACTTACCGCGGTAAGCCTTGAACCGCTCCTTCATCATGTCGTCAATGACATAGGATATGTGCAGAACACTTAAATCCAAGTGAAATTTATCTTGCAGTTTCATAAATAATAGATTAAGACAATAAACTTATTAAGAAAATAACTTAGTCATAAATGAACTTTTATAAAATAAATTAAAATTCATAAGGTTAAAGTTAAGGTTAAGGTTAAAGTTTAGGTTTAGGATAAGGTTTAGGTTAAGGTTATGGTTTAGGTTTAGGTTATAGGTTATAGCTATAGGGAATTGAGAAAGGTTAAGGTTTTAGGTTTATGAAATCGAGTTCGGGTTCGAGTTTAGGTTTGGGTTTTCAAGTTTAGGTTTAGGTTTAGGTTAGGGAGTTGAGATTAGGATTTGGTGTAGGTTTAGGTTTAGGGATTTGAGAATATGTTAAGGTTTAGGTTTAGGAAATCGGGTTCGGGTTCGGGATCAAGATTAGGCTTAGGTTTTCAAGTTTAGGTTTAGTTTAGGGAGTTGAGATTAGGTGTAGGTTTTGGTTTAGGAATTTGAGAATAAATTTAGGTTATAGGTTTAGGTTTAGGTTATAGGTTATAAGTGTAGGTTATAGGTTTAGATTTAAGTTACGTTATAGGTTAAGGTTTAGGTTTAGGAAATCGAGTTCGGGTTTGGGATCGGGTTTAGGTTTGGGTTTTCAAGTTTAGGTTTAGGTTAAGTAGTTGAGATTAGGATTAGGTGTAGGTTTAGGTTTAGGAATTTGAGAATACATTTAGGTCTTAGGTTTAGGTTTAGGTTATGGTTTTGGTTTTGGTTATAGGTTATAGGTTTAGGATAAGGTTTAGGTTTAGGTTTAGGTTATAGGTTTTGGGATTTGAGAATAGTTTTAAGTTATAAGTATAGGTTTAGGTTAGGTTATAGGTTTTGGAATTTGATAATGGGTTCGGGTTTATGTCATAGGTTTTGGTTTTGGTTTAGGTTATAGGTTTTGGTTTATGTTATAGGTTATAGGTTTAGGTTTAGGTTTAGGATATAGGTTTTGGGATTTGAGAATGGGTTCGGGTTTAGGTTTAGGTTCTGGTTTTGGTTTAGGTTATAGGTTTAGGGATATGAGAATGGGTTCGGGTTTAGGTTATAGGTTCTGGTTAATGTTATAGGTTATAGGTTTTGGTTTTGGTTAAGGTTAGGTTTAGGTTATAGGTTTTGGGATTTGGTAATAGTTTTAGGTTATAAGTATAACTTTGGGTTAAGTTATAGGTTTTGGGAATTGAGAATGGGTTCGGGTTTAGGTTATAGGTTTTGGTTTTGATTTAGGTTATAGGTTTTGGTTTATAAGTATAGGTTTAGGTTAGGTTATAGGTTTTGGGATTTGATAATGGGTTCATGTTTAAGTTATAGGTTTTGGTTATAGGTTTTGGGATTTGGTAATAGTTTTAGGTTATAAGTATAGCTTTGGGTTAGGTTATAGGTTTTGGGAATTGACAATGGGTTCGGGTTTAGGTTATAGGTTTGGGTTTTGATTTAGGTTATAGGTTTTGGTTAAGGTTATAGGTTATAGGTTTAGGTTTAGGTTAAGGTTAGGTTTAGGATATATGTTTAGGGATTTGGGTATAGTTTTATTTTATAAGTATAGGTTTAGGTTAGGTTATAGCTTTTGGAATTTGATAATGGGTTCGGGTTTAGGTTATAGGTTTTGGTTTTGGTTTAGGTTTTAGGTTATAAGTATATGTTTAGGTTAGGTTATAGGTCTTGGGATTTGATAATGGGTTCGGGTTTAGGTTATAGGTTTTGGTTTTGGTTTAAGTCATAGGTTTAGGATAAGGTTTAGGTTTAGGTTTAGGTTATAGGTTTTCGGATTTGAGAATGGGTTCGGGTTTAGGTTATAGGTTTTGGTTTTGGTTTAGGTTATAGGTCTTATTTTAGGTTATTGGTTATAGGTTTAGGATAAGGTTTAGGTTTAGGTTTAGGTTATAGGTTTTGAGATTTGAGAATGGGTTCGGGTTTAGGTTTAGGTTTTGGGATTTGAGAATGGGTTTGGGTTTAGGTTATAGGTTTTGGTTTTGGTTTAGGTTATAGGTTTAGGGATTTGAGAAAGGGTTCGGGTTTAGGTTATAGGTTTTGGTTTATGTTATAGGTCTTGTTTTAGGTTATTGTTTATAGGTTTAGGATAAGGTTTAGGTTATAAGTTTTGGGATTTGAGAATGGGTTCGGGTTTAGGTTTAGGTATTGGTTTTGGTTTTGGTTATAGGTTTAGGGATATGAGAATGGGTTCGGGTTTAGGTTATAGGTTCTGGTTAATGTTATAGGTTATAGGTTTTGGTTTTGGTTAAGGTTAGGTTTAGGTTATAGGTTTTGGGATTTGGCAATAGTTTTAGGTTATAAGTATAGCTTTGGGTTGGGTTATAGGTTTTGAGAATTAAGAATGAGTTTGGGTTTAGGTTATAGGTTTTGGTTTTGGTTTAGGTTATAGGTATTGGTTAAGGTTATAGGTTTTAGGTTATAAGTATAGGTTTAGGTTAGGTTATAGGTTTTGGGATTTGATAATGGGTTCGGGTTTAGGTTATAGGTTTTGGTTTTAGTTTAGGTCATAGGTTTAGGATAAGGTTTAGGTTATAGGTTTTCAGATTTGAGAATGGGTTCGGGTTTATGTTATAGGTTTTGGTTTTGGTTTAGGTTATAGGTCTTGTTTTAGGTTATTGGTTATAGGTTTAGGATAAGGTTTAGGTTTAGGTTTAGGTTATAGGTTTTCGGATTTAAGAATGGGTTCGGTTTTAGGTTTAGGTATTGGTTTTGGTTTAGGTTATAGGTTTAGGGATATGAGAATGGGTTCGGGTTTAGTTTATAGGTTCTGGTTAATGTTATAAGTTATAGGTTTTGGTTTTGGTTAAGGTTAGGTTTAGGTTATAGGTTTTGGGATTTGGCAATAGTTTTGGGTTATAAGTATAGCTTTGTTATAGGTTTTGGTTTTGGTTTAGCTTATAGGTTTTGGTTAAGGTTATAGGTTATAGGTTATAAGTATAGGTTTAGGTTAGGTTATAGGTTTTGGGATTTGATAATGGGTTCGGGTTTAGTTTATAGGTTTTGGTTTTGGTTTAGGTCATAGGTTTAGGTTTAGGTTTAGGTTATAGGTTTTCGGATTTGAGAATGGGTTCGGGTTTAGGTTATAGGTTTTGGTTTTAGTTTAGGTTATAGATTTTATTTTAGGTTATAGGTTATAGGTTTAGGATAAGGTTTAGGTTTAGGTTTAGGTTATAGGTTTTGGGATTTGAGAATGGGTTCGGGTTTAGGTTATAGGTTTTGGTTTTGGTTTAGGTTATAGGTTTAGGGATTTGAGAATGGATTCGGGTTTAGGTTATAGGTTTAGGGATTTGAAAATGGGTTCGGGTTTAGGTTATAGGTTTTGTTTTAGGTTATTGGTTATAGGTTTAGGATAAGGTTTAGGTTTAGGTTTAGGTTTAGGTTATAGGTTTTGGGATTTGAGAATGGGTTCGGGTTTAGGTTTAGGTTTTGGTTTTGGTTTAGGTTATAGGTTTAGGGATATGAGAATGGGTTCAGGTTTAGGTTAAAGGTTTTTGTTAATGTTATAGGTTATAGGTTTTGGGAATTGAGAATGGGTTCGGGTTTAGGTTATAGGTTTTGATTTTAGTTTAGGTTATAGGTTTTGGTTAAGGTTATAGGTTATAGGTTATAAGTATAGGTTTAGGTTAGGTTATAGGTTTTGGGATTTGATAATGGGTTTGGGTTTAGGTTATAGGTTTTGGTTTTGGTTTAGGTCATAGGTTCAGGATAAGGTTTAGGTTATAGGTTTTCAGATTTAAGAATGGGTTCGGGTTTAGGTTATAGGTTTTGATTTTGGTTTAGGTTATAGGTTTTGTTTTAAGTTATTGGTTATAAGTTTAGGATAAGGTTTAAGTTTAGGTTTAGGTTATAGGTTTTGGGATTTGAGAATGGGTTCAGGTTTAAGTTATAGGTTTTGGGATTTGAGAATGGGTTCGGGTTTAGGTTATAGGTTTTGGTTTTGGTTTAGGTTATAGGTTTAGGAATTTGAGAATGGGTTTGGGTTTAGGTTATAGGTTTTGGTTTTGGTTTTGGTTTAGGTTATAGGTCTTGTTTTAGGTTATTGATTATAGGTTTAGGTTATAGGTTTTTGGATTTGAGAATGGGTTCGGGTTTAGGTTTAGGTATTGGTTTTGGTTTAGGTTATATGTTTAAGGATATGAGAATGGGTTCGGGTTTAGGTTATAGGTTTTGGTTAATGTTATAGGTTATAGGTTTTTCTTTTGGTTAAGGTTAGGTTTAGGTTATAGGTTTTGGGATTTGGCAATAGTTTTAGGTTATAAGTATAACTTTAGGTTAGGTTATAGGTTTTAAGAATTGAGAATGGGTTCGGGTTTAGATTATAGGTTTTGGTTAATGTTATAGGTTATAGGTTTTGCTTTTGGTTAAGGTTAGGTTTCGGTTATAGGTTTTTCTTTTGGTTAAGGTTAGGTTTAGGTTATAGGTTTTGAGATTTGGCAATAGTTTTAGGTTATAAGTATAGCTTTGGGTTAGGTTATAGGTTTTGAGAATTGAGAATGGGTTCGGGTTTAGGTTATAGGTTTTGGTTTTGGTTTAGGTTATAGGTTTTGGTTAAGGTTATAGGTTATAAGTTATAAGTATAGGTTTAGGTTAGGTTATAGGTTATAGGTTTTAGGATTTGAGAATGGGTTCGGGTTTAGGTTATAGGTTTTGGTTTTGGTTATAGGTTTTAGGATTTGAGAATGGGTTCGGGTTTAGGTTATAGGTTTTGGGATTTGAGAATGGGTTCGGGTTTAGGTTATAGGTTTTGGTTTTGGTTTAGGTTAGAGGTTTAGGGATTTGAGAATGGGTTCGGGTGTAAGTTATAGGTTTTAGTTTTGGTTTAGGTTATAGGTCTTATTTTAGGTTATTGGTTATATGTTTAGGATAAGGTTTAGGTTTAGGTTTAGGTTATAGGTTTTGGGATTTGAGAATGGGTTCGGGTTTAGGTTTAGGTATTGGTTTTGGTGTAGGTTATAGGTTTTGGTTAATGTTATAAGATATAGGTTTTGCTTTTGGTTAAGGTTCGGTTTAGGTTATAGGTTATGGGATTTGGCAATTGTTTTAGGTTATAAGTATAGCTTTGGGTTAGGTTATAGGTTTTGGGAATTGAGAATGGGTTCAGGCTTAGGTTATTGGTTTTGGTTTTGGTTTAGGTTATAGGTTTTGGTTAAGGTTATAGGTTATAGGTTTAGGTTTAGGTTAAGGTTAGGTTTAGGTTTTGGGAGATAATGGGTTTGGGTTTAGGTTATAGGTTTTGGTTTAGGTCATAGGTTTAGGTTTAGGTTTAGGTTATAGGTTTTCGGATTTGAGAATGGGTTCGGGTTTAGGTTATAGGTTTTGGTTTTGGTTTAGGTTATAGGTTTTGTTTTAGGTTATAGGTTATAGGTTATAGGTTTAGGATAAGGTTTAGGTTATAGGTTTTGGGATTTGAGAATGGGTTCGGGTTTAGGTTATAGGTTTTGGGATTTGAGAATGGGTTCGGGTTTAGGTTATAGGTTTTAAGATTTGAGAATGGGTTCGGGTTTAGGTTATAGGTTTTGGTTTTGGTTATAGGTTTTGGGATTTGAGAATGGGTTCGAGTTTAGGTTATAGGTATTGGTTTTGGTTTAGGTTATAGATTTAGGGATTTGAGAATGGGTTCGGGTTTAGGTTATAGGTTTTGGTTTTGGTTTTGGTTATAGGTTTTGGGATTTGAGAATGGGTTCGGGTTTAGGTTATAGGTTTTGGTTTTGGTTTAGGTTATAGGTTTTGTTTTAGGTTATTGGTTATAGGTTTAGGATAAGGTTTAGGTTTAGGTTTAGGTTATAGGTTTTGAGATTTGAGAATGGGTTCGGGTTTAGGTCTAGGTTTTGGTTTTGGTTTAGGTTATAGGTTTAGGGATATGAGAATGGGTTCGGGTTTAGGTTAAAGGTTTTGGTTAATGTTATAGGTTATAGGTTTTGCTTTTGGTTAAGGTTAGGTTTAGGTTATAGGTTTTGGGATTTGGCAATAGTTTTAGGTTATAAGTATAGTTTTAGGTTAGGTTATGGGTTTTGAGAATTGAGAATGGGTTCAAGTTTAGGTTATAGGTTTGGTTTTGGTTTAGGTTATAGGTTTTGGTTTAGGTTTAGGTTATAGGTTTTGGGATTTGAGAATGGGTTCGGGTTTAGGTTACAAGTTTTTCTTTTGGTTTAGGTTATAGGTTTTTGGATTTGAGAATCGGTTCGGGTTTAGGTTAAGGGTGTAGTCCTTACAAATACAAATACAAATATAAACACGTCCTATCCAAAATACCAGGCCCTTCCAATGCCGTCCATAGGAAATGGACAGCTTCATCATGGTCATAACAGCGGTTCCCACCTTCCAGGGACCCCCGCTCAACATCCGGATAGCTCTGACGCACATCCAGGTCTGTTCCATCAATTTCGAGCAAATACATTTAAAAACAAGGTAAGAATCTATTTTTTTATGGATGAAAACCAATCTTGAAGACTATTCATTAGGCAGTCCCTACAATGGAGAGTAGTTAGACATTGAATGATTAAAAGCATTAACCACTTCTGTTACTTTTCTGCATATACACAAGATTCATAGGCTGAAAAATTACCATTGAGTTCGTGTTTTATGTTCTGTTAGTAGAGACAGACAAGCTCTTTATACCATATTACCTACAGCTGATGAAAATTTTAAGTAAATTGTACGAGGTTTACAGTAATCATGGAGATTAGAAAATTTCCAAGTATATGCATTTCAATCTGAGTTATTTTTCTAATCATGATAGCCTTGGGAGGGGTGATACGAGGGATGGGTTAATTACAAGAGGCCTGATTAAAACTGTATTGGGTTATCTTGCCGGACATAATCATTTCTAGACCAGCAAGATAACTCAATATAGTTTTAATCAGCCTCTTGCAATCAACCCATCCCTCGTATCAACCCTCCCAAGGCTATCGTCATTAGAGAAATAACTCAGACTGAAACGCACATACTTGGAAATTTTTTAATCTCCAAGATTACTGTAAACCTCGTACAATTTACTTGAAAATTTTATAACATGAAATAGTACATGAGTGAGAGAAGATAACGTAACCTTTTATATAGAAGCCAGAAATTGATAGGTTAGGATTGTCCTATCGAGGAGATTCTTAGGCGTAGTCCATCTGTTGTTGGGACAAACACGCATGGGTTTGGATTATTAGACCATTGACGACCCCACCTGTCATTGAAAACTAAGGATTAAAATGGTGTGACAATATATATGTAGTAAGATATATATATAAATCCCTTGTGTAGTATTTGTAAATTATGTATTTGTGGATAATGTGCAGTTGTGTACTATCATTTATATAAGACATATGTATGTGAGATTGGTGAAGCTAAATTTTAATGGATCACATTAACTTGACAAAATCAAATGTCAAGGTCAGTCTTGGGGTGTTGTCATTCCACTATTAGCTCATTTATGATAGTTATACATATGATGAACGGTTCCAATCTTTGGATCATCTGTACATGTGGGCCCATGATGGTGATCCTGAACCAGCACATAGGGGAAGCAAAAACCATAAAGAAGATCTACCCCTAGCCAAACAACCACACAAACTATAACAACCATCAAACTACATTCATACAGGTCATAAAGAAACAAGATAAGGAAAAAAAATAAGGCATCATTTTTTAATCCATGTCTTAACCCAATCCGTTGATTTCTCACAAACATCACGGTGCTCCCTTTGCTTCCCGCCTACTATGACAGGCAACCCTCTACTTACCATAGCAATTCTCATTTTGGATGGCAGATACTCACTATCTCTTCAGATACTCACTTATCAAGTTGCTTGCAGCACGTGCCTTCAAATATATCCATGAAGCATGGCGTGGGTTTCAGACACTACTGGTCAGTTCTGGAAAGGATTTGTAATCCCACTACCATGAATGTGTTTTGTTCAGGCTGTATATACATTTTGCCAGCTCATTACAGGGCATGGCCAGGAAATGTACAATCCATTCTTCGTGGACCATACCATAAGACACAAGGGTGATTGAACGCCTACCATTAAAAACTTCTTGGTTGCCATAAAAGTTTTCGATCAAGCTGATATTTGTGTTTTCCATTCATCTAGGTCTGTGTGACCTTGTAAACAGATTGGACGGAAAATAACATCATGGTGCGCCCTAAGAAGGTTTCAATAGTGAGCTCCATTTTCCCAGCTGTTTCCTACGGTGCAGTTCACTTGAGCTTTGGATATGCCTTATTTTTGAGCTCATGCTCTAAAATGAGCTGGAAAATCTGATAGAAACACATATATCATGGTGGGCCCTACAAAGTTTGGGCTATGTCGGTCCATGGATATTCAAATTTCAGGTGCTGCAGGCAATTGGCCTTTTCATCCTGGTGCAGCCCACCCTTTTCACCATTCTGAGCTTCAACTCCAGTGTCATAAACAGGAAAAAAATTCCACCAGACATCATATTTTAGACTAACAATAGGTTGGATGGCAAATACGTAATTTTAGACTTTAGCACCAAAATCACTTGTCATGGCAATCTAGTTGGGATGTTATGATATTTATCCTCTGATGGCATATGTGACCCAAATCACTTGTCATGGCAATCTAAATGGTTGGACTAGTCAGATCTTTCAGGGGTTGTTTTGCATCAAAATAGATAGATGGGTTCCAACCGGTTATTCTTGGTCTATGATCAAGGTGTAAGATTTTATTTATTTATTTATTTATTTTGATATTTGAATTATTTTTATTCTAAGAAGCCATTATCCTACTTAAGAACCTATAAATAATCATCTTACCTTGTTATGCTATGAATTCGTATGTGGCCCAAGTAAGCTCACCTACAATCAACAAGACCAACAAAGTTCATAGATTGCACATGGCCCAAAAATAACTAGGATTCATTAATCACAACCATATAATTATGGGGCCCACAAAAATGGACAGTGAGAGATAAAATGGCATTGCCTTTACAGGCCCTCAGTCAATTGGGTTTGACAATAAGGTAGTCTGTAATCGTAGTCCATAACCCATCGTATGCAACAACCCACACGATCCACAAAATCAGAGGGCCTTAAGAACAACCTAATTTAATTGTAAACTTCGCATGCCAGGAGATGGTTTGTCACTATTGCAGTGAAGTAGATTAGATTAATCAGTTGCCAATGTGAAGCAAGATTAGATTAGTCAATTGGTGCCTGTTTGGGTGCCACTTAAAAATGAGTTCATCTAATTTTTTTTACTCGTAAAACTTGTATTAGAGACTGTGATTGTTAGTTACTAAGAAACTTTTCATACAATCAAGTAAGTTCATTTAAGTGCCTGCTTTGTAAAACTTATTTTCAGCACTTATCACTAAAATAAGCTATTTTCTAGTGAATTTTCTACATTCAGATGATTTTCTGCTTTCTTGACTTTGGGATCTGAAAAACGTGGGACTTTTGATATTAATCATTCCTCTGATTCTACGGTTGAGATGGCCCCCAGATAATGATCAATGGCTTAGATCATCCACAGGTGGGCCAAATGAACATATGAGTATGATCTCTCTCAGGTATTTTTCTTAGAATTTATATACCTTATATGAGGGATTGTCACCTAGGAGGCTTTGGATGAGAGAGAGATTATCCCATTTCATCCGAATCTTCCCCTCTTCCCAATCATATTTATGTTGAATCTAAAATTCAACTCAAAAATACAAATAATAGAGTGGAGAAATTAATTAGAAGGAAACTTGAGTGGGACCCATCCTCTAATGGTTGCCCACAAGAGGGCCCCATGGGCCCATATACAACATATCACACCAATCAAACAACCACAATCATCTTATTCCGGCTGTTGAAGTTAGACCCAGCATGTACTACAATCCAGACCGTCCAAATAGGCAAGCTCATTGTGGATGGATCAACATAGCCTGAAAAATCACACTAATCAAATAGTCCCAAACATCTGATTCCAGCCATTATCTGGCCGGCATCAAATGGTTATGGTTGTTTGATTAATCTGACTTTGAGGCTATGCACCATCCATAACCTGCTCCACAATTTAGACGGTTAAGATCCATGCCACGTGCACGGTGATCAAACCACCACCATTATGAAAATCACGATAGACTATTACCATAGTCAGCACCCATATAATACCTAACCTTAGCCTAAACCTAACCCTAACCTAAACCTAAACCTATAACCTATAACCTTAACCAAAACTTATAGCCTAAACCAAAACCAAAACCTATAACCTAAACCCGAATCCATTCTCAAATCCCAAAACCTATAACCTAAACGAAAACCAAAACCTATAACCTAAACCCAAACCCATTCTCAAATCCCAAAACCTATAACCTAAACCAAAACCTATAACCTAAACCCGAACCCATTCTCAAATCCCATAACCTATAACCTAAACCTAAACCTAAACCTTATCCTAAACCTATAACCTATAACCTAAACCCGAATCCATTCTCAAATCCCAAAACTATAGCCTAAACCTAACTTTAACCTATAACCTAAACCAAAACCAAAACCTATAACCTAAACCCAAACCCATTCTCAAATCCCAAAACCTATAACCTAATCCTAACCTTAACCTAAACCTAAACCTATAACCTATAACCTTAACCAAAACCTATAGCCTAAACCAAAACCAAAACCTATAACCTAAACCCAAATCCATTCTCAAATCCCAAAACCTATAACCTAAACAAAAACTAAAACCTATAACCTAAACCCGAACCCATTCTCAAATCCTAAAACCTATAACCTAAACCTAAACCTAAACCTTATCCTAAACTAAAACCTGTAACCTAAACCTAAACCAAAACCTATAACCTAAACCCGAACCCACTATCAAATCCCAAAGCCTATAACTTAACCTAAACCTACACTTATAACCTAAAATTATTCCCAAATCCCAAAACCTATAACCTACCTATAACCTTAACCTAAACCTAAACCTATAACCTATAACCTTAACCAAAACCTATAACCTAAACCAAAACCAAAACCTATAACCTAAACCCGAACGCATTCTCAAATCCTATAACCTAAACCAAAACCAAAACCTTTGACCTAAACCCGAACCGATTCTCAAATCTCAAAACTTATAACCTATCCTTAAACCTTAACCTATAACCTAACCTAAACCTATACCTATAACCTAAAACTATTCCCAAATCCCAAAACCTATTACCTAAGCCTAACCTTAACCTAAACCTAAACCTATAAGCTATAACCTTAACCAAAACCTATAACCTAAACTAAAACCAAAACCAAAACCTATAACCTAAACCTAAACCCATTCTCAAATCCCAAAACCTATAACCTAAACCAAAACCAAAACCAAAACCAAAACCTATAACCTAAACCCAAACCCATTCTCATATCCGAAAACCTATAACCTAAACCTAAACCTAAATCTTATCCTAAAATAAAACCTATAACCTAAACCAAAACCTATAACCTAAACCCGAACCCATTATCAAATCCTAAAACCTATAACCTAACCTAAACCTATACTTATAACCTAAAACTATTCCCAAATCCCAAAACCTATAACCTACCTATAACCTTAACCTAAACCTAAACCCATAACTTATAACCTTAACCAAAACCTATAACCTAAACCAAAACCAAAGCCTATAACCTAAACCCGAACACATTCTCAAATCCCAAAACCTAGAACCTAAACCAAAACCAAAACCTTTGACCAAAACCCGAACCGATTCTCAAATCTCAAAACTTATAACCTATCCCTAAACCTTAACCTATAACCTAACTTAAACCTATACAATAACCTAAAACTATTCTCAAATCCCAAAACCTATTACCTAAGCCTAACCTTAACCTAAACCTAAACTTATAAGCTATAACCTTAACCAAAACCTATAACCTAAACCAAAACCAAAACCAAAACCTATAACCTAAACCCGAACCCATTCTCAAATCCCAAAACCTATAACCTAAACCTAAACCTAAACTTTATCCTAAACCTATAACCTATAACCTAAACTAATACCTATAACCTAAACCAAAACCAAAATCTATAACCTAAACCCGAACCCATTATCAAATCCCAAAACCTATAACCTAACCTAAACCTATACTTATAACCTAAAACTATTCCCAAATCCCAAAACCTATAACCTGCCTATAACCTTACCCTAAACCTAAACCTATAACTTATAACCTTAACCAAAACCTATAACCTAAACCAAAATCAAAACCTATAACCTAAACCAAAACCAAAGCCTATAACCTAAACCCGAACACATTCTCAAATCCCAAAACCTATAACCTAAACCAAAACCAAAACCTTTGACCTAAACCCGAACCTATTCTCAAATCTCAAAACTTATAACCTATCCCTAAACCTTAACCTATAACCTAACCTAAACCTATACTATAACCTAAAACTATTCTCAAATCCCAAAACCTATTACCTAAGCCTAACCTTTACCTAAACCTAAACCTATAAGCTATAACCTTAACCAAAACCTATAACCTAAACCAAAACCAAAACCAAAACCTATAACCTAAACCCGAACCCATTCTCAAATCCCAAAACCTATAACCTAAACCTAAACCTAAACTTTATCCTAAACCTATAACCTATAACCTAAACTAATACCTATAACCTAAACCAAAACCAAAATCTATAACCTAAACCTGAACCCATTATCAAATCCCAAAACCTATAACCTAACCTAAACCTATACTTATAACCTAAAACTATTCCCAAATCCCAAAACCTATAACCTACCTATAACCTTAACCTAAACCTAAACCTATAACTTATAACCTTAACCAAAACCTATAACCTAAACCAAAACCAAAACCTATAACCTAAACCAAAACCAAAGCCTATAACCTAAACCCGAACGCATTCTCAAATCCCAAAACCTATAACCTAAACTAAAACCAAAACCTTTGACCTAAACCCGAACCGATTCTCAAATCTCAAAACTTATAACCTATCCCTAAACCTTAACCTATAACCTAACGTAAACCTATACTGTAACCTAAAACTATTCTCAAATCCCAAAACCTACCTAAGCCTAACCTTAACCTAAACCTAAACCTATAAGCTATAACCTTAACCAAAACCTATAACCTAAACCAAAACCAAAACCAAAACCTATAACCTAAACCCAAACCCATTCTCAAACCCCAAAACCTATAACCTAAACCAAAACCAAAACCAAAACCTATAACCTAAACCCGAACCCATTCTCAAATCCCAAAACCTATAACCTAAACCTAAACCTAAACTTTATCCTAAACCTATAACCTATAACCTAAACTAATACCTATAACCTAAACCAAAACCAAAATCTATAACCTAAACCCAAACCCATTATCAAATCCCAAAACCTATAACCTAACCTAAACCTATACTTAGAACATAAAACTATTCCCAAATCCCAAAACCTATAACCTAAGCCTAAACCTTATCTTAAACCTATAACCTAAAACCTAAACCAAAACCAAAACCAAAACCTAAACCTAAGACCTAAATGTATTCTCAAATTCCTAAACCCAAACCTACACCTAATCCTAATCTCAACTACTTAACCTCAACCTAAACTTGAAAACCCAAACCTAAACCCGAACCCGATTTCCTAAACCTAAACCCATACCTTAACCTATTCTCAATTCCCTAAAACTATAACCTATAACATATAACCTAAACCTAAAACCTAAATATATTATTAAATTCCTAAACCTAAACCTACACCTAATCTTAATCTCAACTACTTAACCTAAACCTAAACTTGAAAACCTAAACCTAAACCCGATCTCGAACCCGAACCCGATTTCCTAAACCTAAACCTTAACCTATTCTCAATTCTCTAAAGCTATAACCTATAACCTATAACCTAAACCTAAGCTAAACCTATAACCTTAACCTAAACCTAAAACCTAAATGTATTTTCAAATTCCTAAACCTAGACCTACACCTAACCCTAATCTCAACTCCCTAACCTAAAACTAAACATAAACTTGAAAACCTAAGCCTAAACCCGACCCGAACCCGAACCCGATTTACTAAATCGAAACCTTAACCTATTCTCGAATCCCTAAACCTAAACCTACACAAAATCCTAATCTCAACTCCCTAACCTAAACCTAAACCTAAACTTGAAAACCCAAGCCTAAACCCGATCCCGAACCCGACTTGAATTCCTAAACCTAAACCTTAACATATTCTCAAATCCCAAAGCTATAACCTATAACTTAAACCTATAACCTAAACCTATAACCTTAACCTAAACCCAAAACCTAAACCTTAACCTAAACCAAAACTTATAACCTTAAACCAAAACTAAAACCTATAACCTAAACCTTAACATAGGTTAAGGTTGTTTTTCTTTTCATTTTTCTTGATAATCTCTCATATGTTCTCTCTCTTTTCATTTATTTTTTTTTCCATAGGATTGTTTATGTTTGGATGGATGCAGTTTATGTTTGGATGGATGCAGTTTATGTCTGGATGGATGCAGTTTATGTTTGGATGGATTTACGTGGTTTCAGTTTAGATGGATGTGAATATGAATATGATGAAATATCTTATATAACAGGTGTATATCAGGAAAAATACAATGAAAGGAAATTTGAGATGAAAAAAAAAAAAGACTTTAGTGACGAAAATTTTCGTCGCTAAAAGCTGTAGGCACGTTTTTTAGCTACGAACATTTTCGTAGCTAAAAGCCCTTGCATTTTCTTTCCGCTCATTTAGTGATAAAAAATTTGGTTGCTAAAAGTCCCAGCTACGAAAATTTTCATAAAGCAATTTGTTAGCTACGAAAATATTCGTAGCTAAAAGTAAACCTTGGGATTTTATATCAAAAACTGTTCACACATTAGTGACTCTAATTTCGTCGCTAAAAGTCACAGACCCATTTTTCAGCTACGAAAATGTTCGTAGCTAAAAGTCAAGTAGCCAGACATTTAGCGATGGAGATTTCGTCGCTAAAACTCCCAACTAAGTTTTTGGCTAGGAAAATTTTCGTTGCTAAAAGTAAACCTCTGCTTTCGTTCCCTTAAGTTTAAAAAATTGTTCACAACATTTAACGACGAAATATTTCATTGCTAAAAGTGACTTTTAGCTACGAAATCATGATTTCGCCGCTAAAAGTAAAGTTTTAAGAACGAATTTTTATTTCGTTGCTACAAGTCACTTTTAACAACGAAAAAAAATTTTGTCGCTAAAAGTTTCGTCGCTAAAAACCCCTTTTCTTGTAGTGTGCACATTCTCCAACCAGTAGTGACTCTAGTTGGCATGAGATCATTGTCGACATTGGCTACGATGGTGATTCTAGACTTCTTAAGAACTACCTGAGTTGGACTCACCCATTGACTATCAGATATAAGGTATATGATATACACATCTAATAATTTAAGTACTTCAGCCTCCACTTCCTTCATGTTTAGATTTAATCGACGTTGTGGTTGTTGGGAGGTTTTTGCATTATCCTTAAGATGAATGCGGTAAGTACAAATCAAAGGGTTAATTCTCTTGAGGTCCGCAATCGATCATCCAAGGGCTACTTTATGCTCAATGAGAGTGAAAATAAGCACACTCTCCCATTCTTTCTCAAGGTGGGATGAAATCATCACCAATTATGTCTCATCTTGACCTAAATAGACATATTTAAGTTCAACGGGTAAGGATTTTAGGTCAAGCTTCGGTGCTTTGAGGCTAGACGGTAGAGACACTACATCGGTTTGGGGTAAGGTTTCAAATTGTGGTCTCCAGTGGTTAACTTCAAGTACTGGTACAACATTAAGCATGACATCCATCTCCCTAATCGTGTCATCATATAAATTAGGGGAGTGGCCCAAGAACATCTCTAGAGTGCCAGATTATAGAGTCAAAAATGCTTTATCTTACACGAAAGGTTCTATCAAGTTAATGTCATGGATATCATCAACATCCTCTAACTGTTTTCTCATGTTGAAAAAGATATTGAACTGCAATTCATATTTTTGAAAGATAAATTTATAATTTCATTCATGTAATTAATGATTGCATTTGATGTTATAAGGAATGACCGACCAAGAATGACTAGAATTTGAGTGCTCATATCTATAATGGGTTGAGTATCTAAGACAATAAAGTCTAGTGGATAGTAGAATTTATCAACTTAGACTAACACATCCTTAATCATCTCTCTCTGTACACGAACTGAGTGATCGACAAGTTGTAATGTGGTCCGGTGAGTTTTAATTCACCTAGACTTAATTGTTTGTAAACCGGGTAAGGGATTAGATTTACACTCGTCCCTAAGTTAAGAAGTGCATGCTCAATCTGGTGATTCTCAATTATACAGGTGATAGTTAGGCTGCCAGGATCTTTATATTTTTATGGCACATCTTGCTTGAGGATGGCACTCACTTTTTTTGTTAGAAAAATTTTCTTTTGCATGTTTTGTCGTCTTTTGGTAGTGTATAGATCTTTCAGAAATTTGGCATATGAAGGAATTTGTTTAATGACATACAATAGAGGAATGTTGACCTTCACTTATTTTAGCACCTCTATAATATCCTGAGAATTAGATGAGGCTTTGGTGTAATCAACCGTTGAGGGAATGGCCCAATCGGCCTACTTTGAGGTTCTAGTTCTAATCCATGTGGAGTATTGCTATGTCTATCATTATCATCTATATCTGGGTCCTTAGGTTTTACAGACCTCACCAGAATAGATTTGTCAATTGTCTTCTCACTCCTAAGAGTGGTGATAGATTTAGCTTGCTCCATCTGATTTGAAGAGCTTGGGTTATTGATTTCATATTTCTATTTTGGGTTGGGGAGATGCTGAGCCGGAAGGATCCCTTTCTCCCCAATTGGATTTTTTTCTCAAGCCCTTGTATGGCCTTTGTCAGGTCTTGAAAGGCTTGTAGCATACCCTGATTAAAAAGTTCTTGATTTTGAATATGTTTTAAGATCGGATCCACTTGGGGTTTCCTTTGATTCAGAAATTGGTCAAGGATCCCTTGAGGAGAAACAGTGTGTCCATTCTTCCAACTAAAATTTGGATAGTTTCTCCAACTTGAGTTATATGTGTTTGAGGTAGGTCCGCTGAAAGGTCTTGGGTAGTTTTTCACGACATTCGATTGCTCATTTAATATCTATTGGAAAGCAAGAATTGTTGGACTATTCTCAGTTGTATGTATGTTACAAGCACAAATACTACAAATAACTTCCGCAGCCTTTTGGGTTCTACCTTCTTAAGTTCTATGGCCTTGATTTTTCTTATAAGTTTGGCCAATCTTGCATTTATGTCATCTTCCTCTTTTAAGACAGATTTCTCCACTTTCCTTTGATTGAGTGGGTTTAGAAGTAGTGGTTCTTGAGGAGATATCCCATGATTGCACATTTTCAGTAAGTTTATCAAAATAATCCCACGCATCATCAGCTTCCTTATTTATGAATTCCCCATTACACATCATCTCCACAAATTGGCGCATGGATGAGGTCAATCCCTCATAAAAAAGCTCGTTATCGTCCATGTTTCATATCCATGTTGTGGACATGAATTTATGAGATCCCTAAATCGCTCCCAACATTGGAAGAAGGTCTCATCATTTTTTTGTACAAAATTCATAATTGCTTTCCTTAAGGTATTCGTTTTATGATATGAGAAAAACTTTTTAAGGAACTCCCTTATCATCTCAACCCATGTACCAATGGACTGTCGTCTTAAGGAATGTAATCATGACTTAGCCTTTTCTTTCAAAGAGAAGGAAAATAATTTTAGTCTTACCGTGTCCTCAGACACACTTGGGATGTGCAATGTAGATATTATCTCATCAAACTCTTTCATATGCAAGTATGGACTTTCAAATTATAGTCCATGAAACTTAGGGAGGAGTTGAATTACCCCTGGTATAATATCCATAGTTCCTGCATTCAATGGAAATATCATGCAGGAAGGTGTACTCACCTCCATCGGTTGTAAATAATCTCATGGAGTACGAGGCGGGGGTACATTAAGCACCTCATTCTCATCCTGAACTTCCTTAACTAGAGGTTAAGGTTGATTTGCAGCCATAACTTTGATTAATTCAGAGGATCTCAAGTGGTGTCTAATCTGGTGATGGATAGGCAACCCTTCGACTAATCCTCCTTCACTCAAGAGACGACAAGTGTTGTCACGAACCCACTTAGGCATGAAATGCTTTCAGCCCTCAAGTAATTAAACAACTAACCTAAAAAGAAAACTCAATAAAATAAAATAAATAAGTGACCTAGAAAAGATAAGAGAGATTGGAGAGAAGTTGCCCAATTAGGGTTACTATGTTAGGATCCTACAAAACAGAAAACAATGTTAGTTTCTAAAAGCAATTTCGAAAAAAATCCTAACTTAAAAACGTAGCAGAAAAATAAACCGTAATCTTAACCTGATTCTAATACTAATTAATCTCAGAAAATGCAGTCGTAGTCCTTGACAACGGCGCCAAAAACTTGTTCACAACCCTAAGTGTAAGGTTACGATATAGTAATAATTAGGTAAGACTGAGGTTGAATCCACAGGGACTAAACTTGTACGTATTCTAAAATAATTAGAACTAGAAGTAGAAAAAGATCTAAATCTAAAATCTGAAATAAAGGAGAGTAATTGTGAATAAAGTTGATTTAAACTTGTGAATTTAAAGGTGGGAACTAGGGTGCCAAAGATCCACTTGTATATATCAAGATGCTACCTCACTTAATTTAAGGAATACAATTGGAAGATAAAGCAATTTAAATCAAATCTGAACTTTTCATTGACCTAATTCTCAATGGAGGAGAATTGTGATGATTGGAAGGGATTTCATCACCCTACCATGCCCAGGAGACGATGGTGAACAATGCATGCAATTTGTCAATCTCACTATCTCAAAATAGGAAAAGAAGATATCCAAAGCTATCACAACATCTATTATAATTTGAGTCACAATAAATCATAGAAAACTGAAAATATTCTCTTAATATCAAACTAGAAATCAATGAAGTTCAATAAGAACAAGAATCAAAGAAAAATAAATATTCAAACACGCTATAAGCTTCACCTCTTAACCCTAGCTGATGATATTCTTCTCTTCTCCAATGGCAAGAGAGAAAACTTCCTCCTCCTCAAGACGTTCCTAACTTTATTCCAGGAAGCTATAGGTCAAAAAATTAACCCAAGAAAGATCCACTTCATCTGTTCTAATGCCCTTTCTCCTGCTAGGATAAGATCCACGGAGCAAATTCTCAGCTTCCATAAAGCTTCCGAAGGTATTAAATATTTAGGGGCCCCTCTTCGTATTGGCAGAATCAGATCCTCGATTTTTCAGCTCTTGGTCGAGAAGATTGACTGCAAGATTTTTGGGTGGGCTGGTAGAGTGATCTCTCAAGCTGGTAGGATCATGCTCATTCACCACGTTCTTGGTATCTTTCCTATTCATATAATGTCAGTGATGCACATCCCAGCTCAGGTGATTGACAAGATTGAAAACAGTTTCTCGAATTTCTTTTAGGGATGGTTTGATGGGAAGAGGAAACACCATTGGGTGGCGTGGAATAAGATTTCCAGACCTATCATGGAAGGAGGGCTGTGAATAAGAAGATTGAAAGAAGTCATGAATGCTCATAAGCTAAAATTAGCTTGGGCAGTTAAATTTGGCGATGATTCGGGTCCTTGGAGGAAACTCACGCACAACAAGCATAACAGAGATATTTTTTCTAATATTCTCTCGCCTCCCTCCCCTAACCCGTCGCCATTATGGAAAAGAATTAGGGCCCTGTTTCCTCTGCCGTTGGAAATTGTTCAGTGGAGTGTAGGCCGCGGTGAGCTGAATTTTTAGACCAACAACTAGCTAGGCAGGGGACCCCTCCAATGCCTGCTTGATAGCCCACTACCTCCAGAGCTCAATGATCTGCAGGTGAAAGACGTCATCGGACATTCAGTCCACTCCCCCCCTTCCGAGTGTTCTCTCTCCTTCCTCAGCAGATTATTGATGACATTTTCAATGGAGGATTTGCAATGTCTAACGAAAACTCTGATTGCTTCCGGCCGTTAGAAACTTCTGGCGCTTTCTCCTTGCGGTCAGCCTGGAATATGCTGAGAACTTCTCCCCCCTCCCCCAACGCGTAAGCTGGATCTAGCATGCCTCACTTTTGCAAAAATTCTCCATCCTCATGTGGAGAATTCTCCACAAAGTGACCCCGGTCTATGACCGAGTCCAAGCCAAAGGTGTTGCCGTCGCCTCCAGATGTTGCTGCTACCTCGAAGCTGAGAATGATAGTCCACAATCGGAATCTATTGCTCACCTATTCCTCTTTGGCTGGCATGCTCGTGCTCTTTGGAATACATTTAGTACACTGTGTGGAGTTCCTCCTCTGACCCACAACTCTGTTGCAGGGAAATTGGCTTATTAAAGAAATGCTGCGGCCCCAAAAGTGGCATCTATATCTATCAGATCCTTGCTCCCTATCCTCATTCTATGGGAGATCTGGTGTTCCAGGTATGGGGTAGTTAACGACAGATCGCCTATGACCTTCTAGAGATCTATGGCCCATGTTAGGTGGTGGGCCAATCTGGTTATTGGCACAAATAAAATGGACAGTCTTCAGTGGCCTCCTCATTTTTCTCCCATGAAGCCGGTCTCTTCTCAACAGCGTTCAAGCGCTGTCTTGGTGAAATGGAATCTGCTAACTCTGCGTTGGGTCAAGATAAATGTTGATGGCTCGGCGATATCTAATCCTAGTCTGTCAGGTGATGGCGGTATCTGTAGGAATGATTTTGGTGATTTTTTATTTGGATTTTCGACAGCCTACGAGGTTGGCTCTAACAATTTAGCGGAACTTCGTGCTATTCATGACGGGATGGTGTTATGTTTGGAGAAAGGTTTGGATAGAATCATAATAGAGTTTGACTCATATTTGGTGATTACTAGCCTTACTTCTCAATCCAAGACTCCTTGGAAATGGAAACCTTGGATATCCAGAATCAACTGTTTATGTCGTCTGGGCCATTTCTCTTTCTCCCACACTCTCAAAGAAGGTAACTGTCCAGCGGACGGAATGGCCCGCCTTGGTAGTCTATTTCAGCTTTCATTGACTCATCTTAACTCCAGATCTCTTCCTCTACAAATTCATGGGATGATTTTCTTGGATAGGGTCGGGATAAGGTCAATCAAAACTAGTGATAGATAGAAGAGTTTTCTGTTGCATATTTCCTTTCATAGATTTTCTCATATATAGGTGGGTAATTTGTATCCCCTTATAATAGGTCCTCTCTCTCGATTTTGGTTGCGAGAGGACCCGAAATTTCTGTGCAGCGCGTTGTAAGTCAATCTTTCCATCTAATGAATTTTCGTTGTAAAAAAAGAAGAAGAAAAAAACAGAGGTTTAGCCAACCATAGATATGATTGAAACCAAATCTCTTAAACAAAGCATGAAAAATAAACTAAGGAAGAAGAAAAAATCTTTGACGGCTGCTCCACTCTTGTGTATGCTCCTTGAGACCTTTCTAAACCCTAGAAGATGCTTTGGAGTATCCTAGAGAGTCCTATTTATACCTGTGGAACTCTAACTTTTGCACAGAGTTGGAAAAATATACAAATTGTCCCAAATTTACGTACTTTGCACAGTTTTAAAAAATATACTTAGAGTTTAAACCACCTCAAATTTACGCATTCTGTGCAGTTTTTCAAAATAGACTCAGAGTTTCAAAATATGCTTTTTCAGGACAATTTCATGATTCTTTTTCTTTACCTTAAATATTTGATTCTCTTCATTCCTCACTTGGTTTTTTTTGAATCTTTGGAATATGAATTCTTCATTAATGACTTCTAAATTTCATTTAGTAATCTTTTGAGCATAAATCTTCCTTTTGGCATCAATTTCACCTTAAGCTCTTGCTATCACCTCACACATGAAAACATGCATAATTAAATCGATTAAGCATTATTATTTTTATAAAACTAAGTTATAAATATAGATAAATATACAATATTTCACACTCAACACTTCCCCTACTTACTTTCCATATTGCTGTAGGATTTTTTCTGTAAGGATTTGTTTTAGGATTATATTCAAAATTAGGGTTTCATCATATTCATGCAAGGGTGGACACATGAATACTCTAATATACTTCTAGAAGACGAGAGATACCTTGAAGGGCTATCAAATAATTATGTTAAGAAACAACCTATGTCTCAAAAATTAACTGAAACTATGATTGAGAACCAACTAGGATATGATATTCCACCAATTAAGAAGTCCCTACACAATCATATGCATATAAACAATTACACTTCACTGATTAAGAAATCATTACGTGATTATTAGAGTGAGAATAATTGTCACCCATCCGGCAAGAAGAAAATAATGCGTGATTATATTATGGGTGATGACGCGTACCAATGACCATGAAACTCTTCCCTCATATGACTCGTATGACTATAATCAGTGGAAACATTAAAGTTTGAATTGAAGAAATGAACCAACAATCGATTCTAGTGACTATCCTCTTGGATCCCCTACCGTTGAGATCCAACCAGAAACGATATAAGAGGACGCACTTTAGAAATATATGTTTACTCGAAAATAATTCAACCAACATGTCACGCAATCATTCATAAAAATTAGAACATTATTGGAATTTCGTAAATCCTCCATTCAAAGAATTCAGTCACACCTCATTGATGAGGAAGTGGCTAGTTTATCCCAGCCTCGACCCAATCTAGAAACACAATGCGAGGAGAGTGATTTCAACTCGCTTGTGGATTATACTAAATTTGAGAATGAGGAGTTAGATTATGTTCATGAGTATACGGTTCAGTTTTTTGAAGAGTATCTCAATGACAGTCTAAGTTAACGATCGAGAGGCATGAATATTTTTTAAACATAGTGATGTTGATCCACTCCACCTACATGACACGCCTGATTCCAATGTGGAGGA
Organism: Magnolia kwangsiensis; assembly: GCA_037074715.1. Taxonomy (NCBI): domain Eukaryota; kingdom Viridiplantae; phylum Streptophyta; class Magnoliopsida; order Magnoliales; family Magnoliaceae; genus Magnolia; species Magnolia kwangsiensis. The sequence goes on from CM073583.1 coordinate 47,007,887, forward strand.
TAAGCCCCTTTTAACTGAATCTCCTGACTCTTTTAAGCCATGCTCGGCCCACTCCCCTGATTTATATTATGATATTATTAGGGAGATGGACAACTTGCTTGATATGAATCTAGTATTTGAAACTACCCAGTGAAGGCCACCATTAGAGCAGCTACCCCTTGACTATACAAAGCTTTTACTTATTAGTATTAAGGAACCAAGTCTTCACATTAAATCCTTGCCTACTTGGTCCGTCGCTAAAATTTCTGCAAATAAAAAAACAACATTTAAAGAAAAAAAATCTTACACTTGATTGTCATTCAAGAAAAAATTTCGCATGATTGTTTAATCAAAATCCCATTCACAAAATTCAAAAGATTGTTCTAAATATGAAACGGGACAAAATAACATTTTGGGTGTGTTTGGATGCTCAATTAGCTTGAATAGCAAAATGAACTAAATATAGTAAATTGCCAAAATTAGGTCAGATAATGATGAAATAAGGTAATGTAAAGAATATTATTTTCTCTAAAAACTAAACAAATGATCATCATAATTATCTCCAATTAAAATACCAATCCAAGAGACTTTTATTCTCAATATTTCTACAAACATTCAAATAAAACATAACATAATTGAAACACAAGAGAACTGGTAAAGATGGTATACCTATAAGTTGCTTCCATTGATGTTGCATTGTGAATGCTAGCATGATAGTCCTCCTGAACAGTGAGAGACATTGCATTAGTTTTATATAAACACATTTGATAAAGTTATAAATGCGATCCAGGATTTGAATTGTTTAATTACCTGACTTTTTGCCAAAAATTCCTTGAAGTTATCAATCATAAACATTGCCATTGACTAGAAAAGTATGCAATATTAAACAATTTGTGACTGAAATTGGAGTATCATCAAACAATTTAGCTCCTGAAAAGCAAAGAGAATATACTCCTAAATTTGCAGCTTAGGATGAGAAAATAATTGAGAATTTTTTATGAAAAAAATAAAATAAATCATCTGATACATGAGACATGCATTGGTGGTAGAGGGCTCTCCCTCATGCTTCTGTCGCAAGCAAGAATGGCATCACACATTCACCGTTGATATTCGAAAGCCTTAACCCAGCTTCCAAACTATCAATCGCTGAACAAACCATCATCCAATCCCTCCACCACCCACCTCATTATCAAGCATCCGTCCATCGCTGACAACACACCCACGAAGATGAACGGCCCCAACACCTCTGATGGATTGATGAACACCAACGTGAACAGGTAGTTGAGCTACGGCATCGGCCTTACCGTTGGCATTATCCTCCTCACCCTCGCCATTGTCACCCTTGCTTCCTACTTCTGTGCCCGCCCCGCCAGCCTCAAGAGCTCCACAGGTCCCCTCATCAGCCACCAGTAGCTGACAATGAAGTGGACCTAGATGAAGCCACCGTCTTGAGCTATCCTCCTCTACTTTACTCGCACGCCAAGATCCACAACAAGGATACCACCACTTGCTGCTCCATCTGCCTCGCCGATTAGAAGGACACGGATATGCTGCGGCTGCTGCCTGACTGCAGGCACATCTTCCACATTAACTGCGTGGACACCTGGCTGCGGCTGCACCCGACATACCCTATTTGCAAATTTAAGAAAAACTACCCACGCATCCTATATTTACACTATTATCCAATAGGAAAGATTTTTGGAGCACAACCCATTCATGATGGATGCCACCAAATGAACAGCTTGGATCAAAGAATGTTGGACCAACCTCTACCATTGCATGTCTAACTAAAATCTGTATACGGAGGTTTTTTTTTTTTTTTTTTTTTTCTTTCAAAAATACGAATATATAACTGGACTACAGTTTTATCTTAACATTCTATATTTCCTCTTTGTAAGCATCTGAATAACATAGCTGACGAAACACATGAAAAAGGTGGTTACAGAATTCGCAGGTCATGCATGTATATTTTATATTTTGAGGATCATATACAACCGTATGTACTATACCATCCAGTGGGTATCAGATGTTTTCTTTGCATGAGTAACACGTACAAGCCTTGCAATATTGCGCATGCACATTGAGAGCGCAGATTTATAAAGTAGAAAATGAGAAACCTTAGAAACCAAATTACGTTATGAATGTGAAACTCCCGATCAGAAACAACCCACTGGTCATGCATGCAGGCAGTATTGCCAACACAATGAGATTTTGATTAGTGCAGCAGCACATGATGTGGCTCCTTTCCTGTATACATGGCGCATACCTCAAATCCCAATTGCCTAAATAGTGGGACCCACTGTATATTCATCCTGTACAAATTGGAAAATCCTGAGTCCCAACCTCCGATTAATGGAAATTATTTGTCCAATCTGGACTGCTTGCCACAATCCATTTGTGCAGTCCATCAGATGTCTACCAATCGAACAGTTATGATCATATTTTCAGTTTAACTTTTAGGTCGCAGTCCATCTACAATAGGTCCAACTATTTGGGTTGTTAGGATTTGATATGACAAGGAAGCCTCAACTGTATCCTAGCAGCGGACACGACCATAGTATATCGAAAACCTATACGCTGAGTGGCACAAAACGGGACCAAATGCAAGTGTAGCAACTGAAATAAATATATATATATATATATATATATATATATATATATATATATATATATATATATATATATATATATATATATATATATATATTACCCTAAGGCACGATGGATTATGGAATCTCAAAATTTTCAAGCAGATGAAGAATCCATTATAAAGTATTCATGCAAAGATGTACTTGGAGCAGAAGGAGCAGGAGTGGCACCACGGAGAACATAAATTATTTTAGAAATCGAAGCACTTAGGAAACATGAAATTCTGAAGCAGATGCAACGTGTTCAGAAGACCCATCCAACTGAGTGCATGTAGGAAGCAGGCGCAAGTAACAAGAAGTAGAATAAGCTATTTCAATCCACAGCAACTAAATCAACAATCAACCCTAAAATCCCCGAATCCCTAAATTGGCAATGAGAGAGAGAAGCATCAATGTTTGTGAAATCTGTAGCCTTCGACCGAGCTAGAGAGAGAGGGATGGAGTGCGTGGGTAGGGTGTTCGGCAACAAGATCTTCAGTGAGGAGAGAGAGAGAGAGAGAGAGAGAGAGAGAGAGAGAGAGAGAGAGGAGGGGACTAGGGCGAGAGAGGGACAGAGAGAGAGGAGACGGTATGAGAGAGAGAGAGAGGAGAGTTAGGGCCGAGTTAGGGCCGGCGCTCGCCCTATCTCTGATGCGCGTACTTTTAGGGCCTTTTTGATTTTTGAGGTAATATGTAATTACTTGGTAAATGAGTAATAATTACTTACCAGGTAATTACCACGTCGTTTCTTGCACTGACGTTGACAGATTAGCTTTTTGGTGTTAAATTTGAGGATGACTGCCAAATGAATATAAGGCTCATTGTGATGGTTGTTATGTATCAACACCATTCATCCTATACGTCAGCCTCATTTAGGCCATGAACCCAAAAATGAGACAGATCCAAAGTTCCAGTGGACCACACCACAGGAAACAGTGGAAATTGAATGCTTATCGTATAAAAATTTATGTGGCCCTCAGAAGTTTTGGATGAAGCTGATATTTGTGTTTACCTCTTATCAATGTTTTTATAACTTCATGAATAAGTTAAATGACAAATAAACATTAATGTGGGTCTAATAAACAAAATAACTTTTAATGGCGGACATTTAAGGCCATTGTTTCCTGTGGTATGGGCCACTTGAGCATTGCATTTGTCTCAATTTTGGACTTAGGCCCTAAAATCTTCTGATAAAAAAGATGAACGGTGTGGATATGTCATGCACATCACAGTGGGGTCCACTAATGTAAGTTAGCTTTTTCAAACTAATTTTCGAGATAAAAATGCATTTGAAAATTCAAACAGGGGAAAAGGTAATAATGACCTTTTTCAAGGGTATTTCCCCTTCTCTCAAAAATCAAACAGGTCCTTAAGTACACTTAGCATAGTGACTAAACTTTGTGGGGCCCACCGTGAATGCGCGGGGTTTATCCACTTCGTCCATCCATTTTACCACATAATTCTAAAGCATGAGCCAAAGGATGAGGCAGATCCAAAGTTCGAGTGGACCCCACCACAGAAAATAGTGGGGATTGAATGCCTACCATTAAAAACTTCTTTGGGCCATAGAAGTTTTCGATCAAGCTAATATTTATGTTTTCCCTTATTCCATGTCTGTGTTAACTTAGAAAAATTTTGGATCTCAAATAAATATCGTGGTGGGCCCTCCTAAGAAGGTTTCAACGGTGAGTGTGACTATTCCATCCTTTTTCTATGGTGGGGTCCACTTAAACTTCCGATATGTTCCATCAGTCAAATGCATCATTCCATGGTGGGCCACGGGCTTAAAAATAAAGTCAATTCATGACTTGGGTGGGCCACACCACATACTATCGTTGAGAGGGGTTACCTATGCCTTAAACATTTATCATTAATCATATATTGGGCCCACCTAGATGTGATTCACAGATCCAACCCATTCAATATGTGTGTCCCACTTGGATGTGGGGTCAAGTTTCAGTAGCATTCAAAACTCATGTGGCCCCACCAAATGCTTTTATATCTTTTAGGATGTTTTCACATAGTTTTAGATGTTATGGCTCACTTGAGTTTCGTATACCGCTGATTTTTTAAATACCCCATAAATAAAGGGAACACATAAAATGCACGGTGTTGATGTTCTACACACATCATGATAGGCTCCACATAGCTTAACCTCACAGGAAGCTCCCAGTAGGTAACCTTATAGTACCATTTCTGTGTTTAGGTAAGTCATTGGTGGATGTTACACTTCCCGTGTAGAGACCACATTGATGTTTGTATTATATCCACACCGTCCATCCATTTGGAGATATCATGTTAGGGCATAAGCCAAAGAATGATACAAATCCAAAGTTCAAGTGGACCCCACCACATAAAACAGTGGGGAAAGTGACACATACCGTTGAAACCTTCCTAGTGCCCACTATGATGTTTATTTTACATCTAATCTATTCATAAGTTAAAAAATATATGGATGAAGGAAAACACACTTGTTTTAAGAAATTTTTAATGGAAGGCGTTCAATCCCCACTCTTTTTTTTCTTTTTTTTTTCCTGGTGGGGTCCAATTGACCTTTGGATCTGCCACATTCTTTGGCTCATTCCCTAAAATGATCTCTCCAAATAGATGAACAGGCATGGGTAATGCACATACATCATGGTGGGGCTCATAGAACTTAGTGACGTCATTTCTTAGGTTCTCATGAGGCCAGTAAGTTGCGACATAATTTTATCCTACATATTTGGCCCAGTTTAGAAATCTGATCCATTCACTCTATTTTACTAATTAAGAGCTTCGATTCGATTAGTTACTCACCCCAATCAGGCTTTAAATGAGAAAGATATTAGGCAAACAAAGTGATCAACAATATGATGGGCCATATCCTGCAATCCAATGGTCAGATTTGAGTGAAATTTAATTTAAACATCTGAAGCTATTTACTCTTCAATATGAACTGATCAACTTATATAAAATTTGATCAAGATCTTGACAAATTGATCGTGCCCATTTAAAGAGTGTTTTGGACGAATCCGATTCGTTTCAAGTCATAATGGGCTGAATTTTGTAGTTTATCCTAATTAGCACATTATGAATACATTTGACCATTCAGATCAACTTTAAGATAGCTTGATCATAGAATTAGATCAATCTCGTCATTATAAGTTATTCTTACCATTACAATTCATTACAAGTCATTCTTACAAAATCTTTTCTTTTCTTTTTTTTTTTTTTTTTTCCGAACTTTTCAATTTTCTTCAAAATTCTCTTCTTCTTCTTCTTCTTCTCTCTCTCTCTTTTTTTTTTTTTTTTCAAAATCTCAAAATTTCTCAAACATTGTCAAAATTTCTTCAAAATTTAACTTTTTTCCAATAATCACAATTTTATTTTTAAAACTTCTCAATTTTCTTTTTCGAAATGTCAATTTTTTATCAAAATTTGCCTTTTTTAAATCTGTTTTTTTCTCTTTCAAAATCTGAATTTTTCTCAATCATTATATATATATATATATATATATATATATATATATATATATATATATATATATATATATATATATATTTCAAAATACAAAATCCCAATTTCTATATAACTTTATCTTAAAATTTTTCAAACTTAATTAATTTTATTCAAACTTCTCAATTTTTTTGAATTCAAACTTCAATTTAACTAGTCACTCGCCAGTATCAGGTTTCAGACGAGAAAGATATTGGGTGGTCAAGATTGATCAATAATATGATGGGCCATATCTTGCAATCCAATAGTCAAATTTGAGTGAAATTTAATTTAAACATCTGAAGTTATATTTTCTCTTTAATATGGACTGATCAGATTGTCCAAAATCAATCTAGATCTAGACAAACTGAACATGCCTATTTAAAGAGTGTTTTGGATGGATCTGATTTGTTTCAAGTCATATTGAACAGATTTTTGTTCTCAATCCTAATTAGCATGTTCTAAACATATCTGACTGTTCAAATCAACCTCAGGATAACCTGATCATAGAATTTGATCAATCTCATCATTGTAAGTTATTCTTCCAAATACGCTCCATTATACTTGGGCTATCATTTTTTCACAAGTGCATCTTTGTGTGCATAAACGGTTGGAGGTTCAATTAGTGGATGTCCCTAGTAATTTAGTAAAAAATCTTAATTATTTTTTTCATAGATAAATATCAATTTTCTTTTGAAAATCTCATTTATTTTTTCAAAATGTCCATTTTTTAATAATATTTTTTTTCAAAAATTTTAACAAAATCTCATTTTTGTTATCAATTTTTTTTTTAAAAAAATTCAAAATACAAATTTTGAATTTTTATTTTCAAAATCTCAAAATTTTCCCAAAATCTTTTTTTTTTTTTTTTTTTGGTCAAACTAAACAATTTATTCAAACTACACAAAAAATTTCAAGATGCCAATTTTGTTTTTCAAAATAACCATTTTGTTTTCAACTTTTCAATTTTCATTATTAAAATGATAATTTTTTTTTTTGTCAAAATCTCAAGGTTTTTCTAAATCAATTTTTTTTTTTTTTTTCAAAATCTCAATTTTTCTAGAACATTTAAAAAAAATAAAAAAATCATATATATATATTTTTACTTATGAATTTTCCTTTTCAAAATGTCAATTTTTTTTTTTTTTTTTTTTGTGAAAGTCTTTATTTTTTAATCTCATTTTATCTTCAAAATTTCAATTCTTTTGAAGTTCTTCATTTTCTTTTATAATAATAATAATAATAATAATAATAATAATAATAATAATAATAATAATTATTATTATTATTATTTTTTGAACTTGTCAATTCTTATTGAACTTTTCATTTTTTTAAAAAAATACATAATCTCAATTTTTTTTTCAAAATATTTTCCTTTTTCAAAATTTTCAAGTTTTTCACAATTTGTTTTAATCTTTTTAGTTTTCTTTTTCAAAATATCATTTTTTTTTCAAAATTATCGACTTTATTAAATTTTCTTAATTTTAGTTTTCAAAATCTAGATTTTTATTAAATTACAGATTTTTTCAAAATCTTAATTTTTCACAAACATTGTTAAATGTTTTTTCAATTTCTTAATGATTTTTTTTAATTGTAATTTTTTTGAACTTCTCAATTTTCTTTTTCATGTGATATTGCAAAGCATTTAAATATTAGTTTTAAAAAAAGTTAGTAATAATTTTAACTCAATTAATATAAAACAAAAATAAAATAAAATCATTGCATTTAATCAATTGATACAAAAATAATCTTAGATGTAAATAAATACAATTAAACCACTAAAATTCTATTAAAAAACAATTCTTAGACTACCATAAAATAAAATTTTCCACCATATATATATATATATATATATATATATATATATATATATATATATATATATATATAAAACTGCTATAGGGTAAAAGTCAATTTACGACGGACAAAGATCTGTCGCAAAAGTAACTGAAATCTGCCGCTAAATGATTTATAATGGGTTATGGGTGGTAATTTGCGATGAACCAAAATCCTTTGCGCAATCTTAATTTATAATGGCTTATGGGGGGTAATTTGTGACGGACCAAAATCCGTCTCAAAATCTTAATTTGCAACGAATCAAATCCGTCACATATTTGCAATGAACCAAATTTGTCGTAAATCTCATTTTAGTGACAAATATTGGTCCTTAGGATGATTTTCTTGCTTTGGTTTTTTATTTTTTTAGAACCTCATTGATTTATAGTTTGAATTTAAGGAATATTTTTAATTTTCTATAATTTATTGTGACTCAAATTATAATAAATGATGTGATAGCTTTGGATATCTTCTTTTCCTGTTTTGAGATTGAGATTGGTAAATCCTGTTGTTTGCCATCGTCTCCTAGGCATGGTAGGATGATGGAATCCCTTCCAATCACCACAATACTCTTTCATTGAGGACTAGATCAATGAAAAGTTCAGAGATTTGATTTAATTATTTTATCTTCCAATTGGATAGATAGGACTCCAATTCCAATTGTTTTCATTGAATCAAGTAAGGTAACATCCTGATAGATACAAGTGGATCCTTGACACCCTAGTTCTCACCTTTTAATTAATAGTTTAAATCAACAATATTCATAATTAATCTCTTTTATTCTAGATTTAGGTTTAGATTTTTTTCTAGTTCTAATTCTAGTTATTTTCAGAATACGTATAAGTTTAGTCTCTGTGGATTTGACCTCGGTCTCACCGAGTTATTACTAGATTGCGACCTTACACTTGAGGTTATGAACACAAACTCCTATTATTGAAACCTTCCGAGGACCACTGTGGGTTCCCTGTTCATCAAAACTAGTCCTAGTTGGAGCCTATTAGACCCCACTCAAGCTAGCCTATGCTCTGGACGGAGTAGATAATGTCATGCCCCAAACTCGAAAACTAGGCTAACGAAATTTCTGATCGCCGAATCCAGTGCCGACAACCTTCGTAGTACCCCATTCTATCTCAGCGCACATATGCCAAATTTCGATCCTGAGATCCTATAAGGAGGATTTTTCAATGTACGTCTATCTTATAAGAAGTATAACCACAAGTTTACCCAAATCACAGAGGCAACATCATCACATATCCACTAATATAAACATTTGAATACAATACTGAAAGGGAAATACATATGTCAAAATCAAAGCTCCAAAAGATGGCTGCACACTTCAAGCTCAACTCTACTGCGACCTAACGCCACCTGCATGCATCTATCGTGCATAAACTTATAGAAAACTTAGAGAGTGGTAAAAGTGTGTGCGCAAGATAAGTGTAAGCATTCAATACAATGCCATAATCATACAATATTGGAAATACTGACAAGATCATAAATCATACGATATCAGAGTAAGCAATGCAGATCAAATGAGGTAAATACTGAGGAAGCAATGTAGATCAGCTATGCAATGCGAAATCATAGAGAGCCAAATATCAGATGCCGATGATGCGATGCAATATGCGGTGTGAATGAAATGACCAAGCTGGAGTAAAGTCGGGATGATAGTACGTAATATCGCAGGTTGTGGGGTCCATCATAAGGGACTTCTATCCAAACCAGTCTCATACCTAATTTGGATAGTCAAACTCAATGTGGTAAACTCCTGATCTCAGATTAGTTGTACACCCCAACCAAAATCATTGTCATTGTGAAGGTACATAATAATTAGTTGCACACCACCAGCCCAAGTAGATAGTGAATGAATGAATGAGTATGCAACTCCTGCTTAATAAGTCCACGTATCAGTATTGTACATCTATAGGATCATCATCGGGGTTTAGTACATTATGCATGCAATCGTCGCCCACTGGACGCGCAACCATGAAAGTGGAAGAGACATCACTATCTGCCTGGCCCTTAGTCAGCTAATATTTACCTAGCACATCGATAGCGGACCCAATCATGAGTTAGTCAAACTTAGCCAAGTTATGCCTACTACCCTCGGGCGGGTACGACCACCACCCCTTCCTAACAGACCATGATATAGTGGGAGACGCGGCCTGCTAGTATTTGGTACTCAGGTGCTCATGTATCCACTCGGTCTCGACATTGGGGCATCTCCTGGCCTCGGAGGTTTAAAGATTTTCACCCAGGGCCATCTATGGAAGCCCAATGCTAATAACAGATTTCTGGTGTCCCATCTGGCCATCCACGATATGCCTGTAGAGGCTATGGCCCTAATGTTGCTAGGGCGTATAGTATTCACAACACATAATGTAAGATGCATGAGTCATACAATCTAGTCATGCATCAATCCTGCACATATCGTATGATCATGTGAGACAATCTCCGCCTATCAGGGAGTCTTATAACAACTTATCCAATGACATATGTAATGGTCAACCACATCTCATAACAAACGTGCAGATGATGCGTATAGGCATGTATCATAATGTTATACTCATAATCGGTATCGACAATCGATATTGATAATTGACATCAATAATTGACCTATACAATTGAAATCGGCCTCTATAATCAGTCTCGACAATCGAAATCGATCTCGATCAGCCTCGACAATCAGAATTAGCCTCGATAATCGAAATTGGCCTCGACAATCAGAATCGGCCTCTATAATTGGAATCGACCTCTATAATCGGAATCGACCTCGATAATTGAAATCGGCCCCCATAATCAGAATCGGCATCAACAATCGGAATCGGCCTCGACAATCGGCCTCAATAATTAGAATCAGCCTCGACAATTGAAATCGGCCTCAATAATTGGAATCGGCCTCAATAATCAGAATCGACCTCGACAATCAGAATCGACCTCGATAATTAGAATCGACCTCGACAATTGGAATCGGCCTCCATAATCAACATCGACAATTGGAATCGATCTTAATAATCAGCCTCGACAATCGGAATCGACCTCAACAATCGAAATCGACCTCTATAATCAGAATCGGCCTCGATAATCAGAATCGGCCTTGACAATCAGAATCGACCTCGACAATCGGAATCGACCTCGATAATCAGCCTCAATAATCAGAATCGGTAATCGGCCTAACAAATGGTCTAAGGGAAGGTCACAATGTGAATATTTAACCATCATCTTCCATCAATGTGGACATTTGACCATCTTTGCTCCCAAGGAGTGGCCCATATAGAGCCAAATGTATCATGGGCCCATGGCCTCACACAATGGCCTGATATACATCACAATGGACCTCATACAAGGGCTACATACACATCACTATGGGCCACTTCACATGGTCCTAATACATGTCATAGTGGGCCGCATCACATGGACTTAATACACGTCATGATGGGCTGCATCACATGGATCTCAAATACATCACAATGGGCCTCACTCATGCCCTCATACACAACAGGTGGGCCTTGCTCATGGGCCTCAAATACACAACATGTGGGTCCTACACATGGGTCTTATATACATCGAATGGGCCACACATCTAGGCCTCGGATACATCAAATGGATCACGTGACATGGGCCTAATACATATCACAATGGGCCTCATATACATCAAGTTGGGCCTCATCATATGGGCCTCATATATGCCAAGTGGGTTGCATCAATGGGCTGCACCAATGGGCCTCATATACGGTCAAGTGGGCTGCATCAATGGGCTGCACTAATGGGCCTCATATACGGTCAAGTGGGCTGCATCAATGGGCCGCACTAATGAGCCTCATAGATGGGCTACAATATATCAAGGTGTGCTTCACTGGTTGGCCACAAGTATATTAAGGTGGGCCTCAAGTGGGAGTTTGGATTACATCTAAAATCATTTCAATAGTTACAGGTACAACATGTGTATCACTGTACATTATCATTCTATGGGGCACATGTCACTCTAATGATGATCAGCACCACCCAAACATTGTCCAGGTAAATCAACACCATCCAAACATTTCCCATGTAAATCAGCAACATCCAAACATTGTCTATGTAAATTAGCACTATCCAACCATAGTCCAACCAATCAGCACTGTCCAAATATTGTCCAGCACCGTCCAACATGATCTGGACAGTGTGGATGAAATAAATACATCATGGAGGTGTCCATGATCTAGATGGGACCCACAGAACTTGCTGACGTCAAACAGATGAACGGTTGAGATGCAACACACGCATCAGGGTGGAGCACCATTGCACCGTCCAAATAGATCAAGCACCATTCCAATTCATCTGAACGGTGTGGATGAAACAAATACATCATGATGGGGTCCCATGGAGGGACGACTTGGTGAAACACTAGCCGAGCTGACGTCCACGTCCAGCACCATCTAGTTAGTGGACAGCCAGGATAAAATATATATATATCATGGTGTGGTGCCACGTGGGTGGCCCACTAGCATCCAACTCTTGTCCATCAGATGATGGACAGTTAGATATATTACATACATCATGCGGTGGGTCCCACTGTTAATGGACGGTGTGGATGTAAATGCTAGACAATAGCAACAACTGCTGGTATGAGGTAATCCAGCCAATCCACTTCCGATCTAGGTGGGTCCCACATGGGGCCCACTATGATTTAGTATTAATATATATATATATATATATATATATATATATATATATATATATATATATATATATATATATATAATGAGATGCATCCAACATGGCCTGGATGTAAAATACATATACGCAAGGTGGGCCCCATCCCACATGTGCAGCACATGTGGGTGGGTCCCACGTCCATCAAACGGATGGAAAACATTGATATAGGACACATACATCAAAAGTCCCATGGATGATATAAACCACATATCTTGAGATGGGTTCCACTCGTCCTAATAGACGGCTGGACCATGGCTGGCCCAAGCCACATGGATGAAATGCACGCATCATTGGTGGGTCCACACGTATGGCCCACCACGGCTTTAGGATGAAACTGATATTTATGTTTTCCTTCATTCATATTTGTCCAGGCAGACAGGCAGTGGCCTGTCCGCTAGACATCAACGATGTGGGCCTTACGTGTAGACGGTGTGGATATAACATATCATGGTGGGCCACACACACACATATCAGGTGGGCCACATAGCATCATAAGACGGAGAGATAAAGAGAAAGAGAGAGAGAGAAAGAGAGAGAGAGAGAGAGAGAGACGTCGGATGGTGGAGGGACCCCACCACTATGGGCCCCTCTTTACAATGCATACATCAAGATGGGTCCCACCATAAGTGGGCCCTCTAACCATCAAAATCACACAAATCAATTCCTAAAAAAACACCCACCTTTAATCTTCTCTTCCTTCTTCTACCAATGCGATCTAGAAATCCAAGGGGTGTGATTCAACGGTTAGGATAGACTTTGGATGGTGAGGATGGGAAGTAGCAAGGTGGGTCACACCAAGTTCTCTCATGGAGGTTGGGCGTTGGATTGCTCTCATGGAGCTTAGGAGAAAAATGAGAGAGAGATGAGAGAGAGGTGATGTGAGTGATGGAGTGATGGGGAGAGGGATGGGTGAAGTGATGAAAGGTTGACTTCTGGGGATGGGTGTAAGTGATGGGAGTGATGGGGTGTGTACTTGACATTTGATGAGACATATTCTCTTGGGATTTACAACGCATGGCATTTTTCTCGAATTGAACGTAGGCCCACATCTTCTGGCCCGGTATCGCTTTAGCATGCAAGAAGCAGCGTCAGAACTGTGACGATGGTGCGGTCACAAGGATATAAGTTTTGAGTCGAGTTGACTCTGCTATATGAGACACGATTCAGGATTGCGAGCAAATACCGATAATAGATCGTGGGTCGCCGAAATTTGACCGAGAGGACCACGGAAGCCTACAAAACAGTACGGGCTAGGATATGGGGCTCACAGATAATCCTCATGAGGTCCACTTCGAAGTGCAAATAAAATACACACACAATATATATATACATATTGTAACGTCCTAAAAAAATACATACGAAGACCCAAGGACCACACCCTGTAGTATAATTTAGAAGGGATTTAGTTAAGTACTAAATACTCAGTGGATTAAGCTTGGGCCACCATTTTCACAAATGGGAAGGTCTAAAACCAGGAATACCACTGGCTCAATGTCATCTTACGACCGAGAAGAAATCTCAAGGGCCAGTCACCCCTCAGGAATACATTGAAACTTGGTAATGGACCTAGACCGTACGTCGAGGGTCCGATGACTACAAAATTATAAGAAGATGTCCGTCCTGCTAGGCAACCATCGCAGGAATTAAGCCCAGATAATGTCCGGAAACGCCCTAACATGCACCGTGAGTTAAGTGCATGGGAAATGAAAATACCTTAAGAAAATGAATTGAAACTTAAGTGAATTGGGCCATTCACTCTTACGTAAAGTTGAGGACTTCTGACCATTGGTTTGTGACCAAACTTCACACATGGAGAAAGGAAATTTTCCTACAAATATCCGTATAACTGTGGCCCCGATTGGACACGTATGACCGTTGATCTAACATGGGCTCTCTATGGTCAATCGGCTTATCCAATCACACTAAAATCATGTCTTGACATGGATCCATTGTCAGGGAGTGTACCCTATAACTTAGATGAGCCGTGGCCTCCTTGAGAGCCCTGTTTGATAGAAACGGCCGCCCATAGGATAAAAACATAGTATAAAGTGGCCATGGGGCCATTTACACCACATCTGGGGCTATAAATAACTCTCATGTTACCCTCTCTCTATCATATACGAATTTTAAAAACCCTAGGGGAAGAGAGAATAGAAAAGAGAGAAAAGAGGAAGGGAAACTTGGAGAGATTGCTGCAACTGTGAGAAATCTTCTCCCAAGCATCCACGTGCCTAATCACCACCCCCTTTGCACTACCAAACCTCTTTTGGCTATGACTTCAGGTAAGAAATACCAACTCTAATGTCAATGTAGAGCTCCTGGATAGTTTTTTGTCAAACTAACTAACCAGTTTCATCATTTAGGTGCCCGACGTTCCATTTTTGGAAATGTAGAATTTGGACCGAGTCCGAGTTGAGCATACTAACGAAAGGTGTGGACTATAAACGCTTAGGTTACGATTTATCAGTGCTTTTATGTCAGCTAATGATTTATGCTTGTTACGATTGCTACCGTATTGTCTTAAATATGTTGATTTTGTATGAGATATGCTTATGAACTATGATAGGTAAATGATGCAACTTATGTGTTTGTTGAAATGTCCAAATATGAAATAGAGAATGATTAGTGCTTGGTATGATTACTAATCTAGGATTCATCATTGTCATATGCATATGAATTTCTCTGTATAAAGAATTGATGAAACATATGTTGTAACTAACGTAGTCTATGTGTTTGATAAATTGTCTAAATGAGAAATTGTTGATGATTTATATTTACTACGAGTATTAAGGTAGGATTCTTGATTGTCTTATGCATATGTATATTTTCCTCTATAAAATTAATTGATAAAATGCTAGTTATATTTCACATGGTCTATGTGTTTGTTGAAATGCCCAAATGAGAAATCTACTTAGATTGGTTGTTGAATGCCGGGATAGATATTACACGAGGTTGTTAGCAGCATTTGGATAAGATTGGGGCTACAAACGTAGTCTAGGCAATCGGTAAACATCCATGTTTAGGTGGCTGAATTACTTACCACCTTGGGTAAACTCGATGAATAAGAGTCGTATGACGACTGCCGACAGTGGCTAGGCCACGAGTGGCGCTTATGCACTCCATGTTGATTAAGTTAATATGTGTCCGTACCAATCGAGCCTGCCAAATGAACCAGTTGACCTATTATGGGTTTACCATGTATGGACGTGATTGTTTGAATATAAGGTACCCCTCGCTAATGTAAAGATCCACCTTTAACAATGGTACCATGATCCTCGAGACTCATGAGCCGGGCATGGTGGTATGGGACACCGTGTTCGTGCTATCATCCTACGCTGGAGTGACGAGCCTCCCCGTAGTGACCGCGAGCACAACTTCTTGAAACTTGCCTTTCATATGTGTTTAACTAGGAGTGACGAACTTAGATGGATCCAGAACATAAGAGTAGGACCACTACAGTTGTTTGATGCCTAATGTTCGATTTGGGTTATGTAAAAAAGGGAGGTACACTAGCTTCCCAAACTTGCTCTGTGAATGAGCATAATTAATCCCTTGGTTAACATGACCATGCATCACACTACATTAGTTAGGATGTGGCAAAAGACATTGGAGTTGCACATTTGAGGAAGTGTTGTCATATATGAAATAGGCGGTCGGAGTTGCGTGTTAAGGGAGCATTGATGGGTGAGGGCATGTATCATTTCTTACACTCCATTCATTCATTAAAAAGAATAGTTAGGAAGTGATTGTTATGATTTCCTTATCATTACTGCTTTAATTAATTTAATAACATGTGTAACTTTTACCTTATAGAACCACCAAGTTGATCACTCACTCCCACTCTGGGATGGTGTTTTAAAACACTAAACAGACGCTGATTTAAATGTAGGTACAGACGACGTCTATGCTCTGGAGCAGGACTTCTTAGATGAGGGGGAGGAATTCTCCTACTTCCAACTCTTGGTTAGGTTGATGTAAACCATGTATCATTATGTATGGATCACTAGGCATCAGGGCTTAGTTGAACATATTTACACTACCACATTATGTGCATTTTAAAATTTTACAAGTATATATTAAACCTGGTCACGTACTTATACTCTGAAAGAAATTTTGTGGAACACCTGCATACTTATATAGAGATGTTTTAGAATTCTGCATTTGCTTAACTTCATTAAATCCAGAGTATGATGTGTTGTTTAGTATAATCCCATTCATCCACATGACATAAGTGATGTTCAGAATCTCGGGAGTAGAGCTTTGCTCGACCCTCGAAATTCAGGGCATTACAAGTTGGTATCAGAGCATGAATTGGATTAAATTGGACCTGGGGTAATAGGTTAACATGACGCACTCAGACACACTCTGACTTAGGAAGGGAGCAATGAAATTTAGAGACTATATTAGAATCCCAAGGTTTCACTGATAAACGAGACTGAGCACTGTAGCTTCTGAGGGACTTAGATCATGAGTAGTGTGACCTAAGTCACCTATGGGCCATCAGTTGACGGATTTGAGTCGTCAGTTGATGAATTTTGAACCTAAAATGGATCTAAAAGACACGAATAAATGCCCATTGGACCATAATAAGTGAACCCGACCTGCTTAAAACTCAAACTAATGAGTTTAGTCGGGCCTAGGGGGCCCCACAAAGCGTAAACACCAACCAGAAGGGGGTGGCCACTGCCGAACGACAGGGGAACCACCGGAAAGCCTAGAGGAGGGCAGAAGCCCCATGAGATCAGTAGCCCAGTGCCACTGGTTCCAGACGGGCATGACGACACTGCAGGATCAGCGGCACGGCGCCACCGGTTCGAGTGTGTGGACCCCTCCCAGGTGTGGGGGACCCCTTAAACGACCCTACCACCCCTCCTTTCCTCATTTCCACCCATGTTCAAACCCCTCTAGCCCTCTAAACTCTCCAAAAACCTTCCCTTGCTCTCAAATCTCCATCTCTAGACTTCTAAATCCATCCATTTCTTTACATCTTACACCCCTTTACCTAAATCTCTCCAAATCATCCTTTGAACACAAATCCATCACCTAGGGCTCCCAAAACACTTATTATCTCAAAAATTCCTTCTTTCTATATCCCTTCCAAGTCCATGGCCCTTTTTGAGATAGTGGCCACCATTTTCTCCATTTTGACGCTCCTTTCCCTTTTGAGGAAGAAGCGAGTGGCCTTGGACGAGGCGGGCCAAGTTGTCCGAGTCGCTCCAAGAAGAAGATGACTACTGGGTCAATTTCAAGCATCGAGCGGAGGTCAAAGCAGGACCTTGACCCTCAAATCCTAATAGAGAGGTCTCTACCGGCGGGCATTGAAATTGGTAAGTTCCGCCAAAGTAGAATTATCTTTGAAGCATATGTGGATGAGAAGTTGTTTGGGATGTACTAAATGATTGACCACCTTCTGGAGAATGGGTGGGGCCCCATATTTGAAGGAAAATCACACACAAGTGAGGGCTTTGTGTGGGCCTTCTACGCACACATTAAGGACCCGACCCTTAATCCTCTCCAGTTTACTATTCCCTTAGGGAGAACAGAAGCTAGAGTTCACTACCAAAAAAATGACCAAAGGCTACGGACTGTAAAGGTCTACAACTATGGCTTTAATTCGTAGCTAATTAGCTATGGATATAATCCATAGCTAAAACTTAATTAATTTGTAGCTAAAACATTCCTCCCAATCGTACTTTATTAGAGACCGTGGATGCTTAAGGGGCTCCATGGGGCCCATTGCAATATGTTTATTTTATCTAATTGGTCCATCAATTTTAAAATATTATTCCAGTGCATGAGTCCAATAATTAGAAAGATCAAAAGTTCAAGCGGACCACACCATGATAAAGAATGAAAAAATAAATTTGGATCGTTAATATGTGGTGTGGTCCACTTAAATCTTAGATTTGACTCATTTTTTGGATGAATCTTAAAAATGAGCCGTTAAAATGAATGGACAGAGTGGATAATTAACATAAAGAACGGTGGGTCCCACAAATCATAAAATAAATAATCCCCAAAAATCCCATCCGCGCACCTCTCCCACACACCTCTCCCGTGCACCCTTTCGTGAAAAGGAAAGAAATCCCTCTCTCTCTCTCTCACGCCCGCCCGTGACTCACCCTCCCTCACTCTCTCCTCTCCTCTCTCTCTCTCTCTCTCAGCCCTCTCTCGATCTCTCGCGTTACCTCACCCTCTCTCTATCTCTCAGCCCCATTTCCCTCTCCGTTTCCCAACCCCTTTGTCTCTCTCGTTAGGGTTTTCAAAACCCCCTTTCACTGCAAGAAGGGGAAGGAGAAGAAGAACGGTGAGAGTTAACAACTACAATGCATTCTGTTTATGGTTATTTAATTGTGAGCTAATCTGAGTAATTATTTGAGAAATGCAGGTTCGGGATTGGACGTTCACAATATTTGTTGGATCATGAAATTTTTAACGAGGTATGTTTGATTCCTTTGGCTATTGTTTGAATCTTTTGCTGGATTGGAAGATGTAGGTTTGGATATGTGGAAAACATTTTTTTTTTCCCATGATTTTGTCTAGAATCTGTGAAGTTTTCATCAATCTTTTTTTAAATTTGGTTATGTTATGCTTTGGCACCTTACATGCTCGATTAAATGCTAAATGGCCCAAACTTGTTGTATTGTCAATTGAGTCCGTATATGCGGCCCATGTATTGACTTTTTTGTCTGATTTTTGTGCCATGTGACCTAAACTATGGGTTACTTGTTGCATGGTACTGATTGTTTAGGTGAGGGTATTTTGAGTAGACAAAGTGTTGTATGGAAGGTTAGTGTACAACTAGCTGTTGTATGGCAAGAAACAAAGAAGAAGAAAAGATTTTTTTTTTTTTAAAAAGGTATTCACCACTTGCTATCTTTTTTGCTCAAACAAATTTCTACACTGCTTCAAGTCTAACATGAAACATTTTCAAGAGCTTCGCTGAGCCCACACATAAGGAATGCTACCTGCATGCCGCCACATGTGCCAGTGTGGCTGACATGTACAATATCCAAGTTGTCCATCACATGGATCTAATGTTATAAATAAACTATACCGAGTGGTGGAATGAACTTATTCTTACAAGATCATCTAAATGGTGGAAATCCTCTGATGAATGGATAGGATTGCTTACCAATGTACCATGCTGGCACATGGATACGAACATGAGCTGCCTTATACATGGTGTGGGCTGAACAAAGATCCATCTTCAATATTCATTTGGGTTGAATAGGTGGAAACTAGTGTCCACATAATTGGGTTGGAAGTGGGTTTGTTCCATTTGGGGTGGTTGGAGTTGCCAAAATTCGCCAGGCTGTTTTTAAATCGAAATTTTTGGTTTTGGGGAAGAAGCATTTGGGGTGGTTATAAAACTGGGTTCTGAAATTTATAGTGATTTTACAGCTGAAATTTGTAGCTCTTCCTTTGAAATTGTAGGGAATATTTGAATTTGAAGGTCTCCTCTTGAGGGTGGATTCTTGGGGACTAGGTGTTGTTTTGGCTTGAGTTTGGGTTCTGTTTGAAAGCTTTCAATTTCTATTTTGGTTGTTGGATTTGTGGAAAAATGGCTTGTATGAAGCTGGGATCAAAATCTGATGCATTCCAACGACAAGGGCAGCAAGGTATGGAGCACTCTCTCTCTCTCTCTTTGAATTAATATGTGGAAACCAATTTTAATTTTGTTGGTTTGCATCCTTCCTTATTTTGAATTAGTTTCACATGTATTCAATTAGAAAAAGACGGTTTTAGAAGCTTAGACATGGATCTGAGACGAGTGTGTGTACAAGGTAGCTCATGTCGTGTGCATGAGCTGCCTTGCATGCAAATGTGTGTACGAGGTAGTTCATGTGCATGCTAAGCCTACATGTATCTGAGACGGTTTTAGTTAAGCTTTGCTAAGCCTACATGTGTGTACAAGGTAGCTCATGTGCATGCATGCATTTGCCAGTGTGGGATGAGATCCAATCCATTCATTAGAGCACTACCACTGTAGATGTTCTTGCGTAAGAATCAGGTTGGTCCTCCTGGTTGAAGCTTTTTTTACTATCCAACTGCTTTGAAAACTGTGGTCCACCTATTGAATGAATTAGATTTGTTTTCATGCAAAAGCATCTGCATGGTCAAACCCACTTTAGACGGTTTGGATATTGCACTTGTACACTCTGTTGAGAGTCTTGAGACACAATGTTGTGTGCATGAGCTGCCTTGCATGGAAATGTGGGCTTTACAAGTCAATCCACAAAATGATTCTCTGTTAAGATTTAAAAAGAAGAAGAAGAAGAAATCATGATTAAAAAGACACAATTCCATACCTCCATAAATCCTTGGATTTTTGGGTCAAATCCAAATCTTCCCAAGTCAATCCACAAAATGATTCTCTTTCAAGATTAATAAAAAAGTTATGCCCTTGCAGCCATTGTATTAAATGCTCCTCAAATCCATGGCTTCATTACCAAACAGTGGATTTCCTTGTTTTTTTCCTTGTATTGATTGATTTAATATGGATTTCCTTCATCCTGCAAATCAATCATCTATCACTATGGGTAGGAAATTTCTTAGTAGCTTATAAGGTTTCGTGATGTGGAATGATTTGTAAAAGTTTGCCATTGCAGTGTGAATTTGTCATTGCTTGAAATTTGAATCTCCTGTGCTTTAGATGAAAAATGCTATGAAAGTACTCTTTTATTTTGCTAAAGGTCAGTACCATTTTTTGGTAGGTACTAGAAGATGGCTGATGCTGAGGATATTCCAATCTAGGGTACTTTTTGTCCATGAGGTCCATTGTTCAATGGTTTTGGGATCACTGAAGCATGTGCCTCACTTGTGAAAACTGAACATATTGTACAAGCTCTCAGCTTAAGCACTGTATAATACCTCCTAGTTAAACCAATGACCAGGAGATTCCTCAACATGATATGCTCTATTGCCCTGATTTGATAGTTTAAAAGGATGAAGAGAGTTGATGGAAATGTTTCTAATAGAGTTAAAGAGTTGGGTGGGTGGGTGAGGAGGAGATGTGCCTCTATAGTGTTGGGGTTGCATGCTAATGAAACATGAAGGTAGATTTTTTGTTCTACTCATTTCTCTTTCATTAGTAGGTGTATTTCTTTTTCGATAGCTATATCTAGAGGGATTGGTGATTCACATTTTAAGAAATGGGTAATTGCAGAGGCCCGAAACAAAGATTCTTAGAATCAAGCATGACTGTGAATTCCTAATTGTAAAAAACTTTTGGGGGAAAAAACACTTACTGTTGTATTATGCTGTTTGGAATTGTATGCATGCAATTCCTATCTCGAATGGTACAACATTCGTTCGAACTCTTGAATATTTGGCTACAGTTTTGAGAGAGAAAAAAAATTCAAGCCTTCTGTCAAAGGCTCAAACCTTTTCCCCTTGTAACACAATATTAGCAGCATTGTCATAGCACTTGGAAATTTCCAATTCAGATCAAACTCTAAGGGCCTGTTTGGGTTTCTTGAAATATAAATTGATGAAATGTCATATCCATGAAAATGGCATTGTTTTTTGTTTGTTTTTATAAATTTCTTGAAAATGTCATTTCCATTTCCCTCATTTCTTGAAAAATGCCCCCTTTTAGTTTCCTTGCCTAGACTGGCAACAAATTTTTCATGAATATAGATTTGTAAATGAAGAAATTTTTTCATGAAAATCTTGCTGAAAGACAATCATGGGAAACAAATTTTCATTTCCTACTATTTTCTAGATATGGAGTTTCCCAAAAAACTCCATTTTCTTCAAAAATAAAAAAGAAAAAATCCACAAATCCAAACAGTCCTTAAAGTAGGCTTGAAGAGATTGCTCGATTCATTGATAGCCAGTCAAATTAGATTAAAGAGTTTGATGCAGAGAGAGAGAGAGAGAGGCTGATACGATTGCATGAAGATTAGAAGACAGAGCTGAAGTGGAGGTATTTGGAAGAAGAAGTGGAACTGGAGAAGAAATTTGATGTTAAGCTGCCCCAACTGATGGACAAGTGAGTATTGTAAATAGGTCCAATCTTTGTCTTTTTTCTATCAAATTTTGATTGTTGTTTTAGCTTTTTCTTAACCGTCTGTTTGCAAACCATCAGTTAAGAAAACAGTTGGTTAGGAAAAAGATGCAAGAATAGTCCCTGGTTTGGTGAGCTAGGCTATTGATCTGAGCCAGCTACAGATGTGCTAGCTGCAAACAGATCATTAAGAAAATATTGTAACAATATTAAATCTCCCATTTATTAAAGAAAGATCGAGTGATCTTTTTTTTTTTTTTTTTAATAAAATTTTTACTGTTAGTTTTGTCTAGAAATTGATTGATTTCACTTTTAGCACAATATTGAACTTGATATGTAATTATGGATCCTGATGTATGTCAAAACAACATGAGACAAATTCATTCATGTGCAACGCTTGTTTTCTTTGTTCAGGCTAGTATATATCAGGAGGAGAAGAATCTCATAGACTTATCTATTATCCTTCTCAGATTTTCAAGGTAAAGAAAGTATCATTATGGGAGTTTTGCTTACCTTTCCTTGTTTTTATTGTCACTTTCTCATTGTTATGGAGTATTGCTTTTTGAATATTCTTCTTTATGTAAATTTTGTAAGAATCATATATTTTACAACTCAATTGAATGGAACCTTGTTGCTACCTTGAGGTTGTGCATTCAATTTGAGACTATTATCACATGTTTCATTTGTGATTTTAAAGATTGTGAGAGTTTGAATTTCCTTAAAAATTCAGTTCTTTACTATCTATTTAGCTGGGTTTAATAATTCCATATTTGCATTTGGAGAGGTATTCAATCTTTCCAATTTAAAATCTTTCAATCCAATCTTTCCAATTTACTATCCGCAATCCCATTCATTCAATTGCTCTCTAAATTGAATCAGTTTGATAATACACTAACCTTTGCTCTATCCTTTGGTAGTGCTTATTTCCTTTGATTCTATTATAATTTTTTTTTATTCTTTTTATCATTACAATGATTGTTTCAAAGATTTTATTTGGAATGGAGCTTCGATATTAGGAACATTGTGTGATCTAGGCTGTATGAATGAAACTATAATAGTTATCAATTGCATCTGGTTTATCTACTTAATGTTAACCATCATTTTCAGTTGCAAAGTTACAATCGGGATCTATTCCTGTTTCTATACTTTCTAGTTTCAGCTATAACTTCTTTCAAAATTCACCATGAGGTGGGACTGCTCGAATGTGGTTGGAGATTTAGTCGTTCCTGTGTAACTTGGTTAATAGACCTGATTTCTAGTTTACAATTACTATGGAAATGGTCTTCTAATGACTTAACTTTGTGCTGTGTATAATAGATTTGAAGGACAATATCTTAAGAGTAGGGGAAAGGAAGATTTCAATGCCATTTTTGCAAGGTTTATAACTTCAAGAGGGGTGTTTTGTGTGGATGTTGCTGATATTTATAATACAATCTCCCTCCTGTATTTCATGCATGCTAACTATTTGATAAAATGGCTCAATAAGGAGTGTTTTGTGTCGATGTAGCTGATATTTATAATACAATCTCCCTCTTGTATTTCGTGCATGCTAATTGTTTGATGAAATGGCTCAAGAAGGAATGAGAAGCTAGCACTACTATCATTAGGCTATGATCTAACTAATCCTTGATCTTGGGTGTGTGGAAAAAAGTTTATCAAGATTGAGCAGGTTTCAATTTTTATAGTGATGCCTCTTATAATAGCTATTTCTTTCTTTGTATTTTGAAACACTTCTTACTAAGACTATGATGACACCTATAACTTGATTGGATTGGCACTATGTGTCTCAACCTTAAGATCATGGGCTGGATCCTAGCTTATCTACTGAAGCACATGATTGCACAAAATTGGTAAGGAAAACTGTTGAGCGATTGTGTCTTTGACTTTTTTAAATGTCTGGCTCTCTCCGTCGTACTTTTGCCTATATTTACATCACTAAATCTATAAGGGCTCTTCCATTTTACATAGACCTTTAGAACCTCGTTGCCATATATTGAAACCTCCCAAGTAGAGAAGGCATCTTGCACTTTTTCCTTGGTGACTAATGAATAAGGCATGCACCAACATTCATTATGCAAGTACTCTGGCATATATAAATGTATAAATGGTTTACTGTTTCATGATTTTCATCTTCGATATCTTGTTTATAGTTGGCCCCATGGCCAAATATCCAAGTCACTATAACAAAATGGAACATTGCTGCCGCATTTTTTCTACCAGCCAACATTTAACGCCAGTTGTGGTTTCCACTTGTGGCAAATCAGAACGTGAGCTTACTCTACATGTCATCAGTCATCAGACAGACGATCATATAACTCCTCTTGGTTTGTTTTCAATCTCATAAAAGATTACTGATTTTTCAAGCTACTTCCGGCTTACAGATTCGTTAGGTGCCTTCTAATTGGTAACAAATTTTGTAATTTCTCATTTGGTAGAACTGAATGTTTGAATATCTTGTTTACATACCGAAATTTCTCATTTTTCTATTCCGCAGTGTTTTTTGTGATTTTCACTTTGTACATTCTTCTTTGAATTCTTTTATAATAGTTAGCATGTTGGCAAATAGTTCTTTGTGGCATGACAATCGAATTCAGCTCACTTCTAAATATAAGGCATTATATTGAATGGATAGTCAAATTTTGGTGTAAATATTTTTACAAGTTGATTTTTTCTTTCCTTTTTTTTTTAGGTGCGTGTTTACAAAGAACCATCACTCACAATTCCTGAAACTCCGAAAATTGTGCAGCATGGGATTTTGAACAACATAAGGCAGAAGGTAGGTCTTGACTAAGGTGAGTACCATGGTTTCACTTTCATATCCTTGACAAGTTTTTTCTTAACACCACTTGATAGTTTCGTCCTCTTGAGTACTTGTCATGGCCTCTAGTGACTATTGTAGAACTAAAGAAAAGGTGTTCACCTAAAAAAATGGTTCTTATTAACCAATTTTATAAGACAAATATTAACTCGGCTAAGTTTTCATGGCCCGGTGGATCGGCCAAGTCAATGCAAAACTTGGCCGATTTTTAGAGTTGTTGCCTTTGCACCTGTTTCTATTTTATAAGACAAATATTAACTCGGCTAAGTTTTGGTGTAAAAATTTGTCTTTACAGTCGTTGCCTTTGCACTTGTTTCTATTTTTCAGAGTGATCTGCTTCAGCTGGTGCATCCTTTTGGAGTTGTCACTAAGCTTGTGATGTTACGTGCCAAAGATCAGGTTTTCTTTCTGGGGTCCTGGTTGTTTGGAACTCTCTAGTTATTACATGCATGCATATGCTTCTAGACTGCTTCCATTTAGTTGTTCGATCTATATCTGCCAATCTGTCAGCCTCTTCTCTAGATGCAAGACATGGCTTCTGTCGTCAATGAAACCGGTTCTAGGTACTCAGTCCCCAATGGACCTAAATGTACTGGGTTTTTGTATAGGTATTTATTTGTATGTTGCTTGAGCCAATCTAGGTATCTAGTCTTAAATGGACCATAAAAAATAGATGGAAGATCTTTCAATCCAAATTTTAGGCTAGAGATATTTGTTGAACTGCAGGACATGCATAATTCTTCATCTGAAAATGCACATCATTTTGAGTTGATTTGTAAAAAGAATCTCGGCTGCAAGGACAGTGAAGTTGTCCATCACCACTTATATCATTTTTGTTATCTTTATGTTTCTCCATCTTTGGCTTATTTTTTGGTGTATTTTAGTTGAATGTCTTTCTTCCTTTAGAGAATGTTGGATCGGGCTGAAGTTGTGGAGAAATCTTCAACATTAACACTACACAAATCTGTCATTGGGGATCCAATTAATATGTTCCTGAGATCTGAGCTTTCCATCAGGTGTTAACTTCTCTATCCTCTAGCCTTTACTTATCCAGGTCAGGTTGTTCTACAATGGTTGTGCTGTGAAGGGTACCTTGCTTGTCAATAAAAAGGTACTAAGTATTTTCATTTTCATTTTCAATTTTTTTCCATCGATTTTTAGGTGAAACTTCTAAAGATAATGTGAGATTTTATTTAAGACCATTATTAACACTTGCCTGATTGGTGTGGATAGAGCTGAAAGTTAAGATGCAGTAGGACTCTAATTGCAGCTGGTTTCTTGGAATTGTTGAAGGTAATTGCCTTCTTGTATCTTGGTTTAAGATACTATGTGTGTTGAATATAATTTAATGAATGGTATCAACTATATAAATCCTTGAATTGGTGCAATTTGGTAATGGATCCATGCTAATTAGTGGCCCACCTCTTGAATGATATCTGGCCCAAAAATTGTGCTGATTATGTACCAGCTAACAATAAAGCCATTTTCATTAGGAAAAAAAAATCATACTGTAGGTTATAAACTTATTGTTATCTTCGCACACTTTCTTCTCAAACCATACTGCAGGTTCTAAACTCATATTTAAGAATGAAATATAGGACTAAAGGTATGCTCAACCCAGCCGAATTAGTGGATATATGAAAACATATATCATTGCATATGTGTATACTTATTATTTTGTTTTGGGCTTTAGGCCAGGTCACCTAGCCTAGCATATTGATAAACTGCATGGGTGAGACAGGTCAGGCAGGGTTCAACCTGAGCCCAATCCATTTACTTAAATGGGCAACATACTTTAGACTGACCCAATCCACTACTTAAATGGCCTGCCCAACCCATTGCCACATCTATTTGTTCTTTATAATTTAGGTGTAAGACCCGTATCCTAGTCCGTACTATTCCGTCAACTCCCGCGATCCTTCCGGTCGAATTCTGGTGACCCGCGATCAGTTATCGGCGTTTATGCGTGATCACGAGTCGTGTCTCATATATTAGTGTTGGCTCGACCCGAAACTTGTACTAGTGCGATCGTGGCGTCGCTGCAGTTCCGATGCCGTGTCTCACGCGTCGAGGCGGTACCCAGGTCAGGAGATGTGGACCCGCATTCAGTTTGAAGAAGACACCGCGCATTGCAAATCCCGAGAAAAGAATCTCTACCCAACATCATATCAATCACATCAATCAAATCACTCACCCATACCTCTCCCACCAACTAATTAAAGCAACCCATGCTTAGCATATTCCTCTTATCCCAAAAGTCAAAGAAACCCATACTTCCCATGCCATATATCATACACACCACTCCTCCCTCTCTCCCATCACTCCTCTCCCATCATCTCTTTCTCTCTCTTTCATTCTCTTTCTCATTTTCTTTCTAAGCAAACCATGTCCAAGCTTCCCATGAGAGAGATAGTGTGGCCCACCTTCCTATCTCCCATCCTCACCCTTCAAAACCGATCTCGACCGTTGAATCATATCACATTGGAGCCATGATGAGGAGGAGCCCAAGAAGAAGCAAAAGGTGGGTGATTTATGATTTAATTTTGATGATTTTAGGGCCCACTTATGGTGGGAGCTACCTTGATGTACATTTTTTATTTAGGAGTGGCCCATAGTGGCGGGGTCCCTCCCATCTTCACCGTTCTCTCTCTCTCTTGTGATGGGCATGGCCCACTAGATCCGTAACGATCGTGGACCCACCATGAAGTATGTACTTTATCCATGCCATCCACCGAGTGGCCCACATGGCAGTCCGTTTGGACGCTCCCGAATAAAGGAAAACACAAGTATCAGTTTGATCCAGAGATGATGTGGGCCACACGTGTGGAGCCTACCATGATGCATATCTGTGTTATGAGGCAGAAGAGAGTGGGACCACTCCACACATGTTGCACGTGTGGAGATGAGCCCATATCAGTGCAGCTACCTCTCAACGGTCCTCTACCCGGCGTCCAGAGCCACTGGACGTTGGATGCCTTGAATTTATAATATAATATTATAATAATATATCAGGTTTAGTGTCCTATAGTGGGCCACTCCCGCGTGGGACCCACCCGTAATATGAAATCTGCACCGTCCAGACCCATCTGGACGGTGAGTATAGGCAGCATCCTGCCACTGTACGGATATAATGTATATAATATAATATTATATAATATGGTATTGTCTTGGTGGGCCACGTGTGTGGACCCCACCATGATGCATGTGTTGTATCCTTACCGTCCTGCCATTTTGAGATGGCAGGTGGACCCACATGACGTACGTGGAGAGACCCTCCTCATGCAGGAGTTGTCTCCACCGTCCAGAGGCAAGGACGGTGGGACCTTAAATGTATATGTGGGACTCCCTTGCTGACGTGCTGCAGCCTAGCACGTGGGATCCACCATGGTGTACGTGTCTCATCCCTGCCATCCACATGGACATGGGCCCACGTAATGTATATCCAACCGTCTATCTGTGGCCCCACCACCTACTTAGCTGCTGTCTAACGTCAGCAGCTATGTGGGTTCCACATGAGGGAGGTGTTATACCTACACCATCCATCGGTGCTGGACGCACTTATTATATGCGTGCTAGCCACCATCGTCGAATGGTGGGGCCCTGATATGATGTATGTGTGGCGGGACGCTGGCAGCCCTCACTCTCTCTCTCACACTCACGTGCATACATATAAAATATATGATATTATATCGTTTAATATATTATTTAATTATTTATTTATTAGTACCCGTCATGGTGGGCCACCTTCCCACGTGGGACCCACCTTCCACATAGATGATCTGTACTGTCCAGATGGATCTGGACGGTGGGCAGTCACTTCCACTTTGTGTATATATATATATACACACTATATTATATTATATTATATTATATATGTAAGATATATTATATTATATTTAGCTAAATAATATATTATATTATATATTATGAAATACTATTTTGATGGGCCACTCATACGTGGGACACACTTGTTTTGAAAACGGATGGCTAGAGAGCGCAGGTCAGTAGCCAGCCACACGCTGTTGTCTGCCGCAATTGCGGTGGGCTGCACCTGGCACCCACCTTGATATATGTTGTATATCCCCACTGTCCATGGGCTAGGATGGTAGGTCTGATCGTGATGCGTGTGTGGTACATACACACTTTCAATCAGTTTTAAAATCAAACCGTCCATCTGCCAAGGGCACGGGTCCCACCTGTTGTTTAACATCAGCAAGTTCTGTGGGACCCACGTGATGTATTTGTGTATCCAAGCTGTCCTTATGGTGGGACCCACCTGGTGATTAGCGTCAATAAGTTCCATGGGTCCCACATGATGTATATCCACATCCCAACCGTCCTAAAGGTGGGAACCGTTGCTAGACACGGTTTGGATGGTGCTGATTTATATGAACAATGTTTGGGCAGTGCTGGTCCTCTTGATGGGTCATGAGCCCTATAGATTGATAGTGTACAGTGATACACATGTTACACCTACAACTATTGAAATGACTTTGGTGTGGTCCAAGCCCACCTGAGGACCATTGGTGCGGTCCATCCATGAGGCCCATCATGATGTATTTTGGCCCATGGGAGGGGGCTCACTTGTTTGTATTGTTAGACCCAGATACATGGCCCATTTGATGCAAACGAGGCCTAAGAAGGGAGGCCCACTTGTAATTTATATTTAAAGCCACCTTGATATTTATAAGCCCTATTTGAGAAGGCCCACTTTGATGTATTTTGTGGCCCATTCGAGATCCCCACCTTGATATACTTGTGACTTATCTGTGAGGCCCACCTTGATACATTTATGGGGCTCATTAGTACGGCCCAATGATGCGGCCCGGTTGTTGTACATGAGGCCCATTGGTGTGGCCCATTAACACGGCCCAACTTGATATGACGAGGCCCATGTACAGGGCCCACCTGTTATGTATATTGGGCCCATGTGTAGGGCCCACCTGTTATGTTTTTATGACCCTTTTTGGTGTAGTTCATTGAGTTGTATTCTAGGTCCATATGATGCAACGCACTTGATGTATTCAAGGCCCAGGTGCGTGGCCCATTTGATGCAAAATGGACCCCTGTGTAAGGCCCACATGTTATGTATTTGAGGCTCATGTGTAGGGCCCACTTATGGTGTATATGAGGACCATAAATGAGGCCATTGTGATGTGTTCGAGGTCCATGTGATGCGGCCCGTTGGTGTGGCCCATTTGATGTATATTAGGCCCTTGTGCGAGGCCGTGGGCCCACTATATGTTTGGTTCTATGTGGACTACTCCTTGGGAGCAATGTTAGTTAAATGTCCACATTGATGGACAATGATGGTTGGATGTCCACATTGTGACCTTCCCTTAAGCCTGGTTAGGTCCATTCTCATCATTCTCTAGTGGGTTAACCCAAACGAATGGGCCCCATTGATAATGCTTGGATTATCATCGGTCGTCCATTTATGGACCCCGCCTTGCATCGATTATCGATCACCGATTCTGATTTGTAGTGGCCGATTGCCCATTATCGATCGAGGCCAATTACCAATTCCGATTGACGTGACCGATTGCTGATTCTAATTATTATAACCAATTGCCGATTCCGATTGACGTGACCGATTTGCTGATTTTTATTACCGATTGATTTCGATTATCATGACCGATTGTCGATTCTTATTATCGAGGCCAATTATTGATCGATTTCGATTGTCATGGCCGATTGCCGACTCTGATTATCATGGCCGATTGATCGAGTAGCGATCGAGGCCGATTATTGTGACCGACTGCCTATTTCTGAGTATTGAGGCCGATTATCGATCAATTTCGATTATCGTGGCCATTGACGACTCTGATTGTCGTGACCGATTCCGATTACTGAGGCCTACTCCGATTTCGATTTCGATTGCCAAGGCCGATTGTCGAGACCTATACGACGTATATGCGACCTATATTTGAGGCCCATTGTGATGTTCATTCGGCCTGTATTTGAAGCCTAAAGTGATGTATATGCGACCGATGTGATGAGGCCCATTATGATGTATTTGAGGGCCAGGCGATGGAGCCCATTGCGATGTATGTTAGGCCCATGTGAAAAGTTCATCGTAATATGTATTAAGCTCTTGAGTGAGGCCCATGGTATTGTATATTAGGCCCTTCGTGAGGCCATGGGTCCACTATATGTTTGACACTATGTGGGCCACCCCTTGGGGGCAATGTTGGTTAAATGTCCACATTGTCGAGGCTGAATATCGATGTCGATTATTGAGGCGAGATATTATGAGTACGTGACATCATAGTATCATAATACATGCCATACGCATCATCTGCATGTTTGTTATGAGATGTGATTGACCATTGCATATGTCATAAGGTACGTTATTCATGGGGCTCCCTGATAGGCAGAGTTTCCCCACGTGAGCGCACGGTATGCGCAGGATTTATGCATGATTGCACTGTGTGACTCATGCATCTCGCATTTGTGTGACATGACCACTGTACGCCCTAGCGACATCAGGGCCGTAGCCTCCATAGGCATATCGTGGATGGCCAGATGGAACACTTAAAATCTGTTCTACATGGGGTGCTATAGATATCCTTGGGTGAAAGTCCTAGAATCCTCTTGGTTCCAGAGGTTGCTCCAACGTGTAGACCGAGTGGGTAGATGAGCGCCGAGTGCAGATTACCAGATGGCTGCGCTCTCCACTGTGTCGTGGTCGGTCGGAAGGGGGTGCGGCCTTACCTGCCCGAGAGGAGGGGGCAATGCTAGGTTGAGTCTGACCAGCTCGAGGAATGGGTCAGCTATTGACGAGCCGGACCCGATATTGGCAGGAGATAGTGAGGTCTCTTTTACTCACCTTGTTGTGCGCGATGGGATGACACTCTGGTTTGGAGTGTAATAGACCCCGGTAATTTTTCAGAGAGGAATCGTACTGATATATGGACTTATTGAGTAGGAGTTACTCGCTCACTCATTCATTCACTATCCACTCGGGCTGGTGGTGCGCAACTAATTATTGTGTACCTTCGTTATGGCAAGGATTTCGGTTGGGCGCGCGACTAACCTGAGATCAGGAGTTTACCACGATGAGTTTGACTATCCAAATTTAGGTATGAGACTGGTTTCGATAGAAGTCCCTTGTGGTGGACTCCATAGCCTGCGATACTACGTACTATCATCCCGACTTCACACTCCAGCATGGTTATTTCATTCGCATCGCATATTGCATTACATCCGTAGGCATATGGCATCTTGGGTTGCTATTTTTGCACTTATATGGCCTAAGCAGGATTTGTATATTGTATTGCATCCTCGGCATTTGATATTTAGCTCTTTATGATTCCTTATCACATAGCTATTCTATATTGCGTATTCTGATATTGATTGACTCATAGACTTTTCCATACTTTCGTTTACTTTGTTATCATGTGAGTTATATCTTGTCAGTATTTTTGCTTACTCTGATAATTCCTACTCTTGTCAGTGTTTCTACTTATTCAGACATTGTATGGTTTATGGATTACTAGTTTTTCGGTATTGTATGATTATGAGATTGTATTGAATACTTGACACTTACCTTGTGCACACACTTACACCACCCTCTAAGCTTTTTATAAGCTTATGTACGATAGATGCATGCAGGTGATGTTAGGCTGCAGCAGTGTTGAGCTTGGAGCATGCGGTGGTATTCTGGAGCTTGATTCTCTATTTATATATTTCTCTTTCAATATTGTATTCAAATGATTATATTAGTGGATATGTGATGACGATGTTGCCGTTGTGAATTGGGTAATCTTGTGGTTATGATTATTACTAGTTAAATGTACATTTCAAAAAAAATAATCCTCCTTATAGGATCCCAGGATCGGAATCTGTCATATGAATGCTAGGAGCCGAGAATGGGGTACTACGGAGGCTGTCGGCACCGGATTCGGCTATCGAGATTCCTATGAATCCGATTTTCGGGTTTGGGGCGTGACATTAGGTTAAGATCAACTAACATAGATTTCCTTTGAACATTATAATAACAATTACTACAAAAGAAAACTCCATTTCTTTGGACCCTTTTTGGTTGCCAGTAAAAAATGATTACATCACATTTTAATTAACCGTAATGATGTATTAGAGATCAAAGTTGTATAAATTTGGGGAATTTTGGGGCAAAGGACTGATTATACAAGAGAATGAAATGAGTAACAATGACAACCCAAACAGAACTTCAGAATTGTTGAGCATCACACACACACACACACACACACACACACACATATATATATATAGCATGCTTAAGAAATGCTAATTAAAACATTGAAAAAAATGCAGGGATTGTTTATGGTAATTTCTCATCTGAGGGAACATGTGTTATCCCCACCTTGTGTTTGTGCTCTTGCCCAAAAATCAGGCCAATTTGCTTATCAGGCTGACCACACATGTACGAAAAAATGACCGATTAATATAATTGGTGAGCAGGACACAATCCATGTACACGTGTGGACCACCTGATTTTTTGCCAGATCAGGTACAATGTAGGGCCTGGTAGATGAAGAGATCAGATTCCACACGTCTCCCACATTGGTGCATGCAGGCCAAATACAGATGCCTGATGAGATATTGCGCAAATGCTTCCTGTGCTCCATTGAATTACCAGAATTGGGAGAGATGCCATAAATGAGCAGAGGGCTGCTCTGCATTCTGCTCTAGAGAAGTGCCTTGTATAGCTAGTGAGTAAGGTGTGTTAATCCTCTCTACTCTCCATATATCAATAAAAACTGCAATCTCCTTTTTATGTGTTTTCAACTAAAGGGAGCAACTTGGAATCTTGTGACCCATAGATGTTTCAGATTAGAAAATAGATCTCTCTCTCTCTCTCTCTCATTTCCTGTTGTGGTGTTTAGAAACCAAGGAAGCTGTATCAGACATTTTGGGCATTTTTCTTTCTTTCGTACTTTTTAATTCCGTTGTTTGCTCAATGAAAGTTGGAATTTGGCTCTTCTTGTTATGGATGTGTGCATGAGTCAGGTGAAAAGATTTTTGCTTGCAAATAGCAGAAACTGATGTTTGATTTAGTTGCTTAGTGTGGACTCCAATCTCTCTGGCTTTGCATATGTACACATGAACTGTAGTTCTTATGCGATTCAAAGATGATTTTCTGAAGATTGTCTTCTTTTAGTGTTTTGATTCGTTGGCTGGTTACAGAATACAATTTTGTAAGTGCCACATTTGATAACTTAAATTTATGTTTGTTCATTTGATATTGAGGCATTGTTACTGTAGTAGGTACAATTGTATAGCAGAGGTATGTACAATAGTGGATGGGCTTTGTAACTGTTATAGCTTGGGTCTTAGAAATTTGTAGGTGGAAAGTGATTCTATAATTATTTTTGAAGGGATACATGTGCATTCAAAGGGCCCATGTGGTATTAGTGGATTGAAATTTAGAAACATGCATCAATTCATCCGTTCTATCTGAGGGGCGAACTCAGTGGTATTGGTATATGTTTCCATCCACAAATGTTTCTAAAGATAAGCTACACAGAGGAAATGGAGAGCTTATTTATTTCTTGTGGCATTCATGTTGGCTAGATCATCTTATGTTGACCTTCTCCCATGTTTAGCAATGGGCCATTTTTTTTTATTTTTTTAATATTATGAATTTTGTACTCTATATTTGAACGTATTTATAGTCTTAGGCTTGATTTGGTCATCACATTAGTATTTATGAAAACATTTTTTTTTTAAAAACCAAATGGAGCTTAAGCCCTTTTTTTACTCTGCTAATGCAACTCCTTGCATTGTCGGTCCTAAGCCCGGGTAAAGGAGGAGGGAGAAGGGCTTTATAATGAGATCGTTAACTATGGAAGAGATCCTGAAAATGTAGTATCTCTGGTTTTATGGTTTTACTTGTGCATTCCTGTATTGATTACTCAAGCATGATGGTTATGCGCATTCTTTCAGGTAAATGTTGCTTGTGGAAGGATTGGAGTTGCATATTTTAGATTCAAGCATCTAAAACGCCTCTTGTCAAGAATACACATGTGTAGTTATCATTGTGGTTATAGTTATTCATTATGTGACAGGTTTTTAGGTGAGATGAACAAGTTTTAAAAGAAAACAGTCTGCGGTTTTGAGAAGCGATTCCCAATGCCATTTTATGTGTAAATGCATATTTCAGATTCAAGCATCTGGTACGTGTCTTGACTTAAGAATGTAGATGATTGGAGGGGCCTAGCCATTTGGACAGGCCGTGTTTATGTATTTGCTCGAAATTAATAGAGCAGACCCGGATGTGCGTCGGAGCTATTCTTAAGAGCGGAGGTCCCTAGAGGGTGGGAACTGCTATTATGACCATGATGAAGCTGTCCATTTCCTATAGACAGCATTGGAGGGGCCTGACCATTTGGACAGGCCGTGCTTATGTATTTACTCGAAATTAATGGAACAGACCCGAATGTGCGTCGGAGCTATCCGGAAGAGCGGGGGTCCCTAGAAGGTGGGAATCGCTGTTATGACCATGATGAAGCTGTCCATTTTCTATGGACAACATTGGAAGAGCCTGGCCATTTGGACAGGCCGTGTTTATATTTGTATTTACAGGGACCACAACCTATAACCTTAACAAAAACCTATAACCTAAACCAAAACCAAAACCAATAACCTAAACCCAAACCCATTCCCAAATCCCAAAACCTATAACCTAAACCAAAACCAAAACCTATAACCTAAACCCGAACCCATTCTCAAATCCCAAAACCTATAACCTTATCCTAAACTTATAACCTATAATCTAAACCAAAACCTATAACCTAAACTAAAACCAAAACCTATAACCTAAACTCGAACCCATTATCATAAACCAAAACCTATAACCTAAACCAGAACCCATTATCAAATCCCAAAACCTATAACCTAACCTAAACCTATACTTATAACCTAAAACTATTCCCAAATCCAAAAACCTATAACCTAAACCTAAACCTAAACCTTATCCTAAACCTATAACCTATAACTTAAACCTAACCTTAACCTAAACATAAACCTATAACCTATAACCTTAACCAAAACCTATAACCAAAACCAAAACCAAAACCTATAACCTAAACCCGAACCCATTCCCAAATCCCAAAACCTATAACCTAAAACAAAACCAAAACCTATAACCTAAACTCGAACCCATTCTCAAATCCCAAAACCTATAACCTAAACTCGAACCTTATCCTAAACTTATAACCTATAACCTAAATAAAAACCTATAACCTAAACCAAAACCAAAACCTATAACCTAAACCTGAACCCATTATCAAATCCCAAAACCTATAAACTAACCTAAATCTATACTTATAACCTAAAACTATTCCCAAATCCCAAAACCTATAACCTAAACCTAACCTTAACCTAAACCTAAACCTATAACCTATAACCTTAACCAAAACCTATAACCTAAACCTAAACCAAAACCTATAACCTAAACCCGAACCCATTCCTAAATCCCAAAACTTATAACCTAAACCCAAACCAAAACCAAAACCTATAACCTAAACCCGAACCCATTCTCAAATCCCAAAACCTATAACCTAAACCTAAACCTATAACCTCTAACATATAACTTAAACCAAAACCAAAACCTATAACCTAAACCCGAACCCATTATCAAATCCCAAAACCTATAACCTAACCTAAACTTATACTTATAACCTAAAACTATTCACAAATCCCAAAACCTATAACCTAAACCTTATTTTAAACCTATAACCTATAACCTAAACCAAAACCTATAACCAAAACCAAAACCAAAACCTATAACCTAAACCCAAACCCATTATCAAATCCCAAAACCTATAACCTAACATAAACCTATACTTATGACCTAAAACTATTTCCAAATCCCAAAACTCTATCCTAAACCTAAACCTATAACCTATTACCTTAACCAAAAACTATAACCAAAACCAAAACCAAAACCTATAACTTAAACCCGAACCCATTCCCAAATCCGAAAACCTATAACCTAAACCAAAACCAAAACCTATAACCTAAACCAGAACCCATTCTCAAATCCCAAAACCTATAACCTAAACTTAAACCTTAACCTATAACCTAACCTAAACCTATACTTATAACCTAAAACTATTCCTAAATCCTAAAACCTATAACCTAAACCTAACATTTCCCAAAACTTATAAGCTAAACTCAATTCACTAAAGTGAAAGCTACACCAAATCCTAATCTCAACTCCCTAACCTAAACCTAAACCTAAACTTAAAAACCCAAACTTAAACCCAATCCCGAACCTGAACCCGATTTCCTAAACCTAAACCGTAACCCATTCTCAAATCCAAAAACCTATAACCTAAACCTAAACCAAAACCAAAACCCATAACCTAAACCCAAACCCATTCTCAAATCCCAAACCTATAACCTAAACCAAAACCAAAACCTATAACCTAAACCCGAACCCATTCTCAAATCCTAAAACTTATAACCTATCCCTAAACCTTAACCTATAACCTAACCTAAACCTATACTTATAACCTAAAACTATTCCTAAATCCCAAAACCTATAAGCTAAACCTAACCTTTCCCAAAACCTATAACCTAAACTCAATTTCCTAAAGCGAAACCAGCGGCTAATCCTAATCTCAACTCCTTAACCTAAACCTAAAGTTAAAAACCCAAACTTAAACCTAATCCTGAACCTGAACCCGATTTTCTAAACCTAAACCATGACCCATTCTCAAATCCAGAAACCTATAACCTAAACCAAAACCAAAACCAAAACTTATAACCTAAACCCGAACCCATTCTCAAATCCCAAAACCTATAACCTAAACCAAAACCAAAACCTATAACCTAAATCCGAACCCATTCTCAAATCTCAAAACCTATAACCTAAACCTAAACCAAAACCTATAACCTAAACCCGAACCCATTCTCAAATCCCAAAACCTAAACCTAAACCTTATCCTAAACCTATAATCTATAACCTAAACCAAAACCTATAACCTAAACCAAAACCAAAACCTATAACCTAAACCTGAACCCATTCTCAAATCCCAAAACCTATAACCTATCCCTAAACCTTAACCTATAACCTAACCTAAACCTATACTTATAACCTAAAACTATTCCGAAATCTCAAAACCTATAACCTAAACCTAACCTTTCCCTAAACTTATAACTTAAACTCAATTTCCTAAAGCGAAACCTACACCTAATCCTAATCTCAACTCCCTAACCTAAACCTAAGCCTAAACTTAAAAACCTAAACTTAAACCCAATCCCGAACCTAAACCCGATTTCCTAAACCTAAACCATAACCCATTCTCAAATTCAAAAACCTCTAACCTAAACTAAAACCAAAACCAAAACCTATAACCTAAACCTGAACCTATTCTCAAATCCCCTAAACTTATAACCTAAACTCAATTCCCTAAAGCGAAACCTACACCTAATCTTAATCTCAACTCCCTAACCTAAACCTAAACCTAAACTCAATCCCGAACCTAAACCCGATTTCCTAAACCTAAACCATAGCCCATTCTCAAATTCAAAAACCTATAACCTAAACCAAAACCAAACCAAAACCTATAACCTAAACCCGAACCCATTCTCAAATCCCAAAACCTATAACCTAAACCTAAACCTAAACCTTATCTTAAACCTATAACCTATAACCTAAACCAAAACTAAAACCTATAACCTAAACTCGAACCCATTCTCAAATCCCAAAACCTATAACCTATCCCTAAACCTTAACCTATAACCTAACCTAAACCTATACTTATAACCTAAAACTATTCCCAAATCCCAAAACCTATAACCTAAACCTAACCTTTCCCAAAACCTATAACTTAAACTTAATTCCCTAAAGCGAAACCTACAGCTAATCCTAATCTCAACTCCCTAACCTAAACCTAAACCTAAACTTAAAAATCCAAACTTAAACCCAACCCCGAACCAGAACCCGATTTCATAAACCTAAACCATAACCCATTCTCAAATCTAAAAACGTATAACCTAAACCAAAACCAAAACTATAACCAAAACCTATAACCTAAACCCGAATCCATTCTCAAATCCCAAAACCTATAACCTAACCTAAACCTATACTTATAACCTAAAACTATTCTTAAATTTCAAAACCTATAACCTAAACCTAACCTTAACCTAAACCTAAACCTATAACCTTAACCAAAACCTATAACCTAAACCAAAACCAAAACCCAAACCTATAACCCAAACCCAAACCCATTCTTAAATCCCAAAACCTATAACCTAACCTAAACCTATACTTACAACCTAAAACTATTCCTAAATCCCAAAACCTATTACCTAAACCTAACCTTTCCGTAAACCTATGACCTAAACTCAATTCGCTAAAGTTAAACCTACACCTAATCCTAATCTCAACTCCCTAACCTAAACCTAAACCTAAACTTGAAAACCCAAAATCAAATCTAATCCCGAACCTGAACCCGATTTCCTAAACCTAAACCATAACCCGTTCTCAAATCCGAAAACCTATAACCTAAACCAAAACCAAAACTTATAACTTAACCCTGAACCCATTCTCAAATCCCAAAACCTATAACCTAAACCAAAACCTATAACCTAAATCCGAACCCATTCTTAAATCCCAAAACCTATAACCTATCCCTAAACCTTAACCTATAACCTAACCTAAACCTATACTTGTAACCTAAAACTATTCCCAAATCCCAAAACCTATAACCTAAACCTAACCTTTCCCTAAACCTATAACCTAAACTCAATTCCCTAAAGTGAAACCTACACCTAATCCTAATCTCAACTCCCTAACCTAGACTTAAACCTAAACTTAAAAACCTAAACTTAGACCCAATCCCGAACCTGAACCCGATTTCCTAAACCTAAACCTATAAACTTTCCCTAAACCTTTAACCTAAACCTAAACTTAAAACCTAAATGTATTCTCAAATCCTTAAACTCAAACCTACACCTAATCCTAATCTCAACTCCTTAACCTAAACTTAAACTTGAAAACCCAAATCTAAACCCGAACCCGATTTCCTAAACCTAAACCTTAACCTATAATCAAGTTCCCAAAAGCTATAACCTATAACCTAAATCTAAACCTATAACCTTAACCTAAACTAAAACTTATAACCTATAACCTAAACTTAACTATAACCTAAATCCTAACCTTAACCTAAACCTTAACATAAACCTATAACCTAAACCAAAATCAAAACCTATAATCATATGGTGAGACCATTTCTTTTGTGTCAATTTCATTCCTCTTTGAGTTTTTTTTTAATTTTTTTATTATATTTTATTTATAATTCATTAAGAAAAAAAAGTTATTATACATGATGCACTTCTTTCACTTTGTCTTTCATTTTCCCAATGGGTATTCTAATTTATGTATGACATGATTGTTTATAGGATGATGGAATATACGAAGCTATTGAAATTTCAGGGTGAAGTCGAGCATATTTCTCTAATGAAGCCAAAGATTTGTATTTTCAGCATTATTGTAATTGTAATTGATTGAATGAATTGGATTCTAATTGATTGTAATTGCAATTGATTGAATGAAGGATTGTAATTTGATTGTAATTGAATGAATGAGTGAGTGATTGTAATTGAATGAATGAATAATTGTACAGGTGGTAATTGAATGAACAAATGATTATATATAATTTTGTAATGTACAAAATAGCTACGGATATTGACCGTAGCCATTAATCTGACAGGTGTAACCTTTTCAATTTAGGCATATTGCTACGGACTTTTAGCTACAAATAATATCCTAACCATTAATCTGACAGGTGTAGCCTTTTCAATTTAGGCATATTGATATGGACTTTAGTTACAAATAATATCCATAGCCATTAATCTGACAGGTGTAGCCTTTTCAATTTAGGCATATTGCAACGGACTTTTAGCTACAAATAATATCCATAGCTGTCTGAAGTTTTTGCTACAGATATAATTGCTACGGATTACATCTGTAGCTATTGCACCCTATAACTACGAATTAAATCCGTACCCATAGGTTCAAGACCTATTGTTATGGCACCTACGACAACGGTCAAGCTACGGACGAAAACCGTAGCCATAGGTCTATGGCTACGGTTTTTGTCCGTAGCCTTTGGTCAATTTTTTGGTAGTGGTTGATGTGAACATCACAGCCTACACTATGGGAATAGAGTGCAGTGTTGTTCATGCCAGCGAGACTAATCTCACCAAAAAGTGGGAGAGAGATCGCTGCACACTCTTCTTATGTGGCCAACACGTTACTTGGAGGCAAGAGAATAGCTTCAAGACAACGGGCATGACTGAGGATTATCGCCTGCTTCATCATATATGCACGTACAACGTGTACCCTAGATGGAGCAACTGCACGGAATGCACTAAGTTTATTGTGGATTTCTTGTACCAGGTTGGATAGGGAGAGAAGGTATGCCTCCCCACTCTTGTCTTGACCCAGATTGTGAAGGTGGTGCAATCTGTTCGGGGGGATTCGTCCCTCCTATTCAATCGACTGATTTGCAAGATTGTCCGTAACTTTGGATTTGGACTCCACATGGACAATCTCGCCCCTATCCATTTCATCAACGAGACTACCCTCAACAACATGAAAATAGGTCCCAGACAACGCCAAGGTTGACTTTAGAAATTCAGAGATGAGATAGAGGAAGAGACAGAAGAAGAGGAAGAAAGTGAGGAAGAGGAACAAGAGGAAGAAGTGGAGGCTTAAGACTTTGATTGGGAGCCTCCCACCACTCAGGATGACTACTAGGATTAGGCCGCCCACGACGCCCACCTGGTTAAGGTCAAGAAAAACCAGGAATATTTGAAGAAGAAATTCAAGAAGATGTCCCGCACTCTGAAGGTCCTCTTGTGCTGCATGCAGGATAAGGGAGCACCTCCGCTTTCACTAGAATCGGAGGATTAGTAGTGTAGTTTGTAGTTGCTGTTTGTAATAGCCTTGGATAGGCTTAGTTTGGATGCTAGGATGGTAAATGTTGAAGTCTTTTGTTAGTTATCTATCATGTGTTCTCTGTCATAGTACATGTAATGCCATACCATATGTAATTGTGACAAATTTTGTTTAATGAAATGCATGGAGCTTCTTTTGTTTAGTAATGTGTGGAATGTTTGGGGAAAAGCTGATGATGTTACCCTAACTCCATAAATATTGTACCCTATGTTATATATAGGGAATGTCTCCTAAAACCAGTCGAAACATGGCATGTTTCCCACCTGGCGGGTTGGTTGATGGAGCCCCTCTTTCGAATGATAGCCAACAGGGCCCTAATTTGGGTCCAGGTAGCAAGATAATGCCGGACTCTTAATCGACCATCGGCCCCATAGATAGGCCAATGCCAAGTGCACCACAGGTTCTAGGTCAGAACCATGCTTTTTTGTTGGCGCCACATATACCTTAGGCAGCCCCTCCTCCAGATAGATTGGAGTAGATGATGCTCTTAATGAACAACAACAACAGGTCCTAACAACTATAGTGGGGGCCA
The DNA here is from genome assembly GCA_037074715.1 of Magnolia kwangsiensis. Taxonomy (NCBI): domain Eukaryota; kingdom Viridiplantae; phylum Streptophyta; class Magnoliopsida; order Magnoliales; family Magnoliaceae; genus Magnolia; species Magnolia kwangsiensis. Next base: position 47,050,817 of record CM073583.1, read on the forward strand.
TCACACAAAATATGAATGTGGTCCTGCCGATGCAACACATGCAGGCCACCGGGGAAACGGCTGCATGTGGGCTCTTTGATCATTTTCAACGCCTCCATCCTCTCACGTTTGCGGGTACCCATAGACCCAAGGAGGCCGAGTATTGGTTGGATAGAATATCTAAGATGTTAAGGCCATTACACTGCTCAGAGGTGGAACAAGTCAAGCTTGTTACATACATGTTTGAGAAGGAGGCTAGCCTATGGTAGGACAGTGTCCTACGAACCATTCCTGCAGGGTTTGTGTGGATGTGGGACGGGTTCGAAACACATTTCCATGAGAAATACTTCACCTCACCTACCATAATGAAAAAGAGGTTGAATTCCTCCACCTCAAGCAGGGGGGAATGACAGTGGTGAAATATGAGAACTACTTCATAGAGCTAGCTAGATATGCTCCCTTAATTTTGGCTAATGAGCCGATGAGAATGTGGCTATTCTCAGAAGGGTTGCGGGCTGACATCTGCACCAAGATGTGTTGTGCTAACATCCCTACATATGCTAAATTAGTAAACATGTTCTTGCGAGTTGAGCAGGATGGTGAGCAGGTGTCTCAAACACGCTTGCCAATGGACTTTAGGCCTAGGCCTAAGCTGCAGACCTAGCCGCTTCTCGGTAAGAGACCACGTATGAACTCACCTCCCAGACTGATGGCTCCGTCAACCCATCAAAGGCGTTCTGATCGCACATGCACCTACTGTGGTAGAAAGGATCACACTGACCCCTTCTGCTTTACCAAGATGAGGGATAACGGCTACACGCTGCCTCAAAGGGTCAATCGCCAACCCTTGTACGCTATTTCAACCCCTTGATACCGATGCAACCATAAAATCGACCTATTGCATCTTGAAATAGGCCGTCACAATAGCCTATGGCAGTGCTCCCTAACCGTGTAAGGCCCGTATCCTATACCGTACCATTCCGTAAGCTTCCGTGGTCCTCTTGGTCGAATTTCGATGACCTGTGATCTGTTACCTGCATTTGCATGTAATCCTGAGTCATGTCCTATATATCCGAGCCAACTCGGCCCAAGACTTATACCAGTGTGACCGCGCCGTCGCCGCGTCTCGCGCGCCGAGGCAATACCCTGACCAGAAGATGTGGGCCCACGTTTAGTTGAGGAAAACGTCGCGTGCTGCAATTTCAAAAGAAATATTCCATCAATCACCTCTCATGTCAAGTACAAAACCCCATCCCCAAGTACAACCACCCCTCCCTAAAAGTCAACACACTCTATTACACAAGTACACATCCATCACTCACTCACCCATCACACCCCATCACTCACCCATCCCTCTCTCTCTTACACCTCTCTCTCTCATCTCTCTCACTACTCTCAAGAAACCCATGAAAGCCTAACGTCCAAGCTCCCAAGCTTCATGGATAGAGCTTGTGTGACCCACCTTCCTATCTCCCATCTCCACCATCCATTGATCATCTCCACCGTTGAAATGCACCCCTCGAAGCTTTAGGATGTGTTAATGGAAGAAGAGGTCCGAGAAGATCAAAGGTGGGTGTTTTCCTAAGGTTTGATTTGTATGATTTGATGATTTGAGGGCCCACTTGAGGTGGGACCCATCTTGATGTATGCGTTATGATCTAAGAGGGGCCCATAATGGCGGGGTCCCTCAACTACACCGTCTCTCTCTCTCTCTCTCTCTCTCTCTCTCTCTTTATATAATGGTGTGGGGCCCACCTGATTTGTACAACACATCCATGCCATCCCCTTACGTGGACCCCACCATTTATGTGTTGTATGTACACCATCCAGTAGCAGGCGCTACTGGATGTAGGCAAACACCAATACCAGCTTGTTTCAAGCGCTGGTGGGCCATAGTGGTGTGGACCCCACCTGGGAGACGTGGTGTACCCACACCGTCCATTATCCAGGGACGATGAGTCCCACTACTAGCTAACATCAGCAAGTTAGGTGGCCCCACTACGATGTATATGTTGTATCAGAACCGTCCGTCCATCCATTTTTGTGGGGCCACATGATGTAAGTGGTATCCTCAACATCCAGAGGATGTGGGACCCACCTAATGGAGAGTGTATTGGCTGGTGCGCCTCTACCAGCTATATAGCTACTTTGGTGATGTCACCAAGCTCCATGAGACCCACCTGACGTGTGTGGGTTTCATCCACACCGTCTGCCCTTTTGGATGAGACGCACCTGATGCGTGGGAGGTATCCACGCCATCCGTTCATCTGGGCCAGCATCCTACTGTACCCACGCCAGCAGTTCCATGGGCCCACCATGTTGCACTAGTTACATCCATGTTGTCCAGTCCATTGGACGTGGGCCCGCCATGTTGTAAGTGTTTCATCCTGACCGTCCAGCTGGATGTGGACCCTAAGATGTATTGGTTCTTCCAGTAATCCATCATTGTGGAGCCCACCATGATGCGCGTGTTGCATCCAAACCATCCAACGATGGGACCCCAACTGGCTGACTAACGTCAATAAGTTTTGTGGGTCTCATGTGATTGTATGTGGTGGATCCCAACTGCCCACCTACTGTTGGGGCCACACAATGATGTGTTTGTTTCATCCGCACCGTCCAGACCATCTGGACGTGTGTGGGTTTCATCCACACCGTCTGCCCTTTTGGATGAGACGCACCTGATGCGTGGGAGGTATCCACGCCATCCGTTCATCTGGGCCAGCATCCTACTGTACCCACGCCAGCAGTTCCATGGGCCCACCATGTTGCACTAGTTACATCCATGTTGTCCAGTCCATTGGACGTGGGCCCGCCATGTTGTAAGTGTTTCATCCTGACCGTCCAGCTGGATGTGGACCCTAAGATGTATTGGTTCTTCCAGTAATCCATCATTGTGGAGCCCACCATGATGCGCGTGTTGCATCCAAACCATCCAACGATGGGACCCCAACTGGCTGACTAACGTCAATAAGTTTTGTGGGTCTCATGTGATTGTATGTGGTGGATCCCAACTGCCCACCTACTGTTGGGGCCACACAATGATGTGTTTGTTTCATCCGCACCGTCCAGACCATTTGGATGGTGCTGGATAGTCCTGTGGACCCCACTCATGATATATGTGATTCACCATCCTGCAGAGTAGTTGTGGGACCCACGCAGGTGTGGACTCCACATGCATGTGACTATCAAAGCCGTCCATCTGTCAACGTCCAAGTCTGGATACTGGAACCTTTTCATTTAAAAAGAAAGAAAGAAAGAAGAAAGTAAGGTAGCAATATAATATTATATATATTTATATATACTATATACACGTATCTGGTGCACCCCATGTGGGACCCACCTTGATGTAAGTATCTTATATCCCCACCGTCCGTATTTGGACGGTGGTAGTTGCAGCACACCGTGATGTATGTGTAATCCACTCCATCCATCTATTCACCCAAACTGGTGGACTACACGTGTGGACTCGCCTTGGGATGGAAGCTGACTGGCTAGTGTACTTTACATTAGCCATATAGCTGATGTATTGACGTCAGCAAAGTTATGTGGGTCTCATTTGAACCGTGGACGCCACCTTGATGTATTAATTTCATCTACACCATCCAGAAAATGTTCGGACGGTGCTGGATAATGATTGGATGGTGTTGATTTACACGGATAATGTTTGGACAGTGCTGATCATTATTAGTGGGCCATGTTCCCTATAGAATGATAGTGTGCGGTGATACACATGTTACACCTACAATGTTGAAATGATTTTAGTGCAGCCCATGTGATGAGGCCCACCTTGATGTATTTGTGGCCATCCATGAGGCCTGTCTTGATTGAATGTATTCTGCATTAGCCATCCATCTGACAGGATATGTGGGGTGTACTGTGATGCATTTGTGATCCACACCGTCTAACTATCAGGTGGACCACATAGTAGAGAACAGTGGTGAATTGAATAGCTACCCTCGAAACCCTCTTGGGAGTACAGAAGTTTTGGATCAATATGATAATTATTTTTATCCTTGCCGTCCATCAGTTTCAGGCCCACCAGAGGCATGTGTTTTATCAGGCCCACCTATTATGTATTTGAAGCCTATGAGATATGGCCCATGTGATATATTTGAGGCCCATATGATGGGGCCCACTTGCTTGAATCTGATGCCCATGGACAAGGCCCATTGAGATGTATTCGAGGCCTATAGGCAAGGCCCATTGGATATGTATTGGGCCCATGATGCGTGGCCCATTTGATATATTCGAGACCTAGGTATGCAGCCCATTTGTACGAGGATTGTTGGTGCAACCCATGTAATGCGGCCCACTTGATGTATTTATGGCCCATTTATGCGAGGACCGCTGGTGTGGCCCATGTAATGCAGCCCACTTAATGTATATGAGGCCCATGTGTTGGGGCTTGATATGATGTATTTATGGCCCATGTGTCGAGGTCCATTGTGATGTATATGTAGTCCATGAGTGAGGCCCATAGTGATGTGTATTAGGACCTTGTGTGAGACCTTTCCTTAGGCCTTATTAAGCTCATTCTTACCGATTTCGATTATCGTGGCCGATTGACCGATTACTAATCGAGGCCGATTATTATGGTCAATTGACCGATTATCGATCGAGGCCAATTATCGTGGTTAATTACCGATTCTGATTGTAGTGGCTGATTGACCGATTATCGATCGAGGCCGATTATCGTGGCCGATTGACCGATTATCGATTGAAGCCGATTATAGTGGTTGATTATCGATTTTGATTGTCATGGCCGATTACCGATTATGATTGTTGTGGTTGATTGACCGATTATCGATCGAGGGTGATTATCGTGGCCGATTACCGATTATGATTGCAGTGGCCGATTACCGATTCTGATTGTTGTGGCCAGTTGATGGATTATTGTGGATGATTGCTAATTATGATTGACATGGCCGATTGACCGATTATCAATTAAGGCCAATTATCAAGGCCAATTGTCGAGGCCCAATGTGATGTATATGCGGCTCGTATTCGAGGCATGTTATGATGTGTATTCTGCGCGTGTTTAAGGCCCAATGTGATGTATATGAGGCTTATGTGATGAGGCCCATTGTGATGCATTTGAGGGCCAGGCAACGGAGCCCATTATGATGTATGTTAGGCCCATGTGAGAGACCCATCATGACGTATATTAAACTCTTGAGTGAGGCCCATGGTGTTATATATTTGGCCTTTGTGTGAAGTCATGGGTCCACTATATGTTAGGATCCATGAGGGTCATTCCTTAGGGACAATGTTGGTTAAATGTCCATATTGTCAAGGTCGATTGTCAATGCCGATTATTGATATCGATTATGAGTATTTGACAGCATAACATCATGATACATGCCCATACGCATCATCTACATGTTTGTTATGAGATGTGATTGACCATTGCATATGTCATTGGGCAGGATGATATGAGACTCCCTGATAGGCGGAGGTTATCTCATATGAGCACACGGCATGCGCAAGATTGGTGCATGACTGGATTGTATGACTCATGCATCTTACATTGTGTTGTAATTACTGTATGCCCTAGCGACATCAGGGCCGTAGCCTTCACAGGCATGTCGTGGATGGCCAGACAGGACACCAAAAATTTATTCTAGCATTGGGCTGCCATAGATGACTCTGGGTGAAAATCCCTAAACCCTCTTAATACCAGAGGACGCTCCAATGTCGAGACTAAGTGGATACATGAGCGTCCGAGTGCCGAATACTAGGAGGCCGCGTCTCCCACTATGTCATAGTCAGTTGGGAGGGGGTGTAGCCTTACCCGCTCGAGTGTAGGGGGTATTATTAGGCTGAGTTTGACCAGCTTGTGAATGGATCCACTATCAACGTGTCGGATAGGTATTGATAGACTATTGGTTAGGCGGATAGTGAGGTTTCTTATGCTTACTTGAACTATGCGACTAGTAGAGCGGCAGTGCCATTTGGAGTGTACTAAAACCCGGTGATGATCCAAGAGATGAACCGTACTGACATGTGAACTTATTGAGCATGAGTTGCATACTCATTCATTCATTCATTCACTATCTAATCGGGCTGGTTGTGCACAACTAATTGTTACATGTACCTTCACAATGGCCAGGATTTCAGTTAGGGCGCGCAACTAACCTGAGATTAGGAGTTTACTACATCGAGTCTGACTATCTAAATTTAGGTATGAGACTAGTTTGGATAGAAGTCCCTTGTGATGGACCCCATAGCTTGCGATACTATGTACTATCATCCTGACTTCACACTCCAGCATGGTCATTCTATTAACACTGCATGTTGCATTACATCCGTGACAAATGGTACGGCTGACACTATTTGTGTTACTCAACAGGAATGTATATTGCATTGCATCCTCTACATCTGATATTTGGCTCTCTATAACTCATTTGCATAGTTGATTTGTATTACGTATTCTAATATTGTATGACTCATGCACTTATCAGTATTTTCACTTACTCTGTTACCGTGTGATATATGACTTTGTCAATATTTCTGTTTACTCTGATAATTCCTGATCTTGTCATTATTTCTGTTTACTCTGATAATTCATGATCTTATCAGTATTTCTGCTTATTCAAACATTGTACGATTTATGGATTACTAGTATTTTCTGTATTGTATGATTATGGCATTGTATTGAATACTTAGCACTTACCTTGTGCACACACTTACACCACCCTCTAAGCTTTTTATAAGCTTATGCACGATAGATACATGCAAGTGATGATAGGTTATAATAGTGTTGAGCTTGGAGCATGCAATGGTCTTCTGAAACTTAATTTTTTATTTATATATTTCCCTTTCAGTATTGTACTCAAATGATTATATTAGTGGATATGTAACGATGTTGCCTTTGTGAATTGGGTAATCTTGTGGTTATGCTTATTATGAGTTAAATGAACATCGTAAAAAAAATCCTCCTTGTAGGATCTCAGGATTGGAATCTGGCATATGAATGCTAGGAGACGAGAATGGGATACTACGGAGGCTGTTGGCACCAGATTCGACGATCGAGATTCCTGTGAATCTGATTTTCGAGTTTGAGGCATGACAAACCACCTGCAACAAGCTCGCGTACATGCACTCACCCCCGAAGTAACTGAATCAGCAGTTATAGTATCACTAGCATTTGAAGTCACTGCCCATGTCCAAGGTACACTTGTATTCCTTTTAATGGACACCAGGTCCACTATTTCTATGGTAGCATGCTCTGCAGTCAAGCGATTAGAGTTGGAAACTACCCTTATGATTGGGGTGAGAATCATTGCCACAACAGAAACCTTTTCAGATACCACTAAACTCTCTAAGAATTGCCCGATAGACTTAGGGAGCAGAGTGGTGCACATTGACCAAATTGTAACAAAGATTTATCATTATGACGTCATCTTCGACATGGATTGGCTCACTAAAACGAAGGTGAAGATTGATTGCGAGACTAGGTTGGTGACAGCCCATGAGCCCGAGGGCACGACCTTCACCTTCCCAGTTCAGGTCAATTGTCCTTTCCGCATCCGTTGTTATGCTTCCCTGTTGGAGAATTATGATGGTCCGTCACTTGGGGACACGCTAGTGGTCCAAGATTTCACGGACATGTTTAGAACAATCCCTAGACTTCCTCTTCAGTGTGAGATCGACTTTACCATCGACCTTGTGCCAGGCATGACACCTATCTTGTTACTAATGTACCACATACCTCCGTGTGAAATGGAGAAATTGAGGAAGTAAATTGATGATTTATTGGATGTGAGTTTTATGCAGCCGAGTGTATCTCCTTGGGGAGCTCCTGTGTTATTCATGAAAAGGAAATGGATCGTTATGATTTTGTATAAACTATCGTAAGCTGAACAACGTTATAGTAAAGAACAAGTATCCTCTACTCAGGATACATAACCTGTTTGACCAATTGAAGGGGACTTAGTACTTCTCCAAGATAGAATTACAGTCTGGGTATCATCATTTGCACGTCAGGATGAAGACGTGTAGAAAAAATCTTTTAGGACTAGCTTCGGGCACTATGAATTCCTCGTGATGCCGTTTAGACTTACAAATGTACCGACCGTATTCATCAATCTCATGAACCGGGTGTTTCGGCCGTATCTTTACTGATTTGTCATCATATTCATAGATGATACTTTGATATACTCAAAGAGTCAGGAAGACCACAAAGAACACCTGCGAGCAGTCCTTGATAATCTTAGGCAAAATCAGTTATTTGCACAGTACCAAAAATACGACTTCTGGAGGGAAGAAGTCAAGTTTTTGGGACACATAATTTCCAAAGAAGGAATCACCATAGACCTTGCCAAGGTGACCGTGGTGCAGGCTGGGAGCAGCCTGACTTAGTTACAAAAGTTTGGAGTTTTCTCAAGCTTACTGGCTATTATCGCCAATTCATTAAAGATTTCTTCAAGATATCCCGACCATTATCTCAACTTACTCGGAAAGATCTTAAATTTGCTTGGAATGAGAAAGCAGAGGCAACCTTTTAAGAATTAAAGGACAAGCTGACGTCTACACCCATACTAGTGCTGCCAGAGCAAGGGGTCAAATATACTATTTGCACTGACGTCTCTCGAGTCATTTTGGGGTGTGTACTTATGTAGAAAGATAAGGTGATCGCCTATGCTTCTTGACAGTTGGGAAAACACGAAGAAAATTACCCCACTCATGATCTAGAGTTGGTGGCAGTCATTTTCACATTAAAGCTTTGGAGATATTACCTCTATGACAAGGAGTTCGAGCTCTTTTGTGATCATAAGAGCCTCAAATACATCTTTACACAGAGGGACCTGAACATGAGACAGCGTCGTTAGATAAAGACATTGAAAGACTTCAAGTTTAAAGTCTCCTACCATCATGGTAAGGCTAACCTAATGGCCGATGCAATGAGCCATAAGAAAACCATGGAATTTATAGCCCCACTAATGGTGAGAGAGTGGAATATGGTGAAATTCGTGCGAGACTTCGAACAGAGGCTAACAGTGAAAGAGCCATTCGAGATCGTCGCACACTTTCACGTACAACCATTAATGGATGATCGAATCATTGTGGCTTATAAGGAAGATGAGCTATTGTTGAGGATGAGAGAGCGTGCAAGCGACGAGGAAGAATCAAAATGGAGAATCGGCCTAGATGGAGGTTTACAGTATCATGGCCGCATATGCGTCCCAAACCTTCACGACTTGATAAGAGAAATTCTAGAGGCCACTCATAATTCAAAGTTGGCGATGCATCCGGGTAGTACAAAAATGTATCGAGACATGAAACATTCGTACTGATGGGACAATATGAAGGCCCAAATAGTAGACTTTGTGTCTCGATGCCTCACGTGCTAGCAAGTCAAGGCTGAGCACCGCCGACCCCCTAGTTTACTCTAGCCCATCCCTATAGCAGAGTGGAAGTGGGATTTCATTTCAAGGTTACCAAAGATGAGAAAGAGGCATGGCTCCATTTGGGTGATTGTGGGCTGGTTGACAAAGTAGGCTCATTTCCTCTCGATTCAAGTTTCTATTTCGGCAGATGACCTGGTCAAGCTATACATTAAGGAGATAGTACGATTACATGGAGTTCCTCTAGAGATTATATCAGACCATGACACATGATTCACGTCTATGTTCTGGACTCGAATACAAGAGGCAATGGGGGTGAAGCTGAAGTTTAGTACTGCATTCCACCCATATATGATGGACAAACGGAATGGGTAAATCAGATACTCGAGGACATGTTACGGGCATGTATACTTGACTTCAAGGATGCTGGGATGATTGTTTCTCTTATGCTAAATTTTCCTATAACAACAGTTTCCAAGCAAGCATTGGCATGGCTCCTTACAAGCCTTGTATGGACGCCCATGTCAGGCTCCACATTGTTGGGCAGAAGTTGGCGAGAAGAGCTTAGTTGGCCTAAATTTAGTTCAGGAGACCTCAGAAAAGATCGATATTATCAGGCGTCGACTCCTTACAGCCAAGAGTAGGCAGAAGAGCTACACAGATACGAGATACATGCAGTTAAAATTTGAAGTTGGGGACCATGTATTCCTTAAATTTTTTCCAATGAAGGGAGTACTTCATTTTAGTAGGAAAGGGAAACTCTCGCCGAGGTTCATTAGGCCATTCCAGATTTTTGACCGAGTGGGTGTGGTGGCATACCATCTCGCCTTGTCCACACCACTCGCAAGTGTACACAACGTGTTTTATGTGCCGATGCTGAAGAAATATGTTCCCGACCCTACTCATACTATTAGGTGGGAGCAAGTACAACTAAGGGAAGACGTCACTTATGTATTGCGGCCCACGCGTGTTCTAAATAAAAAAGAACAAGTGTTGCGCAGTAAGGTCATCCAACTCATGAAAGTGTTATGGACACACCACATCGAGGAGGCTACTTGAGAAACGAAAGCTGAAGTCCGTAAAAACTACCCATAAATCCTCGAGGAGTACGAATGTACAAATTTTGAGGATGAAATTTTCTTTAAGGGGGTTAAATTGTAACGTCCCAAAAAAATCTGTACAAAGACCCGAGTACAACCTTAGGCTAAATAATCCAAGGACCACACTCGGTAGTATAATTTAGACGGAATTTAGTTAAGTACTAAATAATTGGTAGATTAAGCTTGGGCCACCATTTTCACAAATGGGAAGGTCTAGAACTAGGAATTCCATTGGCTCAATGTCATCTTAGGACCTAAAAGAAATCTCAAGGGCCTGTCGCCCTCAGGAGTACATTGAAACTCGGTAACGGACCTAAACCGCACATCAAGGGTCCGATGACCTTGAAATTATAGGTAGATGTCCGTCCTACTAGGCTTGACAACCATCGTGGGAATTAAGCCTAGATAGTGTCCAGAAACGCCCCAACTTGAGCCGTGAATTAAGTGAAAGTGCACCTATTACGTGCCCTGGTTTGTCAATTACGTTGTATGTTGAGTCAGTCGGACGACAGCACCTAACAAGAAGATCAAGTCAAGCGTCTGCCTCATCTGGATGTGTGGAAGCTCACCAAAAGGTAAATCATAGCCTCACATCCCATGTCCCAAAACACCAGGTGATTAAACCCTTAAAAAGAACTAGAACATCTTAGGGTTTATGTGTAAGAAAACTTTTTATCAAAAAGTAAATCCTCTAAGTTTTTCTTACACTGTCGATTATATCGATTCCCCTTTCGATATGATCGACCAACTCTGTCGATGTCCTTGGCATATCAATCGATACAATCGAGTGAGGACAAAAAGCGTCCAGCAATCAAACAATCTTCTGGACGATTTATCGATATATCGACCTTCGAGTCGATATCATCGATATTCAAAAATCGATCATATCTGAAGTGGATCGATCATATCGACAGACTGCTTTCCGGCGGCCCTGTTTTTCTAAAAAAAACTAACATATGCTTCGATATATCGATGACTGTCCAATTCAATCTGAACTCAAATATCGATCATATCGGGAGTCAGTCGATCATATCGACTGTAGGGTGCATGTTCTCTCCAGCATGAATTTCAGTTTCTTTTAATGTTGATCGGGGTGCCTATCGATAAATCGATATTCATATATCGATCATATCGAGACCAAGTCGATTGGATCGAGTCAGGACATAATTCGTCCAGCAAGCTTACATGTAAAATCTATACAATTTATCGATCCCATCGAAAAAGTCTCCGATATGATCGATGTACAAATTCCGATGACATCGACTGGTTTTTCGATCATATCTGTGATCCTGAAATTCTTCAAGGTTCCTCTCTTATTTTTCACCTGTCAATAAATCGAACCATCACTTGATGGAATCGGAGTTCGAAATCCGATATCATCGATGTGTGTCTCGATCCCATCGACCAGTTGGCAGAAGGTTTCCAAAAGAGAAATGACAATTGAGTTCTTATCATCGAGAGGTCGGCCGATACAATCAAGAGTATACGCTCGATCATATCGACGACTGCTCGATGATATCGAACTCTGTCATAAATATGACTGTTTATATCCATTGGAACCTTTTGCCTATAAATAGAGAGAGTTGTCTTCATTGCTGGGGGAGAAAGTAGAGAGTGCTTTAGAGTGTTTTAACCTTCCTATCATTTACCTAAGCCCTTTCTCTCAGGAAGTTCATCCTCCAATCCACCCTCATCATTGATATCTCATAGAGTGGATTGGGGAATAAACTTTAGCATTCAAGGATCCTTCAGCTACTGCTTTAATGACATATCATTAAGCTGGGATGTCTTGAATGCATTGATGATGGGAACCTCTCTATCTTCCTTATAGGAAAACCTTTAGAGAGTGGTAGTCCATCATAACCTTGACCCAACCTAAGCCGAGCATATATACATCTTTGTGTTGCGGATCAAGGGAGCTGAAGATTCTTCATCAACAAGAAGGAGATCTTCATCATTACGCTGAAAGAGACTCATCAACTTATCTGTAAGTACTAAGAGTCCAGAGGGCACTTGCGATCATTCCTTTTTACAATTGGGTTTTAAGTGTTGCTCACCACTTAAAGTTCTCAAAGGAGGCCTCCGACGGGAGTGTACGTGCGGGGTGCGTTGTGTGGACCCTTGCTCTGTGGAGAGCATAAACATCTGGTTAGGAGTACGCCAGCAAAACTCCAGGGTTAGAGGTGAACCAAGTAGAAACCTCAGGGTGCATTGTGTGGACCCTTGTCCTATGTGGGCATAAACATCTGATTAGGAGTACGCCAGTAAAACTCCAGGGTTTGAGATGAACCGAGTAGAAACCTCTGTAAAGGTTGAAGGTGAACCTGATTTAAAACCTTAGGTTTGAGGTGAACCATGGGAAACCTCCTTAGTGAAATCCGGTCACTCAAGGGTTGAGTGTGGAAGCCGGGAGTGGAGTAGACAAGTCATCGAACCACTATAAAATGACTGTGTTTGAGTTTGATATTGTCTTTCATTTATGTGAGTGCCTTGCATGTCTTTATATATGATCACATTCTATACACACACAGTCATATCCATCACAATCTCATCTACATTGTTTGTCTTTTAAATAGTTTGTGATTGGATCCTCTATTAGGCTTGGAAGCCAATAGAGTTAATTCTTGAGTAATCCTAATTTATACTCTGTGATAAGATTAGTGGGATAGGACTAAAAAATAACGTATAAATCTTTAAAAAGTCCTATTCACCCCTCTCTAGGATATACTGACCTATTTCTACTTCAACTAAAGCGGTCTTCACCGCAATTTCATTAAGTGCATGGGAAACGCAAATACCTTAAGAAAATGAATTAAAATTTAAGTGAATTGGTTTGTTCGCTCTTATGCAAAGTTGAGGATTTTTGACCGTTGGTTTGTGACCAAACTTCACACATGGAGAAAGGAAATTTCTCTGCACACATTCGTATAACTGTGGCCCCGATTGGACACGTATGACCATTGATTTGATACAGTCTCTCCACTATCGATTGACTCATCCGATCGCAATGAAATCATGTCCTAGCATGGATCCATTGTCAAAGAGCATACCCTATAATGTAGATGAGCCGTGAGCCTCCCTGAGAGCCCTGTTTGTCAGAAACGGTTGCCCACAAGGTAGAAACATAGTATTCTGGGGGCCATTTACACCACATCTGGGGCTATAAATATCTCTCATTTCACCCTCTCTCTATGATATATGAATTTTACAAACCCTAGGGGAAGAGAGAAGAGAAAAGAGAGAAAAGAGGAAGGGAAACTTGGGGAGATCCCTGCAACTGTGGAAAATCTTCTCCCACGCATCCACGTGCCTAATCACCAACCCCTTTGCACTACCAAACCTCTTTCAGCTACTATTTCAGGTAAGAAATACCAACCCTAATGTCGATGTAGAGCTCTTAGATAGTTTTGCGTCAACCTAGCTAACCAGTTTCATCATTTAGGTGCTCGACGTTCCATTTTTGGAAACGTAGAATTTGGACCGAGTCCGAGTTGAGCATACTAACGAAAGGTGTAGATTGTAAATGCTTAGGTTACAGTTTATTAGTGGTTTCATGTTAGCTAATGATTCATGCTTGTCACAATTGCTACCATATTATCTTAAATACGTTGATTTTGTATGAGATATGCCTATGAACTGTGATAGGTAAATGATGCAACTTATGTGTTTGTTGAAATGTCTAAATGGGAAATAGAGAATGATTAGTGCTTGCTATGATTACTAATATGGGATTTATCATTGTCATATGCATATGGATTTCTCTGTATAAAGAATTGATAAAACATATGTTATAACTAACATAGTCTATGTGTTTGATAAATTGTCTAAATGAGAAATTTTTGATGATTTGTATTTACTGTGAGTATTAAGGTAGGATTCTTGATTGTCTTATGCATATGTATATTTTCCTCTATGAAATCAATTGATAAAATACAAGTTGTATTTAACATGGTCTATGTGCTTGTTGAAATACCCAAATGAGAAATATACTTGGATTGTTTGTTGAATGCTGGGATAGATATTACATAGTGTTGTTAGTAGCATTTGGATAGGATTGGGACTACAAACGTAGTCCAGACAATCAGTAAATGTCGATGTTTGGGTGGTCGAATTAGTCTTACCACCTTGGGTAAACTTGATGAATTTGTGTCATATGACGACTGCCGACAGCGGCTAGGCCACAAGGGGCGCTTATGCGCTCCATGTCGATTAAGTTAATGTGTGCCCATACTAATTGAGCCTGCCTAACGAACCGGTTGACCTATTATGTGTTTACCATGTATGGATACAACTGTTTGAATCTAAGGTACCCCTCACCAACGTAAAGATCCACCTTTAACCATGGTACCATGATCCTCAAGACTCATAAGCCGGGCATGGTAGTATGAGATACTGTGTTCGAGTTTTCGGCCTACACTAGGGTAACGAGCCTCCCCATAGTGACCGTGAACATCACTTCTTGTAACTTGTCTTTCGTATGTGTTTAACTAGGAGTGATGAACCTAGATGGATCTAGAGCACAAGAGTAGGACCACTGCAGTTGTTCGATGCTTAATATTTGATTTGAGTCAATATAAAAAGGGGAGGTACCTTAGCTTCCCAAACTTGCTTTGTGAATGAGCATAATTAATCACTTGACTAACATGATCATGTATCACACTACATTAGTTAGGATGTGGCAAAAGGTGTTGGAGTTGCACATATGAGGAAGTGTTGTCATATGCGAAATAGGTGCTTAGAGTCGCGTGTTGAGGGAGCATTGATGGGTGAGGGCATGCATCATTTCTTACACTCCATTCCTGCATTAAAAAGAATAGTTAGGAAGTGATTGTTATGATTACCTTATCATTACTACTTTGATTGACTTGATAACATGTGTAACTTTTGCCTTATAAAATCATTGATTTGATCACTCACTCCCACTCTGAGATGGTGTTTTAAAACACCAACTAGACACTGATTTAGATACAGGTACAGACGACGTCTATACTCCGGTGTAGGACTTCTTAGATGAGGAGGAGGAATTCTCCTACTTCTAACTATCGGGCGGGTCAATGTAGACCACGTACCGTTACACAGGAATCACTGGGCATCAGGGCTTAGTTGAACATATTTAAACTACCACATTTTGTACATTTTAAAATTTTACATGTATATATTGAACCCGGTCACGTACTCATACTATGAAAGAATTTTTGTGCAACACCTGCATACTTACATAGACATGTTTTAGAATTCCACACTCGCTTAACTTCATTAAATCCAGAGTATGATGTGATGTTTAGTATAATCTCATGCATGCTTAATTCATAAATATGAAAGAAATCTGAATATCATTATCCACAGGACATAAGTGATGTTCGGAATCTCGGGAGTAGAGCTTTTCTTGACCCTCAAAATTTAGGGCGTTATATATATATATATATATATATATAAGGGCACCGGCTACTGCTAGTACCCTTGACGGGTAGACGCCCAGCGTGGGCGTGGAGTGGGGCTCACTCATGGGACCCTCCATTATGTATGTGCCTTATCCTCCCCATTCATCTATCTTGCTAGATCATGTTAGGCCCTGGGCCAAAATATCAGGCCGATCTAAATCTAAGGCAGACCGGACCGAGGGGAACAATGGTAGGGTGGTGCTGCCCATTTTGGACAGTACAAGGGGCCCACTCGTGGGAATTACCTTGATGTTTATGTGTCATCCACACCGTTCATCCTCTTCTTCATGTTGTGCTAGGCCACAAGCCCAAGGTTCAGGCCAATCTAGATCTTAGTTTGGCCGCACCATATGGAACTGTGGGGGTGAAAACCCCTTGGACTTAAAATTCTCAGACTTTGGAATCCTGTGGACTTGAAAATCCTTGGATTTAGTGTTCGCTTAGACTTAGGTGCCCAAGATTTCTGAAAATCCTTGGCCATGTTTGGCACCTTGAATTGAAAATCCCTGTAATCCTAAGTTAAAATGCATGATGTATTTACAAGGATTTAAAATTAATTATTAAATTAATTTTTAAAATCCCTAATTAGTGTATGTATGACATTGTGATTGTATTAAATCCATTGAAGCATGCACTTTTCTTGAAATGATGAAATCCCAAGACTCAGATCAACGATTTATAACCGTCAATTACATCGATAATGTTCGAGCGGTACAAATCATCCTATTAGGGAAATTATAGTGATGCTGATGATAATCTGATCATTTTGGGATATCATTAGTGGGTCACGTTCCCAATAGATTGATAGCCTAGTGGCACATATGTTGCACATGTAGGTGTCCATCCGAGTCATTCCTAATGGACACCACCTTGCCATGCCTTACATCCGTTACTAGATTTTTATGTACAAGCTACATGATGAGCCAATGTTAGTCTAATGTTAGACACACCACATATACCTCTATATTTCTAGTGAGTCCTGTCGTTCGGTTCCCACTTTCTATATATGATGTGCTAGTTAGGGCTGATTATATCATGATATGTCCGATAACATGCTAGTGTGCTTACCATGATCTGATGTATGGCAAGTCACAGAGCATACGTTCATAATCGATTTAGAGAAGTAGGGGGGGTTAAGAAGGGAAGAGTTGTTGTGATGAATGCTTGTATGTAAACAAAATGAAAAGACTTTTGGCTTGATCTCGAGTTGGCTAAGACATGGATTACACCACGATTAATTCGGGCTAGACTTGTGGTGTTGAGATGGTTGGGAGGAGGCTAAGGGGTAGATGAAAAATTAGATCTTGGAGGCTTAGGAGCTCCTTTTCACCCTCACTCTCTTCCTCTCTCTCTCCCCCTCTCTCTCACTTGGATTTTAGAAATAAGATGTTCTTGTTGAAATGTGAAGAGGAGAGGGCTATTTATAGCCTTTTCCAATGGCATTGCTGTAATTGCTGAGTTTAAGAGGGGTAAAGTTAACATGGTATCTTGAAATTGGTTGAGGAGAGAGGAATGTCATGTGGCATGCTCTCATTGGCTCTTAGAGGTTGGTAAAATGTTAAATAAGGTAGGATGGGAAGGTAAATCCATATGAAAGTTGACTTTGGGACGAGAGACAGTAGTTACTTGGAGGAGACACCTGTCCATTTCTGGAGCGACAGTCAGATTACTGCTTGCGGTGTCTGACTACCGCTCGAGCTTGGGTTGGTCTGGGCTTTGGTTAATGGGCTTTGTTTAGTGCTTTGGTTCGTCTGAAAGTCTTCTTTCAGGCTTTCAAGCTTAAAGGAGTGTGTTTTATACTGATTTGTATGTACGCTTTGGCTTTGATGATGTTTTGGGGTTCGGATTAGGGTTTAGGATATGGTTAAGCTGGGTTTAGGGTTTAGGCTAAGGTTTGGGTTAGGGTTAGGCTTGGTCCTAGGTTTAGGCTGAGGTTTGGGCTAAGGTTAGGCTGAGATTACGGTTTGGTTCAAATTAGGGTTTGGTTTAGATTAGGATATGAGAGGGGATTAGGATATGATCATGGTTCTCAGATTGTCTTAGCTTTCTCAAGATACTAGCCTGGGTAGGGTGTCTATAGATGCCCTCTTTGGCTAAGGTTACGAGCAACCAAGTGCCAAAGTGAGTGGACACTCCACCCTTCTGGTCAGAAAAGGTTGTGGTTCAAATCTGTTACCTGTCATTATATCATTGTCAGTTGGTTGTTTAGAAAAGAAATGACTCGCACATGTCATAAGGGTTGAACAAAACGTTGTGATTGCCCCTGCGCGTCAATGTGGCATTATAGGTCACCAATCACAACCCTTTCATCTCAGATTATTTAATAGCATTGGAGGGTAAGTCTGAAAAGTAGGGCCTTTGTGCATCGATACGGCTTTACGAGGATTTCCGTACTATTTAGATTTGCTGTTTCCTTTACTACGTAATCACTCTAGGAGTATTTGTTGAGTTTGATCATTAAAGTGGTTAGCTGCCCTACGCGTTGATGCGGCCTTACGGGGAACTCACTATGCCGACTTGGACTCGATCGAAATTTCTGAACATCCCGAACTAGGTATGTAATAACCCAAATAAATCTTAAGCATGTAATTTTAACCATTGATCGACGTATCCAATTAGTCCGATATGACTGTCAATCTACAAGATCAACTGATTTAATCTCGGCCATTGACTTAAACATATCCAATCCAACTGTTCATTAACTAATGAATCCTACCATACATTTAACTATCCATCAATGATACAACCATCTAACCGTCCATATGTTGAAAATCATTGGAACACTTGCCTTTGCATCTGAACTGACCATCCATCATATTGGTCATATGGTCACCCACAATCCTACCCGTCCATCCATAGGTACATCTTGGAGTCTAGCCATTGATCATACAAAAACTCATCTAACCATATATCTATTCGTCCATCTATGTATACATTAATCCATCCGTCCATCTACATCATACACTTATGCACCATTGAATACATCACAACTACCCACATACACCAAACACATCACATACATACCTCTCACGCACACATAAGTAGTCCATGCATGCATCATAGCTTACACATACATGTGGCACATGCATGCAGTGCACATGAGATGCATGGTGCAAGTGTGCATTTAACTAGCCCACGTTGCAAATAAATTTTTTTAAAAATGTGATGAAAGAAATGCAAAACGGAAGCATAAATGCATGTGTAGTGTTTTTCTTGTGTAACATGTGTAAAAAGGCACTATAAAGAGGGAGGGGTGACTATTCACTAGGTGTGAATGTGGGAAGTTGGGTTGCTACACGTGAGATGAAGAGAGAAAGTGAGAAGTGAGGAGAGAGAGAAGAGAGAGAGAGAGAGAGAGAGAGAGAGAGAGAGAGAGAGAGAGAGAAAATAAATAAATAAATAAATAAAAATCTAAGGGAGTTTTGCGGTTCATTTAGATTGGAAAGAGGGAGAGAAAGAAGACAGAGAAAAAGGAAGAAAGAAAAGAGGAGAGAGAAAAAGGAAGAGAGAGAAAAGAAAAGAAAAAGAAAAAGAAAAAGAAAATACTTTTTAAGAAAAATGTGAGTTTTCTCTCACTTGATAATTTTACTTTATTATTTTTATACTTATAATAAATTCCACGTGTTTTCCTTTTATTTTTATTATTATGCAAATAATTCAATAAATGTGCCATTTCTCTCTTATTGATTTATTCATTTATCGATTCATAGTTTGTTGTGCTTATTTAACATAATGTTTTGTAGTTCTCTTTATTTTAATTACTAAGCCTTGAATCAAATTTAAATTTAGATTATTGTTTACCATGTATTAATAATTCTTTTATTATTTTTTTTTAGAATTTTAAGAAAATCAGAATTTAGAGCATCTTTTTTGAGAAACTTCAAGTTCAATATACTTTTCCAGACTATTGGATAGGATCTAATGGATTGCATTTCATAAATATATTTTAAACCATGTATGAACAGTCTACAATGATTAACAATAATTTATCCTTAGAAATATTTTTCTCTTGAAATATTAAAATTATATATCCTTTGAATAGTTTTTGGAACACCAGAAAATAAGTGGGGCATCAAGTCCCCTAGGTTGAAAATCCCTAAAGCGTAAATAGGTGGGAGCAATCAAGACCCTTAGGTTAATAGTCCCAGAAACCCAATTGGTACCTTTTGAAACCTCTATCATACCCTTTGAGTGGGTGAGCATGTTAAGATTGCAACAGGTTCCCACTGTCAGTTTCAGTAGGGTAGTAGTCTGACCAGATAACGTACAAATGGGTCCCTCACCAAGTGCCATTTGAATGGGTGAGCATATCATGCGAGAGGTTCTCATTGCTAGGCTAGGTGTTGTATTAGCGCGGGTGTTGGCCAACCGATGTAAACTAACCCTGGTGTTAAAAAGAATAAACCGTACATGTTATTATAGAGTATATCATATGTTGATTTCATTCATTCATTTTTCTTTGAATTTACAATAAAAAAATCTTATTTATTAATCTCCTCATCTGTTGGTTTACGTAAATATATATTGTATATTTTAGTGCATTTTATTCTGATTATATGAGGTTATTTTTAAAACCTGTGTTAAGATTACTCACTAAGCTTCGCAGCTTACTTTGTTAGGATTTAAAAATTTCAGGATCGGGATCTCATGGAGGAGTTTAAAGATATTTTCTTTTACTTATTTTTATTTCTTTACCATTTTCTAAATAAGTGTAATGAACATTAACTATAGTATGATAGCATGATGATGACATGTGTTTGATGATAATCTTGAATGGTCGGAAACATGGACATTTTATTCTTCTTTAAATAAATGTTTGATTATTAAAATTTTGGATTGTTATATTTTATGAATGAGATCATCTTGTCGATATACGTTTGGATTATGAAGTGTAAACATACAAAACACAAGTTATGCATTTGGGTAGGGAATTGGGGTCGGATATACTCAGGTGCCAGATTTAGGGGTGTGACAAGGTATGTGCGGGTAATCTTTTGTTATACAATCTACTGATTCTGATACTTTGGTTGCAATGGATTGTCGTCACTTTGAGTTTGATTATTTTTTTCAGAGATAGATCAAATCATTTTTACTAGCATTCGTCTCGTATGACTATCCAGATATGGAGATCGGGCCAACCATACTCGTATCATATACGGATTCGATCGTCTTCCGCAGAAGCTGGAAGGGATCAAATCTTATTTTGCTGTTTGCATTGACCACAACTGAAGAATATGGAAGATTCCTCAGTGTACTGCGCATTGCGTGCGTTTTTTGAAATTTTTGCTTGAAAACCAATCTCTTTGGAACTAGATTCCGCAGGGATTTTATTGAAAATATTTTTGGATATTTTTTAGAAAATATTTGTTCGATCTCGTGGATGGGTGTCGTCGTTCAATTTTTATTTACGTAATCTAAGTAAACAGTCATGTTGCCTCCATTGAAGAGCTAGCGAAGCTAACGGTTTTTATTTGAAATATTTTTAGAATTTTAGAATACTGTCCAATCTCGTTGGAGGGTGTCGTCATTCTATTTTTTTTATACGGTCGAGATCGAATAGTTAAATGACCTCCAATAATGAATTAATGGGGCATTAACCATGATTTTTTATATTTTTGTGTAATTTTCTTTTTACCATTTTGTATTTTTCCAGCAATTTATCCTCCCATTTATCAAGATTCTCAATTTCTTGTAAGATTTTGAATTTTTCACAAGATATTGGGGTCTTCTTATGAGAAGAATCCCCTTTCTCACTTTTTCGGCTTTTATCCAGCAGTTCCGACTGTAGTCTAGCCATCCTATCTTTTTAAAAGGGGTCAGCATGTTGTCCCACGCAATTTCGAGCGCGGGCGACAATCGGACTACCGTGGGCAGTAGTCCGATTACCACCTGGTGCTAGTTTGTCCAGCAGTCTGGTGTGGGCGCTAGTCCATCCAGGGTGTCCTTTCTTCGTATATTAGTTTCTTCCCAATCAGTCCAGGGATGTCATTGCTACTCCCTAGAAGGTTTTAGGTAGTGGATTTTTGCCTTTTTGTTGTCTCCTCTTTGCTCCACTTCCTTCTTCCTTTTTCCAGGTGGATGATTGATGATTTTCTATGGTGTTTTTTTTGGACTTTGGCTAGTTCATATTTGTACGGTATTTGGAGGGTCCATTTATTCCTTTGGATCCTCTCTTGGGCATAGGAGAGCCACGATCAGGACCGTTTATTGAGTTGGCCGGATTTCCAGCCATTAGATCTTGCTGGAAAATCTTATTTTTGACAAAGGATTGTTGTATGTTTTTTGGTGCTAGAGTGGGGTTTAATAAGAAAGGGAGCCCCACTCTCATGATCATTTTTTATTTTTTTGGTGTTTTGTGTTTTTTTTTTTTAAAATTATTTTTTGTGTGTTTGGTGATGATCTAGACCATAGGATGATGGATGGGATGGATGATTCGGGGGTCCACCTGAATGTTCCGATGGTGTGGATCTTGATGGTGGGCCATCACTTGTGGAGTGGATCACACTCCTTGTCATAATTTTTGGCTATGTATGGACTGGATTTCTCAATGGGCCCTAGATCATGGATTGGGGAACATGGGCATTAAAATGGGACTTGTGAAGTGGGTCTTGCTATGGATATGTGGGCCTAGGAAATAGGCTTGAAAACATGGGCCTTGAATTGGGCTTTAGACTTTGGGCCTTGTGGGCTTTGACTTTGGGCCTTGGATTAGGCTTAGGCTTTGGGACTTATGGGCTTTGACTTTGGGTCTTGTGGTGTCACGCCCCACACCCGAAAATCGGATTCACAAGAATCTCTATCACCGAATCTGGTGCCAACAGCCTCCATAGTACTCCATTCTCAGATCCTAGCATCCATACGCCAGATTCTGATCCTAGGATCCTATGAGGAGAAATTTTTTTTGTACATTTAGTGAAAATGTGTTTATCCGTGGTTTTTCCCAGGTGGGGCCCGCATCAAAAAAATTCACCTCGTCCACTGGTTCCTGTGGCCTGAGACAATCCAAACAAGCCCAATATTGGGCACGCTTTGGTGTATAGGAAGATCAGAGTACATTTTAACGGTAAAAACCACTGGTTTCTATGCCATGGCCCGCCAGAAAATTGGATCAGCCTCATTTTTAGGCTCAACACCTAAAATAAGCAGGGGAATGAAATGGACAGCGTGGATTAACTCCATACATCAAGGTGGGACCTGTGTGAGTGGCCCTCCCAAAAGCCAAAATAAAAATTAACGTGAGCACCTCACTGTCCACTCACACTTTACAAAATACGTCCAACGTTGGTTGGAATGTTCTTCAAGGTGGGTCCCACACGGAAGTGGCCCACTTGGTCAATTGATCTTTGTGTTTACCCATCACCATTAAGTAGGGCCCACGTGGCTTGGATGACTGTGGGGTCCATTTGATGGACAACTTGGACATCACATACATCAAGGTGGGTAAATCCGGGTGGGCCACACACCCACATCATCACACCAAAATATTGAAAGAGAGAGGGAGAGAGAGAGAGAGAAGCACCCACCTCAAGATCTTGAACTCCTCCTTCCTCCAATAAGTCTTAGAGCTCCAAGGAGGTTGATTTAACGGTCGAGATGGGATTTGGTGGGCTGGATTAGTAGGGAGATTGAATGGGAGATGGCTAGATTTTTGAGTTTCTTGGACGTCCCAAGCTTGTAATAATGGAGGAAAAATGAAAAAGAAAGAGAGAGGGAGAGAGAGATAGGAGAGAGAGAGAGAGAGAGAGAGAGAGAGAGAGAGAGATGTGATGGCAATTAATGAGTTTGACTTATGGAGAAAAGGGAAGGGGTGGTTGCTTGTAAGGAGTTAGGGCTAGGGGTAGGGTAGGTAATGTCACCCCTAGGGTGATATCATAATAATTATGTTTATAGGGAAGTACAATAACAGGGATGGTGGGTCCCGCGATCAAGCGATCAACGGCTGAGATAACGCACGGGCCGGATCTCATAATCTGAGCGTCGCATTGACACATGAGACGCATCGTCGGAACTGAGGCGATGGTGCGGTAGTGATGACATAGGTCTCGGTTTGAGTCAGCTCGAGTTTATAGGATGTGAGTTAAGAGCGTGCGCCAATGCTATCTACACGTCACGGGTCATTAGAATTTGACTGGGAGGACCGCAGAAGTTTACGGAACGGTACGGGCTAGGATATGGGTCTTACATGTGGTGAGAAGGGTACTTACCTGTAAACCTTTTTCTTGTGTAGCATGCCTCGTTATGGCAATAATGAGGCTGGTCCCTCTCACCATTCTGTTGATCCATGTTACGTGCCTCAGGGGGGCCGGCATTTATTTGACATTGCTCTTGAGGAAGGCACTCCTACAGTATTAAGAGGGCATGGGGTTAGGACCTATTGGCCAGAATGGTTCAAGGATCCCCAGCCTTTGTTCTTCAAGGTGTTAGAGTGCACTCCCTTGGCTAGTTTTATTTTAGATTCGCCTGAGCAAGACGAACATGTCTTTGTTATTTGTGATGGCCGAGCGATGGCATGTGGAGACCCATACCTTTTATCTACCCTTTAGGGAATGGGGGATCACCCCTTACGATATTTATATCCAGTTATGTCTCCAGTACGAGGGACAGTCCATCTTGTTCAAGGATGACCTTCTGATACCTTCTGCTGAAGACTGGATGAGCTTGTTAGGGATGATACCGGATCCCACAGATTTTTCAGGCCGGCGGTTCAAGTTGCTCTGGTTGTATGTAAACTTCACCCATCGCATTCTGAAGATTGAGGCCAAGGCCATTGTGAAGAACTATGCTTTGATTTTGTACACTATGGAAGCGATATATTCTACCATGGGAATGAGTTGGTGAATTCCCGTTTGATGTTGCTAGTGGCAGACATCACCTTTCCCATGCTGTATATCTGGAATGTGGCCCTTCTTGCCCACTTGTACGATGGGTTGGATAAGGCCAGTCGCTGCGACAGCAGGTCTTTGACTAGATTTTACCTGGTCATTTAGGTGCGTGTTAAATCCCCTTTTTTCATATCTTTCCTCTAGATGGTCGATGCGATTTCTAAAGGTGACCTTGTGTAGGTCTGTTTCTTCAAACATTTTCCTCATTTGGCCCCTGCTCTAATCGACAGAATGCCTCCTTTTCTGCATATGATGTGGTGGTACAAGGATAATCGTAGCAGTACGCGTTTGTTTTCTGATCTTGTGTGGAGGTCGAATGTCGATGCCCTTATCCCCGATGATGTAAGTGATTGTCCTACCCTTTATCTCTGACATGCTTGTCTTTTGCAGTTCCATACTAGGCCGTACCTTCGGTCGAATGCGACCCTCACTGCTACGACTCAGGAAGCTTACTAGGCCTCACCTTGGTGCCATATTTTGGAGGATCCACGTGTGACCAAATGGTACCTGGCAAGAGACTCTTCTGGAAGCTAACAGGCAACCTTTTAGTTTCGTTTAATCCTCCATCTGGTCTGTTAGATTACAAGGCGGTGCTTGAGTGGGAATTAACTGCTACTCTACAGGGCTTCCATGCATGTGCCTTTGTTGATTCGACGAGGGAGTACGACTTATGGTTCGAGTAGTATGGCATTGGTCCAATTTTGCAGCCCACCTACGCTCTTGGTGGCAGTGTGCGTTTCACCGGAGGGGACCTTTTGGGGCCTCAATTTTATCAGAAGGACATGGATGATTACATACCAGGCAATGATTAGTTTGGTTATGTCACATGATCATGCATCATTAGTTGTACAAATCTTCTGTATAAATGGAACTTTAGTTGCCCGATGTCACCTTTCTGGTTGCCTTTTAAGCCTTTCTGTCGTTCCACACATGGTCACCTCATATCCGAGCTTTCTATGTTTTGCCTTGTCTACGAGGATATGGCCCGTTGTCTAGTGGTGGGGTGACGATGAGAGCATGATCGCGTCGTGCTGCTTGGAGAGAGACGAAGTCTTCTACCTACACACAGAGATAGAGAGACTCAAGCAGAGGTTGTCGATATATGAGGGATAGGATAGAGGCTTAGCTCGTGATCCCTGACTTCATTGGCTTCTTGTCTTGTATATGCATGTATGTTTTTATTTTTGTTCTTGTAAAGAAGGAAAATAATGTACTTGTAAAAGGATGTTTTAAAGGAATAAGCATTTTTGTTTGTGCCAAATTTATCTATGCTTGCTTGAGTTTGGATTTGTGCTTTGGATGATCGAGATTAGAATATTGGGCTCAGGCCATATTGTGCTCAGTAGTCTAGGTTATGTACTAAAGATCTTGGTTCCCCGAGAATGCGCATTTGGGATCATGCCCCTTAGATTTGGGTAGAGTCTGATAGAATTCTGATCCAGGATTGGTCCTTTCCTTACATCTATTCGTTTAGTTTATTGCCTCGACTTCTTCTGTTCCTACACTTATATGCGTGTGTGTGCATGTGTGTGCGTGTGTGTTTTATTGTAGTTTTTGTCGTAGCACCATTTCAGATTTTCACTACAACTGGCTTCCCCATCATTTTTTTCAATAACGTCCTTTCAGATTTTCACTACGTCCTGGGTTTTTATTCTTGCCGCCCCTTTGCAACTTGTGCTTTTTTTTACCCTTGGCGCCTTTTTGGGTTTTCACCAAGTCTGCTACATGCCCGCTGTTTTTACTCGAGCCGCCCTTTCGAATTTTCAACTCACCCCTTTTGATTAGGCATGCTTTTTTTATTTTTGTAGTGCCGGGAGAGATGGAAAGACTTCCTTCATAGCTGACCAACTAGTTACCTTCCTATCCTTGTGTTTGATTACAATCCCATGTTGTTCTATGTTGGTCGGATTATTTTGGGGGATATAGGATGACCTTACTTTCTTCTCTCCTTTTGAGTTCTTTTTTAATTTTCTATCCTTTTCTTTTCTTTTCTTTTTTATGTGTGGAATTTTTTTCTCTCCCTTGCTCTTTCTTTTTTTTACATTCTTTTGTGGGAGTTTTTCTCTCTTTTTTGTATTCTTTTTGTCGGAGAACTAATTTTCTTCCTCTTTTTTATTAATCTCAGCTTAGCGATTGTAATCATTAACAAAGTTAGGTGTGGTTACCCGTAATAGATCTTCACATTGTCGGCATTGATGGGCTCGAGAAGGTCTTCTTCTCTCAGACTGGTGAGTTGGAGTGCACCTCCTGGGAGTACCTTTCGAATGATCAGTGGTCCGTCCCATGAGGGTTTAAAATTTTCTCTGGGATCTGGTAGATGCGGTGGTAAGATACGTTTCATGACCATGTCGTTGACTTTGAAGCTCTTCTTTCGGACCCTCTTATTGTAAGCCTGTGCGATCCTTCTTTAGTAGCATTGTGAGTGGCTTAGCACATGCATAAGCTTTTTGTCTTCTAGATGCAGTTGATTGTATCTTGCTTGTTGCTACTAGCCTTCCTCGACTTCGCTTTCTAGCAATACTCAGAGTGATGGGATTTTAATTTCGACTGGCAATACTGCTTCCATTCCGTACGCGAGTTCGTAAGGAGTTGCACCGGTAGCAGACCGTATCGACATACGATTAGCGCAGAGTGCGTATGGGAGCATTTTCGACCAGTCACGATATGTCTTGACCATTTTCTCTAGTATGTGGTTGATAGTCTTATTTACAGTTTCGACCCCACGATTCATTTGAGGATGGTAGGAGCTTGACCGATAATGCTTGATCTTGAACTTGTCAAGGAAATTGCTCATCCGTTTATTGACGAACGGAGTCCCGTTGTCTATGCTGATGGCCTGAGGGATCTTGTACTGGCTGATGACATTTTTCTTTATGAACTTGATCACATGAGATGTTGTAATGGTAGTGTAGAATACTGCCTCTATCCATTTGGTGAAGTATCTACTGCCACCAGGATGTAGTCATGCCCGTTTGAAGCTTTGGGGTTGACTTTATCGTTGATGTCAAGTCCCCATATAGAGAAGGGCCAGGGCGTCATCAGATTGTATAGCTCAGAAGTAGGCATATGAATCTGATTTGCATGCTCCTGACACTTAAAACGTTTCTTGACATTTTTACAACAATCCGTCTCCACGTTAGCCAATAATAGTCCAGCTTTAGGATCTTCTTTGCCATCATATGTCCATTCATGTGTGGGCCGTATAGTCCCTCGTGGATCTCTGACATGATTTGATCAGCTTTTATTTCATCCATGCAGCAGAGAAGGACTTGATTGAAGGACCGCTTGTAGAGGATGCCCCCGGTGATCGTAAATTGGGCCGCTAGCCATTGGATAATGCGATGATTGGTTGATATTACTCCTTCCGGATACTTTTAATGTTCGAGATATTTTTTGATGTTTGTGTACCATGGCTAATCATTTAAAGAGGTTTCGGCTTCGTCGATATGCAAACAGAATGTGGGTTCTTCTTGGAGTTCGACGGTGAGTTCCCATTCAGCAATTCCCCTTGGGATCTCCAACATTAAGATGAGGGTAGCCAGGGCATCCGTAAATTGATTCTTTGCTTGTGGCATGTAAGAGAATGTGATCTCTTCAAATTTCTCGGTTAGATTTTTCAGATAGACGTGATAAGGGATCAGATTTTTATCCTTGGTCCTCCAGTCACCATTTGTTTGATTGATGATGAGTTGTGAGTCTCGAAAAACTCGTAACCTCTTTACATTGAGGGTGATGGCTTCTCTTAAATCAGCGATACATGCTTCATATTCAACCACATTATTGGTGCAATGGAATGTCAATCACCTGGAGATGGGAATGGGGATGTCGTCGAGAGAGTAGAGTATTGCTCCTACTCCACTCCCTTTTGAGTTCACAGTTCCATCAAAGAGGAGTGTCCACTCTCTTACCTTTCTTTCTTCCTCTTCCTCGATCAGGAGGATGTCCTCGTCAGGGAAGAAGGTCTTCAGTGGTTAGTAATCAGGCAAAGAGTGTGCTGCTAAATGGTCAGCCAATTCTTACCCCTTGATTGCTTTCTGAGTGACATAGGTGATGTTGAACTCAGAAAGCAGCAATTGCCATTTTGCGATCCTGCCCATTAGTGATGGTTTCTCGAACAAGTATTTTAACGGGTCTATGAAAGCAAGTAGATGGATTGGGTGAGCGATCATGTATTATCGTAGCCGTCGTGTCATCCAGACCAAGGTGAGACACATTTTCTCTAAGTTGGAGTATTTGGCTTCATAGCTTGTGAACTGTCGACTTAGATAGTAGATTGCTTGTTCTTTTCTTTCTATATCATCGTGTTGCCCGAGGACACATCCGATTGTTTCCATTGCGATAGAAATGTACAGTAGTAGTAGCCTACCTAGTGTAGGTGGCATAAGCATTGAAGGGTTTAGCAGATACTTCTTGATTTTATTGAAAGCCGCTTGATAGTTGTCGTCCCATTCCTTTGGCGAGTTCTTCTTTAAAAGCTTGAATATGGGCTCATAAATAGGCTTGAGTTGTGTGATGAATTGGCTGATGTATTGGATCCTTCTGAGGAAACCCCGGATCTCTTTTTCAATGTTGGGTGGTGGCATCTTAATGATTACTTTGGTCTTGGTCTTAGTCTAGTCCACGCGGATGTCATCTTCACTGATGATGAAGCCTAGCATTTTGCCTCTGGTTGAGCCGAAGACGCACTTGTACAGGTTGAGGCGAAGCTTAAACTTTTCTAGCATGTCAAAGGGCTTGTTGAGGTCTTCAAAATGTCTTTCGATCATGTGAGATTTGACGATCATGTCGTCCACATAGACTTTCATTTCCTTGTTTATCATGTTGTGGAACAAGATAGTCATGGTTCACTGGTATGTAGCCCCCATGTTTTTCAGCTCAAAGGGCATAACCTGATAGCAGAAAGTTCCCCACGATGTGATGAAAGAAGTCTTCTCAAGATCTTCGACGGCCATCTTGATCTGATTGTAGCTATAGAAGCCGTCCATGAATGAGAAGATCTTTTCTCTAGTAGTATTATCTATCATTGTATCGATGTAAGGCAGAGGAAAATCGTCTTTAGGACTTGCTTTGTTGAGGTCCCTAAAGTTGATGCACATCTTAACTTTTCCGTCCTTTTTTGGAACTGCTACAATATTTGCAAGCCATTCTGGATAGTTAGAGACTACCAGGAATCCTACATTGTATTACTTGATGACTTCATCACGAACCTTCAGGGCCTATTCTGGTTTCATTCTTCGAAGCTTCTGCTTGAAAGGCTTCATGTCTGACATTGTTGGAAAGTGGCATACCATCAATTCTTCATCGATCCCCAACATGTCTTCGTAAGAGAAAGAAAAGTTGGATAACCTTGGCTTCAAGAATTCCATCATCCTTTGCTTGTATTCTGAAGTCAATGATCTACCGATGCGCACTTCTCTAGAGAATACCGACGATCCCAAGTTTACAACTTCGAAATCATTTGTCACAACATTGGCCTTTGTTTTGAACCTTTTGAGGGAATCCTCAAGTTCAAGAATTGAATCATCATTTCTCTCATCTTGGGCTTCATCCAAATACATCAGCTTGAAATCTAACTCTAGATCGAAATCGTATGAGTCGACCTCGAACTCCGGTGTTATGTGTGGTATGTTTGGCACCTTGAAGTTTTCTATTATTTTTTATTTTGGAAGATTTTCTGATGTTTTGTGATTTTGAGAAATATTTGATAGTTTTATGGTTTTTGGAATATCTGCTATTTTTGTGCTTTAAAGGTTTTCTGATTTTTTTTTTGTGTTGCGAAGGGATCTTAAACAGAACGGTTTTGTAAACCATGATGGATCCGATCCTGACCTAGGATGCCAACTGCTATTTACATTGGCCTTTTTTAAGATCGATATCCGTGGATGGCTTACCGGCTGATTCGATCGTTAGGGGGATGGCTGTCCAGCTCGGTTCTTTCCCCCTTTCGATCTTGTTGCCTTGTTCTGTTTGTACTTGTGGGTCATCAGTTCCAATGACTATGTTGTCTGCTGGATTGGGTTCAAAGTTTATGTTTGACCCGATCTCTTCACTCAGAAGTTGGAGCTCCTTAGGGTCCTCAGGTCCACATTATGGTGGGATCCTGATGTCTATCCAGCCGAGGGAAGGCTACTTCCCTTTCTGGATCCAATGGAAGGGCTACTTTTGCCCCTTGCACTGTTAAGCTATTGGTGGGGGTGTCTCCCCTTAGCTATTTGTGGGCATGAGTACCTCTCTACTCTTGTCTGTGTGCCTGGTAATGGGGACCTCTGGTCTTCAGTTCTCCATGGGTGCCCTACTTCTGGGCCCCTAACTTCATTTGATGGGTCCGGAGGTTTTACCCTTGACGTTGTGTACGTCTTAAAAATCGATGGTCGAGCATAAACTCTACTCCCAAGTTCCAACGCATCACTTATGCAACATAGATAATGATGATTGAATGTTGTTCATATTGGTGCATTTAACATGAGTGGGATTAGACCAAAATAGCATATCATACTCCAGAGACAATTAAATTTCGCAAGTAGAAGACAGTGATAGATATATAAAATATATAAACTGTTGTAAGTCTCCAGAGTGTGAACATGTTATCAGGTTAAATATATACATGTATACTCCAAAAATGGACAAAATGAATATACATGGGTGTTCCAAAAGTTCAACATAACAAGTGTAATAACATCTAATCACCATCCCTGTACCCCCGTCGATCGAAACATGGTCCACATAGACCCGCCTGATAGCTGCATATAGGAGAAATCCTCATCATCATAAAAGTTCGGCTCCGCTTCGCAAGCATTGCCATCATCTGAAACTAAAACAGGGGCTGGTTGGTGTTTAAAATACCATCCCGTAGCGTGAGAGTGAGTGATCAACTCAGTGAAACAATAAAGCAAAGATTAACATGTTATCAATTCAGTTAAGCAGTAATAATAAAGCAGTACAATCAAACAAGTCCTAAGTACTCTGATTAATGCAAGAATGAGATGTAGTAATGATGCATACCCTCGCCTACACTCCCTCTGCGATCTTCATCTCACGGTCGTGCATGTCAGTCACTTCCTCTGTACTCTGCCCAATGCCAAATGACACATGCAATACGGTGCATGAACGTGATTACCAAGTTCTTATTAGTACTTTTTATACTGTAAGATTGGGAAGCTAAG
Source organism: Magnolia kwangsiensis (assembly GCA_037074715.1). NCBI lineage: Eukaryota > Viridiplantae > Streptophyta > Magnoliopsida > Magnoliales > Magnoliaceae > Magnolia > Magnolia kwangsiensis. The sequence goes on from CM073583.1 coordinate 47,082,732, forward strand.
GTACCTCCCTTATGTCGATTATCAAACAATGATCCATTCTACGGTTGTCAGTCCTAGTAAATCTCATACGATGTTGTGGTTCTAGGTTGCTGCAAAGGGCTCGTCACCTTATCAATGTAGGCCTAGTTGTTACTCTAGTTGCTACGGGAAGACTCGTCACCTCAATGCAGCCTCAGAGTATGCTCGAAGTCACTACAAAGCATTCGTCACCTTATCAGTATAGGCCGACAGCTCGAATATAGTATCTCATACCACCGTATTCAGGTCACGAGCTTTGATTGCTCATTAGTCACTACGGGGAGGCTTGTCGCCCCAGCGTAGGCCGATAGCTCGACCACGATGTCCCATACCACCATGCCCAGCTCATGAGTCTTATCGGATTGAGGTACCAAGGTTAAATAGGTTTTCACTGGTGAGTTTGGTACCTTAGGTTCAAGCAGTGGGGTCCATACATGGTGAACATACATTGGGTCAATCGGGTTACTTGACAAGCTCGACTGGTACGAGCGTACGCTGAAGTAGCCGACAAGGTACCGTTGTTGATGATCCTCGTACCACTCGGATTCACCAAACATATCAATTATGGTACGACTAACTCGGCTACCCAAACTGGAATTGTTACCGATTGCGTGGACTACATCGTAGCCCCAATCACATCCAAACACAGTAGGCATTCCTATGCGATAGTTAAGCAGCATGTGACAACTAGTTTCAGGAATAAATTGCATTAAACATTCTAATAAACTCATACTGTACATGTTATCATACACGGGTATCCCACACATAAAGCACATAGTAGTAAGATAGGTTATATGAAGGAAACGATAACTATAGAGAAGGGAATGGAGAACCTTATCTCAATACCCTCATTAAAATACATTTCAATAAGAATTTTCTCATTCAGACATCTTATCAAACACTTAGACTACACATTACCACATACATGTAACATGTTAGTTATAACATATATTATAGCAATCCTTTTACAAGGAGTTACCATACAGACAACAAACCTATATGCACAATTTAATACTCATGGTAAGCACAAATCATGAATCCATATTCATTCAGGCATTTCAACAAACACATGAAATATATTATTTTCAACATAGTTTACATATATATGTAATACACGAAAATCATTGCATCTAAGCACATGTGACAGCAATTAAGTCAGTCATAAATTATTAACTGATATTGAAAGCCTTGAAAATCATAACCTAAATGTTTACAGTCCACACCTTTCGTCGGTATGCCCGTAACGAACTCAGTTTAAGCACTAAGTCTTTGTTTACGACACCACAATAACCTATAACAAGGAATATGTTAGCTAATTCATCTATTATACTAGTTGAAAACCCTAAAACAGGTTAGGGTTAGTATTTCTTACCCAAGTACGGAGTCGAAATCGTTGGATTTGCGACACAGATGTGGTAGTCAGATGTGTGGAGCGGCGGGATTGAATCCCAAGTAAAAACACTAGTTCACTCCCTCACTTTCTCTCTCTTTCCTTCTCTTTTCTCTCTCCTCTCTCCTAGGCTTTCCCAAATTCGTATGGGATGAGAGAGTGAGGGTTTAAGGCCCTTATATAGGCCCAGAACTGATGGCAATGGCCCCAGGGCCATGGTATACTTAGGTTATAGCCAAATACGACCTGTTCTAATCCAACGGAGCACTTTTGGAGGCCCCTTTGTTGAATGCGATTGGACTTAAGCTCCCTAATATTAGATCCAGGTCAGGTAAAGTTTTTAGTCCGATCGGATTTATAGATCGCCTGTGGCGGACCAGTTTTAGTTCAACGGTCACCGGTGCTCGATCAGGGCCACAAGTACACTAACATGTGTCGGACATTTTCTCTAATCTGAGGGTATAATTGAGTTAGATTCTGATGGTCTGAACCTTTATATTTAGCCCGCAAGTGACACAACTCAGACTTCTTAAATTCAGATTTAATTCTAAAAACATTCATATTTCTCACACACTTCACTCCGGGCTCAAGTAAATCATCATGGGATACCATCTGGACTTGATTTCTGAGATAGTTGTCAAGTCCAATAAGATGGTCGTATTCGTATAGCTTTGGGATAATCAAACTTTCGACATGCAGTCCAGGTCCGATACGAAGTTTCGGCATGCTCCCAAGAGCAACAGGGTTTAGAGATTGATCTCAGGTTTCTAGATAATGTAGAATTAGCGGTTCTACTCATTTTTGGTCTTGTAGTTCATATTTAAAGTGGTTCAAGCTTATTTTACTGAGTATTTAGTTTAGTACTTAACTAAATTATCCCCTAATTATGACAGAATCTGGTCCTAGGGAAGTTCTATGCCCCTTTCTGGTACTTCTAGTTAGTATATTATTTTAATTATTTTTTTAGTATTTCATCATAAATTTTACTCCATCTCCACCCAATTTCATGAGATTTCGTGTTGTATAAAAATTTTAAAAATTTCAGAAGCAGGAGCTGTCCAAACTATGATTTTTGGACAGTTGTCACAACGACATATTTTTAACTATACTAACTATTTTATTATATTTTTTCATATTTTTATATAAAAATAGACTCATTTAGCTTCAATATGAATTTTGAATCACCTAAATCAGAATTATAACGATGGAGATATGACTTTTTGAAGTCAGATAAAAAGTGTAGGAAAATACAGAAAATGGGCCGCCCGACCCGCCAAGCCCGCTACACGGACGAGGCCTCGCCGGTTACTACCATAACCCTAGGGGTGATGTCCTCCCCCCCCCCCCCCCCCCCCCCCCGAGGTGCCAGATACATGCGGGACCCACCCCAGGTCCCCCCGAATTGTGTCGTTTGGGCCCCCGAGTCCGTCAAGGCATTATCGGGTCTCATTTGTAAAATGGAATGAGTTATTTAACGTGCAATATATGATTTTGGGGTAGGAGAAGCTGATCCATCCAACTAACCTATTCATTTTATTATATTCAATAATTTTAATGGTAAAAACCCATTTTATGTCTAAATTTACTAATTATAGTAGATTTGAGTTATATTGTTCTCCATTACTTAACCTTGAGGACTAGTGTTTAATATGAAAGGACTAAAATTTTTTTGAAGAATGAGGTGGTGAAAGGTGAGAGTTTTGAAGGAAATGTGAGATTTTGAAGAAAATGGGTTGAAAGGGGATTTGAGGCTTTAGGATTGAGTTCCGAGAAGTCAATTAAGGTATTATAATTGACTCATTGCCTAAGGACGTCTAACTCCAGGTTGGCAAAAATTCAGGGTGTTACACATTTGGTGTACTTCTGAAGCTCTAAGGACTTTGTCCAACCATATTGGTGGCCAAATGGACTCCTGGAGAGAGTGTTCTATTAGCTTGAGCTGTTGGAGATGATCATCAAGAGAGGTCATCATGTCACCACGAACTGTCCCAGATTTTACAAACTCGATGGCCGTACATTTGAACAGTTGCCTCTTTCTAAGCATTGCGGCCTGATCTTCTGGTGTTGGTCGATATCCCAGTCCCTTTCTTCGCTCATTGGCACGATCTTGCTTTACTATCATACCTATCTCATGGAACTCAGTACGGTAGTTCAAAATTAGTCGTTCTGCTGAGGGGATGACATATTCGACAGCGAGTGCGTAGGGGTTGGCAATGGAATTCATAATTTCGAACGTGAAACTATGATACGGTATGTCACCCTCTATGTGATGGATGTCTATTACTGGGATGTTAACCATTACCAGTAGAATGATCTCCGGTTTGGCCAGTATCGAAATAATTCGATTTCTTGGAGGAAATTTAACCCTTTGATGGAGGGTGGATGGGATGGCTCCAATAGCATGGAGCCATGGTCACCCCAACAAAAGGTTAAACAAGGTAGAGATGTCAATGATCTGGAATGTAACAAGAGTCACATCTAGTCTGATTTGTAACTCAATGTCTATCTCTACCTCCACTTGCATTCAGGAGTTTTTGAAGGCTCTGACACTCATGGTACTAGGCCAGACAGATGATGGTTTAATCCCCAAACGTTCAATAGTCCTCAGGGGGTAAATGTTTAAGCTTGATCTGTTGTCGATGAGTATGAGTGGGACCTTGAAATCCTTGTAACAGACAACTACATTGAGTGAGTGCCCATGTTCCTGGCCTTCGAGTGGCAACTCATCATCGGAGAATGTGATGGCTTGTGGTGCGAGAAGTTGTCCGATCATGCTTGCCACCATTTCAAGTGGTACATTAGGAGAGATGTGTGCATCGTTCAGATTTTTCACAAAGATTTCTCGATGCGATCTTCACATGCACAAGTGTTCCTAAATGAAAATTTGTGTGGGAATGGATTTGAGCTGAGCTGCTACATCGTAGGCAGCATCAACTTTGTGGGCCGTTCCTCACAAAGTTCCCCAGGTTTCTTTTGGATTCTAATTATTCCTCCCGAAGTACCTACCATTGTTTCCTACTTCAGTGCATTCCGGGTAGTGCCATGGGATTGCCTTTGTGTCGTAGGAGGGAACTGTCCTCCCTTCCAAGTATACTGGATCTTGAGGCTGCAGAATTGTGACCGATACTATTTGTGGTAAACTCGAGGATTTCCCCTGAAGTGTGACTGAATCCTCGTGGGTTTTTACAATGGGACTCTCCTCCTCCTTTTGGTGTACATTCTGTGAGGGAGGGACCCTTCGGGCAAGTGCCAATTGGTGAGGTAAGAGGAAACTTGGAGATTGGATTGGAGGTACCCCTTGTAAAGTTAGCAGGACTAGATCAAGGAGGCCCACTGGAAGAATGAGAGGTTCAGAGCCTGACTGGTTTGGATATGCGGGAGATGATGCTAGATGTGCCCCTTGGAGAACGAGAGGCTGAGAGTTTAACCTGTTGGATGTTGGTGGTGCCCCTTGGAGAATGAGAGGCTGAGAATTTAGTCTGTTGGATGTTGGTGGTACCCCTTAGAGGATGAGAGGCTGTGCTGGCGGTGCTTCTTTGAGGAATACATGTTACGCAGGCAGAGGCGCCTGTCAGTATCCCCTTGTTCGATTTGACATATCGAGTATGATTGCTTATATGGAGTGGTGAGAAGGAGTACGCGGGACGTCCTTCCTTAATGTTGTTAATGGTAGAGGTGCCAGATGTGTTGGGCCCTTCTTGGTGCGACGACAGGGGATTGTGAAGGATGTTGGCCTGAGCTGTAGTGTTAGCTTGCAGGGTGATCATAATCTTCTAGCTTTCGATGAAATCCTGGACCGCATGTTTCAAGGTGAAACAGATGTTGGTTGGATGGCCAAGAGACTGATGATTTGCGCAATACTCATTCTCATTGTAGCTTGCGGGACGGGGATTTCACAAAGGTCGAGGTTGGAGTGGTGTCAGAAATTTCTTTTGCACTAACATTGTCATGATCTGACTATATGTTTGTGCTAAAGGAGTGAACTTCCTGCCTAACATTGCCTGCTTGTATGAGTTTTTCGCATTTTCCCTAGGCTATTGTTGTTAACACATTTGTGCCTGATATCCCTATTGGGCTTGTTGTGGTTGGTACTGCCTGTTTTGATGTGGCTCCGGTTATAGAGTGTACTAGTCTTAAATGTTGGCGACGATGTTGTTAACTTCTGTAGTACGTTGCACAGAAGTAGTGCCGTTTCCATTCCCATATCACATGGGCTTCCCCTCGACTTTTCTTTTCTTAACTGAGGGAGCTTGATGTGGCCATGGGGAGATAGTTCCAGCTCTTATCCTGACTTCTACTTATTCTCCGGCTCGGATGAGCTAGGAGAAGTTTACATATGGGTACGAGATTAGATATTCAGAGATGTTTGGGTTTGCCGAATGGACGATCATGGATATTTGTGCCTCATCATCGATTGGGTTTCTCATTCAGGAGGCCATGGCCCGCCATCGTCCCTCGTATGCCAATAATGATTCGTCAACTTTCTACTTCAAGGCAGCTAGATCTGTTATTCTCGGAGCCATATTTAGATTATAGGAGAATCTATCAATGAATGCTTGGGAGAGTCTCTCCCAAGTTCTAATTCGATGATTATCCAATGATATGTACCAATCCAAGGCATCACCATTAAGGAATTTCTAGAAAATTCGTATTAAGGCCCCATCATTCCCTGTTATCACATTGAGTTCCCCACAAAAGGCTTTCAAATGTGCTATGGGGCACCCGCTCCCGTCATATCTTTTGAATTTCAACACCTCAAAGTTTAGAGGCACCCAAGCATCTGGAAAGGGACATAAGTCCCTGAATTTAGTGGATGGGTGATCTACTCCTTGCTGCCTTTGCAGCTAATTTTGTTCCCTTTACAGTTGTTCCCTCAATTCCTCAATTTTTGATTTTTTGTGCTGAGGGTATCTTGCCCCTTGCTGTAGGGCTTGAACTGCTTCCTCCTCATAAAGGTCAATTTCATCGACCCTTTGGTTTTTAAGAACAGGGGGTTGTTAGAAAGAAGACGGACTCCCAGTGGCGGGAGGTAATTGGAATTAAACTCCACTCCCTTTCGGGAGAGGGTGTGATGTTCAAAAATGGCTCCCGCCCAGTGTATCTATCAAATCCCGAATGTGACTCCCATTAGGGGAGTGTGTTGAACGTGAAACTAGCCCCCTTCGTGGGCATCCGCCAGTTCTTGTCTGTGACTCCCGTTTGGGGTAACCAATGTTGTGATCTGATTGTTGTTCCCATTTCTGGGGAGACATGCTAAGTAATGTATTGGGAGATGTGGGGGAGGGTTGCTCCCATTTGTATGTTGCTGTTGATCTTGTGTTATTCCTCATGAAGAGGGAGAACATGAGTTATTGGAGGAATGAGGGAGAAAGAAAAAGGAGTTTGTGGGATTGAACTATTTTGAACACTAGGTTGTGTTACCTGCATGCTCGATGTGGTGCTCGGTACTAGACGAATTAGTAGCTCCTACAATGCCTTAAAATTTTGAGCTATCTCATTTAAGGCTACAGTAGCTGGAGAATCTGTTAGAGTTTTCATAGGTGTCAATGCCAGTGCCAGTGTTGATGCTAATGTTTTGGGAGTTGGCTGAGCTATCGGCTCTTCTTCATGGGTAGCCATAGCTGCTCGGGATTAAGTAGTCATAGCTCAGATTGATGCCCAAACAAGTGCAAGCCAAAGATTGATATTTTTTAATTAGTTAATTTGTTTATTTTTATTATGACTGTGATGTATTTTTTTTGTTTATTTTATATGAATGAAATGATAAATGTCCCTTGAGATTGGAATACCACACATTTTTGAGTCGGGTCTCAGCTAATGTGGTCTAGTATTTCCCCAATAGAGCCGCCATTCTATGAACGTTGGGAGATCGGCGACTACACTCATAGGCGATCTTGCTTTTGTTCTTTTTTGTGCATGTTGATTGTTGTGGGGTATGTAACCTTAATTATTGGTTTGGAGTCGCAACTAGCCATTTAATCTTAAAATCCCACAATCGGCTAGAACCCGGAATATGTAAGGTTGGAGAAATCTGAAGACACCTACCTTAGATTGACTCCTGGTCTGCGATTCGAGATTCCAAGTAAGGGACCTCAGTTATAAAGAGGGAAGGTGTTAGGCACCTTCTCTGCTCGTATGAATGCACGGTCTCTACTTGGTATGGTAAGGAAATCTCAATGGATGAATAATGTGGTCGGAGTAGGACTATGCACATGCGAATTTCTATTATGGCAGGATCCGAGATTTCGACAAGCCACAGAGCATACGTCCAAGGATGTGTCTAGAAGGTGGATGTAATGATGCTTATGCAAAAGTAAAGAAAAGTGGACTAGATCACTAGAAATTTCTAATATGACAGGATCTGATGTACGAAAAGTCAAAGAGCATACATTCACAAGAGATCTAGAGAGGCAGGGGGATTAAGAAGGAAAAAGATGTTATAATGAATTCTTGTAAGTAAACAAAATAAAAAGATCTTTGGCTTGATCTCGAGCTAGCTAAGACATGGACTACACCATGATCAATTCAAGCTAGACTTGTGGGGTTGAGATAGTTGGGAGGAGGCTAAGGGGTAGCTGAAAAATCAGATCTTAGAGGCTTGAGAGCTCCTTCTCACCCTCACTCTCTTCCTCTCTCTCCCTCTCTCTCACTTGGATTTTAGAAATGAGATGTTCTTGTTGAAATGTGAAGAGGAAAGGGCTATTTATAGCCTTTTCTGATTGCATTGCTATAATTGCTAAGTTTAAGAGAGGTAAAAGTGAACATGACAGCTTGGGATAGGTTGAGGAGAGAGGAATGCCATGTGGCATGCTCTCATTGGCTCTTGGAGGTTAGTAAAATGGTAAATAAGGTAGGCTGAGAGGGTAAATCCATATGAAATTTGACTTTGGGACGAGAGACAGTTGTTGCTCGGAGGAGACACCTGTTCATTTCTGGAGCGACAGTCGGATTACCGCCCGCGGTAGTCTGAGTACCACCTGGGCTTGGGATGGTCTGGACTTTGGTTAATAGGCTTTATTTTGTGCTCTAATTTGTCCGAAAGTCTTCTTCGGGCTTTTGGGCTCAAATGGGTGTGTTGTTGTACTGATTTGTATGTACGCTTCGACTTTGATGATGTTTTGGGGTTCGGATTAAGGTTTAGGCTAGGGTTAGGCTGAGTTTAGGGTTTAGGTTGAGGTTTGGGTTAGGGTTAGGCTGGGTCCTAGGTTTAGGCTAAGGTTTGGGTTAGGGTTAGGCTGGGATTAGGGTTTGGTTCGGATTAGGATATGAGCTGGGATTAGGATATGATCATGGTTCCCCAGATTGTCTTCTCAAGATACTAGCCTGGGTGGGGTGTCTACAGAACTATTATGACATGTGGACTAGTAGAGGATTGGTATGTTACATTGCATCTTTAGCACATGACATTTGGCCATGTAGGCCCTTGCATCGCTTAGCCTGGGTATGGTTGATAGCATTTATGGACTTCCTATTTTAGACCTCCATTTTCGCTTACTCTGCTATTTGTATGCTTGGCACATGCATTGCGCACACATGTACGTACTTCCTAAGCTTTGTTGTAAACTTATGCATGTTGTTTAAGTATAGGTTATGCTACAATATAGTAGCATTGAGGTAGGAGCATGTGCCTAATCTTCATATGAGCCTATTCACTGAGTTTGGAGCATGACACTGGTGCCCAACTCATGCGCTGGTAGGGATGATGACACTTAGGGTGGGAGCTGGCAACCGTGTTGGCTCCCTTCTTTGGCTGTTTGGAAAATATGCCGGCAAGGTGTTGGTGCACTCGAGGTGGGTGCCGGTAGATGGGCGTTTGCGCTATCTTGGATTTCTCGAGAATTCCCAGATCTTACTCTATAATTACTTTAAGTATATCTGCAAAAAAAATTCTTAATGACACAATTGGGGGGTATTTGTAGGTAAATTTTGATGGAAATTTGTACCATATGGTAGCTTGTGATTAGCCCATGTGGTGCCAAGTGACAATTGTAATGCACTCATGGTGGTAGGCGAATCCAAGCTAAGTCGACCAAGAATCAACACTTTGGCAAAAATACGTGACTTCGGTAGCATTGTTGTACCTCTTTCGTTACTACTCTGATTAGGCTGATTCTAGAGCTGTTGGAAAGATAACTCGATGGGATATCAGGCCATCCTAAAATGAGATCTATTGGACCCCAAATGGCCTACCAAAAGTAACCATAAAGTGATCATGAGGTGCAAACCTCCTTGGCTCTTCAATTGAGTATGTGGGATTGTGAAGAACAAGCCATAACTTCTTCATTCCAACTTGGAGTGGGTTGATCTTGGGCTCTCTAAAAAGGCCTTTGAATTACCTTCAAACCCTCAGAATAATATCCTGGGCACTAGACCCATAATCCAGAGTTCTTAGCTCATCTTCCTTGAGTATACAACAAGGTCCTTGAGTAATCTTCAGAATTACACAGTTCTAAGTATTTGGGCTGCATCTGGCTTGTATGAACTTAGAACAAAATGATTCTAAGCTCATTAGAAGGTAGTTTTGATAATCTTTCCAACAAATCTAGCTTTGTTCCTTCTTTATTATGTTTAACCTTTCATCCGTTGGTCTGAAGTCGAGTTTGATCCAAAAAAGGATTTTTTTTTTTCAATGCTAATAATAGATCATGAGAAATGGGTAGGCGATCATGAGATCCATGGTCATAACAATGAGTGACTATGAAGAGAGCTATAAGATTGATCCAGACAATCCTAAGGAATTTCAAGCTTAATTAAAGATTCCCTGTCATGGGTGGGATTAAGAATGAAATCCCTTCTTAACCTCTTATAATATTAAAATTAAGCATAAGTGTCTCTCTTAAAAGTGCTAAAATCACTATAAAAAAAAAAAACCCAAGCAAACCTGATGGACGTGTAATAGTTTCCCCGACTGATTTTAGTTGTCGCAGTCACCGCTGGCTTTTAGCCATTGGAAAATTACAATAACCTATTGGCAAAAGCCATGAGGGTTTTAAGAGTGGACATTCAATCACTACTATTTTCTAGTGGTGTGGTCCACCTGAGATTTAGATCTGGTTCATTTTTTTATCAAGCCCTAAAATAATCTTGAGAAATGGATGGATGACATAGATAAAAAACATACATCATGGTGGGACCCACAGAGCACCGACTACTAGACACTTGACTTGTGGCAATGTAATACCCAAACTGGGGCGGGCACGCTGGAGAGAGAAAGGGATTCAGAATCGATTTCATTGACTGCCATTCTTCCATCTTTCTCTCCATTGCCTACCATTCTTCCATCTTTCCTCAAACAAGAAAATGGAAACTTTCATCTTCAGATGAACTCCATGTTATAATGTAACGCCCTGGAAAAATCTGTACTTGGACTCGAGTACCAACTCGACCAGAAATCGCGTAGGATTAATTCCTTTAGAAAATAAGTGTAAGTTAGCTAGCGCAACGCTAGAGTAGCTAGGAAATAGTTCCTGATCACTTTAAATACGTTTTACAAGACCTAAATCAAGTAGAACCAATGACTCTATAATACTCTAAAACCTCAGATCAAACTCTAAGTAGGTTTGTTCTCTGAACCTCTTTGAAACTTTGTATTAGATCTAGACTGCGCGTCAAAATTCCGATACCAACAATCTTAGACCATTAGAACCGCCTAGCTGGACTTGACAATCATTTCAAAAATCAAGTCTAACCGACATTCACAGGCTATTTCGTTGAGCCTGGACTGAAGAGAGTGAGAATAGGGTTAGATTTGGAATTTGAAATTCAAATCTGGCACACTACTTGACGTGTCAGTATTAAGCGTTCTGACCATCAGAACTTCTATTTCATATCATGAAAATTGTAGACTTGATCTACGTGCGGTGACCGCTGAACTGAAACTGGACTGTCACGTGCGATATACAAACACTGATGGTTTGAAAACAGGATGAGAGAAACATCCGACGAGCATGAACTTAAGTTCGATCGCGTTCGGCCAGGGAACCACCAGAAATGTTCTTTTGGACCGAAACAGCCCCGATTTGGATATACATCAAGTAAACTTTGTTCCCGAGCCTATTTTGGGCACATTTGGGCTTATAAAAGGGATTGAAACCCTCATTCCTCTCTCCCATCCTAATTGGAGAAAAACCCTAGATTGGGAGAGAGAAAAGGTGAGAGTTTGTGAGAGAGAGTAGGAGAGGATTTTTCTGCTGTTGTGCTACCTGTTACACGTGCTTTAGCAACTCGCTCCAATCACTTTGCCAGTGATTCCTCCACGTTTTTAGGTAAGAAAATACCCTAATAAGTTACTGATTTGAGGTTCCTTTCGTTCCATAGCATGTTAGCTGATAGATCTTGTAAATCAGGTTGTCTAGTCGCCGTAGACGAAGCGTATACGCTCCGTTCGAAACGATACGCTTCTAGGAGATAAGGTGTGGATTTTAGACACTTTGATTGACTGTTTCCAACGCTTTCAATGTCGTTTAATAGTAGATTATCGACGACAACGCCGTTTGACATGTACAACATTCTATCCGTTTCCTGTTTCGTAAATCAACGAAGAATATGAGATTTAGGGCATTTTAGTCATTTGTAGGAAGTACTATTTTCATTCATATTTTGCTGATGTGATTAACATGGCTTCTTGTCGCATTAGAATGTTAGGAATACGTGCATAATTAGTTTGGAGAAGAGATTCGTCTAAATGCGCACTTTGAGTCGACATGCTATATGTAGACTTAAGTGTGTAGTGTAAGTGTTTGTATAAATGCTTGTATTTGTATGTATTGAATTAAATGGTGTTATGAATTAGTTTGAGATTGATTTCTCAATTAATATGCTGATGTAAATGATTTCCTAAATATTAGCTATATGCATGATTTCATTATATGTATGAAATGCAGGTGCTTGATGATTCACTTAAGTTGTATGTTATAACATGTGTTAACATGCTCACATGGTTGTATTTCATTTCAAATACTCACATGATTTGCTGATGTGATTCTATAATTGTTTGGGACTATACTTAGTCCAGGCAGTCGGTAACCGAGCAAGTTCGTGGTTGGCCTATCTTTGCCACGAACGACGCGTCGATGAATGCGAGCCGTGTTCTGGAGTTGGCGGCAATGGTTAGGCCACGCGAAGTGTTTTACGCACTTCATGTCATTCGACTTGAGATGCAATCGTGCTAGTCGAGCCCTTCAAGTAACCCAACTGGCCGTTGTATGTTCACCCTGTATGAGTCATAACTGCTTGAACCTAGGGTACTGAACTTACCATTGTAAACCCTGTTAACCATGGTACCTTGATCCATGAAGACTCATGAGCCGGGCAGGGTGGTATGGGACACCGTGGTCGAGCTGTCGGCCTACGCTGGGGCTACAAACCTCCCCGTAGTGACTAGTGAGCACATATGTCTCGTGAACAGATTATGATGGTATGAGACACTATATTCTTATTGTCGGCCTACACTGATCAGGCGACGAGTCCTTTGTAGTGACCGCGAGCGTATTCTGAGTCTACGGGAGGTGACGACCCTTCAGTAGCAGTGAGAGTACAGTAGGCCTATATTGATAAGGTGATGGGAGAGCGGTGCAACGAGTGCGAGCAACAGCCCTGGCAGCCCTTACAGCGACCAACAAAATATACATCATATGAGATTACTAGGAGTGACGACCCTAGACAAGATCTGTGTTGGGATTGATATAAGGGAAGTACCTTAGTTTCCCAATCCTACTGTTTGAATGGACTAATAACAACTCGACAATCATATCACCATTACATTGCATGTGACTGGAAGATGTGGAGCACTGAGCGGGATGCAAGCATGCCGCGGGCGTAAGATGGTGCCGTATGAGGGATAACCTCGGTGAGGGCATACATCACGCATGTCATATTGCATTAACAACAGTATTAGGATTGTTTGATTTACTGCTTTACTATTATCGCATGATTGATTTGAGAACATGCTAATCTTTGCTCTATGATTCCACTGAGTTGATCACTCACTCCCACGTTACGGGATGGTTTTTGCAACACCCACCAGACCCTTTGTTAGATGCAGGTGATGCAGAGATCCAGGAGGCAGAGCTGGACTATGATGAGGTCCAGGACGAGTTCTCATACATGCAGTACTACGACGGCTTTGATTAGGTGACCTGGGTTGACGGGACTCCTCAGTGGGACTCTTTTTGACATTTTGATTTGGTTTATTTACATGTATATGAGACTTAGAGATGTATTCATACTTTAGTGACAGTCGAGATCTACTTTATTTTTCCATACAGTGATATATATATTCTTTAGTCTTCCGCTTGCTTTTATCACTGGATCTGGAGTATGAATTGCAGTTTTGGTATAATTTTACTCATGTGAATGCTTTAACTTGGACAATATTGAATCATAATCATTTTTGTTACATAAATGATGGTCTGGAACTCGGGAGTTGAGTTTATATACGACCTCCGATTTTTAGGGTGTTACAAGTTGGTATCAGAGCATGAATAAGATTATACCGGGCCTGGATTATGGTCACGCGACGTACGCTGTCGCTTCCTTTGACTTAGGTGGGTGCGAGAAGGGTTTAGAAACACTTGTAGGATCGCAGATTCGCCAATAGGCGAAGTCTATTTATATCGATCGCGCGATCGAGTCCGTAACACATCTAGGGTCGCTTGAAATGACCTTAGTGGCTCATAGGTTATAGGTAGTTGGGTCTAGATGTTATTTGAATGATTCTAAACCCATAAATGTGAATCATTGGGCTGTGGGGGAACCACACTCCTGCGTTCAATCGCTAGGGCTTAAAAATTCCGTTTCACCTAAAATCTTTAAAATTCTTCCTCTCACCACTCCATTCTTCAATTCTTTATTATTATTTTCATGTTAGGCATTGATCCTAATGTGAAAATGACATAAAATCATACTTTGACAAAATTTTACAGTGAATAGTAAAATTTCATGAAGACTGGCCATTAGGCCATTCTAAGTTTGCTTTCTTTAGCAACTAATGGGCTAGATGGATGTATTAGCTCCTTCTACCCCAAAATCATATGCTTCATGATAGAAAATTGTATTCGAGATTGCAGACTGTCCCCGGAAAGCCCCGAATGCATGTTTGGGCCTCCATAGGGCAATCTACAATGAACCAAAGTGGGGCCCATAGTTTTTTGGGGTCCCTGGACCATGGGGGACCAGACCCATATGGTCCCACCGATCAACTAGAGAGGTGGTCGACGATGCCATCGCCGGTTCGGCGATCCAACATGGCCCACTTGATGTAATTTTTGGGATCTGGGGGTATTTTGGGTAATACACCCCTCCCATGTAGTGTTCGTCCATAGAAAACCCTAAAAATGGGTACTTTCTTCACAAAAGTCCCCTTCCCTAGCCCCATTTTCATTTTTTTACTGCCCTAACCTAAAACTGTGATTCTAAATCATTTCCAAACCCATTCTTGGTTGAAAACGACCACACTCCATCACTCCATTGAAGTTTGTAGCCCTCCCTCTTGCAAATCTCATCGTTTGGAGCTCTTACAACCCCCAAAATGAGCTGAAATCGTGAGGTGCTCCATTTCTATTTTTTATTCTCTTCTCTCTGAAAATACATCCTAAGGAAGTTTGAAGCATCCCTCTACAACGCCTAGATCTCCCTTTTCCAGTTTGGGCAACCATTTCTTTGCATTTCTCCCATTTTTCATGAGTTTTGTAGAAGTCATTTTGGGTCTTTTGTCTCTCTACTCCATCCTCTCTTTGATGAAAAAGAGAAAGACCGCAGCGGACGAGGTGGGCCTAGTCGCCCTGCTCAATCAAGAAGACCGCGGGGTGGCGCCGCTAACTCAAGCGCCGCCGCAAGTCCAAGCACAGCCCAAGAGTTCTATACAAAGCGGGATTTGGATCCCCATACTCAACTTAGGCGAGTGATTTTAGCAGAGATGCCTCACGGCGAATACACTGACCGTAAGGTGTTGTTTGAGGTGGACGTGGAAGGATGACTCTTCGGTGAATTCCTGTTGTTCGAGCGCATTGAAGCTGCACATTGGGGTCCGCTCTTTGAAGCTCGTGCTCGTGCTAATGTGAGCACCATTCGTTCCTTCTACGCTCATATCCAGAATCCTACACTGGAGCCATTGTAGTTCAAGATTCCTTTTGGTAGAGACCGGATGGCTATGATCGATGTTCGGCTGATAGCGCGACTTCTGAACATACCTCTTGGTGATGTTCATCCTAGTGCGAAGAATTTGAGGAGTAGGCGTGAACGAGATCGTCGTACTAGGTTTTTATGTGGTAAACTGGTTCCATGACAGCCTAACAATAGCCTCAAGGCGTCTCATATGTCTGATGATTTGCGCCTGCTGCACCACATTTGCACGTTCAACGTGTATCCCAAGTTGACAAATCGCATTGAGTGTACACGCCTTATAGTTGATTTCTTGTATCTGGTGGCCTAGGGAGAGAATGTGTGAATGGCCACTTTCATCTTGCGATAGATTACCTCATAGCGAAATCAAGAAGAATGTCCGAGTCACTTCCTTTTGGTCGACTGATATGCAAGATCACGCTTGAGTTTGCTTACAGACTTGGGCCGGAGTTGCCAGTTCCGATTCACAGCATTGATGAGTCTACCATGGTCAAGATGAAGATTGGGTCTCAGTACCGTGAGACTCAGCTTGAGGAGGATAGCGAGGACGACTTTGATGATGAAGAGGATCCAAGTGAGGGAGAACCTGGAGCAGACGTTGAGGAAGAAGTCCAGGAAGAGGTAGAAGAGGAGGCTCAGGATACAGATGAGAGCCCTCCTCCTTCTGCTCAGGCTACTGGTGATGATCGCATCGCCCAAATTGAGGAGAGCCAGGTCGCCTTGCGAAGGGAAGTTCAGGAACTTCGCGCTGAAGTCGAGGATACCAAGGCCGTTACGAAGAGGAAATTCGGTAAGGTGACTCGCACCTTGAAGCCGATCCTGTGCTGCTTGCAGGATAAGGGTGCTCCTCCTCCATCACCTGACTCAGACTAGTGATGATTGTTGATGTTGTTGTTAGTAGTCAGTCATTTCCTACTTTATATTGTGTAAGCCTGTTAAGGCTAGTAGTTTGCTTATGTTGCTGTTGAAACTTTAACTGTCTTAGTTTCCATGTACTTCTCGTCATGATGCTTGTAAGGAGATATCCCTTGTATTGTGACAATTTTAATTAAATGAAATGCATGGAATGCTTTTGACTCTTTGTGTGAATGATTGCGGTGTGGTTGTGCTATTGAGACTGACAAGGTTGCGCCCTATTTTGAATATAGGGAATGCCGCCGAAGGCTACATGGAGCACCGCTCGGCTTAAATTGGGTGAGCCTATGGATCAGGCTCCTTCACAGTCTGATGCACATGCGGACCCTGTTGTGGGCCCGATTCCTGAGATAGTACGTGCGTCTCAGCCTACTACTGGTCCTGCAGTTGGACCACCACCGTTCACACTGCCTGTCAGAGAGCCGTATTGTGCGTCTTCTTTGACGCAGTACACGCCACAGCCTACTCCACCTCCAGATAGATTTGAGCAGATGATGGCCATGATGCAGCAGCTCCTGACTACTATTGTGGGGACACTAGCCCAGGGTGGGAGTGTGCCTCCACCTGCACCACCTGTGCATCCAGCTGAGGATGCTGATACATATGCTCAGGATGAGGGTATGGCTCATCCTGTACCACCTGCTTACCCTGCGGGGAATGCCGCAGATACACAGGGCTTGTTAGAGTAATTCTATCGCTTACGACCTCCCACTTTTACGGGTTCTCATAGACCCGAGGAGGCCGAGTATTGGCTCAACCGTGTGTCAAAGATACTGCGGATGCTACATTGTTTAGAGGCTGAGCAGGTAGAGTTGGCTACATTCCTATTCGAGCGAGAGGCCAGCGTGTGGTGGGACAGTGTATTGCGGACCGTTGCCGTCGATTATATGTGGACCTGGGCAGCGTTCGAGTTCCGCTTCCATGAGAAATACTATCCCCAGACGTACAGGCATGAGCGGGAGAATGAGTTTCTGCGCCTTAGACAGGGAGGCTTGACGGTCACTGAGTATAAGCATTGGTTCACCGAGTTGGGCAGATACGTCCCGACTATTTTGGCAGATGAGCAGATACGCATATGGCGCTTTTTAGAGGGTTTGCGACCGGATATTTGGTTGAAGATGTGCTGCGTGAGCATTCCCTCCTATGCAGAGCTGATTCACATGTCTATGCGGGCAGAGCAGGATGTGGATCGACTTACCCGATCTCGTGGCCCTGTTGCTCCTAGGCCACGACCAGAGTTGCCAGACAGGCCCTTCGCGGGCAAGAGACCTCGCGCCGACCCTCCTACTAGGGCTACCGTGCCAGTACCACCGTTTCGGTGCCCTGATTTACTATGCACATATTGTGGGAGAGCGGGCCACTTAGCGCAGAGTTATTTTGCTCGGATGCGGGACAGTGGGTTCTCACCACCGCAGAAGATCGACCGTACACGCTCACAGGCGATATCAGCACCGCCTTTATGGTTGGCTCCTGCGCACCCTTCCTTCAGACCTCCGGTATCGCAGATCAGGCAGCCTCTATGGCCCACGGCACAGCGGCCGAACCGGCCACAGCAGGCACGGGTGCATGCATTGACAGTTGAGGTAGCTGCGACGGAGACTTCTCAGCATTCGGCCTTTGAGGTCACTGCCCACATTGGAGGTATTCCTATTCTCGTGATGGTGGACACAGGATCCACAATTTCTTTGATATCACATGCCATAGTCAGACGCATTGGGCTACAGACTATTACTATGGACGGGGTGCGAGTTTATACAGCTCAAGGGTCCTTTACTGATGCCACCCAGATGTGTGAGGGCTGTTTGGTGGATCTGGGGGGCAAGACGATGGTTCTAGATCTCGTCGTCGACCCCTCTCTGGTTTATCTCGACGTCATTCTTGACATGGACTGGTTGACTGCAGCGAGGGCCGAGATTGACTGCGAGACTCGTATAGTGACTGCCTACGAGCCAGAGGGCGCATCTTTTACATTTCCAGTGCGGGTAAATCTCCCCTTCCGCATACTTAGTTACGCTACTTTACTGCGAGACGTTGGTGCCCAGATACTTAAGCATACGCCAGTCGTTTGCGAGTTTGAGGATCTGTTCAGGAAGATCCCTGGTTTGCCGCCCCGACGAGAGATTGATTTCACTATCGATCTGGTTCCTGGTTTCACGCCCGTCTCACTGCCGATGTATCACATGGCACCGTGTGAGATGGAGGAGTTGAGGACGCAGATTGATGGTCTGTTCGAGCTTAGCCTTATACAGCCTGGTGTGTCTTCTTGGGGAGCACCAGTTCTATTCGTGAGGAAGAAGGATGGTTCGATGCGATTGTATATTGATTATCGCAGACTGAACCAGATCACGGTGAAGAACAAGTACCCTTTACCCAGGATCGATGACTTGTTTGATTAGTTGAGAGGAGCGCAGTACTTCTCGAAGATTGATCTTCAGTCAGGATATTATCAGTTGCGCGTCAGGGATGAGGACGTGCAGAAGACAGCATTCAGGACCAGCTTTGGCCACTACGAGTTCCTTGTGATGTCGTTCAGTCTCACGAACGCACCAGCCGTGTTCATGAATCTAATGAACCGGGTATTTCGACCTTTTCTCTATCGATTCATCGTTGTGTTCATTGAGGACATTTTGGTGTACTCCAGGAGTCGAGAGGAGCATGAGGAGCACTTGCGCTTGGTCCTGTATATGCTCAGACAGCATCAGTTGTTTGTACAGTACAAGAAGTGCGACTTCTGAAAGCAGGAAGTGAAGTTCCTGGGACACATGGTGTCCAAGGATGGCATGGCAGTTGACCTGCTAAGGTAGCTGCAGTTCAGGACTGGGAGCAGCCTGGTTCTGTCACTGAGGTGAGGAGTTTCTTGGGTCTCGCTGACTACTATCGACGCTTCATTCAGGATTTCTCGAAGATCGCGAGACCTTTATCTCAGTTGACACGGAAGGACGTGAAGTTCGTCTGGAATGACAAGGCGGAGTCAGATTTTCAGGAGCTGAAGGACAGACTTACGTCCACCCCTGTGCTAGTATTGCCAGAGCAAGGGGTTAGATATACTATATACACTGACGCGTCTAGCGTTGGTCTGGGTTGTGTCCTTATGCAGAGGGACAGGGTAATTTCGTATGCCTCGAGACAATTAAGGAAGCACGAGGAGAATTACCCTACACACGACCTAGAGTTGGCAGCCGTCATATTCGCACTGAGACTCTGGAGACATTACCTCTATGGAGAGGAGTTCGAGCTCTTTTGCGACCACAAGAGCCTCAAGTACATATTCACGCAGCGAGACTTGAATATGAGGCAGCGGCGATGGATGGAGACGTTGAAGGACTTCAAGTTCGAAGTCTCTTACCATCCTGGGAAGGCGAACCTTGGGCTGACGCATTGAGCCGTAAGAAGGCGATAGAGTTTACGGCTCCGCTGATGGTTGCTGAGTGCTATATGGTTGAGTTTTTGTGAGACTTTGAGCAGAAACTCACTGTAGAGGAGCCGTATGAGTTCATCGCACATGTGCAGCTGCGATCTCAGATCGATGACCGGGTCATCGAGGCGCAGAGGGACGATGCGCATCTAGCTGAGCTTCGAGAGCAGGCCAGTGATGATGCTGACGCCGAATGGCGAGTTAGTATGGATGGGGGCTTACGCTATCGTGGCCGCCTATGCGTCCCAGAAATCCCTGACTGGCTGCGCATTGTACCAGACTCGCGATGCATCCAGGCAGTACGAAGATGTATCCTGACGTGAAGAGGACTTATTAGTGGGAAGGTATGAAGACCCACATAGCAGAGTTCGTGTCCCGTTGTCTCACTTGTCAGCAGGTGAAGGCAGAGCATTGCCGACCACCTGGACTCTTGCAGCCTATGCCGATCGCAGAATGGAAGTGGGATTTTATTTCCATGGACTTCATTTCTGGGCTGCTGAAGACGAGGAAGGGACATGATTCCATTTGGGTGATCATCGACTGTCTGACGAAGTCGGCGCACTTCCTACCAATCAGAGTTACGAACTCTGCTGACGAGCTGGCTAGACTATACATCAGAGAAATTGTGCGTTTGCATGGAGTTTCGTTGGAGATCGTGTCGGATAGAGATACGCGGTTCACTTCTATTTTTTGGACTCGCATTCAGGAGGCTATGGGTGTGAAGTTGAAGTTCAATACTACCTTCCACCCACAGATAGAGCGGGTGAACCAGATCTTAGAGGATATGTTGCGAGCTTGCGCATTGGACTTCAATGACAGTTGGGATGACTGTCTTGCATATGCGGAGTTCGCGTATAACAACAGTTTTTAGGCGAGTATCGGTATGGCACCTTACGAGGCGCTGTATGGGCGACCTTGTCGCGCACCGCATTGCTAGGCAGAGGTCAGTGAGCGTAGCTTGATTGGCCCAGAGTTAGTGCAGGCGACGTCAGAGAAAATTGATATTATTAGACGTCGGCTTCTCACAGCGCAGAGCAAACAGAAGAGTTATGCCGATACGAGACGATGGCTGCTGGAGTTCACAGTTGGGGATCATGTATTTTTACGAGTTTTCCCTATGAAGGGAGTCCTTCGGTTCGGAAAAAAGGGGAAACTAGCACAACGATTCATTGGTCCATTCCAGATCCTCGATCGTGTGGGAGCAGTGGCTTACCGATTGGCTTTACCCATGCCTCTCGCGAGCGTTCACAACGTATTTCAGTTTCTATGCTGAAGAAGTACGTTTTTTATCCTTCCCATATCATCAGATGGGAGCAGGTGCAATTAGGAGAGGATGTTACATATATCCTACGACCGACACGTATCCTAGACAAGGAGCAGGTACTACGTAGCAAGGTGATTCCCCTTGTGAAGGTATTGTGGACGCATCACTCTGAGGAAGAGGCTACCTGGGAGACAGAAGCCGAGATCAGAAAGAAATATCCAGAGCTTCTCGAGGAGTACGAAAAGGTACAAATTTCGAGGATGAAATTATTTGTTAAGGGGAGTAGATTGTAATGCCCTAGAAAAATCTGAACTTGGACTCGAGTACCAACTCGACCAGAAATCGCGTAGGATTAATTCCTTTAGAAAATAAGTGTAAGTTAGCTAGCGCAACGCTAGAGTAGCTGGGAAATAGTCCCTGATCATTTTAAATACGTTCTACAAGACCCAAATCGAGTAGAACCAATGACTCTATAATACTCTAAAACTTCGGATTAAACTCTAAGCAGGTTTGTTCTCTGGACCTCTTTGAAACTTTGTATTGGATCTACACCGCGCGTCGAAAGTCCGATACCTACAATCTTAGACCATTAGAACCGCCTAGCTGGACTTGACAATCATTTTGAAAATTAAGTCCAACCGACATTCACAGGCTATTTTGTTGAGCCTGGACCGAAGAGA
Organism: Magnolia kwangsiensis; assembly: GCA_037074715.1. NCBI lineage: Eukaryota > Viridiplantae > Streptophyta > Magnoliopsida > Magnoliales > Magnoliaceae > Magnolia > Magnolia kwangsiensis. Next base: position 47,104,535 of record CM073583.1, read on the forward strand.
GTGAGAATAGGGTTAGATTTGGAATTTGAAATTCAAATCTGGCACACGACTTGACGTGTTAGTATTAAGCGTCCTGACCATCAGAATTCAGCCAAATTACACCCTCGGATCAGGAAAAATTTCTATTTCATATCATGAGAATTATAGACCTGATCTACGTGCGGTGACCGCTGAACTGAAACTGGACCGCCACGTGCGATCTACAAACACTGATGGTCTGAAAACGGGATGAGAACAACATCCGACGAGCATGAACTTAAGTCCGATCGTGTTCGGCCAGGGGACCACCAGAAATGTTCTTTTGGACTGAAACAGCCCCGATTTGGATATACATCAAGTAAACTTTGTTCCCAAGCCTATTTCGGACACATTTGGGCTTATAAAAGGGGTTGAAACCCTCATTCCTCTCTCCCATCCGAATTTGAGAAAAACCCTAGATTGGGAGAGAGAAAAGGTGAGAGTTTGTGAGAGAGAGTAGGAGAGGATTTTCCTGCTGTTGTGCTACCTGTTACACGTGCTTAGCAACTCGCTCCAATCACTTTTTCGGTGATTCCTTCGCATTTTTAGGTAAGAAAATACCCTAATAAGTTGTTGATTTGAGGTTCCTTTCGTTCCATAGCATGTTAGCTAATAGATCTTGTAAATCAGGTTGTCTAGTCGCCGTAGACGAAGCATATACGCTCCGTTCGAAACGATACGCTTCTATGAGATAAGGTGCAGATTTTAGACGCTTTGATTGACTGTTTCTAACGCTTTTAATGTTGTTTAATAGTAGATTATCAACGGCAATGCCGTTTGACATGTACAACATTCTGTCCGTTTCCTGTTTCGTAAATCGACGAAGAATATGAGATTTAGGGCATTTTAGTCATTTGTAGGAAGTACTGTTTTCATTCATATTTTGCTGATGTGATTAACATGGCTTCTTGTCACATTAGAATGTTAGGAATACGTGCATAATTATTTTGGAGAAAAGATTCGTCTAAATGCGCACTTTGAGTCGACATGCTATATGTAGACTTAAGTGTGTAGTGTAAGTGTTTGTATAAATGCTTGTATTAGTATGTATTGAATTAAATGGTGTTATGAATTAGTTTGAGATTGATTTCTCAATTAATATGCTGATGTAAATGATTTCCTACATATTAGCTATATGCATGATTTCATTATATGTATGAAATGCAGGTGCTTGATGATTCACTTAAGTTGTATGTTATAACATGTGTTAACATGCTCACATGGTTGTATTTCATTTCAAATACTCTCACATGATTTGCTGATGTGATTCCATAATTGTTTGGGACTATACTTAGTCCAGGCAGTCGGTAACCGAGCAAGTTCGTGGTTGGCCTATCTTTGCCACGAACGACGCGTCGATGAATGCGAGCCGTGTTCTGGAGTTGGCAGTAGTGGTTAGGCCACGCGAAGTGTTTTACGCACTTCATGTTGTTCGACTTGAGATGCGATCGTGCTAGTCGAGCCCGTCAAGTAACCCGACTGGCCGTTGTATGTTCACCCTGTATGAGTCATAACTGCTTGAACCTAGGGTACTGAACTTACCATTGTAAACCTTGTTAACCATGGTACCTTGATCCACGAAGACTCATGAGCCGGGCAGGGTGGTATGGGACACCGTGGTCGAGCTGTCGGCCTACGCTGGGGCCACAAATCTCCCCGTAGTGACCAGTGAGCACATATGTCTCGTGAACAGATTATATTGGTATGCGACACTATATTCTTACTGTCGGCCTACACTGATCAGGCGACGAGTCCTTTGTAGTGACCGCGAGCGTATTCTGAGTCTACGGGAGGCGACGACTCTTCAGTAGCAGTGAGAGTACAGTAGGCCTGTATTGATAAGGTGATGGGGGAGCGGTGCAACGAGTGCGAGCAACAGCCCTGACAGCTCTTATAGCGACCTACAAAATATACATCATATGAGATTACTAGGAGTGACGACCCTAGACAGGATCTGTGTTGGGATTGATATAAGGGAAGTACCTTAGTTTCCCAATCCTACTGTTTGAGTGGACTAATAACAACTCGGCAATCATATCACCATTACATTGCATGTGACTAGAAGATGTGGAGCACTGAGCGGGATGCAAGCATGTCGCGGGCATAAGATGGTGCTGTATGAGGGAGAACGTCGGTGAGGGCATACATCACGTCATGTCATATTGCATTAACAACAGTATTAGGATTTTTTGATTTACTGCTTTACTATTATCGCATGATTGATTTGAGAACATGTTAATCTTTGCTCTATGATTCCACTGAGTTGATCACTCACTCCCACGTTACGGGATGGTGTTTGCAACACCCACCAGACCCTGTCTTAGATGTAGGTGATGCAGAGATCCAAGAGACAGAGCCGGACTATGATGAGGACCAGGACGAGTTCTCATACATGCAGTACCACGACGGCTTTGCTTAGGTGACCTGGGTTGACGGGACTCCTCAGTGGGACTCTTTTTGACATTTTGATTTGGTTTATTTACATGTATATGAGACTCAGAGATGTATTCATACTTTAGTGACAGTCGAGATCTACTTTATTTTTCCATACAGTGATATATATATTCTTTAGTCTTCCGCTTTCTTTTATCACTGGATCTGGAGTATTAATTGCAGTTTTGGTATACTTTTACTCATGTGATTGCTTTAACTCAGACAACATTGAATCATAATCATTTTTGTTGCATAAGTGACGGTCTGGAACTCGGGAGTTGAGTTTATATACGACCCCCGATTTTCAGGGTGTTACATATAATCCCTTTCCTCTTCGTCTCAAACCCTAACCCTAAGGTTGGGCGGCGCAATAGAAAGAAACCTTAACCCTGGAGAGAGGTAGGGAGGGGTAAAAACCCTAACCCTAGACGTGGTTCTCGTCTAGGCTTGATTTGGAGCTTCTCAAAGGTAAGATTATGTTCTTCATCTGTTGATTTTTTTTTTTTTCAAATTTATTTTAATTTATCATCTTTTATTTAAGAATTCCTAATTCCAATTTTTCCATTTTAATGATTTTTTTAATTAGAAGAGAGATTTGGAGTTTGAATCTTTGATTTGTTAGGTTTGAGATCAAATATTCGGTTTTAATTCAAATTCTTACCACCATTTTAGGAATTTTCTTTTATGGTGAAAAGGAGTCTCAGGTAGTGAGAGTTCTATTCTACTTCATTATGTGAAACCCTATCTTTTGTATCGTAGGCCTTTTGATTATTTTTCCATTTTTTTCCATGGATATAAGATCTGGTCCATTAATGTTTATGAAATCTCTAGGTTCTGTCAGTAAATGATGTATCTCCTCTTACATGTTCTGAATTTTAATTATTTTATTATTTTTATTTTTATCATGGAGTGGTCTTTGATTGTCGAATTGTTGGGAGATTATGATTAGTAGGGTCATTTATAAAGAACTAATTGTTTTAATGTCATGGAATGATATGTATTTAGGTCTTTATCATGAGGTTCTTCAGATGCATGATTTTAGTTTGACAAGGTTTGAAACTTCTAATCGGGCACCTTAGGTTGTAGTTCGATGTCCTCAAAAGTCCATACAATATGGTTTTTAAAAGATGGCTCTTTAATCACAGTTCTTTTTTGGTGGATTTGGAGTGGAATCAACATAATTTCCTCTCAAATCATGATTTGGGTGGAAAAACATCCAACCCACCCTCAATGCTAAATACATTGAAATGCACCCATGTTATGATACCCATATATGAGTTGCATTACCAGTAGGGATTTTATGAAGAAGAAAAATATTTTGTGATACCCATATATGAGTTGCATTACCAGTAGGGATTTTACAAAGAAGAAGAATATCTTGTGATACCCATATATGAGTTGCATTACCAGTAGTGATTTTACGAAGATGAGGAAGAATGTATTGTAATACCCATATATGAGTTGTGTTAGTGCACTAATTTTTGCACCCTATTTGTCAATCACGTGAGTCATTGTGTCAAGTAGTCGGTTGAGCCTTTGAAAAGTGAAGACTGAAGACACAAGCGAAACTAAAGCATCAAGGAAACAAGAACATGTAAATGAGGTGCCTTGGTGACCCTATCCCTTGACCCAAAACAACCCATATGCATCTAGATGATCTTGACCTAATAGAAATACCTAATTAATCATCCTATAGCCGTAGGAGACCAAGAAAAATATAATAAATAAGCTAGAAGAGGTTCAGAGCTGCCATGTAAAAGATTGCCCAAAATAGCAGTTTTCGATTGATGTTCAATGACATCAAGCTGCCATCGAACAACCTTCAATGACATCGAAGGCATGTTTGATGACATCGATCAAGAGTAAAAATTGTCTAGCAACCAACTGATTTTTTTTTAAATTTTCTCGATGACATCGAGGTCCCTTCGATGACATCTAAACTTAAGTTTCAGTAACATCGAAACTTCAGTTTTGATGACATCGATTGAGAGTCATAATTGTTCAGCAAGAAATTAGATTTTTTTTTCTAAATTTCTCGATGGCATCGAAGACCTTTCAATGACATCAAAACTTAAATTTCGATGACATCAATGGTCAGTTCGATGACAGAAAATGGTCCAAAACTTTCCAGCAGGAAAACTTCATATTTGTCTGGATTGTTCGATGACATCAAGAGAACCTTCGATGATATTGAAGGTAGCTTTGATGACATCGAAGGACCTTTGATGACATCGATAGAGCCGTTTTTTACCTCTCTTTTTTTAAACCGTTGGAGCTTAAACTTTATATAAAGGGTATTCGGTTCTTTGGCATTTTTATGGGTTTTTGGAGTGATAGAAGCCTTTGAGAATCCATGTTCATATCCCTCATCCCAAGCCTCTATTCCATTGAGTTCTAAGCTATCTCCTTTGAGATTACAACTTTAATGAGGATTCCAACCTTAACATTGAAATGTGCTTAAACTCTTCCATTTTCTAAAGATTGGACTAAACAAATCTTGGCATACCATTATTTAAATGGTCTAGAAGACCCATCTAGTTGAATCCCTAGAAAAAAATACCTTTTTACTAGTTATAAGAGATTCAACCAACCTCCCATCACCTTGGTCACCTCGGATAAGTATCACATACAAGGTGATTGATTGTGGAGCTGAAACCTTGGCAAAGTAGCGACATTATGATCAAGGGAGCATCGGGGAGCTGATTGAAGCATGGAAGAGCTGAGATCAAGCAACGCAAGAAGGTGCTATAAAAGAGGCTTAATCTAACAAGTAAGTTGTCATTTTAAGAGTCTAAATTTAGTCTCTTTCCTTATGTAGGATTTAGGCGAAGAGTTTGTAAACCCAAACTCGACAAGGTTCTTTGGTATAACCTTGGCCTTTCTATATGGCTAAATCCGTGGTTCTTGTGTAGGACTAATGTTGTTAACTTAAGAAAAAATCAACTAAAGTCTCTTATGAGAGCCTCCAACATGAGAATATATACCAAGTTCTTGTGTAGGACTAATGTTGTTAGCTTAAGAAAAAACCAACTAAAGTCTCTTATGAGAGCCTCCAACATGAGAATATATACCAAGTTCTTGTGTAGGACCTTGGCTCTTGTGTCAGGCCTAAATCCTATGTTCTTATGTAGGACATTGGCTCTTGTGTACGGCCTAAATCTCAGGGTTCTAATGTTAAGACCTTGGCCTTTATATAGGGCCTAAAATCCTGAGTTCTTACGTAGGACATTGGCTCTTGTGTAGAGCCTAAATTTGGAGTCCTTGTGTAGGGTTGTAGCTGAACCACTAAATTTGAAATTATCATTTGTATAATTTTTTAATTATGCTTGTGAGTTTGAATATTTATATTATACATGCATGATTAGATGAATGTTTTGTGATTGATAGGTAGCACATCCCACACACACATAAACACTATCTTGATGTAAATTAGTTGTTTATTTACATATCAGTTGTAGTCTGTGATTGGACCCTCTATTGGCTTGGAAGCTTTAGAGTTATATTACCTTATTTAGTTTAATTGTTAATTAGTTTAAGTTAGGCAATTTGAATTTTAAAACGGCATATTTTTAAATAGGCCCTAATCACCCCATAGGATATAGACTTCATTCCTTAGCTCCACCAAGCTTCGACAAAGTGCAGCTATGGTAATCCCATTATGCCACAAGCCACATTTTCAGGTTCCATTACCAGTAGGGATTTTATGAAGAAGAAGAAGAAGAGTGTTGTTGTATTACAAGTAGGTATTCAGAAATGGGCATGGTTGTGCCTACATTTGTGGACTTGTGCGTGGAACTATGACGTCATGTGTTACCCATCACCTATCATTTCTAGGATCGTCGAAATAAAAGTAATAAGGAAAGGTATAGTTGCCATTATTTAATTTGCTGGCTCTTTAATATTATGTACAAACATGATATCAACTATGTATTGTGTTATATGCATCACCTTAGTATTTTAGGTGGCTGTTGGGCTTGTTCAGATGCATCCAAAAATCCAATTAATTTATTTGGTGGTGTTGGCAGTAGCCACCTAACCTATACTAGTGGTTGCATAACAAAGAGGATTCATTTTATAGGATATTTGTATTCACAATCCACAATTTCTTAGTGGGCAGAAGGCATCTTTTCCATCACCATATGTGGGACTACCCAAGTGAGTTTGAGTTACCATTGGTGCTCTATTTCGATTGAAAAGTTTTGTTAGGAGGAAGTTAGGCTAGATTTCTTGGCTATAATCACTTTTTTTTAAGCCTATGAGCTAGTGGATCTATTTTCATTTCATTATCACTGTGCTATTCTTTTAGTTGTAGGAAGAGGATGATTTGTTCCTTCCATTCAGCAAGATATTTGTCTTTAGTGAAAATCTCAGTTCTTATCTTCGAAATTCTTTGGTTGCTAGTTACATATGCACTACCTTTGTATTTAGTGAAGCTAGCTTAGTAGTAATGATAAAATTAATGTACCTCTTTTAGTTAAGAGTGCTATATCTTCCATGAAAGAATCGATCATATTAATATCATGGGTATTGTCAACATCTTCTAACTATTTTCTCATGTTGAAAAAGATATTGAGCTCCAACATCATATTCCCAAAAGAAAAATTCATAACTTCATTCCTACAGTTGATAATGACACTGGATGTAGCAAGGAATGGGTGACCAAGGATGACAGGGATCTAAGTGCTTATATCTATGATGGGTTGAGCATCCAGGATGATAAAATCTACTAGATAGTAGAATTTGTAAACCTAGACAAACACATCTTCGATCGTCCCTCTCAGTACACAGACTGAACGATCAACAAGCTATAATGTGGTCCGGGTGGGTTTTAATTCACCTAAACCTAATTATTCGTATACCAAAAAAGGAATCAAATTAATGCTTGCCCCTAAGAAAAGAAGTGCGTGCTCAATCTGGTGATTTCTGATTATACATGTGATAGTTGGGCTACCAGGATCTTTATATTTTTGTGGCACATCTTGATTGAGGATGGCACTCACCTTTTCTGTCATAAAAAATTTCTTTTGAATACTCTACCATCTACTGGTTGTACATAAATCTTTAAGAAATTTGGCATAAGAGGGAATTTTTTTCACAACGTCTAGTAGAGGAATGTTGACTTTCACTTGTTTCAACACCTTTAGAATATCCTGTGAGTTAGCTAGAGGTTTTGGTGCAATCAACCACTGGTGGAATAGTGCAATCGATCGACTTACTCATTTTTTCCAGTTCTTCCTCATGTGGGGCATTGATAGGTCTATCATTCTCAATTTCTTTTGGGTCCTTAGGCTTTTCAGCCCTCGCTGTAATGGTTTTATCAATAATCTTCTCACTCCTAAGAGTGGTATAGAGTTAGTCTGCTCCATCTGATTTGAAGAGCTTGAGTCACTTATTTCATATTGCGGTTTTGGGTTGGGGAGAGGCTGGGCCGGAAGGATCCCTTTTTTCCCAATCGAAATTTTTGTCTCAAACCCTTGTATGGCCTTTGTAAGGTCTTGAAAGGCTTGTAGTATATCTTGATTAAAGAGCTCTTAATTTTGAATATGTTTTAAGACCAGATCCTCTTGAGGTTTCCTTTGATTTAGAAATTGCTTAAGGATCCCTTTAGGCATAGCCATTTTTTCGTTCCTCCAACTGAAATTTGGAAGGTTCCTCTAACTTCAGTTATACGTATTTGAGGTGGGTCCATTGAAAGGCCTTTAGTAATTATTTACAACATTTGATTGATCATTTAGTCTCTCAAAAAGAAGAAATTGTTGAATAATTTTCAGTTGTATGTATGTGACAAGCACAAATACCACAAATAACTTCCGCAGCCTTTTTGGGTTCTGCTTTCTTAAGTTCCATGGCCTCGACTTTTCTTGTGAGTTTGGCCACTCTTGTATTTATATCATCTTCCTCTTTTAAAACATAAATTCCTCCCCTTTCCTTTGATTGAGTAAGCTTAGAAGTGGTGGTTCTTGAGGAGGTATCCCATGATTGCATGTTTTTAGCGAGTTTATTAAAATAATCCCACACATCATTGGCTTCCTTGTTCATGAATTTTCCATTACACATCATCTCCACAAATTGGTACATGGATGAGGTCAATCCTTTATTGAAAAATCTTGTTATCTGCCATGTTTCGTAGCCATTTTGTAGACATGAATTTATGAGATCCTTAAATCGCTCCTAACATTAGAAGAATGTCTCATCCTCTTTTTGTGCAAAATTCATTATTGCTTTCCTTAAGGTATTTTTTTTATGATATGGAAAGAACTTTTTAAGGAACTCCCTTGTCATCTCAACCCATGTGCCAATGGACCGTGGTCTTAAGGAATGCAGTCATGACTTAGCCTTTTCTTTCAAGGATAAAGGGAACAATTTCAGTCTAATTGTGTCCTCAGACACGTTTGGGAAGTGTAATGTAGATATTATCTCATCAAACTCTTTCATATGCAAATATAGACTTTCATATTCTAGTCCATGAAACTTAAGAAGGAGTTGAATCACCTCTAGTTTAACATCCACAGTTCCTGCATTCAATGGGAATATCATGTAGGCACCCCCGCCAATTGTAAATAATCACGTAGAGTACAAGGCGGGGGTGCATGATGCTCCTCATTCTCATTATGGGCCTCCTCAACTAGGTTTTAAGTTTGATGTACAGCCATAACTTCTAATGACTCAGAGGATCTTATAGTGGTGTCTAATCTGGTGATGGATAGGCAACCCTTCAATTAATCCTCCCTTAGGAATGAAACACTCGCAGCCCTCAAATTCTAAACTACTAATAACTAAGAAAAAGAAAACTAAAGCAAATAAGAGATCTAAAAGAAAGAGAGAATTGGAACAAAGTTACCAGATAAGAGTTGTTATGTTAGGATCCTACAAAATAAAAAATAGTGTTAGTTCCTATAAATAATTGTAGAAAATCCTAACATAGAAACAAAAACTTAACCCTAATCTTAAACTAATTCCAATACTAATTAATCTCAGAAAATGCAACCATAGTCCCCGACAACAATGCCAAAAACTTGTTCACAATCCCAAGTGCAGGGTTGCGATGTAGTAATAACTAGGTGAGACCAAGGTCGAATCCACACGGACTAAACTTGTATATATTCTAAAAATAACTAGAAGTAGACCTAGAATTGGAAACTAATCTAAATTTTGTACTAAAGGAAGTAATTGTGAAAGAGTATCAACAATCAAAAGAGGAGCTAGAGTGCCAAGGATACACTTGTAGCTATCAAGATGCTACCTTTCTTGATTCAATAAACACAATTGGAATCGAGGTCCTATTCTATCCAGCTGGAAGATAAAATAATCCAAGCATAATCTAAACATTGTAATGACTTAGTTTACACATGGAGGAGTATTGTGATGATTGGAAGGGATTCCATCATCCTACTATGCCTAGGAGACAATGGTGAACAACAGGATTTACTGATCTCACAATCTCAGAATGGAAAAGAATATATTCAAAGCTGTTGTAGTGTCTATTGTAATTTGAGTCACAATAAACCATATGAAACTAAAAATATTCCTTAAATTCAAACTAAAAATCAATGAAGTTTAACATAAACAAGAATCAAAGAAAAATAAACATCCCAACACGCTATAAGCTTCACCTCTTATCTCTATCTAATAGGTTTTGTTAACCATCGATATGATTAAAGTCAAATCTCTTAAGCAAAACATGAAAATAAACTAAGGATGAGGAAGAAAAACTCTTGGGAGGTTGTTCCACCCTTTGTATCTACTCCTTGATCCTTAATTTGTCCTTAGAATTCTTCAAGGAACCCATATTTATAGCCTTTGTTTGGACCAACTTTGAAACCGCCTCAAATTTATGCAGCTGCATTACGCATCGGTTGGATCAAAGTTGAGTTTGAATCATGACAGGATTCTGTTTCAGCTTGCCCGATTTTGATCACACGAGCTTGGGTTTGATCATACCGAATTAATCCTCGGTTGAACCGAATTAACTCCGAAATTCATCATGCTTTGTTGGAGCTTTTTATACACTTTTGGTTGCATCGAATCCTTCCTTCGGTCGAACAGAACTTAGATTCAGTCAGGCCGAATTATCCTTCAGTCGAACTGAATTGGCCATGAATTTCATCATTGGTCGGTGGACTATTTTGTGTTATTCCGGTCAGACTAAACTAGGTTTTGGTCAGATCGAACTGTCCCATTTTCTTTCTGTGGATCAAGCTATCTAATCCAATCTTTTCTTCATCCTTTGTACTTGGTTTCCTTGGATCTTAGCTATGTGAATTCTTCATTCTTGGTCTCATAAGATCCATCCTTTGTCTTGGTGATTCTTGAGCATCAAATCCATGCTTTTAACATTTTTTTCAATCCAAGCTCTCAGATTCATCTTGTAATACAAACATGTATAAAATATACTCATTAAGCATTATCATGTTCATAAAACCAAGATATAAACAGGGGTAAATATGTAATATTTAACACTTAACATAAACCATGGTCATGAAAAAGCTCAAAAGCTACATATGTTACTTGGGTTTCTTATGCTTTGTTCATTCCATCGTAAAACGATCTAGCACTACAAGAAACAGGGATTTTACCAACGAAACTTTTAGCAACAAAAAAAAAAATCATCACTAAAAGTAGTGACTTTTAGCGACGAAACTGTTCGTCGCTAAAAGTAAACGTTTCAAAAATTTTTTAAAACAACCTTTAGCGATGAAACTGTTCGTCGGTAAAAGTAAACTTTTCGATTTTCTTCAAAATTGTTAATAGCCTTTAGCGATGAAACGTTTCATAGGTAAAAGTCTCATCCACGTTTTTTAGCGAAGAAAATTTTCGTCGGTAAAGGTTGTTTTAAATTTTTGAGAAAAAATCGAAAAGTTTACTTTTACCTATGAAAATTTTCGTAGCTAAAAAACGTGGATGAGACTTTTACCTATGAAAAGTTTCATCATTAAAGGCTGTTAACAATTTTTGAAAAAAAATTGAAAAGTTTACTTTTACCGAAGAACAGTTTTGTCTCTAAAGGTTGTTTTAAACTTTTTTTGAGAAGTTTACTTTTACCTATGAAACTTTTCATAGCTAAAAAACGTGGATGATACTTTACCTACGAAAAGTTTCATCGCTAAAGGCTATTAACAATTTTTCAAAAAAATCAAAAAGTTTACTTTTAGCGACGAATAGTTTCGTCGCTAAAGGTTGTTTTAAAAAAATTTCAAAAAGTTTACTTTTAGCGACGAATAGTTTCGTCGCTATGACTTTTACCTATGAAATATTCCGTAGGTAAAAGTCTCTTTTTAAAAAAAAAAATATTCCAACACAAAATTCCTAATATATACCTGTTACAATATATTTTATCATATTCTTCCTGATATACACCTGTTATATAATATATTTCATCATATTCACATTCACATCCATCTAAACCCAAACTACGTAAATCCATCCAAACATAAACTACATTCATCCAAACAGAAATAATCTTATCCACATCACATTCATCTACGCATAAATACATATAAGTTTAACATCATAAATAAAATACAAAAAATTATTCATAGCATATTTCCTGTTGGGGGTCACAAAATTCAGTGTGGTGAACACATTGCCGACTGTGCACAGACACTTAGGTCCTTACTCATGCCTTCATGGTAGATTCAAAATAGTTTCAATACAAGGTCACGAGTTCAAGTACCCATTGTGGTCGTAAACGACTCTGGTGTGTGAGTGTGTGTTAAAAGAAAAAGAAAGAAAGAAAATGTTGATTTATCTTTTATGTTGAGCCTATTGGTACTTGGTGATTTTTCATCAGGTAGAAATTATTATTAGTTGTTTTTAGAAAGGTGAGATTAGGCCACTTATAATTATATTAACGTGATAAAATGTTGTACATATATTTGAGCGGACATCACAAAATAAACAATCTTATGAAAAAAAATGAAAAGAGAGAGAACATATGAGAGGTGATCCTTATCTCCTTTGATGGATTTAAGCTGTGTGCGCCCTACCTAACTTCCTATAAGGAGAAGTTACATGGGTCTTAGAATAATGTTGGTGAAAAATCCACCTTGTCTGTTAATATTATCATATTGTGTTAGGACATGACTCTAAAAATGAGATAAATCTAAATCTCAAATAATCTATTCTATAAGAGATAGTGGAGATGGAAATATATGCATTGTGTTTGCTTGAGAACGATTATGCTTGCCAACAAAGCAAGATTTTCTTTGTTGTTGCCATGTAATTGGGCTACATTATTACATCAATTAGGTTCAGGTTCAGGATCGGGTTTAGGTTTGGGTTTTCAAGTTTAGGTTTAGGTTTAGGTTAGGGAGTTAAGATTAGGATTAGGTGTAGGTTTGGGTTTAGGGATTTGAGAATACATTTAGGTTTTAGATTTAGGTTTAGGTTTTAGGTTATAGGTTTAGGTTATAGGTTTAGGTTTAGGTTTTAGGTTTAGGTTAAGGTTAGGTTATAGGTTATAAGTTATAGGTTATAGGTTATAGGTTAAGGTTTGGGTTATAGGTTTTGGTTTAGGTTTAGGTTTAGGTTATAGGTTTAGGTTTAGGTTATAGGTTTTGGTTTAGGTTAAGGTTACAGGTTTAGGTTTAGGTTATAGGTTATAGCTTTAGGGAATTGAGAATAGGTTAAGGTTTAGGTTTAGGAAATCGGGTTCGAGTTCGGGTTCGATATTAGGTTTAGGTTTGGGTTTTCAAGTTTAAGTTTAGGTTTAGGTTAGGGAGTTGAGATTAGGATTAGGTGTAGGTTTAGGTTTAGGGATTTGAGAATACATTTAGGTTTTATGTTTAGGTTTAGGTTTAGGTTTTAGGTTTAGGTTCAGGTTATAAGTGTAGGTTATAGGTTAAGGTTTAAGTTAGGTTATAGGTTAAGGTTTAGAGAATTGAGAATAGGTTAAGGTTTAGGTTTAGGAAATCGGGTTCAGGTTTGGGTTTAGGTTTGAGTTTTCAAGCTTAGGTTTAAGCTAAGGAGTTGAGATTAGGATTAGGTGTAGGTTTAGGTTTAGAGATTTGAGAATACAGTTAGGTTTTAGGTTTAAGTGTAGGTTTTAGTTTATATGTTTAGGTTATAGGTTTAGGTTTAGGTTTATGTTATAGGTTTAGGTTTAGGTTAGTTTATAGGTTATAAGTTTAGGTTATAGGTTATAGGTTTAGGTTTAAGTTATAGGTTTTGGTTTAGGTTTAGGTTTTAGGTTTAGGTTAAGGTTATAGGTTTAGGTTTAGGTTATAGGTTTAGGTTAGGTTTAGGTTTAGGTTTAGGTTTAGGTTATAGGTTATAGGTTATTGTAAGTGCCATAGCTAATAGATCCTATATGTTATCAAATTTTATGGTGCCAAAAACATTATCTGTGTCTTATGTAGCATGAAGGTATACATATGTTCAAGACATTGCATCATCAAAGTTTCAAGTTGAAAATAAAGCTCTACTTCAAGACATGCAAGGTCTTATGTGTTGTCCACTTCTGTAAAACTTCAGAGATCAGAGTCTTTCAAGAGCTACATAAAAAGACAAGTACAACTCAAGACTCAAGTACAGTTTAGAACTCAAGAAAGTGTATAAACTCAAGATATAGTTTTCAAGTTCTAGAAGATCTCAAGTTCAAGCTACAATCAAGTGTAGGGATCTCAGGCTTCGTAATCTTCATAGGTCAACCATCATCTGAAGAACTGAAGTTTCAATGTTCATACTTCATGTCCCAGGTATGAAAGACCTTAGATTGACCTTAGGGTAGGTCATTTTGTATACATAAGTCAAATTGAATCACTTGGTAAGTGTTTAGACTGTTATAAGACTAGTCATGGACTCTGTTCGACTAGTCCTAGCACTGGCTCGACCAGTCCTAGAAATTTCAGGACCAGTCCTAAGTTTGTTGTAAATTTTTAAAATTTTTGGTTGAGCTACGACCAATCCTGGAGACTATTTGACCGATCGTGTGAACAGTGCACGACTCGTTCATGACCAGTTCTGCAACTACGACTCAAACTCCAGTGACTAAATTAGACTGCCTTCAACCAGTCATGTGTATGTTACGACCGGTCGTGGACAACCTTTGACTAGTCGTGGAACGGTTTTATCTGATCGTGTTTAAAATTTTAAAAATTCATTTCTTCTATGACCAGTCATAGTGTCCACAGGACCAGTCATTGGTGCAATTTCTGCAACTGTAAATAGACAATGAAATTCAGAGTTTAATGACTTAATTAAAGAAAAATCAAGAACTCACTCTGAGATAAGTTTGTGTTTATTTTAAGCTATATTGTGCATATTTAATATTCTCTTTTGTTAGCTTTTTCATATTTAAATTTGTTTCTATATTCCAATTTGAACTGAAAAGAGGAATTGTTGTATTCCTTCTTCTTAGAATCAAAATCAAATATAGCTAGCCCCAACTGGATTAATTTAAAATCAATCTAGAACCTAGTACCATTTTAAAGTGAGTATTGGACATTGAACTTCTACTCTGACTTGGTTATGCCAGGCTACAGCAAAAGGAGAAATCCAGATATTTTACTTTATTATAAATTTCATTCTTTTGGTTTTATTTGAGATTAAGCGAAAAAAATCCCAATCTGTTGGTTATCTAAGGAGAGCCAAGAAAACTCAGAAGTGGGGTTTTTGAATTGTGTAAGCCCATTAGAAAGACACAATTGTGAAGGTTTTTGGTGAACCTGAGAAAACCTATTTTGACAGTGAACGCTAATATCCTCTATGTGATGATATTAGGAATGGAGTGGCAATCTATGTGGCTGTTGTTTAATAGTTGGTGAACACACAGGAAAACCACTATAACTTTGTGTTTTGAGGATGTGTGCTTCATTTTTCTATCTTTTATCATTCAGAATTGTGGGATGTATGTGTGGCCGTTAACGTTGTAATATTTACATTTCAAGCACTGTGGGAAATGTTGTAATAGTTTACAATTTATTTCTTTCTATTTCCTTTGTTTTCTTTCTACTTGAGTTTTTGATATTCAAATTGTTCTAGTAAGGTTGTCCTGCCATAAACCCTTAGTTTTTATGTTGCAAGGTTGTCCTTAGAAAAACATTGGTATCAATCTCTCTATTTGAGGTTGCTTTACATTTTCGTAGTGTGATTTGATTATAGTGTTATCTTTTCTTTATTCATTTATATTCTGCTGTTAAAGTTTAAATTTGGCAATGTATTCAATTACTCTCACAATTTCATAGAAAGCAACAGATGTATTCAATATACAACATTCACAGTCATATTATAAAAATGCACTTCAAATTACATTATTCCGGAAGTATTAGAAATTTGTAACTTCGACAATTATGCCCTGTTTGTTTGCAAGGTCCGCATATTTTTGTTGTTCGTTCCTCTCCACAGGAAAGGATCCGTGCCTTCTTTGGTCTTCCAGTTGACCTCATCTGTAGCGGGGGCCGAATTCTCAAACAATACTCCTTGAATCTAGGAGAAATTTTCCATTAACTCTTGTCCCATATTGGGTACACGAAATTTTCATACGTGATCTGGTAATTCCTCGCCATGTACAACGGGGAGTGATATGAATAATGAGGAAGATTATAGTTTATACATGCTAAAAGAACATGAAAACAAGGCAATCCATTTACTTCAAACTCGCGACATGTACATGAAAGCTCATTGAGCTTGACGGTATCATTGTAGTCTCCCACAATATAGTATTCATCCCGAGAAATTGTGTGGCAACGAACATCTGGTGCCTTCGGTATGAGATCCTTTAATTATTTCTTGGCCCACAGTCTCAACGGTCCAACGAATAATGATGCTGATTCTCTTCTTTTATAAAACATCTCTTGAATTTTCAATCTGACCGTCTCTATTAGCATAGTCACCAGATATTCTCGTGCTTCTTTGAATAGAGCATTAACACACTCAACTATGTTTGTAGTGACCAAATTGAATCTTTTTCTTAGGAAGTGCGAAGATGCCCACTTTTCATAACCTATTTTTATCATGCCCCAAACTCAAAAACCGAGCTCACAGAATTCTCGATCACCGAATTTAGAGCCGACAGCTTCCATAGAATCCCATTCTTGGCTCCCAGCGCCCATTCGCTAGGTTCCGATCCTGGGATGCTACAAGGAGAATTTTCAACATCATTTTGAATCGTGATAAGCATAACCAAAGGCATAACCTACAAACAACAACCAAAAACTCTATTACATTTTCACTATGATCAAAAACTTTACAAGTACAATGAGCATAAAGGGAAATATAAAGATAATAGGCAAAAACTCCAAGCTGATCTGATATGTGCTCCTACCTCAGCGCTGCTGTGATCCAACGTCACCTACATGCAACGGTCGTGTATAAGCTCATAGAAAGCTTAGAGGGTGGTGAAAGTATGTGCGAGAGGTACTAATATATGTATGCAGTATCAGAGTAATGCGAAACATACTGATGAATCCATGAATACCATTAGTCGTACTAAGGCTATGCAATGCAAGGCATGCATGATGTCAGCCATACCAAGGCCATGCGATGCGAGATGCAACTCAAGCATACGAATCGTCATCTAAGTCCACATATCAATACAACTTAAATCTGAAATATAACCGGGGTATAGTACACTCTAAACCAGATCGTCGCCCCATCGCACGCAATAAGGTAAGTGGAAGAGACCTCACTATCCTCCTGCCAATATTGAGCTCGGCTCGTCGATAGCAGAGCCATTCCTGGAGCTAGTCAGACTCAGCCTAGCTTTGCCCCCTCCACTCGGGCGGGTAAGGTCGCACCCCCTTCCAACCGACCACGACATAGTGGAAAGCACGACGGTCTAGTAATCGGCACTCGGCACTCCTGTACTCACTCGGTCTAGATGTTAAAACAACCTCCTGGTACCATAAGGGTTTAGGGACTTTTACCCAGGAATATCTATAGCACCCCATGTAGAATAAAATTTTTGGTATCCAATCCTGCCAACCACGATACGTCTGTGGAGGCTACGGCCCTGATGTCGCTAAGGCGTATAGTAAACATATTACACAATGCAAATGCATGAATCACACTATCCAGTCATGCAGCAATCCTTCACGTATCGTGCGCTCATGTGGGGTAACACCACTTGTTCGAGAGCCCTTAAACAATCTGCCCAAAGGCATATGCTATGATCAAACATTCCTCATATCAAGCATACATATGATGCGTATGGGCATGAATCATGGAATTATACTAAGCATGTTATAAAGTAATAAACTATCCCTACAATGCAGATGGACCTAAATGACCTATGCACAACAAGTACGGGCCTATCAGCGGCCCTAGGGAGAGTTATAATGCGGATATTTAACTAACATTATTCTTACAATGTGGACATCAAACCAACATTGCTCCTAAGGCATAGTCCGCCATAAATATTATTACATAAGCCATGGGGAATCACACATTACATTGGACCTTGTATATGTATCCCATTGGGCCTTAATTACATCAAATGGACCGCATTACATGGGCTTTATATTCGTCAAGTGGGCCGCATCAATGGGCCTTTTGTACATTGCAATGGGCCATAACCCTTGGGCCTTGAATACATTAAATGGGCCTAATCACATGAGCCTTATGTGTATCAAATGGGCCACACCCATTGGGCCTCATATGTACATCAAATGGGCCTTAGCCCATAGGCCTTACATATATCAAGGTGGGCCTCATACATTACTAAAAAGAATCATATTGAAGTATCTAGACCATTCCACAATTTGTAGTGGAGACAATGATTTCCACCGTTAGATTTCTAGTGGGCCCACCTTAGAATTTATTTTCCACCCATACTGATCATAAGGTCACAAGGACCATTTTCCACTATCAAATTTTAGTGGGCCAACCATAACACTTAATTTCCATCCAGTCTGTGCTTAAGGTCACAAGAACCTAGATATAGAGGGAAAAACAATTGTCACTCTGATCCAGAACCTTGCAACCCAAAGGGGTTTTCGATGGTGGACATTCATCCCACTGTCTCATGCAGTGAGGCCCACTTGATATTATATTTGTCTTCTTTTCTTCTTCTTTTTTTTTTAGTCTCAAGCCTTGAGACAAGCTAGGAAAATGGATGGACGGATGGATACAGTGCATCTGATAGTGGTGGGCCCCTACTACCATTGTCTAGATGGACAGATGGATGAAACGCATACATCCATGGTGGGTTCCACCGTCCACTGGTGTGGACGGTGTGAATAGAACACATACATCACTTTGGGTTCCCACGTGGGGCCCACCATAATGTTTATCTGCGATCCAACCTGTTGGTAAGGTCACACGGACCTGGATGGAAAGAGGAAAATAAATTTCATCTTGATCCAAAACTTCTATGGACCCAAAATGGGTTTCAAGGGCAGCCACTCAATCCCACTGTTTCCTATCATGTGGGCCACCGGAGCTTTGGATTAGGTTGATTTTTGAAGGGTAGCCTACTGCCATAAGGGCCCACAAAATGGACGGTGTGGATATATAAAACACATATCATGGTGGGGCCCACGGTTGGGCCGTGTGTCTGCCCGTCCGCTCGCCCGTCAGTGCAGCAGGCGCCGCCTGCGCCTTCTGACAGTAGCAGCGTCAGCTGCACTACTTTTTTTTTCCTGTGGTTTTCACAGGTGGGGTCCACATCCAAAAAATCC
This sequence comes from Magnolia kwangsiensis, assembly GCA_037074715.1. Classification (NCBI taxonomy): domain Eukaryota; kingdom Viridiplantae; phylum Streptophyta; class Magnoliopsida; order Magnoliales; family Magnoliaceae; genus Magnolia; species Magnolia kwangsiensis. The sequence continues at coordinate 47,123,602 of CM073583.1, forward strand.
ATCCCATCCATGGGATTCTACGGGTCATGACAGGCTAAATGAGTTCAATTATAACGCCCCAAAAATTGGGGGTCGGGTAGAAACCCAACTCCTGAGTTCCAGAACATCACTTATGCAACATATACGATGATGTTGATTGAATGTTGTCTGTTAGTATAGTAAACATGAGTGAGATTAAGCTAAAAAACAAATCATACTCTAGAGACAGTTAAATTTTGCAAGCGGAAGACTGTGATAAATACTTAAAATATATAATTGATTATAAGTCTCCAGAGTGTGAACATATTACCAGGTTAACTATATACATGTATACTCTAATGATGAGAAAAAAGAATATACATGGGTGTGTAAAAAAAAGGTAAAATACCAAGTGTATTGACATCTAATCAGTAACCCTGTAACCCCGTCAATCAGAACCTGCATATAGGAGGGATCCTCCTCATCATCATTAAGTCTGCCTCTGCTTCGCAAGCAACGCCATCATCTGAAAACTAAAACAGAGACTGTTTGGTGTGTACAACACCGTCCCGTAACGTGGGAGTGAGTAGCTAACTCAATGGAATCATAGAGCAAAGGTTAACATGTTATCAAATCAATCACGCGATAATGGTAAAGCAAACAATCAAACATTCCTAAACACTATGATTAATGCAAGAATGAAATGACATGATGGATGCCCTTGCCGACATACTCCCTCATGCGACACCATCTTACGTCCGCGACATGCTTTCTTTCCTCAGTGCTCCACATCTTCCAGGCACATGCAGCGCGATATGAATATGATTACCGAGTTGTTATTAGTCCTTTTCATACAGCAGGATTGGGAAACTAGGGTACTTCCCTTATATCATTCCCAACAAGGATCCTGTCTAGGGTCGTCACTCCTAGTAGTCTCATATGATGATATATTTCTAGGTTGCTGCAAGGGCTGTCAGGGCTGTTGCACGCACTCATTGCTCCACTCCCCCATCACCTTATCAATACAGGCCTAGTTGTACTCTTGTTGCTACAGAAGGGTCGTCGCCTCATGTAGACTCAGAGTACGCTCGAGGTCACTACAAAGGGCTGTCAGGGCTGTTGCTCGCACTTATTGCACCGCTCCCCCATCACCTTATCAGTGTAGGCCGACAACAAGAATATAGTGTCCCATACCACCATAATCTGCTCACGAGTCTGGGTTGGTCACTGGTCACTACAGGGAGGTTTGTGGCCCCAGCAAGGCCGACTACTCGACCACGGTGTCTCATACCACCATGCCTGACTCATGAGTCTTAGTAGATCAAGGTACCATGGTTATCAAGGTTATCACTGGTAAGTTTACCATACCACCATCAAAAGAAGTTAACCATACACGAGTATTTCACACATAAGATAATCAATTCAATATAACAAACATGGAGGAATTCATGTACATCAATAAATTAGTTGAGAATCCAATCCCAACGCTAATCTACAACACCATTTACTCAATACTTACTAATACATGCATTTATACAAACACTTAGACTGCACAACTCCAACGTACTTGACGTGTGTTGATTTCAACATATAATATGACAAATCCTTATATCAAGGAGATGTCTAATACACAACAATCATGTTCTTACATTCAATACATATGGCAGGCATAAATCATATTGATTTAGGCATTTCAAAAAACACTTAGTCTACACACATTAGTCTACATAGCATATGTTGGCCAATATGTGCATTAGGGCGAATCTCTTCGCCAAACAGATCATACACGTATAACTAGTATAGTTACATGATAAATACTCATGGTAATCATATCGACAAAATACGTACGTATACAGTATTTCCTACAAACACCTAAAATACCCTAAATCTCATATTCTTCGTACGTATTCGAAATGAAAAACAGACAGCATATTCTACATGTCAAACAGCATTCTTGTCAACAATCTACCATTAAACGACATTGAAAGCTTTAAAAACAGGTAATCTAAGCGTCTAAAATCCGCACCTTAAACCAGAAAATGTGTATTCGTTAGGATTCAGACGATGTGTCTTCGTCAACGGCAGATACGCTACCTATGGCAAGAAACAGGTTAGCTAGAACTCTTCTACAGTTAGTCTAAGCTTCAAATCAGGTTAGGGTTTAGATTTTCTTACCTAAGAACGGAGTTGAAATCGCTAGAATAGCGATGCAGGTGGATGGATTTGGCACGTGGAGCAACAGGGAAGAATCCCAGGAGAAAACCCCAACTTCTCCCTCACTTTCTCTTTTCTCTCCTCTCTCCTAGGGTTTTGGAAAATTCATATGGGTTAGAAAGTTAAGGGTTTAAGGCCCTTTTATAAGCCCAAACATAACGAAAACAGACCCCAAGTCAAGGAATACTTAAGTTATAACCAAATCGGGTCTGTTCCGATCCAACGGAGCACTTCTGGAGCTCCTGTTACTAAATGCGATCGGACTTAAGCTCTCTAATATTGGATCTAGGTCTAGCTAAGTTTTCAGTCCGGTCGGGTTTCCAGATCGACCGTGGTGGACCAGTTTCAGTTCAGCGGTCACTGAAACTCGATCAGGGCTATAAGTGCTTTGACATGTAAGGGCCACCTATCCTGATCTGAGGGTGAAATTTGGTCGAATTCCAATGGCCAGAACGCTTAAAAATGTCACGCAAGCGACACATGCCAGATTTATTAAAAATTGAATTAATTTTCTAAATATTTTCATTTTCTCACTCTCTTCACTCCAGACTCAGTAAAATGGTCTCAGGATGTCGGTTGGGCTTGATTTTCAAAATTATTGTCAAGTCCAACTAGGCGGTCGTAATTGTCTAAGATTATCACTATCGGACTTTCGACGCGTGGTCTAGATCTAATACAAAGTTTCAAAGGGTTCCTGAGAATAAACAGGTTTAGAGTTTGATCCTGGATTTTAGGGTAAGATAGCGTCAATGATTCTATAGGTTTTGGCTCTAGCTGATCGTATTTAAAGTGGTTGGTGACAATTTTACAGGTCATATAATCTAACACTTAGTTAGTTTCATCTAATTTCTAAAGGAAGTAGCCTAAAATGATTTCTGTTTGAGATGAGATTTGAAGGTGGAGTGAGGGTGCTTGGAAACGGAAAAAGGAAGAGTTTGGAGAGGGACTTTTGGAGAGATTTGAGAGATTTTTCAAGAAACGGAATGCTTGGAGGGGTGGTTTGTGAAGGAAGTATCAAAATGGAAAAGAAATAGGGGTCGAACCCTATACCATAGGGTTCCACTAGGCCCCACATGCAATCGGCCCGAACGGCTGGCCCGACCGAGACCGTTGACCGGCGAGGCCTCGCCGACTCGGCTAGGACCTCACTGACCACTGGAGTGTTTGGTGAGGCCTCACCATTTGGGCGAGGCCCTCCTACCCCCTAGGTCCCAGAAAAGTGTGGGGCCCACCCTGGGTCCCTTTGGATTGGCGTGAATAGGCCCCCGACTCCATTTGAGGCTTTTCGAGGCCAATTTGAAAAACGGAATGAGTTTATGCATCATGTAGCATATGATTTTGGGATAGGAGATGCTAATCTATCCAACTAACCTATTTATTTTGTTATATTCTAAAAGTTAAGGGTCAAAACCCATTTTATCCATCTATTTACTATTTATGGTAAGTTTTAGTTTCGGTATTGTTCTTCCTCATTTATACCCTAGGATTGGTGTGTATTATGAATGTGCTTAAAAATAAATGAAAAATAAAGTAGTGGAGGGTGAGATTTTGAAGGAATTGGATAAAAAGAGGTTTTAGGCTTTGAGATTGAGTGTAAGATGTTGAGGTTGACCTACCACCTAAGGACATTCATTTCTAGGTTTGGAATGGAATGAAACATAGTCTAAAACCTTCGATTGACGGTCTAGAAGTGATTTGGGGTCGTTGTGTGTGATCAGGAGTGTGCACGGACTCAATCTCGGCGACCATTTTCAGTGAGTTCTAGTTTAAGTATAGTTCTTTACTATTTAAACTTGAGGATTCGTGTCTAATATGAAAGTACTTGGAGAAGTTTGAAGAATGAGGTGGTGAAAGGTGAGTTTTGAGGGAAATGGGTTGAAAAGTAATTTTTTTAGCTTTGGAATTGAGTTTTGAAAGTGATAAGGTTGACCCATTTCCTAAGGACGTCTAATTCCAAGTTGGAAAAAATTCAGGGTGTTACACCAATGTTCGAGATTTTTGGGTGTATAGAAACATCAGGGAAGATTTTAAGGGTAGAAAACATTATTTTTTATGCTATGGCCTGCTGAATAATCGGGCTGGCCTCATTTTTTGGCTCAACGCCTAAAATGAGTCGTGGAATAGGATGGATGGCGTGGATTGAATACATACATCAAGATGGGGCCTACACCAGTGGTCCACCCCCAAGGCTTGAACCAAGCTCATATTTGAGTTTTAACTTCACATCTAGTGTCCCCAGACGCTGGACGGTTTGGGCATGGCACATGCATTGAGGTGGGCCCCCACTATAAGAAAAACGGGCAAAGGCTACGGCCAAAAACCGTAGCAAAAGGGATTTTGCTACAGATATGATCCATAGCACGTCCGTCGCTATTGGTGGTGTAGCTAAAGGTGTAGCTACGGACAATATCTGTAGCAATAGATACCAATAGCCACGGAATATATCCGTAGCAATAGATACCAATAGCTACGGATTATATCCGTAGCATTATCTTTAGCTACCCCACCAATAGCGACGGACGTGCTACAGCTTATATTCATAGCAAAAGGGATTTTATCCATAGTAATAAATACCAATAGCACCAATAATATCCATAGCAATAGATTCCAATAGCTACGGACGAAAGCCGTAGCTATAGCTACGATTATATTTATCGTTATTTTTTTTAAAATTGTAATAATACGACTGTTTTCATTGCAAGAACCTATTGTGATTGATAACTCACCTAAGCTTAATGCTGATAGAAATAATACATAAAATGTAATCAGAAAAAGAAATAGATGCATTTATTACAAATAGCAATCAAATCATACAATGCATCCAACATTCACATTTCTAAATAAACAGTATGATCTAGACTCAACCTATCATAAGAATTATAACTAAGGCGTGCCCTGATGTGCAATAAACAAATACACTCCAACATAGTAAACACCCTCCATATGCATTCAATAATGCTCACGTTTTTATAGGATTTTCTTCCTTCAGACGGTCAATTTCAGCAAATGCAGAAGGTAGAGTTTCTTCTTTTCTTGAAACTGCAGATGTAACTTTTGTGGACTTCGACACAAGATCACTTTCAAGTTCTGAAACCCTTCCCTTGAGAAGATGAATTTTATCCTCTACTGACTTCTTTAGCTTGTCAACCTATATAAAACAACATTTGTAGACACAATCAAACAAGCATGCCTTTGTACACATCTCAAAAGGAAGAAAGATTAAAAAAACACTTATGAAAAAAGAAAAAATGTACCTACAAATCTTCTAAACAATGGAAAAATCCAACATAAGTAATGTGTTCAAACCTAGGATGAACTTTTAAACTCAAAACCCAGGTTTAGGTTAAGGTTATAGGTTTAGGTTTAGGTTTAGGTTTCAGGTTTAGGTTAGGTTTAGGTTATAGGTTATAGCTTATAGCTTTAGGAAATTAAAAATAGGTTAAGGTTTAGGTTTAGGAAATCAGGTTCGGGTTTAGGTTTGAGTTTTCAAGTTTAGGTTTAGGTTTAGGTTAGGGAGTTGAAATTAGGATTAGGTGTAGGTTTAGGTTTAGGTTAGGGAGTTGAGATTAGGATTAGGTGTAGGTTTAGGTTTAGGTTAGGGAGCTGAGATTAGGATTAGGTGTAGGTTTAGGTTTAAGGATTTGAGAATACATTTAGGTTTTAGGTTTAGGTTTAGGTTTAGGTTTTAGGTTTAGGTTTTAGGTTTAGGTTAAGGTTAGGTTATAGGTTATAAGTTTAGGTTATAGGTTAAGATTTAGGTTATAGGTTTTGGTTTATGTTAAGGTTATAGGTTTAGGTTTAGGTTTAGGTTATAGGTTATAGGTTATAGCTTTAGGGAATTGAGAATAGGTTACGGTTTAGGTTTAGGAAATCGAGTTCAGGATTGGGATCAGGTTTAGGTTTAGGTTTTCAAGTCTAGGTTTAGGTTAAGTAGTTGAGATTAGGATTAGGTGTAGGTGTAGGTTTAGGAATTTGAAAATACATTTAGGTTTTAGGTTTAGGTTTAGGTTTAGGTTTTAGGTTTAGGTTAAGGTTATAGGTTTAGCTTAGGTTTAGGTTATAGGTTATAGGTTATAGCTTTAGGGAATTGAGAATAGATTAAGGTTTAGGTTTAGAAAATCGGGTTCGGGTTCGAGATCGGGTTTAGGTTTAGGTTTTCAAGTTTAGGTTTAGGTTAAGTAGTTAAGATTAGGATTAGGTGTAGGTTTAGGTTTAGGAATTTGAGAATAAATTTAGGTTTTAGGTTTAGGTTTAAGTTTAGTTTTTAGGTTTTAGATTTAGGTTATAGGTTTAGATTAGGTTTAGGTTATAGTTTTAGGGAATTGAGAATAGGTTAAGGTTTAGGTTTAGGAAATCAGGTTCGGGTTTGGGATCGGGTTTAGCTTTAGGTTTTCAAGTTTAGGTTTAGGTTAAGTAGTTGAGATTAGGATTAGGTGTAGGTTTAGGTTTAGGAATTTGAGAATACATTTAGGTCTTAGGTTTAGGTTTTGGTTTTGGTTTAGGTTATAGGTTTTATTTTAGGTTATAGGTTATAGGTTTAGGATAAGGTTTAGGTTTAGGTTTAGGTTATAGGTTTTGGGATTTGGGAATAGTTTTAGGTTATAAGTATAGGTTTAGGTTAGGTTATAGGTTAAGTTATAGGTTTTGGGATTTGATAATGGGTTCGGGTTTAGGTTATAGGTTTTGGTTTTGGTTTAGGTTATAGGGTTTGGTTTAGGTTATAGGTTATAGGTTTAGGATAAGGTTTAGGTTTAGGTTTAGGTTATAGGTTTTGGGATTTGAGAATGGGTTCGGGTTTAGGTTATAGGTTTTGGGACTTGGGAATGGGTTTGGGTTTAGGTTATAGGTTTTGGTTAATGTTATAGGTTATAGGTTTAGGTTTAGGTTAAGGTTAGGTTTAAGTTATAGGTTTTGGGATTTGGGAATAGTTTTAGGTTATAAGTATAGGTTTAGGTTAGGTTATAGGTTTTGGGATTTAAGAATGGGTTTGGGTTTAGGTTATAGGTTTTGGTTTTGGTTTAGGTTATAGGTTTTGGTTAAGGTTATAGGTTATAGGTTTAGGTTTAGGTTTAGGTTAAGATTAGGTTTAGGTTATAGGTTTTGGGATTTGGAAATAGTTTTAGGTTATAAGTATAGGTTTAGGTTAGGTTATAGGTTTTGGGATTTGAGAATGGGTTCAGATTTAGGTCATAGGTTTTGGTATTGGTTTAGGTTATAGGTTTTGGGATTTGAGAATGGGTTCGGGTTTAGGTTATAGGTTTTGGTTTTGGTTTAGGTTATAGGTTTTGGTTTAGGTTATAGGTTATAGGTTTAGGTTTAGGTTGAGGTTAGGGTTAGGTTATAAGTTTTGGGATTTGAGAATGGGTTCGGGTTTAGGTTATAGGTTTTGGTTTTGGTTTTGGTTATAGGTTTTGGTTAAGGTTATAGGTTATAGGCTTAGGTTTAGGTTAAGGTTAGGTTTAGGTTATAGGTTTTGAGATTTGGGAATAGTTTTAGGTTATAAGTATGGGTTTAGGTTAGGTTATAGGTTAAGGTTTAGGGATAGGTTATAGGTTTTGGGATTTGAGAATAGTTTCAGGTTTAGGTCATAGGTTTTTGTATTGGTTTAGGTTATAGGTTTTGGGATTTGAGAATGGATTCGGGTTTAGGTTATAGGTTTTAGTTTAGGTTTAGGTTATAGATTTTGGTTTAGGTTGTAGGTTATAGGTTTAGGTTTAGGTTAAGGTTAGGGTTAGGTTATAGGTTTTGGGATTTGAGAATGGGTTCGGGCTTAGGTTATAGGTTTTGGTCATAGGTTTTGGTTAAGGTTATAGGTTATAGGTTTTTGGGATTTGAGAATGGGTTCGGGCTTAGGTTATAGGTTTTGGTCATAGGTTTTGGTTAAGGTTATAGGTTATAGGTTTAGGTTTAGGTTAAGGTTAGGTTTAGGTTATAGGTTTTGGGATTTGGGAATAGTTTTAGGTTATAAGTATAGGTTTAGGTTAGGTTATAGGTTAAGGTTTAGGTATAGGTTATAGGTTTTAGGATTTGAGAATGGTTTCGGGTTTAGGTCATAGGTTTTGGTATTGGTTTAGGTTATAGGTTTTTGGATTTGAGAATGGGTTCAGGTTTAGGTTATAGGTTTTGGTTTTGGTTTAGGCTTAGGTTATAGGTTTTGGGATTTGAGAATGGGTTCGGGTTTAGGTTATAGGTTTTGGTTTTGGTTTAGGTTATAGGTTTTCGTTTAGGTTATAGGTTATAGGTTAAGGTTTAGATTAAGGTTAGGTTTAGGTTATAGGTTTTGGGATTTGAGAATGAGTTCGGGTTTAGGTTATAGGTTTTGGTTTTGGTTTAAGTTATAGGTTTTTGGATTTGAGAATCAGTTTGGGTTTAGGTTAAGGGTGTGGTCCCTGTAAATACAAATATAAACACGGTCTGTCTAAATGGCTATGCCCTTCCAATGTCGTCTATAGGAAATAGACAGCTTCATCATGGTCATAACAGCGGTTCCCACCTTCCAGGGACCCTTGTTCTTCCGGATAGCTACAACACACATCCGGGTTTGCTTCATTAATTTTGAGCAAATACATAAACACGACCTATCCAAATGGCCAGGCCTCTCCAATGACGTCCGTAGGAAATGAACAGCTTCATCATGGTCATAATAGCGGTTCTTACCTTCCAGGTACCCTCGCTCTTCCGGATAGCTTCGACGCACATCCAGGTCTGCTCCATTAATTTCGAACAAATACATAAACACGACCTGTCTAAATGGCCAAGCCCCTCCAATCATGTGCATTTTTGAGTTAAGAGACGTACTAGATGCTTGAATCTGAAATATGCATTTACACATAAAATATCATTGGGAATTGCTTCTCAAAACCGTAGACTGTTTTCTTTTGAAATTCATTCATCTCACCTGAAACCTGTCACATAATGAATAACTATACCACAATGATAACTACACATGTCATTCTTGACAAGAGACGTCTTGAATCTGAAATATGCATCTCCAATCCTCCCACATGCAACATCCACCTGAAAGGATGCGCATAACCGTCATGCTTGAGTAATCAATACAGGAATGTACAAGTAAAACCATAAAACCAGAGATACTGCATTTTCAGGATCTCCTCCATATTTAACGATCTCATTCTAAAGCCCTTCACCCTCCTCCTTTACCCGGGCTTGGGACTGGCAATGCAAGGAATTGCATTGGCGGAGTTAAAAAAGGGCTTAGGCTCCATTTGGTGGTTGCATTAGTAGCAGGAAGTGACCATGAGTAGAGAGCTTGTGATGGAAAGAGACTGGCTTTTCATTTTAGGAGAGCCTCTGCTTCTAGCAGTCATATTGTTGCAAATGATGATGTTGCATGGGAAGAAAGAAATGGAAGACACTGAGTGTGCACTGAAGAACAATAAAAGGGCACTAACTAAATGCAATGAAATATAAATTACAGACCTGTTCTCTTCCTTAGCAAAAATTGTACAAATAAGAGTACATTATAACAATGGTCTCCACGACTCCTAGAATCAACATGGGCTGCCCAACAAGTATCGGCGAACAGTTCCTGCAACAAGTTGAGTCACCGAGATTGAGATGCTAGTGCCTACAAAGACAAACAGCCATTGATCAAACATGTCAATTTTCATTCCAGAAGAATATGCTCAGGCTAGAATCAACCATGGCATCATCTAAAAACTATAAAGATTCACCAATAGACAGCAAAATCCTAACCACTTCAATTCATAAAGAGTGGTTTGGGTGTTCGAAAATATCCACTATGGAAATGAAAACCATAGGTAGATGCAAATTCTTGCATTTGGGCCTATGTAAATACTTGGAATTGGTTTCTTGTTGGAATCCATTTCCAACAAAAGAGACATTTAAAAAAAATAAAAAATAAAAATCAACAAATTAAGCCAATGTTTACACTAAATAGAGAAATAAACAAGATGTGTTATGGAAGCTTGCAGCTCATACATTTTCTTTCAAACTCATAGGTTAGAATCTCGGTCATACCATATGATTCTTGTGAGAATGTGAGTTTTGCACGTATAGTATGTTCAGATCCACCAACAATCTGAAATACTTCACATCTGTGCTAAATCATTAGTATTATGAAACAATAAAAACACTTCAGAAATGATAAAATCAGATGTATATTGGACCCAAGACTCCTCTAAAATACATAATGTGGACCAACCACTGCTACTTCCAGGTCGAACAAATCCATATTGTTTCTCCCAATCGAGCATCATATAACACCACTAAAGTAAGAGGGCAGGTCTTGCAATCAAGAAAAAAGTTTTTTTTTCCCTTCCTTGTATGCAAGATTCCAGTGTAGACAGTATGATCTAGAAAGCATGGCAAAAGCATCCATACGGGAGTATATACCTTGTCTATTTCAATGTAAAACAGTTGATTTAATCCATATGGGTGCAGTACATGGGATCAAAAAATTGGCATAGCATATTATTTGCCAAATACAGATATCTCCTATCATATAAAAGCATATAAAAAAGAAAAAGAAAGAAAGAGAGACGCGGTGGTAGCTTTCATAAATCAAGGATGGAATGGACCAAAATTTCCATGGTGGTAGCTTTTTAAAAAAATTTGTCCGTAGTTTAAGTTGAACCCAATGATGATGATGATGATCAGTTTTAGATTCATCAGTGGATTAAACTAAACCTGGTGATGATGATGAAATGGAAAGCTATAAGTTCTAATGAAGACTATTGGCAAATTAGAAGTTACAATGAATGGAGGAAAAAAAAAGCACACAAGAGTTTCAATTAATAAAGATAGCTTCTTCAATCCACCACCTAAAGTCAAAGTAACTTCCCCTGCTACACCTTGAAACACATTGCACTAGACCTACAATAAGCTACCAACTGCTTTTACAAATAATTCCACATCAAGAAACCTTATAAGCTACTAAGAAATTTCCAATCCATAGTGACAGATGATTGATTTGCAAGATGAAGGAAATCCATATTAAATCAATCAGTATAAGGAAATAAAAAACAATTACGGATCCAATGAAGCTAGCCTTGGATGTACAAAACCACAAACCCATTATGCTAAAACCAAAGACTAAGTCACTGAAGACACAAGTCACTAAACAGATACGTTGGAGTTGGAAGTAAAGGGTAGGCTCTTACCAGAGAGGATTTTCTTATTTGATCAGATGGAAATGATGGATTTGTGAAATCCTTGCAAACAAAAAGTGAGTCTCAACAGCAATAGCATTAAGATGACAATCGATAAGGCCCCTTAAGTATAAATTTTCAAGTCACAGAAAGCTAAATGTATGAGAAGCCACAGAAACCTAAATGTATGAGTTACTTTCAACAAGAATGCCTCAACTCCATTGGCAGGCCATTGTTTTGAATTGACAGTTTTATATCAAAAAGGCCATTTTAGTATAGAGTTGTTGCTTACCATTAGTGGTGGCAAGCTGAAATAGAATATCATCCATAGACTTCGAGCTAGAAAAATTCGATGCTTCCTAAAAAAAAAAAAAAAAACTTGAATAAATAACTTTAGTAGCGTGGATGACTGTATTACAAAGATTTTTATATATATATATATATATATAATAATGTTATTGGTGTAAAGATTATAGTCAATTATTTGATTCATCAGTAGATGGAAGGAGATTACAAGCAAGGTTGACAGCAGATGATGTGTCATCTGTTTTTGTAATTGTCCAGTTGCAACATCATGCTGCCTTGTTCTTTTATTAAAGTTTTTCCTAAAAGCCATGACAACGTACCTTGCATTAGTACAACAAATTAGGCATGCTCAAACAATAAGAGCAATCCAACACCGATAGCCTGTACCAACAAACAACAGGCATTATGATAAACCAAAGATAGTTCAATGATTCAGCATATGTTGGATAACCTATACATGCATGATGCACATGACCTAGAAAACCCATTCATTCAGCAAAATATGTAATAGCAGAGAGACAATATCTTTAATGTAAGCTGCGATACGTATTTTTAATACAAAAAAGGTGTTATTTTTGTCAAATTTAACATTAAATTACAGTTCTGTAAGACCCGTATCTTAGACCGTACCGTTTCGTAGACTTCCGCGGTCTTACCAGTCGAATTCCGGCAATCTTCGACCCTTAACAGATATTGACGCGCGACCCTAATTCATATGCCGTTAACCTGTATCGGCTCAACCCAAGACCAATACCATAGCGACCGCGTCGTCGCTGCGGTTCCGATACCGCGACTTGCGCGCCGAGGCGATATCCTAGTCAAGAGTTGTATGCCAACGTTCGGTGCGAAGAAAATGTCACGCGCTGCGAAACCTAAGAGAATCTCTACGATGTGTCACATCAATCCCATCAATCAATCATCCATCAATCCATCACATGTCAAGTACACATCACTTTCACCCATTTTTCCAAGCAAGCCATAAAAGTCTTCCATGCCCATACCTTTCTTACACAAAAGGCCACCAAAGTCAACAAAAGTTCTTACACCCATCACCACCACATCCATCACTCCATCACCCATCATTCCATCTCTCTCTACAATACTCTCTCTCTTTATCATTTGTAAAAAAATCCAAGCAACACCTCCATACGTATGAGCATTCTCCAAGTCTCTCCCTCTCTTCCAAATACTCCAAGGTGGCCCACTTTCCTACCCCACCATCTCCCATCTCAACCCTCCATTCCTCATCTCATCCATTGAAGTTGAAGCTAAGGTGCTAAGGAACCCCTAGGAGCAAGAAGATCAGACGGTGGGTGTTTAATTATACTAGTTTTTTCTGTTTTTGAGATGGGCCAAGTGAGGCCAACCGATCAATGGTTTGGATCTCACTTGGGACCTAAGATGTGCCCGATGGCCCACTAGGATCATCATGATCATTCCATGATGGGGCCATTCTCCATGGACCCCATCATGATATTTATTTCTTAGAAAAGGTCATCTAGACCATCCATATTGGTGGGAAAAGGATCCCCACCGTTGATTTTAAATTTTGGTGGTCTCATGTGTTAAAGCACCTATTCGATTGTATGATTTCTTCAAGGGAGGGCCCATAATGTCGGGGTCCCTCCATCACAAGCGGGTCCCACTCTCTCTCTCTCTCTCTCTCTCTCTCTCTCTCTCTCTCTCTTCTTTGCTTTTTCTTTCTTTTGTGAGGATGTAGCCTAGTGGCCCCACTTGGATGGGCCCCACCTTGATATATGCCTCCCATGCTCTCCAATCCCTACCCTGGTGGCCCACATCCCTAGTTGCGGCCCACCTAAATGCATGAATTATGTCTAGGGACGCTGGACGTTCCCTGGATGTGGGTTAAAAACAAATATAAGCTTGTTCTTTTAAAGTTTAAAGGTGACCTACTCTCATAGGCCCCACCTTGTTGTATGTGTTCAATCCAAGCCATCCATCCTCTCACCAATATCATTTTAGCCGTTGGGTAGAAGAATGGGGCTGATCCGAGCTTCTAGTGGGCCATATCATTGGGAACATTGGTGGTTACCATTGAAGAATTTTTTGACATTTCTGTACATCTAAAAATCACAAACTCTGGACTCATTGGGACGGCCTTGAGCCACTGACACAATGGGCAGAGTGGATCTATGAGATACGGTCCCCAGGCGTGAAAAACCCCAAAAAAATGGGTTTTCTATTTTTAAAAAAAAAATATTAAAGAGGCAGAGCCTCTGATGCTGCATGCGCTGCAGCAGGCGGGCGGGCAGTCAGCTAGCTAGCCACCCACGGCTGCTGCCGTGGGCCCCACCATGATTTATATGTTTTATCCATGTCGTTCATATGGTGGCCCGCCCCCTGAGGTGGGCCCCCTCCAAAATGAGGCTGATCCAACACTCAGGTGGCCCGCATCATAGGAAACAGTGCGAATGAACATCTACCATTGGGACTCCTTCTGGGGTCCCCAGAAGTTTTGGATCAAGATGATATTTGTGGTTTCTCTTCATCCAGGTCAGAATGACCTTATGATCGGCTTGGATGCCACTTAAACATTTAGGTGGGCCCCACATGGGACCCACATTGATGTATGCATTTAATATCCACCGTCCAGGCGGACGGTGGAAGCCCACCATGATTATGTGTTCTCTCACCGTCCAGCGGACGGTGGAGCTGGCTAAGCTTGCGTGCGTGTGTGTGTGTGTGCGTGTGTGCATGCAACGTGAGTGTGTGCAGCGTGTATGTGTATATATATATACATATATATACTATATTGTATTTATATATATATATATATATATATATATATATATATATATATATATATATATATATATATATATATATATTATTGTATACATACTATATATGTTGTTTATATATTATACAATATATAACGTTCATGATGGTAGGCCTTCATGTGGGCCCCAACCATTGATGCAGGTGCTGCATCTAATCTGTCCACCCATTTTTAAAGATCATTTTGTGGAATGAGTCTAAGAATGAGCCAGAGCCATAGTCCAAGTGGACCCCATCTTGGTATGATTTGAGGCTCATCTTAATGTATTTGTGACAGTTATTGGGGCCCACTTTAATTTGGATGTAAGGCCCATGGGACTGGACCATTTGATATATCCCAAGACCTGTGAGACCAGGCCCACTTGAATTATATAAAGCCTATGAATTTAGGCCCATTTGATTTATATAAGGCCTAGAAGATTACGCCCATTTGATTTATATAAAGCCTACAGAATTAGGCCCATTTGATATGTATATGGCTCATGAGATTAGGCCCATTTGTTGCAATCTAAGGCCCACAGGTTATGACCTATTGCAATGCACATAAGACCCAGTGGTGTGGCCCATTTATATGGCCCATCTGATGAATAAAAGGCCCATAAGGTATGGCCCATTTGATATATATGTAAGGTCCAATGGGATGAACCTAAGGTCCATTGCAATATGTAATCCCAACATAGATTATGTAGCGATGTTTAAGAAGATCGTGCCTTGGGACCAATGTTGGTTTGACGTCCACATTGCGAGTGTAATGTTGGTTGGATGTCCACATTATGACTCTCCTTAGGGCCCATTGTTAGGCCATACTTATTGTGTATAGGCCGTCCAGGTCCATCTGCATTGTAAGAATAGCTCATTTCATTATAACATGTTTAGTATAGTTCCATGACTCATGATCATACGCATCATATGTATGCTTAATATGAGAAGTGACTGATCATAACATATGCCTTCGGACAGATTGTTTATGGGACCCGATTAGGCGGTGTTGCCCTGCATGAGTGCACGATACGTGCAAGGATTTGCTGCATGATTGGATAGTGTGATTCACACATCTCGCATTGTGTGATATGGTTACTGTACGCCCTAGCGACATCGAGGCCGTAGCCTCCAAAGACAGATCGTGGTTGGCAGGATTGCATACCGAAAATTTCATTCTACATGGGGTGCTATAGATATCCCTGGGTGAAAGTCCCTAAACCCTTATGGTACCAAGAGGTTGCTCCAACGTCTAGACCGAGTGGGTAGATGAGTGTTGAGTGCCGATTACCAGACAGTTGCGCTCTCCACTGTGTCGTGGTCAGTTGGAAGGGGGTGCGGCCTTACCCGCCCGAGTGTAAGGGGCAATGCTAGGCCGAGTTTGACCAGCTCAAGGAATAGGTCCGCTATCAACGAGTCGCGCCCAATATTGGCAGACGGATAGTGAGGTCTCTTCCACTTACCTTATTGCGTGCGATGTGGCGGCAATCTGGTTTAGAGTATACTAGACCCCGGTGATATCCCATATTTGATCTGTATTGATGTGCGGACATAGATGAGGATCTGTATGCTTGAGTTGCATTACACATCGCATGGCCTTGGGATGGCCGATACCATTCATGTCTTGCATCGCATAGCCTTGGTACGGCTCTTGATATTATGGATCCATCTGCATATTCCGTATTACTCTGACATTGCATGTTCATATTACTACCTTGCGCACACACTTTCACCACCCTCTAAGCCTTCTATAAGCTTATGCACTACCGTTGCGTGCAGGTGACGTTGGATCGCAGCAGCGCTGAGGCTTGAGCACATGACAGATTACTCTAGAGTTTTTGTTCATCATCATTGTATTTTCCTTTATGCTCATTGTACTTATAAAGTTTTTTATCATAGTGGAAATGTAATGAAATTCTTGGTTATTTTTTATGGGTTATGCCTTTGGTTATGCTTATTACGAATCAAACTGACGTTGAAAATCCTCCTCGTAGCATCTCAGGATCGGAACCTGGCGAATGGAAGCTGGGAGCCGAGAATGGGGTTCTACGGAGGCTGTCGGCGCCGATTTCGGCAATCGAGAATTTTGTGAGCCCAGTTTTTGAGTTTGGGGTGTGACAAGTTCTGCTCCAGAAGCTTGAAATTTTTATCAACCCAATCAGACTGATTTGACTAACTGATGTTCGATGTTTATAGTAGAGAAGAATTTGGTTGTTGAGGTCTCACGCACAGCTAGTTGTATAATAAGTTACCATCGAACCCGTGCACAAATGTTAGTCTGGTTGAAAGTATTTGGGAGGTATTTCGACTCAGATTTGGGGCTGGGTGAACGATGTATTTCAGCTCCCTTGTGTGGCCTGGTTTCAGCCTAAGGTTGAGGCCTGGTTTTAGCCTAAGGTTGAGGCCTATTTCAGCCTAAGGAAGAAGGAAAATAAGAGAAGTTCATCTATCATTTTAAGATGGAATCTAGACTTTTCATCCTTAACGACAGATGAGTCTATCTCCTGAAAAACATAACTATCAAAAATCTGATTGAGAAACCAAATATAAGAAATAATTTATACCCATAGGTGGACCCAACATAGCATCAGATTGACAGGGGAAGGCTGACCTGTTCTTGCTCGTTAGTTTAGGTAATGGAATGATTTAGGGTTCCCCAATTTGTATTTCTCAATATCCTGCAAGGTTGAGTCAACAATTCCAAAATCATGTCTCTTTAAACATAAAAAAATGGCATATTAACAATTTTCAAACAAGCAAGATTAATTATCTTACTTCTAGAACTTGTTGTTCAACTGTCCTTCCTTCTATTCCAGACCGTCCACCCAAATATGCAAGATATCTCATGAGCATCTTTGTCGTTTCAGTTTTACCAGCCCCACTTTCTCCACTGACCAGAATGGAGTTGCTCTTCCCTTCATTTATCATCGCCCTATATATGGACATGCAAATATCAATACAAACCATACTTGGAAGATTGTGACTTCTGAGAAAAAGACAGGAAATCACTTGTATGCAACATCTACAACTGTGAAAACATGAGGACTTAGCTCCCCAAATGTGACCCCTTTGTATTGTCCATCATGTGGGTATCATATAGATGAGGCAATCTTTGAAATGGGTTTATTGTAATTAAATATTACCAGTATATAACCTGTACATGCATGATGCACCTGTAAACATGAACAACTTAACTCTTAACTGTTGCTTCCATAAGTCATCCAGGCAATAATACTGAGCTGATGAATCCAAGATACTCTGCATTTATCTATCTAGCCATTAGTAGATCAACAATTACTCCCTTATACAAAGTATACACAGAAAATATCAGATTCTCACCCTGCATTTGTGCAGTTAAATAATGATGGAAATCTGGAAAAAAAAAATACTCACTAGTATTAAAGAAAGCATCAAATGACCTTGCTTTTGTCAGATAAATAATGTTGGCTACGGTCTCTAAAGTTGTTGCCATCGGATATACTCCAATGGTCACAACCATTACAATAGTCATCCCGTCGTAAATTGCCAGAAAACCATGACAAATCAA
Source organism: Magnolia kwangsiensis (assembly GCA_037074715.1). Classification (NCBI taxonomy): domain Eukaryota; kingdom Viridiplantae; phylum Streptophyta; class Magnoliopsida; order Magnoliales; family Magnoliaceae; genus Magnolia; species Magnolia kwangsiensis. The sequence continues at coordinate 47,141,536 of CM073583.1, forward strand.
TTTCATCTGTAGGCACCTCATCCATAACTTCAGTTGATAAACAATTCTATGATTAGAAGATCATTGGATTGTACAAATGAGGATCTCATGTCAAATGGACTGAATAGAGAGGCTCCAGAGTAAATATAACCAACCCGCCTACTTGACAACACTCTCAAGCCGAACTGTGTGTGCCTGTGATATGAATGAAATCTACTTTTAGACAACAAAAAAGTCCAAGCAATGTGAGAGAGGTAGAACACAAACCTCTTGTTCAGACCCAGCAATTTGAAACTCTCCATCCATCATTAAGTTTTTATTGGCACCTATGAGCGATTGAGCTTGTCAAGGAACAGCTGCTTTATAGGTCCTGACTATTAAGAAGAAATCAATCAAATAATGCATATCTTGGGGTTTCCACGTAATCAAATTAGCAGATTGAGAGAAGCACTTCATATTTCTCATGAAAGTACAATAATTTCATGTACAAACACTTGATTGTTAGAAGAAGTGGAGAATAGATCTCTTGGCCAATTGGGTTGACCAAGATCATTCAACCACTTTATTTTAACATTAAGATGTGGCAAACCCTGAAATTAGACCATTTCCTCAAGCTAAAGTGGAGAAAAGATGATTCTGCTGTGAACATGAACTATCATCCTACACATATGAAGATTAAACTAGTTGCTTGTGATCTTTAGTCATTGTACATGTACCATCTTCATAATAATATACCGTGTAAATCACATTGATATGATTTTACATAAAACCAATATCTATCATTTATGACATTTGTCTTTATTTATTTGCCTATGCCAAGCCAAATAACTTATGAAAGAATACCAATAATTTGTCTAATCATCATGTGAACCACCAGTTATGATCTACATCCAATATCCACGTGTGGATTGCTTGATGAGTAGACTATGCTGATTTTTGTATGGACATTTTGATGGTGAGCCTCTCTACCTAGTGTTCAAATGTCCCACAAGCTTGCCACCTTAGAATTTGCATTACATGTGAAGATGCAAATAGAGAAGGGCGTGTTAATGGTTATAAATACTAAAATGTGATAAACTGTTGACATACTCATAAATCATAATGTACATTTCATTGTGGCTTAGATTGTGCCATGATTTTTTTTAAAAAAATGCTGGCCTCACATGTGGAAGTATATATCATAAAATGCTCTAGTTCCACGGCTTAGTTTGGACAGACTGTGTTTCAACTATATCATGTGTTTGAGTGCCCATGTGGTGTGATGCGGGCGTGTGAAAATGTAAAAAAAAAGTATATTGTGTAAGTGCAAGGTTTATGAGTCCAAGAGTCACTATGTTATGACCCCAATGGTTTATGAGTTCTAATGCTTTTAGCAAGTTGGTAAGGCTCTTAACAATTGGTAAAAGAGCCAACACCACATATTGCGTTTGGGTCACAGAAGAAGCCAGTCGCAGCTACACAAAGTAACTGAAGACTAGACTAAAAGTAGCTCTGGTCTTGTGACTATTTGAAAACCAGTAGATTCAACATGTCATGTGAGGTAGTACCAAAAAAAAAAGGGGCCACGCCACACCTAGCTAAATGTAAACATATACAACACTGAAAAGCCAAAACCTGTAAAAGGCCTATACCTGAACAAAGGACAGATAGCTAAACTCACTTGGCCACTCAAAACGTTGGCAACCACTGCACAAGATCCAGAACCGCGACTAAAGATCTACAACAACTTCAACAGATTAGAAATTCTTCCCCATGTACCCCTCCAGTGCAAGGAGCAGGCAAGTGGATAAGAAGCAGACACTGCACCATTGTTCCTGCAACCACAAGATTTTTAGTAGCCAATAGCTCAAAACAGAAATGCACAGCCCACTCCTGGAGTAAAAATAATTCAATGACAAATAGAATTGCAAGTAGCCCATAACCAATTTAGAACGTATGATGATGTCCTATAAAGAGAATAAGGGGCATTGATGTATTTCTCATTAAAAATTTTGATATTTAGAAAATACAATAAAAGTAAGAGTAACTCTACATAAAGCACGACAATGATGAAACCCTGTAGTGTGATCAAAGAGAACAATTGGTGCATCTGGATAATCCATATGGTGGACCAATTATACTGAACAAATAGTAGAAAAATTACACCCAAGGTCAGGAATTACGCCCAATTTATTTGGTTTTCAAACCTTCGAACACCCCCGCAAGAAAAAAGAAAATAAAATAAAAAAACACTAAAAGTCAGTAACGTTTAAACCACTTAAAGTGAACTGTTTTGCTCAATTGCAAACAATAGTTGCTTCCACCACTGAATTGAAAAAGACAAAACAGAGGAAGCCAATAGTTAATACTGCAGGCCCTAAATTCTTGCCACCTCCACCCTTTAAAGAATACTTTCCAAAGAGCACAAAAGAACGCAGGCATGTGTTGGTTTGTTTTCTTTTCTATTCTTTTTTTTTTTTTTTCCATTTCCCTTCTTTAAATACTGTCTAATGCATTTGATGTAAGGAATGTTATCACATGTCGTTTCATTTTAGTAGATTGTTTTACATTATAGGATTTGTTCTCCAAAGTTTCTAAACTTGAAAAACAAAATTTCATCTTCTATTTAAGATTGAACCAAGGTGTTAGTGATCTTCCACTAAAGGGATGGCCTCTACTTGTGATATTAGACAAACTAGGCTCATGACTACCAAAGTCATGTATTCATGGGGTGCCTCCTCTTGTGATCCAAATGACACCATGCCAAAGCCATGCACGTAACTTTTGAGAAATTTTACTGGATGTCTCCACTTGTGATTCAGATGAAATGAGAAAAGATCATGACAGAATTTCATGGCAAGAATGGAGGAAAAATATTATTGCATTTGGTATACATGATAATCAAGATGCATATGCATTGAACGAGAGTAGTCCACACTAGTTTTCAATAAGAAATTCAAAATTCTTAACATTGTCATTAAGGCCTATCCCAGTTATTTGGGATAGGCTGAAATTCATACACGAGATGAAATTAGAACATTTCAATGAGTATGCATACCTCATGAAATTGAACACTTCCAACTCTTGGTAATTATCAGCAATTAGATGCAAACTCTGGTCCAAAATATTCTGCAACTCGCCACAAAAAAAAAAAAAAAAAGGAAAAAAAGCAAAAAGAAGTTAAAACATGCTTTAATATAAAAAATTTTAAGATTCAACAATATTAAAAAAAATGTATATAAACAATAACTAGGAAACATTTTCATGCATTATATACAGGGTTGTTTGCTAGACACTTAAAAATGAGTTCATCTCATTTTAGTTACTCATAATATGTATTAGAGATAATGAATGTTGGTTATCAAGATTCTTTTTAATCCTGAAGTGTGATCTCTAATACATGATAAAGATTCATGAATATGAGATGAACTCAATTTAGGCGTCTGCCAAACAGTCCCCGAATGTGGACAACTTCTATATTAAATAGAGCACTACTAACAAACCTGTATTTGTTTAATGCTTTGTAGCTCTTCAGCCCCGTATTGTTGTCTCAGCCTATAGAAATTAAACAATAATAAAATCTGAACGAGATATACTGGTGTAGCATCAAAATACTAAATTCATGAAAGAGCCAAAACCTATGAGACACAACATGGATAGAGAAATGTAGGCTAAACAAGTGTTATTCTAAACATTTGAGTGTCTTCCTTTGCCTTCCTAAGCTTCAACAAACCCTTGATCAGCCCATGGTAAACACTCAAATCAAGCTATCTTATCACCTCCATAAACCAAAGCAGCTAATGTTGCATTAGCAGCACTTATCCCTCTCTTACGCATTTCGTCAAACACCATTTATGCTTCATTCAGCTTCCCCTTTCTACACAACGAAGTGATCAACAGATTTCCATAAGAAAAAAAAAACCTCAACCATAAAAATGCTATTAAAAAATCATAAAATCAACAGATTTTCATCAATAAAGGGGGGAAAAGTGAAGATCGAAGGGATGGATCTGATTGTCTTCGTCCTTCTCAAACATGCCAAATGCCTCCTTGAACTCAGAGATCTGATCATCCCCAAACTCACCTCTATCAGCGTCGATGTCGGAGTGGATGACAAACCGACCATCTTCAACGAGAGAGAGAGAGAGAGAGAGAGAGAGAGAGAGAGAGAGAGAGAGAGAGTGCGTGAGAGAGAGAGAGACAGGGAGAGAGAGTGCACGAGAGAGAGAGAGAGAGACAGGGAGACAGGGAGAGAGTGTGCGAGAGAGAGAGCCAGGGAGAGAGAGTGCACGAGAGAGAGAGAGAGAGACCGAGAGTGTGTGTGTGTGTGTGTGTGTGTGTGTGTGTGTGTGAGTGAGAGAGAGAGAGAGAGGAGAGCACGAATTAGGGTGTTTGGGTGCGGCTCTGTTTTGAGCACGCGCCTAAAACGGGACTTTCTGACGGACGGACCAATTAGGGACTCTGTGGGGCCCACCTTGATATATTTCGTTAATCCATTCCTATTCATAATTTTAATAAATTATTTTACTTTAGGAAACCAAATTTCAAATAAATCTAAGACCCAACTGGACGACACCATAAGAAGCAACTGTAATTTAATATTAATGTTTCCTATCGTGTGGTCCACTTGAGCCTTCGATCTATCTAATTTTTTTTTAACATCTAAAGTAATATTTAAAAATATATAAATGGCTTAGATATAACGTATTATTTTTTTAGGCCTCATAAAGCCCCTTACAACACTAATAATTATTAATGGTGTAACAACTTTTTAGTTAAGGATTAAAACCGTAGCAAGTATAGCTAAGGTTTATATCCGTAGCAAAAAAGTAATGTGGTCTAAATCCTTTGCCCCTTTTTTTGGTAGTGCCCGCTTAGGTGAGCCACCAAATGGTAGATGGTCTAAGTACAACACATATAAAAGTTGGGGTCCATCCAAGTGGCCACATAACCATATCATCGCATAAAGGGAAAGAGAGAGAGAGAGAGAGAGAGAGAGAGAGAGAGAGAGAGAAATAAAGTGGAATGCGTGTGATGGAGGGCTTCGCCACTATGAGTCCTCCCTTGCAAGAAATCATACATCAAGTGGGTCTCATTACACATAGGTCTATTGAAATCAAAAATCAATGGTAGAGATCCTTTCCCTACCAATATGGACGGTCTAGATGACCTATTTAATACAAGGAAAAAAACATCATGATGGGGTCCATGGAGATTGGCCCCATCATGGAATGATCATGATGATCAAAGTGGGCCATCAGCCACATCTTAGGGTTCCAAGTGAGATCCAAACCATTGATCGGTATGCCTCATTTGGCCCATTATGAAAATATGAAAAACTAGCCTATAGAAGCACCCAACGTTCGATCTTCTTGCTCCCTTGGCTTCCTTTGCTCCTTAGCTTCAATTCCAACGGAAGAGATGGAGTTTGGATGGTTGAGATGGGAGATGAAAGGGTAGGAAAGGTGGGCCACACTTGTTGCTTGGGATGGATTGGAGAGGCTTAGGACGTGTGGATTTTCTCTTGCTTGGGAAAGTGATTTGAAAATGAAGGAGAGTGAGAGAGTTGTAAAGGGAGAGAGAGAGTGATGGAGTAATGGATGTGGTGAGTGATGGGTGTAAGAGACTTTTTGACTTTTATGGTTTTTGGTGTAAGAAAGGTATGGCTTGTAAGATACTTTTTGACTTTGGGGGTTGCTTGGGGAAGGGTGAAAGGTGATGTGTACTTGACATGTACTTAACCCTTAATGGGATTAATTGATGGATTAAGGTGACATGTTGTAAAAATTCTCTTGAGTTTTGCAACGGGTGGCATTTTTCTCGCACCGAACGTTAGCTCATATCTCCTGACCAGGGTCTCGCCTCGGTGCGCGAGTTGCGACATCAGAACCGTGGTGATGGCGAGGTCTCTATGGTACAAGTCTCGGGTGGAGCTGACTCAGGTTAATGGTATGTGAATCAGGGTCGCGCGTAAATACCAGTTAAGGGTCGAAGGTTGACGACATTCGACCGAAAAGATCATAGAAGTTTATGGAACGGTATGGTCTAGGATACGGAGCTTACAGATCTCTCGTCCTAATAAAAATTTTATCCTCAAAATTTATACAATCATCGCAACTAGATATAACTCATGAGGGAGAAGAAACATAACATCATCATATAGAATTAGAGATAGCACACAAAATACAACACATAATTAATCATCAAAGAGATGGGGATAGCGCTCTCGAATCTCAGCGTCGTGCTCCCAAGAAGCCTCCTCAATAGAATGGTGACCCTACTGAACTTTCACCAACGGAATGACCTTGGTCCAGAAGACCTTCTCCTTCCGATCAAGGATACAGACTGGCTACTCGATGTAAGAAGAGTCCTCACGAACCTCCAGCAGCTGCCAATCAATAATATGAACTATGTCTGACCCACACTTCCTCAACATAGACATGAAAAATGTTGTAGACGCCAGACAACTTAAATGGCAAGGCAAGCCGATAGGCCACGGCGCCAACACGCCCAATGATCTCAAAAGGTCCTATGAATCTCGGGGCAAGCTTGCCCTTCTCTCCAAATCAAACTACGCCCTTCATGGGCTAGACCTTGAGATACACATGGTCCTCTACATCAAACTCCAAGTGGCGACGTCGATGATAAGCAAAACTTTTCTACTGGCTCTGAACTGTATGCATCCTTTGCCTGATGATATCAATAGCCTCTGACGTCTCCTGCACAAGCTCAGGACCTAGGAGACAGGGCTCTCCAACCTCGGTCTAACAACTCAGTGATCTGCATGGTCTACCATATAGTGCTTTAAAAGGAGTCATGTCGATGGTCATCTGATAATTGTTATTGTATGCGAACTCAGCCAATCGTAGATGCTCATCCTAGCTACCCCTGAAATCAATCGCGCGGGCCCGAAGCATATCCTCAAGGATCTGGTTGACCCTCTAGGTCTGGCCATCGGTCTGCAGATGGTACATGGTGCTAAGCTGCAAATCAGTTCCCATCACTCTCTGAAAGCTCTCCCAAAACTGAGACATGAACCTCGAATCTCGGTCAAAAAATGATCGAGACTGAAATGCCATGCAGTCTTAAAACCTCCTCGATAAATAACCTCGCAAGCTGGTCCATTGACCAAGTCACACACATCGCAAGGAAATGTGTCAACTTGGTCAGACGATCCACAACAACCTAAATGGCGTCATGATCGCGCTGAGTCCTTAGAAAGCTCATAATTAAATCTGTCGACGCGTGCTCCCACTTCCACATCAGGACGCTCAACAGTTGTAATAGACTAGGGGGTCTCTAATGATCGGCCTTGACATGCTAGCATGTGTCACACTTGGCCACAAAACTGGTGATCTGGAGCTTCTTCCCTGTCCAAAAATACTTTCGCCTCACGTCACGGTACATCTTCGTCGAGCTAGGGGGGATAAAAAATTGTGATCGATGTGACCGCGGTAACGGCGCGGTCACTATGTTACAAGTCTCAGGTGGAGCTGACTCAGGTTAACGGTATGTGAATCAAGGTCACATACAAATACCGGTTAAGGGTCGAAGGTTGCCGAAATTCGACCAGAAAGATCGCGGAAGTCTATGGAACAGTACGGTCTAAGATACGGGGCTTACAATTTTCCTCCGCCATGCATGTACTAGGGGGTTGGTAAGTTCGATATCATGCATTAACATATCAAACTCAGCCCTCCTACAAGTCTTTACAGCTTGCCATTAGTAGATTTCTAACAACTTGTCTTTGAATGTGTCCATCAAGTTTTGATATATATGGTACACGCAGTACCCATAGATTGTTGCTTGGAAGACCTATGGAACTTCTTTCATTAGACCTTTATGCCAGTCTGATATGATCACAAGACCAGGTAGATTCCCTAAGGAATTGCTGAGGCATGTAAGGAACCATTTCCAATTGTTGTTGTTCTCTGATTCTCCAATACCAAAAGCGATTGGAAAGATATGATTGTCACCATCCAAAGCCATAGTAACGAACAGAACACCCTTGTACTTACCTTTTAGATGCATCCTATCAACGGCTAAGACCCTTCATAGAGATGTTTGAAAACTTCTGACACACTATCCGAGCGTAATAAAACATCTCTCAAACCTCATCATCTGTTCAGTCATAAGCAAGGAAGTCAGTGTCCCTAGGTTCGTCATCCTCAACTCATGCAAGTACATCGGGAGTTCTTTGTAAGAGTCTTCATAAGACCCCATTATGTGATCGATTGTAATCTCCTTAGTGCGTCATGCCTTCCTATAGCTAATAAGAATATTATACTTCTCTTACATTGTGAATATTATGTCTTTCGGCCTTAACCCCAGGTGCTACTCAATGCGATTAACAACCAGTTCACTGGCCATCTTACTGTTTTCTTGCCGATGATTGCTCTTCACTCATGACATTCCACAAGTATGTATGGACTTATAGGTCTTAATCTTGCATATCCCGACATCATTCTACCTAGATGCGTGTACTCTCCATTCACACTTCCATACACATCACGGTGAATTTCTTAGATGTGGAATACAACCCCTTGTATTGAAAGTTGTTACGAATTGCAAATTAGCTCAAAATATACTTACACAGGCTCTTGTCCTTAAATGTTTGGCTAACGGCTATATCAATTAGGTCATCAGGTGGATATGAATATAATGACAGGTTTGCATTAGTGAAACTAGAATCCTCGAAAGGCACAACAGGAAGCATAGTGGTGAAGTCCAATGTTGAAGCCTACTTGGGTAATGGAATGTCACTTCCACTTACATTTTTAGTGTTGGATGTTGAGGGAAAATCTACTCTCTTAAATGAAGGCGATGTTATATATTCACTTTTGAGGTTCACGTCAGCCTACATCCTCACTTGACTTGTTATGAAGTTTGATGTATGAACTTGACTTATCATGAAGTTTGATGTATGAGTCGGCTCGGGTACCGAAGTGTTGCTTAGAGGAACCTATGAAGGTGAACACTTATATTTGTAATTCAAAATATGTTCCTCACCCAAACTTCCTACTGCTGGGGAATCATATTCGAACCCACTATAACCCACCAGGTCTTCAAGTACTGCTTCATTAACGCGCTGCATTGTCTCAATGAATGAAGGGATATAGTGATTCGGGTGCTTTAGTTTTGCTATCAAGAATATTCTCACATCTTCATCGTCTTCAATTACAGCTAGACAGACTGATTCATTTTTGCAAAGATACAATACTCTCAACCTTATATCATAATTCTCAGGTCTACTCTTCATAATTTTGTATATTTTTTATAGAAGCTATTCATATGAAATGTCAACGCCCACAGCTGTAGGTTTCGATTCTCCACTCTTGTATGTATATCAATTATTTTCACAAACTAACTCCTCACCATATGAGCATAGGTTGATTACCGAAGCCATTTTCTGAAAACAAACACAATAATATAACTCATTTAGTATTCACATGTATATGGTGGATTTGACCGAGTAGTAGGAAATCCACCATTGTACTAGCTAAAATATGACTACTGACTTAACAGTCAGATTTTCAAAGTTCTAAATTTCAGGGATGTATGTCACTCAGTTCGCGATGATTTTCACTCACTTCATAGTCAATTTTACTCACTTCGAAGGCAGGTTCACTCACTTCGCGATGAATTTTCCTTCACTTCTCGGCCCTAAAGTGATTGAAAATTACTACAAAGTGAGTGAAGTTAAGGGGGGATTGAATTGAATTGACCTTGAAGTGAATGGGAAATGACTGAATTGGGTGTGAAAAGTGAAGGGAATTGACCATGAAATGCATGAAAATGACCCTGAAGTTAAGGGGGTGTTGGCCGTGAAGTGAAGGGGATTGAACGTGAAATGAAGGGAAATGACCGTGAGGTGAAGGGAATTGACCGTGAGTGCATTGAAATGACCGTGAAATGAATAGAAATGACCGTGAAGTGAAGGGAAATGACTGTGAAATCCATGGAATTGACTGTGCAGTGAAGGGGATTGACCGTGAAATGAATAGACTTGATCGTGAAATGCATGGAATTGACCGTGAAGTGAAGGGGATTGACCATGAAATGAAGGGAATTGACCATGAAATGCATGAAAATGACTGTGAAGTGAAGGGGGGGTTGACCATGAAGTGAAGGGAATTGAACATGAAATGCATGGAAATGACAGTGAAGTGAAAGGAAATGACTATGAAATGCATGGAAATGACCGTAAGGTGAAGGGAATTGACCGTGAAATGAGTGGAAATGACCATGAAATGAAACGGAACCGTCGAAATTGACCGTGAAGTGCATGGAAATGACCATGAGGTGAAGGGAATTGATAGTGAAATGCATGGAAATGACCGTGAAATGCATAGAAATGACCGTGAAGTGAAGGGAATTGACCGTGAAATGCATGGAAATGACCATGAAATGAAACAGAATCGTCGAAATTGACCATGAAATGCAGGGAAATGATCGTGAAGTGAAGGGAATTGACAATGAAGTGCTTGGAATTAATCGTGAAGTGAAGGGAATTGATCGTGAAATGAATGGAAATGACTGTGAAGTGAAGGGAATTGATTATGAAGTGCATGGAATTAACCGTGAAGTGAAGGTAATTGACCATGAAATGCATTGAATTGAACATGAAGTGAAGGGAAATGATAGTGAAATGCATGGAATTGACCGTAAAGTGAAGGGAATTGACCACAAAATGAATTGAATTGACCATGAAGTTAGGGGGATTCGCATGGAATTAATCGTAAGAATGCATGGAATTGACCGTGGAGAGAAGGGGATTGATCGTGAAATGAATGGAATTGACTATGAAATGAATGTCTTATTGGAAATTTGAATCGTAGTGATAACAATTCAAAATTTTAAAGAAAGCAACGGATGTATTCAATATATAACATTCACAATCATATTACAAAAAATGCACTACAAATTCACTATCATATTACAGAATTGCACTACAATTTGACGGTAAAATGTGTGAAAATGACCAAGTAGTGCATGAAGTTGACCGATCAATTCAGTATATTGACAGAGAAGTAAGTGAAATTGACCACGAAACTTCGTCAAATTGGATAGTCACGTAAAATTGACGTAGCAATGCATGATATTGACCATGTGAAATCGACCATGAACTTCTAGGTAAACACTTAAGAATTTACCTAGAATTTAAACTTCAAGGTAATTGACCGCGAACTTCATACACTCCCTAACACTTAGTGAAATCCGTGTTCGAGAAAAAGAATAAGAGTACGTTGATGTGAAACACGTTCTTCAGAGAAAGGTCTTCAAGATTTCATGTTTATCAATGCATTTGTGTCCTCTCATAAAAATAATGCACTTAAGCTTGAGTAGAATATAACATGGAAGATGTAATGTGATAGTATGATGAAGATTATATGGAGATATAGTGAAGAAGATAAGTGAAAATAAGAAATAAGGGTTGATAGAGATGAGTCCAGACGTGTATTTGGGCATAAAGGAAAGAATGGAATGATATTGAAAAATTAGGGGCATTTTTGACCTTTGGGAAGGCGTCCATACAGTTGGGGCTTATTCTGGTGAGGTAAAAAGAGCTGGGCTTCAATGGGTAAATGGGCCATAAATGGGTCGTACAGTCGTAAATTTCTCATAATCGGGCACGAAGAGGTGCTAATCCCTTCTCCTGTAACCACATGTTTTAATTTATTCCAGGTTAGATCAGTGATATTGGAATCAGATTCATTCAAGACTATGTAGTTCTATCTCTCTACGATAGCTAGTGGCGATTCCCAATTACACCCTTGCATCAAATTGTGACCCATGCATGCAGCCCACACCCTTTTCCACTAGCAAATGCACAGAGGATCCAGAAATCAGGGCTATAGAGAATGGATGATCAACTATATACCAGTAGCGTGTGGTGTATAGGTTATGTGCGGCAGCTGGTGCAACCTTTCTCTTTAGAAAAGCTAGCTGAAAAAATAAAAAAATATAAAAATACAAAAAAAATAAAATAAAAAAAGCCCCAATCCTTTTTTTTTCCAAAGATGCGCACAAACTCTCTTATCAGGATCTCAAAGTTGCGTTGGTTTTTGCAACGAAAATGTTGTGTCCATCATTGAGTGATGGACCACCAAAGTGTGGAGGGACGAGCAATCATCAAACACAACAAACCCTAACAACTGGCATGAGGTGTGGTTACAAAACACCTTTTAAGTAGGATATTAAATGCATGAATGTGGTGTACCTAAAAATCTGCAGCTCTTAGGGCCTGTTTGATTTTCAGGGTCTGGTGAAATCCCAGCGATTTCACCCATCATTAATACGAATCGTGTTTGGTTTCTTGAGTAATTACACCGGATATGCACCTGCTTGGAAGTAGATTTTCCCTCGCTTCTGCAGATGGCTCTATCGAGGAAATCTAGAGGAAATTTGGGGCTACGCTCGAGGCATCGATGTGACTCTTTTAACTTTCGGTACTCCGCGTGAGCACGCACAAAACAGACGCCTTCACAGCTGCCTATATGATTTTTGGAGTTCGTTTCTGTATCTTCCACCCATGATAGTAACCTACGCAGGTAAGGCTCTCTCCATCACTTATTTGCAGAGGAGATAACAACTACCAACCTGGACACTGAATCGGCCTTTCTTCCTCCTTGCAGGTGAGAGAAGGGACTGTATTGCTGGTGAAGAAGATAGACATTTGGTAAAGAAGAGATATTTTGAAGGTATTATCGTTATCGTTACTCTCTCGCTCTCTTTTTCTCTCTCTCTGGAATTTACTTCTTTCATGGAAAGAAAGAAAAGGAGGGAAAATCTTCTTACTTTTTATTTGCAGAGCTCTTTTTGTTTTGATTCTTCTGATGCTGTGTGTGTTATTTGTGGGCCCCACCACTTCCTTTTGTTCTGTATTGTTAGCTAGGAATATCCCTCAGATCATCCTTTCTGGTTTTCTATAACGCTTTCTCTCATATCTATTCTCTTCCGATAGCTTAAATGTAAGAGATCCTTCTTGTTTTCTTTTTTATGTTCATTTGTTTTAGACTGTTTGGATTGGTCTCTGTATATGAGTGCGGGTACAGTGGTGGATTGATGGGCTAATCTGGTATTTTGGGGCAGGATCGGTTAGTGTTGTTTGTATCAATTCATTTGCTATTTTATTTTTTAAAAAAATAATAATAAATTTAAATTTCCACTTTGGAGGGAGAAAAATAACATTATACTCTTGTGCGTAGACAATATAACACAGAGGAATTACTGATTCCTGCTTATCAGCAAACATTGATCCCAATCAGGCAAACATGACCATTTCATTTGTTTTGGGCAGAGCAGTCACCATTCAAACAGCCTATCAAGTGGTGGTTCGGTCTCTTTCAAGTCCATCCTACTAATAACTTAAGGGGGAGAGAGATCGCAGCCTGGTTCATGTCCAGTTCATCCTACTAATAAATCACAATTCAATATAATACTGCATCCAAACATGCCCTTGGCATTTGTGAAGCTTCGAGCTGGGAAAAACGCTTTTCATCAGTAGGATGAGTAGGATCGTGCATGCCACTGCCACGCCAAACATGACTATGGATAGTGCATGCAACTGCCATGCCAAACATGACTATGGTGTGGGCCCCATTGCCCCAAGCTCTGTACAATAAATCTCTCCCAGTTCATCACTTTAGCAAACTATCTAAATAAGGTCCCACAAAATAAAAGAATTTTGTGTTGCTAACTACCAGCACTCCTGTGTACCAAGGAGCCTACAAAATTGTTGAGAGTCCCAAAGAAATAGTAGATTTCATGTTTCAACCCCAAACTATTCAAATTTCTTTTATTTCACAATTTTCTCATTATCTTTACTCTGATATTCCAAACAACAACCAATCGACCATTAAACCATAAATAATGTATAGACATCTTCTGTTTAATTGGTGTCATATGACCATTGATCTGGATCACTGAATCAACAATCTACGCCACCCAAATTGGTAAGAGATTCTTTGGTGTGGCAGGCATAAGCAAGAAAACGGTGCTTCATGGGTGTGCTCCCTCTACACTGGTATGTTTAAAATGGACTTAGATAGGAGTTCAACTGGGGAAGCCAGGTCTATCAGGTAAGGATAAGCTAATTTTGTTATATCTGGGGATTATGGTTAATGGTCCTGGCAAGGTTCTCATCCTAGGGGTGGCTGACTCTAATAATGTTGAGGCTAGGGCATTACTCCAAATGGTCAAGCTTGTGGGGGCAAACAATTTCCTCCCGGACATATGTATTGGGATATCTTATTCTTTCATTCCAACCTAGAAGCAAATTCCCTAGCAAACGGAGTTTTCAGAGCTTGTATCTTTCTATCCATGTTGTTCTTTGTATTCTCTTACTTTTTTTTTTTTTTTCTTTCAATAAAATTTCTCATATAGATATATAAATAAAATCCCTGCTATCACCAAAGGGTCTCCAAATGCAATTTCGTCGTCAAGGTGTCTACCCATGAAGAATTGCCAATGGAAAGGAAGAAATCACAAATGGCATGTGTACGTAGTCACCACCATTTTTCAAATGCTGCAAAACTAATATTGGAGTGTAGGCTAGGGTAGAAATGGGCCAGCTCCACCCAGCTTTGTGCCAGGCTTGGATCTACTGGCTTAGTATAGCTTGATACATTGACCTTTTGCTTAGCATTCATGGCTCAATTGACTTTTAGGTTAGGCTTGGGCTAATTGATATTGGTTCAACCCCACCTGACCCAAAGGGCACGAAAAGAGTCGTTTTGGGTCATGTGTTATATATGCTATAAACATGCCATTTAAATCTCTGTTTAGGTAATTCATCCATCTTGAATCTAGATCATTTGTTTCATCCCTATAATAACGTGATGCCTGGTCTACTTATTTTATGCATCGGTTCTTCTTGCATATATTTTCAAGATGGAAATGTATTTTTGATTGATGACTTTTGAATGGCCTCGATCTCTGATGGATGACTTTTGAATGACCTCGATCTCTAACACGTGTTCCTTAAGTCAAGACCGTTTTCTTAAAACTAATGCATGGCACAGATGGCCTACACCATATGATCTAGCATCTATATATGTGGCAGTCATCTCCCTTTTCTCAAAACACCAGTGTTCTTAGTGGGTAGATGGACTACAATTAGCAAACTCAACAATATAGTTAGTCATCCATGAAAATTTTTAACATCCTCAGAAATTATCATGTCATCGTTCTAATCAAATTCACATGCATCCTGTATAGAGAGAGGTGAATCGCTATGGCTGGGAGCGAATGGACAGACGAAGAGTTGGAATTCTTTGCAGTAATATTGGCTGCGGGATCTGCTGCAATAACAGCTAGGGAGTATTGTCGCACGTACCTCTTTCGAAACCCTCCCAGGTCTGCTGATCATGACCGTGCTCGTATTATCAATGGGATTATTAGGGCAAGGGAGACTGATTGTGTTTCGCAACTACGGATGAAAAAGATTATGTTCTTCAATCTTTGCTCAATATTACGAGATAAGGGACTGTTGGCAGATGCGAAGCACGTAAGTATGGAAGAACAACTTGTCATGTTTCTTCATACATTAAGCCACAATGCCCAGAACCGAGTGATTGGACATCATTTTATAAGGTCAGGCGAAACCGTGAGTCGATATTTTAATCGAGTCTTGGATGCAGTCGTCTCTTTATATGCAGACTATGTTACACTACCTACACTCGATACTGCATCTGAGATTTCATCAAACCCACATTGGGCGGAATACTTTCAGGTATGATAATACATACTCTCATCACAATTGATTACGATCTGTCGGGATTAAATTACATATGCCAATATCACATAATGATTAATAAGTTTATCTTAGGATTGTATCGGAGCAATTGATGGGACACACATCCCAACTTTCGTAGCATCTGCGGATAGTGCTGTTTATCGAAACAGGAAAGGATACATATCACAAAATGTCCTAGCTACTTGAAAGTTCGACATGAAGTTCATGTACGTGTTAGCGGGATGGGAAGGTTCCGCATCAGATGCACGTGTTTTGCAAAGTGCCTTGACTCTCTCAAGCAATCCTTTTGTAATACCCTGTGCTAATCCCATGGACATCAAGTACTCTGATAGCTTTATAACATCAAACAAATAAGAATTGGTATTGATCAGAAATTATTTTTTAAATGTAGGTAAATACTACGTAGTTGATGCAGGATATGCGCACTCACCCGGTTTCATGGCCCCATATCGCGGTGTACGTTACCATCTCCATGAGTATCGTACAGGTCGGAAACCATCCAATGCTCGTGAGTTATTCAATTATCGCCATACACAACTACGAAATGTAATAGAAAGATGTTTTGGAGTTTTGAAAGCCAGGTTCCCAATTCTGAAGACTGCTCCACAATATCCGATACAAACTCAAGTAAAGATAATGCTAGCTTGTTGTGTGTTACACAACTTCATAAGGATATCTGGAGACGATGACATATTTGAGTTTGAGGAGTCGTCAAGTTGTGGTGCCGATGGTGTGATCCCATTACCTACCAAAGTATCCGTCCTTGATGAAGGTCGTTTGCTTTTGAATGTCACTCCACATGAAAGAGATGAGTGGGCCAGAAAACGCGATGAAATAGCTTCCAGAATGTGGAATGAAGTTCATCTAGTGAGTCAAACAAATTAAATACATTGTAATAAGACGTACATCAATCGACCATTTTTGGAGTATCATTTAGGACTGTCCAAATTAGATCACTAATTACTTTGTGACATATTTTGCCTTATTTAATATGCAAGTTTTTTTTTATCTTTTTTATTTAAATGAAGCCTGGATGGAATTCATGTTATTTACTCATGCGGTAGAATGATTTTTTGAACTTGTCATCGCATCATTTATCTTCTCACAGATTGAGGTAGACCAAAGTATTTCCATGTAACGTCCGTGAAAAATCCATACTTGGGCTCGAGTACCAACTCGACCCGAAATTGCGTAAAATTCATTCCTTTAAGAAATATGACTAGGTTAGCTAGTGCAACGTTAGAATAGCTGAGAAATGGTCCCTGATCACTTTAAATACGTTCTACAAGGCCCAAAGCGAGTGGAACCAAGGGTGCTATAATGCTCTAAAGCCTCGGATCAAACTCTAAACCGGTTTGTTCTCGGGACCTCCTTGAAACTTTGTATTGGATCTAGACCGCGCGTCGTAAGTCAGATGCCTACCATCTTAGACCGTTATGACCACTTAGCTGGGCTTGGCAATCGTTTCGAATATCAAGTCCAACTGACGTTCAGAGGCTATTTCATTGAGCATGGAGTGAAGAGAGTGAGAATAGGGTTAAAATTGGAATTTAAAATTCAAATCTGGCACACGAAATTGACGCATCAGTATTAAGCGTTCTGACCGTCAGAATACAGCCAAATTACACCCTTGGATCAGGAAAAATTTCTATTACATATCACGAAACTTATAAGCCTGATCTTGGTGCGGTGACCGTTAAACTGAAACTGGGCCGCCACGTGCGATCTGGGAACCCTACTGGTCTGAAAACTGGATGTGTGCTAGATCCAGTATGCACGAGCTTAAGTCCGACCGCATTTGGCCAGGGGACCTCCAAAAATGCCCTTTTGGACCGAAACGGCCCCGATTTGATTAGGCACCAAGTAAACATTGTTCCCAAGCCTATTTTGGGCATGTTTTAAGCTATAAAAGGGGTTGAAACCCTCACTCCTCTCTCCCATCCGAATTTGAGAGAAACTCTATCTTGGGAGAGAGAAAAAGGTGAGAGATTGTGAGAGTGTGGGAGAGTTCTTCCTGCCACTTGTACTACGCGTTGCACGTGCTTAAGCAACACACCTCTACCGCTTTCCCGGCGATTCCACCGCGATCCTAGGTAAGTAAATATCCTAAATAGTTGTTGATTTGAGTTTTCCTTGTTTCCATAGCGATGTAGCTTATGGATCTTGTGTATTAGGCTCCTTATTCGCCGTTGACGAAGCGTATACGCTCCGTTTCAATTCCCGAGTCTACAAGACATAAGGTGAGGATTTTAGACGCTTTGATTGACGGTTCCCAACACTTTCAATGTCGTTTAATAGTAGATTCTTGACGGCATCACCGTTTGACATGTACAAAATGCTCTCCGTTTCCCGTTTCGTAAACTAACGAAGAATATGAGATTTAGGGCATTTTAGTCATTTGTAGGAAGTACTGTTTACATTCATATTTTGCTGATGTGGTTGACATGGTTTGTTGTCGCATTAGGAAGTTAGGAATGCGTGCATAATTAGTTTGGCGAAGAGATTTGCCTAGTTGCGCACTTTGGGTCGACATACTATATGTAGACTTAAGTGTGTAGTGTAGGTGTTTGTATAAATACTTGTATTAGTATGTATTGAATTAAATGATGTTATGTGATAGTTTGTGATTGATTTCTCAATTAATATGCTGACCTAAATGATTTTCTACATGTTGACTAAATGCATGATTTCATTACATGCATGGAATATATGTGCTTGAAGGTTTGCTTGAGTTGAATGTTATAACATGTGTTAACATGCTCACATGATTGTATTTCAATTCCAATACTTTTGCATATATTGTTGATGTGATTCCATAAGTGCTTGGGACTAGACTTAGTCCAGGCAGTCGGTAACCGAGCGAATTCGTGGCTGACTGTTCATAGCCACGAACGACGCGTCGATGAACGTGATTCGTGTTTAGAGTTGGCGGCAGTGGTTAGGCCACGCGAAGTGTTTTACGCACTTCATGTCGTTCGACTTGAGATGCGATCGCGCTAGTCGAGCCCGTCAAGCAACCCGACTGGCCGATGTATGTTCACCTTGTATGAGTCATAACTGCTTGAACCTAGGGTACTGAACTTACCATTGTAAACCTTGTTAACCATGGTACCTTGATCCACGAAGACTCATGAGCCGGGCATGGTGGTATGGGACACCGTGGTCGAGCTGTCGGCCTATGCCGGGGCCACAAACCTCCCCGTAGTGACCAGTGAGCACCTAGACTCGTGAGCAGATTATGGTGGTATGGGACACTATATTCTAGCTGTCGGCCTATACTGATCAGGCGACGAGTCCTTTGTAGTGACCGCGAGCGTATTCTGAGTCCACGGGAGGCGATGACCCTTCCGTTGCAGTAGAGTACAGTAGGCCTGTATTGATAAGGTGATGGGGGAGCGGTGCAACGAGTGCGAGCAACAGCCCTGACAGCCCTTGCAGTGACCTATGAAATATACATCGTATGAGATTACTAGGAGTGACGACCGTAGACAGGATCTGTGTTGGGATTGATACAAGGGAAGTACCTTAGTTTCCCAATCCTGCTGTTTGAATGGACTAATAACAACTTAAAAATCATATCACCATAGCGTTGCATGTGCCTGGAAGATGTGGAGCACTCTAGGGAGTGTGGCATGCCGCGGTCGTAAGATGTTGCCGTATGAGGGAGATCGTCGGTGAGGGCATGCATCACGTCATGTCATCTTGCATTAACAACAGTATTAGGATTGTCTGATTTACTGCTTTACTATTATCGCGTGATTGAATTGTGAACATGCTAATCTTTGCTCTATGATTCCACTGAGTTGATCACTCACTCCCACGTTACGGGATAGTGTTTGCAACACCCACCAGACCCTGTTGTAGATGCAGGTGAGGCTGAGATCCAGGAGGTGGAGCCAAACATCGACGAGGACCAGGATGAGTTCTCGTACATGCAGTATCATGATGGCTTCGCGTAGGCGACCTGGATCGATGGGATTTCAGTGGGACCATTTTGGATATTTATTTTGTTCATGTATATTATATGAGACTCAGAGATGTAGTCATACTTTAGAGACAGATGAGATTTACTTTGTTTTTCCATACAGTGATATATATATATATATGGTTTAGTCTTCCGCTTGCTTTTATCACTGGATCTGAAGTATGAATTGTAGTTTTGGTATAATTTTACTCATGTGAATGCTTTAAATCAGACAACATTGAATTATAATCATTTTTGTTGCATAAGTGACAGTCTGGAACTCGGGAGTTGAGTTTATACACGACCCCCGATTTTCAGGGTGTTACAAGTTGGTATCAGAGAATGAATGAGAGTATACTGGGCCTGGGTTATGGTCTCGCGACGTACGCTGTCGCTTCCTTTGACTTAGGTGGGTGCGAGAAGGGTCTAGAAACACTTTCAGGATCGCAGATTCGCCGATAGGCGAAGTCTATTAGAATCGATCGCAAGATCGAGTCTGTAAAGCATCTCGGGTCGCGTAAAGCAACCCGAATAGCTTCTAAGCCGTAGGAAGTCGGGTTGAGACATCCTATGAGCAGTTTTAAACCGCAAAGGTGAATCCTTGGGCCGTGGGATGACCACGACTCCTGTAGTCAATCGCCAGGGCTTAAAAATCCCGTTTCACCAAAAATCTTCAAAATTCCTCCTCTAAACACTCTGATCTTCATTTCATTCTTATCCATTTTATGTTAGGCATCAAACATAATGTGAAAATAATAAAAATTAGTATTTTCACAAAATTATAAAGTGAATAGTAAAATTTTATGAAAAATGGCCATAAGGCCATTCTAACTTCACTTTCTTTAGCAACTAAGGATCTAGATGGATGTACTAGCTCCTTCTATTCCAAATTCATATGCTGCATCATAGGGTTTGGTATTCGGGATTGCGGAGTGGTCCCGGAAAGCCTCGAACATATATTTGGGCTCATATAGATCAAAATACAATGAACCAGGGGGTGGGCCACATATTTTTGGAGTCCCTGGACCATGGGGGACCAGACCCATGTAGTCCCACTAGCCAACTGGGAAGTTGGCCGGCGATGCCATTGCCGGTCCGGCGATGCATCGCCGACCGGTGGGGCCCGTTGGTCCTAAATTTTGGGCGCACGTCCTTAAATGGGGTGCACATCATCCCTACATACCTCCCGTCCCACGAAAACCCCTAAAACACCCCCTCCTTCACAAACAGCCCTCCCCTTAGCCCTATTTTCATTTTCCAGCAGCCATTTCCAAATTTTGGCATCCCAAATCACTCCTAGGTCCCTCCTTGGCCAAAATCGACCACCACCCATCACTTATTGGGAGTTGGCAGCCCTTCCTCTTGAAGATTTCACCATTTGGAGCTCCAAAAAGAGCTGAAATCGTGAGGTGCTCCATTCCACTTTTTCATTTTCATTTCTCCCTGAAAATATAGCCTTGGGAAGCTTGAAGCATCCCTCTACGATGCCTAGATTTTCTTTTTCCAGATTGGACAGCCATTTCTCCGCATTTTCGCCGTTTTTCATGGCTTTCGTGTAAGCCATTTTAGGCCTTTTATCACTCTCATCCATCATATCTTTGATGGGTAAGAGAAAAATCGCAACAGACGAGGCTGGGCCAAGCCATCCTGCTCAATTGAGAAGACCGCGGGCTGGGTACCGCAAGTTCAAGCACCGCCGCAGGTCCAGCTGCAGTCCTGGAGTGTCGTACGAAGCGGGATTTGGATCCCCATACATACCTTGGGCGAGCAATTTTATCAGAGATGCCTCATGGCCAATACACTGATCGCAAAGTGTTATTTGAGGCGGACATAGATGGACGACTATTCGGCTACTATCTGTTGTTTGAACGCATTGAAGCTGCGCATTGGGGTCCGATTTTTGAAGCTCGCGCTCGTGCTAATGTGAGCACCGTTCGTGCCTTCTACGCTAGTATCCAGAATCCTACCTTGGAGCCTTTGCAGCTCATGGGGATTATTCGGATGTTACCCAGATGTGTGAGGGTTATTTAGTTGATCTGGGAGGCAGGACGATGACTCTTGATCTTGTCGTCGATCCCTCGCTCGTTTATCTCGACGTCATTCTTGGCATGGACTGGTTGACTGCAGCGAGAGCCGAGATTGACTGCGAGGCTCGTATGGTGACGGTGTACGAGCCTGAGGGTACGCCTTTCACATTTTTAGTGCGGGTAAATCTTCCTTTCCGCATACTTAGCTACGCCACTTTATTGCGCGACGCTGGGGCTCAGGTACTTGAACATACGCCAGTCGTTTCCGAGTTTGGGGATCTGTTCAGGAAGATCCATGGTTTGTCGCCCTGATGTGAGATCGATTTCACTATCGATCTGGTTCCTGGATCTACGCCCATCTCATTGCCGACGTATCGCATGGCACCATGTGAGATGGAGGAGTTGAGGATGCAGATTGATGGTCTGCTAGAGCTTGGCCTTATACGGCCTAGTGTGTCTCCTTGGGGAGCACCGGTCCTATTCGTGAGGAAGAAGGACGGTTCGATGCGGTTGTGTATTGATTATCGCAGGCTGAACCAGCTCACGGTGAAGAACAAGTACCCTTTACCCAGGATCGATGACTTGTTTGATCAGTTGAGAGGAGAGCAGTACTTTTCGAAGATTGATCTTCAGTCGGGATATCATCAGTTGCGCGTCAGGGATGAGGACGTGCAGAAGACAGCATTCAGGACCAGTTTTGGCCACTACGAGTTCCTCGTGATGTCGTTCGGTCTCACGAACGCACCAGCCGTGTTCATGGATCTGATGAACCGGGTATTTCGTCCTTTCCTCTATCGATTCATCGTTGTATTCATTGATGACATTTTGGTGTACTCTAGGAGTCGAGAGGATCATGAGGAGCACTTGCGTTTGGTCCTGGATACCCTTAGACAGCATCAGTTGTTCGCACAGTACAAGAAGTGCGACTTCTGGAAGCAGGAGGTGAAGTTTCTGGGACACGTGGTGTCCAAGGATGGCATGGCAATTGACTTGTCTAAGGTAGCTGCGGTGCAGGACTGGGAGCAGCCTGGTTCTGTCACTGAGGTGAGGAGCTTCTTGGGTCTCGCTGGCTACTATCGACGCTTCATACAGGACTTCTCGAAGATCGCGAGACCCTTATCTCAGTTGACACGGAAGGACGTGAAGTTCGCCTGGAATGATAAGGCGGAGTCAGCTTTTCAGGAGCTGAAGGACAGACTTACGTCCGTCCCTGTGCTAGTATTGCCAGAGCAAGGGGTTAGATACACTATATACACTGACGCGTCTAGCATTGGTTTGGGTTGTGTCCTTATGCAGAGGGACAGGGTAATTTCGTATGCCTCGAGACAATTAAGGAAGCACGAGGAGAATTACCCTACACACGACCTAGAGTTGGAAGCCATTATATTCGCACTGAGACTCTGGAGACATTACCTCTATGGAGAGGAGTTCGAGCTCTTTTGCGACCACAAGAGCCTCAAGTACATATTCACGCAGCGAGACTTGAATATGAGGCAGCGACGATGGATGGAGACGTTGAAGGACTTCAAGTTTGAAGTCTCTTACCATCCTGGGAAGGCGAACCTTGTGGCTGATGCTTTGAGCCGCAAGAAGGCGATAGAGTTTGTGGCTCTGCTGATGGTTGCCGAGTGGGATATGGTTGAGTTTTTGTGAGACTTTGAGCAGAAACTCACCGTAGAGGAGCCGTTTGAGTTCATCGCACATGTACAGGTGCGATCTCAGATCGATGACCGAGTCATCGAGGCGCAGAGGGATGATGCGCATCTTACTGAGCTTCGAGAGCAGGCCAGTGATGAGGCTGACGCCGACTGGCGAGTTGGTATGGATGGGGGCTTACGTTACTGTGGCCGCCTATGCGTCCCAGATGTCCCTGACTTGAGACGAGAGATTCTCGAGGCTGCGCATTCTACTAGACTCGCGTTGCATCCAGGCAGCACAAAGATGTATCGTGACGTGAAGAGGACGTATTGGTGGGAAGGTATGAAGACCCATATAGCTGAGTTCGTGTCCCGTTGTCTCACTTGTCAGCAGGTGAAGGCAGAGCATCGCCGACCACCTGGACTTTTGCAGCCGATGCCGATTGCAGAGTGGAAGTGGGATTTCATTTCCATGGACTTCATTTCTGGGTTGCCGAAGACGAGGAAGGGACATGATTCCATTTGGGTGATCGTCGACCGATTGACGAAGTCGGCGCACTTCCTACCGATCAGAGTTACGAACTTTGCAGACGAGCTGGCTAGATTGTACATCAGAGAGATCGTGCGTCTGCATGGAGTTCCGTTGGAGATCGTGTCGGACAGAGACACGCGGTTCACTTCTATCTTCTGGACCCGCATTCAGGAGGCTATGGGTGTGAAGTTGAAGTTCAGTACTGCCTTCCACCCACAGACGGATGGACAGACAGAGCGAGTGAACCAGATCTTGGAGGATATGTTGCGAGCTTGCGCATTGGACTTCAAGGACAGTTGGGATGATTGTCTTGCATATGCGGAGTTTGCGTACAGCAATAGCTTCTAGGCGAGTATCGGTATGACACCTTATGAGGCGCTGTATGGGCGACCTTGTCGCGCACCGCATTGCTGGTTAGAGGTCGGTGAACGTAGCTTGATTGGCCCAGAGTTGGTGCAGGCGACGTCAGAGAAGATTGATACTATTCGACATCGGCTTCTTACAGCGCAGAGCAGACAGAAGAGCTACGCCGATACGAGACGGAGGCCACTAGAGTTCACAGTTGGGGATCACATGTTTATGCGAGTTTCCGCTATGAAGGGAGTCCTTCGGTTCGGGAAGAAGGGGAAGCTGGCACCGCGATTCATTGGTCCATTCCAGATCCTCGATCGTGTGGGAGCAATGGCTTACCGATTGGCTTTACCCACGCCCCTCACGAGCGTTCACAATGTATTTCATGTTTCTATGCTGAAGAAGTACGTTGCTGATCCTTCTCATATCATCAGATGGGAGCAGGTGTAATTAGGAGAGGATGTTACTTATATCCTGCGACCGACACGCATCTTAGACAGGAAGGAGCAGGTACTGCGTAGCAAGGTGATTCCCCTTATGAAGGTAGTGTGGACGCATCATTCTGAGGAGGAGGCTACTTGGGAGACAGAAGCCGAGATCAGAAACAACTACCCACAGCTTCTCGAGGAATACGAAAAGGTACAAATTTCGAGGATGAAATTATTTGTTAAGGGGGGTAGATTGTAACGCCCGTGAAAAATCCATACTTGGGCTCGAGTACCAACTCGACCCGAAATTGCGTAAAATTCATTCCTTTAAGAAATATGACTAGGTTAGCTAGTGCAACGTTAGAATAGCTGGAAAATAGTCCCTGATCACTTTAAATACGTTCTACAAGGCCCAGAGCGAGTGGAACCAAGGGTGCTATAATGCTCTAAAGCCTCGGATCAAACTCTAAACCGGTTTGTTCTCGGGACCTCCTTGAAACTTTATATTGGATCTATACCGCACGTCGTAAGTCAGATGCCTACCATCTTAGACCGTTATGACCACTTAGCTGGGCTTGGCAATCATTTCGAATATCAAGTCCAACTGACGTTCAGAGGCTATTTCATTGAGCCTGGAGTGAAGAGAGTGAGAATAGGGTTAAAATTGGAATTTGAAATTCAAATCTGGCACACGAAATTGACGCATCAGTATTAAGCGTTCTGACCGTCAGAATACAGCCAAATTACACCCTTGGATCAGGAAAAATTTTTATTACATATCACGAGACTTATAGGCCTGATCTTGGTGCGGTGACCGTTAAACTGAAACTGGGCCGCCACGTGCGATCTGGGAACCCTACTGGTCTGAAAACTGGATGTGTGCTAGATCCAGTATGCACGAGCTTAAGTCCGACCGCATTTGGCCAGGGGACCTCCAGAAATGCCCTTTTGGACCGAAACGGCTCCGATTTGGTTAGGCACCAAGTAAACATTGTTCCCAAGCCTATTTTGGGCATGTTTTAAGCTATAAAAGGGGTTGAAACCCTCACTCCTCTCTCCCATCCGAATTTGAGAGAAACCCTAGCTTGGGAGAGAGAAAAAGGTGAGAGATTGTGAGAGTGTGGGAGAGTTCTTCCTGCCACTTGTACTACACGTTGCACGTGCTTAAGCAACACACCTCTACCGCTTTCCCGGCGATTCCACCGCTATCCTAGGTAAGTAAATACCCTAAATAGTTGTTGATTTGAGTTTTCCTTGTTTTCATAGCGATGTAGCTTATGGTTCTTGTATATTAGGCTCCTTATTCGCCGTAGACGAAGCGTATACGCTCCATTTCAATTCCCGAATCTATAAGACATAAGGTGAGGATTTTAGACGCTTTGATTGACGGTTCCCAACGCTTTCAATGTCGTTTAATAGTAGATTCTTGACGGCATCGCCGTTTGACATGTACAAAATGCTCTCCGTTTCCCGTTTCGTAAACTAACGAAGAATATGAGATTTAGGGCATTTTAGTCATTTGTAGGAAGTACTGTTTACATTCATATTTTGCTGATGTGGTTGACATGGTTTGTTGTCGCATTAGGAAGTTAGGAATGCGTGCATAATTAGTTTGGCGAAGAGATTCGCCTAGTTGCGCACTTTGGGTTGACATACTATATGTAGACTTAAGTGTGTAGTGTAGGTGTTTGTATAAATGCCTGTATTAGTATGTATTGAATTAAATGATGTTATGTGATAGTTTGTGATTGATTTCTCAATTAATATGCTGACCTAAATGATTTTCTACATGTTGACTAAATGCATGATTTCATTACATGCATGGAATATATGTGCTTGAAGGTTTGCTTGAGTTGAATGTTATAACATGTGTTAACATGCTCACATGATTGTATTTCAATTCCAATACTTTTACATATATTGTTGATGTGATTCCATAAGTGCTTGGGACTAGACTTAGTCCAGGCAGTCGGTAACCGAGCGAATTCGTGGCTGACTGGTCATAGCCACGAACCACGCGTCGATGAACGTGATTCGTGTTTAGAGTTGGCGGCAGTGGTTAGGCCACGCGAAGTGTTTTACGCACTTCATGTCGTTCGACTTGAGATGCGATCGCGCTAGTCGAGCCCGTCAAGCAACCCGACTGGCCGATGTATGTTCACCTTGTATGAGTCATAACTGCTTGAACCTAGGGTACTGAACTTACCATTGTAAACCCTGTTAACCATGGTACCTTGATCCACGAAGACTCATGAGCCGGGCATGGTGGTATGGGACACCGTGGTCGAGCTGTCGGCCTACGCCGGGGCTACAAACCTCACCGTAGTGACCAGTGAGCACCTAGACTCGTGAGCAGATTATTGTGGTATGGGACACTATATTCTAGCTGTCGGCCTATACTGATCAGGCGACGAGTCCTTTGTAGTGACCGCGAGCGTATTCTGAGTCCACGGGAGGCGACGACCCTTCCGTTGCAGTAGAGTACAGTAGGCCTGTATTGATAAGGTGATGGGGGAGCGGTGCAACGAGTGCGAGCAACAGCCCTGACAGCCCTTGCAGTGACCTATGAAATATACATCGTATGAGATTACTAGGAGTGACGACCCTAGACAGGATCTGTGTTGGGATTGATACAAGGGAAGTACCTTAGTTTCACAATCCTGTTGTTTGAATGGACTAATAACAACTTAAAAATCATATCACCATAGCATTGCATGTGCCTGGAAGATGTGGAGCACTCTAGGGACTGTGGCATGCCGCGGTCGTAAGATGTTGCCGTATGAGGGAGATCATCGGTGAGGGCATACATCACGTCATGTCATCTTGCATTAACAACAGTATTAGGATTGTCTGATTTACTGCTTTACTATTATCGCGTGATTAAATTGTGAACATTCTAATCTTTGCTCTATGATTCCACTGAGTTGATCACTCACTCCCACGTTACGGGATAGTGTTTGCAACACCCACCAGACCCTGTTGTAGATGCAGGTGAGGCTGAGATCTAGGAGGTGGAGCCAGACATCGACGAGGACCAGGACGAGTTCTCGTACATGCAGTATCACGATGGCTTCGCGTAGGCGACCTGGATCGATGGGATTTCAGTGGGACCATTTTGGATATTTATTTTGTTCATGTATATTATATGAGACTCAGAGATGTAGTCATACTTTGGAGACATATGAGATTTACTTTATTTTTCCATACAGTGATATATATATGGTTTAGTCTTCCGCTTGCTTTTATCACTGGATCTGAAGTATGAATTGCAGTTTTGGTATACTTTTACTCATGTGAATGCTTTAAATCAGACAACATTGAATTATAATCATTTTTGTTGCATAAGTGACGGTCTGAAACTCGGGAGTTGAGTTTATACACGACCTCCGATTTTCAGGGTGTTACATTCCATGTCACCGAATAAACGATCTGTACTATCAACTTCGATAAAATTTCACCTGGGATCACCTAGTAGCACCCCACGAAGATCGCCCAGGAAGCATACACTGAACAGTGGAACTGAGGACCGGTCCTATGGAGGTGTCCTCCGTTGGACGGACGATATGGACGACATCCTCATTGACGGACTAATGGAGCTAGTCATTGCTAGAAGACGAAGTGGTGCTGGATTTAAAATAGAATCATTTACAGAAATTGTTGAAAATATGATGTTGAAGCTACGCCTCAAGATCACTAATGCGAATGTAAAAAATCGCATCCGCACGGTGAAAAAAACTTCTTCACTATCAAAGATCTACGGAGTGCGTCTGGTTTTGGATGGGATCCAGATCTTCAAATTGTCGTCGCAACAGATGAAGTGTGGATGGATTACGTTAAGGTATAGTTTTTTTATAAGTTACATTATATCACATCATACAACGTGCAATGTTAATGACCTTTTTTTTTGTTATGTCTAGTCTCATCCTGATGCTGCCCAGTTTCGCGCCAAACCCATGCCCAGATATGATGATCTCGAGTTCATTTTCAGAAATAAAAGGGCTACTGGTAAAGCATCTGCCACTGGCAACTTCCCTCCCTGTGCAGCCACTCCTCGATGGAGAGATACAGATGTGTCGTCTAACTACATGTTGATCTTAATGATGATATTAACCTAATATCTTCTGAAGATCGCGGCGATGATGCACCGCATATCCATTGGTCTGATGACAGCCCTAGAGGCGACAACATTCCTCATCCGAGTCCCACAAAGCATGGGAATGCCTCCCGCAACACAAATTCCACGGTTAATTCTAAAAAGAGATCGAGGGTGGAGCGACCTCCTGATATGATTGGCACCGGGATGATTGATGTTGGGGGTGCCATGAAGTCAATTGCCATTTCAATCGACAAGGGTCCAAACTTTAGTGGGATGTCACAAATTATACCGGCTTTGGAAGAGTTGGAGGGACTGACGGCCGATGAGGTCTTGTAAGCGACGAAGTTGTTATCAAAAGAAGAAGCGTATGGGGCCTCCTTCCTGAACTTTGCCAAAGAGAAGAGAATTTTATTCATAAGAATGTTGCTGAATGGGGGTAGACCCCAAGTCTGAAAGAACATTTTTCCTAGTTTAAGTGGCTGGAAGTAGTGATTCGTAGGCGAGGCCTTTAAGATAATTTTTAACTATATTATTTTTTGGAGTTGTAAAACTTAATTCTAGATATTTCTACTTGTTTCTTGTTACACTTTTAGATAACACATCACTCGTTGCTAATAGTTAAGCACAACATGTGCATTGATAGGGATTATTCTTATTAATTTGAACAATATGCAGGCTTAAGTTTCGCGTAAGTTATATCGACACGAGTGCCACTGACACATTACCCAGTAGGTAATTGTTTATAATTATCGATAATCTAAAGATCATTAATGACGTTTTTTGTTTGGACAGATGGAGAAAATTTATGTTGTCTTCATAAGAAGACCACCAAGTATTTATTACTCGTGGGAGGAATGTAAGGCTCAAGTCGAGGGTTACTCTAATGCTCGGTTCAAATCTTTCAAGTATGCAGAGGCAGCATTTATTGCCTGGAGAAAGTTCGTAGGTGAATCCGTGCTCATTCAAGCAAGCCTTAGTGTATCCGATGCGTCTAGATTTTACTACCCATGCCCAGATATTCCATCTCCGACGACTTCAAGGACAGTCCACCAAAGGACGTATTGTGGCTGTAATGACATCCCTCGTGACTTGTTGCTGGTTTTGTATATTATTTTCAATGTTGTGGTCATAGTTATGATTTTTCAGTTAATGGTCCTATATCGGTGATGTATGTGTGGTGGATTTTGAAGTCTTTTGGATTGTTGAACAATATTTCTTTTTGTTTTTTGGTAATTTTCTTTTGGATAGACAACTTGGGTGAGCTATGTGGCTAGCGCATGGCCTAGTTTATATTGAATCATGGTAACTGATCAAATAGGTATGGACTTATATGGGTTTTTCCAAGTGGATCATATCTACTCTGCAGATACCGAACCTTATTGGCTATCAGCTGAGGTATTGCCCTGTTTGGGTGTGGATTTGGTGCTCCCCGACTTCACCCAACATGGTGCAGGCCTAAGTGTAGAGCCCACCTTGATCTGTTTCATCTGTTTTTCTGGCTTATTTTAGGGCATGAGCCCAAAATTGACGCAAATCTAAATCTCAAGTGGACCACACAACAGGAATCAGTGGTGAATGACTATTAAAAATGGTGGACCACTAAAGTTTTAGATCAAGCTTATATTTGTTTTTTATTTCCCTTCATCCAGGTTTATGTGACCTTATTAACAGTTTGTATGGAAAAAAACATTAGTGTGGGCATCACGGTGGGCCCTATGAAGTTTTTAATGGTGAGACTTCAATTACCACCGTTTCCCATGGTGTGGTCTACCTGGGATTTAGATCTACTTCATTTTTTGGCTCATGCTCTAAACTGATCCGGAAAAATGGATGGATGGTGTAGATATATACATCTATATCAAGGTGGGCCCCACGATCAAGGCCACACCGTGTCTAGCCTTGAAGCCAGGCCGGCTGTATCACCCTGTATCGGGCTGATTCGGCTATCAGCTGTTGTATCGCCCGTATCAGGCCTGAAACCGTTGTTCATGGACGATTCTGGTACATATCTGGCGGTATGTACCAGTGTTGGACAGTACTGTAAACCTTATATCATTAAATGATATATAAAAATAGATGAACGACATGGATGGGGAACGGATTGGCTACTCCCCCTAACACTAGCCAATGGCTGATGGTCGGTGCTATGTGGGCCACACCATGATGTATGTGTTTCATCTATGCCATCCATCTATTTTTACAGATCATTTAACAGTATACAACCAAAAATGAGGTATATCAAAATCTCAAGTGGACCACGTTACAGGAAACAGTGTTGAATGAGGGTTGAACATTAAAAACATTTTGGGGGCCATAAAAGTTTTGGATTAATCTGATATTTGTTTTTTATCTTCATCTAGGCCTTTATGACCTAATCAACAGATTGGATGTCAAATAAACAGTATAGTGGGCCATAGGATGATTTTAATGGTTGATATCCAATCAATATTTTTTTTCATGTGGTGTGGTCCACCTGAGATTTATATCCCTCTCATTTTTTTTTGTCGAATAATAAAATGATCTTTAAAAATGTATGAACGGAATGGATGAACCACATACATCATGTTGGGGCCCACAGATCACCGAACACCAGCCACGAAGCTGGTGTCAGGGGGAGTAGCCAATCCGTTTCCACATGGATGATACACAAACATCATAGTGGGTCCCACAGAGTGCCGACCAACAGCCCATGGCTGGTGTCAGGGCGGAGTAGCCAATCCGTTCCCACCCATGCTACTTGCCTTTTTCCAATATACATCAAACGTGGGAAATCCCATCGCAGACCAGAGCTTAAAATTTTCAAACACGGGAAAATAAAATGATGACTTTGGACACCTCACGCCATTTCCCTGGGCAAGTAATAAATGCCCTGGGAAAAAGCAATTGCCAGCGTATTGAAAAATCAAACAGGCCCTTAATGAAATAGGTGGCCTATTACTCCTAAATCACTACTCCCAAGTTGTTACAGCGGGGAGTTATTGCAGTAAGTGCTAAAATAGCATGGCTGTTTTGTACCTGTCAGGCAATATAACAAAATTACCTGAGATGCCCATGCCCTTAACAAAAACAAAAATAAAAATAAAAATTCCATTGTTTTAAAAGTCTAGAGGAAAAAGCAATTGCCAGCGTATTGAAAAATCAAACAGGCCTTAATGAAATAGGTGGCCTATTACTCCTAAATCACTACTCCCAAGTTGTTACAGCGGGAGTTATTGCAGCAAGTGCTAAAATAGCATGGCTGTTTTGTACCTGTCAGGCAATATAACAGAATTACCTGAGATGCCCATGCCCTTAACAAAAACAAAAATAAAAATAAAAATCCCATGGTCTTAAAAGTCTTAGAAATAGATCCCACCTATCCACTCTGTTTCTTTCCTGGATCAGTCCCCTCCAGTCAATTTTTTATTTTTTAATTATTATTATTTTTTATTTTACTTTTATTTTTAAAAAAAAAAAATTAAAAAAGAAAAAGAAGGAGAGGAAAATATCAGCGCAAAGAATGGAGTGGTATATCTAAAACACATCTCAAATACACAAAAAACACATCTCAAATACACAACAAAACTTGTATATTAAAAATATCTTTTACAAATTTCTCTCCTTTACAGCCATCTATGATGCAGTAGGCAAATCTCATGAGAGAGAGAGAGAGAGGGAGAGGGATGTGTCTGTCCATGTGACTTTAATACATGACTACACTGCCTACTTGTGTCAGATCAATTAATCGAGCGGCCCCGCATTGATGTTTCTTAGCCCAAAATTAAGCCAGTCAGTCTGAGTATATTTTTTAGCAGTCCATTGCTTTGTACACATCCGGCCCACCTGATGGGCAGACCATCCCATCGCACAGATGCAACGGAAATTCCCTGATGAACAGCTTGGATTTAAGGGTCCCTGCATGCATGATTAGCATTTGAGAAGGAGAGGGAGAGGGAGAGGGAAAGACTCGAATTGCGTGGTGTTGTGTTCTACACCACGCAATCAGAGAGAGAGAGAGAGAGAGAGAGAGAGAGAGAGAGAGAGAGAGAGAGAGAGAGAGAGAGAGAGAGAGAGAGAGAGAGAGAGAGAGAGAGAGAGAGAGAGAGAGAGAGAGAGAGAGAGAGAGAGAGAGAGAGAGAGAGAGAGAGAGATCAGGACACAGGAATTAAACTGCCAGACGCCATCATCCTCTTAAACTCTTCAAAATTAACCATTCCATCTCCATCCATATCAACCTTGCTGATCATCTTCCTGCACTCATCCATTCCCATCCCTTGCTTCAGCCCTAGCGATGTTAGTACCAATGCCAACTCCTCTACCGTTATCAACCCATCCCCATTCTCATCAAACACATCGAATGCTTCCTTCAGATAATCATCTTTTCCTTCTTTTTCTTCTTCTCCTTGTTTCCCCATCATCGACTCATAAAGCTCACAGAATTCATGCAAATCTATCAGCCCATCTCCATTTGAATCAAACTGTTCGATCATGGCAGCGACTTGCTTGTCACCAGTGAAGAGGCCCAACTTCTCCAATGACTCTTCCAACTCTTGTTTGGTGATGAACCCGTTGCCGTTGTGGTCGAAGGTGGCGAAGACCATCTCGAGCTCGGCCCTGTCGATCTTCTTGGTGAGTCCCACGGGAGGGATTGGTGGTGATTTGGGGAAGAGGGAAAGGAGCCATGCAAACAACTTGGAAGGGGAGAAGTAGAAAAGGGAGTTGAGGAGGCCACAGATGAAGAGTACAGAAAACAAGACTAGCATCATCATGTGTATGATTTGTTTCTAACAGAGACGAAAAAGAAGAAGAAGACGAACCAGAGACAAAGCTCCTACTTGGAAGAGAGATATGAAAGACAGGAATGAAGCAGGATGCTTGCCTTTTCTTTTTCTTTTCTTTTTCCGTTGGAGGGGACGAGTGGAAGAAACACGGTTGTTGATGGTTGGCCCCACAAAGCGCGTGAAACAATTGAGTAATGTTGCATTCAATGCTCTCCCGAAACAATGTACAGAGAGAGATGTTTGACTTGTCTGCACAGGCCCAGATGCAACCTTGATATGTTTGGAGCCTATATAGTTGGACGGTTGAGATGTGAGATGGGTGTATTTCCTATGTTGGGAAGGAGGACGTGTCCTCCGAATATCCAAGCATGGTTTAAGGGGCAAAAGAAAGGTATCGTGGAAGGATAACCCCAGTCGCATCCCTCCTAATCTCTCCCTTGTGCGCGTTACAACTTCTGCACCATGGTCCATCCATGCTGGAGTGGCCCACCCAGCCCTAACCTAATGGTCGTTATATGCCCACTCGTGGTGTTAGCTGGAGTGTAAATTTGCACTGGTTAGAATGTCTCAACTGTCGAGGGGGGGCTAACAGTGAAGTGTGATCTGACGGTGGTTGTACTAACGAGCCAACAAAAAAAATGTCTCGAATGTCGGATAACTCCCCGCTGTTCATTACCATTGTCACCGATTCGTACAAAAGCCAATCAAATTGAGTTAGTACATGGGAGATTTACGGGAGTATAGAGGGGGCACATCAAGCACACCATGACATTGCTTGAGTGGCTGATGGAAGAACAATAGTATAAAAGTAGTTACAAGATAGATAGCAAAAGTAGGAGTGAAATGCCATGCAGTAGTGGACGGTTATAATAACGGTAAAAATGTAGGAATGATTTAGATGGTCAAAATAAGGTTATAAATAGTAAAAGAATTCATCAACTAAATCTCATACTAACTTAATATAATCCAAACATATCTTTCAATTATCATTTCAATTACTTGTCATTTACATTTTTTAATATAATTACTATAATATTTTTCAAATCAAATACATTTTTTAGTGAAATTTTTTATTTTTTATTCGTTATTTACATTCTATAGTGTAATTTATAGCATTAATCAAGTAGTTGGTAATTTTATCTATAATTTGGATCTATGCTCATACGCTAAATTCATTTCTTTACCCGAGAAGGTGATTCATAGTTGTCCTTTGTGACTGACTATAAGAATTACTTTCTCATTTCTCTTTTATCTGTATTAAAAAGTTTGTTAGTAACTACGACAAAGTTGTATCCCGTTATCGGAGGACGAACCATATCTTCTTAACATCATCTAATCCCATTTACAAAATGAGCGAGTAACTGAATAGCAGCCGATCTTATTC
The DNA here is from genome assembly GCA_037074715.1 of Magnolia kwangsiensis. Taxonomy (NCBI): domain Eukaryota; kingdom Viridiplantae; phylum Streptophyta; class Magnoliopsida; order Magnoliales; family Magnoliaceae; genus Magnolia; species Magnolia kwangsiensis. The sequence goes on from CM073583.1 coordinate 47,176,430, forward strand.
GATGTCAGTCATTTATTGCATATCTGTTTATATAAGTACTTGGGATTACAATTATTCAATTTAAATTGAGACACAAATTCAATTCTAACACGCCCACACTTACAACATGACCAAATTGCTAAGAGCAACACATGCAAATAGCCAACTAATGCAAAATACACCTTCCTTGTGGATGGTACAAATTTCGTACGGTAATCCATGCATTGTGATTTGTGAAGCTACTCGATCACAATGTCCATAGGTAAAGACTTCGGTGGGATACAAGGAAACGGATCGGCTACTCACCCTGCCACTAGCCAATGGCTAGTGATCAGTGCTCTGTTCGCCCACCATGATGTGTGTGGTTCATCCATGTTGTCCACCCATTCTTTTATATCATCTTATTATTGTATGAACCCAAAAATGAAGATGATCCAAATCTCAAGTGGACCGCACGGTGTTGATTTAACGCCCAACATTAAAAACTTCTTGAGGGCCACAAAAGTTTTGGATCAAGCTGATATATTATTTTTCCATTTATCCAAGTTTGTATGACCTAATCAATAGGTTAGATGTCAAATAACCATTAAAGTGGGCCCTATGAGGTTTTTAATGGTGGACATTCAATCACAATTGTTTTCCCATGGTATGATCCACCTTAGATTTAGTTCTACCTCAATTTTGGGATCAAGCCCTAAAATTATCTTTCAAAATGGATGGATGGCTTGGATTAAACACATACATCATGGAGGGTTCAAATAGCACTAACCACTAGCCACCTAGTTGGTGGTAGCGTCCCTAGTCAAACTGCTTCTCGAGATACAAAGTTAGGCATCCTAGCGGCATCTCTAATATCTTATTTTAAAAGAAAAGAACAAAGGTACTTGTACGTAGAGCTGGGCATGTCTAACTCGATCTGGTGGATCCAACCCGATTAATCCTAATTCAACCCATTCTTAACTGAACTGACGTCTTGGATCGGTGCGGATTGAGTGGAGCCATCTAGATCTGATGGTTTTTCGAGTCAAGTTTGGATAGTGGTCTATCCGGACCGATCTGATCCGAATGGATCCGGACCGATCCGATCCAACCCGATCCGGAGCGGGTACTTTATATGATTTTTTACCCTAAAAAATCACTTTTACCCCTCTTTCTTACCCTACCTGTCCATCTACACCACCGAAGTCTCTCCCGCCTCCTCTCAAGGCTTCTTCACTTCCTTCCCTGAAGTCTTCATCAACGTCAGTATCATGTTCGGCTACGTATCCAACTACACCTACTCCAAGCTTTCCTAAGATCGAGACTGGCGTGTGATGCTTGGTGTCAGTGCAATACCCTCTATCTTCCTAGTCGTCGGAGTCCTAGCCATGCCTGAATCTCCCCGTTGGCTAATTATGCCAGGTCTTCTTGAAGAAGAAGAAGAAAGGGTTCAATTTATGTTGCCCAATCCGAACCTTTCCTAATCCGATCCGACTCAGTTTTCCTGACTGAGTAGGACTCGGATTGGTTCAGGACAATAGTGGTTCGAATCGGTTCAAGTCAGATGACTCGAACTCGGTCCCGAATCGGATCGAATTCAGGTTAGGCCATGTAGATTTCGAACCAAGTCGAGTTGGACCCAATCTGATCCGACTCGGTCCGATGCCTAGCTTTACTTGTACATGGATTTCAACCTTTTTTAGTCAGGAAAATGAATTTGGAAGTGGATTGGCTGGTCTACCACACACCACCAATCTAGCTGGTGTCATGCGAAGATGAGCGCTGACCTTCTCAAGTTCCCATTTGTACCAACAGTTCAAAGGAGATGAAAGTTACATGGGCCCAAAATTGATGTATTTATCATATCTACATCGTTCATTTATTTAGAGATATCATTCTTAGATCTTTCTCACAGAACTTGGTGACGTCAACACTCCAGCCACATCGGTGGTGTGTAGTACACCAAGCAAATTGCTTCGAGTAATTATTGTTCATAAGCATACACTCATCCATACACATGCCATACAATTTATTTTATATATATATATATATATATATATATATATATATATATATATATATATATATATATATATAAAATCAAACCATCAAAATAGAAAAATAAGACATAAGTTGTACAGAGATTTAGATACTAGTTTGGTAATAGGTTATTTCTGCGGGCCGCAACATGATCCTTGTTCTTTACTAAAACAACCCCACCCGAAATGGGATAACCCAATCCATAAGATCCGAATTGCAAATCAAAACCTGACACCTATGAATCTGAAAACCCAAAAGCCTACAACCCAGAACTATAGAACCCAGAATCTCTATCTAAAAATAGAACCAAGAATCAAATCTTAACTTTAAAACCCTAGAACTGAAACTCAAAATTGACGAAGGACCTTCCTCAGACCACTAATCACAAACAAAGGGCTTAATTGACTTCATAGCATCAACAGTATTCTTATTACTACCTAGACCTTCTCTCTAAATCAGTGGATGACACGTGGTTTCCCCTGCATCAAAATGTCAATAAAATGTCTGGGTTCAAGTACAGTTTGGGAGCAATAATCGGATTATTGCTGGCGATTCTTCTTTCATTTTGAAAGGTCGTCAAGTTACCTTTCCAACGAGCAAAAAATTGTCCAAATCTGACCACGATTTAAAAGATTAACGATCGAGATTGAGAAACGATGATCGAAGGCTTCTAGCATATTTTTGGGTATCAAACAGCCTTGGAATCAGGCTTCACATTACGAGACCGTTTGGGACTTCAAAAGTGGGGTGAGAGTAAATGGTTTAGAATTTTTTTGACATCCCCTATTCCCACGAAAACCCTCATAACTCTTTCCAACGAGCTAAAAATTGTCCAAATCCGACCTCTGATGAGGGAGTTATGAGGGTTTTTTTGGGAACAGGGGATGTCTGAAAAATTCTAGACCCCTTGTTCCCACGAAAATCCTCATAACTCCCTCATCAGAGGTTGGATTTGGACAATTTTTAGCTCATTGGAAAGGTAACTTGACGAGCTTTCAAAACAAAAGAAGAATCACCTGATTCCTAGGCCGTTTGATACCCTAAAAGCACAGATGCAGATTTACTACAAAAGTCTTTCGTAGGAAGTTCCTGCGCTAGAAACTTAGGTGGAGCCCACCGCGATGTTTGTGAGAAATCCACTCCATCCATCTGTTTTGTGTTTTAAGAATTGGGACCAAAAATGAACTTGATCCAATACTCAAGTGGGCTAAAAACGTGAGGATTGAACATCCACAGTCAAAATATTCGCCCGGCCACAGAAGTTTGAATCAGGCTACTATTTATGATTTTAGTTCATCCCAGCAAGAATGATGTTATTAACAGTATGGATGGCATGTAAACATCACCATCGACCCTAGGGAGGTTTCAACGATAGGAATTTCCCTACCCAACTTTTCCTTTAGGGCAGCCCACTTGAGTATTGGATTCTGATTAATTTTTGTCGCAAATCCTAAAATGAGCTCACAAAGCGGATGGACAGGTAGATTTTTCACAAACATCACGGTGGGCCCCACCTAGGTTTCCAGCGCGTCTGCTCCTAACCATCACATGCGAATCTCAATACACCTATGTCAAGTACGGTACCAACTAGAGAGAGCCTCAACTAAGCAATATGCATGTTTGCACCAAAAATGGCTCTCGTTGGTTGGAGAGTTGTGATGATTTCATGTTAGGGTTTTTATTAGCCATTAACATCATGTGTATCATTATGCGTTGGGCATCAAGTATTTTATATGTTCAAGGTTGTCATCATGGGAATGTCCATGAGAAGTAATAGCATTGAACATGTGTAAAACTAACGGAGCATTTAATAACCTCGTAGTCAGGGAGACTACGAATGGAGGGTGGATTTTTCAGGGGACAGAAGATCGACTATCTTTTCCACTAGTTGTCTTGCTTGTGAGCTTTCGTTTGGACATAATAAGATATTATATTTGACCAGATTCTTCACTAACCAATTATTACAATCCTATAGTTGGTTAGGCCTCATAGAAATGTTTAGGATTGAGAACCCGAAGAACCTTAACCCTAGGATGACTCATGAGTTTGTGTTCCAGAGATTCCGAGTAAGAAATCATGGTTACAGAGATGGAAGGTGTTATTGGTGAGGATATCACTGTTGAGACCACCATAGCAACCTCAGGAGTATTACAAAAAGTATCCACCCCTCTTGTGACAATAACCACCCCCATAGAGGAAGAGCCTCCCGATTATAACGAGTTTAGCTATTCACCAGTGGCCAACATTTTTATTGTAAGACCCCATCCATTCTATACGACTTTCTATGCTTATGTACACGATGATCAATGCCCTTAGCTAGACCTGATTTGGCCGTTCATAGTACACACCCAACTAACCAGAACCTCAAGTCCTCGAAACCTATATCGTATCGACCGCCCCGTCGCTGCGATCACGTAGGTACCACCTATGTGTCTGTATAATACTTCGTTAGTGAGATATGCCGTGAAGAATCTTTAGTGTATCATGTGCGCAAGGCGCCATGTACTCCATTCCACACATGTGCACAACACATGCCATGCACACATGTACATGCCACACATGGGTAAGATAATCTCTACCCATGTGTGTGATGTCACACACCCATACCCCTCCCTCTCTCATGTACACCACAAGTCAACTTTTCTCCATTCCATACCCTATGCATGACATTATCACACCATGCCATCCCATGCTCCTTTTAATCCACCATTAATTACAAATCATGAATTAATTGTCATAATCCTAATCTAAGTTAATCAAGATCACATTAATTGAATCTAACCACATTTTAATAATTTCTCTATAAATAGTCCTTCATCCCTTAGCATTTCACCATTTTTCTACACAAGAGAGAGAGAGAGAGGAGTGATCTTGGTGGGCCATCAACTCCATCAATCCCATCCCTTCCATCTATCTCAACCATTCATCTAATTCATCAAGGTGAGTACACCCCCTCCACTCTTATGGTTCGTTTTCTTTCTTGATTATTTGGATGATTGATTGTGGTGATGATGTGATGATAATGATAATGATGATGTAGGACCCATTGATGGTAAGGCCCATTGTGATATATGGTTACACACGTATAGATGATGGAATGAAACAAATATTAGCTTGATCTAAAGCTTGTATGGGACCCACTAGCCGTGGGCCCACCCTGATGTAAACTAACAATCATACATGAGTATATGGTCACAAGGATGAGGATGAAGAGAAAACATAATTATCAACTTGTTCAGCAAAACATGGCCCCACTCGTTATCCAACCGTCCAAGCATTAGCCCATTGGGCTGGCCAATCACACACACCCATACACACACATGCACACAACACCTAAAACAAAAAAAAAAAAAATACAAAAATATAATAAAAAAATAATACAAAGGACCCTGCTGCTAGTGTCCATCTGCTCAAATAAAGGGAAGGGGCTGTGGGACCACAACACGCCCCACCCATGACGTATGTATTCAATCCACACCATCCATTTAATTTTCGAGATCATTTTAGGCATTGAGCCGAAAAATGAAGCCAATCCAAATCTCTGGTAGGCCACACCATCAAAAATACTATTTTAATAGTGTTAAACTGTTAGGACCCACTGTGAGGTTTTTGTGCGTCAAAACATGCTGCATATTAGACTTGTTAGATGTGTCATGAGCCAGAGAATGTAATAGACGGACTTGATTATCTTAATGTGCGCCCCACCTATGAAAAACCACGGTAAATTTTTTTTTAAAAAAAAAACAATATATATATATATATATATATATATATATATATATATATATATATATATATATATATATATATATATGGCAAAGGGCGTTAGCCCCTTACTGACGTCCAGCATCCCGAGGATGCTACTGCCTAGAACGGGCAAGGAAGTGGGCCCCACCACATGCCTCACCTTGATGCTTGTCGAGCATCTACATCGTGTATTTGATGGGTCTCCTTTAAAAATGGGTCACCCCCAAAAATCAACCGTGCATGGAATTTAGGTGGCCCACACCATAAAAAAATTAATTAATTAATTAATTTTTTTTTTTTTAAAAAGGAAGTTGCATCAATCTGATCATGAGGTATGTGTTATATCCAAACCGTCCATCCATTTGGTGAGCTTATCTTAAGGCTTGAGAAGAAAATTAAGATAAATTTAACTATCAAGTGGGCCACACTACAAAAGCAGCAAGGATCGAACTTCTACCATTAGAACCCTTTTTGGATTATAAGTTTTGGACCAATATGAAATTTTGTTTTTCCCCTTAATTCAGGTCTTTATGACCTTATGAACAGATTGGATGGAAAATAAACGTTATGGTGGGCCCTGTGAATGGTTTAACAGTGAAATCATTATCCTCACTGCTAATTGAGATGAGGTCCAGATAATCTTTGGTTATGATTCATTTGTGGATAATTTTCTAAAATGATATCTAAAAATAGATGAACAGTGTAGGTATACATCACTTTAGGACCCATGTAACTTTGATCTCCTTGAACTGTTCGTACAACTCGAAGCTCGAACTTGTAAAATCACTTGTTAGGTCCACATGAAATTTTGATGTATCTGAAACTTGGTCTAACCCCTCAACCAAGTGGGACATACATAATGGATGGGATGAATTTATGAACCACATCACTGTGAGCCCAACAAATGATTATGAATATTTAATGGAGGGTAAACCTCTCAACTTGTGTGTGATATGGCCCACTTTGATGTAGGTGTTATGCCACTTAATCCACCATGGTTATGACATAATATATATTTAAGATCTTCATTGTTTATCTATTTTGTCAACCCTTTTGACGATATGTTACCAAGACTCAGGCTCATCCAATGATTAGATAGTCGTACATTTTGAAATAATGCGAATTGAACTCTCATCACTAAAAATTTATTATGGGTCATCCTGAAGATGTATTAGATATTCAACTCATCCACCCCATGTATCAGGTCCCCTTTCGGGCATTATCTCAAAGATTAGTCAATCCAATCTAAATTGGACCATACAATACAAGGCTGTGAAAATAAGTACCTAACTATTGAATCCAACCTAAGACCACCATGGTGTATCTATTTAATTCATAAGAACCATCCACTTCCTCATATCATTTTAGGACTTAGGCTAAAATCAAAGTAGACCTAACTCTTAAGTGGGTCACACACAACTCAACCTCATGGGAAATCCCCATGAGTTCCACCACATAAAACCCATTGTAGATTCCATTGATGTGTGGGCCCAAGAATGTTAAGGCCCATTTTGAGTGAATGTCATGTGGGTCCATCAGTGGTAGCCTTGTTTGGGCCAACCATTGGGCCTTTTCAATAAGATTTTGTAATCTCCATGTGTTGAATGTATCAAAATGGTATTGTAATTTTTTAAGTAATGATGATCAATCCCTTAAATGGATTGATTGTAGACAGCCCTTAATCACTTGGCACTTTGGTTAGAGTACGGCCCCAAGTAATAGGATCATGTGACTTGTGTATAAACTTTTAAACATATTTAATTATAATAAATATGTGACTTTAGTGGTGTGAGGATGTGATATACGCGTTTGGACCCTTAATCATGTGGGCATGTGACGTATGTATGGCCACCTAATCATATGCAATTGTGAAGTATATGTAGTTGTCTAACCATATGATTATGAAATCCACACAAGGCCAACCAACTACATGAAATAAGGTGGCATTGGTGACCACCCAATGACATGACCACGTGCTTATGGGCATAGCCATAGTCACCTAAACCATAAATAATTGGGTTGTATGTACAAATTTTCTTAGTCATGAAAATTATGATATGGGTTGGATTATACAACTTGATACTGGAGTGCCCTTCAATTTGGTGTCATGCAACATAAATACAACTCTTATATTATTCTCATAGCTGAGGCGGATGCGGGGACCATTAAACTATATCTGATGTGATGGAAGCTAGTTCATGGCATTTTGATCATATGACACTGAATCTGAGTCATTCTCCGTATGAAGTATAAGGCGATTATAGTTCAAGAGTTAGTATAACATAGTGTAACCGGGTATGATGGGTATGCTTGTGATTGTGCCTTAGATGCTTTGAGATGCGGTCACTAGACTATGATACTAATTATATGTCTACTTAACCAAGTGAAATTATGGCATCGACAACCTGACCATGTGGGAGCTTAATAAAGTGGTTGTCCATAGATGTATGAGTTATGATAAGTAACCATGTGACCTTAAATCATTTATTAATGGTAAGAAGAGTGACATTTGTGTGGCCGCTCAACCATATGGACTTCTGATAATGAAGTGGCCATAAGACTATGTGGGCATATAAGAATTGTGTAATTACTCAGACTCGTGGACTATGTTGATGATGTAACTTCTTGGGTATGTGAACTTAGGATATGTGTCAGATTGATTATGGATCCTACCTTGATGTAAATACTGCATATTTCACCATTTATCCATTAGGGTAGCTAATTCTAAACTTGTACTACTTTATTATATGCGAGTTACCTATATTATTTAGTCGATGGGATCCACCGTAATGTTTGTGTGTGGACCCATCTGCTTATAGTACCACTTGGAAGTAGGACCCACTACGTTGTATGAGACAAACCCATGTCATCTAACCGTGTTTAACTCTTATGTGTATATTATATACACAAGTCATTTAACTTAGGACTCATTATATCTTATGAAGTTTACCTGTGCCTTCCAAACCATTGTAGAACTGATATGATAATTATTTGTAAATCCAACCTACTAACCACCCACTTGAAGGTGAATCCCACTACATTATATGAGTTTTGCCAGCACCATCCATCCTGTGGCTCATTTACTATATGTTATAATCATGCCTTTCATCTCATAACCACTTAATGCATGTACTTTGAGTCATCACTACTCATTAACCATAAGGCCCAGTTAGGGTATAACCATGTGGTCCCAATAGAAAAAAATCATGCCGTGTCAAAACCACTAATGGAATATCCATCTTGCGAAGGATATAGTGTAATTATGAATACAATTAATGCCCGTGATTATGATAACTATGGATGATATTAGTGATGTTAGTGATTATGGTTAATAGAAGCATGTGATTTAATATCTTGATTAATGTTATTCCACTCTCTAGCATACTAAATTCATCTACTTAACCATGTTGATATTGAGCACATTCATATACTATGGAATGATGGTGTGTGCAAGTATACTTCAATATATTTGTTCATGTGTAAGATATGTCCCTTTCAGTTTAGTCACATGACCATGGATTGATATAGTTGATAGTGGTATATGATGATTATATGTCATGTTTGGCTTAAAGGTTAATTAGACCATAAATTCATAACATTATATGCATACCACATGCACTTGAACATATGCCTTATCATGGTTGCTTGAATTCATGTATAATCATGACATACATGATGATCGAGATACCACAGTCATGCCATATAACATGAGTTGGATCTTGATGATGAAATGTATATCTATGATGATGACTTGGGTTATACCTAAAAATGAACGGGACACCGAAAGTATGGAAATAGTAGGGGATGATGTGCCCCTGGGCTTGAAAGTCCCTAAACCCTTATGCTAGCTAAAGTTGCCTCATCGTCGGACTGAGTAGATACATGGGTCATGGATTTGATTCCCCACTAATGAGGTCAGGTTAAGAAGAGGTGGGTCTAACCTGCTTAAGATCTGAGGTGCAAATAAGGACCAGTCTGACTCGCCAGTGAGGAGAAGCGCGGATGAAGTCCGCTGCTGGCATGCCTAGTGAAAGCCCACTGCAGGGCGGGTATGTGAGGTTGATTACTAGTGTCTGGTGCATGAGTATCCACCACGGTGTTTTTCATGATATACAGTTAGTGGTGGTCCGCCACAGGGCAGGTATGCGAGGTTGATTACTAGTGTCTGGTGCATGGGTATCGACCATGGTGCTTCCCGAGATATACATTTATGATATGGTATAACAATATGATGATGATGATGTGATTGCAGATGCGTGTGATACAGTTATGGCTATGGTATAGGAGAAATGAAAATATGACTTGGTGATGCCAGTAGCATTGATTCAGAGTATTACTATGATGCATATGCATTACATTGGCATTGACATCGTACCTTACATACTACACGCTTTTCACCATACATGATTTCTTTGTGGCATATTTATCTTTCTTGCATGTAGGACATACTGCACACATGAGTGTGCTCACTAGGTTTTTTGCCTAAGATTCTTATTTTTCATTTTTTTCAGGGCTGGAGTAGCTTGGAAGACTTAGATTTCTTGATGCATTGCATCTATTTTTCGATTTGGCAATGTTGACATTATGTACCTTTTGTAAAATATTATACTTGTAATCATCAGGATTTATAATGGAGAGTGTTGCTTGGTATTTTGATCATGGATCTTCATGCTCAGGTATTATATATATATATATATATATATATATATATATATATATATATATATATATATATATATATATAATAAAAAATCTTTCTTGTGGTGAGCCAAACTCGAGACTTGGTGTATGGAAGTCGAGTGTCAGATTCGAGGTATCACGGAAGCTGTCCGTCCCCAAATTTGGGGTGTGACATTTATGTTGTTCAGAGCCAATTATTCATTCCTTCTTCATGACACATCACCTATCCCGCCAATCAGCATTCTACTGCCTAACCCTCAAATCCTTCTTGACATTATGGAGGTTTCCTCGTCAAGGGAAGTAGGAGTCTAAGTGTTGATGATGTAGAGCGCGGCAGAGGTGCGAATTTTTCCTCATAGTGTAGAAGTGGATCAAGATGCATCAATCTTTCCACCAATCATTGAGGAAACGACAATTGATGCGAAGCATGTTCAAAGCAGAAGGGGTCATGGTTGCGCCCTCTACTGCACCTAATACACTAGCCCACGAAATCCATTTCTCAATAGAGCCTACCGGCGTGGCGACTCCCACAACACTTGACTCTAGCACTGGGGTTAGGGAGTCATCTTTAAACATTGCCAATATTGTTGTGGAAATGACTGGTCCTTCATTCACCCCTTCCGAGATGAGGGCTCTAGTTACATTAGTCCCTATATTAGCCCCCACGACAAGTATATCTCTTTCAAATGTTTATATAGTATAGCATTTCTTTATAGATAACGCTTTCTTTTTCTTTTTCCCTTACATTGTTATCATTTTTATTTTTCTCGTAGTTATCCCATCTTTGAGCAACTCGACAAGCTCCAATTCTTTAACCACAAAGCTGGATATTCTTTCTTTAGAAAAGATCCCTCCATATAAGCTTATTTTGGTGAAGAATACCTTGTCCGTTGTTCCATGCATGTTTCAAGATCAAGAACAATGGCCTTATCTCAGCGATGCCCTGGAAATTTTGGACAATTCTGCAAGGTTGGCTAAGATTAATATCCCATCGCTACACGATTCTTTAATTCATTTTTGTGCTTTGCTACAACAACTAGAATTGGCACACAATATCGTTAATGCACTAGAAGTACTTCATTGTCAGAAGAAATTACTACTTCTTAAAGACAAGATCTTTATAACTTCAGCTATCATCTATGGCTATGACAAGGAGTGTAATTCTCTTCAAGAACAAATGAAGGCTTCTAAGCAGACTATGGTATCCATTAATGAGTAAATAGACAATATTTAAGTTTAGAAGCAGGCAGAGGAGCTGATGGTGAGCAAGATCAAGGCCAATATTGCAGAGAACACTAATATTGTAGAACTCGAGAAGTTAGAACTTTCAAAAGATAAAGTGATCGTTGTTTCCCTAGAGCAAGAGTTGACTGGTGCTCCTGACCAAGACAAGCTTATTATTGAAGTCGAGCATAATACTGTCATGGCCCAAATTCAGTTCAAACAAGATTTTTAAAAGTTTATGCTTGCTTTAGACATTTCTGAAGAATTGTAATGTCTTAATGATCATCCTGTATCGACATTTCCATTATATATATATATATATATATATATATGAAGTTTGGCATTATTTTGAATATCCTTTAAATATAAATGATATGGATTATTCGCACAACCCAGTATACAACCGTAGGTATTTATATATTGATAATTTATGTCTTAATTGCATGTTCTTATTAACTAAGAGAGATAATATGATGAACATATATTTATGAATAATGACTTTCCTTTTCATCAATTCATGCTTCGATTTCATATTCCATATGTTTTCATAACTAAAGGCATAGCATGTCAATAATATAATTTGTGCTCGTTAGCATGCACTACTCAATATTCTCTTAAGTATTTGGAGCAACCATAGTTTAAGCTCTTGAGCATTTGGAGAACTACAATTTTTTAGGCTCTTAGGTATTTAGAACAAGTAGGGTTTATGCAAAATGATCTCTATAACTCTTATGAGTTCACTAAACCACTACAGCCTTGAGAGTCCACATACTGCAATCCATCAGAGGTGCCCATGGAAGCTATTAAGGTGGTGAACTCAATAGAATTTATGCATAGGGTTGGCCTCGATAACTCTGTAGAGTTCACGGGGCTCACAAGGCTACCTGTGTAGGTAACAGATCCAAGGTTGCTAGTCCATCAATGATGGGGGAGCTCATATAGAGGTTGACCCTTTCCCATGAGTTTTTAATGAATTCAAGCCAGGATCATGGGGGGTCTTACACATGGTTGGCATATATATGGATGAACCAAAGAGCTCACACTGCAGCCCTCTTTTTCTTCACTTGTATGACCCGAATCCACTCATAGGGGGGCATGTTCTCTCACTCATCTCCATGGCGCTATCAAAGAGAGATACAGGCGGCATGGGTCTTATGCGTGGTTGGCCTTCAGGGGCTTTTTAAGGCCACTGGCGCTCTCTGTTGCCCACATGGATCTAAGCATATGGTTGGCCTTCGTGGTCTTTTTCTGGCACTTGCTGTTGCCCACATAATGTTTGGTGAATCGACGTGATATAATATAAGTCGTATACGTGGTTGGCCTTAATGAACTTTTAACCGCTAGCTCTTACCTCCACCTTGCATGATGAATCATTGATATAATATAGGTCTTATGTGTGGTTGGCCTTTATGGGCTTTTAGCCACTAACTCTCACCACCGCCTCGCATGATGAATCACTTATATAATATACCTCTTATGCATGGTTGGTGATCTTCATGAGCTTTTAGCCGCTAGCTCTCACTGCCGGCTTACATGATGAATTACCGATATAATATAGGTCTTATGCGTGGTTGTCCTTCACGGGATTTTAGCCGCTTGCTTTCACCGTTGCCTTATATAGTATAAAATGAATTAGTGGCACAATCAATCAACAATAATCGATGATAATATCTATTTGATGATAATTGGTGATAATATTAATATGGAGATAATTACAGTATATCTGTTAATGTTGTTTTCTGGTTAACCCTTCTTGGACCCTCAAATACCTGCAAAAAGAATGAAACAAGGAAGACCCTAGCTAGTGCAAGGGACCCTCCGATGTCAAAGTTAGGAATCTATGTCTTTATAAAAATGGTTTAGCATAAAGGGTTATGTGAGCGTACCTTTCACCATTAGGGATACATCTATTTATAATTGGAGGGAAGTAGTAGCATTGAGAGAACTTCCCTATTCAGTAAGTGCGTGTTGTTGAAGCATTTGGACTCCTAACGCATGGCAGATCTCCTGGGATCCTTGGCGGAGATCTCAGAATCCTGAACTGATCGCGAGTTATTTTTCGTGATCCTTAGAGGAAATATCGGACAGGTCTTCCTTTATATTAGGTTGGTCTTGTTCTAGAGAGTGGGGTGTAGTCGTCTGAGCTTCGATTAAGGTTGGCCGGTGGAAGTTACAATGCCGACCGAGCTATAAGAAGGTCGGCATTATCTACTGATTAAACTGATCAAAGATCCTTGTGATCTTTAGTTCCTATAACCCTTGAGTTTCATCATTGTCTTCCCTAGAGAATCCGTTCTGCGTTTGTAATGCCCGGAGTTTTCCAAACCCAAGTATATGATTCGTTTTGCAAAAACCTGAGTGTTAACCTTTAAAGATAGTAAAATTTCACGTATATTTTTTCTTTTTCTTTCAGACTTAGCAGTTTAGGGGAAGGGGAACAAATCAAGCATAAAGGAAATTGTATACACATCAAAATTATAAGAGCGGTTGCCCAAAATGACTTATACAAACCAATGTCTCTATGTTAATAAATACAAGAATTACAAGATTTAACACATGAGAAATAATAAAATGCATATAAACTCGAGCTACAAGATCATGTAGCTTCTCTTGACGAATACAATCATGCGTCCCTGATAATCGTATCTTACTCATGAATATCATTTAAATCACCTGTGCTACCTGTATGGTTATATATTTGATGAATGAGTGGCCAGCTCAGTGTGAATTCCCCTCAAGATTACACACCACCGCATTAGTTAAGTATAGTTTTAAATAATAAGATGTACAAAATATTTCATGATGCGATCTTGTTTAAGTGCATGGATGCGTGAATGCACATCAACGAGGGATGCACATCCAGTTGGCCAAGCGATTAGACCTTTCAAATAGCAGTCTATTCATGCAAGAGAATAGGCTTTTCAAACAATCAGCTCATTCAACTTACAAAGTAGTGGACCTTTCAAACAGTCGGCTCACTTAGACATGGATAGGCCTTTTAAACAGTCGGTCCATTCAGGCAAGAGAATGGGTCTTTCAAATAGTCGACTCATTCAACTTGTAAATGAACGAGTCTTTCAAAGTCGATCCACTCGAGTAAGATAGTGGGCCTTGCAAACAGTCGGCTCACTTAAGAAAGAATGGGTCTTTCAAACAGTCGACTCATTCAAGCATGAGGATGGGCCTAGTAAGAGAATGGACCTCTCAAACAGTTAGTCCATTCAGAATGCAAGTTCCATTAATGCATAATTAATCTCATCCATTATTATTCTAATTCACAAGTAGTCAATTTAGAAAAGCTCAAAGGACACTATGGGGGGCTCGTCACCCAATATAGGCCGACAACTCTGGCATAGTGTCCCATTCCACCATCCCCGACTCATGAGACTCCATCATTAGGATGTTTAATGGCATCCTCCTCAACCAGTGGCCAATCACAGTCTATCAAGTGGGACTTGCCATCGCATGGTCACACAAAATAATCCATCAAGCCGCCTAAGGAAAATATGTAATAATCAGGCCCACAAGGGGCATATATCAAGCAGGAAAAATGCCACATAGGCATAACAATCCATGGATGGTAAGCCTACATCAATGTTTCATTTCATCCATCAATCAAAGTAGCCACTAGGTGAGGGTCCATTATAATCACAATCAGTTAAGTTACATCCCAAGTCTGGGTGTACATATATAAGTGGGGTTTTCCACTGATAGATGTAGCAGTTTAAGTTCTTCAAGCAATCTATAAACAATCCATAAACATGAAAGATACAAAAGTACAACATATGGATATTTATACGAACTAAGTGTTGAGCATATGATTGATAATCAAATTCAATATCTAACACAAGTTATCATGATTTAGAGATATCAATTATCAGTTGAAATAAAATGAACTATTACTTAAACTAACAAGTAAGAGGAAAACTCAAAGGGAAAGATTCATCACCTTATGTTTCGAATCTCCTATAATGTCGCTAGGAAGTGTTGACGCCCTTAAACTCGATGGGGACAACGAAATCCACTAAATTCGGTTGGACTCACTATAGGCGATCAAGTCAATGACTTGACTCGGTTTTAGAATGAATCGGCTTAACAACTCAACCCTCCACTGCTCTTCTTCTTTTCTTTTCTTTTTCTACTTCCCTTCTTCTTTCCTTTCCTCCTCCTCATTACCAAATAGGGTTTGAACTCGACCCAGCCTAAAATCAACTTAACCTTGTCAGCAGCTAACTGAGTTAACTTGGTTGGGTGAGGAAGGGCCTAGTCAGCATGGAGAAACTCTCCCTCACAAATCTTCTTCTTCTTTTCTTATTTCTATTCTTCCCTTATCTTCTTCCTTCCTCTTTCCAAACTCTATAAAATAGCAAAAAAATGACCAGTAACTTGTTGGAACCATAGCAACCAATCCGACGGACGAGTCGACCGAACTCAATAGCTACCCTCTACTTGCTAAAATGACTCGACAGTTAGTCAAGATCTATACAAGCATCTCAACTCAACAAAAACTCCACAGCAACTCTCTCCCATGGTTCTTCCACCCCTAGACTTCCCATGCCAGCATAGAATCAACCCAACTTACTGAGTCTATGGAACAACGACTCAGCGATTGTACAATCACAACACAGTCTTAAACCGGCCGCACGACTCGTCAAATCCTCAAGATTAACAACAATGTTCACGGTCGCATTTGGGATTGAGTTTCTGTCTAACCCAACAGTAGACCATGCGTCGGCAGTGAAGGCCCAACTCAACTCGCTAAAACTCCAATCAACTCAATGAGTTAATGCACCCCGAACTTGGCAAGCCCGACCCTGCAGATTTGCATGAGCTTAACAGCCCCATTCTTCGATCTATCTTCTCCTCTTTTTCTCCTTTCTAAGATGGCTAGAGCTAGCCTGACTTAGCCCCAATGCACCAGACCCAACTTACAACCCAACGAGTCGAGTTGAAGTGGTGCAACGGCAAGCGTCCTCTCCTTTTCTCCCCTGTCTTCTTTTTTTTCTCTCTTTATTGCTCCACCTTCTTCTTATTTGGGATCTCAAGAAGGTTTGAATGAACCCAGACTCGGACAGACTCAGTATGGTGTGGCATGAAAGTAAATGAGGAAGGAGGTCGGCCTCTAATGGTGGATCGAAATCCGATGGGCCTTCCTTCATCCTACCTGTTATGGACTAATCTAATAGATCCCAGGAAGCTTGCTGATAAGCTCTTTCGAAGCTTGGAGGAAGTTCAAGAGGTGGGTTCGAATGAAGGAGAAAACGATGATTTTCTCGGGTTTTCAAAAGAGAGGGGAGGAGCTCGTTCGTATTTATGTTTTTCTCCCACTGCATTATTAACCCCTCAAGCCATGAAGTCACTGATTGATATAGATCTTCTGGTGGGACATGTATAACATCATCATGCACCTAACATTCATGACATCATTTTCCGTAGGCTATTGCATCTTTAAACATAAAGGGCCAATAATACCCCATGTGATGTATATAGTGAAACAAATTTCGACCGACCTGATGAACCTTACATTCTCCTGAGTGGGCTTCTCGTAGCACATAATCGCCTTCTTCTGTATCTAAACACCACAATAACATTTCATTATAAGATTTTCTGTATAATACCTTATCATGTATGATGAATCTTTTCGACCATTGTTTAATATGTAGTTTGCTCGTTCTTCTGGAAAAATTCCATATTTAAGATAATCAATGAAGGGCTACCACCAGTCATCAATCGTGACTTCTAAACAAGACACATGTTATGCTTTAACAATCTCGATCATAAATTCTGACAATGGCAAAAATCTCCGTTCTTCGATTTTTATCTGGAGAGGGCTCCTATGACAACAAGAAAGAGCCACAGCCAGACTGGCTAATGCATCTGCCCTCACGTTCTAATATCATGGTATATGTTTAATTTCAACATTACGAAACCCCTCCTATAATTATTGCGGTCATCAGCAATAAGGTAACAATTCTGGATTTCTTATTTTAAATTTTGTTGTTAGCTGATTTATTTCCAACTTGGAGTCCCCAAAAATCTACAGAGCTTGAATTTTCATCTCATGTGCTATCTCCAACCCTATAGTGAGGGCATTATACTCAGCCTCATTATTTGTGTGCATTGTACCGAACGTGAAAGAATATAGCAACAGATCGCACTAAGGACTGATAAATATTACTTCGATGCCTACCCTAACATTTGGGAGGCACCTTAAAGTACATCTACCATGAACTGGGGTGTTCGACTAGTAACACCTATTCGTTTGGTAAGTCATCAAAAATCTCTTCATGGTCTAAAACTAGATGTGCTGCTAAAAATCAGTAATTACCTACCTTTTTACCACTTCGGTAGCTCATAAGCTATTGTGAACTCAGAGAGAACCAGCATCCATTTTGCCACTCTTCCATACAACATCGGACTTGTCATTAAGTATTTTATTAGATCCACTCTGGAGATTGGTGTTATTTCATTATATAGACAATAATCTCACAATTTTTATAATGCAAAAATGAGGGTTGGGCATATTTTTTCGATGGACGAAGAATTGCATTTTGCCCCTATTAATGTCCTACTTAGATAATAGAGGGTGCTCCCTTTCCCCTATTCATTGCATTGGGTGAATAAGGCTCCCAAAGAGTTTTCACACGCGGTGATATATAAAATCAAGGGCTTGTCATTCACGGGTGTTGTAGGCACTAGTGGTTGCTTTAGCAAACCTTTGATGGAATCGAATGCATTTTCACATGCTTGATCCCATACGAATTCTACTCCCTTCTTCATGAGGTGAGTAAATGGCTGGCATCTCCCTGCCACGTTCGAGATAAAGCGTCGGATATAAGATAGTTTTCCTTACAAACTTTTGAGTTCTTTTAATATTTTTGGGGGTGGGATTTCTCGAATAGCCCTGATCTTTCCTGGATTAACTTCAATTCCCCGATGCCTGATAATAAATCCCAGGAACTTACTTGACGATATACCGAACACGCACTTTGTCAGGTTCATTTTCAATTGTTTCTTCCTGGTCGCCAAAAGACTGATGATAAATGCTCACAATGCTCTTCATGATCACAAGACTGGACTACCAAAATAATTGATATAGCATTCAATATGTTTGTGCATCATGTCCAAAAAAATATTCTGCATTGCTCTCTGATAGGTAGGCCTAGCATTCTTGAGCTCAAATGGCATGAGTTTGTAACATTATATCCCTAAGGACGTCCTGAACATTGTAGCCTCTTCATATTCGGGTGTCATACATATTTAATTATACACAGCATACCCATCCAGGAAGGATATAACTACGTACCTCATTATACTGTCGATTAGTAATTCTGTTATAGCCAGCGGGAAGTCATCTTTTGGGCATGCTTCGGTTAGATATCTGAAATCAACACAAACCCTGATTTTCCCACTCTTTTTCTTTATAGAGACAATGTTAGAGATCCACTTGGAATATTTAACTTCCCTTCTGAAACCAACTTTAATTAATTTCTTTACCTCTTCCTCCATCAAAGGTAATTAAGTCGGGATGAAAATGCCTTTATGTTTGTTGACCGGCTTTTTATCTTTAGGAATGTTAAGCTAGTACATTCCCATTGTTGGTTCTAAACTAAGCATTTCTACATATGTCCAACCAAACACATCTTTATTCATTTTCAACAACTCAATGTACTAGTCCACTTCTTGCTCTGATAAGCCAACACTTATATATGTGTTTCGAGGTTCACCCTTTGTTCCTAGATTTACTTCTCATAACCCATCAACGGTCAGTTGCCCTCCATCTTCCATTTACTTGGGCGTTATTTCGGGGTACTTTATCTCTTACTTTCATCTGTTTCAGTATTCATTTCTTGACTGACTACCGGGGATGTGTGAACCATATGCACTTGCGCATGTGTAGGGGATGCCCCTAGTCTACAAGGCTTTTCTCGTTTTCTTTTGTGTACACCGATCGGGACTTGTATGCCCTTGCCATTATTCAACCCTATTGGCTCATCACAGTCGAACCATATACTTTGCATAATCTTTCTACTAATTGGAGTATATCTTTTCGTATCTTCTAACAGGAGCTTATTGTGAATCGTTGATTCACCTGTTGCTCCATCCATTTCTTTTTCTAAGGCTATATAAAACACAATTGGCTTCAGATGAGTGGAACTAGGCATACACAAAAAAATTTAGCATAACAGAAAATAGTTTACTTCTTTCTGCCCGTGATGATGACACTGTATAATTTGATTGTATAATCTTCATCTGTTTAGTGATAACAACGTTAGAAGCAGTTGCCCTGGTTGCCTCAGATGCTTTTGAATGAAAAAGAAATTTCTTTTTCTTGCTAGCTTTCACACTTAACTCTTGAATTTTTGGTTGCCTCATGCCTTTTTCCTCAGGCAATTCTACCTCTACAACTTCCCTTTCTATTACCGAGGCTTCATCTCCTTTTAACGATGAATCTTATTTGCTTCTCGATTCATCTTTATCTTTCGCAAATTCATCATAGTAACTTGTGTCTACGAAGAAGGACTCCGCCATTGTATATGGCTTCGTGTAGGCCATCACCTTATACTGAAGACCATTCCTGCAGTATTTGAAACACTGATGCAATGTGGATCGCACAATGACATACTGGTGCATCCATGGGCGCCCCAAAAGGAGATTATATGTTGTTATTACATCGATCATGTAACACAATATTCGTAACCAAATCCTTGATTTCTAATACCAGCGTGATTTTTTCCAACGCTCTCTGGTCATCCGGATTGAACCCTTGAATCATCATTCCACTAGTAAGCAGATGCGAACGGTGATATCCCAGCTTACTAAGCATGCTCAATGGAAAAAACTTCACTACGAAGCCGTTATCCAACATTATGCACTTGACTTACCTTTTGCGGATATAGCCAACGATTATAAGCGGCCTATTATGTTCCTTTTCACCAAGTGTTAAGTCATCGTCAGAGAAAGTAATAATGGACATGCAACTATTCATCTTCGTTCCTTTGTACGCGTTGCTTTGCACTACACTATCATCCTTTCCTGCTCTTATATTTTCTATTTCAACGAGTAATTCCTTTCTCATGCTGTCGTTGGATAGAGCTTGAATCAATGTTTGACAAAAATCCTTAAATAGCCACAATGCATCATATATAATTAACCTGGAAGGAATCCCTTTCAGATGACTTACGACATCGTAAGTCACTTTATCAGCTAACAAGGCATCATAGAATGACATCGTGTCCCCCTAACTCTCTTCATTACACAAGGAATCTCTTCTATGTGACGTTCTCAGAGTCTTCCCCTATGTTGTTGTGGAGTTTCATAAGGGGCTAGCTATCTTTTTCACCGAGAGCAATACGACCACGGCTACTTTATGTGTGTTTCCTAATGGGGGACGAGCTAACTCTGTCGATGAATTAATAATAACTACATTGCAACTCTCACTTCTTTGCCTATTATGCATGTATGGTGTAAGTTGTGTTTATTTGACCCCTCCGTGTTTGGCCTTCTCATGAACCATATGTGAGCGACTCATGTCCCACACGGACACCATGTTTGTCGTCACTTTCATATTCCATTCTTTATCCTTCTCTATCATGATCTTGCCTCGATTCATCATTTTCTGGAGTATAGTCTTTATTGTGAAGCAATTTTCAATCAGGTATCTAAGCATACGATGATAGTGATAGTAATTCTTTTCTTTCATCTTTATTACTTCTTCCGGGCACTTTGGTTGGGGTAACTTGATCAATCCGCTGACATTAGTCACTGCGTGACATGGACCTTAAAGAGTCATTTCAGTCTAAAAGGTGGCCATTTTTCTGGTTATAACTTCAAGCGCGTGGGCTTTTGTGGCAAGATCATAGAAAGTATGTATGTTAGCGCTTGTTAGGCTAAACGTTACTCCCATTTCCATGAAGTTCAGGCACATTTTGACGTGCTGTCTTTCCCCGAGGAGCTTCTGGCACGATGCCCCCATATTCTTCCATTGGTTGATGAATTTCTCGACTGACTCACCTTCTTATTGTCATATGGAAGCTAGCTCAGTCAAGCTAGCGTCCCTATCAGACAAGAAGAAATTGGCCATGAAAGCATCTTGCACTTGGTCCCAGGTATGTATGGATTATAGCACTAGGCTTGAATACCATCTAAAGGCCTTTTCGGTCAGTGATGATCCAAATAATCGTAAGCAGTACTACAGAACCATAGAGAAATTGCCCATGGTCATGATGAAATGCATTAGGTGCTCCTCTGGTGATCCATCTCCATTAAACTTTTGGAAGTCTGGATACTTGAAGTTTGTCGAGAATAACACGTATTCGACTTTGGGAGAATACGACGTTCAGGATCGAAACCGTCCTGGGTGTTCTCTCTCTCTCTCTTTCCATTTTAATGGTTTCAACCACCACTTGTCATATTTCATCTTGCATTATTGTGCGAGCTACGAGTGTCAATCTGTGAGATCCTATTCTTAGAGGTTTTGAACCCTTTAGCTGTTATTCATTCTCGTTTAGCACAACCATCAATGAAGGGGTAGTGACCTGGGCTACGTTGTGAGCCAATGCAGCCAATGCTTCTCTGAGATCTTTACACTCCTTCATTAGAACGGCTTGTGCACGAGCTGTAAGTGTTATGATTTCATATCCCTTTGGTTGTCAAATTTTGTGGTGCCAAAACCTATATCTATGTCTTGTATATCTTGTGTTTCATGTTTGAGACTATTCATTGCAATCAAGACATCGCATTGCAAGACAAGAACTTAAATGAAGAACGTTTCAAGCCATGGATGAAGAATTTAAGAATAGAAGTTTTCAAGTATGCATGCTCAAGATACAATCAAGTTCAAGTATAGTAGAAGACTTTGTCAAGTCAAGATCAAGCTCAAGAAGGCCTACTACAAGATTTGTATATTCTCAAGCTTCTCTTAAGGGTCATCTAAGTGTACAGACTTTCAATGTCCATCTCACTTTTAAGGTTTGTTTGACCTTAGATTGACCTTAGGATGGACTTTACTGTAGGTCATTCTGGATACATAATTCATATATTTTAATATGCTTGTTTGGCCTGTTCTAAGACCAGTCCTAGGGACTTCAAAACCAGTCCTAGCTCTGCTACGACCAGTCTTAAATTTTTCAGGACCAGTCCTAGGTTGTTGAAGATTTTTGGATCATTCTGGTTGTCCTACGACCAGTCTTGGACATCTTATGACCAGTCCTGTGAGTTCTACGACTCATCCTTCGACCAGTCTTAGCCCTACGACTCAAACTCCAGCAACTAAACTGGGAGTCCTACGACCGGTCGTAGGTGACCCATGACCGGTTGTAGGCTACCGAGGACCGGTCGTGGAACAGCAAATCCTTAACCCGCGAAAATCTTTGAAAATCTTTAAAGCTACGACCAGTCTTAGGATTTTAAGACCAGTTGTGTCATACCCCAAACTCAAAAACTGGGCTCACAAAATTCTCGATCACCGAATCAGCGCCGACAGCCTCCATAGAACCCCATTCGTGGCTCCCAGTGCCCATTTGCCAGGTTTCGATCCTGGGATGCTACGAAGAGGATTTTCAATGTTAGTTTGATTCATAATAAGCATAACCAAGGCATAACCCACAAATAACAACCAAAAACTCCATTACATTTCTACTATGATCAAAAAATTTACAAGTACAATGAGCATAAAGGAAAATACAATGATGATGAACAAAACTCTGAGATAATCTGCAAAGCACTCTTGCCTCAGCGCTTCTGCGCCCCAACGTCACTTGCACACAACGGTTGTGCATAAGCTTATAAAAAGCTTAGAGGGTGGTGAAAGTGTGTGCGTAAGGTAGTAATATGATCATGCAATATCAGAGTAATGCGGAATATGCAGATGGATCCATAAATATCATGAGTTGTACCAAGGCTATGCGATGCAAGATGCAAGTCAAGCATACAATCATCATCTAAGTCCACATGTCAATACAGCTCAACTCTGAGATATCACCGGGGTCTAGTACACTCTAAACCAGATTGCCACCACATCACGCGCAATAAGGTAAGTGGAAGAGACCTCACTATCCGTCTGCCAATATCGGGCTTGACTCGCCGATAGCGGACCCATTCCTTGAGTTGGTCAAACTCAGCCTAGCATTGTCCCCTACTCTCAGGCGGGTAAGGCCGCACCCCCTTCCAACCGACCACGACACAGTGGAGAGCGCAACCATCTGATAATCGGCACTCGACGCTCATCTACCCACTCGGTCTAAACGTTGGAGCAACCTCTTGGTACCATAAGAGTTTAGGGACTTTCACCCAGGGATATCTATAGCACCCCATGTAGAACGAGATTTTTGGTATCCAATCCTGTCAACCAAGATACGCCGGTGAAGGCTACAGCCCCGCTGTCGCTAGGGCGTACAGTAATCATGTCATACAACGCGAAATGCATGAATCACACTATCCAATCATGCGGTAAATTCTGCACGTATCGTGCGCTCATGTGGGGTAACACCGCCTAATCGAGGTCCCATAAACAATCTGCCCGAAGGCATATGCTATGATCAGTCACTTCTCATATCAAGCATACATATATGCGTATGATCATGAGTCATTGAACTATACTAAACATGTTATAATGAAATGAACTTCCTTACAACACAGGTGGGCCTGGACGGCCTATACACAATAAGTACGGGCCTAATAATGGGCCCTAAGGAGAATCGTAATGCGAACATCCAACCAGCATTACACTCGCAATGTGGACGTCAAACCAACATTGATCCCAAGGCACGATCGTCGTAAACATCGTTATATAATCAGTGTTGGGATCACACATTGCAATGGACCTTACGTTCATCCCATTGGGCCTTAAATACATCCAATGGGCCATGTCATATGGGCCTTTTACCCGTCAAATGGGCCACATAAATGGACCACACCAATGGGCCTTACGTGCATTGCAATGGGTCATAACCCGTGGGCCTTAGATTGCATCAAATGGGCCTAATCTTATGGATCTTATATGTAACAAATGGGCCACACCAATTGGGCCCCATATGTATATCAAATGGGCCTCAACTCATAGGCCCTAGTACATCTCAATGGGCCTTAACCCATGGGTTTTATACATATCAAATGGGCCTAATCCTATAGGCCTTATATAAATCAAATGGGCTTAAATCCATAGGCCTTATATAAATCAAATGGGCCTAAATCCATAGGCCTTATATAAATCAAATGGGCCTAAACCCACAGGCCTTATATATCAAGTGGGCCTAAACCCATAGGCCTTACATGTCAAGTGGGCCTAAATTCATAGGCCTTACATGTCAAATGGGCCACATCTAAACATAGGTGGCCCACTTGATAAATAGAAATGCATCATTCTTCAACTCATGCTTAAAAATGATCTTTCCAAGTGGATAGACGGTCTAGATGCATCACATGCATCATGGTGGGGTCCACTGTGGTTGGACGGTGCACATGCATCACCATGGGCCCCAGCTCCACCGTCCGCTGGACGGATAAAACACAAATATCATGGTGGGCTTCCACCGTCCGCCTGGACGGTGGATATAAAACACATACATCACTGTGGGCTCCACGTGGGACCCACCTCAAATGTTTATTTGAAATCCAACCTATTGATAAGGTCACATAACCCTGGATGAAAGGGGAAAACAAATTTTATCTTGATCCAAGACTTCTGTGGCCCATAATAGAGGTTTCAAGGGCAGTCACTCAGTCCCACTGTTTCCTACGGTGTGGGCCACTCGAGCGTCAGATCGGCCTCATTTTTGGAGGGGACCCGCTTCAGAGAGCGGCCCGCCAAATGAACGGCGTGGATGTTACATATACATCATGGTGGGGCCACGACAGCAGCCGTGGGATGCTGTTCGTCTGCCCGATGATGCAGCACGTTGCTGCTGTAAATGTCAGGGGCAGCAAGTGCTGCCCCTAATATATATTATTTTATTTTAAAAAAAAAATCTGTTTTCTTGTAGTTTTTCATGTGTGCGGCCCGCATCAAGTAAATCCACCCCGTCCATTGGCTTCTACAGGCTATGACAAGTCCATCAAGTCCAATGTTGAATATTTTTGGCCTAAAAAAAAATTTAAAATGTTTTATAAACGGTGAAAACCACCGTTTTGAAAAGTATGGCCCGCCTGATCATCGAATTGACCTCATTCTTTGGCTCAATGCCTAAAATGACCCAGGGAATGAGGTGGACAGCGTGGATTTAATACATACACCAAGGTGGGGCCTATGAGAGGACCACCCCAAAAGCTTTAAAGAAATTAAGTTTCTTTTTAGTTTTTTTTTTGGCAGAGACGTCCAGCGTCTCAAACGCTGGATGGTTGGATATTTTAAAAAAAATACATTGAGGTAGGCCTTGATTAGGTGGGCCACCTCATGGAAAATAGTGTGGATACATCGTACACAAGGTGGGCCACACTTGATGATTTGGGTAGAATATAAGCCTCATGGTGGGGTCCATTCAAATAGGCCACACAACCCCATTATAATCCCATAAAATAAAAAAAATGAAATAAAAAGGAAGAGAGAGAGATGGAGAGTGGGACACGCTTGTGATGGAGGGTTCCGCCACTATGAGCCCTCCCTTGAAGAAATCATACAATCAAATGGGTCCCTTTACACATGGGACCACCTAAATCGAAAATCAACAGTGGGGATCCTTTCCCCACCAATATGGACGGTCTAGATGACCTTCATAATACCATGAAATAAACATCATGATGGGGTCCATGGGGAATGGCCCCATCATGGAATGATCATGATGATCCTAGTGGACCATCGGCCACATCTTGAGGTCCCAAGTTAGATCCAAACCATTGATCGGTTGGCCTCGCTTGGCCTATCTTAAAAATATGAAAAACTACTATTATCAAGCACCCACCGATCGATCTCTTACTCCTATGGGTTCCTTAGCTCCTTAGCTTTGATTCCAATGGAGGAGATGAGAAATGGATGGCTAAGATGGGAAATCTTAGGATGGAGAGGTGGGCCACACTTGGAGTTTTTTGAAAGAGGGAGAGAGGCTCATACGTGGGATTTTTTGCTTGGAGATAGCTTTGAAAATGAGAAAGAGAGAAAGAGTTGTAAAGGGAGAGAGAGACAGTGATGGGTGATGGAGTGATGGATGGGAGAGAGATGTGTGTGTAAGGCTTTGTTGACTTTGGTGGCCTTTTGTGTAAGAAAGGTATGGGCATGGAAGAACTTTTGGACTTTTGTGGTTTCTTGGGTATGAGTGAAAGGTGATGTGTACTTGACATGTGATGTGATGAGATTGATTGATTGATGGGATTGATGTGACACCTCGTAGAGATTCTCTTAGGTTTTGCAATGCGCGGCGTTTTTCTCGCACCAAACGTTGGCCCACATCTCTTGATCAGGGTATCACCTCGGCGCGCAAGTCGCGGCATTGGAACCACAGCGATGGCGCGGTCGCTATGGTAAAGGTCTTGGGTTGAGTCGATACGGATTAACAGTATATGAATCAGGGTCACGCGTAAATATCGATTAAGGGTCAAAGGTTGCCGAAATTTGACCGGTAAGATCGCTGAAGCCTACGAAATGGTACGATCTAGGATACGGGTCATACAAGTCGTAGACGGAATTTTTTAGGCTATAAATTGAGCACGAAGTTTAGAGTTTTAACAATTCAATTCAACTATATTCAAGCATTCTTTAGGCTATACTCTGAGATAAGTTTGTGTTTATTTTAAGTTACTTTGTGCTCATTTAATATTCCTTTTGCTAGCTTATTTTTTATTTGATTTTGATCTACATTCCAATCTCATTAGAAAAAGGGAAATTTCTGATATTCCTTCTTCTTGGATTTAAAATCAAATAGAACTAGCCCTTTTGATTTAAAATCAATTAGACTTAGAACCATTCTTAAAGTGAGTATTGGACTTTGAACGTTGAATCAAACTTCTACTCCGATTGGTTCTACCAGGCTACTTCAAAAGGAGATTCATGTATTTTACATTTGTGTAATTTACTTTCTTTGGTTTTGTCTAAGATTTTTCAGAAAAATCTCATTGTATTGGTTATCTGAGGAGAGCCAGAAAACTCAGATTGTGTGGGTTTTTGGATTGTGTAAGCCCGAGATCAAAGACACAATTGTGAAGGTTTTAGGTGAACTTGTGAACCTATTTTGATAGTGCATGCTAATATCCCTTGTGTGAGGATATTAGGAGTGGAGTAGCATTCTGTGTGGCTATTGGATAACAGTTGGTGTACATATAGGTGAACCACTATATATCGTTGTGTTATGGATATGCTTTATTCTTTCATTCCTTTATTCATTCAGTTTTGTGGTTTGTGTTTGTGGATGAATGTTGTAATTATTTTATTTCAAGCAAGTGTGGATGAATGTTGTAATAACTTAGGATTTATTTTCTGCAAGTTATTTTGATTTCCTTGCTTTTTATTCCTCATTGGTTTGTGATACAAAGAACGTTCTAGAAATAAGGTTTTCCTACCTTAAATCTTTGGTTTTTGGTGTAAGGTTGTCCTTAAAACTGATATAGTATCATTCTCTTAATTCTAGGCTATAGAGATTATTTTAAATTCAGCATTATGCTTTATTTCTTTTATTATTCCGTTGTTATAAGTTTTATTTGATATTGCCCTATTCACCCCCCCTCTAGGGCATATAGCTAGGCCCTTTCACGAGCCATCTCAGCTAATCTCTCATCTGTAGATAACGGTTGAGTCTGACTTGTCCATACTATATAAACAATTGTTTCTCCACTTCCCAATTGGCCGATCGTTGGAGAAGAAAGAGGATATGTCGTTGCAGGGGAGTTCAAAGAAAAAGATCCCTTATTAGATCCGTTAATACTCCCACATGACCCTAATAATCCTAGCAGGGGCATGTATGGTGTCGGTGTGCGCAGTAGAGTTGTTGCAGTAAATTATGGGGATGATGACTTGTTTAATAAGGCAGACTTCCCTTTCTCTTTTTTGGTCCATCGTAGAGTTGCAACTGGGAGAGCAGGAAAGTCTTACGGTGCAAAGGGAGTAGTCTCATTGTCCTAGATAAAGCAGGAGTGGAGCCAACACGGGGTTTCGCCTCACCATGTTTCTCATAATAGGCCCTCTAACTGCCCACAGTGGGATCAGACTTCTTGTTGGAGGAGACTGAGCCTTTGCTCTCCTGGACGTCACTACCATCCATTCTTCATCATTATTCTATGTTGTTGGTGACATAGAAACCACTCCGGCCATTACCCGTGGCTCATTTCCTTCAGTCAGGACTGACCAAACCTTCTTTACCAAGTCTTTAGGTGGTGGTTGTGCACCACAGATGTAGTTAACAGCAAATCCGGTAGTCATGAAGTAGAAGATTACGTTAATTGTAAGAGAATTCATTACAATTGTGAAAAGATGAGGTTCCCCTGAACAAACAATAGTATGTTAGTAATTTGTGTTAAACCGGGATATACATTGTTTCAGAGATGAATGGGAATGTTCCCATTGAGAGTCACCATTTTAGCACCATTGCGGCGCCAATTGATGATAAACGTTGTTCCAATTATTCCGAAGTTAATATTAAACATAAATATTCCAACCAGAGATTCTAGGTACGATCCCCATCAGAGTCACCATTTTATTTCGACAAGAAACAAGTATCATGGGTTGGAATATTTATGTTTAATAATAATAAAGGAGAATGGAAGAACAATCATCATCAGCCATTTTATTAATTCTGAATTCATATTACATCCCTCGAATTTCCCTCGATTCCAAAACAAAGTACATTTCGTCAATATAATAAAAGATATGAAAACAGTTCAATAGCAATTCTAGCAGCAATCCAGCTTGTATGGCATCCGTCGTAACGACAGAAGAGTTGCACAAGTTCAAAACCCTTCTTCCGCCCTTAATATACTTGGAATACAAATGCAAAAGAGCAACTCATGGGAAATTTCAGCTCTGACAGAAGAATAGCACCAAATCTATGATTATTCATGTAAACTAGACGGTTGCACGGCCGCGCAATGAATCTTTACCTTGCGCCAAAGATTACTCCTATTTTTATGCTTCTCTTTGTATCGTGTCATAAAATACCTGAAGAAAAACTCAAAGAATCTCTGGAACCTCTCTAACTTCTCTAGAGCTCCCTACTTGTGAATGCCTCAAATGAGAGTGACGTTGGTATTTATAGGCCTCCATACATGTGAGCTGTAAAATCTGCACAACATAAGTCAGTTGTCCATCCATGTAACATACTTCTTTTACGTGGTTGTGCAACACCCTTTTCTGCCCAATCTGGGCAATTTTCCCCCTAGGCTATCAGTCTAGTAGTTTCTTTTGTGTTGCACAACCGCGTAACACATATCTATTGCACAGTCGCGCAACAAATCAAATTTATGCAGATTTATTCTCTTTCCATCATTTTTGTTCTCCAATACACTCTATGTAACACCCCATACTTTTCAGTACTTGGGTGTTACTATGTAAACATAACCAAGCATAAACGCAAACCTGATTTGTGTCGACATTCACACATTGTGGCGTAAATCTGACCGTTGGGAGTGATTTGCAACCATAAATTAGTGCATCCATTCTTTAATTTTTGATATGGACCATCACACCACCAAATGGACTTACTTTTGGGGTTTTAGTCTCCTTGATAAACAAATCATAGCATCCATTGTCAACATTAAACCCTAAATTATAAGATCCACCGTTCATCATGTTCTTAATAGCCTGACGATCAAACCACACCTAAACTACACGATCAAGCTTAAATTTAACTATTTGAAGAATGATCGCTAGCTTCGGGACCCAAATCAATAGGTCCACTAATTGCCGGGTTTATAAAATTCCATCGGGAAAGTCAGCCATTGGATTGAACTATTAGAACATCTACTTATAAATCCAACCAATGGATTATAGTTAAAAAATCCCTATGGCTCTTAGAACAGTTAATAATTGATTTGGAAAGGGTGGGATCACCAGACTGATGATAATCTAGTATAAGAATTCAAATTACAAACGGATGGCCGATCTGCCTCATTCTTTAGATCGGGTTCTAAAATGAGCTAGCAAAACGAATGGACGGCCCGAATCCATCAAAATAGCATTGTGGATCCCACACGAGAGTGGATGTGCACATGGAATGCGTGCACTCACTGTGCACTAGTCCGGGAGAATCGGTCAAACCAGTCCGACGTGACGAAAGAAGAAAAATTCCTTCCTCTCTACTTTCGGATATTTTAAACAAACAGCATCCTTTCGGATGTAATGTGGCCCACCATCATGGATCGGTCCCCTAGTCCGAACCATCCACCGTGTCCAACTGGGGGATCTGACCAAAACCCTGGACATCTTGCACGAGGTAGCTCGTTCACAGGCGCACAAACACGAGTTCAAAAGGAGTTACACACCAACGCATGTCTAAAAATAGAAGTTGTCGAGCTGCTAACCTGAAGATCCATGTACGAGAGTTCCTCAAAATCCTAGCCACCTATCTTGGGCAAATCTCAGCCCTACGTATTGGGGCTCCCTCAACTATCACTTAAAACTTTCCTCCCGCCGCCGCTGCCACAACTCGAAACCCAGATCCATTAAGTAAATGATAAAAACCCTCCATTCAGTGGGTCCCACAATGATTATGGGACCCATCCATACCGTCCATATGTACCAGATCATCGGATTGCCCATTTGTTGGAATTCTGCCATTATCCATCATGACATCTTCTCCGTTGGCTTAAAGAACCCACCACCTTCTAGTGGGACCCATTCATTGATCTAAGCTGTTTATTAGGTGGAAAAGGAGCTCAGAAGATCAATCTTGATGTCTAATAAGGGCCATGCAGACAAGGGGTGTTAATCCAGTCATATGATCAGGTTGCTCGGATTAGAGCCAACCATGTAACTAACCGGGATTAGCGGGGACGGGAGCATTAGGAAACTAATTAAAAGAGCCCTATTAAGCTCTCTATTGGTAAGGGTAGCCCACCCAAAAAGAAAGAAACAAAAAAGAATGAGAAATAGAGAGAGAGAGAGAGAGAGAGAGAGAGAGAGAGAGAGAGAGAGAGAGAAGTGAGCATCGCCTCTCCTTTGTCGCACAGGTCGAGCCTACTCAGTTCGATTCGAGTCGATTCCAGGGTTGTTGCTGGAGTGGTAAGCAGGGCAAAAAAGTAGAAAGAAAAGAAGGAAGAGAGGAGTGAGGAGTAGAGTCGCACTCTTGTTTGAAGGTGAGTCGAGGACGATTACACCAGGCCATTGTCTAAGCTTGGGTTGAGTCCTGACTTGGTCCATGCCCTCCTAGGAAGAAGGGAGAAGAGAGAGCAAGGGAAGGAAGAAGGAGAAGGTAAAGAGATATAGGTAGGGAGAGAGACAGAGAGAGGAAAGAGAAAATGAGAGGGAGAGAGAGACCGTGTGGGGGCTACTACTATCAAGTCAGGTGGACTCGACTCGTTGGATTAGGCTTGGGCCTGGTAGAATATAAAAAAAAAAAAAAAAGTGAAAGCAAAAGAAGAAGGGAGAGAGGAAGAGGAGAGAGAAGAGAGGGAGTTGGTTGTGATTGTTACTAAGTCGGCTCAACTGAAACCAAGTCCAGCTAGGTTGAGCTAGTCCCAGTCAAGCTAGAGTAAGGAAGAGAAGGAGAGGAAAAGAAAGGATGAAAGGAAAAGAGAGAAGAGAGGGGTCTAGGCTGTTGTTGCACCTACTAAGTCAACTCGATGGAGTTGTTGGTCAGAGTTTGGATTTGGCCTACTCTAGCCTCATAGGTGATGGGTGATATAAATCCAAGGTGGGTTTGTGTTGAGTCACTGACTTAAACAGAGGTTTAATTGTGTCGGGTTGCACTTGTGCTATCTAGCGAGCCACACATCTAAGTTGTTCGATCCAGGTGAGGACTCACCCTTCAAGCTTCCCACTTAAATTCATCAATGTAGTCATAGATGATGTTTTAATTTCTTACAGTTAGTAGCTCCTATGTTATTTCATAGTTTACCTCACTATGTGAATATACCAATCTATTGTGTAACTGACTCATGTAGTGTATAATTGATATATCTCTTTAATTTTACTAAGAACAAATAATTTAATTGTCACATGTTATCTCCAGTTATAAAATTTTCTATATATTACCACTTGCGATTACTTGATGAATTGAATAGAACTCATTGTGGACCCACCATCTTGCGGTCCCTATTTGACTTACACGACCTTGATCGCACATTTGCCTTATATGGCTTGGACTGCATATTTGACTTACACCACTAGGATTGCACATCTACCTTGTATGAATTAGACCGCATATTTAACCTACGCAGCTTGGATTGCATATTTGCCCTTCGTGGCTTTGATAAAATATTGATGCCCTTTTGTGGCTTTAATGGTTATATTTGTATAAACTTGTTGATTTTTGGGTTTTAATGCAGAGTTCGATATGATTTTCAGGTGGAGCTAAAGTTCGCTTATCAATTTTCCAGCTATCTTGTGAAGTTCATGCGATTTCCAAATAACGCCGAAGTTCTTATGTTGATTCTCTCTTCATCTTGCAGTGTTCAGTCGTATAGTGATTTTCAGGTGGAGCTAAAGTTTACTTATCGATTTTCTAGCCATCTTGCGGTGTTTAGTCGTATTGCGATTTCTAAGTGGAGCTGAAGTTCGCTTATCGATTTTCTAGCCATCTTACAGTGTTCGCATATGATATGATTTTCGGATGGTCTAGAGTTTATATGTTGATTCTTTCTTCATCTTGCGGTGTTCAGTCATACTGTGATTTCTGGGTGGAGCTGAAGTTCACTTATCGATTTTCTAACCATCTTAAGGTGTTCACGTACAATATGATTTTTGGGTGAAGTAGATGTTTGTATGTTGATTCTCTCTTCATCTTGCTGTGTTCGCTCATACTGTGATTTTTGGGTGGAGCTAAAATTCGCTTATCAATTTTCTAGCCATCTTGCGGTGTTTACATATGATATGATTTTCCAGTGAAGTAAATGTTTGTATGTTAATTCTCTCTTCATCTTGCGGTGTTCATTCAAATGGTAATTTTTGAGCAGACCTAAATTTCACTTTTCGATTTTCTAGCCATCTTACAGTGTTCACATACGACATAATTTATGGGTAAAGTAAAGGTTTAAAAGTTAATTTTTTATTCACTTTGTGGGGTTCACTTGTATTATGATTTTCTACCCATATTGTGAAGTTCAAGTACAATGTGATTTCCAGGTGCAACAGAAAGTTGTATGATTGATTATTTGACTATATGGACACGTTCATTGCATTGTGATTGCTCTTACATTTTTTTAATGTTAAAATTTTGTTGACTGGCTTATTTCTAAATATATGATCATAATTTTAAATTGCGTTGTTTAATATGTCCCTCTCATATCTTGCGATTTATACTGGATTATAAATTATGAGTGTATAATCTTAGAGGGTACTCCTCACTACGATAGCCATTGACGCTATCAAAATATAATAGTTGATGCAAGTGTATAGCGAGTTGATGCTGTTCACTTGGTTGCTGGAGTAATTCAGGCAGCTAAGAAGCTAGACGGGGTCCTTATGGCCCATATTGAGTTCCATCATTAGATAATAGATTTTATTTTTGTTTAATGAATTTTGTTATTTGGGATTGTATAAGTCCAGTATGGGCACTACATTTGGATTTTTTTTATGGTGTTCAAAATATTTTTATATAATGCATGGTTTACTCCGCATACGTTTACTGCTAACTCTGATTAATGATAAGATGGTTTAAATTTATACTAAATTTTAAAAGCTAACACTCGGGTTCTTGAAAAAACGAGTAGTATACTCGGGCTTTAAAAACTGGGGCGTTACACTCTAACATATGGGGTTCTGCTCCGATTACTTCTGAATTTAGTTATACATATTTTATTACTTTTGTTGATGATTAACTCATATAACATTTTAATAGATTAATAGAAGTCTTATCTGTATTACAAACCATCATCCGATATGTTAAGGCACAATTTGGAAAGGTCATAAAGGTTTTTTTATCATATAATGATAAAGAATACCTAAAGTAAATAACTTAGTACATATTTTTATGAATGGGGAATTGAATCAAACATCATGTGTTTATATCCCACAACAAAATGGATTTGCTAAATGTTAAATCACCATTTGTTGAAGGTAATCAAATCCATCATGTTAGAAGTATCAATTCCTATAGCTAATTGGAATGAAAGTGTCCTCACTCCTACATATATGATCCATCAAATGTTATACCCATTTTTAGGAAATAATTATCCTTTATAACTATAAAATTATAATACTACACTTTTTTTTTTATATCTTCCCACTTGTGTGCTTGGGTGATTTATTTTGTCCATGTGGTTGGTCCTCATGAAGAACATAAACCCCTATCAGCTTGGTGCATC
Source organism: Magnolia kwangsiensis (assembly GCA_037074715.1). Lineage (NCBI taxonomy): Eukaryota > Viridiplantae > Streptophyta > Magnoliopsida > Magnoliales > Magnoliaceae > Magnolia > Magnolia kwangsiensis. The sequence goes on from CM073583.1 coordinate 47,211,461, forward strand.
TTTCTTTGATACTCTAGTACTAAAAAAAGGTAAGTATTTGAAAGTGCTATAATGTATAAAGCACTCTTGTTTGTCAAATTTCGATGGGACAAAACAACTTGATGCGATTATACAATATGATGGAAAGTTATGATGTGGTTCACACAATGTGATGGAAAGTTCACCTTCAAGTGAATCAAGATGGAAAGTTCACCTTCAAGAACAAACCATGAAGTTGGATAGTGCAGGCATAAGCACGAGTCATGAAGATGGATAGCTCAAGCTAAAGTATATTCAAGTTCTATTGTACTTCAAGTAAAAGATCATGCTCCACCTTCGAGTACACTTCAAGTAGAAGATCAACTGAGTACTATTGAAGATTCAAGTAGAAGATTCGATCTTTACTCTTCCATGTCCAATTCTCTCATGTATAATTGACCCTAGAAAGACCTTAGACTTAGGTGCTTTCAAATGATAAACTTATACAGATTTTTATACTTTGGTTACGCTTTAGTTCGACTAGTCTAAGCCTTGGTTCGACCAGTATAAGATTATCTTCGACCAGTCCAAGTTTTAAACTCAAAAAACAGATATTTCTGGTGGTTTTTTGACCAGTTAAGCAAACTACTCAAACAATCGAAGAGACACCTTCGACCAATCAAGGGGTGCTCGACTCGAAGTCTAGCAACTAATTTTTGGCACCCTTGACCAATCGAAAGTCTGTTTTATCCGATCACGCCCAAATTTTGAAATTTGGTTAAATCTTAGACGAGTCGAAGGAGACCTTATACAAGTCAAAGAAACAACATTTTATCCTATAAATAGAGGCCTTCTCTCAATCTAAAATTACTCATCCAAGCTAAGAAAAGCCTTCATTTAGAAAGAGAGAAGTCCCCACAATCATCAAGCTATTGCACGGTATTTTAAATTTCTGTTTATATAGCTTTTGTTTTGATTCAATGATCTCTTATTTATGAATAATCGCTCTTCTTTTGAAATCTAAGGAATTTCAACAAGTAGCCAGAAGTTTGAATTAATTTAAAATCAGTCTAGAACCTAGAACCCTTAATCAAGCGAAGCGGTTCTACTAGCTACATCAAGAACATCTTCAAAGAGAAGATAAGTATCATTTGATATTATTTTTGATTGCTTTGAGATATCTAGAAAATCTCTTGTATTGGTTTTGACCGAGATAGCCAGAAAATCTCAATGTCAGGTTTTGTTTGTGATAGCCCTTTTAAAATCACAAGTGTATAGGTTTTAAGGTGAACCTGTGAAAACATTGTTTATTAGTGAACACCAGTATCATGTAGGTTGTGATTATTGGGAGTGGAGTAGGTGTGGCTATTTGAGAACAGTTGGTATACACCCCAAACCACTATAACTCCTGGTGTTTGTGGTAAATGTTTAATTTGTGTATCTGTGGTATATGATTGTAATTTGTTTATTCATATATGGTGAATGCTTGTAATAGATAGTTTTCTTGTCTCTTGCTTAGTTTGTGATCATGATCCTTACAAACGTTCATGAAATCAGGTTGTCCTACATAAAACTTTATTTTTCGTATAAGGTTGTCCTATGAACCAAGTTTGAATCCACCCCCCCCCCCTCTTCTTAGACTATTAGCTCACCTTTTTCAAGTGGTACCAGAGCTAAGTTGCTCATATTTTTGGATTAAGTTCCTTTAGTTTAAAGATCTAGAGTCTTCATTATGTCAAATTTCGATAGCTTGTCTATTATCAAGCCACCACCTTTTGATGGCTCTAACTATGCATATTGGAAAACTAGAATGGGGATTTTTCTAAAATCCTTAGATGAAAACGTGTGGCTAGCCACTGTATCCAAATGGAAACCACCCGTGTCCGAAGTTCTAGACAGTAATGGAACCAAGTCCATGAAAGAAACTCCATTCTATATATAAACTACACCTCAGAAAAATGAAAGCAGTGCAAATGCTAAGGCCTTAATTGTAATTCCTTATGCTTTATCACCTGATGAATTCAAAAGAATCATTTCATGTGTTACAACTAAACAAGCTTGGGATATTCTTGAAATGACATATGAAGGAACTACTATAGTCAAGAAATCTAAAGTTCAAATCTTCACTACAAAGTTTGAGGAAATTCGTATGAAAGAAAATGAAACTTTCATAGACTTCTATACAAAATTAAATGACATAGTAAATTTCATGTGGGGTCTAAGAGATGGAATCCCAGAAAACAAGGTCTGTGCTAAAATACTACGATCTCTTACTAAGATATTTAATTCCAAAGTAACTGTCATTTAGGAACTAAGAGACATTGATTTGATGAAGGTTGAGGAGTTAGTTGGTTCTCTCCAAACTTATGAGTTAAATTTTAAAGCTCCTAAAGGTAAGTCCATTGCTCTTAAAACATCTAAATCTATTTCAAAAGATAACTATGTTAATTCTAATATTGAAGATACAAAAGATGATATGGCTTTACTTAATAAGAAATTTTATAGAATTTTCAAAAATAAGAAAAGATCTGATTTTTAAAAACCGTCTGATAAAAGAAAGGGAAAATCTAAAACATGAAAATCTGTAAAAGACAGTCAATGTTTCAACTGCCATGAATATGGGCATTTGGCGAATAAATGTCCTAAAATGGATAAATAAAAAAGAAATGGCATGATAGTTACTTGGGATGAATCATTTGGCTCTGAAAGTTCTTATGAGTCAAATGAATCATAACAAGAAATTTCAAATGAAGAAAAAGCCCTGATGACTATAATCAGAGTCACCTCTCAGATAGGTGTAACTTATCTGATTATGATAATCTTATGAGTGACCTTGAAAATGAGAATGAAGATGATCTTCAAGACGCCTACAATGCCCTATACAAGGAAAGTTGCAAAATTGTTATCGAATTAAAAATTCAAAAGGAAAAATATCTTAAACTAAAAAAAGAACTTGAAAATAATATTTTGGAAAAATCTCATATTTTTTATTGTTTTGAAAAAGTAAAACTTGATTTAAATTTCAAAACCTCAGAATTTATTAAAATAAATAAATAAATAACTCAAAATTGAAAATGAGAAACTAAAACTCAAAGTTTCTTCTCTTTTGAGTTCTAAGGATACTTGGAGATATGTCCATGGAGACCCTAAGCTAGAAAAACTATTAACTGCATCCAGAAAATGTGGCAATAAATCGAGTCTGGGCTATATTAAAGATAGTTCACTAAAAAATAAAAATGTATCTCCTATATTTGTAAAAGGAGAATCCTCAAACTCAAAAGGTAAGAATTTGAGAAACTATAACTAAAATGATTTCAAATATTCAAAATCTTTTCAAGCTTCTAAGATTAATTCTAATGTCATAAGCTATAAAAATCAAAGATATAATCCTTTAGCTGGAAAAAAAAATTGTGGACTTACTCAAAGAGTTTCTTAAATCAACTCAAATGAAATTGGAGCTAATAGATAGAGAAATTTCAACTCCCATAAATAGAGAAAATCCAATAGAACTCCTAAACCCAAAACCATAATGAAATGGGTTCCAAAAGTTACTTATCTTGTTACCCACACTGCCTTCAAAGTTTTGGTCATTCAAAATGGTACCTGGATAGTGAATGTTCAAGACATATGACAGGTGACAAAGAAATATTCACCAACTTCAAAGAAATGAATGACAGTTCGGTTACTTTTGGTGATGGAAGCAACTGCAGAATTATATGCCAAGGTACTGTTCAACTCTCTAATCTTCCTCCTTTTTTAAAATGTTTTATATATTGAAGGTCTTAAACACAATCTTCTAAGTATATCTCAAATCTGCGATAACAAACACAACATAAAATTTACTAATCACGGATGTGAATTACAAATGAGAAAGGTTGTATGATATTAAATGGTTGTAGGACTTCTGAAAATTGTTATATTATGAATGAGTTATGCTCTTTTAACTTTTCATGTTACATGGTCCAAATAGGCGAAACGGAACTATGTTATAAATGTCTTAGACATGTTAACTACCGAAATCTTTATAGATGAAGCAAAAAAGATCTTATTCGTGATCTACCCAAATTAAAAAAGGTTGAAAAGATATGTGGCGCATGCTAAATTGGCAAACAAATGAAGAGTAGTCACAAGAAAGTGAACTCCTTAGCCACAACCAAACCTCTCGAACTTCTCCATATGGATTTAGTTGGACCAATAAGAATGAAGAATAGAAGTGAAAAAGAATACTTTCTGGTTATCGTTGACGATTTTACCAGATTTACTTAGATTGTTTTTTATGAGAGAGAAATCAGATACTCTTGATGAAGTCAAAAGAATATTAAAACAAATTCAAACTGAAAAAGAAGTAAATATAATTAAGATTAGAAGTGATCATGGAATTGAATTCAAAAATAGAAATTTTGAAAATTATTATACAAATCATGGCATATCACATGAGTTTTCTGCTCCTAAGACACCTCAACAGAATGAGGTTGTTGAAAGAAATAATAGTGCTACAAGAAATGGCCAATGTTATGTTAAATAGCATGAATCTACCAAAAAACTTGTGGGCTGAAGCTATTAATACTGCATGCTACATAATAAATCATGTGTATATTAGAAAATCAAAAGATAAAACAACCTATGAGTTATGGTTCAATAAGAAACCAACTGTCAAATACTTTTAAATTTTTAGAAGTAAATATTATATATTACGTGACACGAAAAATTTTGAAAAGTTTGAAGCTAAGAGTGACGAAGGAATATTCTTAAGTTATGCTCTGAATAGTCAAGTATATCATGTTTTTAATAAAAGAACAGAAGTGATTAAGGAATCTATTAATGTTGTAATTGACGATCACCTGATCACACCCACATCAAGTCTAGATGATGATGAAATCAACCTTATCGAAAAACCTGATTCTTCTTCTAATCCAGTTAATGATGAACTAAGATCAGTCAAAGACCATATTACTGATCTAATATTAGGTAATCGTCTTACTGGTATGCGAACAAGAAAACAATTGGAGAATATCTGTAACTATGTTTGCTTCACTTCACAAATTGAACCAGCTAAGGTAAAGGAAGCACTTGCCGATGAAAATTGAATAGTAGCCATGCAAGAAGAGTTAAATCAATTTGTAAGAAATGATGTTTGGTATTTGGTTCCGAGACCATCTGATAAACATATAATTGGAACCAAATGAATCTTTAAGAATAAATCTAATGAAATGGAAAATATCATTAGAAATAAGGCACGACTGGTTATACAAGAGTACACTCAGATAAAAGCAATTGACTATGATGAAACCTTTGCATCAGTTGTACGCCTAGAATCCATTAGATTATTTATTTCTATTGCTTGTTATAAAAAACTTAAAATATCTCAAATGGATGTCAAAAGTACATTTTTAAAGGGTAATCTACATGAAAAAGTTTATATTGAATAACCTACGGGTTTTGAAGATCCTAAATTTCCAGATCATGTTTATCGTCTCAAAAGGACACTTTATGGTCTAAAACAAGCTCCTGGGGCATGGTATGAGAAGTTGACTAAGTTTTTACTCAGTAACAACTTTATCATCGGAAGCATTGATAAAACATTATTTTTCAGAAAATATAATGAACACATATTGATTGTACAAATTTACGTTGATGATATTATTTATGAATCTACAAGCACTAACTTGTCCATTGAGTTTGCAGAACTTATGAAATCCAAGTTTGAAATTAGTATGGTAGGAGAATTGAATTACTTCCTTAGTTTACAAGTGAAACAATAAGAAGATGGTATTTTCATTTCTCAAACCAAATATGATTTAAATTTGATAAAAAAATTTGGATTTAAGATTGGTAAAAAGTTTGATACTCCTATGAGTTCAACTCCTAAACTTTCAAAAGATGAAACAAGTAAAAGTATTGACTCTCACTTATAATAAAGCATGATTGGTAGTCTCTTATACTTAACTGCTAATAGACCAGATATTGTTTTTAGTGTTGGAATCTCTGCTAGATATTAGTTTGATCCAAAAGAATCTTATCTTATTATTGTTAAGCTCGGCATAAGTAAATCTAAGCCTCACATCCCATGTCCTAAAACACCAGGTGAATAAAACCCTTAAAACAATTTAGATATCATAGGGTTTTTATGTGAGAAAACTTTTTCAAAAATAAAAAAATCTCTAAGTTTTCTTGTTTTGTCGATCTTATTGATGCACGTGTCGATATGATCGACCTATGCTGTCAATGTCCTCGATAACAAATTGATTCTATCAGAATGAAGACAATTGTGTCCAGCAACCACATATATATCTGAACAGAATTATCGATGTATCAATATTTGAATCTCGAGTCAATCGAATATGACTCGATAATATCGACAAGCAGATAATCGACGCCCCTGTTTTTACTTAAGAAATTCATATATGCTTCGATATATTAAAGTCATCCTCAATACCATCGGAGTTCAAATCTCGATCATATCAACAGGCTCTCAATGATATCGGTCATGGGCGCGAAGCTATCCAGCAACATTTTTCAAGTGGTTTTCAATTATGATCGGGGGTCACTCAATATAATCGATTTTCAAATATCGATGTTATCATGGCCAGATCGATTGCATCGAGAATGGACATAAACTGTCCAGCAAGCTCACTGATAAAATTCTTGAATTTATCGATGCATTGACACAACCTTCGATATCATCGGTATTCAAATTTCGATGATATCGAGTATCCCCCGATCATATCTAATGACCTTAAAAAATTTTCAAGCAAGTCTCTCATTTTCAAATGTCAAGGAATCGAAACTGGCATCGATAATATCGGAGTTCGAAATCCGATGGCATCGACACGAGTCTCAATTCCCTCGACCAGCTGGCAAAAGGTTTTTAAAAGTGTATGACATTGAGTTTGTGTCATCAAGCGGACCATCGATACACTCGAGAGTATACGCTCGATGATATCGACCCTACTCGATGATATCAAACTCTGTCATAAATGTGACCATTTTATATCCGTTGAAACCTTTTACCGATATAAAGAGAGCTTGGCTTTAGTTGCTGTCAGAGAAAGAAGAGAGTTCTTTTGAGTGTTTAATCTTAGATCATTTACTAAAGCCCTTTCTCTCAAGGAAGTTCATCTTCTAATCCACCCTCATCATTGATATTCAATAGATTGGATTGGGGAATGAACTTCCGCATTCAAGGATCCTCCAGCTACTACCTTAATGGCAAATCATTAGACCGGGATGCCTTGAATGCATAAATGATTGGAATCACTGTCTTCCTAATAGGAAAAAATTTAAAGAGTAGGATTCCATCATAACCTTGACCCAACCCGTCGCCATATCTTGGTACATCATTTGTATTGCGAATCAAGGGAGCAGAAGATTCTTCATCAACAAGGAGGAGATCTTTGTCAATGTGCTGAATGAGACTCATCCACTTATCTGTAAGTATTTAGAGTCCAGAGGACCCTTTAATCATTCCTTTGTAAGATTGGTCTAAGGTGTTTCTTACCCTTGGAAGTCCTCAAGGAGGCCTCCGGCGAGAGTGTACATGGTGAGTGCGTTGTGTGGACCCTTGCTCTGTAGAGAGCATAAACATCTGGTTGAAGGTGAACCAGTCAAAACCTTAGGTTTGAGGTGAACCGTTGTGAAACCTCAGGTTAGAGGGAAACCGCATAAAACCTCCGTTAGGGTCTTATGAAAGATCCTTGGCCAGTGTGCCTAAAAGCGGGTGGGATGTGTTGACCCTTGCTCGTGACAGCATAAACATTCAGCCTCAGTGTAGGTCGTAAAGGTTGAAGGTGAATCTGATTTAAAACCTTAGGTTATAGGTGAACCGTTGTGAAACCTCCTTAGTGAAATCTGGTACACTCAAGGGTTGAGTGTGGTTACCGGGAGTGAGTACACAAGTAGTCGAACCACTATAAAATTGACTGTTTTTGCATTTTCTATTCTTCTGTGTGTGTGATTTATTTCAATGCTTTCATATTTATATATCTGATCACACCTCACACACAGACACAGTCATTTTCATCATAAACTAAGTTATATATTGTTGTCCCTTGAATAGTTTATGATTGGATCTTCTACCAGGCTTGGAAGCCAGTAGAATTAAATTTGAGTAATCCCAATAATTGCATATTTATAGGATTAGTGTAACGGGATTTTTAAATACACTATAAAAACTTTAAAAAGTCCTATTCACCCCCCTCTAAGACATATTAGCATATTCCTACTTCAACTAAAGCGGTCTTCACCACTAGTTCAAGCTCCAGAAGACAGTTGCACGCTCCAAGCTCAACGTTGTTGTGACCTAACGTCACCTGCACGCATCTATCATGCATAAGCTTATAGAAAGCTTAGAGGGTGGTGTAAGTGTGTGCACAAGGTAAGTGTCAAGTATGCAATATTAGAGTAATGCGAAAACATGCAGATAAGTCCATAATTATCGTTAGCCTTATCTAGGTTATGCGATGCAAAAACATAATAAGTCAATATCATATACTAAGGAAGCGATGTAGATCAGTTATGCAATGCGAAGACATGGTAAGCCAAATATCATATACTGAGGATACAATGCAATATGCAAATCTTAACAAGTCCATAATACCATTAACCTTATTCAGGCTATACAATATAAAAGCATAGTAAACCAAATGCTATGTGATGAGGATACAATGCAATGTGTAGTTTGAATGAAATGACCAAGTTGTAGTGTGAAGTCGGGATGATAGTATGTAGTAACACAAGCTATGGGCTCCATCACAAGGGACTTCTATCTAAATTAGTCTCATACCTAAGTTTGGATAGCTAGACTCAATGTGGTAAACTCCTGATCTTAGGTTGGTTGCGCGCCCCAACTGAAATCTTGGCCATTGTGAAGGTACACATAATAATTAGTTACGCACACCAACCCGAGTAGATAGTGAATGAATGAATGAATGAGTAAAATGCTGAGTATGTAACTTCTACTCAATAAGTCCACATATCAGTATCGTACATCTTTGGGATCATCACCAGGATCTAGTACACTCTACGCCACCTACCGCCCCATCAAGCGCACAACTGGGTAAGTGGAAGAGACCTCACTATCCGCCTACTAATATCGGCCCAGCTCATCGATAGCAGACCCATTTATGAGCTGGTCAAACTTAACTTAACTTTGCATACTCTCTCAGGTAGGTAAGGCCACACCCCCTCCCAACTGATCAAGACACAGTGGGAGATGCAACCTAATGGTATATGGCCCTTATGCGCTCATATATATCCACTCGATCTAGACGTTGGGGCGTCCTTTGGTACCAAGATGGTTTAGAAACTTTTACTCAGGGACATCTATGGCACCCCATGTAGAAAAAAAAATTTGGTGTCCCATCTGGTCATACACGATATGTCTGTGGAGGCCACGACCCTAATGTCGCTAGGGCTTACGTGGTCATATCACAAAATGCGAGATGCATGAGTCATACCATCCAATCATTCATCAAACCTGCACGTACCACGTGCTCATGTGGGGCAACTCCATCTCTCAGGGAGTCTCATAATAATCTGTGCAATGGCATGTGCTATGATCAATCACTCCTCATAACAAGCATACATATGATGCGTATGGGCATGGATCGTGGAGCTATACTGAGCATGTTATATGATGATGATGTACTCTCCTCATGTCAAAAATGGGCCTAGACGGCCTACTCATATCAAGAATGGCCCTAACGAGGCCTAGGGAAGGTCACAATGTGGACATTTAACCATCATTGCCCATCAATGTGGACATTCAACCAATATTGCTCCCAAGGAGTGGCCCTCATAAGGCCAAACATATAGTAGGGCCCATGGCTTTGCATACAACATAATGGGCCTCATATACATCAAGTGGGCCGCATTGCATGGGCCACATATACATCACATCAGGCCTCATCACATAAGCCTCACATACATCGCACTAGGCCTCATCATATAGGCCTCACATATCACAATGGGCCTCATATACATCAAGTGGGCAGCATCACATGAGCCTCATATACATCATAATGGGCACATCACATGGGCCTTACACATCGCAATAGGCCGTATCTCATGGGCTTAATACATATCACAATGGGCCGCATTAGATGGGCCTCATATACATCGCAATGGGCCTCTCACACGGGCCTAATATAAATCACAATAGGCCGCTCACACGGGCCTATTATACATTGCAATGGGCCGCTCACACGAGCCTAATATACATCATAATGGGCCGCTCACACAAGCCTAATATACATCACGATGGATCCCATCGTCTGGCCCTCAAATGCATCACAATGGGCCTCATCACTTGGGCTTCAAATACGTCACAATGGGCCTCAAGAAGGTGGGTCCCGCGTGTACAACAGGTGAGTCCTGCGTCTAACAATACGAACGGATGGCGCAGATATAAAACACATACATCATTGCAGGCCTCACCGTCTAGCCTATCTAGATGATGTGTATAGAATACATGCATCAAGGGTCCCACGTGTGGGACGCTGTGAATAAGACACATACATCATGTGGGTCCCACGCCCATCAAATGTACAAACAGCGAGGATAGAACCCATACATCGAGGTGGGTCCATGTCCAGGAAGGGATGGACGGTTGGGATATAAAACACATATTGTATGGGTCCCACCATCCATATCTAGACGGTGGACTTCATGGATGAACACATGAATCATGGTAGGGCCCATCGTCTAGATCATGGTGGGCCACATCAAAATGGATGGATGATTGGATATAAAACACATACATCAGTGGGCCCCATGTGGCACCGTACATAATGGACGATGTGAATATACAATGCATACATCAGTGGGCCCCACCTCCACATGTGCAGCACATTTGGAGTGGGTCCCACACAGACGGTTGGGATATAAAACATACCTCATGTCGGACCACAGAACTTGCTAACATTAATTCAACAGCTATATAGCCGCATGGTACACCAGCCAATCAGCATGGTGGGTCCCACGTGCTGGAGGTAGCACGTCTTAAGGTGGGCCCCACGTGCTGGAGTCAGCACGGACGGCGTTGATGAAACACTTACATCACAATGTGTACCACTGTCCAGTTGCTAGACGGTGGATACAACACATATTACGGTGGTCCCCACATAAATGGACGGTTAGGATGAAACACATATTAGGGAGGGTCACACGTACACGTGTTGGGTCCCACTTGAAATTTAGATCCATCTCATTCTCTTTGTAGTGCCAGGAGACGATCTCTCCAATGATTAGACGGTGTAGATAAAACACTTCATCTGTGGGCTCCACCGTCCATTGTTGGACAGTGGACAACATGGATAAAATGCATACATTAGGTGGGTCACACCGTCCACGCTAGACGGTGTAGATAGGATGGATGCATCCAGAGTCCCACGTCAAGATTAGCTGGACGGTGTGGATTTCACACACACATTAGGTGGGTCTACGTACACGTGGCCCACTAATTGAATCAAGCTGATATTTGTTTCCTCTTCAGTCTGAGCCAGTCCAAACGGATAGCAAGTGGGCCCCAGTCATGGTAGCGAGGTGGGCCCCACTTGGACAGCGGCATGGTCCACCAATTGTATGACATGAATAAAATACTTGCATCATGGCGAGCCGCAAATAGAGAAGAGAGAGAGAGAGAGAGAGAGAGAGAGAGAGAGAGAGAGACGAGTGGTGATGAAGGGAGCATCGCCACTATGAGCTCCCTTTTATAATACACTGCATACATCAAGGTGGGTCTCAAATCATGTAACGCCCTGAAAATCGGGGGTCGAGCAGAAGCTCAACTCCCTAGTTCCAACGCATCACTTATGCAACAAAGATAATGATGTTTAAATATTGTCTATATTAGTGCATTAAACATGAGTGGGATTATACTAAAACAGCATATGTCACGCCCCAAACTCAGAAATCAAATTCAAAGGAATTCCTATCGTCGAACCCAGTGTCGATAGCCTCTGTAGTACCATATTCTCAGCCCCCAGCATACATATGCCAGGTTCCGATCCTGGGATCCTACAAGTAGGATTTTTCAACGTACATTTGTCTCATAAAAGGCATAACCACAAGTTTACTCAAATCATAAAGGCAACATCATCATCACATATCCACTAATATAATCATTTGAATACAATGCTAAAAGAAATATATATATATATATATATATATATATATATATATATATATATATCAAAATCAAAGCTCCAGAGAACAGCTGCATGCTCCAAGTTCAACGCTGCTGCAACCTAACATTATCTACACACATCTATCATGCATAAGCTTACAAAATCTTAGAGGGTGATGAAAGTGTGTGCACAAGATAAGTGTCAAGTATACCATAAAGCCCATAAATCATACATTATCGGAATAAGTAGAAATACGGATAAGATTATGAATCATACAATATCAGAGTAAGCGAAAATATACTGGTAAGTCCATGAGTGCTATCAACCGTACCAAGGTTATGTGATGCAAAACATAATAAGACAATAACAGATGTTAAAGATGCAATGCAATATGTAAATCCAGACGAGCCACGAATACCATCAACCTCATCTAGGCCATATAAATGCAAAAATATAGTAACCCAAAATGCTAAGTCCTACAAATGCAATGTAATATGCAGCGCGAATGAAATGATCATGCTGGAATGTGAAGTTGGGATGATAGTACGTAGTATCGCAGGCTACGGGGTCGACAACAAGGGACTTCTATCCAAACCAGTCTCATACATAAATTTAGATAATCTGACTCAATGTGGTAAACTCCTGATCTCAGGTTAGTCACGCGCCCAACTAAAATCCTGGCCATGCAAAGGTACACGTAACAAATAGTTACGCACCACCAGCCCAAGTGTATAGTGAATGAATAAATGAATGGATATGCAATTCCTTCTCAATAAGTCTACATATCAGTACGGTTGCTCTCTGAAGAAATCCCCGGGGTCTATTACACTCCACACCGACTGCCTCCTCCCTAGCTGCATAGCCCAGTGAGTGGAAGAGACCTCACTATCTGCCTAGGCAGCAGTCTGCGAATACCTACTCGACTTGTCAATAGTGAACCCATTTACGATCTGGTCATACTCAGCGTAGCTTATAACCCCCTCACTCGAGCGGATAAGGTTACACCCCCTTCCAACCGACCACGACACAGTGGGAGACACAGCCTCATGATATAGGCACTGGTGCTCATATTCCACTCGGTTTATATATTGGAGCATCTTCTGGTACTAAGGAGGTTCTGGGATTTTCACCCAAGGACATCCTATGTGCCCACAGTGCTAGAACCAAGCATTTCCAGTGTCTCATCTGACCATCCACGATGTGTCTATGAAGACCACGGCCCTGATGTCGCTAGGGTGTATAATGATTAAGTCACATATATGTGAGATGCATGAGTCACACTATCCAGTCATGCAGCAATCATACGCGTACGGCGCGATAATGTGGGCACTCCGTCTCATAAGGAGTCCCGTAAATAGTCTGCTCAATGGCGTTTACTATGATCAAACATTTCTCATATCAGGCATACATATGATGCACATGGGCATGAATCATGGAGTTATACTAAGTATTTTATATGGTGATAAAATATCCTTACAACAAAGATGGGCCTTGATGGCCTACGCACAACAAGTATGGGCCTATTAATAGGCCTTAGGGAGAGTTATAATGCGAACATTTAACCAACATTATTCTTATAATGTGGAGGTCAAACCAACATTGCTCCCAAGGCATGGACCGCCATAGCTATCATTACAAAACCCATGGTGGAATCACATAATGCAATAGACCTTGTATATATCCTATTGGACCTCGACCCATGGGCCTCAAATATATCAAATGGCCCTCAACCCATGGGCCCTAATAAATCACAATGGCCCTTAACCCATAGGCCCTAATACAGCACAATGGGCATCAACCCATGAGCCCTTATACATCACAATGGGCCTCAACCCATGGGCTCCAAATACATCATAATGAGTCATATCAACAGGCAGAATCAAATGGCTTATCAATCTGGCCCACCCTTATATATTTTTGAGATCCACCCTATTCATAAGTTAACATAAAGGTAGATGAAGTGAAAGTAAAATATAGGCTTAATTGGAAGCTAATGTGGCTCCTAAGAAGTTTGAACAATGGATGTCACTGTCTCCACTATTTTCAATGGTGGGGTCCACTTGAACCTTAGATCTGACTCATTCTTAGTCTCAAGCCATAAAATGATCTCTAAAGATGGTTGGAAAGTTAGGATACAACCCATGCATCATGGTGGGTCCCATAAGAATGGACAGCGAGGGTGAAATAGGTGGGGCCCACATAACTTGGTGACGTCACATACCCCATTGGGGTCCCACCGTCCACCACTGGATAGTGTAGATAAAACACATACATCATTGGTGGGGTCCAATATCCCGTCCAGCAACCAGCAAAATGGTTGGATGGCATGATACAACACATACACTTTGGTGGGTTCCACCATCCACCTGGATGATGTGAATAAAACACATACATCATTATGGGTCCCACATAGGGCCCACTGTAACATTTATATGCCATCCAATAAGGTCACACAGACTGAACTGTAGAGGAAAAACAAATTTCAAATTGATCCAAAGCTTCTGTGACACCCAAAAGGGTTCTAACGGTGGACATTTAATCAACACTGTTCCCTACCGTGTGGGCCACCTGAGTTGTATACGGCTGATTTCTTAGGGGGCCCACTGTCCCAAAGGGGACCCAGCAAATGCACGGTGTTGATGAGCAACACACTTCACGGTGGGGCCCACGGTTAGGACTCCCTGCCCGTCCGTCCATAGGGCAGAATGCCTTGCGCATCCTTAGGTCGGTCAACAGCAGCAGGCGCTGCTGCTGCTATTCATTATATTTTATTTTTTTTGAAGAAGTGTATTTTTGAGGTTTTTCCTAGGTGGGGTCCGCATCATGGGAAGGATCACAAGAGTCGATAGAACAGTACAGGCTAGGATACGGGTCTTACAGTATATCATACTCCAGAGTTAATGTAATTTATTAAGCAAAAGACTAAAATATATGCATTTAATTATGAAGACGTTTCACAAATTTCAGAGTATGAGTATGAAACTGAGCTAAATATATACATGTGTTATTTTTAACTATATAAAATGTGGAAAGTAAATGTGTTCAACTAAATAAGTATCTCAGTAGTCCCTGCGCATCGGTATGAGATCAACATACGCATCGGTATGAGATTTACATAGATCCGCCTGATAATTGAACGTAGGAGAACTATTCCTCCTTGCCTACGAAGTCTAACTCTGTTGTATAGACCTCGCCATTACCTATATCTAAACTAGAGTCTGGGTGGTATTTTAAAACACCATCCCAAGTGAGAATGAGTAGCTAATTCAGTGGAACCATAAAGCAAAGGTTAACATGTTATCAATTCAGTCAAGAAGTAATGAAAAATCAGTACAATAATTATGTCCTAAATACTCTTATTAATGCAGGGATGATATAATATAATGATGCATGCCCTCTCCTGTACTCCCTCTGTGACATCATCTCGTGGTCGCACATGCAACACTCCCGCTATGCTCAACTCCAACGCTAAAGGCACATGCAATGCGGTGCATGTGCATGATTAAACAAGTTCTTAATTAGTCTTATTCATACAGCAGGTTTGGGAAGCTAAGGTACCTCCCTTTATATCATTTACCCAAACGATGATCCATCTAGGGTCGTCAATCCTAGTTAATCGCATATGATGGACAGTTCCAGGTCGCTACGGAGAGGCTCGTCACCTTAGCGTAGGTTTAGTTTATACTCGAAGTCACTAAGGAAAGGCTCGTCACCTTAGCGTAGTCCTAGTATATACTCGAGGTCACTCCACCAATGCCCTACCAACTGGCAGTCTATTTTCAAAGGCTCGTCACCAACCCGAATGGGGACCACAGTTAGGCTACGCCAGTGTAGGCCGACAGCTCAAATACAGTGTCTCATATCACCATATTCAGCTCACGAGTTTGGATTGCTTACTGGTCACTACGGGGAGGCTCGTCACCCCAGCATAGGCCGACAGCTCGACCACGGTGTCCCATACCACCATGTCCGGCTCATGAGTCTTAGAGGATCGTGGTTCCAAGGTTGAAACGGGTTTTGCATTCGTAAGTGGTACCTTATATTCAAGCAGTAGCGTCCATACATGGTAAACACACAATAGGCCAATCAAGTTATTTGACAAGTTTAACTGGTGCGAGCGTACGCTGAATTAATTGACATGGTACCGCTGTTGATAATCACTGTATGGTTCGAATTCTTCGAACGTATCCAATGTGGCGAAACAACCTCAGCTACTAATTCGAGAATTATTATTGATTGCCTGGACTACGTAGTAGTCCCAATCATACTCCAAATATCATAGGCATTCATATGTGCTAGTCGAAACAACATATAACATCTAATTCAAATATAAATCTCGTATAAGCATTTTAACGAACATATAGAGTACATGTTAACATACATAGGCATTCATTCATAAAACACATAGCAACGAGATAGATTACATGAGGGAAACTATAACTATATATAAGGTGATTGAGAATCCTATCTCAATACCCTCATTAAATACATTTCAACAAGCATTTTCTCATTCAGGCATTTTATCAAACACTTAGACTACGCATATCAACATACATATAATAAATTAGTTATAACATATATTGTAGCAAATCCTTTCACAATGAGTTATCACAAGTACAACAATCATGTATTCTCAATCAAATAATCATAGCAAGCACAAATCATAATTCAATATTCATCCAAACATTTCAACAAACACATAGAATGCATTATATTCAACATAATTCACATATATATGTATAATATATGGAAATCATTGCATCTAAGCACATGTGACGGCAATCAAGTTAGTCATAAATCATTAATTGACATTAAAAGCCTTGAAAACAACAACCTAAACATTTATAATCCGCACCTTCTATCTGTAGACTCGTATCGAACTCAGTTCGAACATTACGCCTTTGTCTACAGCACAACGGCTACCTATAGCATGAAATAGGTTAACTATTTCGTCAATTCTTCTATTAGAATCCCTAAATCAGATTAGTGTTAAGATTTCTTATCCAAAAACGGAATCAGAATCATTGGTGTAGCGACACGAGAGATGTGATTCAACTCGTGGAGTGGTGGGATTGAATCCCAGCAACGATCTCCCACTCTCTTCTCTCCTCACACTTTTCTCCTCTTTTCTCTCTTCTCTCACCTAGGGTTAGAGAAATTCGTATGAAAGAGAGAGGGGTGGGTTTAAGGTCCTTATATAGGGCGAGAAGTGATGTCAATGGCCCCAGGGCCATGGTATACTTATAACCAAAAGTCATCTATTTTAGGCTAACGGTGCTTATTTGGATGTCCATTACCTGCATACGGTTTGGAAAAAGTTCTCTAACATTGGATCTAGGCCAGGTTAAGATTTCAGTTTGATCGGATTAGTGGATCGACCGTGGAGGACCAGTTTCAATTCAACAGTCATCGTCACTCGATTAGGGCCACAAGTACACTGACATGTGTTGAAAATTTTTCCTGATCCGATGGTGTAGTTAGGTCAGAATCTGGCATACAATAGAACGGCCCAATTCACTTAAGTTTGAGTTCATTTTCTAAAGATATTCGCGTTTCACACACACTTTGCTCCTGCCTCAAATTGTGCGTTTCAGGATACTATTTGGACTTGATACCCGCGATGCTTGTCAAGCCCAGTAAAGTGGTCATAACCGTATAGTTTCAAGTTAATCAAACTTTCGACGTGCGGTCCAAGTCCGATACAAAGTTTGAATATATTCCCGAGAGCAACTGGGTTTTGAGATTGCTCCTAGGTTTTTAAGTAATATTGAGTTAGCGATTTTAATAGTTTTGGATCTTCTAATTTGTATAGAAAGTGGTTCAAGCCAAATCCATCGATTGTTTAATTTAGTACTTAACCAAATTCCACCCTAATTACGACAGAATAAGGTCCTAGGTTAGTTTTATGCCCATTTTTGGCACTTTTAGTTAGTATATTATTTTAATTATTTTTTTAGTAGTTTATCATCAAGTTCACTTTGTCTCCACCAAATTTCATTATATTTCGCATTGTAGAAAAATTCTAAAAATTCTACAAGTAGCAGTTGTCCAAATTAATGATTTTCAGATAGTTGTCACAACGACCTATATTTAACTACATTAAAAAATTTATTATATTTTTTACTTATTTTGATATGAAACTAAAATTATCAACCTTCAATCTGGCTTTTAAATCGTCTAAATCGGAGTTATAACGAGGAAGATATGACTTTTTGAAGTTAGATGAAAATTGCAGAAAACAGGCCGCCCAGCCCACTGGACCGCGAGGCCTCGCCTTTGCGGTAATGGCATCGCCTGTCGCTGTCCTGTCTGGTAGTAATTTTGCCATGTAATTTTTTAAATGAGCATATCTTGCAAACCGGAATGGGTTATTCGGCATGCAATATATGACAGCCCACTAGACCGCGAGGCCTCGCCGTTGCGGTGATGGCATCGTCGGTCGTTGTCCTGTCTGGTATTGATTTTGCCATGTGATTTTTGAAATGAGTATATCTTGAAAACTGGAATGAGTTATTCGGTATGCAATATATGATTTTGCGGTAGAAGAAACTTCTCTATCCAAATAACATATTTATTTCATGAAATTCTAAAATTTTAATGGTCAAAAATTTAATTTATTTATATATTCACTATTTATAGTAAATGTTAATTCTATTATTGTTCTTCATCATTTAAACTTTAGGATTAGTGTCTAATATGAAAGTACTTGAAAAAATTTGAAGAATAAGGTGGTGAAAGGTGAGATTTTGAAGGAAATGGGTCGAAAGGGGATTTGAGACTTTGGGATTGAGTTTTTAAGAAGTAATTAAGGTGTTTTGATCGATCCATTGCCCAAGGACGTCTAACTCCAAGTTGGCAAAAATTCAGGACGTTACAAATCATGTGGGCCTTAAATTAAAAAAAAATCAAGATCTATTGCTATGAACACCCACTGATTTTGCTCCTTCCTAGCTCCTTGGAATGCTAAGCTCCTAAGCTTTCTCTTTGATGGTAGAAGATGAAGATTAAAGGGTGAAGATGAGAGATCATGGGGTAGGAAGTGGGCCACACCTAGCTTCTCCTTAGGAAGCTTGAATAGTTGCTCTCTTTTGGTTGTTGGGAGTGAAGAGAGAAATGAGAGAAGAGAGGGTGTTGTAAGAGGAGGTGACATGGAGGGTATGGGTTGCCTTAACTTTTTGGTAAGAAAGGGATGGGATAGGTATGGGTGTTGTTGACTTTTGGCTGAGAAAGGGATGGGTTAGTGCTTGACTTGTGATTGATTGATTGATTTGATGAGTTGTAGAGATTCTCTTTGGATTCGCAACACGCGACATTTTTCTCAAAATAAACCCGAGCCCACAACTCCTGGCATGGGTATCGCATCGGCGCACAAAACCCAGCGTTAGAACCGCGGAAATGGTACAATTACAAGGGTACAAGTCTCGAGTCGAGTCGACTTAGATATACGGGATACGACTAAGGGTCACGCGTAAACGCCGATTATAAGTCACAAGTTGTCAGAATTTGACAGGGAGGATCGCAGAAGTCTAAGGAACGATATGGACTAAGCTACAGACCTTACACTATTTCTATGTAGGAAATTGCTTAATTTCCTAGTACAGTAAGAAATAAAGTTTTGTATCTTTATCTATAGCTGAAGTTGAATACAACGCAGCTGGTAATGCTAGCACCCAGCTCGTTTGGATGAAAAGAATGTTAGTTAATTATGGAATTGTGCAAGATAAATGATTCTATACTGTGATAATTCTAGCACAATCAATATTTCAAAGAATCCTATTCAACATTCTTGTACGAAACATATAGACATTAGATATTATTATATTCGAACATAGAGTGTTGAAGATAAAACCATTTCATTAGAATATATCTAGACTGAAAATCAACTTGCTGACATTATGACTAAACCATTTGACAGGAATAGATATTCCAAATTAAAACATGATATTAGTATGTGTACTTCCAATTGATTAAATCATGTTGTTTATTATTTGCATGTTTTAATTTAAAATAAAAAATAAAAAAATTGTAAATAATGAGATTTTTTTTCAGATGCTCCACGGGTCAAGTATGTCCTTGACCAGTCGACCCTCAACGAGTCGAGGACCACACTCAACCGGTCGAGGATCGCGGCTTGCTCATTGAAAATGGAAAAAACACCTTTTTTACCCCATTTCTCTCATCTTCCTCGACTAGTCATGGCTTCACTCGTCAAACCCATCTTCATTTCCTCCATGTAAGTGGTTCATTTCACTTTTTATTCTAGATTTGGGTTTATTGTTGCTATTTAATCATTCCTTTGGAATTTATTTTGAGTTCCTCTCTTTCTCTATAGTGGGTTTGTTTAAAAATCTGATCATTTCTAAACGCATCTTTTATTTGTGTTTTTCTCTATTGCAATCACTAAATGGAACATCAAACTAAGAGGAAAGTAACTTGTGGCTCATCCTCTAGGTTGACTCCAGTTAGGGTTAGAACCCTAAGGGCTCCCGAAGAAGATTCAGAACATGTTAGAGATCTTCGCAATCGAGAAATTATTATAGAGAGGACAGTTAATGTTGATCATATTGCTCCATTCCAGCTTCTTCCTATCTTTACCTCTGTCGGTTGGGAAAACATTCTTAATTGGGGCGGAACGACATACCGCTCTATTGTATAAGGAATGTATGCGTCGATAGGTGAAGCGTCCCTCGATAATCTAACATTCTTTATTAATTTTTGTAAGACCCGTATCTTGGTCCGTACCGTTCCATAGACTTCAGCGGTCTTACCAATGGAATTCCGGCAACCTTCGACCCTTAACCGATATTTACGCGCGATCCTGATTCATATGCCGTCAACCTGTATCGACTCAACCCAAGACCATTACCACAGCGACCGCGTCATCGCTACGGTTCCGATACCGCGACTTGCACGCCGAGGCGATACCCTAGTCAAGAGATGTGGGCCAACGCTCGGTGCGAGAAAAATGCCGCGAGTTGTGAAATCCAAGAAAATCTTTACGAGATGTCACATCAATCCCATCAATCAATCCATCAACATGTCAAGTACATGTCAAGTACACATCACCTTTCACTCATTCCCAAGCAACCACAAAAGTCAAGAATTTCTTACAAGCCCATACCCTTCTTACACCAAAAACCCTCAAAGTCAAAAAGTTCTTACACCTCCCATGCCTTTCTTACACAAATGGCCACAAAAGTTAAGATTTTCTTACACACCCATCACTCACCACATCCATCCATCACCCATCTCTCTCTCCCTTTACAACTCTCTCTTTCCCATTTTCAAATTCATTCCAAGCAACCAAAAACACCTCCATACGTAGGAGCTCTCCAAGCATTCCCAAGCAATAAAGGTGGCCCACTTTCCTACCCCATCATCTCCCATCCTAGCCATCCATTTCTCATCTCCTCCATTAAAGTCGAAGCTAAGGTGCTAAGGAACCCATAGGAGCAAGAAGATTGGACGGTGGGTGCATGATAATATTAGTTTTCCTTATTTTTGAGATGGGCCAAGTGAGGCTAACCGATCAATGGTTTGGATCTCACTTGGGACCCTAAGTTGTGGCCGATGGACCACTTTGATCATCATGATCATCCATGATGGGGCCATTCTCCATGGACCCCATCATGATGTTTATTTCATTACATTTAAAGGTCATCTAGACCGTTCATATTGGTGGAGAAAGGATCTCCACCGTTGAATCCGATTTTTTTTAGTTCCATGTGTAGAGGGACCCATTTTATTGTATGATCTCTTATAAGGGAGGGCTCATAGGGCGGAGCCCTCCATCACAAGCGTGTCCCACCCTCTATCTCTCTCTCTCTCTACTTCATTTTCTTTCTTTTTTTTTTGATCATATTGTGTTTGTTTGGCCCACTTGAATGGACCCCTCCTTGAAGTATTTATTTTGTCCAAGCTTTCTTCAAGTGGGGCCCACCTTATATGTTGTACCCACATCATCCATCAGTGGTGGCCCACCTAATCAGGGTCCACCACAATGTACTTTCTTCAAGGACCAAACCGTCCAGCGTCTGGGACGCTAGACGTCCCTGTAAAAAGAAAAAGAAAAGGAAGCGTTTGGGGTGAGCCACCTGCATAGGCCCCACCTTGATGTATGGAACCAATCCAAGCCGTCCATCCTATTCCTTAGATCATTTTAGGCGTTGAGCCAAAGAATGAGGTCAATCCGATGATATTGCAGGTCATACTTTTCAAAACAGTAGTTTTCACCATTTATAAAATATTTTAAACTTTTCTTTAGGCCAAAAATATTCAACATTGGAATTGATGAACTTGTCATAGCCTGTAGAAGCCAATGGACAGGGTGGATCTACTAGATGCGGACCGCAGACGCAAAAAACCCTTGAAAAATAGGTTTCAACGATTTTTTAAAAAAAAACTCAAGAGGCAATGCCTCTCTGCCTCTGACGCTGCAACAGCAGCAGCTTACTGCATGCCGCATGGGCAGACGGACCAGCAGGGTCCCACGGCTCTAGCCGTGGGCCCCACCATGATGTATATGTTTTATCCACGCCGTTCATATTGCGGGTTCCCCCACGGAGCAGGCCTCCTCCAAAAATGAGGCCGATCTAAAACTCAGGTGGCCCACACCACACGAAATAATGGGATTGCACCTCTACCACTGAAACTCATTTTTGGGCCCACATAATTTTTGAATTAATCTGAAATTTGTGTTTTCCCTTCATCCAGTTCTGAGTGACCTTGTGAACGGATTGGATGGCGTATAAACATTGTGGTGGGATCCACAGTGATGTTGTGTCCTTTTCATCCACCGTCCGGGTGGACGGTGGTACCCACCATGATGTATTTGTTTTCATCCACCGTCCAGCTAACGGTGGAGCCCTCCAGGATGCATGTGCCCTCTCTCTCTCTCTCTCTCCATGTTGTCCATTTACATGGGACCCACCATGATGCATATGTTGCATCCTGTCCGTCCATCCATTTTGAAAGCTCGCACATAGCTAATGAATGAGTCAGATTGTTAGCTCATGTGCCCCCCCCCCCCCCCCACCATGATACATGTGTTGAATTCAAACTGTCTATTAATTTTAAAAGTTCATAAATTAAGGCTAAGATGAGCCAGATCCATACTTCAAGTGGACCCCACCTTAGCATATGATGATGCCCATCTTGATTTGGTAGCCCATTGGGGCCCACTTTAATGTAGATGTAAGGCCCATGTTGTGAGGCCCATTCGACGTATTCGTGACCGTGGTTGAGGCCCACTTTGATCTATGTATAGGGCCCATGTTACAAGACCCATTTTGATGTATTTTAAGACCCATGGAATTGGATCCATTTGATATATCCAAGGCCCATGGGATTAGGCTCATTGGATGTATTTTAAGGCCCATGGGACTGGACCCACTTTGATGTATGTCAAGACCTATGGGATTACGCCCATTTGATATGTAAGGAGGCCCATGGGTCGAGAACCATTTGATGCATTCTAAGGCCCACGGGATACGACCCATTGCAATGCACGTAAGGCCCATTGGTGTGGTCCATTTATGTGGCCCATTTGACGAATAAAAGGCCCATATGACATGGCCCATTGGATGTATTTAAGGCCCAATGGGATGTACCTAAGGTCCATTGCAATGTGTGATCCTAACACTGATTATGTAACGATGTTTACGACAATCGTGCCTTGGGAGCAATGTTGGTTTGACGTCCACATTGCGAGTGTAATGCTGGTTAGATGTACACATTACGACTCTCCTTAGGGCCCATTATTAGGCCCGTACTTATTGTGTATAGGCCGTCCAGGCCCATCTACATTGTGAGGATAGTTCATCTCATTATAATATGTTTAGTATAGTTCCATGACTTATGATCATACGCATCATATGTATGCTTGACGTGAGAATTAACTGACCATAGCATATGCCTTCGGGCAGGTTGTTTATAGGCTCCCGGTTAGGCGATGTTGCCCTACATGAGCACACGATATGCGTAGGATTTGTTGCATGACTGGATAGCGTGATTCATGCATTTCGCATTTGTGTGACATGGTTATTGTACGCCCTAGGGACATCGGGGTCGTAGCCTCCACAGGCATATCGTGGTTGGCAGGATTGGATACTGAAAATCTTGTTCTACATGGGGTGCTATAGATATCCCTGGGTGAAAGTCTCTAAACCCTTATGGTACCAAGAGGTTGCTCCAACGTCTAAACCGAGTGGGTAGATGAGCCTTTAGTGCCGATTATCAGATGGTTGCGCTCTCCACTGTATCGTGGTCAGTTGGAAGGGGGTGCGGCCTTACCCACCCGAGTGTAAGGGCAAAGCTAGGCTGAGTCTGACCAGCTCGAGGAATGAGTCCACTATCGACGAGTCGAGCCCGATATTAGCAGACGGATAGTGAGGTCTCTTCCACTTACCTTATTGCGCGCGATGAGGCGGCGATCTAGTTTAGAGTGTATTAGACCCCGGTGATATCCCAGAGTTGAGCTATATTGACATGTGGGCTTAGATGAGGATTGTATGCTTGATTTGCATCTTGCATCACATAACCTTGGTACGGCTCATGATATTATGGATCCATCTGCATATTTCGCATTACTCTGATATTGCATGATCATATTACTACCTTGCGCACACACTTTCACCACCCTCTAAGCTTTCTATAAGCTTATGCACAACCGTTGGGTGCAGGTGACATTGGGGAGCAGCAGCGCTGAGGCAGGAGCACTTGTAGATCATTTTTGAAGTTTTGTTTCTTACCATTGTATTTTCCTTTATGCTCATTGTACTTGTAAAGTTTTTGATCATAGTGAAAATGTAATGGAGTTCGTGGTTGTTGTTTGTGGGTTATGCCTTTGGTTATGCTTATTACGAATCAAACTGACGTTAAAAATCATCCTCGTAGCATCCCAGAATCGGAACCTAGGAAATGGGAGCTGGGAGCAGAGAATGGGGTTCTACGGAGGCTGTCGGCGCCGGATTCGGTGACCAAAAATTTTGTGAGCCCGGTTTCTGAGTTTGGCGCGTGACAATTTTAGAGAAAGGGCATTCCCTGTTGACAAACATCTATTAATTTTAGGATTAATGGACATTAATGTCAATGATGAAGGAATTCACATATCTACCTTAGCTGAAAGAATGACCGCAGTTAAACATCGGGATATTACCTGAAAATTTTGTCAGTTTAATGCTGAATGGAGTTCAGGTAATGCCCTCTATGCCAATCAAATGTTACCCAAATATAGAGTTCTTCATCATAATTTCATTTCTAATGTTTATCCTAGATGTGGGAATAAATCTGAACTTACTCCCTTTATGTGTTGTGTTGTTCATGATATTGTGTCCGACATTTCTATTTGTCTTCCTTCACTGATTTGCTATATAATGATTCAATTTTGTATCCATCCTGACCATCGGTCTATTCCTTTCGCTTATCTCATGTCTAGCTTTACCACTCATTGTAATGTTGTCATTCCTCCAACTGAGGCACCTGTGGCAATCCTTCCATTTGATAACTCGAACACTCACAAGATGAATTTGGACTTCCTACGTGGCCAGCGAGATGTTTGTGGGTTATGCCTTTAGTTATGCTTATTACGAATCAAACTGACGTTAAAAATCCTCCTCGTAGCATCCCAGGATCGGAACCTGGCAAATGGGAGCTGGGAGCCGAGAATGGGGTTCTACGAAGGCTGTCGGCGCCGGATTCGGCGACCGAAAATTTTGTGAGCCCGGTTTCTGAGTTTGGGGCGTGACAATTTTAGAGAAAGGGCATTCCCTGTTGACAAACATCTATTAATTTTAGGATTAATGGACATTAATGTCAATGATGAAGGTATTCACATACCTACCTTAGCTGAAAGAATGACTGCAGTTAAACATCGGGATATTACCTGGAAATTTTGTCAGTTTAATGCTGAATGGAGTTCAGGTAATGCCCTCTATGCCAATCAAATGTTACCCAAATATAGAGTTCTTCATCATAATTTCATTTCTAATGTTTATCCTAGATTTCGGAATAAATCTGAACTTACTCCCTTTATGTGTTGTGTTGTTCATGATATTGTGTCCGGCATTTCTATTTATCTTCCTTCACTGATTTGCTATATAATGATTCAATTTAGTATCCATCCTGACCATGGGTCTATTCCTTTTGGTTATCTCATGTCTAGCTTTGCCACTCATTGTAATGTTATCATTCCTCCAACTGAGGCACCTGTGGCAATCCTTCCATTTGATAACTCGAACACTCACATGATGAATTTGGACTTCCTACCTGGCCAGCGAGATGTTTGTGGGTTATGCCTTTGGTTATGCTTATTACGAATCAAACTGACGTTAAAAATCCTCCTCGTAGCATCCCAGGATCGGAACCTGGCAAATGGGAGCTGGGAGCCGAGAATGGGGTTCTAAGGAGGCTGTCGGCACCGGATTCGGCGACCGAAAATTTTATGAGCCCGGTTTCTGAGTTTGGCGCGTGACAATTTTAGAGAAAGGGCATTCCCTGTTGACAAACATCTATTAATTTTAGGATTAATGGACATTAATGTCAATGATGAAGGAATTCACATATCTACCTTAGCTGAAAGAATGACCGCAGTTAAACATCGGGATATTACCTGAAAATTTTGTCAGTTTAATGCTGAATGGAGTTCAGGTAATGCCCTCTATGCCAATCAAATGTTACCCAAATATAGAGTTCTTCATCATAATTTCATTTCTAATGTTTATCCTAGATGTGGGAATAAATCTGAACTTACTCCCTTTATGTGTTGTGTTGTTCATGATATTGTGTCCGACATTTCTATTTGTCTTCCTTCACTGATTTGCTATATAATGATTCAATTTTGTATCCATCCTGACCATCGGTCTATTCCTTTCGCTTATCTCATGTCTAGCTTTACCACTCATTGTAATGTTGTCATTCCTCCAACTGAGGCACCTGTGGCAATCCTTCCATTTGATAACTCGAACACTCACAAGATGAATTTGGACTTCCTACGTGGCCAGCGAGATGTTTGTGGGTTATGCCTTTAGTTATGCTTATTACGAATCAAACTGACGTTAAAAATCCTCCTCGTAGCATCCCAGGATCGGAACCTGGCAAATGGGAGCTGGGAGCCGAGAATGGGGTTCTACGAAGGCTGTCGGCGCCGGATTCGGCGACCGAAAATTTTGTGAGCCCGGTTTCTGAGTTTGGGGCGTGACAATTTTAGAGAAAGGGCATTCCCTGTTGACAAACATCTATTAATTTTAGGATTAATGGACATTAATGTCAATGATGAAGGTATTCACATACCTACCTTAGCTGAAAGAATGACTGCAGTTAAACATCGGGATATTACCTGGAAATTTTGTCAGTTTAATGCTGAATGGAGTTCAGGTAATGCCCTCTATGCCAATCAAATGTTACCCAAATATAGAGTTCTTCATCATAATTTCATTTCTAATGTTTATCCTAGATTTCGGAATAAATCTGAACTTACTCCCTTTATGTGTTGTGTTGTTCATGATATTGTGTCCGGCATTTCTATTTATCTTCCTTCACTGATTTGCTATATAATGATTCAATTTAGTATCCATCCTGACCATGGGTCTATTCCTTTTGGTTATCTCATGTCTAGCTTTGCCACTCATTGTAATGTTATCATTCCTCCAACTGAGGCACCTGTGGCAATCCTTCCATTTGATAACTCGAACACTCACATGATGAATTTGGACTTCCTACCTGGCCAGCGAGATGTTTGTGGGTTATGCCTTTGGTTATGCTTATTACGAATCAAACTGACGTTAAAAATCCTCCTCGTAGCATCCCAGGATCGGAACCTGGCAAATGGGAGCTGGGAGCCGAGAATGGGGTTCTAAGGAGGCTGTCGGCACCGGATTCGGCGACCGAAAATTTTATGAGCCCGGTTTCTGAGTTTGGGGCGTGACAATTTTAGAGAAAGGGCATTCCCTGTTGACAAACATATATTAATTTTAGGATTAATGGACATTAATGTCAATGATGAAGGTATTCCCATACCTACCTTAGCTGAAAGAATGACTGCAGTTAAACCTCGGGTTATTACCTGGAAATTTTGTCAGTTTAATGCTGAATGGAGTTCAGGTAATGCCCTCTATGCCAATCAAATGTTACCCAAATATAGAGTTCTTCATCATAATTTCATTTCTAATGTTTATCCTAGATTTTGGAATAAATCTGAACTTACTCCCTTTATGTGTTGTGTTGTTCATGATATTGTGTCCGGCATTTTTATTTGTCTTCCTTCAATGATTTGCTATATAATGATTCAATTTCGTATCCATCCTGACCATGGGTCTATTCCTTTTGCTTATCTCATGTCTAGCTTTGGCACTCATTGTAATGTTGTCATTCCTCCAACTGAGGCACCTGTGGCAATCCTTCCATTTGATAACTCGAACACTCACAAGATGAATTTGGACTTCCTACCTGGCCAGCGAGATGTTTGTGGGTTACGCCTTTGGTTATGCTTATTACGAATCAAACTGACGTTAAAAATCCTCCTCATAGCATCCCAAGATCAGAACCTGGCAAATGGGAGCTGGGAGCCGAGAATGGGGTTCTACGAAGGCTGTCGGCACCGGATTCAGCGACCGAAAATTTTGTGAGCCCGGTTTCTGAGTTTGGGGCGTGACAATTTTAGAGAAAGGCCATTCCCTGTTGACAAACATCTATTAATTTTAGGATTAATGGACATTAATGTTAATGATGAAGGTATTCACATACCTACCTTAGCTGAAAGAATGACTGCAGTTAAACATCGGGATATTACCTGAAAAGTTTGTCAGTTTAATGCTAAATGGAGTTCAGGTAATGCCCTCTATGCCAATCAAATGTTACCCAAATAAGGAGTTCTTCATCGTAATTTCATTTCTAATGTTTATCCTAGATTTGGGAATAAATCTGAACTTACTCCCTTTATGTGTTGTGTTGTTCATGATATTGTGTCCGGCATTTCTATTTGTCTTCCTTCACTGATTTGCTATATAATGATTCAATTTCGTATCCATCCTGACCATGGGTCTATTCCTTTTGCTTATCTTATGTCTAGCTTTGCCACTCATTGTAATGTTATCATTCCTCCAACTGAGGCCCCTGTGGCAATCCTTCCATTTGATAACTCGAACACTCACAAGATGAATTTGGACTTCCTACCTGGCCAGCGAGATGTTTGTGAGTTATGCCTTTGGTTATACTTAATACGAATCAAACTGACGTTAAAAATCTTCCTCGTAGCATCTCAGGATCGGAACCTCGCAAACGGGAGCTGGGAGCCGAGAATGGGGTTCTACGGAGGCTGTCGGCACCGGATTCGACGACCGAAAATTTTGTGAGCCCGGTTTCCAAGTTTGGGGCGTGACAATTTTAGAGAAAGGGCATTCCCTGTTGACAAACATCTATTAATTTTAGGATGAATGGACATTAATGTCAATGATGAAGGTATTCATATACCGACCTTAGCTGAAAGAATGACTGCAGTTAAACATCGGGATATTACCTGGAAATTTTGTCAGTTTAATGTTAAATGGAGTTCAGGTAATGCCCTCTATGCCAATCAAATGTTACCCAAATATAGAGTTCTTCATCGTAATTTCATTTCTAATGTTTATCCTAGATTTGGGAATAAATATGAACTTACTCCCTTTATGTGTTGTGTTGTTCATGATATTGTGTCCGGCATTTCTATTTATCTTCCTTCACTGATTTGCTATATAATGATTCAATTTCGTATCCATCCTGACCATGGGTCTATTCCTTTTGGTTATCTCATGTCTAGCTTTGCCACTCATTGTAATGTTGTCATTCCTCCAACTGAGGCACCTGTGGCAATCCTTTCATTTGATAACTCGAACACTCACAAGATGAATTTGGACTTCCTACCTGGCCAGCGAGATGTTTGTGGGTTATACCTTTGGTTATGCTTATTATGAATCAAACTGACGTTAAAAATCCTCCTCGTAGCATCCCAGGATCGGAACCTGGCAAATGGGAGCTGGGAGCCGAGAATGGGGTTTTACGAAGGCTGTCGGCACCGGATTTGACGACCGAAAATTTTGTGAGCCCAGATTCTGAGTTTGGGGCATGACAATTTTAGAGAAAGGGCATTTCCTGTTGACAAACATCTATTAATTTTAGGATTAATGGACATTAATGTCAATAATGAAGGTATTCACATACCTACATTAGCTGAAAAAATGACTGCAGTTAAACGTCGGGATATAACCTGGAAATTTTATCAGTTTAATGCTGAATGGAGTTCAGGTAATGCCCTCTATGCCAATCAAATGTTACCCAAATATAGAGTTCTTCATCATAATTTCATTTCTAATGTTTATCCTAGATTTGGGAATAAATCTGAACTTACTCCCTTTATGTGTTGTGTTGTTCATGATATTGTGTCCGGCATTTCTATTTGTCTTCCTTCACTGATTTGCTATATAATGATTCAATTTCGTATCCATCCTGACCATGGGTCTATTCCTTTTGCTTATCTCATGTCTAGCTTTGCCACTCATTATAATGTTATCATTCCTCCAACTGAGGCACCTGTGGCAATCCTTCCATTTGATAACTCGAACACTCACAAGATGAATTTGGACTTCCTACCTGGCCAGCAAGATGTTTGTGGGTTATGCCTTTGGTTATGCTTATTACGAATCAAACTGACGTTAAAAATCCTCCTCGTATCATCCCAGGATCGGAACCTGGCAAATGGGAGCTAGGAGCCGAGAATGGGGTTCTACGGAGGCTGTCGGCGCCAGATTCGGCGACCGAAAATTTTGTGAGCCCGGTTTTCTAGTTTGGGGCTTGACAATTTTAGAGAAAGGGCATTCTCTGTTGACAAACATCTATTAATTTTAGGATTAATGGACATTAATGTCAATGATGAAGGTATTCACATACCTACCTTAGCTGAAAGAATGACGGCAGTTAAACATCGGGATATTACCTGGAAATTTTGTCAGTTTAATGCTGAATGGAGTTCAGGTAATGCCCTTTATGCCAATCAAATGTTACCCAAATATAGAGTTCTTCATCGTAATTTCATTTCTAATGTTTATCCTAGATTTGGGAATAAATCTGAACTTACTCCCTTTATGTGTTGTGTTGTTCATGATATTGTGTCCGGCATTTCTATTTATCTTCCTTCACTGATTTGCTATATAATGATTCAATTTCGTATCTATCCTGACCATGGGTCTATTCCTTTTGGTTATCTCATGTCTAGCTTTGCCACTCATTGTAATGTTGTCATTCTTCCAATTGAGGCACCTGTGGCAATCCTTTCATTTGATAACTCGAACACTCACAAGATGAATTTGGACTTCCTACCTGGCCAGCGAGATGTTTGTGGGTTATACCTTTAGTTATGCTTATTACGAATCAAACTGACGTTAAAAATCCTCCTCGTAGCATCCCAGGATCGGAACCTGGCAAATGGGAGCTGGGAGCCGAGAATGGGATTTTACGAAGGCTGTCGGCACCGGATTCGACGACCGAAAATTTTGTGAGCCCAGTTTCTGAGTTTGGGGCGTGACAATTTTAGAGAAAGGGCATTCCCTGTTGACAAACATCTATTAATTTTAGGATTAATGGACATTAATGTCAATGATGAAGGTATTCACATACCTACCTTAGCTGAAAGAATGACTGCAGTTAAACGTCGGGATATTACCTGGAAATTTTGTCAGTTTAATGCTGAATGGAGTTCAGGTAATGCCCTCTATGCCAATCAAATGTTACCCAAATATAGAGTTCTTCATCATAATTTCATTTCTAATGTTTATCCTAGATTTGGGAATAAATCTGAACTTACTCCCTTTATGTGTTGTGTTGTTCATGATATTGTGTCCGGCATTTCTATTTGTCTTCCTTCACTGATTTGCTATATAATGATTCAATTTCGTATCCATCCTGACCATGGGTCTATTCCTTTTGCTTATCTCATGTCTAGCTTTGCCACTCATTATAATGTTATCATTCCTCCAACTGAGGCACCTGTGGCAATCCTTCCATTTGATAACTCGAACACTCACAAGATGAATTTGGACTTCCTACCTGGCCAGCAAGATGTTTGTGGGTTATGCCTTTGGTTATGATTATTACGAATCAAACTGACGTTAAAAATCCTCCTCGTATCATCCCAGGATCGGAACTTGGCAAATGGGAGCTGGGAGCCGAGAATGGGGTTCTACGGAGGCTGTCGGCGCCAGATTCGGCGATCGAAAATTTTGTGAGCCCGGTTTTCGAGTTTGGGGCTTGACAATTTTAGAGAAAGGGCATTCCCTGTTGACAAACATCTATTAATTTTAGGATTAATGGACATTAATGTCAATGATGAAGGTATTCACATACCTACCTTAGCTGAAAGAATGACTGCAGTTAAACATCGGGATATTACCTGGAAATTTTGTCAGTTTAATGCTGAATGGAGTTCAGGTAATGCCCTCTATGCCAATCAAATGTTACCCAAATATAGAGTTCTTCATCGTAATTTCATTTCTAATGTTTATCCTAGATTTGGGAATAAATCTGAACTTACTCCCTTTATGTGTTGTGTTGTTCATGATATTGTGTCCGGCATTTCTATTTGTCTTCCTTCACTGATTTGCTATATAATGATTCAATTTCGTATCCATCTTGACCATGGGTCTATTCCTTTTGCTTATCTCATGTCTAGCTTTGCCACTCATTGTAAT
Organism: Magnolia kwangsiensis; assembly: GCA_037074715.1. Lineage (NCBI taxonomy): Eukaryota > Viridiplantae > Streptophyta > Magnoliopsida > Magnoliales > Magnoliaceae > Magnolia > Magnolia kwangsiensis. Next base: position 47,244,258 of record CM073583.1, read on the forward strand.
GTTATCATTCCTCCAACTGAGGCACCTGTGGCAATCCTTCCATTTGATAACTCGAACACTCACAAGATGAATTTGGACTTCCTACCTGGCCAGCGAGATGAGGTTGAAGTAGAAGAAGAGGAAGCCCCTTTGCCGGAAGACATGTATATGGATGACATTTTTACTGAGCTAGATTCAGACGATGAAGCTGATCCTGATTTTCAACTTTCTCAGGTTGATGATCGGCTTAGATCTTTAGAGGAGAAAAGTTGTTAAGTTAAAATATATCTCGAGATACTTTAGTTGAAAGTCACAAAGCATCAATGAAATACATGCAGAAATATTTTCACCGCATTACCAAAGGACTTCACGAAATTGATCATTCCATACCTCCTCCATCTTCCTTTGGGTTTGATTAGTTTATTTTTCTAGCTTATTTGGGTATATATTAATTATCACTATGTGGTTGGTTGATTAGTTAACTTTTGATAATAATCTCTCTTTTTGCTCTCTTAATGGTTTCATTACTCTTATTCTAAACTTTATTATAATGATAATCTATTGGTCCAGCTATGCATTTTAGTTCTTCTTTATTCAATTGCTCTTTCCTTTGTCAATTTGTGATAAAAAGGAGGAGAGATTCAATATTATATGATTGATATGATTGCTAAAAATGCTGAAAATGTCATTGGAGTTGTCGAAATAGATGTTATAATTATAGGTGTTATTCAAGGCCAAAGAGAAACTCAAGTTGAGGGGAAGTAGGAACATATTTGCAGATTTTGTAGAGCAAAAATTTTGATAATTTTGTAATTGTTATGCTAAGTGTTTTGTCACGAATTTGACAAAGGGGGAGATTGCAACTGCTATAATGTATAAAGCACTCTTGTTTGTCAAATTTCGATGGGACAAAACAGTTTATGATGTGGTTCACACAATATGATGGAAAGTCATGATGTGGTTCACACAATGTGATGGAAAGTTCACCCTTAAGTGAATCAAGATGGAAAGTTCTCCTTCAAGAACAAACCATGAAGTTGGATGGTGCAAGCATAAGCACAAGTCATGAAGATGGATAGTTCAAGCTAAAGTATATTCAAGTTCTATTGCACTTCGAGTAGAAGATCATGCTCCACCTTCGAGTACACTTCAAGTAGAAGATCAACTGAGCACTATTGAAGATTCAAGTAGAAGTTTCGAGCTTTACTCTTCAATGTCCAGTTCTCTCAGGTATAATTGACCCTAAAAAGACCTTAGACTTAAGTGTTTTCAAATGATAAACTTATATGGGTTTTTATACTTTGGTTAGGCTTTAGTTCGACTAGTATAAGCCTTAGTTCGACTAGTCTAAGCTGTGGCTCGACCAGTCTAAGATTATCTTCGACCAATCCAAGTTTTAAACTCAAAAAACGGATATTTATAGTGATTTTTCGACCAGTCGAGTAGGCTGCTCGACCAGTAGAAGAGACCCCTTCGACCAGTCGAGGGGTGCTCGACTCGAAGTCTAGCAACTAATTTTTAGCACCCTCGACCAGTCAAAAGTCCGTTTTATCCAATCGTGTCCAAAATTTGAAATTTGGTTAGATCTTAGACGAGTCGAATGAAACCTTAGACGAGTCAAAGCGACAATATTTTAACCTATAAATAGAGGCCTTCTCTCCATCCAAAATTACTCATCCAAGCTAAGAAAAGCCTTCATTTAGAAAGAGAGAAGTCTCCACTATCATCAACTTATTACACGGTATTTTAAATTTCTGTTTATATAACTTTTGTTTTAATTCATTGATCTCTTGCTTATGAATCTTATGTTTTAAAGAGAGAAATCACTCTTCTTTTGAGATCTAAGGAATTTTAACAAGTAGTCAGAGGTTTGAATTAATTTAAAATTAATTTAGAACCTAAAACCCTCAATTGTGTTACTGGACATTGAACATTCTACATCAAGCGAAGCGGTTCTACTGGCTACATCAAGAACGTCTTCAAAGAGAAGATAAGTATCATTCTATATTGTTTTTGGTTTTTTTGAAATATCCAGAAAATCTCTTGTATTAGTTTTGACTGAGATAGCTAGAAAATCTCAACGTGGGGTTTTGTTTGTGATATAGCCCTTATAAAATCACAACTGTATAGGTTTTAAGGTGAACCTGTAAAAACTTTGTTTATTAGTGAATGTCAATATCACATGGGTTGTGATTATTGGGAGTGGAGTAGGTGTAGCTGTTTGAAAACAGTTGGTATACACACCAAACCATTATAACTCTTGGTGTCTATGTTGAATGTTTAATTTGTGTATCTGTGGTGAATAATTGTAATTTATTTACGCATATGTAGAAAATGCTTATAATAGATAGCTTTCTTGTCTCTTGCTTAGTTTGTGATCTTGATCCTTATTAACATTTATGAAATCAGGTTGTCTTACCTAACACTTTGTTTTTAGTATAAGGTTGTCTTATGGTTTGAATCAATTTCTCAATACTACTGCTATTGAGATCTGTGATTTTTCTGATTTATTTATTATTTCAATACCTTGATATTTTTATTTGTTATAGACCTCTTCCCCCCCACTCCTGGGACTGTTAGCTCACCTTTTTCAGTGTTATTCCTATTACCATGAGAAAATACATCTCAAAAGATATTACCTTCTTGAAAAATGTTTCTTATTTCTCATTACCTATTTAATGATGCTCCCTTTTCAACTTTGTAGTTTACTTTCATACAAGGTGTCATCTCCAACAGTAGAACATTATTCTCAGGTTCATTCCACACAATCAGAAGCTCAACCAATAAAGCCTTTTGTAGCTTCTGAGTCCCATGACACTCTTACTTGATTTTGGAAAACCAAATGGACAATCATTTCTCTTTCTCGTTATCATAGTTACTCGAATATGCCACGTTCAATTAATAATCACGTTTTTATAATAATCATTTTTCATCATCTTTTCATGCTTTTCTTTTCTCTATTTTGTCTCATTTCATTCCATCCTCATTTTTAGATGCCTGAAATGACCCCTAGTAGAAGGCTACCATGATTGATGAAATATAAGTCCTCAAATAACAAGACATTTACGAGTTAGCTCCTTTCCTTGAGAGACATCACACCATTGGCTACAAATGAGTTTACATTGTGAAATATAACCCTAATGGAACTATTACTCGACATAAAGCACATTTAGTTGCAAAGGGCTTCGCACAACACTAAAAAATTAAATATCACGGTACATTCTCCCTATCGCCAATACAAATTCTGTTCAAGATACTCTCTTTATTAGATGTCAAGAATACATTTCTCCATAATGGGCTTCATGAAGAAATCTACATGCATTTACCTCTGGAATTTTGCCTTGATGTAGTGTAAGAAAGCTGTCAATTAAAAAAGCATTGTATGCTTCAGTTCATTTATCATCCAACTTGGATTTAAATGATGTTCCATGGGTCCTTTTGTATTCATCAAGCAAAGTGAGATTTCTTTTACCATTTTTGCCATATATCGTGGTGATTGATAGTAATTTTGATGAAATTACCTCAATCAAGCACTATCCTGATTGATCCTTTGAAATTAAAATTTGGGGATGTTTACGATACTATGTATCGAGGTTGCTTCGTCTACTTGATGCATTTTTACATCTCAATAGAACTACACCTTAGATCTCCTTGATAGCTCTAGCATGTTAGATTGTCACCCCTTACATACACCAATTGGAGCTACTAGTGGTTTGCTAATTGGAAAGCTCATTTATTTAACTGTTACTTTCTAAGCATTGCTTATGCTATAAGCTTTGTTACTCGGTTTATTTAAAAACCATGCTCTCACCACCTTGTAGCAGTCCATCACATTCTTTGCTATCTCAAACAAGCCCGAGGAAATGGCATCATGTATTCTAATCGTGATCATCTTACCGTAATGCTGACTCAGCCCCTCATGCAATTGATCACAAAGGTTTGCATCCTACTCTTGTAATTTTGTCGAAGATAATATGGAAAAGAAAAAAAACAGTTTTTCATTACACATTCGACTGTCGAGGCCGAGTATAGATCCATGGGACACGACATAAGTGAAATTCTCTAGCTTTGCTGGCTCTGCTGGCTCTTCAATAAAATTCACATTGACATCTCAAATCTTATCCCTTTACTTTGTCATACAAGCATCCATCCATATTGCTCTAATCCGGTATTTTATAAACATACCAACCACAATGAGGTTGCTAATCATTTTTGTGCAGGAAATATATATATATATATATATATATATATATATATATATATATATATATATATATATATATATATATATATATATATCAAAGAACAACTTACTAAAATCTTCATTGAGTTACAAGGCATTGTTTATTTGACATTATATCCATGGTAGCCATCTTTAACATTCATGCTCCAGTTCGAGAGGAAGTGTCAGTGTGAGTATATACAATTGTGGTCGTACGGACTACTATTGGATTCATGCTATATTTGCTCGTATTTCTTCCTTTTAAAAAAATTACATTACTCTTTCTTATATATTAAAGAGAGAGAGATGAAATATCATCCCAAAATTTGCGAATTTACACCACCCAGTGTATTAGAAAAATGCACCCTACCAGGGTGAATGGATGCCCCAACCGGGCTCATTCCAAAACTGAAGTGGGCCAAACCATGTGATTTTAGTGGTTTTAGGCATGCCATTACGTCCTGTGGCCCACTTTAGTATAGGATCGGTGTGATTTTGGGGGCTCCAAGAAAAAGACGTGCACCGGTGCACATTGTAGGTGATTGGATGTCATGCACGTTGCGGTGGGCCCCACACGCCACATTGTGCAATAAGGAAGCGGATTGGCTGGTGTACCACACACCAGCTATGTAGCTGTTGTAGGTACGTGTCGTGCGAAGACGAGCACTGACGCTCCTCGAGCTCCGAGGTGTACCAACGGTTCAAAGGAGATCAAAGTAACATGGGCCCACAGTGTTGTATTTATTATATCCACACCGTTCATCTATTTTTAGAGATCATTTTAGAGCATTATCCAAAAAATGAATTACATCCAAAGATCATCTGGACCACACCATACATAGCAGCCGAGATAATGATTTTCACAGTTAAACCATTTTTAGAGCCCACCATAACGTTTATTTTACATCTAATCTGTTCATAAGGTTACAAAGACCTGAACGAAGAGGAAAAACAATTTTCATATTGATCCAAAACTTGTGACCCCAAAAAGGGTTTCAATGGTAGAAGTTTAATCCCCCACTGGTTTTTGCAGTGTGGTCCACTTGATAGTTATATCTGTCTTATTTTTTGTCTCTAGGCTTAAGACGAGCTCGCCAAATGGATGGACGGTTTGGATATAACATATACCTCATGATCAGACCCACGGACCTTGCTGACGTCAATACAGCAGCTATATAGCTGCTGTCAGGTACAACAGCCAATCCGCTTCCGTGCAATAAGCGTTTGTCAGGTACACCAGCCAATCCGCTTCCCGCCAATCAGTTCAGGCGAGTCCACTCATCAAGTGGGCCACAATGTAGATGTATTTAGGATTTTTAATTCATAATTTAGACTCATACCATCCGTTTTTCATGTTTAATAGCGACACGTGACAACGTGATACATGAGCGATATCCAATCCAATCACAAGACAATGTGATGACCTGTTCATTAAGTTAAGCCACACATGGAGGAAAGAAATGAAAATTCGGTAGAAATAGAGCATTGATTGGATATCCAATCGTAGGGGGGAGATCACTGCTGCTCTATTTTCAGCTCTTCTTTTTTTTCGTCCACATCATAGGCTCAATGGGTCCCACACGGTTTGTAGTGCACCATTTAAAAACTCTTATGCTTTCCAAGCAGAGCTCGTGTGTTTGAAATTCTCCAACCCTTGCTCACTTTTTAGATTGATAAAATAAGAAAAGAGGCTTGACCAGACTAAGTGAGAAATCTCTCTCACCAAGTAATCAAGCAATATAATGTGAGTGGTTATACCAATGGTTGGTTACATAATATAAATAGGCAATAATGGCAGAGACGCAAAGAATAAAGGTGCATGAATTTCACTTAACAATGTGATTCCCACGAATAACTTGACATTGCCATAGAATTCTATTCCATTAAAAATGATTAATTAATGTCATAAGAATATTCTTAATACGTTATGTTGAAAATTCTCAACTGAAGAGTGATTTATAGTATCATTCTATTAATTCTTATTAGATTTTGAACTTTATATTTAGATTAGAAAGCTTCATTTCTTTGATTTCAATTTATTTTCTTTTCTTTTTGAACTAAAAATACAAAATATTACATTAGAAATAATCAAAGGTGCTAGTAGCCAATATTGCTAGACTTGTGATGCTATCCTTCATGGATGGATTCTTTAGCAATAACTAGATCAAATGGAAATCATTCAACCAAAACCTAAACATATATAACAATAATTTAAATTTGAAAAAAAATAAAAAAATCCTACATAAAATGGAAGAGGACAAACAGGAAACATCACTTGCTACCCCTTGGCATTTTCCATTATAAAGCTTTTTTGGGTTTGAAAAACGCTAAAAGGGTCTGTCTGCCATGACACGATTTGAAAATAAATAAATAAATAAAATATGAAGCTTAGGTTAATGAGATGGACCTTATATAGTAGAGCTCACCATTTTGTACAGTTTAATTTGAGTTACTTACATGCCCTGTGTACAATTTTAATTAATGCCTTCACCATCAAATAACACTCTACCACTCTCCACCCCTCTCAGGTTTTTCCTGCTGCTCCCTACTTCATCTGATGTACTGGGAAAATGGCACACAACTCTACCAAATTGAAAATTATCCTAACCGACAGAAAAAGGGTTATGGCCAACATTAATTCGGAAATAGGCCAAAGGTGAAGAAGGTTTAGAATTTTCAAATCTATCCAATTCTCAGTGGGGCCCAACAGATCAACATCTTGGATTGTTGAATCATGGGCCACCTGGCAGAATCAATTTTTTGAACAGTTCAAAATCCGGGCTGAAGCCAACCCTAGTCATAGATGTCACTAGAATACAGAAAAGGTAAAAAGCGAATGACATCATTATTCATGGTTGGTAACCCAGACCATGGCAGTTTGCATCCCTCCATGGATAGGCCATGCCCCAAAAACTATTGGAAGATGCCAGTGATCAATCTTGGCACTCTTTTCCAATTGAATATGGACTCTTTTTGTACTCTTCTTCTTCATTGTGTCTATCTTTAGGCTGCAAACAAATAGGTTAAGATTGTCTTATGAAGGATATCTTAGGTGCATAAGAGGACTGAATGGAAGAATGGTCCTGAATAACCCAACCATAAGAGCACTACCTATCAGCAGACTGCTTATCATGGGATTCCCCTCCAAAGGCTAGAAAACAGTTCAAAAACCTAACAACTCATATTTGGCTTGACTCAGATGTTCAGTCATAGGTCAGGTTAACTTGAATCTTTACCTACACTCATTTAAAATCTACTGCAGAATCATATGCATGATTAGATAACGAATCAGCAACCTGATTGTTTTCTTCGAAACCAATGAGATAAAGCTGCTTTAGTTAATAAAGTAAGCTCTTCCAACTACACTCACCAATACCACAGAGACCAAGGAAGACCCTCCTTCACCATCATTATTATGGAATCTGTTTCATGACAGTAAGGGCCTCACCACTGCAATAGCATTAGAACAAACACCATAAGCATGCGACAGAGAAGCCAGAACAATTGGCTGAAGAATCACAAAGCATGCTGCAGCCAGGGCCAACTGTCCCTGGATAGCCTCTAGATGCACCCACCATCTAGATTCCCCAGCCTGTCCCATTAGGTGGTAATAGCATGTTTCCTTTTCAAACATTGAATCCAAACATTCAACATGCTAAGCAAGAGATGTCCCACAAATCCAGTAGCAATAGCAACCTCACCTCACAATCCTTGTCAATGGTTTGAATCCAAAGGGTTATTCTATGTATTAACTCCCTATAAGAAGAAATTCAGTGGTATTTCTCATACAACCTGCTGGTGCTCCTATTCCATACTTCCTACAGGATGAAAACGGTAACGGCAATGGTGCACCATCCTTTCTGATTAGCACTAGTAACTCATGAAGAACATTCCTCACACCATTCATGGAGATTATGTTCATCAGAGCATATGTTCTTTAGTTCATGCTCCAGAGAATCAAAACATGAACATCAATGAGACCAAACTCATGCCAAGACAATGGATTGAAGAATCCAACAAGATGTGGCCCATTAAAGCGCGCCAAGCAAAGAAGCATCTTCAGGGGAACATCTCCATAGTCCATTCCACACCCAATTATTAATTATATTTCTTCCTAAGAGCACCTCTCTCCTTTATTAAATTCCAAGACAAGCCAATTAAAAAAATGAGAAAGTACCATAAGCTACAGGAAGGCAGCCAGTTTATCCCGATGATGCAAAATTCAGTAGCAAGAGTACAATATTTCCTGGATTATTGTATCATCCGGAAAATCAGCAACAAAGGCTCTTTGATTCTATTCACCAGAAGGTGTAATAAAATCTTTCATCTGTATGTAAACCAGTATCTATCTCATGACCATTCAGGGCGAGATCAAGCAGAGGAAAATTTCACCACCAAACATGATACCAATCAAATAAATTTCCAGCACCAAGCAACCATTCCGCGTTCACCAAAAAATTGTATTTACATTAAATCCCGTTAAGATCTATGGAGCCTAATCATCAGAGGTGTACTATTCATCCAGCCAGTACTTTCACAGGTTAAGCACTACACAGAGCTCACTAGGGTTGCAAGGGAACAACGCCCCCTTGCTTGGGGTCTGGGGGCATGCCCCAGTCCAAAGGGCAATTTCTTAATTTCATATGGAGTTTTATGTAAACCCAAGTTCATTTGGGATAATATATATTCTGTTGTGAGAGAGAAAGAGAGACGATCATGGTATTGAGAGCTGCTTCTTCGTTTTTTACCTTTGAGCATAGTGGATTGGTGTGAATCCATGGACGTACCAAAGGAGAACCATGTAAATCTCTAAGTTGTGGTTTACATCTTTTTTCGCTTTATTTTGATTTCGATATTGTTGTATTTGTGGTCGAGAAGGAATCTTTCTCCCAACAACTAGTATCAGAGCTCTTATTTTGAGTGGGAGCAATGTCAGAAGGAAAGGTGGGGATTGAAAAGTTTGATGGTCCGAACTTTGGATTCTGGAAGATACAGATCGAAGATTGCCTCTATCAGAAGGATCTCATAGACTTGGGCACATGAGCAAAAGGGGGATGAATGTTCGAAAGGGAAGCTATTGAGGCTGAAATCTACTAATCTAGATTTTTGTGAAGATTACATATATGGCAAACAAAGAAAGGTCAACTTCTCAAAGGTAGGAAGGACTCCAAAAGTTAGAGCAGTTAGAATTGGTTCACATTGATGTATGGGGACCAACTAAGGTATCCTCTCTTGGTGGCTCTCTTTATTTTGTTACCTTTATTAATGATGCTACTAGAAAATTGTAAGTTTATTTTTAAAGCATAAATCGGAATTATTTAATGTGTTCAAGGAATAGAAAGCTTTAGTTGAGAATGAAACATGTTTAAAGCTGAAGTATCTTAGATCAGATAATGGGGGAGAGTACTGCAACAACAAGTTTAGAGAGTATTGTGTTGTTAATGGAATCAATAAACAAAAACGACTCCAAGAACGCCACAGTAGAATGGCGTACCTGAGCGCATGAAAAGAACCATTCTAGAGCATGCAAGGAACATGAGAATCCATGCTAGATTGCCTAAATAGTTTTGGGTGGATGCAGTAAATTTTGTAGTTTAATTGATTAACATAAGACCCACAATTACTTTGGATGGTGGATTGCCAAAAAAAGCATGGTATGAAAAAGAGATAAACTTGTCTCATTTAAAGGTATTTGGTTTCATCTCTTATGTCCAAAGCCATTTTGAAAATAGACCAAGCTTGATCCTAAGTCCAGAACGTGCACATTTATTGGATATGGTTTGATTTTAGGATGCTGAAAATTAAAAAAATAAAAAATAAAAAATAAAAAATCATAAGAAGCAAGGATATGATATTCAATAAAATTATCATGCATAAGCATAAGTTAGAACAAGAATAAGAGAAAATTGAGCATCCTGAGTTTGTAGAATTTGATAAGATACTTGACAAGGATGTTCTAAGGCCCAAAAATGAAAATCTACAAGCAGAACCTCAGACCCCTGTTCTTGTGAGGAGATCATCTAGGGTTAGGGTTAGTGTCAGTGGAGTTACTAATGTCCTAGAGGGGGGGAATAGGACTTAATCAATTTTTGTTGAAACAAACTCAGAGAACAAATTCACAATGGCAACCAATGTTGAAATATTGATTTCAATTAAGTTGTAGGACAACCTTCACCTAATCTCTTAGGTAGACAACCCTATTTCACGACTTTTTTGATTTCAGTATTTCAAGATAATAAATATGAGGAAAGTATTATCAATCACATCACAAGAAAAATAGAATTATAGTGATTCGGTGTTAACACACACCTACTCCACTCCCAAAATTACTTCTCCACAATTTTGGCTTTTCACAGGCTAACCTTAACAGCCTCTTACAGTTTGTGATTTTCACAGGCTATCACAACTAACCTCAAGTGATTTTAACGGGCTTATCACTTTTCAACCCAATGAGATTTTTCCGGGCAATCTCATTCAACCCAAGTAAAAGTAATTTACCAGATGGAAACGTATCTTCTTGAAGACGTGAGTTGAAGCGAAGATATCGGTGAAGCCTTTGAAGATGAAGCTTCAGCAGATGCAACAATCATTTCTTTTCTCAGATGAAGATGAATCAATGTATGCACAATCAAGAAGGATCTAAGGATAGATAAATTTTCAAAGAGAAAAACCCTAAAAGCTGCAGATTCAATCCTCTATTCTTAAGTTGAGTATATGTCACTCTCTATTTGAATTTCACAAGGCTTGACAAGAGAATTGAATAACTTAAATAACAATATATGAAAGACAATGCAAATAGCTTGAAAAGAAGAAGATTTTTCGCTTTTGTTGCCCATCTTTTTTTTTTCCCCTTTGTTTTTTCTTGTTATAAAACTGTGAGAATTGAGCTCTATTTATAGCAAAAAGATTAGAGCTTCGATCAGCCTAAAAATCCCTTCGACTAGTCGGAGTTTCATGATTTTGTTTCAACGGCTAGCAAATTTCATGGGATCTTATTTGAATCAATCTTAGGTTGGCCCAAGACAAAATTCGAAAATTCAACTGGCCTGAGATTTCTTCAATTGGCTAGAGACAGGATTCGGCTGGCCTAAGATTCACGAAAGCAAAACGACCTATTGCTGAAAACTTGACCTAGTTTGTTGTTCGACTGACCTGAGATGGTTTAGCTGGCCAAAGTCAGGGTTAGGCTAGCTGAACAACCCTGGAATTTAACTTAATAACACAATAAGTTACAACTTAGAAAACCACTAAGCTCACTTTAACCTAGGGTCATTCCTAAGGTCTTCTTTACCTGTAGGTTGGCATACAATTGATTCTTCTCTTGAAATTTTTCTGAGCCTTCTGATCTTAAGATATCGAATTGCGCTCTAGTCTTGAAATGTTGAATTGAGATGAAGTTCCGTACAATATATTATTTTTTTCTATGAAATTTGACAATTGACTTGTGTGCTTAAAACATTAGCACTTACAATTAGTAAACCCATAGTCCGTTATTCTCCTTCTCTGCATGATTTGTTGTTGACTGATTACAGTGAAGCAGAATATTATGAAGAGGCTTTGCAAGTTAAGACCAGGAACAAGTGGGAGCATGTTATGGATGATAAGATGGATTCTCTTATATCAAAGACATGGGACTTCGTCCAGTTATCTAAGGGAAATGGAGCTAATGCAGGGGCATTCTCACACCAGGCTTGAGTGGGGTAGCACGTGGGATGCGGTGACACACTCGAGATGGGTGACCCATGTGATTTGGGGCCCACGGGGGAGGTCTCGTGTTCAAGACCTCCTCACCAGGGGTGATCAATGCAGGGGCATTTCACACCGGGCTCGAGTGGGGTAGCCCACGAGATGCCGGGACACTCAGGGTGGGCGGCCCATGTGATTTGGGGCCCACAAGCCCACGAGGGGGGTTCGGCCGAGGTCCTAGCCCATGCGATGTGGGGCCTGGGCAATGAGATAAAGGGATTAATTCGTCGTACTCTAACAATTCGAGCTTTTAGAGCAAATGGTTAATTGTCATGCATCAGGAGCTTTGCATAACAAGTAGGTTTATAGCAAGACGGTACTAAGTGATTCAAGGCCAGGTTGGTTGTGAAAGGTTTTCAGCAAAAGGCAATTCGATTACAATGAAATATTTTCTCCTGTTGTTAAGATTTCTACTATCAAATTAGTTCTAAGCATTGTGGTTGTAGAGGATTTGCACTTAAGAGCAATTAAATGTAAAACAAGGTTTTCTTCATGGCGATCTTGAAAAAGACATTTATATGTGTCAGCCACATAGATATGTTGCACCTGTCAAGGAGAACATGGTATGTAAACTCGAGAAGAGATTATATGATTTGAAATAGGCCTAAAGACAGTGGTACGAGAAGTTTGATAGTTTTATATCTACTAATGGTTTTAAGAGATGCCATGCTGATCACTGTTGTTATTTCAAGAAACTTGAAAAATTCATGTCTCATACTTCGTTTATATATGTTTTAAGAGATGTCATGCTTATCACTGTTGTTTTTTCAAGAAACTTGAAAATTCATGTCTCATACTTCTTTTATATGTAGATGATATTCTTGTTGTAGGTTCAAGCATACATGATATTTCAAATCTCGATGAACAATTATTTGAGTTTGCAATGAAGGATTTGAGTGTTGCAAAACAAATCCTTGATATGAAAATCAGTAGAGACAGAATAAACAAGTTGAAATTATCACACGCTGGATATGTTGCAAAAGTATTCAAGCGATTTGGCATGGAAGGTGCTAAGCCAGTTAACACTCCCTTAGCAAGCCACTTTAAACTCTTAAAGGAACAGGGTGGAGCAACGCATGAAGAACCTAACTACATGGCTAAGGTCCCATATGCTTTGCCCATCGGCATCTTAATGTATGTCATGGTTTGCACAAGACCAAATATTGCTCATGCATTGGGAGTTATCAGCAGGTTAATGAACAACCCAAAGAAGGAGCATCGGGAAGTTGCCAAATGGATTCTTAGATACTTGAGAGGTAATATTGTTGCAACGTTGTGCTATGGAGGGTCAAAAATAAGTTTGCAGAGATATGTTGATTAAGATCTAGCAGAGGATATTGTTAGTAAAAAGAGCGCTACAGGGTATGTGTTTACTTTGGGTAGTGCAACAGTTGGGTCTCACAGTTACAGAACATTGTTATCATCTCGACGACAGAAGCAGAGTATGTTGCTGCAACAGGCCTTTCAAGGAAATGGTATAGTTACAGGGTCCCATGGAAGAGTTAAGTAAGAAGCAAGAAAATTGTAATTTGTACAGTGATAATCAGAGTGCAATTCATCTAGAAAAGAACTTAACCTTTCATTTAAGAACCAAGTATATAGACATCAAATATCATTTCATACGATCTCTTTTGAAGGATGGACAATTTACTTTCGAGAAGATTCATATAAGTCAGAACTTTGTAGATATGTTGACCAAGGTAGTTACTGTTGATGCAAAAATCTGGATCACCCTCGCTGAGCTCCAAGCACTTGCGTCAAGCCATGTAAGCCTGCACAGGAGGAAGATAAAGGAGACCCTGGCTAGAGCAGGGGACCCTCTGATGCCAAAGTCAAGCTAGGAATTTGGGTCTAAGTAGTGTGGGTCAGTTTCGGGTGAGAGATTCTTCGTACCTGTATATGCTAATGAATCCCTTATTTATACCTTCTAGATTAAGTGACTGTTCCCGTAATTCTTAGCACAACTTGTGCCATTTAGCGGGAATGACACATTCGCTGAAGTCGGTTATCCTTAGATCGTGCACCGGATATTACTCCATACGTGCGTTACTGGAGTTAAGCCCCGAGCGCGATTGTAGGACTTGTCTCTCCCCGAGCCGAGCTTATAATCTGAGCCCTTCTTGAGACAGTTTAGCCGGGTTGTAGATGAGCGCGTATTCGGGGTCGGACGACGAGTCGTGTAATGACTTCTTCTAGGTTCCAGGGTGACGTGAAAGCTCTACAAAAGAACTTGGATATGGCCCATTCCAGATTATGGGTCGGCTTACTCTGCTTTGCCATCCCTTTTCCCTAGCGCAGTTGCTCAACTGGACGAGCCATCCTTACCACAATTGGGGTCGGCTCAAATTCTCTTATAATAGTTACTACGGAGAAACTTCTTTCTATTGGTCTTCCAGCTTAAAGACTAGGAGGCGATTCACACCGAGTTCTCTATGAAAGCATGTCTTTTACAGATGCGGCAGATTCAGTGGGAGTTGCTTGTGATCAATCTCGAAGTGGGATATTCTTAAGATATATGGAGCCTGACCATCAGAGGTGTACTATTCATCTAGCCAGTACTTTCACAAGTCAATCTCCGCACTGAACTTGATGGGGGTCATGAGGGGCAATGCCCCCTTGCTTGGGGGTCCGGGGGGCATGCCCCTGGTCTAGAGTGCAATTTCGTAATTTCATATAGAGTTTTATGTAAACCCTAATTTGTTTGGGGTAATATATATTTTATCATGAGAAAGAGAGAGAGAGTCATCATTGTATTGAGAGCTACATCTTCGTTTTTTGCCTTTGAGCATGGTGGATTAGTGTCAACCCATGGACGTACTGAAAGAGAACCAAGAAAAATCTATGTTGTGGATTGCATTTATTTTTGCTTTCTTTTAATTTTGATATTGTTGTGCATGTGGTCAAGAAGGGATCTTTCTCCCAACAAGTCCTAGTTCTCCATGCCTAAAAATTGGATCCGACTCTTAAATGCTAAAGAGAAATGCTCATTCTTCAAGTATTTTCTGAACCACAACCCATTCAAAGTTTGAGTCCACCATATCATCTTAAGAAGAAAGGTTGATTAATTTCCATGATTTTTTTAATGCCGTGAATGCCTTCTAAGAACCAGAAGAATAAATATTTTTCCAACTGAAGCAGTGATGCTTACCATTTTCTTCTCCCCATAAAAATTTTAACAAAAAATTAGAAAGGCAAAACATTGGACCAGTTGATGGGTGACTAAGGCAGAGGGGAGAGCACAACAAGAAGGTATGTTTGAATACTTGAAAGGACATCATGATGGAGAATAATTTTACCACCAAAAGATGCTTTTTTCCATCCATAGATGAGGGAAAGGACCCAGAAAAACCAGGTGGTTAGATCCTTTCTAGTCTCTAAGGACCCTTCCACCGAAGGAGGGGCCAGAAAGTTCCAAAGGCTGAGCCATACAACTTCTATTTATAAACACCCTCACAAGGAAGGCCCAACAAAACACCTGTCTTACAACTTCTGTCTCAATCATCTCTACAGAATACCAGTTTCTTCATACATCTGAGCCTTGTGTACCACAAGAAGTTGGGGAATGATCGGGGAGAAATAATAATGTTGTGCTTGATTTTTATCTTGCAACTTCAACACACATCATAACATTGTTGAACACTCGATTATTTCCTTCAAATTTCAAACTAAACATTAAAGCAACTGCTGTAAAAGCTTCCCATTTTTCTTTAGAAGGAGCATTTCCCCCACTACTAATCACCTCACCAACTTTTCTCTGCAAGTCCAGGCAAATCTCATTTTGAGAAAGGAATGCCAAATCAATCTAGGCCATGTGTAAGTGACAAAAGGATGATGCACCCACTCCTTGCATATTGCACACTTATTTAGAAGGTTAATCCCCCTGCTTTTTCAATGATCCAGGGTGAGAATTGTCCTTTGCCACCATCTAGAAAAATGCAGCAACTCTTAAGGGGAGTACCAGAAACTCATACCACATTAGAAGATGAAGGAGAAACATTCTTGTGAAGAGCTTACAAAAATGATTTCCAAAAATCCACCCGAGGCATTCCAGTTCCACACTCCAAAAAAGGAGTGGGTTCTCTCAGCAGCGCCCGATGACCCAAGTTTCAGGCCTGCCTTGTGGGGGAAGCTTAGCCAAATTCTGAACTCAGGGAGCTGCCCCATGGTGACTTGGGGGTGAATTTAATGTCAACTGATTTGGCCATGAGAAACTTTGTTGGGGGGGGGGGGGAGTGTGTCTCAAATCGCAGCAAGTATGTTGGGTGCAAAATTTTCTTGGTCTAACAACTAAGAGTATCCAGTGATGTGAAGATTGGGCAGGATTTTATACAACACCGCTTGGGACATTTGTTCCCAGATGCAAATGTTTGTGCTCCACCTAAAAATATATCCGACCACAAGCCTATTTTACCATTCCCTCCACTGTAATCTTGGAGGCCCAAAGCCATTTCAATCCAAGACTGTGTGGGTTAGACAAACCTGAGTTCATGCCGGTGGTTCGTGAAAGTTGGAATGCTTCTGAGGCAAGAAACGCAGGTTCTTGGTTTTTTTTTTTTTTTTTTTTGGGGTTAGCTTGTTAGTGCACACCCATGTCAGTACACACAAACCATGTTAGCCACCCCCGGTAGGGATCGATACCAAGACCTCAAGTGTTGAAACGAGGTATCTCCACTCAGTCTGCCAGTTGAGCTATGGATCTGGGTGTAGGTTCTTGGTTTTGCCTCAAGCTAAAAGCTCTGAAAGTTAAAACTGATTGCCAGGAATTCAGCTGTGTTCAGAAATATTTAAGCATCCAGACATGCTTTGTTAGCAGAGGAGGACAGCATTGAAGAAGATACAGGAAGTTTGATGGTTGAGGAGACTGAGAAAAGGGCTTCAGGAGTAGCATCCTTCATTGATCTCCTTAGAAGGGAAGTAATGTTCTGAAAGCAAAGGTCTAGGGAAGGTGGTGAGCTGAGGTCGATGATAACACAGCTTATTTTCATAGGTCGGAAAGTGTGCGCAAAAAGAGAAATCGAACTGAGTAGATCAAGGTGGAGGACATGGTTATAAGCTCTCAGGATGAGGTATGTTCTTGTTTCATTGATCGTTTTCGGTCTTCTTTTGCAGAGAGGTTCCCGTACTGCCTGCAGCTTAGTGTTTTTGAGTTCAATTCTCTCTCTGTAAAGCAAGCATCAATCATTGAAACACCGTTCAATGCTCTAGAAGTAAAAGTGACTGTTCAATGCAGTAAGTGACAAAGCCCCTGACCCAGATACCTTCCCTCATAAGTGACAAAGCCCCTGACCCAGCTAGCTTCCCCCTTATTTTCTTCCAAGGACGCTGGGATGTTGTTGAAGGGAATATTACGGAAGTTGTGGTTCAGTTACATGATAAAGCACACCAGAGGAGGACAATTGGGGCCTCATCTGTTACTCAAATTCCTAAGGAGCAGAAGATATTCTTGGCCAATCAGTTTGATAGGAAGCATTTATAAAATTATTGATAGAATGTTGGCAACAAGATTGAAGACGTTTATTGGGAAGTCGTGTCCATTTTCTAGAGTGCATTTGTCCCAGATTGATACCCTCAATGGAAAATGAGTTGGTCGATATTTACAGGAACATTGGCCACATTGGTGGTTTTCTGTTCGACGCAGACTTGGATCATACATATGACTGTCAATAGGGAGTTTTTAATTTTCCAATTCAAGCATATGGGTCTCTGTGAAAGATGGCAAAAATGGATAAAATTTTGCATTTCATCGGCTTGGTTTCCGGTGATTATAAATGTATATCCAAAGGTCTTCTTTAAAGGGGAAAATGGTTTGAAACAGGGAGATCCGCCAACTCCTCTCCTATTTGCAAGGAGAAGCTTTATCTCAGATGAAAAGCAGGGTAATAGCCTGGGATTAATTCAGGGGTTGTGCTTGGACAATGAGGAGGTGATAGTTTTTCTTCTTTTTTCTCATGGGGAAGTGGTAGTTAAACACTATTCACTGATGATGCACTCTTGTTCAGCAATGGATCGTTTGAAGTAGTGATTTTCCATGATATTCTGGTCTGTTTTGAGGTATTCTTTGAGCAGAGGGTAAATCTGTTGAAGTATAGTATTTCAGGCATCAACCTTGCCAGTGCTAATATCAGTGTTACCTGGACACATGGCACGGGTGTCAAGTGTCAAAGTGCCCTAAAGTGTCTGGAATGACAAACTCCAAATATCTAAGCACAGGGACACTTCAGTACACGGAAAAATAACATTTTTTTATATAAAATAATTTGATGAAAACACTATAAAGAATGAGAAAAGAATTTTAAAAAATAAAAATGAATATTCACAAAGTCCCAATAACAACACCGTGTAGTGTCCTATGTTCAGCGCAATCTTAAAGATTCAGAAATTGCAAGCTTCGCAAAGTTCTTGGATCCACTGTATATTTATCCATTGTTGGCTATCGGAAATTTCATCATCATCATCATCTAAAGCCTTATCCCAACTAATTGGGGTCAGCTACATGTATTCTTTTCTGCCATTCCACTCTATCAATGGCCGTAACTTCAATTAAACCATAGGGCATCTTTTCTTAGTACCTCGACCCACGTACTTTTGGGTCTTCACCTTTCCCTTTTAGAGGCTTCAACTTATATGAACTCACTCCTCTAACCGGCACAATTTTTGGTCTCTGTTGCACATCAAACCATCCAAGTCTAGTTTCCCTCATCTTGTTACCTATTGGTGTTACTCTAAATTCCCTCAAATGCATTCATTTCTAATTCTATCCTTGTCATGGGACCCATCCATCTCAACATCCTTATTTCAGCTACACTCATCCCATGGGCATGTTACTTAATTGCCCAACATTCTATCCCATAAAGCATGGCTGTGAAATTGCGCGAGCTGGTGGGTCATACGAGCTATGCGTCCAGAAGCTTGGCAGAGCTGAGGAATAAATAGCTAGGTCTTAGAGGGGGAGTGAATAGGGCCTCTTAAAAAAAATATGCCAATTAAAAGCTCAATTGCCTAATTAAACTAATATGCCAATTTAAACTAATTAAGGTAATTAATGCTAAGGCTTCCAAGCCAATAGTCTAATTACATACACTACATATGATTTTCCAATTCAAGCAACCAGCCTATAATCGATAGTGTATATGTGTGTGGGATGTGCTAACTATTCAATTCCTAGCATTCATGTAATCATGCGTACATATAATTCAACTAATCAATCACATAAGCATAATTAGAAATGTGCTCAAATAACAATCTCAAACAAAAGCACGTATAGTGGTTTGGTTTCCCTACTCTACTCCTGGCCGATGCACTCTCCTTGAGTGTATTGGCATTTGCTATCGGAGGTTTTAAATCAGGTTCACCTCTAACCTATACAAGCGTACACTCCCGCCGGAGGCTTGCACGAAGACTTACTAATGCAGGGACATTTTCGCACCGGGCTCGAGTGGGGTAGCCTGTGGGATGCGGGGACACACTCGGGGTGAGTGACCCATGTAATTTGGGGCCTACGGGAGAGGTCTCGTGTTTGAGACTCCTCACTGGGAGTGATTAATGCAGGTTCACACCGAGCTCGAGTGGGGTAGCTCGTGGGATGCGAGGACACACTCGGGGTGGGCGGCCTATGTGATTTGGGGCCACAAGGGGGGTTCAGTCGAGATCCTAACCCATGCGATGTGAGGCCTGTGCTATGAGATAAATGGATTAATTCACCATACTCTAACAGTTCGAGTTTTTAGAGCAAGTGGTTAATTGTCCCGCATCAAATTGGTATCAAAGCGGGAGGTCTCGTGTTTGAGACTCCTCACTGGGTGTGATTAATGCTGGGGCATTTTCACACCAGGCTCGAGTGGGGTAGCCCGTGGGATGCGGGGACACACTCGAGGTGGGTGACCCATATGATTTGGGGCCAACGAGGGAGGTCTCGTGTTCGAGACTCCTCACCGGGAGTGATTAATGTAGGGGTATTTCACACCGGGCTCAAGTGGGGTAGCCCGTGGGATGCAGGAACACACTTGGGGTGGGCGGCCCATGTGATTTGCGGCCCATGAGGAGGGTTCGGCCGAGGTCCTAACCCATGCAATATGGGGCCTGGACTATGAGATAAAGGGATTAATTTGTCATACTCTAACAGTTCGAGCTTTTAGAGCAAGTGGTTAATTGTCCTACATTACTTACCCACATACACACTCATGCCGGTGGCCTACACAAGGACTTACCATGTACACACCAGTGTGGGTGGCTTACACAAGGACTTACGTACAAACCCGTATCAATGGCCTACTCATGTACTCACACGTGTTGGTGGTGATACGGTCCTATACAAGAACCTATGCGAGTTTGGGTTACAATCTCTACACTCAATCCTACACAATGAGTGTAGGAAGGTGTGAGTGGACTCTACAATTGACACTTGTCGGATTGAGCCCCTTGATAGTTCCTTGCTTGAGTTTCTTCTTCAAAGTTTTCCCGTGCTTGAATTTGCTTCTCAAATGCTCCCCCAATCATTGATGCCGATGCTTCAGCTCCTACGAACGTTTTCCTTACATGTAATATGTCAATGTGGTGACCAAGGCAAGGGAGGTTGGTGGAATCTCCTATAACATATGGATATATTGTAATCCTAGGGGATTCACCTATATGGGTGTTATAGAGGGTTTAGACAAAGTATTTGACTATTGGTTCAAGTCTATTCTCTAGAACAAGGTAAAGTTCAAACTCATCTTCTCATTGGAGGTTAAAATCCTTATTAGAGTGATAATGCACATGAAAATGACTTGAAACTCATGGGATTAGAGGCTTAAGATGAGGTATATAGTGATAATGCTCATGAAGATTACTTAAAACTCATGGGATTAGAGGCTTAGGATGATGTACATGAGTAGGGATTCACCTAAGCTGCTATTGCACCAAAAACTCATCAAAATGCCCAAAATTCGTATGCCCTTTATAAATGAACCAAGTTCCAATGGTAAAAAAAAAAAAAAAAAAAAAGGGCAGAAAACGGTCAGCTTGATCGATCGATCCGAGCCTTAGATCGATTGATTGAGCAATGCATCAATCAATCATTATAATTCCAGCTTATATCAAAAGCTTGCTAGACAGTTTGGGGCACCTTCGATTGATCAGACCAGTCTATCGATCGATCCAAATTGATTTCTAGACAGAAACTTGTTGGACAATTTCAGCTCTGGTCGGTCAATCGGGCAGGTCCTTTTTAGGAGGTTTGGTTTAGATAAGCTCGGGACCTCTATAGCCTATCTGAGCATGTTTAAATGGGGCTTTGTTCACAACCCCAAGTGTAGGGTCGCGATGTAATAATAATCTCGGTAAGATTGACGTCAAATCCACAGGGACTGAAACTTATATGTTTCTGAAATTAACTAGAAGTAGAACTAGAAGAAGATGTGAAACTATTTCTGAAGTATTTGAGAGAGTAATTGTGAATAGAATAATTAAAACTAAGAATTTAAAGGTGGGATTTATGGTGCCAAGGATCCACTTGTAGTGATCAGAGAGCCCTCTTACTTGATTTAAGTAACACAATTGGAATTGGAGTCCTATCTTATCCAATTGGAAGATATATTAATAAAACCAAATCTAAACTTTCATTAATCTAATTCTCAAAGGAGGAGAACTGTGATACTCGGAAGGGATTCCATCACCAAACCATGCCCATGGGACGATGGCTAACAATAAGATTTACCAATCTCACAATCTCAAAGTAAGGAAAAGAAGATACTCAAAGCTATTGCAGATTTACTGTAATTTAAGTCACAATAAATCATTAAAAACTGAAAGTATTCCTTTAAAATCAAATTAGAATCAAAGAAGGTTCAACATAAACATAAATTAAAGCAAGAGAAACATCCCATCACGCTACAAGCTTCACCTCTTAGCCCTATCTAAGAGGTTTAGCCAACTATAGACATGATTAGACCAAAGTCACTTAAGAAAAATATTAAAACAATTAAGGAAGAAGAAGAAAAACTCTTAGCGACGGCTTCTCCACCCTTTTGCTCTACTCCTTAAATCCTAAAAGATGCCTAAAACATCCTAGGGAGTCCTATTTATAATTGTGGAACTCCAACTTTCACACCTAGTTGGAAAACTCTAGAAACCGCCTCAAATTTATGCAGTTTGCTAAAATAGACTTCACTCTGCGCAGTTTTCCAAAATAAACTTCACTCCGCGCAATTTCACAAAATGACCCAGAGTTTCAAAATATGCTTTTTCAAGACAATTTCAGGATTCGTTTCTTTCACTTCAAATATTTGATTCTCTTCATTCCTCACTTGGTTTTCTTGGATCTTTGGCATGTGAATTCTTCAATCTTAGTCTCCTAAGATCCATCCCTTGCCTTGGGAATTCTTGAGCATGCTTTTAGCACCTTTTTCAATCCAAGCTCTTAAATTCACCTTGCAACACAAACAGGAGTAAAATAGAACATAAAATCAAGATATAAATGGGGGATAATATGCAATTTTTGACCCTCAACAGGCTCATAAAGCTAATGGATTATCAATTAAGGTTTTCTATTAAGACAAGATCATCTAGAGGTTAAGATTGTTTCGGGTCAAGGTTAGGGTCACAAGGCATTTACCTGTTCTTCACTTCCTTGATACTCTAGTCTTCATGTGTCTTCGGTCTTTAGCATCCAAGGGCTCAACCGACTCCCTGACAAACCAACACACATGATTGACAAACAAAGTGCACAAATAAGTGCATTAACAAGCTGGTCTTATAGCTATCCTACAAATTTTCACTTTTAGTTTTGAGTGGCATGTGACGATCACATAAGATTCCAGAGCAACATCTCCATTTTTGGCACCCCACTTGAATTCTATGGGCAACATCCCTTCTCAATCTCTCCTTTCCCACAAATGATCGACCAAAGATATCGAAAGTGGTCATTTTGGGAAACTTCTTAGTTAGGCAATCTTCACTAATTCCCCATTTCCACTCTTATTGTTATTAAAATTGCACTCCATATACTCTATTTTAGTTTGACTCATTTTAAATCCTTCAAATTCTAAAGCACCTCTCCATAAATCTAGCTTTGTGTTTACACCCTCACTCATCTTGTCAATCAAAACTATGTCATGTGCAAACAACATACGCCATGAGATCTCTTCTTACAAATGCCTCGTTAACTCATCCATAACAAATGCAGAAAGGTACGGGCTCAATGCTGACCCTCAGTCCAAGCCTACAGAAATTGGGAACTCACTTCTCTCCACAAGTGCCCTCACATTTGTTACTACTCCCTCATATGTATCTTTATTCATGTCAATATATCATCTTCAAACTCCTCTCTCTCAACGCTCACCAAATTAACTCTCTAGACACCCTGTCATACGGATTCTCTAGTCAATAAAGACCATGTGGAGATCCTTCCTCCTCTCCTTATATTTCTCCATCAATTGTCCAAGTAGGAAAAATAACTTCAGTGGTAGACCTCGCTGGCATGAAACCAAACAGATTTTCTAATACATTCATCCCAGGCCTTAGTCTTTACTTAATTGCTCTTTCCCAAATCTTCATAGTATGGTTCATAAGTTTAATCCACAATAGCTAGTGTAGCTCTATATAAAATTGTTTTTATCTTTCCAAAAGAAAGGAAAAAAATGGATGTTACATGCACCAAGTCTCAGTATTCATCTTACAAAGGTATACACAATGCGTGCTAAAAAGGATCCTAGTTTGGGGTCTTAATGCTACTTTCCTTGATCAGGAGTAGAACGCTCACAAGCACTGGAATCCCAATCATAAGAATAGCTTGCAAGATGTTGGGTGTAGTAATTTCAGGGAAGATAACACTGCCATATTTTATCACAGCTGCACCTCCAACAGACCCGGCTGCCAATTTCCACAAGTAACTCAAGTCATCCTGTTTCAATCATAGAGCCAACATTAACTAAATGAATGGACAGAGAATTAGGAAAGCTTAATTCGAATCTGAAATGTATCATCATATTAAATATCAAGCTCATGAAATGCAAGAGGATACAAAATTCAACTGAAAGAGTACAGACGGGATTCTTATAAAAGAAATTAATACAAAGTGGAACAGAAGCAAATCCTTTCATTTGTTCACGTGCACCAATGCTAATGATGTGGCCGACTTCTTGGCTAGGGAGGATGTTAGTCAAATAACTCTTTGCATTGGGAATTTTTTTCCCTTGATGTAGTTCCCATTCTCTCTTTATTAGAGTGCTAGGGTGCAACTTGTTTGGGTTGAGTCAGGTTGTGTCAGGTTGAGGATCAACCCAAGCCTGACACAACCTCAAGAGGACCCGACCCAACCCAACAAGAAGTCCAAGCCAAGGTGCCCAACCCAAATTCCTCCATACTTGACCCAATCTGACCCAACCCAACCCAAATACATGTGATTATTCCCAATCTGACATAACCCGACCCAAATTTACTCAACCGAATCCAATCTCAAATCGGATTGGTGCTTTCCAACCTGAACCTGGCTAGAGGACCTTGAAAACCTGACCCAACCCAACTCAAAGTCGGGTTGGGTCAATCAGGTTCGGGTCAACCCAAACCCAAGTTGCAGCTGTATGTGCATCCTTGGATGACAGTCCTACACGCAACTAGTTTTGGATGAAAGGTCCATGCAAATGGTCATGTGAGGAGCCCATTGTGGTGTGTATATGGCATACAACAAATCTAGCAAGGTCCCCATTGATGATGCCTTCAATTTGGGAGGTATTATAGTGTACTCGAAAAGTCGAAAGATTCTATCAGGAGGAAAGCATCTCATAAAGGTTGCTACAAGATGAATTTCAACGTATGCTCGTTGGGGGATCCTAGGTTAGCAGGGGTCAGCAGCATTATGTGCAACAAAAATGGAGTTGTGATTGTTGAATTTTGAACCATATCGGAATCAAAAACTCTAATTATGCTGAAGCTGTTTCCCTTATTCAAGCTATCAAAGTGTTGGAGCTTGACTTCTTCTGGTAACCACTAAGGGAAATTTGCACAATAAATGAAGCAGGCAAAGTCTAAAATTTGCCATTCTAGGTGGGGAATCTGGTGGAAAAAGGTTTGGATCTGTGTGATCAGCATCCCATGTCCTTTTTGCATTTTCCTAGAGAGGCTAACAAAGAGAAAGGTCGGCTTGTTAAGTGGGGTGGTGTTAGTACAGGCTTTCACATGGAAGATAGGAGATGAGGCCTGAGGGAGAAGTGCTGTTGAGTTTGGTTTGTTAGTTTTTCTTTGTTCAGTTGATTGTATGGTGCTTGCTTGAGGCCATTGTAGTTGAACCCCTCTCTTGCAATTTGATCAATTTTTTCTTTACTTCTGGTAAAACTTTTGTTTTGTCCATTTAAAAAAAAAATAAAAAATAAAAATCCACCTCTAAGAAGCTAAGTAGAATTGTTAGCCTAGGAGACGGCACCTTTGGTGTAACCTTCCACAATAAGAACAGGAGATCCAAGAACATTTTTGGCAAATTTTAGTCCCATCTTGAATGCTTCCAACTCTGCATGGTTAGAGTCTATGATGCTGCAAGGCCTTAAAAAGATGAACTCAATCCTATCTTGGTCATACCTAACTGCACCCACATGTGCCCAAGGGTCCCTAATTCCATAGAGAGCAACTGTCCACATTGAGCTTCCACCAACCAATTTGTCTATTGCTCCAACAAACAAAACTATTTTCTTGTTGCAGGCATCATTAGAGTTGTACACGAGCAGAGTTAGCTCGGTAACTCGCTCGACTCGACTCGGAAATACTCGACTCGACTCTGCTCGAAATGAGTTCGAGCCGAGCACGAGCTGATTTTTGGTGCTCGAATTGAGTTCGAGCCGAGCACGAGCTTGACCCTGCTCGACTCGGCTCGACTCGAATAGTACTCGAAATCGACTCGGCTCAGCTCAACTCGGTACTCGACCGGGGGTATATATACCCCAAAACAAAAAACCCTAAGCTACCCTCTCTCAATGCCCGTTCAAAAAACCCTAAGCCCTTCCCACCCAAACACACTAACAGATTACCAAATTAAAATACCCTACACTGCAAAATCCCCAATTTACCCCTAGAAATCCCGAAAAACAAAATCCAGATTCTCCCCCCTTTCTCTTCTTCCAGCCCCTCTTCAGACGCCTCTCTCTCTCTCTCTCCCCCCCCCCCCAATCCTGAGAAAAATGGCCAACAAATCGGAATCCGGGAAAACCAACCACAGGCCATTCTCGACCATCGGATCCAACACCGCGAGATACAAGTCAATGTCGCCAGCTAAGTTGCCGATCTCGAGGACCACGTGTCTGACGATCCCGCCCGATCTGAGCCCAACATCGTTGCTCGAGTCGCCAGTCCTGCTCTCAAACATCAAGGTATGGGGTTTTCTTTTTCCTCTATCTTTTTGTTTTTTTCCCCTATTCGGTCAAGTATTTCTGCGGGATTCATCCGATGCTCGATCGAGCAAGATGGGGTTTGTTTTCTGTTCGGCTCGGGAACTGTGCTCGTGGGGCGAGTCGTGTGCACGAGTAGCTGACTTTCCTTGGGAATTTTACTGGTTGGATTGGTGTTTTTTGGGTTGGGATTTTTGGGTAATCTGTCCATTTTCAGGCTCGAAATCTACTCGAACTTGGACGAGCCGAGCACGAGCTGGGCATCCGAGCTCGAAGGCCGGGCCGAGCCAAGTACAAGCTAGGAATCGGGTAGTGCGAGCCAAGCACAAGCTGGGCAATACTCGGCTCGGCTTGACTCGTGTACAGCTCTAGGCATCATTAATCACCTCAAGTAATTTTCTAGTCAAATCCAACAAAGAGAGCATTTAAAAAAAATAATAATAATAAATCACACATTCTTCCCCAGTAGCCGAGAATAAGCTTAATTTTCTCATTGATGCTGCCACACCTTCAAAAATCATATTGATTCACTCTTTTCATATTAGACCATATGATTGCATAAGGAAGCACCCACAAAAAGATTCTACCACAGAGTCTGAACAGGCCAGTCCGCAATCCTTCAAGAAGATCTGCCACAAATATTGGAAAAAGCCAGCCAGCTTCAAAATGATTGAGAAAAGAACACCAAATATCCCAAGCACGTGTTTGGAGAACAAGGTGATCTACTGTTTTATAATTTGTCTCGGACATCCATAGCATGTTTCCTCCTATTTCATAATTTTTCTTAATCTTAACCACCTTGGTGAAATGACATACAACCTCGAATAATTTTGTCCAAAGGAATGTCTCCCACCCACAATTGCTCCCAAAAAAGAGATTTGTTCCCTAGACTCCAGCAAATCTCTCTTCCCATCCTCCATAAATATTATCATCTTTTTTTTTTTGAAACTTTTTACGTGTAAATAATTGATTTTTCGTTAAGAACTAATGCTATTTTTATTTATTTTTTTGGATTTTCTATACATTTTTTTTGAAAGGTGATGATATTTTATTAGAAAATGCCAAAAGGCGAAAAGCAATTTACCAAAAACAAAACGAAACAAAACAATAGCCCGCCTCTTTAATGGGTTTACAATCGACAAAAAAATTCAATGAAGAAGCCCAATCAAACATCTCAATCTTCGCCCTCCAAAACACCTCCGAGACAGGCAGTGTTCAAATTATCTCCAATATTATCGAAATATCTCCGATATTATCTTTATCTCCAGCTCAACGATACCGATAACACTGGTAGTGATATCGATAACGCTAGTAGAATCAGAAATTTCAGGTATTAGCAATGTATCACTAAGTATCGCCAACATATCAATATCACTAATGTAATCGCCAATATTTTCAACTATGTAAATTCTCGGTGTCACTTGTATTGCCAATGAATCATCAATATTTTTTACTATATAAATTCTAAGTAATGCTTTTATCATAAGTGTATTGACGATATTTTAATAATATCGCCAACGTATTGATATCATCAAAATTTTGTTTATTAGAAAAAAAATTATTTCAATTTTTTTTCATGGGCATATGGTTGTATGTAGTGTTCAATTTGTCATTAATAATATTAATAATATCTCGATATTATCAATATCGCAACATGCGTGATATTGAGACAACAATCTTTCGTTTCCTTTCCAATTGTTGATGATTTCTTGGTGAAATATCATGTGTTGTTGATATTTTGCAATATCGATGGATGTTTGGATGGTTATATAGGGCGGATGGGATGGTTGGACTGATTTCTTACAACATTACATGCTTTTAAGGCCCCATTAAATGGAAACTTGTTATATACGCATTCTTTTTGCAATTCTTTATTTCTAAATATGCAAATATGTACATTTTAACATGTCTTGAAGTTTCGCTGAAATTCCACCGTTTTCCCCATGTTTCCATGCATTTTCAGTTATCAACGATATTATCAGCGATATCGATATTGTTTCCGTATCCCTGGCCAACGAAACTTGTAGCGATACCGATACTTTGAACATTGGAGACAGGGCTGCTTTTATACCTCGAACGTTGATTGTTTCATTCCCAACAGATAACCCAAAGCCCAGCCCGCAAAGAAAGCCTCCAAGAACCTTGCCCTATTTATTTGACTCCTCCATGCCAAGTGAAAAACAGGCCTCCTATTGTTCCCAACATTACCCACAGAACCTTGAAAAGATTGAAGAACCCTTCCCACATAATGGGGACATCCCCCCCCCCCTCTTAGTGCAACAAAAAAACTGCAAACCTCGAACACATTGCCGTCGACGAATTGATAAGCATCCTTTAGAAGGATCTCATGGAAAAATGGCCTAATTTACCCAACCTCCACACCATGGTGTCCAACTCGTCCGTCAGGGGACAAAAGCCACGAATCCAACCTAATAACTGGATAAACTTATCTACCTCTTCATCCGTTAGGTTTTGATGCAACAGAGAGACCACACCACATCCCCTCCTAATGACGAGAAGCATCGAGCCACAGGAACACTAGCATCCATAGTTATACCCTTGGGAACTCAGCCTAGAGAGGCCTCTCACCTAGCCATATGTCCTCCCAAAAGAGAATTCTCTTCCCATTCCCTATTGCAAAACCAACACCTTTGTACCTATTAGTAACACTCTCCACTGTCTTCTATAAACCCAAAGGCATATATAATGATATAACAATGAATCCCTAATCCACCAACCCATACTCTCCATCGTCTTCTATAACCCTAAAGCCCTATATTACAATGAATCCCACAGATCCTCCCAAAAAAAGGAAATTTGTTTCCTAGACTCCGACAAATCTCTTTTCCCATCCTCCACAAAGATTATCATCTTTTATTTTTTGGATATTTTTTACGTGTAAATAATTGATTTTTCGTTAATAACTAATGCTATTGTTTTTTTATTGGATTTTCTATACTTTTTTTTTGAAAGGTGATGATATTTTATTAGAAAATGCCAAAAGGGAAAAAGCAATTTACCAAAAAGAAAATTACAAAACAATAACCCGCCTCTTTAATAGGTGAAACAATCGATAAAAATTTTCAATGAAGAAACCCAATCAAACATCTCAATCTTCGCCAATGTGTGCCGTAAAGGCCATTACGGGGCTGTAAAGGCCATTGCGTAAAGGTAACAGTGGCAACCGTTACATGTTATGGGGTCATAACGGCCATAACAGCCGTTATGGAAAAAAAAAAAAGACTCGTAATTGCCGTTAACGGCACGTTACGTCCATTATAAAGTCCATAATAGCCTCGTAATTGTTTATTATGGGGCATACAGGTTTTTCATACTTTTTAATCAACATTACGGGGCAAATACAGGTTTGTCGGTATTTTTTTCAACAAAAAGAGACTATAACGGCCGTTATGGGGGCCGTAACAGCTGTTACGACCCAGATCGTAAAGGTAACGGTAGTAGCCGTTACAGCCACCATTACCGTTACAGAATACCTTGATCTTCGCCCTCCAAAACACCTCCAAGACAAAGTTGCTTTTATACCTCGAACATTAATTGTTTCATTTCCCCCCAGATAGCCCAAAATCCAACCAGTAAAGAAAGCCTCCACGAACCTTGCCTTATTTACCCGACTCCTCCATGCCAAGTTAAAAGCAGACCTCCTATTGTTCCCAACATTACCCATAAAACCTTGAAAAGGTCGAAGAACCCTTCGACACCAACCTAGCGAATGGGCAGTAGATAAACAAGTGGTTTACAAGCTCCCCATCCTGCTGGCACATGGGGCACATGTTTGGGATAGTCATAGACCTCTTTTGAAGGTTGTCAATAGTGAACACCCTATTTCTTCTCACTAGAAAAGCAAAGGTTGCTATCTATTGTAAGGCCTGTGTCATAGTACCATTCTGTTCCTTAGGATCCCGCGGTCCTTCCCCTCAAAATTCCCGCAACCCGCAACCTGTAGATAGCATTTACGAGCGACCATGAGTTGCATCCTGTGAACCCGAGTCGGCTTAACCCAAGACCTGTGCCATTGCGACCGCGTCGTCGCCGCTGTTCCAACACCGCGTCTCATGCGCCAATGCGACGCTTAGATTGTGAAATGTGGCCTGCGCTCTATTCCAGCCGTGGACCGCACGGTGCGGGACCTAGCCATTCCAGATAGCACTTTTTCCTAAAAATCCTATCGTCAAGATGATGTCACTCACCCTACTCTAGTAGCCTCCAAGCATGCTAGCAAGCATGCCTTGCAATGATGAGAGCATGCCAACCTCTTCCCAAGATCAATCATTCCTAGCCTAACCTATCCCTCTCTCTCTCTTATCTCTCTCTTCCTCCCTCTTTCCTTTTCATTCTCCCCTTGCTAGAGAGAGCTTGGACGTCCCAAGCAACCTCCATGGCCAGCCACTTCAATCTTTAGTTCCCCCAAATCCAGCCCTTAAAAACCTATCTCAACTATTAAAACCTTTTTCTTGGAGCTCTAGAACCTAAAGGTGGAAGATGGTGGAAAAAATTTGAGGTGGGTGTCATTCTTAGGAGTAGTTCTTGTATTTTCTTTTTTAGATCTTTGATTTTCTTACTTAGGGGCATGTAGGACCCATCAATCAATGGTGGAGATCCTACTTGACACCTTGGGTGTGGCCAATGGCCCACCCTTGTTGCATGCATGAGCCATGATGGGGCCATTCTCCATGGACCCCATCATGATGTTTTATTAAAATCCATGGCTTTGATGGGTCATCTAGACCCTGATTTCTTAGTGGGGATGGTATCCCACATCAGATTTTTACATGTAGGGCCCATGCATCCATGGGACCCATGTGTTAATCTTGATGTAAGGTTGGATTTGTTTGGAGGGGCTCATAGTGGCGGAGTCCCCTCCCATGGCCGATTTTCCTCTCTTCTTCTCTCTCTCTCCTTTCCTCTCCTTTTTCCTTGATGGTGTGGCCCACCTGGTGCATCCAGGACGCCCAGACCGTCCAACAAGGTGGGACGTCCTTGCTGCCTATTTTCTGGACGTTGGGCGCCCCACCTTGCTACCCATTGTGGCATGCAATGAAATATAATACTAGAGGCCTGGTTTGGGGTCTGTGGGGCCCACTAAGGTAGGCCATACCATGTATTATCTGCTGTATTTTCCCCTTTCGCCATCTTGTGGACTGGGATGTGCAGCAACTCCTTGTTGCCCATTCTTCTAGGCCCATTTGCTAGCCATCTGGATGGGGTAGATCTATGTGTTTCAGCTTGTTTATCTCTTTGTTTGTGGGTGGTTCACTGATGTGTGGACCCCACCTTGATGTATGATGGACCCTCTATGCCCCACCCCTGATGGAACGCCCATGGAGCAGGCCCAAGCGGCCTGGATGGTCTAGATTTCTGGACCTTCCAACAGTCCTGCATGCCAGGAAAACACAAACTCCATCTTGGTTTGGGGGATGGTGGGCCACTCATGTGGACCCCAACTTGCTGTACATTCATGGGTGTACACTATCTACCCATTTCCCCCTCTTTAGGCAGGCCTGGGCCCACTCCAGTGGGTGAACAAATCAGGGACAACAACATTTTATTTCAACATATTGTTGTCCAGGATTTTTATTTACTGTTGTATGTGTTTATAGTTCCCCAACTTACCTCCATTGTGGTCCACCTTGCTGGGACCCACCTTAGCCACTTGTAGACCATCCAGGTTGTCCATCTTTTTACACCACAGCTGGGCCCACCTGCTGGACGGGGGGGCTAACCATCCCTTGTGGCCACCCCTGGTGGGGACATCCAGAGTTGGGGCCCACCATGTGCATAATTTGGGCCAACCGTCCAAGCCCTATGGACACCCAGATTGGTTGAGGTGCTGCTGGACTTGTAGTCCAGCAGCAAGCCCACCCTGTTTTTTATGAGTTCTATCCATGCTTCCATCTGGTGGGGCCCACTATGATATATATGAGCCACCATGAAGTAACTGTTTTACCCAGATAATGCATTTGCTGGACCCCAGCAGGCCAGGAAGTTGGGTGGGCTAGATGTCCAGCAAGGGACCAGAATTTTGCTATATATAGTTGACTGTTCGAAGCTATGAGGCCCACCAGATTGGGGGTGTTTTGTATACCCTCTATGCCTGTGTCTTTATGAGATTGTGGGCCCCGATTATGCGTTATACGGCCCACTAACCATCTGGTTGTATGAGGACATTGCTGTCCAGATTTTTTGATGTCCAGGCAGGCCCAAATGGGCTGGACGTCCAGCCTTAGTGTTTTCCCATATGCTAGTGCCGCCCACCCATTGTGTTGGGCCTTGTGGGCTGATTGTAAGCCCAATATGATGTATGTGATTGAATCTTTGCTGCCCATCTAACTTGCCCAGTCTTGGGCTGATTTATAAAGCCCACATTGGTGGATGTTGAATATTCCTTAGCTATTTACTTTGGGGCATATGGGCTGCCCATGAGGCCCACCATAATGCATGTATTGGATGTTTTCTTTGGTCATAATGTTTTTGGGCCATGGGCTGCCTCTTATATGACCCGTTTTGATGTATATAGGCCTTGGGCCATTTCTTGAGGCCCACCATGTTGTGTGTAATGTTATGAATGCTGCCCATTTACTTTCCAAGTAGTATTCGGGCCATGGGCCCCGTTATAAGTTAGATTTCTTGATGGGCCGCTTTCTAGGGGAACAATGGTGGTTAAATGTCCACGTTATGAACCTCCCTAGGGCCCATTATTAGGCCCATTCTCATCCATTTGGGCCCTCCTAGTGTTACCCATCTATCTTTAGTGAGCCAACCCAAACCGTTGGGCCCCCACTATGGATTATGCTTCCACCATGCCTTGTGGAATTGACCAAGGTCATAGAGCCCATCTTGTGCTTGTCGGGCCCCCTTAGGAAGCCTAGTTTACAATGGAATGGAGCGGGTGAGGAAGCCCATCCCTTGTTCTTAGGCCCATACTTGATATGAGTAGGCCATCTAGGCCCATCCTTGTTATGAGGAGAGTACATCATCATCATATAACATGCTTAATATAACTTCATGGTTCATACCCATGCGCATCATATGTATGCTTGATATGAAGAGTGATTGATCATAGCATATGTCAATAGGCAGATTGTTTATGGGACTCCCTGATAGACGGAGTTGTCGCACATGAGCACGCGGTACGCGCAGGATTGATGCATGACTGGATAGTATCACCCATGCATCTTGCATTTGTGTGATGAGATCACTGTATGCCCTAGCGATATCAAGATTGTGGCCTCCGCAGGTATAGCATGGATGGTAGGATTGGATACCAGAAATACTTGTTACTAGCATTGGGGTGCTATGGATGTCCCTGGGTGAAAGTTCCAAAACCCTTATGGTACCAAGAGGATGCTCCAACGTCCAGACCGAATGGATACATGAGCGCGCGAAGGCTATATACCAGTAAGCCGCGTCTCCCACTGTGTCGTGATCGGTTGGAAGGGGGAGTGGCCTTATCCGCCCGAGGGAGGGGACAATATTAGGCTGAGTTTGACCAGCTTGAGGAATGGGTCCGCTATCAATAAGTAGGGCCAATATTGTCAGGCGGATAGTGAGGTCTCTTCCACTTACCTAGTTGTGCACTTAGATCGGGCGACAAACTGGCGTAAAGTATACTAGACCCCGGTGATATTCCAGAGATGAGTTGTATTGTTATGTGGATTCAGATGAGGATTGGTATGCTTGAGTTGCATCTCGCATATGACATTGGCCATGTAAGCCTTGCATTGCATAGCCTTGGTATGGATGATAGCATTCATGGACTTACCATCATGTTTTCGCATTATTCTAACACTGCATACTTAGCACTTACCTTGCGCACACACTTACACCATCCTCTAAGCTTTCTATAAGCTTATACACGACTGTTGCGTGCAGGTGAGGGTAGGACGCCGCAGTAGCACTGAGTCAGGAGCGTGCCGCTGAGTTTCTAGAGCCTTTGATATCAATATTGTATTTCCCTTTATGCATTGTACTCAAAGTTTTTTATTATAGTGGATATGTAGTGATGTTGTGGTTAGTATTGTGGGTTATGCTTGTGGTTATGCTTCTTATAAAAGAAAAAGTTTGTGCTCTAAATACTCCTTGTAGGATCCCAGGATAAGAATCCGGTATATGGGTACCGGGAGCTGAGAATAGGGTATTATGGAAGCTGTCGGTGCCGGATTTGGGGATCGAAAATTTTGTGAGCCCGGTTTCTGAGTCTGAGACATGAAATCGATAGAAGAGCTCCTTAGTGCAACAAAAAAGCTGCAAACCTCAAACGCATTGCCGTCGACAAATTGATAAGCATCCTATGAATCTCATGAAAAAATGGCCTAATTTACCCAACCTCCACACCATGGTGTCCAACTCGTTGGTCAAGGGACAAAAGCCATAAAACCAACCTGATAACTGGATAAACTTATCTACCTCTTCATCCGTTAGGTTTCTCATGCAACAGAGAGATCACACCACGTCCCCTCCTAATGATGAGAAGCATCGAGCCACAGGAACACTGGCTTTCTTGGCTATAACCTTGCCAACCTTGGGAACTCAACCTAGAGAGGCCTCTCACCTAGCCACATGTCCTCCCAAAAGAGAATTCTCTTCCCATTCCCTATTGTAAAACCAACACCTTTGAACCTATTAGTAACACTCCACCGCCTTGTATAACCCCAAAGGCCTATATAATGATATAACAATGAATCCCTAACCCACCGACCCATACTCTCCATCATCTTCTATAACCCTAAAAATAAATAATAAATAAAAATCTATTGGTCAAAGTGGATTTTGCAAGGACATCTTTGATTTTTCATAGGGTCAACTGTGATATGTATATGAATTCACTTCGACCATTTGGTGTGTAATCTCATGTTGGCCTAGGGCCAAAAGGCGAAGGCAGGGGCACAAAGAGTCTACCTCATCACTTTGCACGTGCCTCTTTATGGGGCAGATCAAGGAAAAATAAGAGCATGGGCCTTCCGTCTCACGACAATTGTCAATTCAAATGAAAGTATGACCGAGCTGGGCTGGTCCCTAATAGATCCACTTACTGGTATTTATCCTTATACATACTTTTATGGTTGAGGTGAAGAGGGCCTGCTAGGCCTTCTCCCCTTTCGTCACCCTTTGTTGCTTTAAGCTTAGAACACCCAATGCCAAAAGATTGAATTCAATTTAGAAATGGTAGTGGAGTTCTAGTTTGATTTCTTTTAGCTTCTCCTTTATTTATGTAGTAACTAGGACATACCCAAAAACCGGGACAAAAATCAGGCTGACTTCAAGTGGGCGACATGAAAGGAAACAGCTGGGAGAGGCTGCAACCCTTGATTTTTCCAGGGCCCAATGTGATGATTATATGAAATCCACTCCAGCCATTAGATGCCACACTGAAATTTAGGCATGGTGCCCAAAAATCAGGCCCATCCGTGATTCAGGTGGGGCCACACCAAGGGAAATAGTTTGGATGGTGAGAGTTACGTTGCATACTAGTTCCAATCATGTGGTCCACTTGAATCATGGATGGGGCTGAATTTTGGGCCCTAAGCCTAATATGAGGTGATGCACCTAGTGGTCCGGGTAGATTTTACATAAACATCACTGTAACACCCACCGGAGCTCCATACCCTTTGCTAGAACGGCTGACCTCAACTTCACTCCACTGATAATTACATAAATTAATGAGGGAGATTGAAAACCTTTTTGAAAAGGTACCGGAATGTAAATTGTATATTAAGTTGGTAGTTTTGTGTAAAATTCCTAAGGTATTTATAAATATATCTAGAAATTAGTCAGGCGCGTCTGAAAGTTGAGCGTTTTAGGTGGTTGTCCATTGTTTTCGATGGTGCGGCGAATCCAATTTTCATGGTGGGTCGACCCTGCTGGACGAGTTGGATGCCATACAAAAACCAGGGTCGGCCGCACAACCAGCTAGTTGAACGAAATTCTAATCTACAACAATTGTAGAGGAATTGACATCGTACAATAAGCCAAAAATAGAGAAATAAATGGGAGCACTTACGGGAGAAGAGAAGGCCCTGCTGCTGCCGTTGCCGTCGTCGTTGTTGCTGTTGTTGTTGTTACCAAAATCATAATCTGATTGTTGTTGGTTGAAAGAGGTTCGAGGTCGAGCAAGAAAAGGATTCATACTCGTCGTCCTGTTACTAGGAATATTACTAGTAGTGATTTTGGAGAACTTTGCTGTTTTCCGTGTCCAATTATTATTTGTACTCCAACGCCAATGGCAACGGCAACAACATGGCCCAATCACCCCTGCTAACCCTCCCATATCTCTCCCTCTCAACTCAACCCCTCCCTCTTTCTCTCTCACCCAAACTAGTTTTGTGGCCAAACGCAAACGAGACGCGCACGAGGACGCGGATTCCAGATACTCCGACCACAGAAGCTAAGTGAGGTCCATCGTATGTTTACGAAAATCCCACCTCGTCCATCCATTTTGCCGGCTCATATTGGACGCGGATTAGCTACTGACAGGTAGCGAGATTTGCTACTGAAGTAACCTCAACAAGTTCAGTTGGCCCCACCGTGATATATATTTTATATCCACACGGTTCATACATTTGGACAGATCATTTTAAGCCAAAGAATGAGTGAGATCCAAAGCTCCAATGGACCCCACCACAGAAAACAGTGGAGAGAGTGACGCCCACCGTTAAAAAAATTCAAAGGCTCATAAGAGCTTTTGATCAAGCTGATTTTTGTCTTTTCCCTCCTTTCATGTCTTTGTTAACTTATCAACCTGTTAAATCTAAAATAAGCACACTGGTGGGCCTAGAAAGGTTTCAACTGTAGGCTTCGCTCTCCCCACTATTTTTTGTTTTTTTTTAAGAGTCCGGTACAACTTTAGATCTATAGAGTACCTTGGGTCATGCCCTAAAATGATTTCTCCAAGTGAATGGATGGTGGGATACAGTACATACATCATTGTGGGGCCCTCATAACTTGGGGGCATCACTTCAATAGCAAGTCTAGCTACTCAACCTGTCACTAGCTAATCAGCGTCCGCTGGCCGAAAAAAAAAAGAAAGTTGCAGACAAGCTGCTAACGCATTCTGTTGCAAGACTAGCTATTGAAGTGACATCAGGGCCCACCCACCAAGATGTATGCATTATAACCGCACCGCTCATCCATTTGGTGAGATCATTTTATAGCATGAACTAAAGAATGAGTAGATCTGAAGCTCGAGTGGACCCCACAGTAGAAAACAATGGGGAGAGTGACACCAACCATTAAAACCTTCCTAAGTCAACGATGACGTTTATTTGAGATCCAACCCGCTCATAAGTTAACACAGGCATGAAAGAAGGGGAAACACTCGTATAAGCTTGATCAAAAACTACTGTAACCCCTAGAACTTTTTAAAGGTGGGCATCACTCTCCCCACTATTTCCTGTGGTGGGGTTCACTCGATCTTTGGATTGACTCATTCTTTGGATCATTCCCTAATATAATCTCTTTAAATGGATGGACGGTGTGGATACAACACATACATCATGGTGGGGCCCACAAAATTTGGTGATGTGACTTTAGTAGTCTGTCTCGCTAGCCAACTGTAAGTAGCTAATCCGGATGCTGGGGGCCACTGCAATGTATGTGAGAAATCCAGTCCATACATCCATTTTGGGAGTTCATTTAAGTTTGCGTGACCAAAAATGAGTGGATAAAAAACTGGACGAGGAAAATTGAGTAAAGATATTCCTGCCGATGAAACCTTCCTAAGTCCTGACTCCACTTTGATGTTTATATGATATCCAAACTGTTTATAAGGTCATTCCCAATAGGATGACACCAAAAATATAGCTTGATATAAAACTTTTATGACCATAAGAATGCTTTAACCATGCTTACTGAATTCTCACCATTTCATCTCGTGTGGCCCATTTGAGTGTTGGATACACTTATTTTTTTGTCACATGTCTTAAAATGGATAGATTGGGTTAATTTCTCACAAACACTGGGGTGTGCCCCTCCTAGCATCCTTGTGTAGTAACTTCCTATGAAAGGCTTCCTATTGTAAAGCGGAAAAAGCCATTCTCCCACCAACAACCCGCGTTTCCGACTCGAAAGAAACAATAAAGAGTGTGTTGGGTTTTGGATTGTGGAATCACATAGATATGGATCTAGGATGGTAATCCAAGAGTACCAAGCAACCATAAGAGAACACAAAGATTTAACATGGAAAACCCTTTCGAAAAAAAATCACGGCACAAAGCGATAGATCTTCACTATGAAAGCAGAAATTACAAAGAGGAAGGACTTACCAGACTTCAGCAATCCTCAAATCTCTCCCTTGCTCCATCCTTTTAGAAACCCTAGAACCCTTTTAGAAAGCCTCGAAATCCCTTAGAATACCTCTCAATCTCGTTTACACGCATATATATAATTTTAGAAAGAATCCCAAACAAAATCAGAAAGAATCATAAACGAAATTGAAAACAAATCCTGCACTTTCGCAATTACATGAAAAATCTGCACAGAATCTGTTTAGATTTAAGACATCAAATAAAACAATCTTCACCATATCTTCAATCTTCAAACATGTTGCTCCTTGTCCTCTTCTCTTATCTCTATCTCGCATCATGGCTTCATCAATACTTCTTGTGCATACTCCGTCTTCCTTTTATGTCATCGCCAAGCCTAGAAAAGTTACATAAAACTCAAACTTCTCTGTAGGAATAATTTTAGTGAGCATGTCTACTGGATTCACGCTGATGTGAATCTTCTTTAGAGTCACGCCTCCCTTTTCAAGCACACGTTGGATAAAATGGTGATGAATATCAATATTTTTAATACGAGAGTGATAAACAGAATTTTTAGCCAAATTAATAGTACTCTCGCTATCACAATTAACCAGCACGGCCTCCTACTGAAGCCCCAACTGATTTATCATGCCTCGTAACTAGACACCTTCTTTAAACACTTCTGTTACTCTCATATATTCTTCTTTGATCGTGGAAAGAGTCATCACAGACTGAAGCTTCGACATCCAACTAATTTGTTCCACCTGTTAGTACAAATGAGTAACCTGAAGTCGACTTTTTGAAATCCACACTACTTGCGTGGTTTGAATCCACATACCTTACCAACTTTTCTCATGTATTCTCAAAAGTTAAGATATAGTCTTTTGTACCTCGAATGTATCGAAGTAACCATTTCACCGCTTCCCAATGTTGCTTGCCGAGGTTTGACATATATCTACTCATAACACCGACTACCTGTGAAATATCTGGTCTCGTACAGACCATGACATATATTAAACTGTCAGTCGCATTCAAATAAGGCACATGAGACATAAAACTACTTTTCCTCATTTGATTTAGGATATTGTTCTGAGGAAAGCTTAAAGTGAGCCGCTTAGGGAACGCTCACTGGCTTTGCTTGGTCCATCTCATACTTGATCAACACTTTTTCAAGGTATTCTGCCTGTGATAACTAAAGTTTGCTCCTCTTCATATCTTTATGAATATCTATATCGAGAATCCTCTTTGCAGCCCCCAGATCTTTCATCTCGGATGTTCATGATAACTAAGTCTTCAGTACATTGATTTCACATATATCATGACAGTCGATCAACATATCATCAACATACAATACTAGGATGATGAATCCACCATCAATCAGTGTCTTGTAATAAACACAGTGATCGTATTCACTTCGAGTAAATTTTTTACTCAACATGAAAGAATCAAATTTTTTATATCATTAACTAGGTGACTGTTTCAAGCTATACAACGACCTCATTAACCTACAAACTTTTTTCTCTTCTCCTTGAACTTCGTAGCCCTTTGGTTGCTTTATGTAGATCTGTTCTTCTAACTCCCCATGTAAGAATGCAGTCTTGACATCCATCTATTCCAACTTGAGATCGTATTGGGTAACCATTGCCAACACGAATCTAATAAATACTTACCTCAATACCTACACAAATATCTCTGTAAAGTTGATTCCTTCTCTCTGAGTAAAAACCCTTTCGTTACTAGTCTTGCTTTATATTTATCATATTTTCTTTTAAATAACCACTTGCATCTGATCATTTTTGGCCTAATGGAAGCTTTACTATCTTCTATGTGTGGCTTTTATACAATGAGTCTATCTCATTGTCCATAACCGCCTTCCACTTTTCTGCATTAGGCTCATCAAGAGTCTCCTAAATAGTTGATGGGTCTCTCTCATCTGTAATGAGGGCATATGTGATATTAAAGTTGTCTCTGTATTTTGCCGATAACATACGATCACACGGTGAATTCCTTCTCACAAATAGCTGCTCCACTCGCTCTTGTACCTCTATCTACGCATCTTTTTTGCCTGAGTATCATTTATGTCAATTTGGACATCTACGATCAACCTCTCTAATTCCTCTTGCTCCTCTTGATCATTCTTGTAGAATAGGGAGCTTTTATCAAATCTGACGTCACGGATAGTGATAACCTTGCGTGTAACCTTGTCGAATAACCTATAACTTTTCACACCAATATTATAGTTAACAAAGATGTGTCTTTTTAGCTCCATAGTGTAGCTTATCTCTCTCAACTGACGGTACATGAGATTAAGCCTCACAACCAAATATGTACAAATTTGAATAGTCAATCTCATGACCACTTCATACTTCCTCTGGGATTTTACATTCAATTGTCATAGAAGGAGACCGATTCACAAAATAGCAAGTCGTGTTAACGGCCTTAGTCCATAAGTCTTTACCTAACACAGCATTACTTAACATGCATTGGGCCCTCTCCAAGAGAATCCGATTCATCTACTCAGCCACATCATTTTGTTTTGGCGTGTGGCGCAGTGTTGTGCCTAATGATCCATTTATCTTTGTAATATTCATTAAAATTAAAGAAAGTAAATTCTCTACCATTGTCAGTCCTTAACACTTTTATTTTTTTCCTTGACTATTTTTCCACCATTGCCTTTCATTGTTTAAACATGGTGAAAATCTCGGATTTACGTTTCATGAAGTAAACTCAAACTTTCGAAAAGTAGTCGTCAATGAATGAAACAAACCATGATGACCCCCTAACGAAAACTTCTGGCAATGGCCCCCATACGTTAGAGTACATATAATCAAGCATTCCTTTACATACATGTTTTCTAGATTTAAAAGATAATCTAATTTATTTACCATATATACAATGCTCGCATATATCTATATCCAAATTCTTAAAAACTAAAATCAAACAACAATCAGA
This sequence comes from Magnolia kwangsiensis, assembly GCA_037074715.1. Taxonomy (NCBI): domain Eukaryota; kingdom Viridiplantae; phylum Streptophyta; class Magnoliopsida; order Magnoliales; family Magnoliaceae; genus Magnolia; species Magnolia kwangsiensis. The sequence continues at coordinate 47,285,765 of CM073583.1, forward strand.
TAGTACTTTCATGCTCCCACTTGCTTATGTGGCCTAGACGAGCATGCCACATATGTACAGACGTGAAATCTGCAATATTAGTTGCCGCTTTACCTACTAAAGTGTTCTCAATTAACTTGTAAAAGTTTTTGTGCCTTTACGTTCTCATAACCACGAGTGTCGCTTTTAAAACTTTAAGGACACCTTCAATACCAGGGAACTTACACCTTATGACCTCGAGTGTACCAAGAGAAATTAAACTTTTCTTCAAATCAGGAACGTGCCTGATATCAATCAAGATACGCTTTATCAGATCAAACATCTTGATGCTCACCATACTAATAACCACAACATTATAGGCATTATCATTGCCCATAAAGACCTGTCCACCATCATATTCCTTGTAACTAGCAAACCAACTCCGATGATTAGTCATGTGATATGATGCTCCTGTGTCAAGGATCCATTCATCTTTATGATTGTCGTACAAGTGACCAATCATAGGCACAAACAGAACATCACTATCACTTGTTTCTTCATTAGATATAATAACATTGGCCTCCTTGGAAGAAGCCTCTGAATTTTTTTTCTTCGCTTTAGGATTGGTACAATCCTTTTTCATGTGTCCAATCATCCCATAGTTCCAACACTTTAGTTTTTCTTTACCCTTGCCCTTAGATTTAGATCTAGGTATTGAAGATCTTGTACCTCGCTTAAAATTCTTGCCTTCGTAATTAGTGCATTGGAAGATGTCTACATGCCGCCGTTTAGCTTTCTCATAGCCTTCCCTTAAAGGGTTGAGATAACGGTGTCAACACTTAGGATTTTATTTACAGTGCACATTGTGTCCTTGAATGACTCATACGATGTCGAAAGAGAATTCAACAACATATATGCTTGTTCCTCATCTTTGATCACTTCCTCCATTTGTAAACTAATTTATTAAAGTTGCTGACGTACGCCTCCAGATCTCCACACTTTACCATCTTGAAGGTATACCACTGTAGCTTCAAGTGTAGGCGATTTTCAGAGAATTTTTTTGCATAGATATCCTCTAACTTCATTCATAAACTAGCTGCAGTTTTCCCCATCAAAATATTATAGAGAACCCCATCCGTGAGACATAAACGGATGAAGACTAAAACATTACTATCAAGAGTATTTCATTCTTCATCATTCATAGTTGATTTCTTCTCCTCAAGAGCCTTAACTTCGTATTGCTTAGTTAATAGACTGATCATCTTAATCTTCCATAACTCAAAATTATATTTTCCTGAGTACTTCTCAATATTAAACTTGGTGTTTCCCATTGATGTTAATCCTGCAGATCCAGATCTATGCCCCAACGATATATCTAATATCACTTGTTAGTTTTGGACCTCGGAATTACATAGATATGGATCTAGGATAGCAATCCAAGAGCACCAAGCAAATACAAGAGAATACAAAAATTTAACGTGGAAAACCTTTTCGGGAAAAAACCACGGCACAAAGTGACAAATCTTTACTATAAATGAAATCAGAAATTACAAAGAGGAAGGACTTACCAGACTTAAGCAATCCTCAAATCTCTTCCTTGCTCTGCCCTTTTAGAAACCCTAGAACCCTTTTAGAAAGCCTTAGAATCCCTTAGAATATATGTCAATTCCGTTTAAACACACACGCATGCACGCACGCTCGCGCACACACACACACATATAGTTTTAGAAAGAATTCTAAGCAAAATAGGAAAGAATCATAAACGAAATCGGAAAGAAATCCTGTACTTTTACAGTTGCTCAAAAAATCTGCACAAAATTTAATTATATTTAAGATATCAAATACAATAGAGTGAACGCTCACCATTGAAACATTAGTGGGGCAATGAAGTTTTAAATCAGGTTAATATTTTTGTGTATTCAGTTAATCCCAGTGGGAATGACCTTATGGACCATAAAGGTGTCATATAAACCGCAATGTGGGTTCAATGAAGGTTTGGAGGTAAACATTTCCTACTACTTTTTTCTTGTGGTCTACTTGGAGTTTGTGGAGTTTTGTATCTGTCTCACGAGCATTGTGGGGCTCCACCTAGCTTGCAACCACATTGGGAGCCACTATGATGTATATGTTTTAATCCATACCTCTGTCTATTTTTGGCTGCTTATTTTAAAGCATGAACTCAAAATTTGAAGCATTTTTAAAGCTAAGTGGATCACAGCAAAGAGAGAGTGGGGATAATATCTTTCACCATTAAACCTTCCTATGATTTGCAATTCAATATGTAGATAAAGTCACGTAAGCGTGAATGGATCCAAAAATTTTGGGACTCGAAATGTGTCCCAACCTGCCTGTCTCTAGCCATGAACAGTCAGTTCCATGGCCAGGCCACCGTGATGTATCTGTTTTATCCACGCGGTCATACCTTTAAGGTAAGAGCATACAAATGAGCCAGATCCAGTGCTCAAGTAGGCCGCACCATCTAGCTCATTTTTTGTGCACATACCTTAAATGATAGGAGAGAATGGATAGACAGCGTCTACGAACAGATACATCACGGTGGGTCTGCTCACAAAATTGCCCGCTCGTGGCTAGAGACAGGAGGGATATGACAGAATCCATGCCTAAACTTTTGTGGCCTCGAGAAGTTTCCAACCGTAAGCATTCAATACTCAGTACTTCCTACAGTGTGGTCCACTTCAGCTTCTGATATGCCTTTAATTTCTGCTCGTGCTTTAAAACGAGTTGACAAAATAGGTGAGTGGTGTGGATAAAATACACACATTGTAGTGGGTCCACAAAGTCTGATCATAAAGGGTGCTGGTGATGGATCACCACCTAAACGACTACTCTCTCGGATGCGGATTGCGTACTACCCCGCCTGTCCCTTGCTCCGAATGGGCAGTTGTGTGGGTGGGCCCACCGTGATGTATCTGTACATCCAAGCCGTCTATCCTTTTTCTCAGATTATTTTAAGGCATCAAAACAAAAATGAAGTAGATCCAACGCTCAAATGGACCACATCACAGATGACTCTTGCATTTAATGTGAATGACATTTAACATTTTGTGCATTTTAATGCAACCAAGCTTATGATTTAGTGTGGTCCACTTGAGCGTTAGATCTGCCTCATTTTTGTGCTCATGCCTTAAAATAATATGAGAAAAAGAATTGACAACTTGGATGTATACATACATCACGGTGGACCAGCCTACAAAATTGCCCGTTCGGAGCTAGGGACTAACGGGGTTAGTACGCAATCCGCATCTAAATAGGTCACATGCGAATAGCTTCTGTCACATGTTTTGGGACAAGGATTTCTTGCGAAAGTTCCTGCACTGGGAGACCAGGTGGGGCCACTGTGATGTTTGTGAGAAATCCACTCCATTCATCCATTTCGTGGGCTCAATTTTAAGATATAAGAATAAAAGTGTGAAAGATACAAGACTTAAGTTTGTCGTACCAAAGGAATAATTGGTTATTACTACCACTGAAATCTCCTTAGGGTCGATGATGTTTACATGCCATCTGATGAGGGTCAAATATTGCATATCAGACCCCAATTATTGCCTAATTTTATGTATATGATAATGCTTAATGCCATATTTTAATTGTGTTTTTAGTACAGGATGAAATCAAGAGTATGGATTGAAAAATGATATTAAAAGCATGGATTTGATGACCTGAAGTGACCAGACTAAGGGACAGACTCTAGAGGGCTAATATTGAAGGATTTACATGCCAGGGATCCGAAAAAATCGAGTCGTTCACGTTAAAGAGGCCCGAAATTGGTACAAAATGCAAGATCGCATGGTTTCCACCATCTGATTGGCTCGAAACTTCATACATGGGATGAGGACCATAAATTAACCGTACATATCAAATTTCATCCCTCGGATCACTATGGAAGTGCCCCAACGGATAGATCAACCCCTTAATGCCTTAAGTGGGGCCCACCTGCTATCTGGATATGCCTCAATTTTGGATTTAATGCCTTAAATTGGGAGACCAATTTGATGGACGGTGTAGATTTCTCATAAACATTATAGTGGACCCCACACCGTGGTGGGTGTACACCATGCACATGTAGTCAAGCCGTGCACCGGATGACTGAGGCGGTCAGCGCAAGTGCTGACCCGACCTCCTTCTCAAATAAAAGTAAACTTCATTTTCTTGTTGCCGAACGGAGGCCGCTGGTCCATTTTTCAGATCTTACTGGGCCCCACCCATCACCTGTACGGCTGATCCAAGCCGTCCATATTGTAGAGGGCGTCGAAGACATCAAACCCATGCTGATATTTTGTGCTCATGCGTGCACACGTGTGCTGTGCAGAGGCCACAAGTGGACTGCTCTGCAATGTTAAAATATGATCTTTATGTGATTTTTTCTCTGGGACGCGTCAATGAACGTTCAAAACCACCCATTCTTGACTAAAATTTCATCCTGGATCTAATGGACGGGGTGGATTTTCCTGAAAACACCTCTGTGGGGCCCATGAGCTACACAACATTCAAAGTGTGAAAGGTTTCATACATCCAAGAAAAATGACTTTTCCAGGCGGTTGTGGCCCACCATCTTTGATCATATGACATATCTAAACCATCTATCATGTAAAGGATCCAAAAAAGTCGTAAGAAACGGTGTTTCTTTAGAAATTGAGCAAGGAAAGTGGCAATTTTTAAGGCACTGAACTTGGCTGCGAAAAAGCTTTCGCTGTATGTGCGACAGCTTTCCAAATCTGATTTCCACCACTCCAGCCACTCCAACAACTATAAAAAGAGTTGCAAAACGTGAAAGAGGGGGAGCCAGAGCCTGGGGAGAGCCAAAGAGAGGCGAAAGAGAAGAAGGAGGAGAGAGAGAGGAAGGAAGAAGGGAGATATTCCTAGCGTTTAAATCTTATATTCCTTCTTTTTATTTAAAATAATGGATTGGTAATCTTGTAGCTAGGGCTGAGATGAAGTCCCTAGTTTGAATAACTCTTGTCTATGTTGAATTTATTTTAATTTGATTGATTTGTTTCTTTTTCTAGTGTACTCAACTGTAATTTCCATATTCATCCATTCTATGAGCTCGACCAAAGTCTAGATATGGATGTTGTTTGGAATCTTAATTAGGTGCTTGTGTCTGACCATGAACAAGTTTTCTATAGAGGAAGAAACAAGAATCTACATCTCTTCATGCCTGACCATGGATGGAAAGATGTGATCCATATGCTTTAAAGGATTATACATTCTATGTGCCTGACCAAGGACATAGGGTGTGCTTTGTTTATTAAATTTATATCAATCTGAATTAGGATAAATCAACAGATAAAACAAGGGTTAGGATAATTAGGGGTGGATTTGAAAGTCCTAGTCTTCTCTTTGATTGAATTTTACTCATTGCTCTCGGTTATCCTTTTAGATTATTTTTCTTAATAGTTTGCTAAACCATTTGTTGGATTAGTTAAGAAGAGTTTTAAATTTCGAATTGTGACAACCAGTCCTCGTGGGAACGATCTTATAATATGTACCATATCTACATCTGATTTGTATACTTGCGAGTTTAAAATCATTTAAATCAGGTTGGTTTAAAATAAAACATCACCATCCATACCGTTAATAAAGTCATTCCTACTATGATGAAATGAAAACATAAAAATAAATATGATTCAAATTGTAACGACTCGGAAAAATCCGCACAAAGACCTGAGTACTAACTTAGGCAGAAATCCCTTAGGACTAAATTCTTTAGAAACTAGATGGTAATTAATTAAGTGCTAACCTAGATTACCTGTGAAATTAGCACTAATCACTTTAAATACGATATGCAAGACCCAAAACCTATAGAATTAGTAACGCTATATTACCCTAAAATCTAAAATCCAACTCTAAACTCAGTTACTCTCGGAAGCACTTTAAAACTTCGATCGGACCTGAACCGTATGTCGAAAGTCCGATAGCTATGAACTTAGAAGATTATGACTGCCTAGTTGGACTTGACTATCACCTCAAAAATCATGTCCAAACGATGTCCTGAGACTGCTTCCTTGAGTCTGGAGTGAAGAGTGTGAAAAAGTGAAGATATTTAAGAAATTAAATATGAATTTAAGTAATCTGAGTCGCGTCGATTACGCGTCATTTATAAGCATTCTGACCGTTGATTTTTGACCCAAATTCACCCTCGGATCAGGGATGATGGCCCATACATGTCAAAGTACTTGTGGCCTTGATCGAGTTTTAAAGACACTATTGGGTAAGAAAACCTAACCCTAATCAGTTCTAGGGTTTCAATTACTTAAAGTGATGTAATAGCTAACCTATTTCATGTAATAGGTTGCCGTTGGGCCGTAGACAAAGCGTGAGTGAACAAACTGAGTTCGTTACGCGTTAATCGGCGTAAGGTGCGGATTATAGATGTATAGGTTATGATTTTCAAAGCTTTCAATGTCAAATAATGATTTATTATTGACGTGGATGCTATTTCACATGCAAAACATGTTGTTTGTTTCGCATTACGAATACGTATGAAATATGTATGCCGTAGTGTATTCTATGTATTTGTTGAAATACCTGTATACGTATAAATTTTGGATCTGTGATTGCCATGATAAATCATTTTTAGTACGTGCTTGTTATGTATGCAACAACTCCTTAACAAAAGGAATTGCCCAATTATGCAATATGTCAACATACGTGATGTATGTTGAATAATGTAGTCTAAGTGTTTGTGTAAATGCCTGAATGAGTTAAAAATAGGTAAAGTATGATTTTTAAAGGTGTTGAGATATGAATCTCAATCACCTTACTTGTGTGTATGATTTCCTCCATATTATGTTTATCTTATTTCATTCCTGCTAATTGTGTGTATGATTTCCTCCATGTTATGTTTAGCTTATTTCATTCCCGCTAATTGTGTGTATGATTTCCTCCATGTATAGTATCCATGCTTAAGTTATATTTCATACCATGCTCATATGAATGTAGAAGTAGAATCAAATGTATATTATTGAGGTTGTAGTGATTGGGGCCATATTATGGTCCAGGCATTCGGTAACAGGCTTAGAGTTCGTGGCTGAGCTTTATTTGCCACGTAGGACGTGTTTGACGAACCCGAGCCGTACTAGAGTTGTCGGCAGTGGTTTGGCCACACGAAGTGTTTACGCACTTCATGTCGATTCACTCGACGTGCACTTGTACTAGTCGAGCTCGTCAAGTAACCTGATTGACCGATGTATGTTCACCATGTATAGACGCTTCTGTTTGAATCTAGGATACCAAACTTACCAATGCAATCCCGTTAACCTTGGTACCTCGATCCGCTAAGACTCATGAGCCGGACATGGTGGTATGGGACACTGTGGTCGAGCTGTCGGCTTACACTGGGGCGACGAGCCTCCCCGTAGTGACCAGTGAACACCTATACTCTTGAGTGGTATGGGACACTATATTCGAGCTGTCGGCCTACTCTGATTGGTGACGAGCCATTTGTAGTGACCTCGAGAATATCCTGAAATTGTAGTGGGGCGACGAGTCTTATTGTAGTATATAGGATATAACTAGACCTGTACTGATTGGTGACGAGCCCTTTACAGCGATCTAGAACTATGCTATCGTATGAGATTGTCTCGGACTGATGACTCGAGAATGGATCATCGTTTGGGTAATAATACAAGGGAGGTAGTTTAGCTTCCCAATCCTGCTGTATGAAAATGACTAATAAGAACTCAGTAATCATGTTCATATCATCGCACTGCATGTGCCGATAATGAAGTTCACAGAGGGAAGAAAGCATGTGTCACGCCCCAAACTCAGAAACCGAGCTCAAAAAATTTTCGATCGTCGAATCTGGCTCCGATAGCCTCCATAGAACCCCATTCTCGGCTCCCAGCTCCCATTCGCTAAGTTCCGATCCTGGGATGCTACGAGGAGGATTTTCAAGGTCAGTTTGAATTGTGATAAGCATAACCAAAGGCATAACCCATAAACAACAACCAAAAACTTCATTACATTTCCACTATGATAAAAAACTTTACAAGTACAATGAGCATAAAGGGAAATACAATGATGATGAACAAAATCTCCAAAGTGATCTGCAAAGCGCTCCTGCCTCAACGTTGCTGCGCCCTAATGTCACCTGCACGCAACGGTCGTGCATAAGCTTATAGAAAGCTTAGAGGGTGGTGAAAGTGTGCGCGCAAGGTAGTAATATGATCATGCAATATCAGAGTAATGCGGAATATGCAGATGGACCCATAAATATCATGAGCCGTACCAAGGCTATGTGATGCAAGATACAAGTTAAGTATACAATCCTCATTTAAGTCCACATGTCAATACATCTCAACTCTGGGATATCTGTTTGCCAATATCGGGCTCGACTCGTCGATAGCGGACCCATTCCTCGAGCTAGTCAAACTCAGCCTAACATTACCCTCTACTCTCGGGCGGGAAAGGCCGCACCCCCTTCCAACCGACCACGACACAGTGGAGAGCGCAGTCATCTAGTAATTGGCACTTAACGCTTATCTACCCACTCGATCTAGACGTTGGAGCAACCTCTTGGTACCATAAGGGTTTAGGGACTTTCACCCAGGGATATCTATAGCATCCATGTAGAACAGGATTTTCGGTATCCAATCTTGCCAACCACGATACGTTTGTGGAAGCTACGGCCCCGATGTCGCTAGGGCGTACAATAACCATGTCACACAATGCGAAATGCATGAATCACACTATCCAATCATGCAGTAAATTCTGCGCGTATCGTGCGCTCATGCAGGGCAACACCGCCTAATCGGGGTCCCATAAACAATCTGCCCGAAGGCATATACTATGATCAGTCACTTCCCATATCAAGCATACATATGATGCATATGATCATGAGTCATGGAACTATACTAAACATGTTATAATGAAATGAACTATCCTTACAATGCAGATGGGCCTGGACTGCCTATACATAATAAGTACGGGCCTAATAATGGGCCTTAAGGAGAGTCGTAATGTGGACATCCAACCAGCATTACACTCACAATGTGGACGTCAAACCAACATTGCTTCCAAGGCACGATCGTCGTAAACTTCATTACATAATCCGTGTTGGGATTACACATTGCAATGGACCTTAGGTACATCCCATTGGGCCCTACATATATATCAAATGGGCCATATCATATGGGCCTTTTATTCATCAAATGGGCCACATAAAGGGGCCGCACCAATGGGCCTTATGTGCATTATAATGGGTCATAACCCGTGGGCCTTAGATTGCATCAAATGGGCTTAATCTCATAAGCCTAAGAATACATTAAATGGGTCCACTCCCATGGGCCTTAAATTACATCAAATGGGCCTAATCTCATGGGCCTTGGAACACATCAAATGGGTCCACTCCCATGGGCCTAGAGGCCCATTGACATGTTTATTTGCCATTCAAACTGGCTGGAAAGGGGCCCACTATAATGTTTATATTCCATCCAAACTGGCAAGAGGCCCACTGTAATGTTTATTTTCCATCCAACTGTTCATGAGGTCACGTGGTCCTGGGGTGGGGTTGAGACCCACTGAAATGTTTATTTCCAGCTAACCTGTTGATGAGGTCACCCGGATAGGGAGCCCACCATAATATTTATTTTCCATCCATTTGCTGATAGGTCACACAGACCTGGGGGCCCACTGTGATTTTTTTTAAAGACGGTGGGTGTTTATTTAACACTGTTGCCTGTAATGTGGGCCAGCACACATCACGGTGGGACCATGCACACACGCACGCGTCGTCCCACACGTGGGGAGGGGCCCACCGTCCAGTGGGACGGTGTGAATAAAACACATACGTCACAGTGGGCTCCACCGTCCGCTGGATGGTGGAGGTAAAACACATGCATCACTGTGGGTTCCCATCTGGGGCCTACTGTAATATTTAAATGCCATCCAAACCGTTCATAAGGTCACTCAGACCTGGATGAAGAGAAAACACAAATTTCAGACTGATTCAAAACTTCTGTGGCCCATAATGGGGACTTCAATGGCAGAGGTTCAATCCCACTGTTTCCTACAGTGTGGGCCACTCGAGCGTCAGATCGGCCTCATTTTTGGAGGGGGCCTGCTCCAGGGAGGGGCCCGCCATATGAATGGCGTGGATATTACATATGCATCATGGTGGGGCCCACGACAGCAGCCGTGGGACGCTGCCCACCCTCCCGCTCCACGCAGCAGCATGCTGTTGCTGCTGCTGCATCAGAGGCAGAGGCAGAGCCTCTTGTATTGTTTTTAAAAAAATTGGGAAAAACCCATTTTTCTGGAGTTTTTCACACCTGGGGCCCGCATCAAGTAGATCCACCCCGTCCATTGGCTTCCTTGGCTCAAGACAAGTCAAAAGAGTCCAATGTCGAATACTTTTGGCCTGTAGAAAAATTTAAAATAATTTATAAACGGTGAGAATTACTGTTTTGAAAAGTATGGCCCGCCCAATGAGTGGATTAGCTTCATTCTTTGGCTCAATGCCTAAAATGATATGGGAAAGAGGATGGACGGCCTGGATTGTACTCATACATCAAGGTGTGGCCTATACAAGTGGCCCACCCCCAAAAAGGCTTTCTTTTTCCTTTTCTTTTTGATTTCCATCCAGCGTCCACGGAACGTCCAGCGTCCCTGGACCATAATAAGTACGTTGAGGTGGGCCCCACCTATAGATGTGGGCCACCAAAAGGGGTTGGAGGGCATGGGAAAAATACATACATCAAGTGGGGTCCATCCAATTGGGCCATTAGGCTACATCATCACAAAAGAAAGAAAAAGAAAAGAAGAGAGAGAGAGATAGAGAGAGTGGGACACGCTTATGATGGAGGGTTCCGCCGCTATGAGCCCTCTCTTGTAAAATAAATCATACATCAAATGAATCCCCTAGCACATGGGACCACCAAAATCGAAATCAAAGGTGGAGATCCTTTCTCCACCAATATGGACGGTCTAGATGACCTTTAAATGTAATGAAATAAACATCATGATGGGGTCCATGGAGAATGGCCCCATCATGGATGATCATGATGATCAAAGTGGGCCATCGGCCACAACTTAGGGTCCCAAGTGAGATCCAAACCATTGATCGGTTGGCCTCACTTGGCCCACCTTAAAAATATGAAAAATGACCACTATCAAGCACCCACCGTTCGATCTTCTTGCTCTCATGGGTTCCTTAGCACCTTAGCTTTGATTCCAATGGAGGAGATGGGGAATGGATGGCTGAGATGGGAGATGATGGGGTAGGAAAGTGGCCCACCTTTGTTGCTTGGGAAGGTTTGGAGAGCTCATACGTATGGAGGTGTTTCTTGCTTGAAAATGAAGCTTGAGAAATGAGAGAGAGAGACATGGAAAAGGGAGAGAGAGATAGATGGGTGATGGATGTAGTGAGTGATGGGTGTGTAAGAAAATCTTGACTTTTGTAGCCATTTGTGTAAGAAAAGCATGGGTGGTGTAAAAACTTTTTGACTTTGAGGGTTTTTGGTGTAAGAAAGGTATGGGCTTTGTAAGAGATTCTTGACTTTTGTGGTTGCTTGGGAATGGGTGAAAGGTGATGTGTACTTGACATGTACTTGACATGTTGATGGATTGATGGATTGATGGATTGATGTGACATCTCGTAGCGATTCTCTTAGGTTTTGCAATGCGCGGCGTTTTTCTCGCACCGAACGTTGCCTACATCTCTTGACTAGGGTATTGCCTCGGCGTGCGAGTCGCTGCATCGGAATCGCAGTGATGGCGCGGTTGCTATGGTAAAGGTCTTGGGTTGAGTCAATATGGGTTGACGGCATACGAATCAGGGTCGCGGGTAAATATTGGTTAAGGGTCGAAGGTTTTCGAAATTCGACCAGGAAGACCGCGGAAGTCTATGGAACGGTACGGACTTAGATACGGGTCTTACAGCTCTCCCCTCCTAATAAAAATTTCATCCTTGAAATTACACAATCATCGCAACTAGGCATAACACAGGAAGAAGAAGAGACATAACATCACTATATAAAACCAGAGATAGCATACAAAATACATCACATGATTAACTATCAAAGATATGAGGATAACGCTCTCGAATCTCGGCCTCACACTCCCAAGAAGCCTCCTCTACAGAATGGTGACCCCACTGAATCTTCACCAACGGAATGACCTTGGTTCTGAGGACCTGCTCCTTCCGATTAAGGAACGGACTGGCTGCTCGATGTAAGAAGGATCCTCACGAACCTCCAGCGGCTGCCAATCAATAACGGGAACTATGTCTGACCCACACTTTCTCAACATGGAGATGTGACAAATGTTGTGGACGCCAGACAACTGAGATGGCAAGGCAAGCTGATAGGCCACGGAGCCAATACGCCCAGTGATCTCAAAAGGTCCTATGAATCTCAGGGCAAGCTTGCCCTTCGCTCCAAATCGAACTGCGCCCTTCATGGGCGAGACCTTAAGATACACATGGTCCCCTACACGAACTCCAAGGGACGACGCCGACGATCAGCGAAACTTTTCTGCCGGCTCTGAGCTGTGCGCATCCTCTGCCTGATGATATCAATAGCCTCTGACGTCTCCTGCACAAGCTCAGGACCTAGGAGACGACGCTCTCCAACCTCGGTCTAACAACTCGGTGATCTGCATGGTCTGCCATATAGTACCTCAAAAGGAGCCATGCCGATGGTCGCCTGATAGCTGTTATTGTATACGAACTCAGCCAATCGCAGATGCTCATCCCAGCTACCCCCGAAATCAATCGCTTAAGCCCGAAACATATCCTCAAGGATTTGGTTGACTCTCTCGGTCTGACCATCGGTCTGCGGATGGTACGCGGTGCTGAGCTGTAAATCAGTCCCCATCGCTCGCTAGAAGCTCCTCCAAAATTGAGACGTGAACCTCGAATCTCGGTCAGAAATGATCGAGACCGGAACCCCATGTAGTCTCACGATCTCCTCAATGAATAATCTCTCAAGCCGGTCCATAGACCAAGTCGCACGCAGCACAGGAAATGTGCCAACTTCGTCAGACGATCCACAACAACCCAAATGACGCCATGACCACGCTGAGTCCTCGGCAAACCCATAATGAAATCAGTTGACACGTGCTCCCACTTCCACATCGGGACGCTCAACGGCTGCAATAGACCAGGGGGTCTCTGATGATCGGCCTTGACACGCTAGCACGTGTCACACTTGACCACAAAACTGGTGATCTGGCACTTTATCCCCCCCAAAAAATACTGTCACCTCATGTCACTGTACATCTTCGTCGAGCCAGGGTGGATAGAAAATTATGATCGATGTGCCTCGGTTATAAGATCTCTGTGTAACTCTGGAATATCCGGGACACATAATCGGCCTCTGAAGCGAAGTCCACCGTCTGCACCAATCTGCCAATCTGCTTGACTCTCAGATGTCACCTCAGCCATATAACTCTGCAATGACTCATTAGCCTGCTGAGCCTCGATCACCCTTGCTACAAGAGAGGGTCGAATCGACAGGCTCGATAACTACACGATAGAAGACTGTAGGACGAACTCAAAATCATACTCTACTACATCCTCAAGCATATGCCCCTCCTAAATCATCATATGCACCATTAGACCTCGTGGCTGAATGCTGCGGGCATCTGCCACTAGTTCACCTTGCCCGGGTAGTACTGGAGATCGAAATCATAGTCTTTCAGGAGTTCCATCCAGCGCCTCTGCCTCATATTCAACTCAAACTGCGAGAAGAGGTACTTCAAGCTCATGTGATCGGAGAAGAGCTCGAACCTGACCCCATAAAGATAGTACCTCCACACCTTCAGTGCAAAGATAACTGCAGCCAGCTCCAGATCATGCGTAGGATAGTTCAGCTCATGGACCTTAAGCTGACAAGATGCAAAGGCCACTGGTCTCCCATGCTGCATCAGGACAACACCCAAACAAATACGCGATGCATCAGTGAATACAATAAATTCGTCACTCCCAGAGGGAAGAGCGAGGACAGGAGCGGACATCAGACGGTCCTTCAACTCCATAAATGCTGGCTCACAGGCGTCACTCTAAATAAACTCTGCGCCCTTCCGAGTCAACCTGGTCAGTGGGGTTGCAATATGAGAAAAACCTTCAATGAAACGTCGATAATAGTCCTCCATACCAAGGAAACTACGGATCTTTGTCGCAGTTGTGGGCTGGTCCCACTGACGCACTACCTCGACCTTCGAGGGGTTCACTGCGACGCCCTCTCTCGTCACCACGTGACCGAGGAACTTCACCTCCTCCTGCCAGAACTCGCACTTCTCTAGCTACGCATACAGCTGGTGTGCGCGGAGGGTTTGTAAAGTGATCTCTAAATGCTGCTTGTGCTCCTCACGGGTCCTCGAATAGATCAGGATGTCATCGATGAAGACTACAAAAAACTGATCGAGATATGGGTAGAAGACCTCTTTCATCAATTGCATGAAGACCGCGGGTGCATTGGTCAACCCGAAGGAGATGACCTGAAACTCAAAATGACCGTAACGCGTCCTAAATGCTGTCTTCGAAATGTCCTCATCTCGGACCCGAATCTGATGATAACCAAAATGCAGGTCGGTCTTTGAAAAGAACTGTGCACCCTGCAGCTGATCGAACAAATCATCAATCCTCTGGAGTGGGTACCTGTTCTTGATCGTGACTTTGTTGAGCTCGCGATAGTCAAAGTAGAGCCTCAACGAAGCATCCTTCTTCTTCATGAAGAGTACCGGTGCTCCCCACAGTGAACTGTTCGGACGGATAAAGCCCAACTTGCGTAACTTTTCCAACTACTTCTACAGTTCCCGCAACTCCAACGGTGTCATACGATACGGGGCCTTTGAAATAGGCATGGTACCGGGCACAAGATCAATCTGAAACTCAGTGAGTCGATGAGGCGGTAATCCCGGAATCTCCTGTAACACATTGGAAAAATCACAAACCACGGGCAACTGGTCGATACAAGCGGTAGCAGGCTCCTCTATGGCACACGACATCAAACAAGACAACCTCTCTCATCTGGGCTCTTCAACGAACTGGAACTACGGCACACCGGGTATACAAAATGTGACTGTCCTCGCGGTGCAGTCCAATATGACATAGTACTCGGCGAGCCAATCCATGCCCAGGATGACATCAAACTAGGACATCGGCAATGTAAACAGATCGACAGGCAAAAAGATATCCCTAACTAGAATGGGGCAAGACGAACAAAATTGGCTCAACACTGCAGTCCTCCCCAAGGGAGTTAATATTGATAGGCTCTCATAAGAAGACTCCAACGGTAAGCCAGTCGATTGGCAGAAGCTCTCGGCCACAAAAGAATATGATGCACCGGAATCAAACAACACACGTGCAATGCATGCAGAAACTGGAAGTATACCCTCAACGACTCCTCCAGAAGACTGCGGGTCCTGCTGAGCCGCATAAAACCTAGCCTGAGCCAGTTGGGGAGGTGCCTGTCCCCTCTGAGCGTGCTGCTGCTACTGTTGGGATCACTGAGGCAGTCGAAACTACTGTCTCTGCTGCTGCAGCCTTGGAAGCTGGTGCTGATGCTGCTGCTGAGGTGACTTCGGTGGTGGGGGCTGCTGCGGCTATGGTGGAGGCTACTGTGGAGTCCTCTGCTACTGTGGACCTCTCTGCTGCTGCTGGGGCTGGGACACTCCTACGAACAGTGTCCTGTCGCACTGCACCTAAAACAAGTGCCGGTGAACTGCCTAGGAGGTGGTGCTGGAGGTGCTGCTAGTGCTCGGAAGGATGGGTGACCTGTACGCCTCTGCTGCTATGGTCGACACTACTGAGAGTCACTGGAAGGAGCCTGCCTCTTTCAGTCTCTCCTCTAACCACGATCAGACTGAGAACCGGCCCACTCAACCTAAAAAATCTGAGCCTTCTGCACCACTTCCTCAAAGGTCGGGAGCTCATGCCCAATAACACGGCTGCGAAGACCTTAACGTAGGCCGTCCTCGAAGCGACGGGCTCTCCGCTCCTCGTCATTAACTAGATATAGTGTAAATCTGAACAGCACTACAAAGCGAGCCATGTACTGAGCCACTGTCATATCGCCCTGTACCAAGGTCTCGAACTCCAACGCTCGCTGTCGTCGGATGTGATCAGGGAAGTACTGTCGGTCAAACTGATCTATAAAATCCTCCCATGTGCATACAAAATCAGCGCCTGCTGCTCGAGAGACTGATGCCCACCAGTGCTTAGCCTCACCATGGAGAAGAAATATGGCTAATCGAACTCGCCGCTCGGTCGTATATTACATCGTCTCGAATATCTTCTCCACATCAGCGCACCATCTCTCAGCTATGGTCGGGTCTGGCTCACCCTAGAAACATGGAGGATCTAGCCGTCGAAACTCACGAAGGAGGGCGCTCGCACGCTCCTGCTTTTCCTGGGCCGGTGAAACGACTGGCTGCCTGCCCTGTCCCTGAAGTGCAGCCGTCACAGCCTGTAACATTTACTGCAACTGAGAGGCACTCACGGATACGGTCGGGTCTGCACTGGTCTCTGGTGGTGGAGCAGCATACTCAGGATGGGTAGTAGGAATCTCTGGTGGTGGAATGGGCATCGTAAGTGGTAGTGCGGGAGCCGCAGGTGGTGGAGCGGGATCCTCAGGTGGTGATGCGGGAGTCGATCGGGTCACTCTTTCACGCGCCATGTCTTACAGGAAAGAGCGAAGGCGCCTATCAACTTTAAAACTCTCAAAGGCACGCACGTTAAGGGTCTATAACGTAAGATTACGAAGCAATCTGAACTTCGGGACTTGGTCATTGTACACTCATAGCAGATATGTAATGTTGTTCTCGGTTATTCCCAAGTTATGCTCTGATACCAACTTCTGTCACGCCCCAAACTCAGAAATCGGGCTCACAAAATTCTTGATTGTCGAATCTGGCACGATAGCCTTCGTAGAACCCCATTCTCGGCTCCCAACTCCCATTCGCTAGGTTCCGATCCTGGGATGCCATGAGGATTTTCAAGGTCAGTTTGAATCGTGATAAGCATAACCAAAGGCATAACCCATAAACAGTAACCAAAAACTTTATTATATTTCCACTATGATAAAAAACTTTACAAGTTCAATGAGCATAAAGGGAAATACAATGATGATGAACAAAATCTCCAAAGTGATCTGCAAAGTGCTCCTGCCTCAGCGCTGCTGCCCCCTAACGTTACCTAAACGCAACGGTCGTGCATAAGCTTATAGAAAGCTTAGAGGGTGGTGAAAGTATGCGTGAAAGGTAGTAATATGATCATGCAATATCAGAGTAATGCGGAATATGCAGATGGACCCATAAATATCATGAGCCGTACCAAGGCTATGTGATGCAAGATGCAAGTCAAGCATACAATCCTCATCTAAGTCCACATGTCATCACAGATAAACTCTGGGATATCACCGGGGTCTAGTACACTCTAAACCAGATCGCCGCCACATCACGCGCAATAAGGTAAGTGGAAGAGACCTCACTATCCGTCTGCCAATATTGGGCTCGACTATCGATAGCGGACCCATTCCTCGAGCTGGTCAAACTCAGCCTAACATTGCCCCCTACTCTCAGGCGGGTAATGCTTCACCCCCTTCCAACTGACAACGACACAGTGGAGAGCGTAGCCATTTGGTAATCGGCATTTAACGCTCATCTACCCACTCGATCTAGACGTTGGAGCAACCTCTTGGTACCATAAGGGTTTAGAGACTTTCACCCAGGGATATCTATAGCATCCCATGTAGAACAAGATTTTTAGTATCCAATTCTGCCAACCACGATACGTCTGTGGAAGCTACGGCCCCGATGTCACTAGGGCGTACAATAACCATGTCACACAATGCGAAATGCATGAATCACACTATCCAATCATGCAGCAAATCCTGCACATGTCGTGCACTCATGCAGGGCAACACCGCCTAATCGGGGTCTCATAAACAATCTGTCCGAAGGCATATGCTATGATCAGTCACTTCTCATATCAAGTATACATATGATGCGTATGATCATGAGTCATGGAACTATACTAAACATGTTATAATGAAATGAACTATCCTTACAATGCAGATGGGCCTGGACTGCTTATACACAATAAGTACGGGCCTAATAATGGGCCCTAAGGAGAGTCGTAATGTGGACATCCAACCAGCATTACACTCGCAATGTGGACATCAAACCAACATTGCTTTCAAGGCACGATCATCGTAAACGTCGTTACATAATCCGTGTTGGGTTTACACATTGCAATGGACCTTAGGTACATCCCATTAAGCCTTATATATATATATCAAATGGGCCTTTTATTCATCAAATGGGCCACATAAAGGGACCGCACCAATGGGCCTTATGTGCATTGCAATGGGTCATAACTCGTGGGCCTTAGATTGTATCAAATGGGCCTAATCTCATGAGCCTTAGAATACATTAAATGGGTCCACTCCCATGGGCCTTAAATTACATCAAATGGGCCTAATCCCATGGGCCTTAGAACACATCAAATGGGTCCACTCCCTTGGGCCTAGAGGCCCACTGAAATGTTTATTTGCCATTCAAACTGGCTGGCAAGGGGCCCACTGTAATGTTTATATTCCATCTAAACTGGTAAGAGGCCCACTGTAATGTTTATTTTCCATGCAACTGTTCATGAGGTCACGTGGTCCTGGGGTGGGGCTGGGACCCACTGAAATGTTTATTTCCAGCTAACCTGTTAATGAGGTCACCCGGATAGGGAGCCCACCATAATATTTATTTTCGATCCATCTGCTGATAGGTCACACAGACCTGGGGGCCCACTATGATTTTTTTTTAAGACGGTGGGTGTTTATTTAACACTGTCGCCTGTAATGTGGGCCAGCACACATCATGGTGGGACCATGCACACACTCACGCGCCTTCCGACACGTGGGGAGGGGCCCACCATCTAGTGGGATGGTGTGAATAAAACACATACGTCACCGTGGGCTCCACCGTCTGTTGGACGGTGGAGGTAAAACACATGCATCACTGTGGGTTTCCATGTAGGGCCCACTGTAATATTTAAATGCCATCAAAATCGTTCATAAGGTCACTCAGACCTGGATGAAGAGAAAACACAAATTTTAGATTGATTCAAAACTTCTGTGGCCCATAATGGGGACTCCAATGGCAGAGGTTCAATCCTATTGTTTCCTGCAGTGTGGGCCACTCGAGCGTCAGATCAGCCTCATTTTTGGAGGGGGCCCGCCATATGAATGGCGTGGATATTACATATGCATCATGGTGGGGCCCACGACAGCAGCCGTGGGACGCTGCACGCAGCAGCGTGCTGCGTCAGAGGCAGAGGCAGAGCCTCTTGTATTGTTTTTTAAAAAATTGGGAAAAACCCATTTTTCAGGGGTTTTTGCACCTGGGGCCCACATCAAGTAGATCCACCTCGTCCATTGGCTTCCCTGGCTCAAGACAAGTCAAAAGAGTCCAATGTCAAATACTTTTGGCCTGTAGAAAAATTTAAAATAATTTATAAACGGTGAGAATTACTGTTTTGAAAAGTATGGCCCGCCCAATGAGCGGATTAGCTTCATTCTTTGGCTTAACCTCCTAAAATGATATGGGAAAGAGGATGGACGGCCTGGATTGTACTCATACATCAAGGTGGGGCCTATACAAGTGGCCCACCCCCAAAAAGGCTCTCTTTTCCTTTTCTTTTTGATTTCCATCCAGCGTCCAGGGAATGTCCAGCGTCCTTGGACCATAATAAGTACGTTGAGGTGGGCCCCACCTATAGATGTGGGCTACCAAAAGGGGTTGGAGGGCATGGGGAAAATACAAACATTAAGTGGGGTCCATCCAAGTGGGCCATTAGGCTACATCATCACAAAAGAAAGAAAAAGAAAAGAAGAGAGAGAGAGATAGAGAGAGTGGGACACGCTTGTGATGGAGGGTTCCGCCGCTATGAGCCCTCTCTTGTAAAATAAATCATACATCAAATGAATCCCCTAGCACATGGGACCACAAAAATCGAAATCAAAGGTGGTGATCCTTTCCCCACCAATATGGACGGTCTAGATGACCTTTAAATGTAATGAAATAAACATCATGATGGGGTCCATGGAGAATGGCCACATCATGGATGATTATGATGATCAAAGTGGGCCATCAGCCACAACTTAGGGTCCCAAGTGAGATCCAAACCATTGATCGGTTGGCCTCACTTGGCCCACCTTAAAAACATGAAAAATGACCGCTATCAAGCACCCACCGTTCGATCTTCTTGCTCCCATGGGTTCCTTAGCACCTTAGCTTTAATTCCAATGAAGGAGATGGGGAATGGATGGCTGAGATGGGAGATGATGGGGTAGGAAAGTGGCCCACCTTTGTTTCTTGGGAAGGTTTGGAGAGCTCATATGTATGGAGGTGTTTCTTGCTTGAAAATGAAGCTTGAGAAATGAGAGAGAGAGACTTGGAAAAGGGAGAGAGAGATAGATGGGTGATGGATGTGGTGAGTGATGGGTGTGTAAGAAAATCTTAACTTTTGTGGCCATTTGTGTAAGAAAAGCTTGGGTAGTGTAAGAACTTTTTGACTTTGAGGGTTTTTGGTGTAAGAAAGGTATGGGCTTTGTAAGAGATTCTTGACTTTTGTGGTTTCTTGGGAATGGGTGAAAGGTGATGTGTACTTAACATGTACTTGACATGTTGATGGATTGATGGATTGATGCGACATCTCGTAGAGATTCTCTTAGGTTTTGCAATACGCGGCGTTTTCCTCACACCGAACGCTGGCCTACATCTCCTGACTAGAGTATCGCCTCGACACGCGAGTCACGGCATCGGAACCACAGCGACGGCGCGATCGCTATGGTAAAGGTCTTGGGTTGAGTCGATACGGGTTGACGGCATAAGAATCAGGGTCACGTGTAAATATTGGTTAAGGGTCGAAGGTTACCGGAATTCGATCGGGAAGACCGTGGAAGTCTATGGAATGGTACGGACTAAGATACGGGTCTTACAGCATGTCACCAACGTAAGATGGTGTCGCGCATGGGAGTGTAGGTGAGGGCATGCATTCATGAAAACATCTCATCCCTGCATTAATAAGAGTATTTAGGAATGTTTGATATGTTTGCTTTATCATTTCTGCTTGATTGAATTGATAACATGTTAATCTTTTCTCTATGATTCCACTAAGTTGATCACTCACTCCCACGTTACAGGACGGTGTTTGCAACACCTACCAGACGCTGTCTTAGTTACAGATGATGATGCGACTCAGGAGGCGGAGCCTGATTATTGCGACGATCAGGATGAGTTCTCATATATGCAGTTCTCTGACGGTTTCGCAGAGGCCGTTCTAATTGACGGGGCTACAAGGCTGATCATTGTAGTTGAATTATTCTTTTGGTATGTTGTTTTTGGATTATTACATGTATATGATGACTCAGTGATGTATTCATACTTTGGCGATCGACAGCGATCTTTTGGATTGATATCGTTTATATACATCTTTCAGTCTTCGGCTTGCGTTATATAAACTGATCTGGAGTATGAATTACTGTTTTGGTATAATCAATCCCACTCATGTTTAATACACTAATATGAACAACATTTAAACATCATTATTTATGTTGCATAAGTGATGCATTGGAATTCAGGAGCTGAGCTTCTGCTCGACCCTCGAATTTTAGGGCATTACACAAAACTTCTGTGGCCCCATGAATATTTCAACTATGGATATTCAATTCTCACATTTTTGGCTCACTTGAGCATTGGTACCTTTCATTTTTTTCCTAATGTCATAAAATGAACTCATAAAACAGATGGACGGAGTGAATTTCTAACAAACATCACAGTGAGCCCCATCTGACTTTCCAATGTAGAAACTTCGAAAGGCTTTTGCAGGAAATCTATGACCATGTTTTTGTTGGCTTAGATGGAAGTGGATTGGCTGGTGTACCACTCACCAGCTGGACGCAGATTGCCGTTGGGTAGGGCTTTGTGGGGCCTACTGTGATGTAAGTGTTTTATCCAAGCCGTTAATCTATTTTCTCTGATCATTTTAAGTATTTAGATAAAATTAAAGCAGGTCCATAGCTTCAATGGACCACACCAGAGGAAGATGCAGTGATAATGACACCCACCGTTGAAGCCTTTCTAAGGGCCTTAGTGATTTTTTGATCATCTAACCTATTAATAAGGTAATGTAGACATGGATGAAGTAACAAAATAAATATTAGCTTGATCCGAAACTTCTCCAATCCCAAGAAGCTTCTAATGGTGGACTTTAAATCCCCAATTTGTAGTCCACTTAAGCCCTGTATCTTGTTTTGTATTTGGTTCATACCTTAAAATGATCTCAGAAAATCGATTAACAACTTGGATAAAACACTTACATCTCAGAAAATCCACGTCCCCCACCACCTGCTGTAGGTACATGTCGTGTACCACCCACCAGCTACCGTGTACCACCCACCAGCTGCATAGCTGCTGCAGGTACGTGTCATGCCAAGAGGAGCATTGACACTCCTCGAGCTTTGAGTTGTACGAACGTTCAAAGGAGATTAAAGTCACATGACCCCAGGGTAATGTACCATTCATCTGTCTTTGGAGATTATTTTAGAGCATTATTCAAGAGATGAATCATATCTAAAGATCATGTGAACCACACCATAAATAGATAATAATTTTCAACGTTAAACAATTTATAGGGCCCGTTATAATGTTTATTTTACATTCAATCTATTCATAAGGTCACAAATACCTGAATAAAGAGAAAAAACAAATTTTAAATTTGTCCAAAACTTCTGTAACCTCAAAAAGGGTTTCAATTGTAGACGTTCAATCCCCCATTGATTTTTGCAATGTAGTCCACTTGATAGTTAAATCTGTCTTATTTTTCGTTTCAAGCCTTAAGACGAGGTCGCCAAATGGATGGACGGTTTGGATATAACACATAGCTCATAATCAGACCCATAAAACTTGCTGACGTGAATACAGCTAGTGTGCCAATCGGCTTTCGGCTTAGATGGGCTACAGTACCACGAAAGCGGATTTCGGATCGGTACCCAAAGCGTAATGAGTAAACTATGTGGGGTCCATTGTGATTTTTATATTTTATTCACTCCGTCCATTCATTTTACAGGATAATTTTAGGGCTTGAACCTATAAATGAAGTATATCCAAACCTCAATTGGACCACACCAAAGGAAACAGTGTGAATTGAACATCTACCATTGAAAATTTCTTGGGGGCCACATAAGTTTTGGATCAAGCTTGGTTTTGTGTTTTCCCTTCATCCATGTTTGTGTGATCTCATGAACAGGTTGGATGAGAAATAAACATCACTGTGGGCCCTATAAAGGTTTCAACGGTGGAGATCATTATTCCAACTGTTTCCTATCACATGGTCCACTTGATTTTTGGGTATGCTTAAATTTTGGTCTCAACCCCTAAAATAAGATGGAAAAATGGATGGACGCTGTGGATAGACCAAATACATTCACGGTAAGCCTAGTAAAGTTTACTCAGTCCAATTTTGTGTAGGCCCAATCAAATCTAGTAATATATGGAACCACCTTGGATGCACCGAATCCACACAATCCAAAGCCCCACAATTCGGCTCCTCTCCTTGTGTGGTAAGAAATAAAAGTTTGGAGAGATCACATGGTAGGTCTACGAGAACCGGTGGATACATCACCTTTCAGTACACACCTTTTTTTTTTTTAAAGATAATTTTTATATATTTATTTATTAATCTTAAAAGCCAGAAAGCTCAGGAATACACACAAAGAAGCATAGGAAACCAACACCTCCCCAATAAATAAAGCTAAAAAAAAGAGAGAGAGAAGAAAAAAAAAAAAGCCCACGCAACAAGGTAATGAGCTTGGAAAATGAGATTCATCCCTAGATCAAAGATCTAATAGAGACCTCACCACCTAAGTTAGAGGAAAAGACAGGAGGAAAAAGCATGAAAAGGCAAGAGACGGGAGGAGCCTGCGAGGCTTAAACAAACGCATTGCAAGACAAGCATCGGATGAGCTCTACATAGAAGACGATGCTAGGTGTCTTGCTGGACACAATACCAGCCATCCTGACAATGAGAGACCGACTCCGTCTTGAAATGATGCGAGCATGTCCGTCGAAATGTCCCAAGTAATAGGCCCCCGAACGTGCATATAAAAGCATGGACCATGAAGACGTATCCGGCCGATCATGTGCAATGAAAAATTCTAAATTTTGGACCGTAAGGAAAAAGTTTCCAACAATAGAGTCGTAAAACTTCACAAGACCAAAATGAGCAAGCCGTAGGGATTTGTCTCTAGGCCCTTAGTGGTCTGCCATTTAGATTGCGCCCTACATTACTCTCATAGAAGATGAGAAGCATAGAAAGGCAACCAATACAAGACTTATATCAACACAAGCAGGTAGGGGTGTACATGAACTGAGCTAGCTCGGTTAGCTCACTCGACTCGACTTGAAAAAGCTTGATTCGACTTGGTTCGAAGCTAAGTTCGAGTCGAGTCAAGCTGATTTTTTGAGTTCAAAAATGAGTTCGAGCTGTGTCATGCCTTAAACTTCAAAACTGGACTCATAAAATTTTTGATTGCCGAATCCGGCATCGGTAGCCTCTGTATTAACCCATTTTTGGCTTCCAGTACCCATACGCTAGATTCCAATCTTAAGATCATACAAGAAGAATTTTTCAACATACATTTATCTCGTAAGAAGTATAACCACAAGTTTACCCAATTCACAAAGGCAACATCATCATCACATATTCGCTAATATAAACATTTGAATACAGTGCTAAAAGGAAAAATACATATGTCGAAAATCAAAGCTCCAGAAGACAGCTGCACGCTCCAAGCTCAATGCTGCAGCAATCTAACGCCACTTACACACATCTATCGTGCATAAGCTTATAGAAAGATTAGAAGGTGTTATAAGTGTGTGCGCAAAGTAAGTGTCAAGTATGTAATATCAGAGCAATGTGAAATATGCTAGTATGTCCATAATTACCATCAGCCTTATCTAGGCTATGCGATGCTTAACATAATAAGCTAACATCATATATTGAGGAAACAATGTATATCAACTATGCAATGTGGAGTCATTGTAAGCTAAATATCATATACTGAGGATGCAATGCAATATGAAATTCCTGACGGATCCCTGAATATTATTAACCTCATCTAGGCCATATAAATGTAGAAACAAAGCAACCTAAAATGTCATATACTGCGGATGTAATGCAATATGTGGTGCGAATGAAATGACCAAGCTAGAGTGTAAAGTCAGGATGATAGTACATAGTATCGCAGGATATGGGGTTCATCATAAGGGACTTCTATCCAAACCAGTCCCATACCTAAATTTGGATAGCCAGACTTAATGTGGTAAACTCCTAATCTCAGGCTAGTCGCGCACCCCAAATGAAATCCTGGCCATTGTGAAGGTACACAACAATTAGTTACGCACCACCAGCCCGGGTGAATAGTGAATGAATGAATGAATCAAATGTTGAGTACACAGCTGTCACTTGGTAAGTCCACATATCAGTATCGTACATATCTGAGATCAACACCGAGGTCTAGTACACTCCAAGCTGGCTACCACCCCTGCTAGTCGCGTAGCCCAACGAGTGAAAAAGGCTTCAGTATCCACCTCCAATATTGACCGAGCTCGTCGGTAGCGGACCCATTTATGAGATGGTCAAACTCAGCCTAGCTTATAGCCCCCTCACTTGGGTGGATAAGGCCACACCCCCTCCCAACAGACCATGACACAATGGGAAGTACAGCCTCCTAGTATTCGGCACTTGGTGCTCATGTCTTTCACTCGGTCTAAACATCGGAGTATCCCCTGACTACAGGAGTTTAGATACTTTCACCTACAGACATTCAAAGTGCCCATAAGTTTAAACTAAACATTTTCGATGTCCTATCTGGCTATCCACGATATGCTTGTGGAGGTCGTAGCCCTGATGTTGCTAGGGCGCCAAATGATCATGTCACAAAATGTGAGATGCACTAACCACATCATCTAGTCATGCATAAAACCTGCACGTATTGCGTGCTCATGTGGGACAACTCCATCTCTCGGGGAGTCCCATAAACAATCAACCCAATGGTACATGCTATGCTCAATCACTCCTCAAACAAGCATGCAATAGATGCGTATGAGCATGTATCATGAAATATACTAACCATAATTATAATCACATACATCATGGTGGGCTTGTATGAGGTGGCCCATGGCCCGTAATAATGAATGAGTGACATGCACATAATCACATACACATGATGGGTATCACGGCCTCGCACATACAAGTGGCTTCACACAATCTCAATGGGCCTCATATAATCACAATGGGCCTCGTATAATCACAATGGGCCTGATACAATCACACAATGGGCCCCATACAATCACGATGGGCCACACATAGTCACAATGGGCCTCATATAATCACAATGGGCCTTGTATGATCGTAATGGGCCTTATACAATCACACAATGGCCCTGTACAATCACAATGTTATGCTAACACATACTCAGTGCGTATACCAATCATAGTCGTAATATAATCAGCCTATATATATAGCGGGGTTCACAGAAGGATAACAGATCTAATCCATAACATGAGGATTGGTCTTCAACAGTGGATATACCAAACCTGATACCACTGATCTTTCTGAAAGTTCCCTGGTTTGTTAATTAACATTAGTGTTGAGTCAACTAGACAGAGAAGCTCTATAGGAAGATCAATTAACCGTCTGCCTCAACCGGATGTGTGCCCAAACTCACTAGGTAAATAAAACTCTTAAAATTGGTTAAAATATCATAGGGTTTTTGGGTTAGAAAACTTTTTTACAAATTCAGAAAATCTCTAAGTTTTCTAACTCTGTCGATTATCGATAGACTGATCGATAAAATCGGGAAGTGTTGTCGATGTCCTTGATGCTCAATCGATACTATTAAAATGAGGATAAAAATTATCCAGTAACCACATATACTTCTGGACGGAATTAATGATGTATCGATACCCCTATCGATATCATCGAAATTTAAAACTCGAGTCCATCGAAGTTGACTCAATACAATCGATAGCAGAGAGTTTGTGTCCCGATTGCATCGAGTAAGGATATAAACTGTCCAGCAGCTTAACTAGAAAATTCTTTGAATTTATTGATGCTTTGACATAACTATCGATATCATCGACATTGAAATTTTAATGATATCGAGTGTACCTCAATCATATCCTTGACTTGAAATGTTTCAAAGGCAATATCTCTCTCATTTTTAAATGAAGAGAAATTGATCCTCGTATCTATGAAATCGGAGTTCGAAATCTGATGACATCGACGCAGATTTCGATCTCCTCGACCAGCTGGCAAAAGGTTTCAATAACGTATGACATTTGAGTTTGTGTCATCGAGCGGCCAGTCAATACAATCAAGAGTATATGCTCGATGATATCAACCCTGCTCGATGATATCGAACTTTGTCATACATGTGACCGTTTTATATCCGTTGAAACTTTTTGCCAATATATAGAGAACTTGTCTTTAGTTGCTGGTAGAGAAAGAAGAGAGTGTTTTTGAGTGTTTTACCTTAGATCATATACCCAAAGCCCTTTCTCTCATGGAAGTTCATCCTCCAATCCACCCTCATCATTAACATTCAATAGAGCGGATTGGGGAATGAACTTCCACATTCAAGGATCCTCCAGCTACCATCTTAATAACAAATCATTGAGCTGGGATGCCTTGAATGCATAGATGATTGGATCGCTCTATCATCCTTGAAGGAAAAAATTTAGGAGAGTAGGATTCCATCATAGCCTTGACCCAACCTGTCGCCATGCATTGGTACATCTTCTGAGTTACGGATCAAGGAAGCGGAAGATTCTTCATCAATAAAGGAGGAGATCTTCGACAATGCACTGAAAGGGACTCATTTGCTTATCTGTAAGTTATTAGAGTCCAGATGACCCTTGTGATCATTCTTTTGTAGGATTAGGTCTAAGGTGTTTCTTACCCCTTGCAAGTCCTTTAGGAGGCCTCCGGTGGGAGTGTACGTAGTGTGTGCATTATGTTGGCCCTTGCTCTATGGAGAGTATAAACAGGTAGGGTCTTCTGGAAGATCTATGGCCAGTGTGCCTAAAAGTGGGTACTTTGTGTTGACCCTTGCTCGTGAGAGCATAAACTCTCAGCCTAGGTGTAGGTTGTAATGGTTAAAGGTGAACCTGATTTAAAACCTTGGGTTTGGGGTGAACCATGCGAAACCTCCTTAGTGAAATCTGACACACTCAAGGGTTTAGTGCGTCTACTGGGAGTGGAGTAGACAAGTAGTTGAACCACTATAAAAATGACTGTGTTTGTGATTGATGATTGTCTTTGATTACTTGTGTGACTTCATTAAATGCTTTCATATTTGATCACACATCACACACCGTTATATCCATCATAAAATCTGAATTGCATCATGTTTACGTCAGTTTTTTAATTAGATCCTTTAATTGGCTTGGAAGTCATTAGAGTTATCTTGAAGAAATCCTGATTCATGCATATTTATTCAGGACAAGTTTGATAGAATTTTTAATAAATCATAAATTGTTTATAAAAGTCCTATTCACCCCCTCTAGGACATATTGACATATTCCTAATTCAACTAAAGTGGTCTTTACCACAATTTCAATTGGTATTAGAGAGGGTCTGTCTTAAAGGGCTTCATCACCTAGAGAGTGATCTTGACTAAAGTTGGGAATATGGCCAAAGGAGAGGGCTCATTGGTCACTAGACCTCCAGTAATTGATGGATCAAATTATGCATACTGGAAGGCTAGGATGCACTACTTTATGAGGTCTTTGGATCATGATGTTTGAGATATTGTTGAAAGAGGATATGTGCTACCTATTGAACAAGTAGTACCTGAAAATGGCACAACTATCACCAAACCAAAATCCAAAGAAATGTGGACAACATTCGACAAAGAAAGGAAAACATCTTAAGCTAAAGCTATGAATGCTATCTACTGGGCTGTGTACCAAGATATTTTCAATCAAATCAGTATGCGGGGACAGCTAAAGAAGCATGGGATTTGTTGGAAATAACCTATGAAGGAACAAACACTGTGAAGAGATCTAAACTGTAACTCCTAACATCACAATTTGAAAGTCTCAGAATGGAAGAGCATGAGACATTCATGGAGTTTTTCACAAAACTAAATATCATTTGTAACTCCATGGGTTGATTAGGTGAGAAAGTTCCAGTTCCAAAAATCTGTCGGAAAATACTAAGATCGTTACCGAAACGATTCAACTCTATAGTAACAACCATTGAAGAATGTAAAAACATAGATGAAATGAAAGTAGAAGAACTTGTAAGTTCCTTACAAACATTTGAACTACACTTCAAACAAACCCCTAAATCCAAAACTACTGTTCTCAAAACTTCAAAGAAAACAACAAATGAGGACATCGAAAGTGAAAGAGAAATGAAGATGAGGAAGTGGCTTTGTTGGCTCAACGATTCAGAAAGTTCTTTCAGCATAATCGTGGCCATCCATTTAAAGGAAGAAAGGTGGACAATAGACCTTCTGCAGGTAAATTTGGTAAAAAGATCAAAGAACCACAATATTATGCCTGTCAAACGGTTGGACACCTGTCTACTGAATGCCTAAACAAAAAAACTAAGGGTAAGGCAATGGTTGCCACATGGGATGATATAGAAGAGTCAAACTCAGAATCTAGCGACTCAGAGAGTGATGGAGATAAAAAATCTTTGAAAATCCTTATGGTCTCCACTGCTCCAATCATTCCCATTGAAACTGAGAATGAGGAAGAACCACAAGCCACTGAATCATTCTCGTTAGATAATGAGGAAACTGAAAAGGAAGAAGAAGAAGAACAAAATAAACTACAAGATGCTTACCATCATCTTTACATCCATAGCATCAACATTGTTAGAAGACTTGGAATATCTGAAAAGAGAAAGGAATTGCTGCAAAAAGATTTGGATAAAACTTTAGAAATTAATACACATCTAATCAATGATTTACAGTAATATCATTCAGATAATGATAGACTTGAGAGAATTAACACCTTCCTTAAATTCGAGACTGAAAAACTAAACAAACAGGTTGAACAATTAAAAGATAAAAATATGCTCCTTTAAAACAAAAATCATACACTCCTATTTGATTTAGAAGAATCCAGAAAAATCACTAAGCTAAACTATAAGTTTTCCCAGAGTGGTGAGAAGTTAGAAAAACTTTTAGGTATGGGAAGACGTGGAAAGGACAAGAGCGACTTAGGATATGATAAATTTAAAAAGACTGAAAATGCAGCACCAACAACTAAAAAATTTGCTGCTTCAGGTAGTAATAGAAGAACTACTCCAGTTTGTCATTTATGTGGTGATTCGGGTCATTATAAGTTTGAATGCTTGACACCTAGGAGGACTCAACATAACTCTGGTCAAAATCATATTAGAAAATTCAAACCAACCAGAGAAATACAAAATTTCAAGAGTCTACCTAGGAATATGGATAAAAGAGATTCACATCCACCACCACCTAAAATGACTAACAAAGAGCAATTGAATCAAGTGGTCTAATTAAACAAGAAAATAAAATCTACCATAGTTAAAAATCCTATCACAAAATGGATAGAAAAGAAAAGTTATTTGATAACTCGCTCTATTCATATGCCCTGAAATATTAAGCATGAAAGACAAGGCTAGGTCATGCATCTAGATCTGAATATTTGCTGAAATGATGCAATTTTGCTAAGCTCTTAATGATACATCTGAGGTTCCTCACCTCAATCTTTTTGTATATAAAGATTCTAATGTTTATAATTTTGAGTTGTATAATGCTTGTGCAAAATTTTACTGTGTATACTGTTGATTCAAAGATATACTAAACTATACATGAAAGTCTGTCGATTTGTGGAAAAATGATATATATATATATATATATATATATATATATATATATATATATATATATATATATATATATATATATATATATATATATATATCCACCTTTGATATGTCTGTCGATACGTCAAGAGCATTTTTGATCAAATCGATTAACAGTTAATATCATCAACATCTCTTCAGAATTTGGAAAGTCATATGATTGAGACTGTTATTGAAGCCATTGTCGATAGCATTGAATGAGGATCATCAATATAATCGACAATATGTTCGATGATGTCGAAGGATTCAGTCCGATAAAATGTGGTCGAGAGGAAAAAATTCATTTTTTTTTTCTGCAAAGGTATTTCACTTTTTCCTTGCTCATCCCCTCAGTCAGAAGTACATCGATGGGTCCCGGAAGCTCCTCAAAACCTGTATTACCCTTCCATTCCTTCTTTTCAAGATTCCATCTTGCTTTTGGGTTGAGTATTTTTAGGTTTTTAAGGAGAAATTTTGTCATTTTTTTTTTATTTCTTTCAAATCTCTGTCTATATGGGTAAGGATAAAGAAAGGGTGTCAGGTCTTGGAGAGTCCTCTAGAGCCTCTCGACAAAAAACCTTTACTTCAAAAGAGAGAGCAAGAGCTCCTGAACGGGGGACCCCCACTCGACATAGGACACGACAAACTTCACGTGGTGAGTCCCAATCAGACATACTAGCCCCTCCTATGGCTAGAATAAATCCAGTTCTGACTAAATATACCGGTAGGAAGCTTATCCATGAAAGAAAGGTTGACAGGGATTGTTTAATACCGTACAAGTTTGTAACGCCCTAAAAATTGCGGGTCGAGCAGGAGGCCAACTCTCAAGTTTTAACACATCACTTATGCAATATAGATAATGATGATTAAATGTAGTCTATATTAGTATCTTAAACATGAGTGAGATTATACAAAACAACATATCATATTCCAGAGACAGTTAAATTTTACAAGCGGAAGACTGTGATAGATATATAACGTATGTAGATGTGATTCCCAACCTCCAGAGTATGATGACACTACTGAGATGAATAAATACATATTTGTTTCAAAATAATACAAAATGACAAAAGGTGACTGTCCAACTATCATATATCCTTATAATCTCATTGATCAGAGCGGCCTACGTAAACTCGCCTGATAACTGCATATATGAGAACTTCTCCTCATCATCATAGAAGTCTGGCTCGACCTCATATGACGTGTCAGAATCTGCATCTAAGACAGAGTTTGGTTGGTGTTTAAAACACCGTCCCAGAACGTGGGAGTGAGTGATCAACTTAGTGGAATCATAAAGCAAAGGTTAACATGTTATCAATTTAGTCAAGCAGTAATGATAAAGCAGTACAACACTCATGTCCTAAGTACTCTTATTAATGCTAGTATGGTATGTTATAATGATGCATGCCCTCGCCTGCACTCCCTCTTATGACAACATCTAACGATCGCGGCATGCACCACTCTTACTGTGCTCTTCCACGCTAATGGCACGTGCAATGTGGTGCATGAGTATGATTATCGAATTCTTATTAGACCTTTTCATACAACAGGATTTGGGAAGCTAAGGCACCTCCCTTATATCATTTCTCAGACAATGATCTATTCTATGGTCGACAGTCCTAACTAATATCATACGATGTTGTAGTTTCAGGTCGCTAGAAAGGGCTCGTCATCTCGGTGCAGGTCTGGTTTATACTCTAGTTTACTACGGAGAGGCTCGTCACCTCAGCGCAGTCTCAGAGTATACTCGAGGTCACTACGAATGGCTCATCACCAAGTCGTAGGCCGACATCTTGAATACAATGTCCCATACCACCATATTCAGCTCATGAGTTTGGGTTGCTTACTAGTCACTACGGGTGGGCTCGTCACCCCGGTGTAGGCCTATAGCACGACCACGGTGTCCCATACTACCATGCCTGACTCATGAGTCTTAGCGGATCGAGGTACCAAGGTTAACGGGATTTCTAATGGTAAGTTTAGTACCTTAGATTCAAGTAGTAGTGTCCATACATGGTGAACATACATCGGGTCAACCGGGTTGCTTGACAAACTCAGCTGGTACGAGCATACGTAGAGCCGATCTACATGGAGAACATAAGAAACTCTGCTGGCCTAACCACTATCGACAAACAGCGTACGACTCGAATTCATCGGACGTGTCTGTCATGGTCAAGAAGTTCAACCACCGTTCACAGACATTTACTGATTGCCTGGATTACATCGTAGTCCCAATCACATTCCACACAATAACATTCACATATAGTAATTTAAAACAACATGTGACAACTGAAACCAGATATAAATCTTACTTGAGCAATTTAACAAACGCATATTACACATATTATCAATCATAAGCATTTCATCCATACAACACATAGTAGTGAGATAGGTTATATGAAGGATAATATAATTATAGGTAAGGGAATTGAGAATCCTATCTCAACACCCAGAATGCATGCATTTAGACAAATATTTTCACATTCAGGCATTTTATCAAACACTTAGACTTCACATATCATATACATGTAATAAAGTAGTTATAACAGGTGTTATATCAAATCCTTTTTTCAAAGGGGTTCACCATACGTACAACAATCATGTATCCTCAGTCGATAAACATGGCAAGCCTAAATCATAGTTCCATACTCATTCAAGTATTTCAACAAACACATGGAATGCATTAAAATCAATATAGTCTACATATACATATAACATATGAAAAATGTCATATACACACATGTGATGACAATCAAGTCAGTCATAAATCATTACTGACATTGAAAGCCTTAAAAATCATAACCTAAATATTTATAATCTACACCTTTCGTCGGTAGACTCGTAATGAGCTCAGTTTGAACACGAAGTATCTGTCTACGACAACACGACAACCTATAGTATGAAATAGGTTAGGTATTTCATCTTTTACTCAAATTCCTAAAACCAATTAGGGTTAGGATTTCTTACCCAAGTACAGAATCGAAATTGCCGGTATAGCGATACGGATGCGGTAGATAAGTGCATGGAAAGGTGGGATCGAATCCCAAGCACAGATCTGACTCTCACTTTCTCTCTCTTTCCTTCTATTTCTTCTCTTCTCTCTCCTAGGGTTTTAGGAAATTCGTATGGCAAGGGAGAGAGGGGGTTTAAGGCCCTTATATAGGCCCAGAACTGATGGGAATGACCCCAAGGCCAAGGTATACTTAAGTTATAGCTAAATACTGGCCGTTTTAGTCCAACGGAGCTGTTTTGGAGGCCCTTTTTCTATATGCAATTGGACTTAAGCTCCCTGACATCAGATCTAGGTCAGCCTAATTTTTCGATTTGATCGAGTTTGTAGATCAGCCTCAGTGGACCTGTTTCAGTTCAACGGTCACCGGTACTTGATCAGGGTACTCGAACATGTGTTGGAAATTTTTTCCTGATCCGAGGGTGTAATTGGGTCAAAATCTAATGGTCTGAATCCTTAGATTTGGCCTGTAAGAAAATTGACTTAATTCACTTAAGTTTCAGTTCATTTCCTAAAGATATTCACATTTTTCACACACTTCACTCCGGGCTCAAGTTGTGCATTTTTGAGTACTATTAGGACTTAATTTCTGAGGTGGTTGTCAAGTCAAGCAATGCGGTCATAATCGTATAGCTTTGGGGTAATCAGACTTTCGACGTGCGGTCCAAGTTCGATACGGAGTTTCATGATGCTCCCGAGAGCAACTAGGTTTTGAGATGGATCCTAAGTTTTTAGGTAATGTATCATTAATCGTTCTACTCATTTTAGGTCTTACAGACCATATTTAAAGTGATTAGTGCTAATTTCATAGATAATCTAGTTTATCACTTAGTTAATTCTTGTCTAAAATCTAAAGGATTTGGTCCTTAGTGATTTCTGCCTGAGGTGGTACTTGGGTCTTTGTACGAATTTTTTCGAGACGTTATAAATTTGGAATTCCTTTTTTCTACAATCGATTGGTTGCCTATTCTTAACTTTGGTGGGCCATGTCATCTTAAACGGACACGCAACTTTCTCACCTCTTGTAATTCACCAGTGTCTAATCCTCCTTCCATCATGGTCTTTGTTGATGGTGATGATGCAATAATCACTCTTGCTACGATTGCAAACATCTTAGGGCTGACAATGTCACCCAATGGTCTCCCTGAAATGGACCTCAAAAATGTTAAAATTTGGTCTATGGTTACTAAATACCTCTGTCATGGTAGAGACATTCCATGGTACCAAGGAAATGCATTGAAATCTAAGTTCATGGAACCACGATTTCGGATCTTACATGGTATCTTCGCCTTAAACATCTATCTTAGAAGTACCAATCATTTCGATCTCACAGGGTTCATGACCATGATAGTGTACTCAATAGCCATAGGGATAAAAATCTATCTCCTGACTCTGATTGTACATCAGTTAGTCTATGCCGTTTATACATCCCAGGATCTTCACTGCCCTATCCCTGGATTATACCCATGGTGTGCAACACCATCGACTTTCCAACTACTAATGATCCAGAACTTCCCCTCTAAGTCTTCAACAAGAACAACATTCGAAGAATGGACTTGAAGTTCCATAAGTATCCCGAGGATCCAGAGGAAGGCATTCACGAAGAAGCAACAGGAGGTGAAGGTGATGCTCCCGATGAAGGGGCTGAGATGGCTGGGAATGAACCTTCTGCGCCCCATCAAGCTCCGTCCACATCAGAGCACGGGAATGCGAAAAGGTTTAAGCTGCATCAAGACAGAATTAAAGCAATACAACGAGATGTCGCCCAACTGAAAGAGTCTTTGGATACACGACTTACTGTCTTGGAATGCCTGGTAAACGGAGTGCAACAAACGGTGCAGTAATTGGTTGATCTACTCACTTGCCGGCATGACGACATGGCACCATCTTCCTCGGCTCCATAGTGCTGGTCTCCGGATGTTGTCACTTACACCTTACTCTTATTTTCGCGTATGAGAATTAATATCTTTTTAGTTGCTCTATGTTTCCATGAGTGTATGTGATAACTCACTAACCTGCACAATTTGACAATCTTTTTTTATGTTGTATATGTCCATGGATGGGCTAAATACTGATGGTTGGTTTTGGGTGCCTTTGAATGGGCTTGTTTTTTTATAACTATTATACTGCTGCCAATCTTAG
Source organism: Magnolia kwangsiensis (assembly GCA_037074715.1). Taxonomy (NCBI): domain Eukaryota; kingdom Viridiplantae; phylum Streptophyta; class Magnoliopsida; order Magnoliales; family Magnoliaceae; genus Magnolia; species Magnolia kwangsiensis. Next base: position 47,321,782 of record CM073583.1, read on the forward strand.
GTAGTATATATGTTTTTGGATATTTTAATATGCTTGGCTATGAATCACAGATATTTACTGCCATGTTTATATCCCCTATTCTCTCTAATATGGAATGCATGTGATGTTTTGATCATTATTCTATCTGCTTATATCACTGCTCTATTTGGTCTACTATGCATACATATAGTTTCTGAAAATGATGTCTAATTAATCACCTGCTTTGATCATTATACATCTATCTTTTATAAATGTATGTTCTCTGCATGATTGGTTCTCTCAAATACTTCAAAATTCAGTCAATAGCAACTACTATATTTATCTTTATCAATGACTGACAAAAAGGGGAGAACAATTCAAGCACCCCGAAAGAAAAATTGTATATCTACTTGAATTATGATACAGGTGCTAGGGGGAGTAGCTGCATCAAGATAGGGGGAGAATGCTGTAAGGGGGAGCAGCTACTGATTGTGTGTATGGTTTCACTAGACATTGTAAAATTGTCTAAATTACATGTACACACAATTTAGGATGTGTTTTCCTAGATGCTGTTCTAGGGTGTTTTGGTATTTTGTCACGTAATTGACAAAGGGGGAGATTGAAAGTGCCTTGGTTTGTCAATTAATGTGAGTGTTGAGTCAACTAAACAGAAAAGCTCCATAGGAAGATCAATTAACCATCTGCCTCAATCGGATGTGTGCCCGAACTCGCTAGGTAAATAAAACCCTTAAAATTGGTTAGAATATCATAGGGTTTTTAGGTTAAATTTTTTTTTTATAAATTCAGAAAATCTCTAAGTTTTTTTTATAAATCCAATGACATCGATGCAGGTTTCGATCTCCTCGACCAGCTGACAAAATATTTCAATAACGTATGACATTTGAGTTTGTGTCATCGAGCGACCAGTCGATACAATCGAGAGTATACGCTTGATGATATCGACCCTACTCGATGATATCGAACTCTGTAATAAATGTGACCGTTTTATATCCGTTGAAACTTTTTTCCAATATATAGAGAACTTGTCTTTAGTTGCTGGTAGAGAAAGAAGAGAGTGCTTTTGAGTGTTTTACCTTAGATCATATACCCAAAGCCCTTTCTCTCATGGAAGTTCATCCTCCAATCCACCCTCATCATTGACATTCAATAGAGCGGATTGGGGAATGAACTTCCACATTCAAGGATCCTCCAGCTACCATCTTAATGACAAATCATTGAGATGGGATGCCTTGAATGCATAGATGATTGGAATCTCTCTATCTTCCTTATAGGAAAACATTTAGGAGAGTAGGATTCCATCATAGCCTTAACTCAACCTGTCGCCATGCATTGGTACATCTTCTGAGTTATGGATCAAGGAAGCAAAAGATTCTTCATCAACAAAGGAGAAGATCTTCGATAATGCATTGAAAGTGACTCATCTTCTTATTTGTAAGTTATTAGAGTCCAGAGGACCCTTGTGATCATTCCTTTGCAGGATTGGGTCTAAGGTGTTTCTCACCCCTTGCAAGTCCTCTAGGAGGCCTCCAACAGGAGTGTGTAGTGGGTGCATTGTGTTGACCCTTGCTCCATGGAGAGCATAAACAGTTAGGGTCTTGTGGAAGATCCTTAGCCAGTGTGCATAAAAGTGTATGCTTTGTGTTGACCCTTACTCGTGAGAGCATAAACTGTCAGCCTAGGTGTAGGTTATAATGGTTAAAGGTGAACCTGATTTAAAACCTTGGGTTTGGGGTGAACTGTGTGAAACCTCCTTAGTGAAATCTGGCACACTCAAGGGTTGAGTGCGTCTGCCGGGAGTAGAGTAGACAAGTAGTCGAACTACTATAAAAATGACTGTGTTTGTGATTGATGATTGTCTTTGATTACTTGTATGATTTCATTAAATGCTTTCGTATCTGTTCACACCTTGCACACAGTTATATCCATCATAAACACTGAATTGCATCATGTCTATCATTAAGTCAGTTTTGTGATTGGATTCTCTAATTGGCTTGGAAGCCATTAGAATTTTCTTGAAGAAATCCTAATTCATGCATATCTATTCAGGACAAGTTTGATAGGATTTTTAATAAACCATAAATTTTTTATAAAAGTCCTATTCACCCCCTCTAGTACATATTGACATTTTCTTACTTCAACTAAAGTGGTCTTTACCACAATTTCAATTGGTATCAGAGAGGTTCTATCTTAAAGGGCTTCAACGCCTATAGAGTGATCTTGACTAAAGTTGGGAATATGGCCAAAGGAGAGGGCTCATTGGTCACTAGACCTCCAGTAATTGATGGATCAAATTATGCATACTGGAAGGCTAGGATGCACTACTTTATGAGGTCTTTGGATCATGATGTTTGAGATATTTTTGAAAGAGGATATGTGCCACCTACTGAACAAGTAGTACTTGAAAATGGCATAACTATCACCAAACCAAAATCTAAAGAAATGTGGACAACATTCGACAAAGAAAGGCAAACATCTGAAGCTAAAGCTATGAATGCTATATACTGTGCTGTGTCCCAAGATATTTTCAATCAAATCAGTATGTGTGGGATAGCCAAAGAAGCATGGCATTTGTTGGAAACAACCTATGAAAGAACAAACACTGTGAAGAGATCTAAACTGCAACTCCTGACATCACAGTTTGAAAGTCTCAGAATGGAAGAGCATGAGACATTCATGGAGTTTTTCACAAAACTAAATATCCTTTGCAACTCCACGGGTGGATTAGGTAAGAAAGTTCCGGTTTTAAAAATCTGTAGGAAAATACGAAGATCATTACCGGAACGGTTCAACCCTAAAGTAACAACCATTGAAGAATGTGGAAACATAGATGAAATGAAAGTAGAAGAACTTATAGGTTCCCTAAAAACATTTGAACTACACTTCAGACAAACCCCTAAATCCAAACTACTGTTCTCAAAACTTCAAAGAAAACAACAAATGAGGACATTGAAAGTGAAAGAGACGATGAAGATAAGGAAATGGCTTTGTTGGCTCAACGATTCAGAAATTTCTTTTAGCATAATTGTGGCCGTCCATTTAAGGGGAGAAAGGTGGACAATAGACCTTCTACAGGTAAATTTGGTAAAAAGACTAAAGAACCACAGTGTTATGCTATCAGAAGTTGGACACCTGTCTACTGAATGCCCAAACAAAAAAACTAATGGTAAGGTAATGGCTGCCACATGGGATGATACAGAAGAGTCAAGCTCAGAATTTAGCGACTCAGAGGGCGATGGAGATAAAAAATCTTTGAAAATCCTTATGGTCTCCACTGCTCCAATCATTCCCATTGAAACTGAGAATGAGGAAGAACCACAAGCCACTGAATCATTCTCGTTAGATAATGAGGAAACTGAAAAGGAAGAAGAAGAAGAACAAAACAAACTACAAGATGCTTACAATCAACTTTACATCCATAGCATCAACATTGTTAGAAGACTTGGAATATCTGAAAAAAAAGGAATTGCTGCAAAAAGATTTGGATAAAACTCTGGAAATTAATACACATCTAATCAATGATTTACAGTAATATCATTCAGATAATGATAAACTTGAGAGAATTAACACATTTTTGAGAATGAAAAACTAAACAAACAGGTTGAGCAATTAAAAGACAAAAACATGCTCCTTGAAAACGAAAATCATACACTCCTGTTTGATTTAAAAGAATCCAAAAAAATCGCTAAGCTAAACTATAAGTTTTCCCAAAGTGGTGAGAAGTTAGAAAAAATCTTAGGTATGGGAAGACGTGGAAAGGACAAGAGCGGCTTAGGATATGATAAATTTAAAAAGACTGGAAATGCAACACCAACAACTAAAAAATTTGCTGCTTCAGGTAGTAATAGAAGAACTACTACAGTTTGCCATTTATGTGGTGATTCGGGTCATTATAAGTTTGAATGCTTGACACCTAGGAGGACTCAACATAGCTCTGGTCAAAATCATATCAGAAAATTCAAAACAACCAGAGAAATACAAAATGTCAAGAGTCCATCTAGGAATACGGATAAAAGAGATTCACATCCACCACCACCTAAAATTACTAACAAAGAGTAATTGAATCAAGTGGTCAAATTAAACAAGAAAACAAAATCTACCACAGTTAAAAATCCTATCACAAAATGGATAGAAAAGAAAAGTTGTCTGATAACTCGCTCCATTCATATGCCTTGAAATATTAAGCATGAAAAGACAAGGCCAGGTCATGCATCTAGATCTGGATATTTGCTAAAATGATGCAATTTTGCTATGCTCTTAATGATACATCTGAGGTTCCTCACCTCAATCCTTTTGTATATAAGGTTCCTCACCTCAATCCTTTTGTATATAAACATTCTAATGTTTATAATTTTGAGTTGTACAATGTTTGTACAAAATTTTGCTTTGTATACTGTTGATTCAAAGATATACTAAACTATACATGAAAGTCTATCGATTTGTGGAAAAATGGATATATATATATATATATATATATATATATATATATATATATATATATATATATATATATATATATATATATATATCCACTTTTGATATGTTTGTCGATAAGTCATAAGCATTTTTGATCAAATCGATCAACTGTCGATATCAACGACATCTCTTCAGAATTTGGAAAGTCATATGATTGAGACTGTTTTCGAAGCCATTGTCGATATCATCGACATCTCTTCAGAACTTGCTGAAGTCACTGCAGTGGGCTCACCATCCTGAAAATGGATGGATGGCTGGGATGAAATATGTATATCAAGGTGAGTCCTACCCGCCCTGGACAGATGGATAGAGTGGATATAGAATAAATACATCAAGGTGGGCCCCACCTCACATGTGTTACACGTGTAAGGTGGGCCCCATCATCCATCACTGGGTGGGCAGAGTGAATATACAATACATGCATCAGAGGTGGGTTCCATGTCCCCAAGCAGATGGATGACTGGATGCAAGACACGTACATTCAGGTGGGTCCCACCCCACACGTGCCACACGTGTGAGGTGGGCCCACATCCAAAACAAATGGATGGTGTGTATAAATCACATACATCACAATAGCCTACATGATGCAATACATCAACTTATAACTGGTTGAGGTATACCAACCAATCCACTTACCACAACTGGTGGGTCCCACGTGGGGCCCACCATAATATATATATATATATATATATATATATATATATATATATATATATATATATATATATATATATATATATAACGTCCAGGCCTGGACGTCTATTGACGGACGACCTGTATAGTCTTATACCTCACGGGTCCCACCTTCCTGTGATAGACGGTGTGGATTAAAATGCATACATCTTGGTGATCCCCACCATCCAGAGCACTGGACAGTGTGGATTGAAGGCATATGCATCCTGGTGGGGTCCCACATGCTGGAGGCAGCACGGATGGTCTAGATATATGATGTATACATCAAGGTGGGTCCACGTGTATGTGGCTCACTTGGTATAGATCAAACTGATATTTGTGTTGTCCCTCTAGTAGTGCCTGCTGCTGGACGGTGGATGTAAGGCACATATACATGTGGTGGGGTCCATGTGGGTGATCCTATCCGTCCATCAGTTGGCCACCTCATAGTTGGCCCCTACGAAGCTTCGAAATAAGCTGATATTTATGATTTCCCTTCATCCAGGGCCTGCCAAGAGGTAGCAGTAAGGTGTGCCTCATGATCGGACGATTTGAATCAGGTGGGCCACATGTGATCACAAGAGAGAGAGAGAGAGAGAGAGAGAGAGAGAGAGAGAGAGAGAGAGAGAGAGAGAGAGAGAGAGAGAGAGAGAGATGGTGGAGGTCTTTGCCTCTATGCGCCCTCATAGGATTACAATACATACATCAAAATGGGTCCCAAATGGGATCCATACCATCAATCGATAGGCCCTACTCGGTATCTCAGAAAATTACAATCTAACCTTATAAAACACCCACCGATTCCACTTCTTCTAGACTCCTTGGACTCCTTAGCTCCTAGACTATCCCTTTGATGGTGGATGATGAATAGTGAAGGGTGGAGATGGGAGTTTTTAGAGTAAGAAGTGGGCCACACTTGGCTCTTCTCATGAATAGCTTGGACATTTCCTCTCTGTGGTAGCTTGGAATGGAGTGAGGAATGAGAGAGAGAGGAGTGTTGTAAGGAGAGATGACATGGAGGGTATGGTGCTTGTTGACTTTTGGGATGAGAGGAGTGGGCTAAGCATGGGTGCTTTAATTTGGTGAAGAGAGAGGTATGGGTGAGTGATGGGATGTACTTGACTTGATTGATGTGATTGATTTGATAGATTCTCTTAGGTTTTGTAAATGCGCGGCATTTGTCTAAAATATGTATGGGCCCATAACTCCTGGCCTGGGTATCGCATCGGTGAGCAAGGCGTGGCGTGGGAACTGCGGTGACAGTGCAGTCGTAAGAGTACAAGTCTTGCGTCGAGTCGACTCGGGTTGACAGGGTGTGACTCAGGATCACGCACAAACGATGACTACAGGTCGCGGGTTGCCTAAAATCATCAGGGAGGATCATGAAAGTCTAAGGAATTGTACGGTTTAGGATATAAGCCTTACAACTCTCTCTCCTAACAAAAATTTCATCCTCAAAATTTACATAACAGATAAGGGAAGAGGAAGCATTATCATATATATATGTCAAGGCACAATCAATTTTCCAAAGGATGGGGATCACACTCTCTAATATTAACCTCGCACTCTGAAGACACCTTATCAGCACTATAGTGACCCCTACTGAACCTCAGATCCTGAATAAAAAATGATCAAAATTGGGATACCTTGCAACCTCACCATCTAATCAATGACTAATCTAATAAGATGATCCTAACACCTGGTCGCCCGAATTATCAGCGACTCCTCCTGACGACTGAGGGTTTTGCTGAGTTGCATAAAACCTGCCCTAGGCCTGTTGGGGGGGTGTATGTCCTCCCCCCAAAAGAGGTTGTTGCTGCTGAAAATGGGGGCACTCACGCTTATGATACTCCGTCTCACCATATCTAAAGCAAACACCCGTGAACGGTCTCTGTGGTGGTGCTGAAGGTGCTGCTGGCGCTCGAAAGGATGGACGGTTCCTGTGCCTCTGTGGCCGTCAATGCTTTTACTACTGGAAATTACCAGATGGGGCCTTCCTCTTCAAGTCTCCTCTTTGGTCACGGACCCTCTGCGAATCGATCCATTCTGCCTCATAAGTCTGGGCCCTCTGAACTACCTGCTCAAAGGTCAGAAGCATGTGACCGACGACACGACTCCTAAGGCCAAAATGTAAGCTGTTCTTAAAATGGTGGGCCTTCCGCTCCTCATCATCAACCAAATACGGTACAAACCTCGATAGCGCCATGAAACGAGATGCATACAGCACCACATATGTGTGTCCTTGCATCAAGGTCTTGAACTCTAACACTCGCTGCCAACGAAAGTGGTCGGGGAACTACTGTTAGTCAATTAGTCAATGAAATCCTCCCATGTCTAGACGAAGTCAGCTCTTGCAACATGGGTGATGGAGGTCCACCAGTGCTCGGCCTCACCCTGGAGAAGAAATAGGGTTAACCGGACCTGCTGCTGGGTCATACATCCCATATTATAAAAAATCTACCCCACCTCAGAGCGCCATTTCTCGGCTACTGTTGGGTCTGAATTGCCTTGGAAACGCGAGGGATTGAGCTATCAGAACTCTCAAAGAAGGGCGCTCATGCACTCCTGCTCTGCGTTGGTTAGCGAAATAATGAGGTGCTTAACTTGCCCATGAAGGTCGATTGTCACAGCTTGCAACATCTTTTATAACTTGGAGGCATTCATGGGTATGGTCGAATCTGCATCAGTCTCGGGTAGAGGAGCGGCATCCTCAGGCTAGGGAGCAGGGATCTTTGGTGGTGGAGTGGAAGTCATCGGGTCGCTCTCCTGGGTGTCATATCCTATAGGGAAGAACAAAGGTACCTATTAACCTTGAGAACTCTCGAAGGCATGCACGTTAAGGGTCTATAACATAAGATTGCTATGTTATTTGAACTGGGGACCTAATCATTCTAAGTTCTCAACAATCATAGTGTAGGGTAACTATCAGCATATATGTGATGTTATTCTCATGCATTCCTAAGTCATGCTCTGATACCAACTTCTGTCAGGCCCCAAACTCAGAAACAGGGCTCATAAAATTCCTGATTACTGAATCTGGAGTTGACAGCCTTCGTAGTACCCCATTCTTGGCTTCCAGTGCCCATACGCTAGATTCCAATCCTTAGATCATACAAGGAGAATTTTTCAACATACATTTATCTCGTAAGAAGCATAACCATAAGTTTACCCAATTCACAAAGGTAACATCATCATCACATATCCACTAATATAAACATTTGAATACAGTGCTAAAAGGAAAAATACATATGTTGAAAATCAAAGCTTCAGAAGATAGCTCTATACTCCAAGCTCAATGCTGCTACAACCTAACGCCACCTGCATGTATCTATCGTGCATAAACTTATTGTATTGCCCCGAAAATCGAGGGTCGAGCAAAGCTAAACTCCCGACTTCCAACGCATCACTTATGCAACATAAATAATAATGTTTAAATATTGTCCATATTAGTGCATTAAACATGAGTGAGATTACACTAAATCAACATATCATACTCCAGAGTTAATGTAATTAAGCAAGTGAAAGACTGAGATAGGCATATAAAGTATATGTACGGGTTTCCTAACTTCCAGAGTATGATCATGTAGCTGGGCTGAATATATACATAATTTATTTTCAAAATACACAAAATAACTAAATGTAAATGTTTAACTAATCCAATATCCTTGTAATCCCATCGAAGTAGCGTAAGGTCTACATAGACCCACCTGAGAGCTGCACATAGGAGAACTCCTCGTCAACGAAATCTGGATTCATCGTGAAAGCCTCGTCGTAACCTGTATCTAAATCAGAGTCTGGTTGGTGTTTTAAAACACCGTCCTAGAGTGGGAGCGAGTGATCAACTTAGTGGTACTATAAGGTAAAGGTTAATATGTTATCAATTCAGTCAAGCAGTAATGATAAAGCAGTACAACAATCATATCCTAAGTACTCTTATTAATAAAGGGATGGTATGCTGTAATGATGTATGCCCACGCCTGCACTCCCTCAACCACTTCGATCGTGCATGAAAAACTCTCTAAAAGTGTGCTTCCTCGTCAAAGCACATGCAATGTTGTAAGACGCATATCTTAATCCGTACTGTTCCGTCGCTTCCCGTGATCCTTCTCGTCAAATTTTGACAATCCGTGACCTGTAGTCGACGTTGTGCACGACCGTAAGTCATATCCTATACATTTGAGTCGGCTTAACCCAAGACTTGTATCATTGCGACCACACCGTCACCGCGACTCATGTACTGATCCGATACCTTGACTAAGAGATGTGGGTCGGCGTTTATTTTGAGAAAATACTGCACGTTTATATTCTCAAGAGAATCTCTACAAAGTGTCAAATCAATCCCATCAATCACTTTATGTCAAGTACACATCACCTTTTACCCCATCCCCAAGCAACCACCAAAGTCAACTCCTTTCACCTCTCTCTCACACCACCTTACATGTCAAGTACCACATCCATCACCCATCTCCCATCACTTCTCCTTACATCCCATCTCCCTCTCTCTTTTCTCACACCATTCCCAAGCAAGGAGAGAGCACTCCCACGTCCAAGCTCTTCCCATGAGAGAAAATGTGATTTTGGTGGCCCACTTCCTATCCCAGAAGCTCTAATCCTAGCCATCCATTTCCCATCTCCACCATCAAAGTGAAGCTCTACGAGATAGGCTATCCAACGGACCAAGAAGATCAAGTGGTGGGTGCTTCCATAGCCTAATTTTTCATATTTTAAAGATGGGCCAAGTGAGGCCAACCGATCAATGGTTTGGATCTCACTTGGGACCCTAAGATGTGGCCGATGGCCCATCTTGATCATCAAATCATTCTATGATGGGGCCATTCTCCATGGACCCCATCATGATGTTTACTTTTCTTGCATTAAGAGGTCATATAGACCGTTCATTTTGGATGGGGAGGGATCTCCACCGTTGATCTTTTATTTGGATGACCCATATGCAATGGGACCCATTGATGTATGATTGGATGGTTGAAACGGAGGGCCCATAGTGCTGGGGTCCCTCCATCACGCGTGTCCCACTCTTTTACTCTCTCTCTCTCCTTTTTATTTATTTTTCTTGTATGTTGATGTGGCCATGTGGCCCACTTGAATGAGCCCCACCATGAAATATGTATTTTATCCAATCCATCCATGGGTGGGGCCCATCTTAAATTTATCATCCATTTGTGGTGGCCCACCTTAAATGTATTTGATAAGCCCAAGAAGAAAAAAGGGAAGAAAGAAAACGTCCAGTGTCTCTGGACGTCACTGGATGAAAACACAAATATGAGGGCCATTGGGGTGGGCCATTTGTACAGGACCCACCTTGATACATGTATCCAATCCAAGCCGTCCATCCTCTTCCCTGACTCATTTTAGACGTTGAGCCAAAAAATGAGGATGATCCGAGTATCTAGTGGGCCATGGTTTTAAAAACATTACCATTACCATTGAAACCTTCCCAGATTCTTTTTACACGCTGAAAAATGGCCGATATTGGTCTTGATGGATGGGTTATGGGCCATGGAGTCTAATGGTTGGACTGGATTTTTCTAATGTGGGCCCTATCTTAGAAAAACCCCAAAAAATGGGTTTTTAAAAATAATGAAAAATATATGTAACGACAACAGCAGCTGCTGTTGCTGTTGTCAGGGATGTAGGCCACGCCAGCGGGAAGACGGGTGGGCGTACGAGCAGGGCCCCATGATTCCAGCCGTGGGCCCCACCTTGATGTTTATTTATCATCCAATCCAGTCATATGGTGGGCCTTCAGCTCAGTGGGCCACCCTCCAAAAATCAGACCCATCCAGATCTCAGGTGGCCCACACCACAAGAAACAGCGTCGATTGAATTCTACCATTGAAACCTCTTTGGGGTCTACAGAAGTTTTGAATCAAGCTGAAATTTATATTTTCTCTTCACCCAGGTCTCTGTGACCTTATCAACGGGTTAGATGGTGAGTAAACATTATAGTGGGCCCCCCACGTGGGACCCACAATGATGTATGTGCCTTATTTCTACCGTTCGCCCGGACAGTGGAGGCCCTTGTAATGTATGTATTATCCATACCCTCCAACCATTTTTTTTGGGCTGCTGGACGGTCAGTGGACCCCATCCGTGATGCATGTGTTGCATCCCAACCATCCAACCTTTAGGTGGACCCCCACCATGGTGCATGCGTTGTATCCAAATTGTCCATTTATTTTGTAAAATCATTTTATGGTTTGAGCTAAAATGAGTCAGATCTATAGTTCAAGTGGGCCCACCTTGGTATATGTATAGGGCCCATATTGATTTAATTGTGGCCTCATTGAGGCCTATCTTGGTGTACGTATAAGGCCCGTGGGATTAAACCAATTGATATATATTATGGGATTAAGCCCATTTGACATATATAAGGCCCATGGGTTTAGGCCCATTTAACATATATAATGTCCATGGGATCCGGCCCATTTAATACATGTAAGGCCCATGGGATTAGGCCCATTTGATAAGGCCATAAAATTAAGCCCATTTGATGCATATAAGGCCCAAGTTGTGAGGCCCACTTTGATATATTTCAAGGCCCATATGTCATGGACCATTGCAATGTACATAAGGCTCATTGGTGAGGCCCATTAATGTAGCCCATTTGATGAATGTAAGGCCCATGTGATATGACCCGTTTGATGTATCTAAGGCCCATGGGTCGAGGCCCAACGGGGTGTCCTTAGAGTCCATTGCAATGTATGATTTCCCATGGTTCATGTGATGGTATTTATGGCGGGCCGTGCCTAAGGAACAATGTTAGTTTGACGTCCACATTGTAAGTACAATGTTGGTTAAATGTCCGCATTATAACTCTCCTTAAGGCCCATTGCTAGGCCCATACTTGTTACTATTCATCGCTTTATAATATGCTTAGTATAATACCATGACTATGCCCATACGCATCATATATATGCTTGATTTGAGTAGTGACTGATCATAGCATATGCCATTGGGCAGACCATATATGAGACCCATTATGAGACGGAGTGCCCCACATGATCGCGCAGTACGCGCTGGATTTTCGCTTGATTTGACGGTGTGATTCATGCATCTCACATATGTGTGACTTAATCACTGCACGCCCTAGCGACATCAGGGTCGTGGCTCCACAAGTACATCGTGGATGGCCCTATCGAATACTGAAAATACTTGGTTCTAGGACTGTGGGCACTTAGGATGTCCTTGGGTGAAAGTCCCAAAACCTTTTTGGTACCAGGAGATGCTCCAACGTCTAGACCAAGTGGATACACGAGTGCCTGAATGCCGAATACCAGTAAGCCGCATCTCTCACTGTGTTGTGGTCGGTTGGAAGGGGGTGTGGCCTTATCCGCCTGAGTGAGGGGACTATAAGCTAGGATGAGTTTGACCAGCTCGCAAATGAGTCCATTATCGACGAGCCGGGTAGGTATTGGCAGATTACTGGTCAGGCGGATAGTGAGGTCTATTCCACTTTCTTGACTGTGTAGTTAGGGAGGTGACAGTCTCTGTGAAGTGTATTAGACTCTGGTGATATCCAGAGAGGAACTGTACTGATATGTGTACTTGATAAGTACCGACTTACTTGGATTACATTTCGCATATGACATTCGGCTATGTAGGCCTTGCATTGCATCGGTGTGGCCGATGACATTCATATCGCGCATCGCATGGCCTTAGTATGGCCGATAGCATTCATGCCTTGCATTACATAGCCTTGGTATGGTTAATTTTATTCATGGACTTACCGCATGTTTCTGCATTACTCTGATATTATGTACTCGGCACTTGCCTTACGCACCCACTAACACCACCCTCTAAGCTTTTGTAAGCTTATACACGACCGTTGCGTGCAGGTGTCGTTGGACAGCAGCGGAGCTGAGGCAGGAGCGTGTATCAGGACCTTTTGGAGCTTTTTGATCACCTTGTATTTCCCTTTCCTCCTTGAACTTAAAGTTTTTACTATAGTGGATATGTGGTGATGTTGTTTTGTGACTTGGTTATGCTTGTGGTTATGCTCCATTACAAAAAAAAAATTTATTCTAAAAATCTTCCTTGTAAGATCCCAGGATCGGAATCTGTCATTTGATTGTCAGGAGCCGAGAATGGGGCACTACAGAGGTTGTCGGCACCGGATTTGACAATCGGGATTCATGTGAATCTGATTTTCGAGTTTGGGGCATGACAAATGTGGTGTATGGCCGTGTTAGCCAAGTAATTTATTAGACTTATTCATACAACAGATTCGAAAAGCTAAGGTACCTCCCTTTTTATCACTTACCTAAGCAAGGATCCTTCTAGGGTCGTCAATCCTAGTTAATCATATACAATGGCAAGTTGTAGGGCATCACCCCTGATGAAAATAATCGATAGGCAAGTTCAAGAGTTCATACTCGAGGTCGCTACGGGGAGGCTTTTTACCTCAGCATCGGCCTAATTTATACTCGAGGTCACTACGGGAGGATCGTCACCTAAATGTAAGTCGATAACTCGAATACGGTGTCCTATACACCACCATATTTAACTCACGAGTTCGAGTTGCTCACTGGTCAGTACGGGGAGGCTCGTCACCCCAGCGTAGGCGGATAACTCAACCATGATATCCCATATACCATCATGCCCGACTCATGAGTCTTAGTGGATCTTAGTACCATGGTTGAAATGAGTTTTTACATTGGTAAGTGGTATCTTAGATTTAAGTAGTAGTGTCCATACATGGTAAACACATAATAGGCCAATCAGGTTATTTGACAAGTGCGATTGGTACGAGCACACATTGAATTAATCGACATAGAGCGCGTAAGAACTCTGCGTGGCCTAACCACTGTCGACAATCACCGTACGACTTGGATTCATCGAACATATCTAATGTGGCGAAACTAGTTCGGTCACTCAAACGAGAATGGTTACCAATCGCCTGGACTACGTAGTAGTCCCAATCATACTCAAATGTATTAAGTAGTCACATATGTTATTCATAACAACATTTAACAAACAAATTAAACAAAATTATCTTTTGAACATTTTATCAAACACATAGAACATGTTACTATACATACACATTTCATCCATGAATCACATAGTAGCAATTTATATAACATGAAGGAAATTATAGATGTAGATAAGGTAGTTGAGAATCCTTTCTCAACGTCCTCATTAGAAGCGATTCAACAAACACTTTCTCATTCAGACATTTTATCAAAAACTTAGATTACACATTACTACATATATGAACTAATTTAGTTATAACATATATTATGATAAATCCTTTCATAAAGGAGTTTTCATCCATACAACAAATATACATTCTAGATTAATATCCATAGCAGACACAAATCATAATTTCAATTTCATTCAAACATTTCAATAGACACATGGAATGCATTACATATTCACATAGTTCACACACATGTATAATTTATTGAATGCATCATAACTAAGATCATATGACAGTAATCAAGTCAGACACAAATCATTGCTGACATTAAAATCCTTAAAAACCATAACCTAAACGTTTATAGTCCGCACCTTTCGTCGGATTGCTCTTACGAACTTGGTTCGTATCCTACGCTCCCGTCTATAGAACAATGGTTACCTGAATCACAAAATAGGTTAGGTATTTCATTGATTCCTCTATTCGGATTCCTAAAACAAGATTAGGGTTAGGATTTCTTACCCAAATCGAAGTTAGAATCGATGGTGCAACGATGGTGGGGTAGCGATTCGGTACGTGGTGTAGTGGGAGTAAATCCCAGCAATGATCTACTGATCTCTCTCTCTCTCCTTACTCTTTTCTCTTCTTTTCTCTCTTCTCTCTCCTAGGGCTAGAAAAATTCGTATGGAATGAGAGATGGGTGGTTTAAGGTCCTTATATAGGCCCAGAAGTGATTTCAATGGCCCCAGGGCCATGGTATACTTAGGTTATAGCCAAAGGGTGCCTGTTTTTGACAAACAGGGCCCTTAGGAAGGTCCATTTCTCACCTAAGTCATGAAGCATGTTCCTTGACAATGGATCTATGCCGGGAGTGTGTTTATAGTGTGATCTAACAAACGAATCGGCTGTAAAGGACCCGTATTAGATTAATGGTCATCGTTACTCGATCAGGGCCACAAGTATACTAATAGGTGTAGGAAAATTTCCCTGATCCATGGGTGTAATTGGGTCAGAAGCTGACGGTCTGAAGTCTTCAATTTCACCTGCAAGCGAATGGTCCAATTCACTTAAGTTTGAGTTCATTTTCTAAGGATATTCACGTTTCTTGCACACTTCGCTCTAGGCTCAAGTTATGCATTTTTAAATACTATTTGGGAGCGATTCCCACGATGGTTGTCAAGACTAATAAGGCAGTCATAACCTTATAGTTTCATGGTAATCGAACTTTCGACACACGTTCTAGGTCCGATACGGTGTTTTAATGTGCTCCCGAGAGCAACTGGGTTTTGGGATTTCTCCTACGTTTTCAAGTAATGTTAACCTAACAATTTTAATGGTTTTGGGTCTTGCAGTTCGTATAAATAGTGGTTCAAGAAAATCCACTGATTAATTTATTTAGTACTTAATTAATTTTTATTTAATTTCCACTGCATACGGTCTTTAAGGATTTCTACCTAAGGTGGTACTTAGGTCTTTGTACGAATTTTTTCGAGATGTTACAATATACCCCCCTTAAAGAAAAATTTTAGCCTTGAAATTAGTACCTTTTCATACTCCTCGAGGATCTGAAGATAGTTCTTACGGACTTCGGCTTCCATTTCCCAGGTCACCTCTTCCTCAGTGTGGTGAGTCCACAATACTTTCACAAGAGCAGTAACTTTGCTCTGCAACACCTGTTCCTTCCTCTCCATGACCCGTGTTGGTCGAAGTACGTAAGTAACATCTTCACTTAGCTGCACCTACTCCCATTTGATAATGTGAGTGGGATCAGGAACGTATTTCTTCAGCATGGACACGTGAAATACGTTGTGCACGCCGGTGAGTGGTGTGGGCAAGGCGAGATGGTATGCTACCACACCCACTCGATCCAGAATCTAGAATGAGCCTATGAATCTCGGCGTAAGCTTCCCCTTCTTGCGAAAAAGGAGTACTCCCTTCATGGGGAAAACCTTAAGAAACACATGGTCCCCAACCTCGAATTCCAATCGCCGCCGTCGTGTATTGGCGTAACTCTTCTGTCTGCTTTGTGCTACAAGGAGTTGGCGTCTAACAATATCAATCTTCTCTGAGGTCACCTGAATCAAATCTGGGCCAATCAGGCTCTTCTCGCCAACTTCTACCCAATAATAGGGTGCTCGACATGGGCGCCCATACAATGCTTCGTAGGGAGCCATACTAATGCTCGCTTGGAAGCTATTGTTATAAGCGAACTCAGCATAGACAAGACATTCATCCCAACTGTCCTTGAAATCAAGCACACATGCCCATAACATGTCCTCTAATATCTGGTTTACCCGTTCCGTCTACCCATCTGTCTGTGGGGGGAACGCGGTACTGAACTTCAGCTGCACTCCTATTGTTTCTTGGATTCGAGTCTAAAAAATGGATGTGAATCATGTGTCTCGATTTGACACAATCGCCTTGATGTATAGCTTGGCCAAATCATCTATTGAGTTTGAAACTTTAATCAGGAGGAAATGAGCCAACTTCGTCAATCAGTCCACAATCACCCAAATAGAGTCATGTCCCTTCCTCGTCTTTGGTAACTCGGAAATGAAATTTATAAACATGAAATCTCACTTCCATTTAGCTATGGGCATGGGCTAAAGTAAACCAGGAGGTTGGCGATGCTCGGCCTTGACCTGCTGGCACGTGAGATAACAAGATACATAGTCTGCTATGTGGGCCTTCATGTTGTCCCACCAGTATGAATGCTTCATGTCTCTGTACATTTTCGTACTACCCGGATGCATTGCCATCATTGAATTGTGAGCAGTGTTGAGGACTTCCTTTCTCAATTCATGGAGATTTGGGACGCATAGGTGGTCACGATATCTTAACCTCCATCTAAGCCAACCCTCCATTTGGAGTCTTCACTGTCACTTGCTCACCTTCTCATCTTCACCAACAATTCATCTTTTTTCTGTTCCGCAATGATTCGGTCATCTATAAGCGGCTGTACATGGATGTGTGCGATGCTCTCGAACGGCTCCTCTACTGTAAGCCTCTGTTCGAAGTCTCGCACAAACTTTACCATATTTCATTCTTTTATCATCAGCGGAGTTATAAATTCTATTATCTTCTTGCAGCTCAACGCATCAGCCATAAGGTTAGCCCCCTACCAGGATGGTAGAAAACCTCAAACTTGAAGTCTTTCAAGGTTTTCATCCATTGCTGCTGCCTCATATTCAGGTCCCTTTGTGTGAATATGTACTTGAGGTTCTTGTGGTTGTAAAAGAGCTCGAACTCCTCTCCATAGAGGTAATGTCTCCAGAGCTTTTATACGAAAATGACCGCTGCTAATTCCAGGTTATGCATGGGGTAGTTTTCCTCATATTTCCTCAACTATTACGAGTTATAGGTGATCACTCTATCCTTTTGCATAAGCACACATCCCAAACCAACACGAGAGGTGTCAATATAGATTGTGTACTTGACCCTCTGCTCTGACAATACTAGTATAGGTGCGGATGTCAGCTTGTCCTTTAATTCTTGAAAGGCTTCTTCTTCTTTCTCGTTCCAGGTGAACTTAAGATACTTTCGAGTGAGTTGTGATAACGGTCTAGATATCTTGGAAAAGTCTTTAATGAAGCGGCAATAGTAGCCAATGAGTCTGAGGAAACTCCTCACCTCTGTAATCGAATTGGGCTGCTCCCAGTCCTGAACCATGTCCACCTTGGCGAGGTCCATGGAAATCCTTCCTTGGACACCACGTACCCAAAACAATTAACTTCTTTCTTTTAAAAGTCACATTTTTGGTATTGAGCAAATAACTAATTCTTCTTGAGAGTATCGAAGACTGCTCGCAGGTGATCTTCATGATCCTTTTGGCTCCTAGTGTATATTAAAATGTCATCTATAAATACGATGATGAGCCAGTATAGATATGGCTAAAACACCCGGTTCATAAGGTCACTGCCGGTGTGTTCGTAAGTTCGAACGACATCATGAGAAATTCATAGTGCCCAAAACTGGTCCTGAATGCTATTTTCTACATGTTCTCATCGCTGACGTGCAACTGATGATATCTAGACTGTAAGTCAATCTTTGAGAAATACTGTGCCCCTTTTAAATGGTTGAACAGATCATCTATCCTGGGCAAGAGATACTTGTTCATCACCGTCACTTGGTTCAACCTATGGTAATTAATACACAATCGTAGCGACCTGTCTTTCTTCTTTACAAACAATACTGGTGCTCCCCAAGGGGATACGCTAGGCCGTATATAACCCGCATCCAACAGATCATCGATCTATCTCCTTAACTCTTCCATTTCATATGGAGGCATGCGATACATCGGTAGAGAAATGGGTGTTGCACCAGGTACAAGGTCGATAGTAAGTCGATCTCGCGTGAAGAGGTAGTTCAGGTATCGTCCTGAATACATCTACGAAATCTTAGACTACAAGGGTGTCCCCAAGTGTTGGGCCATCAATATTCTCTAACAAGGAAGCATAACAACTAGTGCGATAGGGCCAACTAACCTGCACTGGGAAAGTAAAAGTCATGCCCTCGGGCCTATGGGCTGTCACCAATCTGATATTACAGTCAATCTCTGCCTTCATCTTGGTGAACCAGTCCATACCGAGGATGATATCATAATGACATAGTGGGGCAACAATCAGGTTAACGAGCACTGTTCTGCTTCCTAAGTCTATCAAGTAACCCTTATAAATCTTGGTAAAGTCTGATAAGGTCCCTGTGGCAGTAAGGAGTCTCACCCCAATCATAGGAGTAGTTTCCAACACTAGTCGCTTGACTGCTGCGCATGATACTATTGAAATAGTGGACCCAGTATCCACCAACAGAAATACAAGTATACCTTGAATGTGGGTAGTGACTTTAAAGGCTAAAGGCACTGCAGTTGCTGTCTCAGATGCACCAGCTGCTAGTGCATGTACATGTGCCTATTGAGGACGTTTCAGTTGCACTGCTATAGGTCGTTAAGGTGGCCTATTTCGAGGTACAAGTGGTCGGTAAAATGGCTGTGCTGGTAGTACTGATCGTGGAGGTGGAGCTGATATAGCTTACAGTTGTTGACGGTTGATCTTCTGAGGCAGTGTAAAACCATTCTCCCTTAGCTTAGTAAAATAATATGTATCTGAATGGCCCATCCTCTTACAGTAGGTGCACCACATATCTGATCGTCTAGGCTATGTCAATGGAGCCACAAGCCTGGGAGGCGAATCTGCACATGGCCTCTTGTTGAGGAATGGTTGGTTCAGTAAATTAGGTCGAGGCCTCGGGCCCACTGGTAAACGTGTGCGAGATAGTCTGTCTTCATCTTGCTCAGCTCACAGGGACATGTTCACTAGCCCAGCATAGTTGGAAATGCTAGTGCAACACATCTTCGTGTGGATATTGGGCAGCAGACCATTAGAGAAACGCCACATCTTTATCGGCTCATTTGCTAGGATTAAAGGAGGTATCTGGCTAGCTTCGTAAATTTATTCTCATATTCCAACACGGTCATCTCTCCCTGTCAGAGGTGAAGAAACTCACCCTCCTTTTCATTATGGTATGTGAAGGGTGAAAGGGCCTAGCTATATGCCCTAGAGGGGGGGTGAATAGGGCAATGACAAATAAAATATATAATAACAGAATAATAAAAGAAATAAAGCACAATACTGAATTAAAAATCAATCTCAATAAACTAGATTTAAGAGAATAATACTATATCAGTTCTAAGGACAACCTTACACCAAAAACCAAAGGTTTAAGGTAGGACAACCTTATTTCTAGAACGTCCTTTGTATCACAAACCAATGAGGAATAAAAAATAAAGCAACCAAAATAACTTACAGAAATAAATCCTAAGTTATTACAACATTCCCCACACTTGCTTGAAATAAAATAATTACAACATTCATCCACAAATACAATCCACAAAACTAAATGAATAAAGAAATAAAAGAATAAAGCACATTCACAACACAACGATATATAGTGGTTCGCCTGTGTGTACACCAACTGTTATCCAACAGCCATACAGAATGCTACTCCACTCCTAATATCCTCACACAGGGGATATTAGCATGCACTATCAAAATAGGTTTCACAGGTTCACCTAAAACCTTCACAATTGTGTCTTTTTATCACGAGCTTACAAAATCCAAAAACCCACACAATCTAAGTTTTCTAGCTCTCCTCAGATAACCAAAACAATGAGATTTTTCTGAAAAATCTCAAACAAAACCAAAGAATATAAATTACACAAATGTAAAATACCTGAATCTCCTTTTGAAGTAGCCCGGTAGAACCAATCGGAGTAGAAGTTCGATTCAACGTTCAAAGTCCAATACTCACTTTAAGAATGGTTCTAAGTCTAATTGATTTTAAATCAAAAGGGCTAGTTCTATTTGATTTTGAATCCAAGAAGAAGGAATATCAAAAATTCCCCTTTTCTAATAAGATTGGAATGTAGATCAAAATCAAATAAAAAAATAAGCTAGTAAAAGGAATATTAAATGAGTACAAAGTAGCTTAAAAATAAATACGAACTTATCTCAGAGTATAGCCTAAAGATTGCTTGAATTGAGTTGAATTGAATTGAAAAACTCTGAAGTTCATGCTCTATTTATAACCTAAAAAATCTCATCTACGCTAGTCTTAGGATCGTAGGACTAGTCATAGCTTCCAAGATTTTTAAAGATTTTCGTTGGATAAGGATTAGCTATTCCACGACTGGTTCTAGGTAGCCTACGACCGGTCGTGGGCCACCTACGACTGGTCGTGGGTCACCTACGACTGGTCGTAGGAACCCCAGATTAGTTGCTGGAGTTTGAGTCATAGGGCTAAGACTGGTCGAAAGACGAGTCGTACAACTCACAGGACTGGTCGAAGGATATCCAGGACTGGTCATAGGACAACCAGAAAAATCCAAAAATTTTCAACGACCTAGGAGTGGTCCTGAAAAACTTAAGAATGGTCATATAAGAGCTAGGACTGGTCTTGAAGTTCCTAGGACTAGTCTTAGAACAGCCCGAACAAGCATATTAAAATATACAAATTATGTATCTAGAATGACCTACAGTAAAGCCCATCCCAAGGTCAATCTAAGGTCAAACAAACCTTAAAAGTGAAATGGTCATTGATAGTTTGTACACTCAGATGACCCTTAAAAGAAGCTTGAGAATTTACAAATCTTGTTGTAGGCCTTCTCGAGCTTGATCCTTTCTAGACTTGACAAAATCTTCTTCTATACTTATACTTGTTTGAATCTTAAACATGCATACTTGGAGACTTCTATTCTTGAATTCTTCATCCATGACTTGAAACTTTATTCATTTAAGTTCTTGTCTTGAAATACGATGTCTTGAAGCAATGAATAGTCTCAAACATGAAACACAAGATATACAAGACATAAATATAGGTTTTGACACCACAAAATTTGACAACCAAAGGGATATGAAATCATAGCACTTACAATCTCCCCCTTTGTCAAATTTGTGACAAAACACATATCATACAGATAAGAGCAACATCATACAAATTACTCTACTCCCCCTGAGAGATACGAGTACTACTCATGTAAACGATAAACAACATGTGAACATCAAGATTCCATATTATCAATTAATCCACACATATTCCACACATATTCCACACATATTCCACTACAAGTACTCCCCCTTTCCATACTACTGCCCTTTACCATACTACCTTTTCCATACTACTCCCCCTTTTTGTCACAAAATGATAAGGGAAAGTCATAATAGGAAAGAGAACAACAACATAGAGAGTAATAAAAAGTAGATAATGAGAAAGGAATATGGAAGGACATAGCATATTTCAAAATATAAACCAGAATCATCAAGCCATAACTAAGTTAATACAATATACAAAATAAAAGATAAGATAATGTTATACAATCCAAAAGATAATCTGCCTAATCAGATCCAGAGGAGGGAGCAGGGATAGTTGGATCAATCTGGTGTAAGTCCTTATTAATGCGACGAATATATTTTCGCATATATTTAAACTGCATATCGTGGGCTACACTCATGTTATCAACCTTCTCCTCCAATGCACGAAGGCGTGCGTCATAACTAGATAGATTGTAATCAGGATCATTTGGCAAATCAGTTTCTATCTCATCAAATAACTCATCCATATTAACATCCTGTTGAGGAAGATCGCCAGCTTCCCCTTCATTTCCAGCATCACCACCATTACCACCAATACCACCTTCATCTACTTGGCCAGGAAGTAAATTCAACTTTATCTTATTAAAATTGGCATTGTTGAAAATAAGATGATGAATTGGTGCCTCATTAATAGGTTTATAGACAAGCATGTAAGTGGCTAATACAGTCATAAGATAACCAAACGGAATATCACTATGACCCGGATGAAGACGAAACTGTATGATAAAATGATAGATCAAAGAAGGAAGGCAAACCATGGTACCAGAAGCAATAAAATGCAACACACGAACCATGAAAGAAGTCAACTCAGTTTTATTACCGGACCAAGGATACAAATTTGAAATGAAAAAATGATGTAACACTCTTTATCTAGGTAACAGATACTTTGAAGGGAGCGCATTCCCTTTGTGTGTCCATTGTACATTAATTTTGTATAAGTCTCTTGTTAACATGCATTTTTCCGATTTAGATGGTTTGTCGTATAGAGTATGAATCGGTATACCTTCATCATTAACAGGTATATCCATAATACCCGATATCAAATGACGGTCTACTTCAAATTTCCCTTCTCTAGTATCAATTGAAAAAGTTAAATTGTCAAGAGAGAATTTGGAGATACATGCAATCATTGATTGTGCAATTGACTGGTATGCAGGCCCACCCCAAAGTAAAATGTTAGCCCAGCCAACAGATTCAAGGAGAAGAATAATACCAAATGGAGCAATGTGATTGAGATCAACGGTATGCTCAACGATAACATTACGGACACGCAAATCCTGTATATCTTGAGGATCATCTTTGGGTGACCGAAGGTGCCGTTTTGTTATCGGTGTAGATCTAGATGAGGATGAACCACGGGTTATTTTCTTCTTCCCTCTAGCATCCATCTTTAATAAGATATACTAAGAGCAAGAGAAATGCACAAAAAGAAGGATGAGTTTTCTCTAGATCAGTAATTTGAGAAGAAATCCTTAAAAAACCTAATAAAAAGATGAAACCAAGATACACAATGATCAAATCAAAGAATAGACAGCATGAATCTTCATGAAAAATGAAGAAACAGGACTAACCTTGAAAAAATACAAGAAATCCTATGACTGGTCGAGCTACGAATCGTCGTAGGTCGGAGTGAAAATGAAGAAGAAGGAGGTTTTCCCCAAAATATATTATGTTCACGAGCTCCACGACCGGTCGAGTGCGGTGCATGACCGGTCGTACCACGACTGGTCGTGTATAGCTACGACCGGTCGAGTATCGACTAAAAATACATATTTAATGTAAAAAATTAAAATTTAAACACAAATAATACTAAATATAATACACTATGATACATGTAAGCAAGAATACTCAATGTAAAATGCACATACCAAGATCAAATTTCAATTTATTAAACCTTCTTTTATCGAGCAGTTTAGTAAATATATCAGCAAGTTGATTTTCGGTTGATATATATTCTAAGAAAATAACTTTTTCTTCAACCAACTCATGAATGTAATGATACCTAATGTCAATGTGCTTAGTACGTGAATGCTGGATTAGATTTTTGGAAATTTTATAGCAATGGAATTATCACAATGTAAGATCATTGAATTTTGATTAATTCTATAATCGCTTAGCATGCGTTTCATCCAAACTAGTTGAGTACATGCATATCCAGCTGCAATATACTCAGCCTCAATAGTGGAGAGCGATATTGAGCTTTGTTTCTTGCTGAACTAAGAAACTAAGTAATTTCCAATGTAAAAACAAGCACCACTGGTTAATTTTCTATCATCAATATTATCGGCCCAATCAGCATCTGAGTACCCTGCTAATTGAACACTAGTATTAAAAGGATACCAAAGACCCAGATTTATAGTACTTGCGACATATCTAATAATCCGTTTAACAGCAGTAAAATGTGATTCCTTAGGATTAGACTGATATCTTGCACAAATATCAACACTAAACGCGATATCAGGTCTACTTACAGTTAGATATAACAAACTACCTATCATACTATGATATAGTTTAGGATCTATATCTTTACCTGCAGAGTCCTTTGAAAGAATTAACATTGTACTCATAGGAGTATCAAAGTTCTTACCATTCTCAAATCCAAACCTTTTAACCAAGTTCGTAGCATACTTGGTTTGGAAAATGAAAATTCCATCAGGTTGTTGTTTTACTTGCAACCCTAGGAAATAATTTAGTTTACCAACCATGTTCATTTCAAACTTTGATTTCATTAACTCTGCAAACTCAATAGACATGTTAGTGCAAGTTGATCCATAAATAATATCATCAACATAAATTTGAACTATCAAAATATCATTGTTATACTTCTTAACAAAGAGCGTCTTATCGACACTTCCTACTTGAAAGCTATGACTAAGTAAGAATTTAGTCAATTTTTTATACTATGCCCTGGGTGCTTGTTTTAGACCATAGAGAGCTTTTTTGAGATGAAATACATGGTCAGATAACTTGGGGTCTTCAAACCCTGAAGGTTGTTCAACATACACCTCTTCATGTAAATCGCCATTCAAGAAGGCACTCTTTACATCCATCTGATAAATCTTAAATTTTCTAAAGCATGCGATGGAAATAAAAAGTCTGATTGATTCAAGGTGAGCGACTGGAGCAAAGGTTTCATCGTAATCCATGCCTTCAATCTGAGTGTACCCTTGTACAACCAGTTTAGTCTTGTTTCGTATTATATTTCCAAGTTCATCAGACTTATTTTTTAAGATCCATTTTTTTCTAATAATGTGTTTATCTTTAGGTCTAGGAACAAGATACCAGACATCATTACGAAAAAATTGATTAAGTTCATCCTGCATAACAATTATCCAATTTTCATCAGAAAGTGCTTCTTTCACATTGACAGGTTCTATTTGGGATGTAAAACAAACATAATTACATATGTTCTCAAGTTGTTTGCGAGTACGAACTCCAGTGAGAGGATTTTCAAGAATTTGATTGGTTGGATGATCTTTGACAGTCCTTGGTTTAGATTCCTTTTGACTTGATAAGGTATCTTGATTGTCAATAATAAGAACTTAATCATCATCTGAACTCGGAGCTGGTGTATTCAAATGATCATCAATGACCACATTGATGGATTCTTGAATCACACCAGTTCTCTTATTTAGAACCCTATAAGCTCGGCTGTTCAAAGAATATCCAAGAAAAATACCTTCATCACTCTTTGTTTCAAACTTTTCCAAATTTTCACGATCTCGTAAAATATAACACTTGATGCTAAAAACTCGAAAGTATTTGACAGTAGATTTCTTTTCAAACCATAATTCATAAGTAGTCTTATTATCAAATATACTGGTATAAACCCGATTAATAACATAACATGCGGCATTAACTGCTTCAACCTAAAGATTTCTAGAGAGCTTCATGCTATTCAACATAACATTAGCCATATCCTGAAGCACTCTATTTTTTCTTTCAACTATACCATTTTGTTGCGGTGTTTTGGGCGCAGAGAATTCATGCGATATTCCCTGATCGCTACAGAATTTCTCAAAACTACTGTTTTCAAATTTGGATCCATGATCACTACGAATCTTACTAACATGAGAACCTTTCTCATTTTGGATTCGTTTAATGACCTTTTTCACTTCATCCAGGGTTTCAGTTTTATCTTTTAAGAACGATACCCAAGTGAATCTGGTATAGTCATCTACGATAACCAAGATGTATTTTTTTGCCTCCTCGACTCTCCGTTCTGGTTGGTTCAATAAGATCCATGTGGAGAAGCTCGAGTGGTCTAGATGTGGTATTGGAGTTCACTTTTTTGTGAGAGCTCCTAATCTGTTTTTCCAATTGGCATTCACCACATATTTTATCTACTTTTTGTAATTTGGGTAGACCTCTAATTAGTTCTCTTTTGTTCAATCTAAATAAGTTCCGATAATGTACATGTCCAAGACGTTTATGCCATAATTTAGTCTCATTGGTATGGACCATGTAACACGATTGAGTAGATGAGCTTGCATCACTAACGATGTAGCAGTTTTCAGAAGTTCTGTGACCGGTTAATATAACAGAACCCTTTTTATTAACTATATCACAACCTTGATTAGAAAACTTCACACTATGGTTGTTATCGCATATCTGAGAAATGCTTAGTAGGTTGTGTTTCAAGCCCTCAACATATAAAACATTCTTAAATAAGAGAATGTTATAAAGCTGAACCGTACCTTGGTCAATGATCTTGTAATTGCTTCCATCACCAAATGTGACTGACCCGTCAGTCATATCTTTTAGATCGGTGAATAAAGCCTTGTCGCTTGTCACATGCCTGGAGCAACCACTATCTAGGTACCACTTTGAATGGCTTGTAGCTTTGAAAGCAGTGTGGGCAACCAAGCAGGCAACTTTAGGAACCCATTTCAGAACTGTTTTAGGTTTAAGAGTATAGATGGTCTTTTTCTATCTGTTGTTATAGGAGAGACCTATAGAGTTAGACTTTAATAGCTCCTTGAGTAGATCAATTATTTTCTCAGCCAATGGATTTTGGTTTTGAAAATCAAAGTTGACATGACTACCTTTAGGTTTTTGAAAAGTCCTTGGATTTTTGGAAAAACTTTGATAAGTACTCTTTTCTTTTGAGGTTGAAGACTCTCCTTTTATAAATTTAGGAGTAATATTATTTTGTTTAGGAGATGTATTCTTATCATAGCCCAACCTGGATCAATCACCACATTTTCTTGATCCGGACAATAATTTTTCCAATTTAGGATCACCTTGGGCATATCTTCATGTGTCTTTCAAACTCAGAACAGAAGCTATCTCATTTTTGAGTTTCTCATTTTCGGATCTCAAATCTTCAATTTTAGAGGTTTTGAAATCTAAATCACATTTGGTTTTTTCAAAAGAATAAAAAATATGAGACTTTTCTAAAACGAAAGACTCATATCTTCTTTAAGCTTAGAAAATTTTTCTTTTTATAACTTAAGCTTGACAACAATTTTACAACTCTCCTTATAAAGGGCATTATAAGCATCCTGAAGATCATCGTCATTATCGCAATCACTATTCATATTTTCTTCACTAGATATATCATCATTATCTGAAAAAGTGATCTTGGCTAGAGTCATAAGGGCTTTAATATCATCGCCCGACTCAGTTTTAGAATCTTCTGATTTAGAAGAGGATTCAGAATCAGATGATTCATCCCAACTAGCCAACATGCTTTTCCTTTTTGATTTGTCCTTTTTAGGACATTTGTTAGCTAAGTGCCCATATTCTTGACAGTTGTAACATTGACTATCTTTCAAAGATTTTTGAGTTCTCGGTTTAGATTGTCTCTTATCATTTGACTTTTGAACATCAACTTTTTTCTTGCTTTTGAAAATTTTGTAAAACTTTTTGCTAAAAGCGCCATATCATCTTCAGAATTTTCTAAATCCGAAGTGCTCTCTTGTGAAACATTTTTAGATGATTTGAGAGTAATTAATTTTCCTTTAGGAGCTTTAAAGGGTAACTCATAGGTTTGAAGTGAACCAACTAGTTCCTCAACCCTCATGGTATCCATATCATGAAGTTCCTGAATCGTGATTACTTTAGAATTGAACCGTTCAGGAAGTGAGCGTAGTATCTTTGCGCACATTTTATTTTCTGGGATTCTATCACCAAGACCCCACATAGAGTTCACAATATCATTCAATCTAGTGTAGAAGATCATAAACATCTCATTCTCCTCCATATGAATTTCTTCAAATTTAGTTGTGAGGAGTTGGACTTTAGATTTCTTGACAATAGATGTACCCTCGTGTGTCATTTCTAATACATCCCATGCTTGATTTGCATTTTCACAAGAGATGATTCTTTTGAATTCATCTGGTGATAATGTACAAGTAATTACATTTAGTGCTTTTGCATTGGCACTACTCTCACTTTTCTGAAGTGTGGTCCAAAGAGAATAAGCCATTACTTTCATTAATTTTGAACCATTGTCATTAGTTACTTCAGTAATAGGAAGGTTCCATTCATTCACTGTGGCCAGCCACACACTTTCATCTATGGATTTGAGGCAGATCCTCATCCTGGCTTTCCAATAGGCATAGTTTGTGCCATTAAAGGGTGGTGGCCTAGTGACTGATAGGCTATCAAAATTTGACATCTTAATATAGCTTAGATTGTTAGCTCAGGAAATAAATTCAATAAATAAACAATAAGCATGAGCTATTAGGCTCTGATACCACTTGAAAGGGCCTAGCTATATGGCCTAAAGGGGGGGTGAATAGGGCAATGCCAAATAAAATATATAACAACAGAATATTAAAAGAAATAAAGCACAATGCTGAATTAAAAATCAATCTCAATAAACTAGATTTAAGAGAATGATACTATATCAGTTCTAAAGACAACCTTACACCAAAAACCAAAGGTTTAAGGTAGGACAACCTTATTTCTAGAACGTCCTTTGTATCATAAACCAATGAGGAATAAAAAATAAAGAAACCAAAATAACTTGCAAAAATAAATCCTAAGTTATTACAACATTCCCCACACTTGCTTGAAATAAAATGATTACAACATTCATCCACAAATACAATCCACAAAACTGAATGAATAAAGAAATGAAAGAATAAAGCACATTCACAACACAACGATATATAGTGGTTCGCCTGTGTGTACACCAATTATTATCCAACAGCCACACAGAATGCTACTCCACTCCTAATATCCTCACACAGGGGATATTAGCATGCACTATCAAAATAGGTTTCACAGGTTCACCTAAAACCTTCACAATTGTGTCTTTTTATCACGAGCTTACACAATCCAAAAACCCACACAATCTAAGTTTTCTAGCTCTCCTCAGAAAACCAAAACAATGAGATTTTTCTGAAAAATCTCAAACAAAACCAAAGAACGTAAATTACACAAATGTAAAATACCTGAATCTCCTTTTGAAGTAGCCCGATAGAACCAATCGGAGTAGAAGTTCGATTCAACATTCAAAGTCCAATACTCACTTTAAGAATGGTTCTAAGTCTAATTGATTTTAAATCAAAAGGGCTAGTTCTATTTGATTTTGAATCCAAGAAGACGGAATATCAGAAATTCCCCTTTTCTAATAAGATTGGAATGTAGATCAAAATCAAATAAAAAAATAAGCTAGCAAAAGGAATATTAAATGAGCACAAAGTAGCTTAAAAATAAATACGAACTTATCTCAGAGTATAGCCTAAAGATTACTTGAATTGAGTTGAATTGAATTGAAAAACTCTGAAGTTCATGCTCTATTTATAGCCTAAAAAATCCCATCTATGCTGGTCTTAGGATCCTAGGACTGGTTGTAGCTTCCAAGATTTTTAAAGATTTTCACTGGATAAGGATTAACTGTTCCACGACTGGTTCTAGGTAGCATACGACCGGTCGTGGGCCACCTACGACTGGTCGTGGGTCACCTACGACTGGTCGTAAGACCCCCAAATTAGTTGCTGGAGTTTGAGTCGTAGGGCTAAGACTGGTCGAAGGACGAGTCATACAGCTCACAGGACTGGTCGACGAATGTCCAGGACTGGTCGTAGGACAACCAGAAAAATCAAAAAATCTTCAACAACCTAGGAGTGTCCTGAAAAATTTAAGACTGGTCGTAGCAGAGCTAAGACTGGTCTTGAAGTCCCTAGGACTGGTCTTAGAACAGCCCGAACAAGCATATTAAAATATACAAATTATATATCCAGAATGACCTACAGTAACGCCCATCCTAAGGTCAATCTAAGGTCAAACAAACCTTAAAAGTGAGATGAACATTGATAGTCTGTACACTCAGATGACCCTTAAGATAAACTTGAGAATTTACGAATCTTGTTGTAGGCCTTCTCGAGCTTGATCCTTTCTAGACTTGACAAAGTCTTCTTCTATACTTGTACTTGTTTAAATCTTGAACATGCATACTTGGACACTTCTATTCTTGAATTCTTCATCCATGACTTGAAACTTTCTTCATTTAAGTTCTTGTCTTGAAATACGATGTCTTGAAGCAATGAATAGTCTCAAACATGAAACACAAGATATACAAGACATAGATATAGGTTTTGGCACCACAAAATTTGACAACCAAAGGGATATGAAATCATAACACTTACAAAGGGGAAGTACTTCCCATGGAAGTGAGTCTTAAATGCCTCACATGTCCACACGTATCTTATAGGAACTGTTCGTTGGACGTTGTCCCATCATAGATTAGCCTCCTTCTCGAACATATATGTGGCCAGCTCAACCTGCTCTGCCTCAGTGCAGAACAGCGGCTTCAGCATCTTAGAGATGTGATCTAGCCAGTATTTGGCTTCCTCGGGCTTGTGAGTGCCCGCAAAGGTGAGAGGTCAAAAGCATTGGAAGCTTTCAAATATATCTACTGGTATTCATGTTTCCAACAGGTTGCACAGGTAGTGCAGGCGGGACCATATTCATGTTCTAAGCAATGGCCCCTATAATAGTGGTAAAAACTATTGCTGCTGCTACATTAAAAATATCATCTGTTCTAACTTATCAGGAGGAGGAGCCAACTGTGGTATGTGTGGTGTCGATGAAAATGCATGGTTCTGTTCTAAAACTGGTGGTGTAAAAGGTGTTGGCCCAGTTATAGGGCCAGTGGCCGACTGAGAATCCAGCATAGTCTCAAAATTTGGGCCCAGGCTAGGGTCCGTCTGGCTATTATTCAGGGGAGGTGCCCCGTTAATCGATCCGCCAAGTGCAACACGGGTCATATTCCAAGTAGTTTTCAGAGGCATTCTCTATATACAACATAGGGTGCAACATGTGTAAGATTTTGAACAACACCACTCAATTTTCTGAGCATTCTACACATTCCAAATCAAAAGAAGCCTCATGTATTTCATTTAATCAAAATTGTCACAATACATGAGATGTAGTCTTACATGGATCATAACAAAAGATGCATGTGAGCTAATATAACAAAAGCTTTAAACACTAAACAAACCAACAACCAACTAAGCCTACCAAGGCTATTGCAAAAGAAAACAAAAAAACCCAAAGATGACTACAACATATGACTAGTCGTTCAACTCTGGTGATGGTGGAGGAGCACCCTGTCTTGCATACAGTACAGGAGGGTCTTCAAAGTGCGAGGCATCCTCTTGAATTTTTATTTCATATAGGCCTAATTCTCTTCAAGCTTTTGCTTCAATTCGACCTGGGTTTCCTTGACCTCTTACCTCAAAGCCGCCTGGTTTTCTTCAATTTGAGCCATGCGGGCTTCTAAGTGGTCCAATCATGACGATCATCATGTGTAGTAGTAGGAGGCTCCCTACCTACATCTTGGGCCTCCTCTTCTTCTTCACTTCCTACTTCCTCACTTCCTTCCTTTATTTCGTTTTCTTCCTCTTCTTCACTACTTTCTTCCTCTTCACTGTCCTCTTCTATCTCATCCCCATACTCATCAAGTTGGGCTTGACGTTGTCGCGGGCCAATTCCCATGTTATTGAGTATAATGTCATTAATGAAGTGGATTAGTGCAAGCTCATCCATGTTAAGTCTGTAGCTGAAATTACGAGCAATCTTGCATATAAGTTGGCAGAATGGGAGTGAAGTATCTCCCTTAATAAAGCATGCAGTCTGGATTATTTGTAGCAAGGTGAATGTAGGCAGACACAACTTGTCTCCCTGCCCAGCTCTGTACAGGAAGTCCACCATCAAACAAGTGCATTAGGTATGGTTTGCTTCACCTAGGATACACATTGTACGTGAATATGTGATGGAGTAAGTGGAAGTCTGCCATCATCTTGGTTGATGGGAGGCAATTACCTCGCTTCTAGTGAACCAGTCAGCCACAAAGAAACACATACCACGATCTCTTTCTCGCACACTAGTGAGACGAGATTCACTAGCATGTACCTCACCACGTTCAATTCCCACAATTTGGACCATCACACCTACATTGACTATGGCTTCCAGGCTTTCCACGGGAATAGTGAACTATAGAGGCTCCAGTAGTGGATCCTGTATATGGTCATAGAAGGCCCGGACAGTGCTTTCACATGTATGAGACTTGCCTTCAAATATGGGACCCTGCTTAGATTCCAACGGGAGGTCCATCACTGGATATAGCCCAAATAGCCTTTCGTCAACATGTGCTTCAAACACAACTTTACATCCACAAAAGTTACTAAGTCCGATGCCCACCGGTAGAGATCTTTCGAGTAGGATTTGGGGATCAAGATCCCGTTTCGTTCTTTGCTCTTGCTTGGTGCTTGTAGTAGCCATGACGCTTGTCTGCTTCCTCGAGTGGGTCAGACGGCTCGACCCGGCCTCATCCGGGGCCTTCCTTCTCTTTCCTATAAGGGAAAGGAGCATTAAAATGGAAAATATGGCGGTGTCAAGCTCAAAAAGAGCCATATAGTTGGAAAAGCTTGAGAATAGGGTGGATTTGGGAAGTTTGAGAGTTATGAGACACAAGATGTAGGCTTTGTGCTCAAATAGGTGGGAAATAGGAAGATGGAGAGTTGTATAAGATGGGTTTAAGGAAAACGGTGGAGGTGGGAGTGAAATGTAGAAGGAGGGGCTTGGTGTGTATGGGAGGAAGATTTGAGAGAAAAATTAGATTTTTGGAGGATTTTAGAGGAGTTATAAGCTTGAAATGGGGAAAAATGAGGCAAAAGGTAAGAAAGAGAGTGGTCCCACACGTGGGGGGCCTCACATGCATGTGTGGAGGGCGGTGAGCTGCCGGAACCGCAGGTTCGCCGTAGCCCACTGGAGACCTGGGCGGGGGGCCGCGGTCCTTTGGACTGTGGGTAGTGCCGCCGCCCTGGGTTGGTGGCCACCCCCTCCCGAGGTGTTTGAAACATGCCCGGGACCCCCTGGGTCCCACCACATTTTGAGGTTTGGGCTCCTATGCTCTTGAGATGTGTTTTCTTACCCTATTTCGCACATATTCATGCTTTTGGTGTGTTTTGAGTTTGGAATTTATCAACTAATAGCTTAAACCCGTCATTTGACAGCCTACGAACGAATTGAGATCGTTTTATAAGGTCTCGATCATGTACGGGCTATATTCAACGATCACTCTCACCCGTTAGTGAAACTTAGGATCCTATGACAGTTTTTACATTTTATCGCCCCCTCCTAAGTTAAAGTACGTCAGTGTGCATTATGTTACCATAACCCAGGTCTAATTTAATCCAAATCATGCTCTGAAACCAACTTGTAACACCCTAAAAACTGAGAGTCGAGCAAAGCTCAACTCTCGAGTTCCAACGCATCACTTATGCAACATAAATAATGATGTTTATATGTTGTCCATATTAGTGCATTAAACATTAGTGAGATTATACTAAATCAGCATATCATACTCCAAAGTTAATGTAATTAAGAAAGCGAAAGTTTGAGATAGGTATATAAAGTATATGTATGGGTTTCGTAACTTTCACAATATGATCATGTAGCCGGGCTGAATATATACATAATTTGTTTTCAAAATACACAAAATGACCTAATGTAAATGTTTAACTAATCTAGTATCCCTGTAATCCCATCGAAGCAGCGTGAGGTCTACATAGACTCGCCTAAGATCTGCACATAGGAGAACTCCTCGTCAATGAAATTTAGCTCCATCGCGAAAGCTTTATCGTAACTTGCATCAAAATTAGAGTCTGGTTAGTGTTTTAAAACATCGTCCCAGAGTGGGAGTGAGTGATCAACTCAGTGGTATTGTAAGGCAAAAGTTAACATGTTATCAATTCAGTCAAGCAGTACAACAATTATATCCAAAGTACTCTTATTAATGTAGGGATGATATGCTGTAATGATGCATGCCCTCGCCTGCACTCCCTCAGCGACTTTGATCACGTATGAGAAACTCCCTAAAAGTGTGCTTCCTCACCAAAGCACATGCAATGCGGTGTATGCTCCTTTTAGCCAAGTAATTTATTAGGCTTATTCATACAACAGATTCAGGAAGCTAAGGTACCTCCCTTTTTATCACTTACCCAAGCAAGGATCCATTTAGGGTCGTCAATCTTAGTTAATCACGTATAATAGGCAAGTTGTAAGGCATCACCCCTGATGAAAACAGTGGATAGGCAAGTTCAAGAGTTCACACTCGAGGTCGCCACGGGGAGGCTCATCACCTCAGCGTAGGCCTAATTTATACTCGAGGTCACTATGGGAGGCTCGTCACCTGAACATAGGCTGACATCTCAAGTACGGTGTCCCATACCCATACACCACCATATTTAGCTCACGAGTTTGGATTTCTCACAAGTCATTATGGGGAGCTTGTCACCCCAGTGTAGGCCGAAAACTCGATTATGGTATCCTATACACCACCATGCCCTGCTCATGATTCTTAGCGGATCTTAGTACCATGGTTGAAATGAGTTTTTGCATTGGTTAGTGGTACCTTAGATTTAAGTAATTCTGCCCAATTGATTTGATCCATTTAATACAGCCTATTGAGATGTATTTGGGGCCCATTCGAAAGGGCCCGATGTGATGTTTATGAGGCCCTTGTATAAGGCCAATATGATGTATTTACAGCCCATTCGTTAGGCCCAAAATGATGTATTTGGGGCCCATGGGTTGAGGCCCATTGTGATATACTTGGGGCCATGGGACAAGGCCCATTGATATGTATTTGAGGCCTATGTAATGTATTTGAGGCCTAGGTGTGGGGCCCACCTGTTGTGTATTCAAGGCCTGATGTGATGTGTGATTTTGCTATGATGTATGTAATCATGTTTTTGTGGGCCACTCCTTGGGAGTAATGTTGGTTAAATGTTCACATCAATGGGCAATGATGGTTAAATGTCCACATTATGACCTTCCCTTGGGCCTTGTTAGGCCATTCTCATGATGTCGATTGTTGATCATCGAGATCGCTTATCAATTGATTCCAATTGTTGTGGCCGATTGTTGATTCTGATTATCGATCGATTCCGATTGTCATGGTCGATTATTGACAATTTTGATTATCGAGGACGATTGTTGAGCCTGATTCCGATTCTGATTGTCGAGGCTGATTCCAATTATCGAGGCTGATTGTTGAAGCTGATTTCAAATCCGATTGCTGACGCCGATTAACGAGGCCTAATGTGGGGTATATGCAGCCCGTATTTGAGGCTCATTGTGATGTGTATTCAACCCGTGTTTGAGGCCCAATTGATGAATATGCGACCCGTATTTAACGCCCATTGTGATGTGCATTCGTCCCATATTTGAGGCCCAATGTGATGTATATGTAGCCCATTTTGATGTGTATTTAGCCCATGTGTAAGGCCCAATGTAATGTATATGAAGCCTATGTGATGAGGCCCATTATGGTGCATTTGAGGGCCAGGCGATGGAGTCCATTATGATGTATATTAGGCCCATGTGAGAGGCCCATCATAATGTGTATTAAGCTCTTAAGTGAGACCCATGGTGTTGTATATTAGGCTCTTGTGTGAGGCCGTGGGTCCACTATATGTTAGGCTCTATGAGGATCATTCCTTAGGGGCAATGTTGGTTAAATGTTGATATTGTCGAGGCCGATTGTTAATGCCGATTATTGATACCGATTATGAGTATATGATGCATCATCATCATGATACATGCTGGTTATTGATACCAATTATGAGTAGTGACAGAATAACATCATGATACATGCCCATATGTCATAGTACAAATGATTTATGAGACTCCCTGATAGGTGGAGTTATCCCACATGAGCGCACGGTATGCGTAGGATTGATGCATGATTGGACTACATGATTCATGCATCTTGTATTTTGTGATAATTATTACTGTATGCCCTAGCGACATCAGGGTCGTAGCCTTTACAGGCATGTCATGGATGGCTAGATGGGACACCGAAAATATTTAGTTCGAGCATCTGGGCACTTTGAATGTCCATGGGTGAAAGTCCCTAAACCTCTATGGCCAAGAGACGCCCCAACGTCAAGACCAAGTTAATACATGAGCACCCGAGTGCCAAATACCCGGAGGCCGGGTCTTTCACTGTGTTATGGTCGGTTGGGAGGGAGTGTAGCCTTACCCACTTGAGAGTAGACGGCATAACTAGGCTGAGTTTAACCAACTCGTGAATAGGTTTGCTATCGACGTCCTGGGTAGATATTGGTTGACTACTGGACAGGCGGATAGTGAGGTCTCTTCCACTTGCATGGTCGCGCGTTAGTGGGCGGGAATTTTCATGTAGAGTGTATTAAACCCTGGTGATGATCCCAGAGATATACAGTACCAATTTTTGAAGTAGTAGTTGTATACTCAGCATTATATTCATTCATTCATTATCCACTCAGGCTGGTAGTGCACAACTAATTGTTACGTGTACTTTTGTAATGACTAGGATTTCGGTTGGGGCGCGCATCTAACCTGAGATCAGGAGCTTACCACATTGAGTCTATCTATCCAAATTCAGGTATGGGACTAGTTTGGATAGAAGTTCTTTGTGATAGGCCCCATAGCCTGTGATACCACGTACTATTATCTCGACTTCACACTGCAGCTTGATCATTTTATTCGCACCACATATTACATATTGCATTACATCCTTGGCAAATGAAATTTTAGTTTGTTATATTTCTGCATTTATATGACCCAGATGAGGCTGATGGTATCTGTAGCTCTTTTGAATTGCATATTGTATTGCATCCTTAATATCTGATATCTGGTTCATTATATAACTGCATAACATAGCTGATTTACATTACTTTTTTAGTACATGACATTGGCTTGCTATGTCTTTTTATCATATACCCTGGATGATGTTGATGATATTTTTATGGACTTGTCAGTATTTCTGCTTACTCTGATATTATATGGTTCGTGGATTTACTAGCATTTTCGTTTACTCTGATATTACATTCTGAGTACACATATACTGCTCACACATGTACACCACCCTCTAAGATTTCTATAAGCTTATGCATGATAGATGTGTGCAAGTGATGTTAGGTTGTAGCAACGTGGAGCTTAAAGTATGTAGCTGACTTCTGGAGCTTTGATTTTAACATATGTATTTCCCTTTTAGCATTGTATCCAAATGTTTATATTAATGGATATGTGATGATGATGTTGCCTTTGTGATTTTGGTAAACTTATAGTTATGCTTCTTACGAGATAAATATACATTGAAAAATCCTCCTTGTAAGATCTCCGGATTGAAACCTGGCATATGAGCGTTGAGAGCCGAGAATGGGGTACTACGGAGGCTGTCGGCGCCGGATTCGATGATCAGGATTCCTGTGAATCCGATTTCTGGGTTTGGGGCATGACATAAAGTGTTTAATCTCATAAGGAAATTTGATGCCATGGAACTAAAGAAGGATAAGGTTAAGGAAACTGTTTGTGGTATTTATGCTTGCAACATTCACTCAAATGAAAATTGTCTAACAATACCTGCCTTTTAAGAGGCATTGAATGAGCAATCCAATGCCATGAATAATTACCAAAGGCCTTTCAATGGACTTACCACTAATACATACAATCCCAGTTTGAGAAATCATATAAATTTCAATTGGAGGAATGGACAAACTGCTATCCCTCAAGGTTTCTTTAATCAAATTACAAATTAAGGGAAACCTCAAGAGAATTCAGTTTTAAAACATATTCAAGACCAAGAGCTACTAAGTTGGAATTCAGCACAAGCATTCTAGGATATCAGATCAAAATTGGGAATGCTTGCATCATCTATTCAAAGGATAGAGCCGCACTTAACAATTAGGGGAAAGGGAATGCTTCCTGCTCAAGAACTCCTCAATCCTAACTATAATATGAGATAAGTGATCCAAGCTCTTCAAATCAGATGGAGCAAGTGAAATCTATTACTACTCTTAGGAGTGGGAAGACCATTGACAAAACTATTCTGGCTAGGGCTGAAAAGCCTAAGGACCCGGAAGAGGACAACGATGATAGACCTAGCACTACTCCACAATAATTGGAACTGGAACTTCAACGCAAGCCGATTGCCCCATTTTCCCAATGTTTGGTTGCACTAAAACCTTTCTATAACTCTCAGGACATTCTAGAGGTGTTGAAACAAGTGAAGGTCAATATTCTTCTACTTGATGCGATTAAACAAATACCTTTATATGCCAAATTTCTGAAAGACTTGTGTACAACAAAAAGATGGTAAAATATTCAAAAGAAAATCTTCTTAACTGAGAAAGTGAGTGTCATCCTAAAGCAAGATGTGCCATAGAAATTCAAAGATCCCGGTAGCCCAACCATACCTTGCGTAATTGGGAACTACCGAATTGAGCATGCACTCCTTGACTTAGGAGCAAGCGTAAATCTGATTTCCTACTCGGTCCACAAATAGTTAGGGTTGGGTGAATTAAAACCCACCCTAACCACACCACAACTTACTGATCACTCAGTTCATATACCGAGAGGGATAATCGAGGATGTGTTGGTCTAAGTTAACAGATTTTACTACCCTATAGATTTTATCATCCTGGATATGGAACCCATCGGTAACTTGAGCACTCAGATTTCTATTATTCTTGGTCGCCCATTCCTTGTCACTTCAAACGTAATCATTAATTGTAGGAATGAAGTCATGAGTATGTCTTTTGAGAATATGACATTAGAGCTAAGTATATTTTTCAATATAGGCAGATGATTAGAGGAGATGATGATTTTCATGACATTAACATGATTGACTCTTTCGTGGAAGATAAAACACCTTTGACCTTATCCTCTATTCCTCTAAAGACATGCCTGGACCACTCTTATGATTTTAATGATGACATGATTAAGGAGATGGGTGTCATGCTTCATATTGTGCCAGTACTTGAAGTTAACCGGTGGAAGCCACAATTTGAAGAGTTGCCACAAACTGATGAAGTGCCTCTACCGTCTAACTTCAAGACACCAAAGCTTGAACTAAAACCTTTTCCCTATAATTTGAAATATGTCTATTTAGGTCAAGATGAGACATACCCAATGGTGATTTCTTCCCACCTTGAGCAAGAACAGGAGAGTATGCTCATATCTACTCTCATTAAGCATAAAGGAGCCCTAGGATGGTCGA
Source organism: Magnolia kwangsiensis (assembly GCA_037074715.1). Taxonomy (NCBI): domain Eukaryota; kingdom Viridiplantae; phylum Streptophyta; class Magnoliopsida; order Magnoliales; family Magnoliaceae; genus Magnolia; species Magnolia kwangsiensis. The sequence continues at coordinate 47,361,209 of CM073583.1, forward strand.
TTACGAACCTCAAGGGAATTAACTCTTCGGTTTGTACTCACTGCATTTATCTCAAGGATAATGCGAAGACTTCTCGACAATCACAACGTAGACTAAATCCAAATATGAAGGAAGTGGTTAAAGCCAAAGTTCTTAAAACTATTGGATGTGGGTATCATATACCCTATATCCAATAGTCATTGGGTGAGTCCAATTTAAGTGGTTTCTAAGAAGTCAAGTGTAAGGCTTGTATCCTAGTTCGTACCATTTTGTAGACTCCCACGATCCTCCTCGTTGAATTCTGACAACCAGCGACCTATAATTAGCATTTGTGCACTACCCTGAGTATCATCCCATAAATCTAAGTCTGCTCGACTCGAAACTTATGCCATCACCATAGTTCTAATGCTGCGTCTTACGCACCGATGCGATACCTAGGCTAGGAGTTATGGACCCGCGTAATTTCAAAGAAATGCCATGTGCTAGGAATTTTAAGAGAATCTCTACAATTCATCACATCAATCAGTCAAGTACTAGTCAAGTACACAACCCATTCCTCTCTCATCCCTTTCTTACCAACAAGGACAAGTAACCCATACCTCATGCCACCTTACCCCCCATAAGTCAGCTCTCTCTTTCACACACCCATCCCTTTGTTACACTACCCATTCCTCTCATCCCATCCTTCTTACACAACCTCACTCCTCTCTCATTTCACTCTATTCTCTACCATTTCCCAAGTAACCATGAGAGAAGAATCCTAGGAGGAAAAATAAGTGAAGTGTATAGCCCACTTCCTACCTCAAGATTCCTCATCCTAGCCCTTCAACCTTTATCAACTCCATCAAAGAGAACCAATGATTTTTACATTCCATTGGACTAAGAAGATCGAACGATGGGTGTTTTTATAGGCTTAGATTTATGTTTTGATGATGGGTCAAGTGGGGCCTACAGATTGATGGTATGGATCTCACTTTAGACCCTAGGTGTGGTCGATGGTCCACCATGATTCACATGATCATTACATGATGGGGCCATTCTCCATGGACCCCATCATGTTGTTTAATTTCCTTATATGAGAAGGGTCATCTAGATCTTACATTTTGGTAGAGAAGGGACCTCCACCATTGATTTTGATTGGTGGGCTCACATGTACTGGGACCTACTTGATGTATGTTGTAATGTATGGAAGGGAGAGCCCATAGTGTCGGGGTCCCTCCATCACTTGTTCTCTCTCTCTCTCTCTCTCTCTCTCTCTCTCTCTCTCTCTCTCTTCTTTTTCTTGAATTGCTGGCCTACCTAAAGATGATCCAGACCATCCAGCAGGTGGGATGGCCCTACTGTCCACCCTGCTGGACTGGCGCTCCAGTTGGATGACCTGGATGATGGGAAGACATAAATATCAGTTTGATCCAAACTCTGGTGGGATACCATGTGAACCCACCTTGACGTGTGTGTGTTGGACGCACCACGATGTGTATTCCACATCCACCACATCCGTCCATTTTGGCCAGTTCGCGAGCCCACCTTGAGGACCAGCCATCCAGACCATCCACACTTAGGACGTCTAGCAGCAGTTGCTGCTGGACCATATGAAGGGGAGAACTGTGGGTCCCACACGTGTGGACCCCCCTTTAATGTATGTGTTTCATCCCTGCCCACCATGTGGACGGTGGCCCCATCTAATCATTTGGCATGTATTATATCCAACACTGTCCGTCCAGATATCCAGGGCCTAGACGCTGGACTCTGGGCATTAAACGGTTCTGGCCATTTTTTTTTTAAAAATAATAAAATAATAATAATAATAATAATAATAATATGTATATATATACCTTATATGTATATCTGGTGGCCCCACTTGGGACCCACCTCTGTAAATAGGAAGAGGATTGGCCAGTGTACATTGACACCAGCTATATAACTCATGTATTACGACAACAAGGCCATGGAAGCACACCATGGTATATGTGTTTTATCTCCACCATCCAGATTGCAGGATGGTGGGTTGCACCGTGATGAATGTGTTTTATCAACGCCATCCATTTTCCAGGCCCACCTTAGTGGATGTGTTTCATCCAACCATCCATTTTTTGGGTCACACCATCTACATAGCTGCTATAGTGACGTGAGCAAGTGTGGGCCGACCATAAGATGTGTTAAATCCAAACTGTCCATTGAGATGTGTGATTCCACCATGATGTATATAATGATGTTTATGGGGGGCCATGCCTTAGGAGTAATGATGGTTTGACGTCCATATTGTAAGAGCAAAGATGGTTAAATGTCCACATTGTAACTCTCCCTAGGGCCCATTGTTAGGCCCATACTTATTGTGTGTAGGTCGTCTAGGCCCATCTTCGTTATGAAGATAGTTTATCACCATATAACATACTTAGTATAACTCAATGATTCATGCCCATACGCATCATATGTATGCTTGATATGAGGGATGTCTGATCATAACATATGCTATTAGGTAGATTGTTTATGGGACTCATTGATGGGAGTTGTCCATATGAGTGCATGGTACGCATAGGATTGCTGCATGACTAGATAGTGTGATTCATGCATCTCGCATTTATGTGACATGATCACTATACGCCCTAGCGACATCAGGGTCGTAGGCTCTACAGGCACATCGTGGATGGTCAGATTGGATACTGAAAATATTAGCTCTAGCATTGTGGGCACATAGGATGTCCTTGGGTGAAAGTCCCAGAACCTTTTTGGTACCAGGAGATACTCCAATGTCCACATCGAGTGAAAACATAAACGCACGAGTGCCAAATACTAGTAGGTTGCATCTCCCACAATGTCGTGGTCGGTTGGAAGGGGGTGTGTCTTTATCCGCCAGAGTGAGGGCGTTGTAAGCTAGGTTAAGTTTGACCACATCATAAATGGGTCCTTTATCGACGAGCATGGTAGGTATTGGCAGACTACTAGTCAGGTGGATAGTGTGGTTTCTTCCACTCATTGGGCTGTGCAGCTAAGGAGACGACAGTGAGTGTGGAGTGTGGAGTGTACTAAACCTCGACTAGGGAGGTGGCTAGGGAAGCCTTTGAAGCGAAGTCCACCATCAGAACTAATCTGCCAATCTGACTAACTCTCAGATGCTGCCTCTGCCCGATAAATCTACACTAAATCATCTGTCTGTTGAACCTCGATTACCCTTGCAACAAGAGAGGGTTACATCAACAAGCTGGATAACTGTATAATTAAAGACTGCAAGCTGATCTCAAAGTCGAATGCTGACATATCCTCAAGCATCTTCCACTCCTGAATCATCATGTGCGCCACCAGACCCTGTGGCTGATTGCTAAGAGAATCTGCCACCACTTTCGCCTTACCTGCGTGGTACTGAAGGTCAAAATCATAGTCCTTCATGAGTTCCATCCAACATCTCTGCCTCCTGTTCAGCTCGGACTGAGAGAATAGATACTTCAAGCTCTTGTGGTCAGAGAAGAGCTCGAACCTAACCCCATAGAGATAGTGCCTCCACACCTTCGGTGCGAAGACAACTAATGTGAGACCCGTATCCTAGCTCGTACCATTTCGTATGCCTTCGCACTCCTCCCAGTAGAATCCCGGTGACCCACGATCTGTTATCGTCCTTTGCTCGCGATCCTTAGTCATGTCCCATATATCAGCGTCGGTTCAACTCGAGATTTATACCCTAGTGACCGTGTCGTCGCTGCAGTTTCGACGCCGTATATTACACACCGAAGTGATACCTAGGCTAAGAGATATGGGCCTACGTTCAGTTCGAGGATAAACGCTGCACGTTGTAATTCCTAGAAAACATCACATCAATCCTATCAATCACATCAATTAGCTACACATTACTCCCATCACTCACACCCATCCCCAAGTACAACACCTATCCCTAAAGTCAACTCTCCCATCACTCACCCATTACTCACCCATCTCTCTCTCTTCTAACCTCTCTCTCTCATCTCTCTCTCTCTCTCTCATTCTCCATGCAACCCAACTGTCCAAGGCATGAGAGCTCCATGAGAGAGCTTTGTGTGGCCCACTTCTTACCTCCCCATCTCTCATCTCCACCCTTCATTCTTCATCATCCTCCATCAAAGTCGAAGTCAAGGAGCTAGAGATTCCATCGGACCAAGAAGTTCAAATGATGGGTGATTTTATTATTTGATTTATGATTTGAGGGCCCACATATGTGGGACCCATCTTGATGTATGATTTTTATGAGGGGCCCATAGTGGCAGGGCCCCTTCGCTACTCCGACCTCCCTCCCTTTTTCTCTATTTCTCTCTCTCTCTCTCTCTCTCTCTCTCTCTCTCTCTCTCTCTCTCTCTCTCTCTCTCTCTCTCTTTCCCTTTTATTGTTGGGACGTAGCCCACCTTTCTGCTGGATTTTGGCAAGCCCTAGATGAAGGAATTCTCAAATATCAGTTTAATCCAAACAGATGGGCCATGCTGACGTGGACCCACCTCGATGTGTGTATCATCCATGTTGTCTAGCTGCCTAGGGATAGTGCAAGACCCACCAAGATGTATGTTTCACCCATGTCGTCCATCTGGACGTGGAATGGTGGGATGCACCCTATCTTATGCATTGAATCCTAACCGTCCAAAGTGTGGATGCACTATGATGTATATGTTTATCCACACCATCCAAATACGCTGGACGGTGGTACCCACCTGATGTAGTGCTGCATCTAGCACGTGGACCCCATCTGGACTATATATTCCATCCGGACCATCCATCTATTTGCATCACATCAGCGGGTGTCACGCCTCAAATCCAAAAATCAGATTCATAGGAATCCCGATCGCCGAACCCGGTGCCGAGAGTCTCCGTTGTACCCCATTCTCGGCTCCCAGCGTCCATACACCAGGTTCTGATCTTGAGATCCTACAAGGAGGATTTTCAACATACATTTGTCTCATAAGAAACATAACCACAAGTATACCCAAATCATAAAGGCAACATCATCATCACATATCCACTAATATGAACATTTGAATACAATGCTGAAAGATAAATACATATGTCTAAAATCAAAGCTCTAGAAGATAACTGCACGCTCTAAGCTCAATGCTGGTGTAACCTAACGCACCTGCACACATCTATCATGCATAAACTCATAAAAAGCTTAAAGGGTGGTGAAAGTGGGTGCACAAGATAAGTACCAAGTATGCAGTATCAGAGTAAGCGAAAATACTGATAAGATCATGAATTATACGGAGTAAGTGGAAATATACTGGTAAGTCCATGAGTCATATAATATCAGAGTACGCAATGCAGATCATAATGAGCAAAATATTATATACTATGGATGTAAGGCAATATGCAGATCCTACCAAATCCGTCTAAGCCATATAAGTGTAGAAACATAGTGTAACATCCCGAAAATCGGGGGGTCGAGCAAAAACCCAACTCCCGAGTTCCAAAATGTTATTTATGCAACATGGATATGTATGATTGAATGTTGTCTGTGATAATGTATTAAACATGAGTGAGATTAAGCCAGAACAGCATATCATACTCCAGAGACAGTGAAATTTGCAAGCGGAAGACTGTAATAGTATGTATAACGTACATAAACTGTTGTATGTCTCCAGAGTGTGAATATATTACCAAGTTATGCACATACATGTATACTTCAAAAGTAAACAAAATGAATATACATGAGGCGCTAAAAATTCAAAATGACGAATGTCAAAGTATCTAATCAATCTCCCTGCAATCCCGTCAATCAGAACACGCATAAAGGAGGAATCCTCCTTCTCATCATCAAGTCCAGCTCCGCCTCACAGGCCGCGCCATCATCTGCAATCACAAAAGGGACTGGTGGGTGTCCGGAAACACCATCCCGTAACGTGGGAGTGAGTGATCAACTCAGTGGGATAAGAGAGCAGGGATTAGCATGTTCACAATTCAATCACGCGATAATAGTAAAGCAGTAAATCAGACAATCCTAATACTGTTGTTAATGCAAGATGACATGACGTGATGTATGCCCTCACCGACGATCACCCTCATGCGGCAACATCTTACGACCGCGGCATGCCGCACTCCCTCAAGTGCTCCACATCTTCCAGGCACATGCAATGTCATGGTGATATGATTACCTAGTTGTTATTAGTCCATTCAAACAGCAGGATTGGGAAACTAAGGTACTTCCCTTGTATCAATCCCAACACAGATCCTGTCTAGCGTCGTCACTCCTAGTAATCTCATACGATGTATATTTCGTAGGTCACTGCAAGGGCTGCCAGGGCTATTGCTCGCACTCGTTGCACCGCTCCCCCATCACCTTATCAATACAGGCCTACCGTACTCTACTGCAACGGAAGGGTCGTCGCCTCCCGTGGACTCAGAATACGCTCGCGGTCACTACAAAGGGCTCTTCGCCTGATCAGTGTAGGCCGACAGCTAGAATATAGTGTCCCATACCACCATAATCTGCTCACGAGTCAAGGTGCTCATTGGTCACTACGGGGAGGTTTGTGGCCCCAGCGTAGGCCGACAGCTCGACCACGGTGTCCCATACCACCATGCCCGGCTCATGAGTCTTCGTGGATCAAGGTACCACGGTTAATAGGGTTTACAATGGTAAGTTCAGTACCCTAGGTTCAAGCAGTTATGATACATACAAGGTGAACAAACATCGGCCAGTCGGGTTACTTGACGGGCTCGACTAGCGCGATCGCATCTCAAGTTGAACGACATGAAGTGCGTAAAACACTTCGCGTGGCCTAACCACTGCCGCCAACTCTCAACCCGAATCACGTTCATCGACGCGTCGTTCGTGGCTATGACCAGTCAGCCACGAATTCGCTCGGTTACCGACTGCCTGGACTAAGTCAAGTCCCACACATCTATGGAATTACATTAACACTATATACCAAGGTATTGGAATCGAAATACATCATGTGAGCATGTTAACACATGTTATAACATTCAACTTAAGCAAATCTTCAAGGCATACCTTCCATGCATATTCAACTTAAGCAAATCTTCAAAGCATACTTCCTATGCATGTAATGCAATCATGCATAAGGTCAACATGTAGGAAATCATTTAGGTCAGCATTTTAATCATGAAATCAATCTCAAACTACTACATAACATCATTCAATACAATACACACTAGTACAAGCATTTATACAAACACATACACTACACACTTAAGTCCACATATAGTATGTCGACCCAAAGTGCGCAACTTGGCGAATCTCTTCGCCAAACTGATTATGCAATCATTCCTAACTCTCTAATGCGGCGACAAACCATGTCAATCACGTCAGCAAAATATGCATATAGACCGTACTTCCTACAAATGACTAAAATGCCCTAAATCTCATATTCTTCGTTAATTTACGAAACAGGAAACGGAGAGCATGTTGTACATGTCAAACGGCCATGCCGTCGATAATCTACTATTAAACGACATTGAAAGCATTGTAAACCGTCAATCAAAGCGTCTAAAATCCTCACCTTATGTCTTGTAGACTCGGGAATTGAAACGGAGCGTATACGCTTCGTCTACGGCGAATAAGGAGCCTAATACACAAGATCCATAAGCTACATCGCTATGAAAACAAGGGAAACTCAAATCAACAACTATTTAGGGTATTCACTTACCTAAGATCGCGGTGGAATCGCCGGGAAGGTGGTAGAGGTGTGTTGCTTAAGCACGTGCAACACGTAGCACAAGTGGCAGGAAGAACTCCCCCACTCTCTCACAATCTCTCACTTTTTTTCCCTCTCCCAAGCTAGGGCTTCTCTCAAATTCGGATGGGAGAGAGGAGTGAGGGTTTCAACCCCTTTTATAGCCTACAACATGCCCAAAATAGGCTTGGGAACAATGTTTACTTGGTGCCTAACCAAATCGGGGCCGTTTCGGTCCAAAAGGGCATTTCTGAAGGTCCCCTGGCCAAAGGCGGTCGGACTTAAGCTCATGCATACTGGATCTAGCACACATCCAGTTTTCAGACCGGTAGGGTTCCCAGATCGCACGTGGCGGTCCAGTTTCAGTTTAACGGTCATCGCACCAAGATCAGGCCTATAAGTCTCGTGATATATAATAGATATTTTTCCTGATCCAAAGGTGTAATTTGGCTGTATTCTGACGGTCAGAACGCTCAATACTGATGCGTCAAATTGTGTGCCAGATTTGAATTTTAAATTCCAATTCTAACCCTATTCTGACTCTCTTCAGTCCGGGCTCAATGAAATAGCCTGTGATTATCGGTTTGACTTGATTTTTAGAATGAGTGTCAAGTCCAGCTAGACGGTTCTAACGGTCTAAGATAGGAGGTATCGGACCTTCGACGCGCGGTCTAAATCCAATATAAAAATTTAATGTGGTCCAGAGGACAAACCCGCTTAGAGTTTGATCCGAGGTTATAGAGTATTCTAGAGTCATTGGTTCTACTCGATTTGGGTCTTGTAGAACGTATTTAAAGTGATCAGGGACTGTTTCCCAGCCACTCCAACGTTGCGCTAGCTAACTTATGCTTAGTTTCTAAAGAAATTTATCCTAAGTGGTTTCTTTGACTATGGAATTGGGTTCTGAACGATTTTTCAGGTGTTTTAATTGACCCACTGCCTAAGGACGTCAAATCCCAGGTTAGCCAAAATCCGGGGTGTTACAATCTACCCCCCTTAAAACACAATGTCGTCCCCGACATTGGCGAAGGGCGAGAAGTACTTTCTCTAAGGAAGGTTCAAATCCTATTTAATAACCTAATCGTACATATAACCTAAATCAAATGTTTCGATCCTGGGCCAGTGGGAAAGAGGCCAACCACTCTTCCGCTGCGCCACACTGATCGAACGGCAGTGTTAACTAATCCTAACTGGATTGGACTTAATACGTTCTACCCCCCTTAAAACTTGGTTCTACTTAAAGTCTAAGAATCGTTGCATTGATCCGTATATCGGAATGGGGCGTAACTTAGGGGCTATCCTTAACCTTTCTCTACATGGTTTTAAGTCCTTGCATATCCCAGAGACAATTGATCCTGTTTAGTTGTAGATGGTTGGGCCATCACAGAAGAAAGGTTTTGTAGTGGGTCTAAGCAGGATACGTTGAACCTTCTGTCTAATCAGGACAGAAAATGTGTTGTATCAGTTCTTAATCCAAGTCGATGCCGATCCTCTGCTTGATCAGAGCATTGGATTCATTGGTAACCACTAGGAGTAAGAAATCGACTCAAACCGCGAATACATCGCTTACATGTAGTTCCTTTACTCTGCGTTCCCGAATGCAATAAGTCCTTGGGAAAGGCAATTCTAAGGGGCGTGCTAGTTCATTCTAAGTTCAATCTGAGGGAGTTATAAATGTTCCCTGAGAGTGTATGGTTCCTTCCTATGGGCAACAACAGGAGTCTATAAGTCATAAGGGATCTATCCAAGGAAGGGAGTCTCATTCCAATCAAAACTAATCTATCATTCCTTAACATATACAGGCTTTACCCTACTCTAGGTAACTAGTAGGCTAGTCTGTAACTCAGTAGCTATAATCTAAAGCTTAAGACTATACGGTAAATGGCTTTCCATACCATTTCTACTACAGAGAGTTGTTCTATCGCTTAGGGTCAAGATTGTCTAAATGGAATTGGATTTCTTATGTCGTCAGACTCTTCAAATCTAGGAGTGCTAACTCTAGGACCAAAACGCCAAGGGCCTATGTGGCCAGTAGCATTCAGTTGTATTAAATAGAATCGCGTTCTTAGTCCCATAGTGGGATCGGAAGTGGCATGCTTGGTAGGAGGGTGGGGTGGGATAAAAACTCATTTGTAGGATGAATCCCGGGAATTACAATACTCCCGATCCAGGGACAATACCTTACAGTGAAATGAGACGGCATGCACTCCATTCCACAAATTTTGGCTACATTAAGCCCAAACCACAACACAAACATTCACATAACAAGTCGAAAAGCATCATGCATTTCATTAAACCAAAATTGTCATAATACAAGGGATATCTCCCTATAAGTATCATGACAAAAAGTACATGGGAGCTATGTCAGTCAGCTACTACAGCAACATAGGTAAACTACCAGCCTTATCAGGCTTACAAAACACAACTTAAAACAGGAAATGACTAACTACTAATAATAACATCAAGGATCGCATCGCTATTCGGAGTCTGGTGATGGAGGAGGAGCACCCTTATCCTGTAAGCAACACAGGATTGCCTTCAAGGTGCGAGTCACCTTGCCAAACTTCTTCTTTGTAACGGCCTTGGCATCAGCGACTTCTGCTCGAAGTTCTTGGACTTCCCTACGCAAAACGGTCTGACTCTCCTCCATCCGAGCAATGCGGTCGTCGATAGTAGTCTGCGCAGAAGGAGGAGGGCTCTCATCAGTATCCTGAGCCTCCTCTTCTGTTTCTTCCTGAACCTCTTCCTGAACCTCTGCTCTAGGTTCTTCTTCGCTTTGATCTTCCTCTTCATCAAAGTCATCCCCACTATCCCTTTCAAGTTGATTTTCACGGTATTGCGACCCAATCTTCATCTTGACCATTGTCGACTCATCGATGGTGTGAATCGATACCGACAATTCGGGCCCAAGTCTATAGGCAAACTCAAGCGCAATCTTGCAAATGAGTCGGCCAAAGGGAAGCGATTCGGATGTTCTCCTCGACCTGGCTATGAGAACTATCTGCCGTAAGATAAAAGTGGCCATACATACGTTCTCTCCCTGGGCCACCAGAAATAAGAAATCGACCATAAGACGTGTACATTCAATGCGGTTCGTCGACCTGGGATAGACATTGAACGTGCAGATATGATGCAGCAGGCGCAAATCCTCAGACATGAACGTCACCTTGAGGCTATTATTAGGCTACCATGGAACCAACTTACCGCACAGAAACCTGGTGCGGCGATCTCGTTCGCGTCTAGTCCTCAAATTCTTCTCACTTGGATGCACATCACCTAGAGGCACGTTGAGAAGTCGCGCAATCAATCGGACGTCGATCGTAGCCATCCGATCTCTACCAAAAGGGATTTTGAACTGCAAAGGCTCCAAGGTAGGATTCTGGATGCTAGCATAGAAGGCACGAACAGTGCTCACATTAGCACGAGCGCGAGCTTCAAAGATTGGTCCCCAGTGCGCAGCTTCAATGCGTTCGAACAACAGATACTCGCCGAACAATCGCCCATCTACGTCCGCCTCAAATAATACTCTACGATCAGTGTATTCACCATGAGGCATCTCTGATAGAATGGTTCGTCCAAGGTGTGCATGGGGATCCAAATCCCGCTTTGTACGGCACTCCAGGACTGCAGCTGGACCTGCGGCGGTGCTTGAACTTGCGGCACCACCCCGCGGTCTTCTTGATCGAGCAGGGCGGCTCGGCCCAGCCTCGTCTGTCACAGTTTTCCTCTTACCCATCAAAGATATGATGGATGAGAGTGACAAAAGGCCCAAAATGGCTTCCACAAAAGCCATGGAAAACGTTGAAAATGCGGAGAAATGGCTGCCCAATCTGAGAAAAGAAAATCTAGGTGTCGTAGAGGGTTGCTTCAAGCTTCCCAAGGCTGTACTTTCAGGGAAAAATACAAACAAAAAGATGGGATGGAGCACCTCACGATTTCAGCTATATTTGGGGGATTTTGGAGCTCCAAATGGTGAGATCTTCAAGGAAAGAGGCTTCCAATACCCAATAAATGATGGGTGGTGGTCGGGTTTGGCCAAGGAAGGTTTTAGGAGTGGTTTGGGACGTTGGGGTTTGGAATGGGTTGCTGAAAATTGAATCTAGGGCTATGTAGGGGGCTGTTTGTGAAGGAGGGGTAATATTTGGAGGTTTTCGTGAGGTGGGAGGTACCTAGGGATGGTGTGGACCTCATTTAAGGGGGTGTGCCCGAAGGACGGCACCAACAGACACCGCCGGCCGGCGATGCATCGCCCGACCGGCGATGGCATCGCCGGCCAACTTTCAAGTTGGCCGGTGGGACCCCATGGGTCTGGTCCCCCATGGTCCCAGGGTCCCAAAAAGTTAGGTCCCACCCCTTAGTTCACAATAATTTGGTCTGTATGAGCCCAAACATGTGTTCGGGACTTTCCAGGTCCACATTGCAATTCCGAATACCAAACCATATGATGCAGGATATGAATTTGGGGTAGAAGGAGCCAGTACACCTATCTAGATCCTTAGTTGCTAAAGAAAGTGAAGTTAGAATGGCCTTATGGCCATTTTTCATGAAATTTTACTATTCACTATAAAATTTGGTGAATGTACTAATTTGTATTATTTTCACATTAGGTTTGATGCCTAATATGAAATGGATAAGAAAGAAATAAAGATTGGAGTGTTTAGAGGAGGAATTTTGAAGATTTTTGGTGAAACGGGGTTTTTAAGCCCTGGCGATTGATTACTGGAGTCGTGGTCATCCCACGGCCCATGGATTCACTTTTGTGGTTTAAAACCGCTCATAGGACGTCTCCACCCGACTTCCTATAGCTTAGAAGTGATTCGGGTTGCTTTACGCGACCCGAGATACGTTATAGACTCGATCTTGCGATCGATCATATTAGACTTCGCCTATCGGCGAATCTGCAATCCTAGAAGTGTTTCTAGACCCTTCTCGCACCCACCTAAGTCAAAGGAAGCGACAGCGTACGTCGCGAGACCATAACTCAGGCCCGGTTTAATCCAAATCATGCCCTGATACCATCTGTAACATCCCGAAAATCGGGGGGTCGAGCAAAAACCCAACTCCCGAGTTCCAAAATGTTATTTATGCAACATGGATATGTATCATTGAATGTTGTCTGTGATAATGTATTAAACATGAGTGAGATTAAGCCAGAACAGCATATCATACTCCAGAGACAGTGAAATTTGCAAGCGGAAGACTGTAATAGTATGTATAACGTACATAAACTGTTGTATGTCTCCAGAGTGTGAATATATTACCAGGTTATGCACATACATGTATACTTCAAAAGTAAACAAAATGAATATACATGAGGGCGCTAAAAATTCAAAATGACGAATGTCAAAGTATCTAATCAACCTCCCTGCAATCCCGTCAATCAGAACACGCATAAAGGAGGAATCCTCCTTCTCATCATCAAGTCCAGCTCCGCCTCACAGGCCGCGCCATCATCTGCAATCACAAAAGGGACTGGTGGGTGTCCGGAAACACCATCCCGTAACGTGGGAGTGAGTGATCAACTCAGTGGGATAAGAGAGCAGGGATTAGCATGTTCACAATTCAATCACGCGATAATAGTAAAGCAGTAAATCAGACAATCCTAATACTGTTGTTAATGCAAGATGACATGACGTGATGTATGCCCTCACCGACGATCACCCTCATGCGGCAACATCTTACGACCGCGGCATGCCGCACTCCCTCAAGTGCTCCACATCTTCCAGGCACATGTAATGTCATGGTGATATGATTACCTAGTTGTTATTAGTCCATTCAAACAGCAGGATTGGGAAACTAAGGTACTTCCCTTGTATCAATCCCAACATAGATCCTGTCTAGCGTCGTCACTCCTAGTAATCTCATACGATGTATATTTCGTAGGTCATTGCAAGGGCTGCCAGGCCTGTTGCTCGCACTCGTTGCACCGCTCCCCCATCACCTTATCAATACAGGCCTACCGTACTCTACTGCAACGGAAGGGTCGTCGCCTCCCGTGGACTCAGAATACGCTCGCGGTCACTACAAAGGGCTCGTCGCCTGATCAGTGTAGGCCGACAGCTAGAATATAGTGTCCCATACCACCATAATCTGCTCACGAGTCAAGGTGCTCATTGGTCACTACGGGGAGGTTTGTGGCCCCAGCGTAGGCCGACAGCTCGACCACGGTGTCCCATACCACCATGCCTGGCTCATGAGTCTTCGTGGATCAAGGTACCACGGTTAATAGGGTTTATAATGGTAAGTTCAGTACCCTAGGTTCAAGCAGTTATGATACATACAAGGTGAACAAACATCGGCCAGTCGGGTTACTTGACGGGCTCGACTAGCGCGATCGCATCTCAAGTTGAACGACATGAAGTGCGTAAAACACTTCGCGTGGCCTAACCACTGCCGCCAACTCTCAACCCGAATCACGTTCATCGACGCGTCGTTCGTGGCTATGACCAGTCAGCCACGAATTCGCTCGGTTACCGACTGCCTGGATTAAGTCAAGTCCCACACATCTATGGAATTACATTAACACTATATACCAGGGTATTGGAATCGAAATACATCATGTGAGCATGTTAACACATGTTATAACATTCAACTTAAGCAAATCTTCAAGGCATACCTTCCATGCATATTCAACTTAAGCAAATCTTCAAAGCATACTTCCTATGCATGTAATGCAATCATGCATAAGGTCAACATGTAGGAAATCATTTAGGTCAGCATTTTAATCATGAAATCAATCTCAAACTACTACATAACATCATTCAATACAATACACACTAGTACAAGCATTTATACAAACACATACACTACACACTTAAGTCCACATATAGTATGTCGACCCAAAGTGCGCAACTTGGAGAATCTCTTCGCCAAACTGATTATGCAATCATTCCTAACTCTCTAATGCGGCGACAAACCATGTCAATCACGTCAGCAAAATATGCATGTAGACCGTACTTCCTACAAATGACTAAAATGCCCTAAATCTCATATTCTTCGTTAATTTACGAAACAGGAAACGGAGAGCATGTTGTACATGTCAAACGGCGATGCCGTCGATAATCTACTATTAAACGACATTGAAAGCATTGTAAACCGTCAATCAAAGCGTCTAAAATCCTCACCTTATGTCTTGTAGACTCGGGAATTGAAACGGAGCGTATACGCTTCGTCTACGGCGAATAAGGAGCCTAATACACAAGATCCATAAGCTACATCGCTATGGAAACAAGGGAAACTCAAATCAACAACTATTTAGGGTATTCACTTACCTAAGATCGTGGTGGAATCGCCGGGAAGGTGGTAGAGGTGTGTTGCTTAAGCACGTGCAACACGTAGCACAAGTGGCAGGAAGAACTCCCCCACTCTCTCACAATCTCTCACTTTTTTTCCCTCTCCCAAGCTAGGGCTTCTCTCAAATTCGGATGGGAGAGAGGAGTGAGGGTTTCAACCCCTTTTATAGCCTACAACATGCCCAAAATAGGCTTGGGAACAATGTTTACTTGGTGCCTAACCAAATCGGGGCCGTTTCGGTCCAAAAGGGCATTTCTGAAGGTCCCCTGGCCAAAGGCGGTCGGACTTAAGCTCATGCATACTGGATCTAGCACACATCCAGTTTTCAGACCGGTAGGGTTCCCAGATCGCACGTGGCGGTCCAGTTTCAGTTTAACGGTCATCGCACCAAGATCAGGCCTATAAGTCTCGTGATATATAATAGATATTTTTCCTGATCCAAGGGTGTAATTTGGCTGTATTCTGACGGTCAGAACGCTCAATACTGATGCGTCAAATTGTGTGCCAGATTTGAATTTCAAATTCCAATTCTAACCCTATTCTCACTCTCTTCAGTCCGGGCTCAATGAAATAGCCTGTGATTATCGGTTTGACTTGATTTTTGGAATGAGTGTCAAGTCCAGCTAGACGGTTCTAACGGTCTAAGATAGGAGGTATCGGACCTTCGACGCGCGGTCTAAATCCAATATAAAAATTCAATGTGGTCTAGAGGACAAACCCGCTTAGAGTTTGATCCGAGGTTATAGAGTATTCTAGAGTCATTGGTTCTACTCGATTTGGGTCTTGTAGAACGTATTTAAAGTGATCAGGGACTGTTTCCCAGCCACTCCAACGTTGCGCTAGCTAACTTATGCTTAGTTTCTAAAGAAATTTATCCTAAGTGGTTTCTTTGACTATGGAATTGGGTTCTGAACGATTTTTCAGGTGTTTAATTGACCCACTGCCTAAGGACGTCAAATCCCAGGTTAGCCAAAATCCGGGGTGTTACACATAGCAATCCAAAATGCCATATGTCGTGGATGAAATGCAATATGCGATGTAAATAAAATAACCAAGCTGGAGTGAAGTCGGGATGATAATATGTAGTATCGCAAGCTTTGCGGTCCATCACAAGGGAATTCTATCCAAACCAGTCCCATACCTAAATTGGATAGTCAAACATAATGTGGTAAACTCCTGATCTCAGATTAATTGCATGCCCAACCAAAATCCTGGCCTTGCAAAGGTGAAAGTGCACCTACTACGTGCCCTGATTTGTCAATTACGTTGCAAGTTGAGTCACTCGGACAACAGCGCCTAACAAGAAGATCAAGTCAAGCGTCTGCCTCAACTGGATGTGTGGAAGCTCGTCATAGGTAAATCATAGCCTCACATCTCATGTCCCAAAACACCAGGTGATTAAAACCCTTAAAAAGAACTAGAGAATCTTAGGGTTTTAGTGTAAGAAAACTTTTTATCAAAAAGGAAAATCTTTAAAGTTTTTCTTACACTGTCGATTATATCGATTACCCCTTCGATATGATCTACCAGCTCTGTCGATGTCCTCGGCATCTCAATCGATACAATCGAGTGAGGATAAAAAGCGTCCAACAATCAAACAATCATTTGGACGATTTATCGATATATCGACTGGTGAGTCGATATCATCGATATTCGAATATCGATCCTATCGGAAGAGGATCGATACTATCGACAGACTGCTTTCCGGTGCCTCTGTTTTTCAAAAGAAAACTAACATAAGCTTTGATATATCGATGACTGTCCGATTCAATCTGAACTCAAATATCAATCATATCGGAAGTCAGTCGATCATATCGATTGTGGCCATATGTTTTCATCAGCATGAATTTCGGGTTGTTTTTAATGTTGATCAGGGTGCTAGTTGATAAATCGATATCCATATATCGATTATATCGAGACCTCATCGATTGGATCGAGTCTGGATAAAAATCGTCCAGCAAGCTTATAGGTAAATCTATACGATTTATCAATCCCATCGACAAGGTCTCCGATATGATCGATATACAAATTCTGATGACATCGACTGTTCCCCGATCATATCTGTAGAACCTAAAATTCTTCAAGGCTTCTCTCTTATTTTCACCTGTCGATAGATCGATCCATCGCTCGATGGAATCGGAGTTCAAAATCTGATAACATTGATGTGTGTTTCGATCCCATCGACTAGTTGGCGAAAGGTTTCCAAAAGCGAAATGACAATTGAGTTTGTATCATTGAGAGGTCTGCCGATACAATCAAGAGTATATGCTCGATCATATCGATGACTGCTCGATGATATCAAACTCTGTCATAAATATGACGGTTTAGATCCGTTGGAACCTTTTGCCTATATATATAGAGATTAGTCTTTGTTGCTGGTAGAGAAAGAAGAGAGTGCTTTTGAGAGTTTTAAACTTCCTATCATTTACCTTAAGCCCTTTCTCTCAGGAAGTTCATCCTCCAATCCACCCTCATCATTGATATTTCATAGAGTGGATTGGGGAATGAACTTCTGCATTTAAGGATCCTTCAGCTACTACCTTAATGACAAATCATTAAGCTGGGATGCCTTGAATGGATAGATGATGGAAACCACTCTATCTTCCTTATAGGAAAATCTTTAGAGAATGGTATTCCATCATAACCTTGACCCAACCTAAAGCCTAGTATAGATATATCTTTGTGTTGCGGATTAAGGGAGCTGAAGACTTCATCAACAAGAAGGAGATCTTCATCACTGTGCTAAAAGGGACTCATCAACTTATCTGTAAGTACTAAGAGTCCAGATGACACCCGTGATCATTTCTTCTAGGATTGGGTTTTAAGTGTTGCTCACCCTTTGAAGCCCTTGAAGGAGGCTTCCGACGGGAGTGTACGTGCGGGGTGCGTTGTGTGGACCCTTGCTCTGTGGAGAGCATAAACATCTGGTTAGGAGTACGCCAGCAAAACTCCAGGGTTAGAGGTGAACCGAGTAGAAACCTCCGGGTGCGTTGTGTGGACCCTTGCCCTGTGTGGGCATAAACATCTGGTTAGGAGTACGCCAACAAAACTCCAGGGTTTGAGGTGAACCGAGTAGAAACCTCTGTAAAGGTTGAAGGTGAACCTGATTTAAAACCTTAGGTTTGAGGTGAACCATGAGAAACCTCCTTAGTGAAATCTAGTCACTCAAGGGTTAAGTGTGGAAGCTGGGAGGGGAGCAGACAAGTAGTCGAACCACTATAAAAATGAATGTGTTTGTGTTTGATTCTTGTGCTTAATTATCTTTGTGATTATATTAATTACATTCATATCTGGTCACACTTCACACACAGTCACATCTATCATAGACTATAACTACTTCATGCTTATCATCTAAATAGTTCTGTGATTGGATCCTCTACTAGGCTTGGAAGCCAATAGAGTTAATTTTGAGTAATCCTTATCTATACCCTGAGATAGGATTGGTATGATAGGATTTCTAATAATTCATAAAAACTTTAAAAAGTCCTATTCACCCTCCTCTAGGACATATTGACATATCTCTACTTTAACTTAAGCAGTCTTCACCGGTATTTCAATTGGTAGCAGAGCGGGTCTCTCTTTAAGGGTTTCACCGCCTAGAGAGTGATCTTGACTGAAGTAGAAATATGGCCAAAGGAGAGGGCTCATCTGTCATTAGACCTTCAGTATTTAATGGATCAAATTATGCTTACTGGAAGGCTAGAATGCACTACTTCCTGAGATCTTTGGATCATGAAGTTTGGGATACAGTTGAAAAAGGATACGAGGTACCATCCCAACAAATTGTACTTGAAAATGAAACCATAATCACTAAACTCAAACCTAATGAGAAGTGGACGACGTTTGACAAAGAACAGCGAAATGCTGAAGCAAAAGCAATGACGCCATCTACTGTGCCGTGTCCCAAGATATATTCAATCAAATAAGTATGTGTGGGACATCCAAGGAAGCATGGGATTTACTGGAAACAACCCATGAAGGCACAAGCACTGTGAAGAGGTCTAAACTACAACGCTTAACTTCACAGTTTAAAAATCTCAGGATGGAAGAGCATGAGACATTTATGGAGTTTTTCACCAAATTGAACATCATTTGTAACTCCATGAGTGAATTGGGAGAGAAGGTTCCGGCACCTAAAATATGTAGAAAAATCTTAAGATCCTTACCAGAATGGTTCAATCCCAAGGTAACAACAATTGAGGAGTGTAGAAATATTGATGAAATGAAAGTAGAAGAACTAGTAGGTTCCTTACAAACTTTTAAACTACACTTCACACAAACCCAAAAATCCAAAAACATTGTCCTAAAAATTTCTAAGAAACCAAAACATGAGGATAGTGAGAGTGAAAAGGAAGATGAAGATGAGGAAGTGGCTCTGCTGGCACAAAGATTTAGAAGATTCTTTCAAAGGAATCGCGGTCGCCCCTCTAGAGGTAGAAAGGTGGATGACAAACCTCCTACAGGAAAATTTGGGAAAAGAAACAAAGAACCACAATGTTATGCCTGTCATGAGTATGGACACATATCTACCGAATGCCCAAACAGAAAAACCAAGGGCAAGGCTATGGCTGCCACATGGGATGATAAGGAAGAGTCAAACTCAGAAATATGTGACTCAGAGAGTAATGATGATCAAAATCCTTTGAAAATTCTTATGGTCTCTACCACTCCAATTATTCCCATGGAATCTGAAAGAAAAGAAGAACAACAAGCCATTGAATCATTTTCATCTGACAATGAGGAAATTGAAGAAGAAGAAGATAAAGAGAAAAATGAATTGCAAGATGCTTATAATCAACTATACATTCATAGCATCCACATCCTTAAAAAAATCGGCATGACTGAAAACAAAAAGAAATTGTTGCAGAAAGACTTGGACAGAACCTTAGAAATAAACATACATTTATCCAATGATTTGCAACAATATCTCATAGATAATGATCAATTAGAAAGAGAAAACCTATCCCTAAAAGGAGAATTATCAAAACTTATGAACAAAGATGAACTGCTAAGAGATGATAATGCAAAACTCAAAAATGAGAACCACTCACTTTGTATTGACTTAGAAAATTCCAGAAAATTTACCGAGATAAACTACAAGTTTTCTCAGAGTGGTAAAAAACTTAAAAGAATGTTAGGGATAAGAAGGCCTAGAAAAGATAAGAGTGGCCTAGGGTATGAGAAAATCAAAATGAAAACTGGAAAATCTGTTGCTTCAGGTAGCAATACAAGAACTTCTCCAGTTTGTCATTTGTGTGGTGATATGGGACATTACAAGTCTGAATGCTTAAAGACAACTTCTTATAACTTTGGTCAAATTCACATTGATAAACTTAATCTGACCAAAGTAATGCAAAATACCCATTTATCACCCAAAATGGAAGACAGAACGAAGAAATCACTGGATCAAGTTGGTGAGATAACAAAAGTCACCACAGTAAAAACTTCTGTCTCAAGGTGGAGAGTGAAAGAAAAACTGAACTCCGTACCCTGAATTATTGAGCATATAAGAACACGTTCAGATCTTGCATCGAAATCTGGATAATTGGTGAAATGATGCAAATTTTTGCAAAGTCCTCAATGTTACGTCTGAGGTTGGAGACCTCTAAATTTTGTATATAAACATTATCATGTTTATATTTGTACAGAACTGGTGCATTTTTTTTGACATATACTGATTAAGTCAAGAAATATACAATAGCGTGTCAAAATTAGGAAAATTCTGAATAGCACATACTGTCAATACAAGTGATGGTCTTCTTCGATTTCATCGACTAAGGATCGATACAATCGACGACTGTTCAGAATGTGAAAAGCCGTGTGACCATGGATAACATCAAGGGTAGTCTCGATAGCATCGATCGACAACTTCTCGATACAATCGATAGGTTGGACGATATGATCGACAAATGGCGCCCGATAAAAGCCAGTAGAATAAAAAAAAGGGGTTTTTCAAAAGGCGGTTCTGTTGTCTTCCCTGTCCGATCCTCTCGACCAATCATCCTAAGCCAAGTGGGACTAGCCAAATCTCTCCACAAACCAGGTAATATTCTTCCAATATCATCAGAATATTTTTCTCTTAGTTTGTTGGGGTTTTTTTTCATTTTTCTCAATATTTCAAATAGCCTTTTCTTTCACATGGGAAAGGACAAAAATGTGGCATCCGGTCCAGGGGAATCTTCAAGAGGTACTCGACAAAAGGTCCTTGCCTCAAGGGAGAGAGCAAGGATCCCGGACAGTGGGACCCCCACACGGCAAAGATCACGACGCAGTGGGTCCCAAACCAAAATTTCTGAACCGTCTCAACCAGTGCCTTCTCCTCCTACTGTCCAACGGCCACCAAAATATGCCAATATGAAGTTGATCTTTGAGAGAAAAGTAGACAAGGAGTGTTTAACACCCTACAAATTAGAACCTCTGTTTGCTGCAATTGGTTGGCTGTCCATCCTGAATTTTGGTGGACCATGCCAACTGGAAAGAACACGCAACTTCTTCGCTGCATGTCATTCCCCGGTGGCTGACCCTCCTTCCTTCATGGTATCCATGGATGGTGATGATGTATTTATCACCCCTGGAACCATAGCACAGATTCTCAATCTACAAATGGTCCAGGAGGCCTTCTAAACTGGGATCTGGACCTTCCAGATGTGCGCTCCAAAATGACCAAATACCTATGTCATAACCGAGATATCCCATGGCATAAAGGGAATGCCCTAAAAGCTAGGTATATGGAGCCCCAGTTCAGAGTCATGCATGGAATTTTTACCACTAACCTGTACCCAAGAAGCACGAACCGATTAGATCTAACAAGTTTGATTGTGATGATAGTCTACTCTATTGCAACCGGGACAGATATCTGCCTTCCAACCTTGATTGTCAATCAGTTCGTCAATTCCATACATACTTCCAGAGATTTGCATCTGCCATATCCCTATATTATCAGTAGAATCTGTCAAAGCATTGGCTTTCCGTACACAGCTGATCCCATTTTCTCGCTCAAAGTTTTCAATAAGAAGAATATTCAAAAAATTAATCTGATATTTCATGAGTACAAGGAGGAAACTGAGGAAGACATTCATGCAGAAGGGGAAGGAGGAGAAGGTGGTGATCCCATGGAAGGAGATGCAATGGTTGACTATGCACCTCATGGACCAGATGTTGCTCCGTCCACATGAACTGCTGGGTATGGTAAAAGGCTCAAACTAGACAGGATTGGGGCCATTCAGAAGGACATGCACTCAGTAAAGGAACGACTCACTATTCTGGAAAGAATGGTTCAAGGAGTTCATAGCACAGTCCAACAATTGGTGGATCTACTAACGTGTCGACGGGATGACACGATGTCATCCCATTCTGCTCCTTGATGCCGGATTCATTCATGCTATCATGCACACCTTACTCTTATTTTTGCATATGAACATCAGTATCTTTTTGGATGTTCTATGCTCTCAGTGGTGTGTATGACAGTTTCTATTTTTTTTAACTGTTTTCTCTTTGGATGAATATGCCCACGGTTGGGCTAAAATACTGGTTTATTTTTGTGTGCCCTCCAATGGGCTTTATTTTTGGTTGGTTAAAATTGCTGTTGTTTGGGACAGCATTGGATATTTCTGCCAATCTTGGGCAGCTTACTTTACATATGACTGAATCTAGTTCTTTTATTCCTACCATTTGAATTTCTGTCTCCCTAGTTTATTGAAGATTTGGGGTTAGGGTCTGCATGTTTATCTTATGCCTTAAGTGCTCTATTAACTCCATACTGGGTCTTCATTGATGTATGCTTTACACTGTTCTCATTTAAATACATCTATCTCCCTTATGGTTCTCCCATAAGCTTCAATCTTCAGTCAATATCACGTCTTATGTGTTTGTCAATGATAGACAAAAAGGGGGAGAACAATTCAAACACCCCGAGCGGAAATTGTATATCTGTGTTGCAGGTGTTAGGGGGAGCAGCCGCAAGAACAAAGGAGGAGTTTTTGAAGTAAGGGGGAAAACTTACTGGGTGTGTACATGGGTGTTTAGAATTTGTAAAATTGTATTAATACATGTATACACAATTTAGGATATATCTGTCTAGATATGTTCTTAGGGTGTTTTGGGTATTTTGTCACGTAATTGACAAAGGGGGAGATTGAAAGTGCACCTACTACGTGTCCTGGTTTGTCAATTACGTTGTAAGTTGAGTCAGTCGGATAACAGCACCTAACAGGAAGATCAAGTCAAGCATCTGCCTCAACTGGATGTGTGGAAGCTCGCCATAGGTAAATTATAGCCTCACATCCCATGTCCCAAAACACCAGGTGATTAAAACCCTTAAAAAGAACTAGAACATCTTAGGGTTTCAGTGTAAGAAAATTTTTTATCAAAAAGAAAAATCTTTAAAGTTTTTCTTACACTGTCGGTTATATCGATTACCCCTTCGATATGATCGACCAGCTCTGTTGATGTCCTTAGTATCTCAATCGATACAATCGAGTGAGGACAAAAAGCGTCCAGCAATCAAACAATCATCTGGACGATTTATCGATATATCGACTGGTGAGTCGATATCATCGATATTCGAATATCGATCCTATCGGAAGAGGATCGATACTATCGACAGACTGCTTTCCGGTGCCCCTATTTTTCTAAAGAAAACTAACATAATCTTCGATATATCGATGACTGTCCGATTCAATCTGAACTCAAATATCGATCATATCGGAAGTCAGTCAATCATATCGATTGTGGGCGCATGTTTTCATCAGCATGAATTTCAGGTTGTTTTTAATGTTGATCAGGGTACTAGTCGATAAATCGATATTCATATATCGATCATATCGAGACCTCATCGATTGGATCAAGTCCAGATAAAAATTGTCCAGCAAGCTTATAGGTAAATCTATACGATTTATCGATCCCATCGACAAGGTCTCCGATATGATCAATGTACAAATTCTGATGACATCGACTGTTCCCCGATCATATCTGTAGAACCTGAAATTCTTCAAGGCTTCTTTCTTATTTTCACCTGTCGATAGATCGATCCATCGCTCGATGGAATCGGAGTTCGAAATTCGATAACATCGATGTGTGTCTCGATCCCATCGACCAGTTGGCGAAAGGTTTCCAAAAGCGAAATGACAATTGAGTTTGTATCATTGAGAGGACTGCCGATACAATCGAGAGTATACGCTTGATCGTATTGATGACTGCTCGATAATATCGAACTCTGTCATAAATATCACCGTTTATATCCGTTGGAACCTTTTGCCTATATATAGAGAGATTAGTCTTTGTTGCTGGTAGAGAAAGAAGAGAGTGATTTTGAGAGTTTTAAACTTCCTATCATTTACCTTAAGCCCTTTCTCTCAGGAAGTTCATCCTCCAATCCACCCTCATCATTGATAGTGAATGGATGAATGAGTCAGTATGCAACTATACTCAGTAGCCTTCCAGCATAGTAGCTTGCCTACAACTGGTAGCTCGCACAGTGTGGTAGCTCGCCCAGGCCTCAACCCCGCTCACATCAGTGTCCGCCCACATGTACAACAGTGATGGGGTGTTATAATATCATGTTAGTCTTTATATCAAGTTCACATATCAATACGGTTCCTCTCTGAAAAATCACCGGGGTCTATTACACTTCACACTGACTGCCACCTCCTTAGCCGCACAGCCCGGCGAGTGGAAGAGACCACACTATCTGCCTGACTAGTAGTCTGTCAATACCTACCCGGCTCGTCGATAGCGGACTCATTTATGAGCTGGTCAAACTCAGCCTAGCTTACAGCCCCCTCACTCAGGCAGATAAGGCCACACCCCCTTCCAACCGACCACGACATAGTGGGAGACACGGCCTCATGGTATAGCCACTGGGGCTCATATTTCACTCAGTTTAGACGTTGGAGCATCTCCTGACCTCAGAGGATTCTAAGACTTTCATCCAAGGACATCCTAAGTGCCCACAGTGCTAGAACTAAGTATTTTTGGTGTCCCATCTAGCCTTCCACGATGTGCCTGTGGAGGCCACGGCCTTGATGTCGCTAAGGCGTACAATGAACAAGTCACACATATGTGAGATGCATGAGTCACACTATCTAGTCATGCAGTAATCCTGTGCGTACTAGGCGATAATGTGGGGCACTCTGTCTCATAAGGAGTCTTGTAAATGGTCTGCCCAATAGCGTATGCTATGATCAAACATTCCTTATATCAAGCATACATATGATGCGTATGGGCACGAATCATAGAGTTACACTAAGCATGTTATAAGGTGATGAACTACTCTCACAACGAATATGGGCCTAGACGGCCTACACATAACAAGTATGGGCCTATCAATGAGCCCTAAGGAGAGTCATAATGCGGACATTTAACCAACATTATTCTTACAATGTGATGTCAAACCATCATTACTCCCAAGGCATGACCCGCCATAAACTTTATTACATAAAATAATATGGAATCACACATTACAATGGACCTTATATACATCCCATTGGGCCTCAATCCATGGACCTCAAATACATCAATGAGACGTATCAAATGGGCTTCATATATATCAAGGTGAGCCTCGACAATGGGCCTCATACACATCAAGGTGGGCCTCAACAACGGGCCTCATATATATCAAGGTGGGCTTCAACGGATGGGCCACATATACATCAAGATGGGTCTCATCTCATGCGCCGAAAATATATCATAATGGGTCACAACATATGAGCTAGAAACACATCACAATGGCTCACGACCCACGGGCTTCAAATACGTAATAGGTGGGCCCCATCACATAGGTCATAAATACATTACATCAAACCTTGCCCATGGGCCTCAAATACATAACAGGTGGGCCCTGCACTTGGGACTCAAAACATGCAACAGGTGGGCCCTGCTCATGGGTCAAAGATACATTATGATGAGTCACATGTTTATCAAAATGGGCCTCTCGATTGGGCTAGAAAATACATCAAAGTGGGCTCGACGAATGGGCCACAAAGTACATCAAGGTGGACCTCACAGATGGGCCACAAAATACATCAAGGTGGATCTCACAGATGATCATATCACGGAGTGGCCCGGTGTGATGTGTTTAAGATCCAACCAATTCATAAGTTAACATAGAGCTAGATAAAGTGAAAGTAAAATATAATCTTAATTGGAAGCTAATGTGGATCCTAAGAAGTTTGAACGGTGGATGTCCCTGTCTCCACTATTTTCAATGGTGGGGTCCACTTGAACCTTAGATTTGACTCATTCTTAGTCTCAAGCCCTAAAATGGGCTTTCAAAATGGTTGGATGGCTTGGATGCAACACATGCATCATGGTGGGTCCCACCGTCTAGTAATGTGGATGGTGTGGAGAGAACACATACATCATTGGGGGATCCCACCGTCTAGTGGTGTGGACCGTGATGACAAAACACATACACCATGCTGGGTTCCACCGTCCATGACATGAAACACATACATCATTGGTGGGTCCCACGTGGGGCCACCATAACGTTTGTTTGTCATTTAACTATTGATATGGTCACACAGACTTGGATGAAAAGGAAAAAAATAAATTTCATATTAATCCAAAACTTCTGTGATACCCAAAAGGGTTTCAATGGTAGACATTTAATCACACTGTTTCCTGCTGTGTGGGCCACCTAAGCTATGTATATGGTCGATTTTTGGGGTGACCACTAGTTAGAGGGAGGCCCACCAAATGCATGGCTTTGATGTTCTACACACATCACAGTGGGGCTCACAATTGGGACCCACGGTCCCTAGCTAACCGTGCACGTCCTCTGGACGGTTAGCGGCAGCAGCAGGCACTGCTATTGCTCTCTCTCTTTTATATATATATTATTATTTTTTTAAAAATCAGTTTTTCCATGGTTTTTCATATGTGGGGCCCGCATCAAGTGAATCCACTCCAGCCATTGCATTTCAGGGCTTAAGATAGTCCAAACAAGCCCAATATTTGGCACGTTTTGGCGAGTAGAAACATCAAGGTGGATTTCAATGGTAAAAACTACTGTTTTCAATGGTATGGCCCACTTGATAATCAGATTGACATCATTTTTCAACTCAACACCTAAAATGATCTGGGGAATGGTATGGCCTGCTTGATAATCTGTGGATTGGCTCAATGCATCGAGGTGAGGCCTGTATGAGCGGCCCACCTAAAAGCTTTAACAACCAAAGTATATATATTTTCTTTTTGATACACTCACTATCTGCTCACACTTCACAAACCACGTCCAGCGTCTCTGGACGTTGGATGGTTGAATATAATACATTATTTAAGGTGGGCCCCACCTACGGATGTGTTGCCTAGGAGGGCCACCAAAAGGTTGGATAGTGTGGATAAGACATACATCAAGGTGGGGTCCATTCGAGTGGGCCACACAACTACATCATCACATAAAAAGAAAAAGACATAGAGAGAGAAGGAGAGAGGGACACGTGTGATGGAGGGCTCTGCCACTATGAGCCCTCCCTTGTATTCAATCATACATCAAGTGGGTCCCAATACATGTGAGCCCACTAAATCGAAGATCAATGGTGGAGATCCTTCTTCACCAAAATGGAAGGTCTAGATCACCTCTATTCATGCAAGAAAAATAAACATCATGATGGGGTCCATGGAGAATGGCCCCATCATGGAATGCTCATGAGAATTAAGGTGGGCTGTGGGCCATCGGCCACACCTAGGGTTCAAAGTGAGATCCATAGCATCAATCGGTAGGCTTCACTTGGCCCATCATAAAAACATGTAAATCTAGCCTAAAAAGCACCCACCATTCGATCTTCTTGGTTCGATGGAACGTTGTTCTCCTTGTGCCTCTATTTAATGGAAGATGAAGAGATAAATGGCCAGGATGAAGGATTTTGGGGTGGGAAGTGGGCCACACGCATCTCACTTTCTCTCTTGGAAAACCATGGACGTTCACCACTTTGCTTGGGATTTTTTTGTGAAGAGAAAGAGAGAGAGAGAGAGAGAGAGAGAGAGAGAGAGAGAGAGAGAGAGAGAGAGAGAGAGAGAGAGAGTTGTAAGGAGAGAGAGTGATGGGTGATAGATGTGAGTTGAATGATGGGTGATGTGACTGACTTGTTGACTTTTGGGATAGGTTGCTTGACTTGTGGAGAAAGAAAGCATGGGTTGCTCTTGTACTTGACATGAGGTGATTGATTGATTGATGGGACATGTTGTAGAGATTCTCTTGGGATTGCAAACGCGTAGTATTTTTCTCAAAATGGACGTAGACCCACATCTCTTAGCCTGGGTATCACCTTGGTGCGTAATACGTGGCGTTAGAACCGCAGCGACGGTGTGGTCGCAATGGTACAAGTCTTGGGTCGAGCCGACTCTGATATATGGGACACGACTCAGTATCAAGCACAAATACTGATAATAGATAGTGCGTTGCCAAAATTCGACCAGGAGGACCGTGAAAGCCTACGGAATAGTATGGGCTAGGATACGGGTCTTACAACAGGGCCTGTGGGTTCTGTCATAAGGTATGTGTTACATCATGTCCGTCCATTTAAAGAGACCATTACGGGGCTAAGCCCTGCCGGACTGAACCATCGTCCACTAGCTGAAGGACCGCCCACCCTGTTGTATGTATTTAATCCCAGTCGTTCAGCTAGTGGGCCACGTGTAGTGGGACCCAACCCCGATGCATTTGTTATATCAGGTGGCCATGTGTGTGGACCCCACCACAATGCATTTGTTATTTCTACCGTCCATCCAAACATCCAGCGTCTAGATGCTGGACGATGAAGGTCTTAAAAAAAAAATTAATATAATAATTGATATATATATTATAATATATATGATATATTATGGTGGGCCCCACAGGCGACCCACCTTTGTGGGGTGTTGATTGGACGGTGTACCTGTATTACTGTCAGTAAGTTCCTGGCCCATCTTAATGAATGTGGGGAAAATTTCACACTGTCCAGCCCCTTTTCAGTCCATATGGGACCCACCCCACACATGTTGCACGTGTGGAGGTGGGATCACCTGATGAGGTATGTGTTTTATTCATCCGTCCATTTGGACGATGGTTGGGTGGGACCCACTCTGATGTATGTGTTTTATATATACGCCGTCCACTTGTTTTGCCAACGTGGACACTATCATGATGTATTATTTCATCCACACCATCCAAATTATGTTGGATTGTGCTGTCCAATGTTTGGACGTGCCGGGTAATGTTTAGATGGTGCTGATTTACTTAGGCAATGTTTGGATGGCACTGATTTAAATGGAAAATGTTTGGATGGTGTTGTTGTACCTGGACAATGTTTAGATAGTGTTGATCATCATTAGTGGGCCATGTGCCTCATGGAATGATAGTGTACAGTGATACACATGTTACGCCTACAGCTATTAAAATGATTTTGGTGTGGCCCAAGCCCACTTGAGAACCATTGGTGTGGCCCATCCATGAGTCCCATCATGATATATTTTAGCCCATGGGCGGGGCCCACCTATTTGTATTGTTAGGCACATGTCACGTGGCCCACTTGTTGTATATGAGGCCCAAGCAGTGCGACATACTTGTTATATATGAGGCCCACATATGAGGCCCATGGTGATGCATTTACGGCCCATTTAATGAGGCTCATTGCGATAGGTTAGAGCCTCATGAGCGAGGCCCATTATGATGTATTTGAGGCCCATGGACGTGACCCATTATGATGTATTTGAGGCCTACGGGCAAGGCCCATTTGAGGCCTACGGGTAATTCCCATTATGATGTATTTGAGGCCTACGGGCAACCATTTGATGTATTTGAGGCCCAGATACAAGGCCCATTTAATGCATATGAGACCCATGTGTAGGGCCTATATGTTATGTATTTGAGGCCTATGTACAGGGCCTACCTATTGTGTATATGAGGCCCATGAGTGAGGCCCATTGTGATGTATTTGAGGTCCATGTAATGCGGCCCAATGTGATATATATGTAGCCCTTGTGTGAGGCCCAATGCGATGTATTTATGGTTGTTGTGATGTATTTATGGCCCGTGTGAAAAGCCCATTGTTGTGAGGCCCATTACGATGTATATTAGGCCTTTGTTTGAGGCCATGGGCCCACTTTATGTTTGACTATTTATGGATCACCCCTTGGGAGCAATGTTGGTTAAATGTCCACATTGATAGGCGATGATGGTTAAATGTCCCCATTGTGACCTTCCCTTACACCAATTCCAATTATCGAGACCGATTCCGTTTGTTAATTCTAATTGTCGAGGCCGATTTCGATTACTGAGACTGATTATTGAGACCCATCTGATGTATATGTGGCCCGTAGTTAAGGCCCATTTGATGTGTGTTCGACCTGTGTTTGAGGCTCAATGTGATATATATGTGGCCCGTATTTGAGGCCCATTGTGATGTGTATTCAACTTGTGTTTAAGGCCTAATATGATGAATATGAGGTCTATGTGATGAGGCCCATTGTGATGCATTGAGGGCCAAGAGATGGAGCCCATTGTGATGTATATTAAGCTCGTGTGAGAGGTCCATCATGACATGTATTAAGCTCTTGAGTGAGGCCCATGGCGTTGTATATTATGCACTTTTGTGAGGCCATGGGTCCAGTGTATGTTAGGCTCTATGTGGGCCATTCCTTGGGAGAAATGTTGGTTAAAGGTCCACATTATCGAGGTTGATCGTCAATGCCAGTTATTGATACCGATTATGAGTATGTGACAGCATAACATCATGATACATGCCCATATGCATCATTTGCTTGTTTGTTATGAGATGTGGTTGACCATTGCATATGTCATTGGGCAGGCTGTTATGAGACTCCCCGATAGGCGGAGGTTATCTCACATGAGCGCATGATGTGCATAGGATTTATGCATGACTGAATTGTATGACTCATGCATCTTACATTGTGTGTTGTGATTACTATATGCCCTAGTGACATTAGGGCTGTAGCCTCCACAAGGATATCGTGGATGGCCAGAGGGGACACCAAAAATATGTTATTACCATCGGGCTGCCATAGATGGCCCTGGGTGAAAATTCTTAAACCTTCTTGGTACCGGATGATGCCCCAACGTTGAGACCGAGTGGATATATATGAGCGCATGAGGGCCATATACCAGTAGGCTGCATCTCCCACTATGTTGTGGTTGATTGAGAGGGGGTGTAGCCTTACCTACTTGAGGGAGTAGGCATAGCTAGGGTGAGTTTGACCAGCTCATGAATGGGTCCGTTATCGATGTACCGGGTAGATATTAACTAACTACTGGTCAGGCGAATAGTAAGGTCTCTTCTACTTACCCAGTTGTGCGCGTGATGGGGTAGTAAGCTGGTGTAGAGTGTACTAGACCCTAGTGATGATCCTAGAGGTGAACAATACTAATATGTGGACTTATTGGGTAAGAGTTGCATACTTATTCATTCATTCATTCACTATCCACTCGGGCTGGTGATGCGTAACTATTTGTTATGTGTGCCTTCGCAATGGCTAAGATTTCGACTGAGGGCACAACTAACCTGAGATTAGTAGTTTACCACATTGAGTTTGACTATCCAAATTTAGGTATGGGACTGGTTTGGATAGAAGTCCCTTGTGATGGACCCCATAGCCTACGATACTATGTACTATCATCCCGACTTCACACTCCAGCATGGTCATTCTATTCGCACTACATATCGTATTACAACCACGACATATGGCATTTTGGGTTACTATATTTCTACATTTATATGACCTAGATAAGGCTGATGGTATTCGTAGCTCTTTCGAATTACATATTGTATTGCATCCTTGATATCTGATATCTGGTTCATTATGTTTTCTCATTACATAGCTGATTTACATTACTTTCTCAGTATATAACATTGACTTGCTATGTCTTTTTATTGCATATCCTAGATGAGGTTAATAATATTTTTATGGACTTACATTATTTCCACTTACTCTGATATCATATGATTCATGCCAGTAATTTCGATATTTATGATTAAGGCATTGTAATGAATACTTGACACTTATCTTGTGCACATACTTACACCACGCTCTAAGATTTCTATATGCTTATGCACGATAGATGCGTGTAGGACGCAATCGAGCTGGGGTAGGAGCGTGCGGCAGAGCTTCTGGAGATTTTATTATATGCGGGTATTTCCTTTTCAGTATTGTACTCAAATTTTTATATTAGTGGATATGTGGTGATGATGTTGTTCTTATGATTTGGGTATACTTGTGGTTATGCTTCTTATAAAACAAATTCATGTTGAAATCCTCCTTATAGGATCTCAGGATCAGAATTTGGCGTATGAGCGCTGGGAGTTGAGAATGGGGTACTAGGAAGGCTTTTGATACCGGATTCGGTGATCGAAAATTTTTTAAGCCCGGTTTCTGAGTTTGGGGTGTGACAACTGATGTCTACTCCAAATCATACATGGGGTAATTCAACTCATGGACCTTGAGCTGGCGAGACGCATAAGCCACCGGCTTCCCGTGCTGCATCAAACAGCACCTAAACTAATATGCGAGGCATCGGTAAAAACCACGAATCCTTCACTCCCAGAGGGAATAGTGAGGATAGGTGCGGACGTTAGATGGTCCTTCAACTCCACAAATGCCTACTCACATGTGTCGCTCCAAATGAACTTGGCTCCCTTCCGAGTCAACTTGGTCAACGGGGCTGTAATAAAGAAGAATACCTTAACAAAACGTCGGTAGTAGCCCGCTAAACCAAGGAAACTGCAGGTCTTGGAAGCATTCTTGTGCTGGCCTCATTGATGCATGACATCAATCTTCGAGAGGTCAACTGCGATGCCTTACCTAGATGCCACATGACCAAGAAACTTCACCTCTTGCTAGAACTCGCACTTCTCCAGCTTCGTGTAAAGTTGGTGTGAGCAAAGGGTCTGCAAAATAATCTCTAGATGCTACTCATGCTCCTCATGGGTCCTCGAATATATCAGAATGTTGTCAATGAACACCATAACAAACTGATCGAGATACAGATGAAATAACTCTTTCATCAACTGCATGAATACCGCGGGCGCATTGGTCAGTTTAAAGGACATGACTTGACACTCAAAATGACCATAGCGTGTCTTAAAGGCTATCTTCGGAATATCCTCCTCATGGACCCGAATCTGATGATAACCAGAGCGCATATTAATCTTCAAAAATAATTGTGCACCCTACAGCTTATCAAACAAATCATCGATCCTCGGGAGCGGATACTTGTTCTTGATCGTGACCTTGTTGAGATCACAATAATCCACGCAAAGCCTCAATGAGCCATTCTTTTTCTTCAAGAAGAGTACTGATGCTCCCCACAACAAACTGCTTGGATAGATAAATCCTAACTCACGTAACTCACCCAACTGCTTCTGTAATTCCCGCAACTCCAACAGTGTGATATGATATGGGGCCTGTAAAATAGGTGTGGTACCCTGCACGAGATCAATCTGAAACTCCGTGTGCCTGCGAGGTGGGAAACTCAGAATCTTCTGAAACACATCCGAAAAATCACAAATGACCGGTAGCTGGTCGATACTCAAAGCAAGTGACTCCTCAACAGCACATGACAATAGGAAAGAAAGCTTCTCTCCTCTGGGCTCGACTACAAACTGGAACTGCGACACACCAGGTATACGGAATGTGACTGTCCT
Organism: Magnolia kwangsiensis; assembly: GCA_037074715.1. Taxonomy (NCBI): domain Eukaryota; kingdom Viridiplantae; phylum Streptophyta; class Magnoliopsida; order Magnoliales; family Magnoliaceae; genus Magnolia; species Magnolia kwangsiensis. Next base: position 47,394,762 of record CM073583.1, read on the forward strand.
CGTGAAGTAGTCTAATATAGCATGGTACTCGGTAAGCCAATCCATGCCCAGGATGACATCAAACTCAGACATCGGCAACACGAACAGATCAATAAGAAAAAAGATATCCCCAACTAGAACAAGGCAACATGAACAAAATCGGTCCAACACTGCAGTCTTCCCCAAGGGTGTTGATGTCAACAAACCCTCACGAGCAGATTCTAACGACAAATCAGTCAATCGGCAGAAATCCTCGGCCACAAAGGAATGAGATGCAGCAGATTCAAAAAACACATGTGCAATATATGCAGAAATGGGGAAAGTACCCTCGACGACCCCTCCTGATGATTGAGGATCTTGCTAGGCAGCATAAAATCTACCCTGAGCCTGCTGGGGAGGTACATGTCCCCTCCGAGGTCTGGACTGCTGTTGCAACCACTGTGGCGACCTGATCTGCTACCTCCGCTACTACGGGGGAGGTCTAGGAGGTTGGTGTTGCAATCACTGTTGTTATTATGGGAGCTGTTGTGGTGCCCTCGGCTACTACTGCTATGAAGGCTAATGTGGTACCCTCAGCTGCTGTTACTGTGAATGGAGCCACTCATGCCTACGATGTCCTGTCCTACTACATCCAAAGCAAGCACCTGGGAACAGTCCCCAATGTGGTGCTGGGGTAACCAGTTGTGCTCAGAATGCTGGGCGGGTCATGCGTCGCTGCCTTTGACGATGCTGCTGCTGTTGGGAGCTAACGGAGGGCACTTTCCTCTTTTAATCTCCTCTCTGGTCATTGGCCCTCTGAAAACTGGCCTAATCTGCCTTGTAGACCTAGGCCCTCTGCACAATCTACTCAAATGTTGAAAGCATGTATCCAACCACAAGGCTCGTGAGGGCAGGATGAAAGCCATTCTCAAAATAGCAGGCCTTCCGCCCCTCATCATTAATAAAATAAGTCACGAACCTCGATAGCTTGACAAAACGTGCCTCATACTGCAACACGGACATATCCACCTGGACCAGAGTCTCAAACTCTAATGCACGCTGTTGTCGAACATGCTCGAGAAAGAACTTTCGGTCAAATCAATTAACAAAATCCTCCCATGCCCACTAAAAATCGGCCACTTTCGCTTAAGTGACTAATGCCCACTAGTGCTGAGCCTCGCCGTGGAGAAGAAATATAGCTAATGGGACCCACTGCTGGGTTGTACATCTCATAGTGTCGAGTATCTTCTCCACCTCGGAGCACCATATCTCTACTGCAGTAGGGTCTAGCTCACCTCGGAAGCGCAAGGGATCGTGTTGTCAAAAGTCTCAAAGAAAGGCACTCATGCACTCCTTCTCTGCCTAGGTTGGTGTAATAGCGGGCTGCCTGCCCTGCCCCTGAAGGATAGTGGTCATCGCCTACAGTATCTGTTGAAGCTGATCTATAGTCACAAGTGCTGTCAGGGTGTGTTGGTTTGAGACAGGGGAGCAAGAGTCGCTTGGGTTGCTCTCCTAGGAAGCATGTCCTATAGGAAGGGATAAGGGCCTATCAGCCTTGAGAACTCTTGAAGGCAAAGACATTAAGGGTCTATATCTAAAAATCGCTAGGTTATTTGGACTCGAGGCCTATTTATTCTAAGTCACAGCAGATATGTGATGTGATCCTCAAGTATTCCCAACTTATGGTCCGATACCAAGTTCTGTCATGCCCCAAACTCAGAAAGCGGGCTCACAGAATTCCTGATCGCTGAATCCTACGCCCACAGCCTCCGTAGTGCCCATTCTTAGCTCCCGACACCCATATGCCAGATTTCAATCCTGGGATCCTACAAGAAGGATTTTTTATATGAATTTTTTTTTGTAATGGAGCAGAACCACAAGCATAACCAAGTCACAAAACAACATCACTACATATTCACTATATCAAAAACTTTGAGTATAATATGGAAATGAAAATATAAATATAGATATCAGAACTCCAAAAACTCAGCTACACGCTCCTTCTTCAATGCTGCTGCGATCCAACGTCACCTACATGCAATGATCGTGCATAAGCTTATGAAAGGCTTAAAGGGTACTGTAAGTGTGTGTGCAAGGTAAGTGCCAAGTATTCAATATCAGATTAATGCGAAAATATGCTGGTAAGTCCATGAATACTATTAGCCATACTAAGGCTATACGATGTAAGGCATGAATGCTATCAGCTATACCAAGGCCATGTAGCAAGGCATGAATGCTATCGACCATACCAAGGTCATGCGATGCAAGGCCTGCATAGCTAAATGTCATATGCGAGATGCAACGCAAGCATGTCAGTCCTCATTAAGTATATATATCAATATAATTTCTCTCTGGAAATCACTAGGTCTAGTACACTCCACACTAACTTTCACCTCCCTAGCCACATAGCCCAGCAAGTGAAAGGGACCACAATATCCTCATGACCAGTAGTCTGTCAATACCTACCCAGCTCATCGATAACAGATCCATTTGCGAGCTAGTCAAACTCAGCCTAGCTTACAGCCCTCTCACTTAGGCAGATAAGGCCACACCCCCTTCTAACCGACCATGACACAGTGGGAGACATGGCATATTGGTATTTGAAACTTTTGTGCTCATGTATCCACTCATTCTAGACGTTGGAGCATCTCCTAGTACTAAAAAGGTTCTGAGACTTTTACCCAAGGACATCCTATGTGCCAATAGTGCTAGAGCTAATATTTTCGGTATCCAATTCGGCCATCCACGATGTGCCTGTGAAGGCCACGACCTTGATGTCGCTAGGACGTATAGTGATCATGTCACATAAATGCAAGATGCATGAATCACACTATCCAGTCATGTAGTAATCTTGCGCGTACCGCATGCTCATGTAGGAAACTCCTATCAGTGAGTCCCATAAACAATCTGCCCAATGACATATGTTGTGATCAATCACTCCTCATATTAAGCATACATATGATGCGTATGGGCATGAATCATGGAGTTATACTAAGCATGTTATATGGTGATGAACTCTCTTCATAACAAAGATGGGCCTAGACGGCCTACACACAATAAGTATGGTATCAAAGCCTAATAGCATATATTTATTTTTATTATTTGGATTAAATTCTTGAGCTAATCGATCTGAGCTTTTTAAAATATCAAAGTTTGATAGCCTCTTAATCACTAGGCCTCCAACATTTGATGGCTCCAATTATACCTATTGGAAAGCAAGGATGAGGATTTTCTTAAAATCCATTGATGAAAGCGTGTGGTAATCCACAATGACCAATTAGACCCCTCCTACCACTGAAGTGACTAGTACTGATGGATCTGTTACTGTAAAAGTTTCACCTTATTTTACTTGGATTAATCTTCAGAAAAGTGAGAGTATTTAACGCCCTGAAAATTAGGGGTCGAGCATAAACTCCACTCCCAAGTTCCAGAACATCACTTATGCAACATTTTTAATGATGGATGAATGTCGGCTGTATTAGTGAATAAAACATGAAGTGGATTAAGCCAAAACAACAAAACATAATCCAGAGACAGTTGTAATATGCTAGCGGAGGACTAAAATGAATATATAAATTGGTATAAGTCTCCAAATTATGTCTGCAATGCCAGGTCAATAATTACAAGTGTTGTGTCAAAAATATAAAATGTCAAAAGAATGTAATAGTCCTCTACATGCATCATCCCTGAAGCCCCGTCGATCTGGACTCGACTCATGTGAATCCGCCCAAAAACTGCATAAAAGAGAATGCCTCCTCGTCATCCTCGCAGTCCGACTCCACTTCACAAGCATCGCCATCATCTGAAACTAAAACAAGGACTAGTTGGTGTTACAAACATCGTCCCGTAACATGGGAGTGAGTGATCAACTCAGTGGAATCATAGAGTAAAGATTAACATGTTATCAATTCAGTCAAGCAGTAATGATAAAGCAGACATATCAAACATTCCTAGATACTCTTATTAATGCAAGGATGAAATGTTTTCATGATGAATGCCCTCACCTACACTCCCTCGTGATACACCATCTTACGTCCGTGACATGCTTTCTTCCCTTTGTGCACTTCAACCACGGCACATGCAGTACGATGTTATGAACGTGATTACCGAGTTATTATGTCCTTTTTATAACAGTATTGGGAAGCTAAGGTACCTCCCTTATATCAATACCCAAATGATGATCCATTCTAGGGTCATCAGTCCTAGATAATCTCATACGATGTTGCGGTTCTAGGTTGCCACAAAAGGGCTCGTCACCAAATCGGTGTTTCTCCTGCGGGAAACACATCACACGCACAGGACGCGACAACTGATTAGTGTAGGCCTAGTTGTACTCCAATACTACGGAAAGACTTGTCGCCTCAACGCAGACTCAGAGTATGCTCGAGGTCACTATAAAGGGCTCATCACCAATCAATGTAGGTCGACAACACAAATATAGTGTCCCATACCACCATAATCGGCTCACGAGTCTAGGTTGCTCACTGGTCACTACGGGGAGGTTCATCGCCCCAACGTAGGCCGACAGCTCAACCACAGTGTCCCATACCACCATGCCCGGCTCATGAGTCTTAGCGGATCGAGGTACCAAGGTTAAAGGGATTGCACTGGTAAGTTTGGTACCATAGATTCAAATAGAAGCGTCCATACATGTTGAACATACATCGGGTCAATTGGGTTATTTGACGAGCTCGACTAGTACGAGCGCACGTTGAGTTGATCAACATGAAGTGCGTAACCACTTCGCATAGCCAAACCACTGCCGACAATTCTAGTACGGCTCGGGTTCGTCAAACACATCCTACGTGGCGAATAAAGCTCAACCACGAACTCAAGCCTGTTATCGAATGCCTGGACCATAATATGGCCCCGATCACATACAACCTCAATAATTGACATATGATTCAACTTCCACATTCATATAAGCATAATATAAAATATAACTTAAACATGAATACTATACATGGAGGAAATCATATCCATAATTAGCAGGAATGAAATAAGCTAAACATAACATGAAGGAAATCATACACACATTTAGCATGAACAAAAAAAAGACTAAATATAACATAGAGGAAATCATACACACAAGTAAGGTGATTGAGATTCATATCTCAATTCCCTTAAAATTCATACTTTACCTATTTTTAACACATTCAGGCATTTACACAAACACTTAGACTACACTATTCAACATACATCACGTATGTTGGCATATTGCATATTTAGGCAAATCCTTTTGCTAAGGAGTTGTCGCATACATAACAAGTATGTATTAACAATGATTTATCATGGCAATCACAGATCCAAAATTTATACGTATACAGGTATTTCAACAAATACATAGAATACACTATGATATACATATTTCTACGTATTCGTAACGCGAAACAAACAACACATTTTGCATGTGAAATAGCATCCAAGTCAATAATAAATCATTATCTAACATTGAAAGCTTTGAAAACCATAACCTATATGTCTATAATCCGCACCTTACGCCGTAGAAGCGTAACGAATCTGATTCAAACTGTAAGCCTTTGTCAACGGCGGATTAGCAACCTATAACAAGAACTGGATTAGCTATTTCATTACTCTAAATATACCAAGCCTTAAAACAGGTTAGGGTTTGATTTTTTTACCCAAGTACAGAGTCAGAATCGTCGGAATAATAATTCAGATGGATAGATTTGGCACGTAGTGCAGCTGGAAAGAATCCCAAGATGAATCACCAACTGCTCTCTCACTTTCTCTCTCTTTTTCTTCTTCTCTCTCCTAGGGTTTCTCTTAAATTTGTATGGAACAAATGAGAAAGGGTTTAAGCCCTTTATATAGGCCTAAAACTCACTAAAATAGTCTCATGGCCAAGGTCTACTTAGGTTATAACTAAATTGGGCTCTTTCTGATCCAACGGAACACTTCTGGAGGTCCTCTTATCAAATGTGGTCGGACTTAAGCTCACTAGTATTGGATCTTAAGCAAGTTAAGTTTTCAGTCCGATCGGGTTCCCAGATCGTCCATGGCGGACCAGTTTCAGTTGAACGGTCACCGAAACTCGATCTGGGCCACAAGTACTTTGACATGTATGGGCCACCTTTCCTGATCCAAGGGTGAATTTGGGTCAAAAACCAACGGTCAGAATGTGTATAAATGGCGCATAAGCGATACGACTCAGATTACTTAAATTTAGATTTAATTTATAAATATATTCACTTTTCTCACACTTTTCACTCCGGACTCAAGAAAATAGTCCCAGGACATCATCTGGACTTAATTTTTGAGGTGATTGTCAAATCTAACCAGGCGGTCATAATTTTCTAATTTCATCGCTATCAGACTTTCGACGTGCGGTCCAGATCCGATACAAAGTTTCTGAATGCTCCCGAGAGCAACAGGGTTTAGAGTTGGATCCTAGATTTCTAGGTAACGTAGCGTTAGAGGCTCTAATCATTTTTGGTCTTGTAGTTTATTTTTAAAGTGGTTCAAGATAATTCTACTGAGTATTTAGTTTAGTACTTACTAAATTATGCCCTAATTACGACAGAATAAGGTCCTAGGGCAGTTCTATGCCCCTTTCTGGCACTTTTAGTTAGTATATTATTTTAATTATTTTTTTAATAGTTCATCATCAAGTTTACCCTGTCCCTACCAAATTTAATGAGATTTTGTGTTGTAAAAAAATTCTAAAAATTCTAGAAGTAGTAGCTGTCCAAATAAATAATTTTCAAATAGTTATCACAATGACCTACTTTAAATTATATTAAATATTTTATTATATTTTTCACATATTTTTATATAAAACTAGAGGTTTTCTATCAAAAAATATGATATACTAGAAACCCTTCTTACCTCTTTTACAATATCTGTATTCTTTGATTTCTTTATTGCAATGGAGGGTAGAAACAAGAAGAAAGGATCTCATGGTCCCTCTTCTTCTCGTTCTGCTCCTATCATGGTGCACTATCTTCGGTCACTCGAGGAAGATCTCGAGTATGTGTGGGATATTCACTTGGGTAATATGATAGTTGAACAAACTGTTAATCCTGATCATTTGGCACAATTTGTCATTGTTCCTCTCCTTTAGTCTGTAGAATGGGATAACATTCTACATTGGGCAGAGCAGTAGGATCGGCATACCACTTCATTGCATAAGTTATGTATGCTTGTGCCAGTGACTTCTCTTATGAGAATCTGACGTTTACAATTGAAGTGGACCGTCGTCTTATTTCTGGGTTAATGGATATACCTGTCAATGATGATGGTGTTCTCATTCATATACTTGTTGCAAAATCGTCTAAATTTGAGAAAAGAATGCTCACTCGAGTTTTATGTAATATAGATGAGTACTGGAAATGCTCTCTGTAACGCCCGTGAAAAATCCGTACTTGGGTCCGAGCACTAATTCGACCCAAAATCGCGTAGAATTAAATTCCATGGAAATTAAGCGTAAGTTAGCTAGCACAACGCTAGAGTAGCTGGGAAATAGTCCCTGATCACTTTAAATACGTTCTACAAGACCCAAATCGAGTAGAACAAACAACTCTACAATACTCTATAACCTCGGATTAAACTCTAAGCGGGTTTGTTCTCTGGACCACTTTGAATTCTTGTATTGGATTTAGACCGCGCGTCGAAGGTCCGATACTTCCTATCTTAGACCGTTAGAACCGCCCAGCTGGACTTGACAATCATTTCGAAAATCAAGTCAAACCGATAATCACAGACTATTTCGTTGAACCCGGACTGAAGAGACCGCGAACAGGGACAGAATTGGAATTTCAAATTCAAATCTGGCACACGACTTGACGCGTCAGTATTAAGTGTTCTGACCGTCATAATTCATCCAGATTACACCCTCGGATCAGGAAAAATTTCTATTTATTATCATGAGACTTTCAGCCCTGATCTACGTGCGGTGACCGCTGAACTGAAACTGGTCCGCCACGTGCGATCTGCGAACCCTGCCGGACTGAAAACTTAATACGTATTACATCTGGTACGCATGAGCTTAAGTCCGATCGCAATCGACCAGGGGACCACCAGAAAGTAACTTTTGGACCGAAACAGCCCCGAAATGGATAGGCACTAAGTAAACTTCGTTCCGGAGCCTGTTTTCGGCATTTTTAAGCTTATAAAAGGGGTTGAAACCCTCATTTCCCTCTCCCATCCGAAAATTACAAACCCTAGGATAAAGGAGAGAGAGTTTGAGAGAAAAAGTAGAAGGGATTTTTCCCGCTTTCGAGCCACCGATTGCTGCTGCTTCAGCAACTCTTCCCAATCACCTGGCTGGTGATTTCTCCTCTTTTCCAGGTATAAAACAACCCTAGAACTTGCTGATTTAGGGTTTATCTAGATTTAGGGCGTGTTAGCTAACGTACTTCATAAATCAGGTCCTCCTACTGCCGTAGACGAAGCATACACGCTCCGTTCAAAATCACGCTTTCGTAAGACCTAAGGTGAGGATTTTAGACGCTTTGATTGACGGTTTACAATGCTTTCAATGTCGTTTAATAGTAGATTATCGACGGCATCGCCGTTTGACATGTACAACATGCTCTCCGTTTCCTGTTTCGTAAATTAACGAAGAATATGAGATTTATGGCATTTTAGTCATTTGTAGGAAGTACGGTCTACGTTCATATTTTGCTGACGTAGTTGACATGGTTTGTGGTCGCATTAGGGAGTTAGGAATGCTTGCATAATTAGTTTGGCGAAGAGATTCGCCTAATTGCGCGCTTTGGGTCGACATACTATATGTAGACTTAAGTGTGTAGTGAATGTGTTTGTATAAATGTTTGTATTAGTATGTATTGAATTGAATGATGTTATGAGATAGTTTTTGATTGATTCATCAATTAATATGCTGACCTAAATGATTTCCTACATGTTGACTATATGCATGATTTCATTACATGCATGGAATATGTGTGTTGGAAGATTTGCTTAAGTTGAATGTTATAACATGTGTTAACATGCTCACATGATTGTATTTCAATTTCAATACTCTCACTTAGATTGCTGATGTTATTCCATAAATGTTTGGGACTAGACTTAGTCCAGGCAGTCGGTAACCGAGCGAATTCATGGCTGACTGGTCATAGCCACGAACGACGCGTCGATGAACGTGATTCGTATTTGGAGTTGGCGGCAGTGGTTAGGCCATGCGAAGTGTTTTACGCACTTCATGTCGTTCGACTTGAGATGCGATCGAGCTAGTCGAGCCCGTCAAGCAACCCGACTGGCCGATGTATGTTCACCTTGTATGAGCCATAACTGCTTGAACCTAGGGTACTGAACTTACCGTTGTAAACCCTGTTAACCATGGTACCTTGATCCACGAAGACTCATGAGCCGGGCATGGTGGTATGGGACACCGTGGTCGAGCTGTCGGCCTACGCTGGGGCCACAAACCTCCCCGTAGTGACCAGTGAGCACCTTGACTTGTGAGCAGATTATGGTGGTATGGGACACTATATTCTAGCTGTCGGCCTACACTGATCAGGCGACGAGCCCTTTGTAGTGACCGCGAGCGTATTCTGAGTCCACGGGAGGCGACGACCCTTCCATTGCAGTAGAGTACGGTAAGCCTGTATTGATAAGGTGATGGGGGAGAGGTGCAACGAGTGTGAGCAACAGCCCTGACAGCCCTTACAGTGACCTACGAAATATACATCGTATGAGATTTCTAGGAGTGACGACCCTAGACAGGAACTGTGTTGGGATTGATACAAGGGAAGTACCTTAGTTTCCCAATCCTGCTATTTGAATGGACTAATAACAACCTGGAAATCATATCACCATAGCATTGCATGTGCCTGGAAGATGTGGAGCACTCTAGGGAGTGTGGCATGCCGCGGTCGTAAGATGTTGCCGTATGAGGGAGATCGTCGGTGAGGGCATACATCACGTCATGTCATCTTGCATTAACAACAGTATTAGGACTGTCTGATTTACTGCTTTACTATTATCGTATGATTGAATTGTGAACATGCTAATCCTTGCTCTATGATTCCACTGAGTTGATCACTCACTCCCACGTTACGGGATGGTGTTTGCAACACCCACCAGACCCTGTTGTAGATGCAGGAGAGGCGGAGATCCAGGAGGTGGAGGCAGACATTGATGGGGACCAGGACGAGTTCTCGTATATGCAGTATCATGACGGCTTCCCGTAGGCGACCTGGATCGATGGGGTTTCAGTGGGACTATTTGGAATATTACATTTTTGTTCATGTATATGTATATGAGACTCAGAGATGTATTCATACTTTAGAGACAGATGAGATTTACTTTGTTTTTCCATACAGTGATATACATATTGTTTAGTCTTCCGCTTGCTTTTATCACTGGATCTGAAGTATGAATTGCAGTTTTGGTATACTTTTACTCATGTGAATGCTTTAAATCAGACAACATTGAATCATAATCATTTTTGTTGCATAAGTGACGGTCTGAAACTCGGGAGTTGAGTTTATACACGACCCTCGATTTTCTGGGTGTTACAAGTTGGTATCAGAGCATGAATGAGAGTATACTGGGCCTGGGTTATGGTCTCGCGATGTACGCTATCGCTTCCTTTGACTTAGGTGGGTGCGAGAAGGGTCTAGAAACACTTCTAGGATCGCAGGTTCGCCGATAGGCGAAGTCTATTAGAATCGATCGCAAGATCGAGTTTGTAACGTATCTTGGGTCGCGTAAAGCAACCCGAATAGCTTCTAGGCCGTAGGAAGTTGGGTTGAGACATCCTATGAGCAGTTTTAGACCAGTAAAAGTGAATCCTTGGGCCGTGGGATGACCACGACTCCTGTAATCAATCGCCAAGGCTTGAAAACCCCGTTTCACCGAAAATCTTCAAAATTCCTCCTCTAAACACTCCGATCTTCATTTCTTTCTTATCCATTTCATGTTAGGCATCCGACCTAATGTGAAAATAACACAAATTAGTACTTTCACAAAATTGTACGATGAATAGTAAAATTTCATAAAAAATGGCCATAAGGCCATTCTAACTTCACTTTCTTTAGCAACTAAGGATCTAGATAGATGTACTGGCTCATTCTATCACAAATTCATATGCTGCATCATAGGGTTTGGTATTTGGGATTACGGAGTGGTCCTGGAAAGCTCCGAACATATGTTTGGGCTCATAGAGATCAAAATACAATGAACCAGGGGGTGGGCCATATATTTTTGGAGTCCTTGGACCATGGAGGACCAGACCCATGTGGTCCCACCGGCCAACTGGGAGGTTGGCCAGCGATGCCATGCCCGGTCCGGCGATGCATCGTCGACCGGTGGGGCCCGTTGGTGCTAAATTTTGGGCGCACACCCTTAAATGGGGTGCACATCCTCCCCATATACCTCCCATCCCACAAAAATCCCTAAAACACCCCCCTCCTTCACAAACAGCCCTCCCCTAAGCCCTATTCTCATTTTTCAGCAGCCATTTCCAAATTTCGGCGTCCCAAATCACTCCTAGGTCCCTCCTTGGCCAAAACCGACCACCACCCATCACTTATTGGGAGTTGACAGCCCTTCCTCTTGAAGATTTCACCATTTGGAGCTCCAAAAATCCCCAAAAAGAGCTGAAATCGTGAGGTGCTCCCTTCTACTTTTTTGTTTGTATTTTTCCTTGAAATTACAGCCTTGGGAAGCTAGAAGCATCCCTCTACGACACGTAGATTTCCTTTTTCTAGATTGGGCAGCCACTTCTCCGCATTTTCACCGTTTTTTATGGCTTTCGTGGAAGCCATTTTAGGCCTTCTATCGCTCTCATCCATCATATCTTTGATGGGTAAGAGGAAAACCGCAACGGACGAGGCTGGGCCAAGCCGTCCTGCTCAATCGAGAAGACCGCGGGGTGGTGCCGCAAGTTCAAGCACCGCCGCAGGTCCAACTGCAGTCCTGGAGTGCCGTACAAAGCGGGATTTGGATCCCCATGCACACCTTGGGCGAGCAATTTTATCAGAGATGCCTCATGGCCAATACACTGATCGTAAGGTGTTATTTGAGGCGGACGTAGATGGACGACTATTCGGCGAATATCTGTTGTTTGAACGCATTGAAGCTGCGCATTTGGGTCCGATCTTTGAAGCTCGCGCTCGTGCTAATGTGAGCACCGTTCGTGCCTTCTACGCTAGTATCCAGAATCCTACCTTGGAGCCATTACAGTTTAAAATCCCTTTTGGTAGAGATCGGATGGCTACGATTGATGTGCGACTGATTGCGCGACTTCTGAACCTGCCTCTTGGTGATGTTCATCCTAGTGAGAAGAATCTGAGGACTAGACGTGAACGAGATCGCCGCACCAGGTTTCTGTGCGGTAAGTTGGTTCCATGGAAGCCTAATAATAGCCTCAAGGCGACGTATATGTCTGAGGATTTGTGCCTGCTGCACCATATCTGCACGTTCAATGTTTATCCTAGGTCGACGAACCGCATTGAATGCACACGCCTTATGGTCGATTTCTTGTATCTGGTGGCCCAGGGAGAGAACGTATGTATGGCCACTTTCATCTTACGGCAGATAGTCCTCATAGCCAGGTCGAGAAGAACATCCCAATCGCTTCCCTTTGGCCGACTGATTTGCAAGATTGCTCTTGAGTTTGCCTATAGACTTGGGCCGAAATTGTCGGTATCGATTCATACCATTGATGAGTCGACAATGGTCAAGATGAAGATTGGGTTACAATACCGTGAAAATCAACTTGAAAGGGATAGTGAGGATGACTTTGATGATGAGGAAGATCAAAGCGAAGAAGAACCTAGAGCAGAGGTTCAGGAAGAAGCTCAGGAAGAGGCAGAAGAGGAGGCTCAGGATACTGATGAGAGCCCTCCTCCTTCTGCGCAGGCTACTATCGACGAACGCATTGCTCGGATGGAGGAGAGTCAGACCGCTTTGCGAAGAGAAGTGCAGGAACTTCGCGCTGAAGTCGAGGATGCCAAGGCCGTTACAAAGAAGAAATTTGGCAAGGTGACTCGCACCTTGAAGGCGATCCTGTGTTGCTTACAGGATAAGGGTGCTCCTCCTCCGTCACCAGACTCTGACTAGCGAGCGATCTTTGATGTTATTATCAGTAGTTAGTCATTTCCTGCTTTATGTGTGTAAACATGTTAGGGCTAGTGCTTTGCTCATGTTGCTGTTGCTTAACTGTCTTAATTCCCATGTATTTCTCGTCATGATGCTTGTAAGGATATATCCCTTGTATTGTGACAATTTTGATTAATTGAAATGCATGGAATGCCTTTGACTCCTTGTGTGAATGATTGTGGTGTATTTGTGCAATTGAGACTGACAAGGTTGCGCCCTATTTTGAATATAGGGAATGCCGCCTAAGACTACGCGGAGCACGGCTCATCTTGCGCTGACCGAGCATATGGATCAGACTCCCTCTCAGTCTGGCACCCATTCAGACCCTACTGTGGGCCCGATTCCTGAGGCGGTTCGATCGTCTCAGCCTACCGCTGGTCCTACAGATGGACCACCGCCATTTACGCCATCAGTCAGAGAGCCATATCGCGCATCTACTTCCACACAACATCCGCCACAGCCTGCTCCACCTCCCGACAAATTCGAGCAGATGACGGCTATGATGCTGCAGCAGCAGCAGCTTTTGACTACCATCGTGGGGACACTAGCCCAGGGTGGGGGTGCGACTCCATCTACACCACCTGCAGCACCTGCGCATCTAGCTGAGGATGCCTATACATACGCCCAGGATGAGGGCATGGCTCATCCTGCGCCGCCTGCTTTCCCTGCGGGGAATCCTACCGACACACGGGGCCTATTGGAGCGATTTCAGCGCTTGCGGCCTCCTACTTTCACGAGTTCTCACAGACCCGAGGAGGCTGAGTACTGGCTCGACCGGGTGTCGAAGATTTTACGGATGTTGCATTGCACCGAGGCCGAGCAGGTAGAGCTGGCTACCTTCCTGTTTGAGAGAGAGGCCAGCATGTGGTGGGATAGCGTACTGCGGACCGTTGCCGCAGACTTTGTATGGACGTGGGCAGCATTTGAGTTCCGCTTCCATGAGAAGTATTATCCCTAGACTTACAGGCACGACAGGGAGAATGAGTTTCTCCGTCTCAGACAGGCAGCGATGACAGTTACAGAGTATGAGCATCGGTTCACGGAGTTGGGCAGGTACGTCCCGATGATCCTGGCTAATGAGCAGATGCTCATACGGTGCTTTTTGGAGGGTTTGCGACTAGATATTCGGTCTAAGATGTGCTGTGTTAGCATTCCCTCCTATGCGGAGTTGATTCACATGTCCATGCGGGCAGAGCAGGACGTGGATCGACTTGCGCGATCGCGTGGCCCGGTTACTTCTAGGCCACGACCAGACTTGCCAGATAGGCCCTTCGCGGGCAAGAGGCCTCGCATTGATCCTCCTACTAGGACTACGGCGCCTGTACCACCGTTTCGGCGCCCTGACTTGACATGTACATACTGTGGGAGGACAGGCCACTTGGCGCAGAGCTGCTTTTTGAGGATGCGGGACAGTGGGTTCTCGCCGCCGCAGAAGATTGACCGTGTGCGTCCACATGCGATATCAGCACCGCCTATACGGTCAGCTCCTGGGCATCCTTCTTTCAGACCTCCGGTATCGCAGATTAGACAGCCTCCACGGCCCTTGACACAGCGGCCGAACCGGCCACAGCAAGCTCGGGTTCATGCATTGACAGCTGAGGCAGCTGCGACGCCGACTTTCCAGCATTCAGCCTTCGAGGTTACGACCCATATTGGAGGTACTCCCGTTCTTGTGATGGTGGACACTGGATCCACGATTTCTTTGATATCACGTGCCGTAGTCAGGCGTCTTGGGTTACAGACTATCACTATGGATAGCGTGCGAGTCTTTGCAGCTCATGGGGATTATTCGGATGTCACCCAGATGTGTGAGGGTTGTTTACTTGATCTAGGAGGCAGGACGATGACTCTTGATCTTGTCGTCGATCCCTCGCTCGTCTATCTCGACGTCATTCTTGGCATGGACTAGTTGACTGCAGCGAGAGTCGAGATTGACTGCGAGGCTCGTATGGTGACGGTGTACGAGCCTGAGGGCACGCATTACACATTTTCAGTGCGGGTAAATCTTCCTTTCTGCATACTTAGCTACGCCACTTTATTGCGCGACGCTGGGGCTCAGGTACTTGAGCATGTGCCAGTTGTTTCCGAGTTCGAGGATCTGTTCAGGAAGATCCCTGGTTTGCCGCCCCAACGTGAGATTGATTTCACTATTGATCTGGTTCCTGGTTCTACACCCGTCTCACTGCCGACGTATCGCATGACACCATGTGAGATGGAGGAGTTGAGGACGCAGATTGATGGTCTGCTAGATCTTGGCCTCATACGGCCTAGCGTGTCTCCTTGGGGAGCACCGGTCTTGTTCGTGAGGAAGAAGGATGGTTCGATGCGATTGTGTATTGATTATCGCAGGCTGAACCAGCTCACGGTGAAGAACAAGTACCCTTTGCCCAGGATCGATGACTTGTTTAATCAGTTGAGAGGAGCGCAGTACTTCTCAAAGATTGATCTTCAGTTGGGATATCATCAGTTGCACGTCAGGGATGAGGACATGCAGAAGACAGCATTTAGGACTAGTTTTGGCCACTATGAGTTCTTCGTGATGTCGTTCGGTCTCATGAACGCACCGGCCGTGTTCATGGATCTGATGAACCGGGTATTTCGGCCTTTCCTCTATCGATTCGTCGTTATATTCATTGATGACATTTTGGTGTACTCTAGGAGTCGAGAGGAGCATGAGGAGCACTTGCGTTTGGTCCTGGATATGCTTAGACGGCATCAGTTGTTCGCACAGTACAAGAAGTGCGACTTCTGGAAGCAGGAGGTGAAGTTTCTGGGACACGTGGTGTCTAAGGACGGCATGGCAGTTGACCTGTCTAAGGTAGCTGCGGTATAGGACTGGGAGCAGCCTGGTTCTGTCACTGAGGTGAGGAGCTTCTTGGGTCTCGCTGGCTACTATCGGCGCTTCATTCAGGACTTCTCAAAGATCGCGAGACCCTTATCTCAGTTGACACGGAAGGACGTGAAGTTTGCCTGGAATGATAAGGCGGAGTCAGCTTTTCAGGAGCTGAAGGACAGACTTACGTCCGCCCCTGTGCTAGTATTGCCAGAGCAAGGGGTTAGATACACTATATACACTGACGCGTCTAGCGTTGTTTTGGGTTGTGTCCTTATGCAGAGGGACAGGGTAATTTCGTATGCCTCGAGACAATTAAGGAAGCACGAGGAGAATTACCCTACATACGACCTTGAGTTGGCAGCCATTATATTCGCACTGAGACTCTGGAGACATTACCTCTACGGAGAGGAGTTAGAGCTCTTTTGCGACCACAAGAGCCTCAAGTACATATTCACCCAGCGAGACTTGAATATGAGGCAGCGGAGATGGATGGAGACGTTGAAGGACTTCAAGTTTGAAGTCTCTTACCATCCTGGGAAGGCGAACCTTGTGGCTAATGCGTTGAGCCGCAAGAAGGCGATAGAGTTTGCGGCTCCGCTGATGGTTGCCAAGTGGGATATGGTTGAGTTTTTGCGAGACTTTGAGCAGAAACTCACTTTAGAGGAGCCGTTCGAGTTCATCGCACATGTACAGGTGCGATCTCAGATCGATGACCGAGTCATCGAGGCGCAGAGGGACGATGCGCATCTTACTGAGCTTCGAGAGCAGGTCAGTGATGATGCTGACGCCGACTGGCGAGTTGGTATGGATGGGGGCTTACGTTACCGTGGCCGCCTATGCGTCCCAGATGTCCCTGACTTGAGACGAGAGATTCTCGAGGCTGCGCATTCTACTAGACTCGCGATGCATTCAGGCAGCACAAAGATGTATCGTGACGTGAAGAGGACGTATTGGTGGGAAGGTATGAAGACCCATATAGCTGAGTTCGTGTCCCGTTGTCTCACTTGTCAGCAGGTGAAGGCAGAGCATCGCCGACCACCTGGACTTTTGCAGCCGATGCCGATTGCAGAGTGGAAGTGTGATTTCATTTCCATGGACTTCATTTCTGGGTTGCCGAAGACGAGGAAGGGACATGATTCCATTTGGGTGATCGTCGACCGATTGACGAAGTCGGCGCACTTCCTACCGATCAGAGTTACGAACTCTGCAGACGAGCTGGCTAGATTGTACATCAGAGAGATCATGCGTCTGCATGGAGTTCCGTTGGAGATCGTGTCGGACAGAGACACGCGGTTCACTTCTATCTTCTGGACTCGCATTCAGGAGGCTATGGGTGTGAAGTTGAAGTTCAGTACTGCCTTCCACCCACAGACGGACGGACAGACAGAGCGAGTGAACCAGATCTTGGAGGATATGTTGCGAGCTTGCGCATTGGACTTCAAGGACAGTTGGGATGACTGTCTTGCATATGCGGAGTTTGCGTACAACAATAGCTTCTAGGCGAGTATCGGTATGGCACCTTATGAGGCATTGTATGGGCGACCTTATCGCGCACCGCATTGCTGGTTAGAGGTCGGTGAGCGTAGCTTGATTGGCCCAGAGTTGGTGCAGGCGACGTCAGAGAAGATCGATACTATTCGACGTCGGCTTCTTACAGCGCAGAGCAGACAGAAGAGCTAAGCCGATACGAGACGGAGGCCACTAGAGTTCACAGTTGGGGATCATGTGTTTTTGCGAGTTGTCCCTATGAAGGGAGTCCTTCGGTTCGGGAAGAAGGGGAAGCTGGCACCGTGATTCATTGGTCCATTCCAGATCCTCGATCGTGTAGGAGCAGTGGCTTATCGATTGGCTTTACCCACGCCTCTCGCGAGCGTTCACAACGTATTTCATGTTTCTATGCTGAAGAAGTACGTTGCTGGTCCTTCCCATATCATCATATGGGAGCAGGTGCAGTTAGGAGAGGATGTTACTTATATCCCACGACCGACACGCATCCTAGACAGGAAGGAGCAGGTACTGCGTAGCAAGGTGATTCCCCTTGTGAAGGTACTATGGACGCATCATTCTAAGGAGGAGGCTACTTGGGAGACAGAAGCCGAGATCAGAAAGAACTACCCACAGCTTCTCGAGGAGTACGAAAAGGTACAAATTTTGAGGATGAAATTATTTGTTAAGGGGGGTAGATTGTAACGCCCGTGAAAAATCCGTACTTGGGTCCGAGCAATAATTTTACTCGAAATCGCGTAGAATTAAATTCCATGGAAATTAAGTGTAAGTTAGCTAGCGCAACGGTAGAGTAGCTGGGAAATAGTCCCTGATCACTTTAAATACGTTCTATAAGACCCAAATCGAGTAGAACAAACAACTCTACAATACTCTATAACCTCGGATCAAACTCTAAGCGGGTTTGTTCTCTGGACCACTTTGAATTCTTGTATTAGATTTAGACCGCGCGTCGAAGGTCCGATACTTCCTATCTTAGACCGTTAGAACCGCCCAGCTGGACTTCACAATCATTTCAAAAATCAAGTCAAACCGATAATCACAGACTATTTCGTTGAACCCGGACTGAAGAGACCGCGAACAGGGACAGAATTGGAATTTCAAATTCAAATCTGGCACACGACTTGACGCGTCAGTATTAAGCGTTCTGACCGTCAGAATTCATCCAGATTACACCCTCGGATCAGGAAAAATTTCTATTTATTATCATGAGACTTTCAGCCCTGATCTACGTGCGGTGATCGCTGAACTGAAACTGGTCCGCCACGTGCGATCTACGAACCCTGCCGGACTGAAAACTTAATACGTGCTACATCTGGTACGCATGAGCTTAAGTCCGATCGCAATCAACCAGGGGACCACCAGAAAGTAACTTTTGGACCGAAACAGCCCCGAAATGGATAGGCACTAAGTAAACTTCGTTCCGGAGCCTGTTTCCGGCATTTTTAAGCTTATAAAAGAGGTTGAAACCCTCATTTCCCTCTCCCATCCGAAAATTACAAACCCTAGGATAAAGGAGAGAGAGTTTGAGAGAAAGAGTAGAAGGGATTTTTCCTGCTTTCGGGCCACCGATTGCTGCTGCTTCAGCAACTCTTCCCAATCACCTGGCTGGTGATTTCTCCTCTTTTCTAGGTATAAAACAACCCTAGAACTTGCTGATTTAGGGTTTATCTAGATTTAGGGCGTGTTAGCTAACGTACTTCATAAATCAGGTCCTCCTACTGCCGTAGACGAAGCATACACGCTCCGTTCAAAATCACGCTTTCGTAAGACCTAAGGTGAGGATTTTAGACGCTTTGATTGACGGTTTACAATGCTTTCAATGTCGTTTAATAGTAGATTATCGACGGCATCGCCGTTTGACATGTACAACATGCTCTCCGTTTCCTATTTCGTAAATTAACGAAGAATATGAGATTTAGGGCATTTTAGTCATTTGTAGGAAGTACGGTCTACGTTCATATTTTGCTGACATAATTGACATGGTTTGTGGTCGCATTAGGGAGTTAGGAATGCTTGCATAATTAGTTTGGCGAAGAGATTCGCCTAGTTGCACGCTTTGGGTCGACATACTATATGTAGACTTAAGTGTGTAGTGAATGTGTTTGTATAAATGTTTGTATTAGTATGTATTGAATTGAATGATGTTATGAGATAGTTTTTGATTGATTCCTCAATTAATATGCTGACCTAAATGATTTCCTACATGTTGACTATATGCATGATTTCATTACATGCATGGAATATGTGTGTTGGAAGATTTGCTTAAGTTGAATGTTATAACATGTGTTAACATGCTCACATGATTGTATTTCAATTTCAATACTCTCACTTAGATTGCTGATGTTATTCCATAAATGTTTGGGACTAGACTTAGTTCAGGCAGTCGGTAACCGAGCGAATTAATGGCTGACTGGTCATAGCCACGAACGACGCGTCGATGAACGTGATTCGTATTTGGAGTTGGCGGCAGTGGTTAGGCCACGCGAAGTGTTTTACGCACTTCATGTCGTTCGACTTGAGATGCGATCGCGCTAGTCGAGCCCGTCAAGCAACCCGACTGGCCGATGTATGTTCACCTTGTATGAGCCATAACTGCTTGAACCTAGGGTACTGAACTTACCGTTGTAAACCCTGTTAACCATGGTACCTTGATCCACGAAGACTCATGAGCCGGGCATGGTGGTATGGGACACCGTGGTCGAGCTGTCGGCCTACGCTGGGGCCACAAACCTCCCCGTAGTGACCAGTGAGCACCTTGACTCGTGAGCAGATTATGGTGGTATGGGACACTATATTCTAGCTGTCGGCCTACACTGATCAGGCGACGAGCCCTTAGTAGTGACCGCGAGCGTATTCTGAGTCCACGGGAGGCGACGACCCTTCCGTTGCAGTAGAGTACGGTAGGCCTGTATTGATAAGGTGATGGGGGAGCGGTGCAACGAGTGCGAGCAACAGCCTTGACAGCCCTTGCAGTGACCTACGAAATATACATCGTATGAGATTTCTAGGAGTGACGACCCTAGACAGGATCTGTGTTGGGATTGATACAAGGGAAGTACCTTAGTTTCCCAATCCTGCTGTTTGAATGGACTAATAACAACTTGAAAATCATATCACCATAGCATTGCATGTGCCTGGAAGATGTGGAGCACTCTAGGGAGTGTGGCATGCCGCGGTCGTAAGATGTTGCCGTATGAGGGAGATCGTCGGTGAGGGCATACATCACGTCATGTCATCTTGCATTAACAACAGTATTAGGACTGTCTGATTTACTGCTTTACTATTATCGCATGATTGAATTGTGAACATGCTAATCCTTGCTCTATGATTCCACTGAGTTGATCACTCACTCCCACGTTACGGGATGGTGTTTGCAACACCCACCGGACCCTGTCGTAGATGCAGGAGAGGCGGAGATCCAGGAGGTGGAGCCAGACATTGATGAGGACCAGGACGAGTTCTCGTATATGCAGTATCACGACGGCTTCCCGTAGGCGACCTGGATCGATGGGGTTTCAGTGGGACTATTTGGAACATTACATTTTTGTTCATGTATATGTATATGAGACTCAGAGATGTATTCATACTTTAGAGACAGATGAGATTTACTTTGTTTTTCCATACAGTGATATACATATTGTTTAGTCTTCCGCTTGCTTTTATCACTGGATCTGAAGTATGAATTGCAGTTTTGGTATACTTTTACTCATGTGAATGCTTTAAATCAGACAACATTGAATCATAATCATTTTTGTTGTATAAGTGACGGTCTGAAACTCGGGAGTTGAGTTTATACACGACCCCCGATTTTCAGGCTGTTACACTCTCACTTCCAAGTTTATGTTACCCAGATACAGGGTTCTCCATCAGATTTTTATTTCAAATGTCTACCCTCGATCTGGTAACAAAATTGAGCTTACTACATTCAAGGCTCGTATTCTTCATTCTATTGTTACTAGAGTCTTTGTGTGTCTTTCTTCACTTATCCGTTATACCATGATTTAGTTCCGTCTCCATTCAGGTCACAGTGACATGCCCTTTGCTTATCTTATGACTGTTTTAGCCAACCATAGTTTAGTGGCTATGCCTGTCAGAGAGTCTCCCATTAAGCATCTACCATTCAACAACTCAAACATAAATAAGATGAATTTGAAATTGGCTCCAGGCCAAGTTGATGTAGGTGCTGGTGGAGCAGCAGAAGTAACTAAAGAGAAGCATGCTTTGCCTCCAGATGATATCAATATGAATGACATTTTTGATGAGATTGAATCTAACTCTGCGGCTGATCTTGACTATTAGCCTTCTGATTTTGATGCGCGACTGCGCTCTCTTGAGGAGAAAGTTAAAGGTATGTATGTATCCCAAGAAAAGTAATTTAAATATATGCGCAAATATCTTAGGCGCATTAACAAGGGACTTCATCAAATTGATCCTTCCATACCTTCTCCTTCTTCTAGTTTGGATTAGTATTTGAATATCTGATATGTAATAACTTTTATACTTGAATTTCTTTTATTTTTATGTGCTTGGACATGTTGTCTTATTATTGTGGACATGTTTAACTGGTTATCTTGCTCGTATCTTCTCTCATTACTCATTGCTCTTTTCTCTACTTCCATATTTATTTACTTCCATCTTCATTTATAAGTTCTTTCCTTTGCCATATTGTGACAAAAAGGAGGAGAATTTGTGTTGATAATGCCTAGTTCATTTTTTTTAATCTTATGAAATTTGAGGATGTGGAGTAGAGAATAGAAGAGTGGAAAAGAGAAGTAATTACAAATTTTCTCCTCTTGAATTCTATGGAGTAATAAATTGAGGGGGACTATTTGGTTTTCTAACTGGTGGTGCATGATTCTTTATTATGTGTATTATGCTTATTTTAATATATTTTTTTTGTCACAAATTGAACAAAGGGGGAGATTGAGAATGCTATCTTATCTAGCTCCTAGATTTGTCAAATTTTGTAGTGTCAAAACCTCTTAGAATATATCTTGTGTAGCTTAACTTTATATCATCCTTACCTACATTTAAGTACAAGAACATGAGTCTTTACATCAAGAACTTCGAGTATAAGAATAAGAGATTCAAGTACTGCATCAAGTGATAGATCAAGTTTTCAAGCTTCAACTATATCAAGACAATGTACTTTACTTTGGAATTCAAAGCTCAAGTAATCTTCTTATGTTGGAACTCAAA
The DNA here is from genome assembly GCA_037074715.1 of Magnolia kwangsiensis. Lineage (NCBI taxonomy): Eukaryota > Viridiplantae > Streptophyta > Magnoliopsida > Magnoliales > Magnoliaceae > Magnolia > Magnolia kwangsiensis. Next base: position 47,417,350 of record CM073583.1, read on the forward strand.
GTTACAAGTTCACTACTTCAAGCACATCTTCGAAAATATAATGACAAGCTTCAAGTACTTCAAGATAAACTACCAACCAAAGAGAACGATGTTTCAATGTTCAAGTTTCAACTATAAGGTATGAATGACCCTAAGTTGACCCTAAATTATGTCATATTGATTACATCCTTATTTTGGGTCTGTTTGACTAGTCCAAGTACTAGCTCGACCAGTATAAGAATTTTCTCGACTAGTCCAAGGTTTGTTATGGATTTTTTGAAATTTTTATTGAATCCTTGACCAGTCCTGGAGATTGCTCGACTAGTCGAGTGAACAGTGCTCGACTAGTTGAGCAAGCTTGACTCAAAGTCCAACAACCTTTCAGGTTCCATTCGACTAGTCGAGTGCATGGCTCGACTGGTCATGCAGGCCACTCGACCAGTTGAGCCAGCCACTCTACCAGTCATGGACCTATCTTATCTTATCGCGCCTAAAATTTTGAATCCTTATTGGTCCTTTGACTAGTTGAGTTGACCTCTAGGCCAGTCAAGTGAATAGTTTTTTTTACTTATAAATATAACACGATTTTAAGAGTTTGATAAGTCATTCAAGAAAAATCAAGACAACACTCTGGGAGATAAGTTTGTAATATTCTTAAGCTATTTAGTGCGCTCATTTAATATTTAGCTTTTTGTATTTGATTTTGAGTTCTATATTCCAATCTTACTTGAAGAAGGGATTTAAGTTTTTCCCCTTTCTTGGATTCAAAATCAAATCAAGCTAGCCCAAAGTGATTTAATCTAAAAATCATTTAGAACCCTTTCATAAGTGAGTGTGGACATTGAACATCTACATTAAACATCTACTTCGAATTGGTTCTACCGGGCTTCATCAAAGGAGAATATTTAAATAATTATATTTACATTTTTGTAAATCCCTTTTTGGTTTTTGAGGTTGTGCCAGGAAAATCTCTGTTTTGGTTTGTCAAAGGTGAACTAGAAAACCTCAGAGTGTGGGGTTTTTGAATTGTATAATCCCACTTAAAGACACAATTATGAAGGTTTTAGATAAACCTTGAAACCTATTTCATAGTGAAAGCCAATATCCCGAGGGAGAGGATATTGAGAGTGGAGTGACTGTGTGGCTATTTTTCTAAACAGTTGGTGTACACACAGGCGAACCACTATATGTTCTGGTGTTGTGGTGGTTAGTTGATTGGGGCTTTATGTGAATGTTGTAAATTCTTTTTAAGCCTTTGCGGAGAATGTTGTAATCATTTTAAATAAGTGTGGGAATACTGTAATAGCTTAGTTTATTTTCTTTGCTATTTTTATTCTCCTCTGTATTGGTTTGGTATTTTGATACACAAACCATTCTAGAAATCAAGTTGTCTTACCATAAGCCATTGGTTTTTGGTGTAAGGTTGTCCTTAGAACAACATCTGTATCAACCTCTCATTACTTATACATTTGAGGTTTCTATTCATTTCTGCTTTGTGGGATTGTTAAGTGCTATCTTTATTTATTTCTTTCTAATTATGAATTAAAATTTTTAATTTGGCATAGTCCTATTCACCTCCCCTTTAGGACTCTTAACTCGGCCTTTTTATATTTTTCACATACTTTGCTTGAGACTAGAAAAATGGTGGTTGAGGATTGTGTTAAGGGTCAAATATTGCATATTAGACCCCAGTTATTACTTGGTTTTATGAACATGATAATGCTTAATATTCTATTTTAATCATGTTTGTGTTACAAGGTGAATTTAGGAGGTTGGACTGAAAAGGGTGACACAAGCATGGATTTGATGCTCAAAAATCACCAAGGAAAGGGACGAATCTTAGGAGACTGAGATTGAAGAATTCACACACATGTCAAAGATCCAAGAAAATTAAGTAATTGAAGATAAAGAAGCCTAAAAATCATCCTGAATGCAAAATCACAGGGTTCCCACCATCCCTTTGGCACGAAACTTTATATTCGACCTGAGTGTCGAAAAGTAACTATACACATAAAATTTCAACCCTTAGATCTTTGTGGAAGCAGTGCAATGGAAAGATCATCCATAAATCACCGATTTGGGGCCCACCTGATCTCTAGATATGCCTTAGTTTTGGATTCAACCCTTTAAATAAGATGGGAAGGCAGATGAACAGTGTGGATTTATCAGAAATATCACCGTGGGCCACACTGGCAGTTGCTAGTGCAGTCACAGTGTATCACGCGCTCAGTCAGGTCAAACTCTGTTTGACCCAACAATATTAGAAAGTAGAGAGAGTCCAACATTTGCATGCTCGCACACTGAGATAATGAGTGGCCCACCACCTTTGATCAAATGGTCGATCCGGATAGTCCATTCGAACCAGACGGTGGGGCCGATCACAACCATGGCGTCCATATTCCACCATGCACGCGCACATAAGAGGAGTACATGCAAACGCAAGATGGATGGCTAGAACAAAGATATAGTGGGCCGCATCAACGGTAATTCAAAACCACCCCTCCATTGAAATTCCACCATGAATCCAATGTATGGGGTGGATTTCTCCGTTGGTACGGACCATGGGCTCACCAAGCCTCGCAATGCAGGAACATCCGCAAGGGATGTACGGACGCCACCCGACCAACGTTGGGCCATTGTGTGATCTCGATCACAGTCGGATCAGTGATCCTGACCGTCGAAACTCATGAAAAGAGGGTCTCAACCCCATCCATGAAGAAAATCAGAAGCTGAGATGTTCAGTCATCTCGAAAATCACTCCAAGTGTAAACTAGTTTCGAGCTTTCATTGCGCAAGGAGGGAGTGCGTAAGTCTCCACTGACTCCATCCGACCGACCTACCTAAGCCTAAAAAGAGCCAGAGAACACACAAGAGAGGGGATCAGCTGTGGACATGAGACGCTAAGAGAGAGAGAGAGAGAGCTGTGGAGCGGGCCGACTTCAAAGAGTTTTTTAAATCTTTGCCTTCTTTAGTTCTCTCCTTTGTTGTTTTTAAGAGAATTTAGCTCGATCATGTTTATGGTTGGCTAAACCTCTTAAATAGGGCTAAGAGATGAAGCTTGTAGTATGATGGGATACTTTCTATACCTTGATTCATTTTTATTGAACTCTCCTTGATTTTAGTTTAATTATAAGAAATACTTTTAGTTTTTAATGGTTTGTTGTGACTTAAATTACAATAGATCTGATATAGCTTTGAGTATGTTCTTTTCATTATAGGGATGGTGAACTTGGGAACCCTGTTGTTCAGCATCGTCTCATGGACATGGTTGGATGATGGAATCCTTCCTAACATTCATAATTTTCCTAGATTGGTTATAAATTGGTATTTTTTATTATTTGTTTTGTATCATGGGCATGGTTTAGTGATGGAGCCACTTCTAGTTCTTATACCTATCATTCATTGAAAACTAAATTAAAGGATGTTCAGATTTGATTTTTAAAGAGATATCTTCCAATTGGATGAAGATGGGACTCTGATTCTAGTTGTGTTCTTGAATCAAGCATAGATCTCCCTGATCTCCACAAGTGGATCCTTGAAAACTTTAGTTTCCCACCTTTGAATTTTACAACTTTTAGTTAAATAATTCACTATTTTTCTCCTACATTCTCCTGATAGATTACATCTTCTTCTAGTTTTAGTTTTGGTTACTTTCAAAATACGTACAAGGTTCAGTCTCTGTGGATTTGACCTTGGTCTTACCGAGATTATTACTACATCACAACCCTTCACTTAGGGTTGTGAACACCGGTCGATTGCTCAAGGGATGTATGCATCTATAAGTGAAGTTTCTTCCGAATCCTTAACTTTTAATGTTCAATTTCTAGAAGATATTATCACTATCACACCCACCATCATATCGTCCATTATTGACATTGATATGGCGGAAGTTGGAGTTCCAATTCCTACTCTTTTTGAAAAGATGTATCCTTCAGAAAGAAATGCCATTACTAGGGTGTTATGTGGTTTTGACACAAGGCAAACTGGTAACTCTCTCCCCACTGATAATTTACTTCCAAAATACCACGTTCTTCATCACATCTTCACTTCTAATGTTTATCCAAGGGCAGGGAATAAGACTGATCTTACTCCTTACATGATGCGTATTATGCACTCTATTATATCCAGTATTTGCATTTATCTTCCTTCGTTGATTTCCTATTTGATTATTCAATATTGTCTCCATCCTCGTCATAGTTCTATTCCTTTTGCATTTCTTATGACTTTCCTTGCTTTGCGGTTCAAAGTTCAAATTCTCGTGATAGAAGTACCGGAGTCCGAGCTTCTATTTTGTAATGCAAACTTAAATATGATGAAGCTAAAATTGAGACCTGAGCAACAAGGTGATCAGGAATCAGTTCCTGAAGGAGATGTCAACATGGACAACATATTTGCTGATTTGGAAGACTCTGGTGATACAAATTATTCAGACTTCCAGCCTTCGCAATTTTCTAAGAGGTTGGAGAGCTTAGAGAGGAAGGTGGATGTGTTGCATGTCTCCCATTAATCATTACTTCAGACTCAACAACAACAAATAAAGTACATGAAAAAGTACTTTTATCGATTTAATCGGATTTTGAAAATCAATGATCCTGAGATACCAGCATCCTCCTCCTCTAGTTCTAATCGATATACTCTTCTCTCTAATGTGGTCAATAATAACTATAATTCTCTCTTATACACACTGCTTGATGACTTTCTTTCTGAGCACATTTGGATATTTGTCTTATTTACATTTGGATGATTTTATATCTAACATTTCAATGACTTCTTATCCTTATGTTATATGTTATTATCCTTAATTTTCTGGTTAAATACTTCATTTATTTTTTCTTCCTTTGTCAGCTTCTGATAAAAAGAGGGAGAAAAGCTATGGATAATATGAGCACAAGCATAACTCACTCTCTTTGATTTTGAATACATATATGAGCACATGCACTCACATGCATAGATCATATGGTACGGTTATATTTTTGGCATTTGATTGGATTGTATGGATATATACTCTATGTGATAAGTGCTCAGGGGGAGTTACGAATGCTTGTTCTAAGGGGGAGTATCAAGATCCAAGATATGATATCACTAGTTGTGTACAGATGTTCCTTTGAATCATACATTATATAAGTATGATGAGTCAATGAAATGATGTAATGATGAGTTGTATGTTTGTATGATTGTGTTTTGTGACAAAATTGATAAAGGAGGAGATTGTAAGTGCTTATACTTAAGCATAATTAGGATTGTCAAATTTTGTAGTCTTGAAAGGAACACAAGCACTCATGAAGATACTCTTCAAACAACTCATGAAAAAGAATTGTTATCGACTCGATCAAGCATATCAAGGAAGATTCAACATCTTAAGGCATAAAAGTACATGTTTCAAATATCTGAACACTTCATATGAGTCAACCATCAGGTGGTATAACCTTAGATTGACCCTAGGTTTGGTGTATTTCACATAGCATTATAATGAAAATAATTTCAACTAAAATACACTTTAGTTAGGCCAGCCCAACATCTGGTTCGACCAGCCTAACTACCTTCGACTAACCCAACATACTTCGGGCAAGTTTACAGATTGACATGAATTTTCCATGGCAAGTTTGGCCAGCCAAACATGTCCGCTCGGCCAACTCGACTATGTTCAGTCAAGTTTCTAGCGTGTAAAGATTTAGATCTCAGGGATATTTGGCCAGCCGAATTTTGGCTTGGGCTAGCCGATTTTTTGAAAGATCTTATCCCGCAAATCCCGAAAGCCATTGGAATAAAATCGTTAGAATCCGGCTAGCCAAACCAACACTTGTGCCAGCTGAATTTCCAAATCCTTTGCCTATTAATAGAGGCATTCTCTCATTCATTAAACACAAGTGAGAAAACTCTTAAAAGAAAAAGAGAAAGCTATGCCCTTCTTAAGCTATTTGTGCAACAATTCTAATTTTCTATTAACTTATTTTATTCCCTTTCTCAAGTTAAATTTAATTATTTTTAAGAGATTTATCTAAACTCTACTTGAGATTAAGATACTAGAATTTGCAGCATTAGGGTTTTGTTTATATTGAATTCACATTGGATCTCTATATTCTTTTTGTGTTGAACTCATACACGTCTTCATCAATATCTCAAGAAAGAAGATCGTTGCAATCAAGCTACAGTAACATCTTCGACTTGCCATTTAAAGATAAGTACTGTATTTATATTCATTTCATTTTGGGTTTTTCTGCGATAGCCCAGAAATTTCAATGGGTTGTTTTGTGATGATCCTTTAAAAATCACAGTGAGTTTTGTTATGATAGCCCATGAAAATCACAAAAACTGTATTAGGTTGTTAAGGTGGCCTTGTGAAAACCTTGAAATAGTGAAAGTCGAAATTGCAAGGGTGGTAATTTTAAGAGTGGAGTAAGTATGGTTTTAAGCACCAAACCACTATAATTCCTTTGTACATTATGGTGATTGTTTTAATTCTTTATATGCCTATCTTGTGATTGATTAGCTCTTACTAAGTTTGATATTTTGATTTCAAAGATGTCGTGAAATAAGGTTGTCCTACCTAAATCTTTTAGGTGAAGGTTATCCTACGAATTATTTGATATCAAGAATTCAAGACTCTAAGAAATTGAGTATAATTGTTTTATTATTCCACATTGTATCGAAATATTTTATATTGTCCTATTCACCCCCCCAGGACATCTATAGCTCGTCCTTTCATATTGTATTACGTATTTAATGAAATAAATGAATTAAGTTAACCATCATGATGTAGAAAAGCTTGAAGGGTGATCCTCACCTTAGAGTCGGATCCCTCTCTCATTGTTGTTGGATTCACATATACTTATTCTAGGATGAAACCCTACCATAAATTATAAAAATTGTATGGTTAGCCACGACATTACACCCTACAATTGATTAAAATTAACCTTAATGCTTTAACCAAGTAGGATTAGGATATTCAATCTATGTTTTAGACCTAGGTTTGACTTTTGGGGATTTTGATTCCCACATTCAAATTAAACATAGAAGCTCAGAATAATAAATTAATTTCAATCCTAAAATGTTCTAAGATGGCTTACCTAATCGACTTGGACCCATCTCTTAGCTCGGAAGAATTTGGCAAAACTTAAGGGACATTGGCATAACTTTCGTTGTGACTTAATTCATGACTTTTCCGACAACAACACCTGCTAAGTTGAACTGAACTTGACCCACACCTGGCTTGACTCATCACTAAAATAGTGGGTCGACTCACTAAGTCAACTCGGCTATCAACTTCACCCCACCCTTTCCTTTCTCCTACTTCTATTCTCCTTCTTTTGTTCCTTCTTGCTTCCCTCGACACAGTTATGACCAACAGCTTGCTAGACCCAACAGACTCAAGGAATCAGTGAGTTGGTGATCCATTAGACTCGGCGAAGACTTGATTCAACCCAACATGGTGAATTAGCAAACATGGTGGACTAATAGGTCTCTCTCTCTCTCTCACTGTTCTCCTTCTTTCTTCTCTCTTTGCTCCACATTTTTTAAAGATGATCAACAATAGTTGGTCATTAACAAAGCCTGCAAGACAAACCAACTCAGTGAGTTGATCCATCTAGACTCAGTAGCGAGTCAAGCACTCGGCATCCCCACATTTGCAACAACAGCATTATAACTCCCTTTTTTTTTATATTTCCTTCTGAAAGTGCCCTAGTTTATCAATTAGCGTGAGCGTTGAGTTAGCAAGATAAAGGAGCCCCATAAGAAGATTGATGAAGCGTTTGCCTCAACAGGATGTATGACCTTAGCCTCACATCCCATGTCCCAAAACACTTGGTATATAAAACCCTTAAAATCAAATAGAACATCCTAGGGTTTTTGATAAGAAAACTATTTTAGAAAAATCTTTAAGTTTTCTACCTTTGTGATTTTATCAATATGTGGTTCGATGAAATTGAACCCTACTATCGATGTCCTCAAAGCTCACTCGATATTATCGAAATAAGGACTTCAGATGTCCAGCAACCACAAAGAACTTTGGACTAAATTATTGATGAATCGATGGACCGTTAGATATCATCGAATTTTAAATATCGAGTCCATCGACTTTAACTCGATAAAATTGACATCTGGTCTGTTGTGTCCAAAGAACTACTAAGGAAAATCATGTGATTCTCAATATATCAAAAGGCTCCTCGATATCCTGGGAATTCAAATCTCGATGATATTGGTAGACCTTCGATGATATCGGATTGGGACACAAATCTATCCAGCAAGTTTTCAGGTTATTTTTTCTCGAATTGAGGATCAGTCGATAAAATCAATATTCAAATATCGATCATATTGAGGTTAGGTCGATGTCATCTAAATAGGACATAAACTGTGTCACGCCCCCAACTTGAAAAATGGGCTCACAAAATTCCCAATCACTGAATCTGGCGCCGATAGCCTCCGTAGTGCCCCATTCTCGGATCCCAGCACTCATATGCCAGATTCTGATCTGGGACCCTACAAGGAGGATTTTTAGTATGAAGTGTTTATGTAATGGAGTATAACCACAAGTATAACTAAGTTATAAAACAACACCACATATCCACTATATCAAAAACTTCAAAGTATAATGCGAAAAGAGAAATACAAGGTGAATAAAAGGCTCCAAAATAAACTAATGTGCGCTCCTGACTCAGCACTGTTATGATCTAACGACACTTGCATGCAACGGACTTGCATAAGCTTACAAAAGCTTAGACTGTGGTGTAAGTGTGTTCACAAGGAAAGCGTCAAGCGTACAATATCAGAGTAATGCAAAAATATACGATAAGTCCGTGAATGCTATCAGCTGTACCAAAGCTATGTGATGTAAGGCATGAATGTTATCGGCCATACCAAAACCATGCAATGCGAGGCCTATGTAGCTAAATGTCATATGCGTAATGTAAAGCAAGCATACTAGTCCTCATCAAGTACACATATCAGTACAGCTCCTCTTTGGGATATCACCGGGGTCTAGTACACTCCACACTGACTTTCGCCTCTCTAGCCGTATAACCCAACGAGCGGAATAGACCTCACTATCCGCCTGACTAGTAGTCTGCCAATACCTACCTGGGTCGTCGATAGCAGACTCATTTGCAAGCTGGTTAAACTCAGCTTAGTTACAACCCCCTCACTCAGGGGGATAAGGCCACACCCCCTTCCAACGGACCATGACACAGTCGGAGACACAGCCTACTAGTATTCGGCACTCGAGCACTTGTGTATCCACTCGGTCTAGATGTTGGAGCATCTCCTGGTACTAAAAAAGTTCTGGGACTTTCACCCAAGGACATCCTAAGTGCCCACAGTGTTAGAACCAAGTATTTTCGGTATCCGATACGGCCATCCACGATGTGCCTGTGGAGGCCACGACCCTAATGTCGCTAGGGTGTATAATGATCATGTCGCACATATGCGAGATGCATGAGTCACATCGTTAAATCATGTAGCAATCTTGCACGTACCACGCGCTCATGTGGGGCACTCTGTCTCATAAGAAGTCTCGTAAATGTTTCAGCCCAATGGCTTATGCTATGATCAAACATTCCTCATATCAAGCATACATATGATGCGTATGGGCATGAATCATGAAGTTATACTAAGCATGTTATATGGTGATGAAATATCCTCACAATGAAGATGGGCCTAGACGGCCTACACTTAATAAGTATGGTTCTATCAGTGGGCCCTAGGGAGACTCATAATGCGGACATTTAACCAACATTATCCTTATAATGTGGACGTCAAACCATCATTACTCCCGAGGCATGGCCCGCCATAAATATCATTACACAAACCATAGTGAATCACATATTGCAATGGACCTTAAGTACATCCCGTTGGGCCTCGACCCATGGGCCTTAGATACATCAAATGGGCCGTATCACATGGGCCTTATATTCATCAAGTAGGCCGCATCAATGGGTCGCACTAATGGGCCTTTTGTACATTGCAGTGGGCTATAACCCATGGGCCTTGAATACATCACAATGGGCCTCATATGACAAGTGGGCCACATCACATGGGCCACATGCATATCAAATGGGCTCCATCAATGCGCCCCATGTATATCAAATGGGTCACATTGAAAGATAAGTGGTGATAATGACTTCCACCATTAAAATCCTCAAGGCCCACCATAATGTTTATTTTTCCATCCAACAGTTGATAAGGTCACACAAACCTAATAAAAATAAATAAATTTTATGCTTATTCAAAACCTTTATGCCAGAGGACTTTTAATGGTGGATATTTAACCCACCACTATTATCAGTGGCGAACCAGATAAATAGATCTGTCTCCTTTTGGCCTCAAGCCATAAGACAAGCTTGCCAAATGGTGAACGGTTTGGATGCAACACATGCATCATGGTGGGTCCCATATAGATGGACTTCATGGATAAAACAGGTGGGTCCCACAGTACTTGGTGATGCCACCACAACAGCTATAGCTGGAGTGAGGTACACCAGCTGTCCCACCTTCACACGTAGGGACGGTGTGGGTAAAAACACTTACATCAGTAGGTCCCACATGGGGCCCACCATAATGCTTATCTAGCATCCAATCTGTTGATAAGGTCACATAGACCTGAATGAAAAGGAAAAATAAATTTCGTAATGATCCAAAACTTCTATGACACCCAAAAGAGTTTCAATGACAGCCGTTCAATCCCATTGTTTCCCGCCGTGTGAGCCACCTAAGCTTCGCATATAGCTGATTTTGGGGGTGGCCCATTGTCCTAAGGTGCCCATTAAAATGCACGGTGTTGACGTTCACACACATCATGGTGGAGCTCACGGTTGGGACATGTGGTCCCTGGCATTTTTGTCAAACACAGCAGGACGCTGCTGCATGCCAGTAGTAGCAGCGCCTGCTGCTTGCTTTTTTAAAATATTTTTTTCACAATTTTTCATATGTGGGGCTAGCATCAGGTGAATCCATCCCAGCGATTGGATTCCATGGCTTAAGACAGACCAAACAAGCCCAATATGCGGTATGTTTTGGCATGTAGAAAAATTAAAGTGGCCCTTAATGAATATTAATGGTAAAAATCACCATTTTCTGTTGCTATGGCCCGCCAGAACATCGGATTAACTTTATTTTTCGGCTCAACACCTAAAATGAGCTAGAGAATGGAATGGATGGCATGGATTAACTTCATACATCAAGGTAGGGCCTGTATGAGTGGCCCTTCCCAAAAGTTTTGAACCAAAGGTAATATTTGTGTTTTCAACTAGCATCTAACGTCCTTGGATGATGGACGGTCTGGGCACACCATGTATATAAGGTGAGCCCTGCTCAGATGGGCCACTAAATGGTGGATGGTGTGGATACAACACATATAAAGTGGGCCCCACCTACAGATGGCTTGGATAAAATACATGCTTCATGGTGGGGTCCATCCGAGTGGGCCACACGGCCACATCATCACATACAATAGGAAAAAAATGAAAGAGAGAGAGAGAGAGAAACATGTGTGATGGAGGGACCCCGATACTATGGTCCCTCCTTTTCAAGCAATCAATCATACATCAAGTGGGTCCCAATACATGTGGGCTTTCCAAATCAAATCAATGGTGGAGATTCCTTCTCCACCAAAATGAAAGGTCTAGATGACCCTATTTATGCAAGAAAAATAAACATCATGATGGGATCCATGGAGAATGGCCCCATCATGGAATGATCATGAGCATCAAGGTGGGCCATCAGCCACATCTAAGGTCTAAAGTGAGATTCATACCATCAATCGGTAGGCCTCACTTGTCCCATCATCAAAACATGAAAATCTAGCCTATAATGCACCCACCGTTCGATCTTCTTGGTCCGATAGAATGTCGATCTCCTTGTGCTTCTCCTTGATGGAAGATGATGAGAGATGAAGGGCTAGGATGAAGGATTTTGGGGTGGAAAGTGGGTCACACACATGCACTTTTCTCTCACTTGGGATGCTTGGACATCCACTACTTTTGCTTGAGATTTGAAAAGTGTGTTGAGAAAGAGAGAGAAGGATGGTTGTAAGAGAGAGGTGATGGGTGTGAGTGATAGATGTGAGGTAATAGTGTACTTGATGTGAGAGTTGACTTGGTGGTTGCTTGACTTAAGGAGAAAGAAAGAATGGGTTGCTCTTGTACTTGACATGAGGTGATTGATTGATTAATTGAGTGATTGATTGATTGATGGGACATGTTGTAGAGATTTTCTTGGGATTAAAAATGCGCAGTATTTTTTTTGAACAGAATGCGGCCCACATCTCCCTGCCAGGGTATCAGATCGGTATGCAAGATGTGACGTTGGAACAACGACGAAGGTTCGGTCGCAATAGTACAAGTCTCGAATTAAGCCGACTTAAATGTCACGCCCCAAATTTGAAAATTGGATTCACAGGAATCCCGATCGCTGAATCCAGTGCCGACAGCCTCCACAGTACCCCATTCTTAGCCCCTAACGTACATACGCCAGGTTTCAATCCTGGGATCCTACAAGGAGGATTTTCCAATGTACATTTATCTCATAAGAAGCATAACCACAAGTATACCCAAATCATAAAGGCAACATCATCATCACATGCCCACTAATATAATCATTTGAATACAATACGGAAAGGGAAATACATATATCGAAATTAAAATTCCAGAGGACAGTTGCACGCTCCAAGCTCAACGTTGCTGCAACCTAACGTCACATGCACGCATCTATCGTGCATAAGCTTACAAAAGCTTGAGAGTTGTGAAAGTTTGTGTAAGGTAAGTGCCAAGTATATAATAAAGTCCATAAATCATAAATTATCCGGATAAGTAGAAATCGAATCAAGCAATATCAGAATACGCGATACAGATTAACTATACAAATGAGGAACAATATCAGAATATACGATATATATCAACTATACAAATGGGGAGTCATAAAGAGTCAAATATCAGATGTCGTATCTAAATCATATAAATACAGAAACATAATAACCCAAAATGCTAAGTACTGCAGATGCAATGTAATATGCGATGCGAATGAAATGACCATGCTGGAATGTGAAGTCGGGATGATAGTATGAAGTATCACAGGCTACGAAGTCCTTTAAAAGGGACATCTATCCAAACCAGTCCCATACCTAAATTTGGATAGTCAAACTTAATGTGGTAAACTCCTGGTCTCAGGTTAGTTGCGCGCCCAACCGAAATCCTGGCCATGCGAAGGTACACGTAACAAATAGTTACGCACCACCAACCCAAGTGGATAGTGAATGGATGAATGAATGAGTATGTAACTCCTACTCAGTAGGTCCACAAATCAGTACAGTTCCTCTCTGAAAAATCACCAGGGTCTATTACACTCCAAACCGACTACCTCCTCCCTAGCTGTACAACCCCGCGAGTGGAATAGACTTCACTATCTGCCTGACCAGTAGTCTGCCATTACCTACCCGGCTCATCAATAACGGACCCATTTACTAGCTGGTCATACTTAGCCTAGCTTATAACCCCCTCACTCGGGCGGATATGGCTACACCCCCTTCTAACCGACCATGACATAGTGGGAGACATGGCCTCATGGTATAGGCACTGACGCTCATATTTCACTCGGTCTAGACGTTGAAGCATCTCCTGGTACCAAGGAGGTTCTGAGATTTTCACCCAAGGACATCTTACGTGCCCATAGTGTTAAAACCAAGCATTTTCAGTGTCCCATCTAGCTATTCATGATGTGTCTGTGGAGGCCACGATCTTGATGTCACTAGGGCATACAATGATCATATCACACATATGCGAGATGCATGAGTCACACTATCCAGTCATACAGAAATCCTGTGCATACGACGTGATAATGTGAGCACTCTATCTCATAAGAAGTCCCATAAATAGTTTACCTAATGACATATGCTATGATCAAACATTCCTCTCATCAGGCATACATATGATGCATACGGGTATGAATCATGGAGTTATACTAAGCATTTTATATGGTGATAAACTATCCTCACAACAAAGATGGGCCTTGATGGCCTACACACAACAAGTACGGGCCTATCAATGGGCCCTAGGGAGAAGTACAATGCAGACATTTAACCAACATTATCCTTACAATGTGGACGTTAAATGAACATTGCTCCTAAGGCATGGACTGCCATAAAGGTCAACACATAAACCACGGTGGGATCACATTACAATGGACCTCAACCCATGGGCTCCAAATACATCATAATGGTCCTTAACCCATGGGCCTTATACACATTATAGTGGGTCTCAACCCACAGGCCTTTATACATCACAATGGGTCTCAACCCATAGGCCCTAATACATCACAATGGGCCTTACCAAATGGGCCAAAAATATATCACAATGGGCCTCCTAAATGGGCCATAAATACTCAATAGGTGGGCCCTACACATGGGCCCAATATACATAACAGGTGGGCCCTACACTTGGGCCTTATACACGTCAAGTGGGTTACATCAATGAGTCGCACCAAGGGGCCTCATAAGCATCACAATGGCCTACAATTGCATCAAGGTGGGCCTCACAAATAGGCTATAAAATACATCAAGGCGGGCCTCATACAATAGGTGGACCTCATATATCAGGTGGGCCTGATGGGGCAGCCCCAGGTCTAACAAAATAGATAGACAGCGTGGTTGAAACACATCGATCATGGTGTACCCCAAAACACACACACAGGTGGGCCTCATCTCAAAAATATGGATAGACAGCGTGGTAGACTCAAGCATCAAGGTGGGCCACTACATAGATGGTGCATACCCAACACTGCATCATGGTGGGGCAGTACACAACACTATCCAAATAATGCCCAAGTAAATCAGCACTATCCAGCATTGTTCAGCACCGTCCAGCGCCATCTGGACAGTGTGGATGAAACAAATACATCATGGTGGTGTCCACTGTCCCATGGACAGAGCGGATGTACAACACGCCATCAAGGTGGGTCCTATCGTCCCGTGGATGATATAAATGAAAAGCATACATTGTGGGGACCCACAGAACTACACAGCAAGTGGGCTCCACCTTTTGGATGATTTGGATGCAACACATGCATCATGGTGGACCCCATAGGGATAGATGGTGTGAGAGGACACATACATTAATGGGGACCCACCGTCCAGTGGTATGGATGGTGAGGCAAGAACACATACATCATTAGGTAGGTCCCAACGTCCAGAGCTATGGACGGTGCGGACAGAGCACATACACCATGGTGGTTTCCACCATCCACAGCCATGGATGGTGTGAGTAAAACACATACATCAATGGTGGGTTCCATGTGGGGCCCACCATAATGTTTGTTTATCGTCCAACCTGTTGATAAGGTCACGCTTACCTAGATGGAAAGAAGAAAAAAAAATTTCATATTAATCCCAAACTCCTATGGCGCCCAAAAGAGTTTCAATGTCAGCCGTTCAATCACGTTATTTCCTACCATGTGGGCCACCTGAGTCCCACATGCAGCTGATTTTTGGAGTGGCCCATAGCCAGAAGGGGGCCCCCCTAATGCATGGTGTGGATGTTCGAACTACATCAAGGTTAGACCTGTGGTGGGGGCCATGGTCACTGCCAGTTTTACAAGCCACGGGACGCTGCTTGGTGCAGCGTCTGATAGCAAGTGGCTTCCTCTCTTCTCATTTTATTTTATTTTTTTGATTTGTTAATTTTTAGAGGTTTTTCATAGGTGGGGCTGACATCAGGCGAATCCACCCCACCCACTGGTTCCCATAACTTGAGACAAGCCAAACAAGTCCAATATCCAATATTTTTTGGTACATAGAAACAACAGGGTGGTTTTTCAATGGTGAAAATGTCCTTTGCTATGCTATGGCCCACCCAAAAGTTGGATTGACTTCATTTTTAGGCTTAACGCCTAAAATGGTCTAAGAAGTGGAATGGATGGCGTGGATTGAATACATACATCAAGGTGGGGCCTACACAAGTGGCCCACCCCAATTTTTAAATGAAAGTGATATTTTTGCTTTCATACTAGTAATGTCCAGCGTCCAGGAACACTGGACAGTTTTCAATACAACACCTATTAAGGTGGACCCTGTTCAGGTGGGCCACCACATGGCTATATGGTGTGGATACAACACATATATGAAGTGGGCCCACCTACAAGTGGCTTGGATTAAATACATTCTTCATGGTGGGGTCCATCCGAGTGGGCCACACGACCATATCATCACGAAAAAAGAAAGAAAAAGAGGGAGAGAGAAAGAGAGAGGGACACGCGTGATGGAGGGACCCCAGCACTATGGGCCCTCCGTTTCAAGCATCCAATCATACATCAAGTAGATCCCATTGCATGTGGGCCCACTAAATCAAAGATCAACGGTGGAGATTCCTTCTCCACTAAGATGTAAGGTCTAGATAATTCCTTTTTAGATTACAAAGTAAACATCATGATGGGGTCCATTGAGAATGACCCCATCATGGAATGATAATAAAATCAAGGTGGGCCATCGGCCACATCTAGGGTCCCAAGTGAGATCCATTCCATCAATTGGTAGGCCTCACTTGGCCCATCATCAGAACATGAAAAGATCTAGCCTAATGAGCACTCACCGTTCGATCTTCTTGGTCTGTTGGAAAGCCGATCTCCTTGAGCTTCACTTTGATGAAGGGTGATGAGGTTTGAATGGCTAGGATGAAGAATTTGGGATGAGAAAATGGGCCACACACATGCACTTTCTCTCCTTAAAAATGTTGGACGTCCACTCCTCTCTTTGCTTGGAATTGTGTTGAGAAATGAGAGAGAGAGAGAGAGAGAGAGAGAGAGAGAGAGAGAGAGGGTTGTAAGGAGTGATGGATGCGAGGTGAGTGATGGGTGAGGTGAGAGATTAGTTGACTTTAGGGTAGGTTGCTTGACTTGTGGAGAAAGAAAGCATGGTTGCTATTGTACTTGACATGATGTGATTGATGGGATTGACTTTACATGTTGTAGAGATTCTCTTAGGATTATAAATGCATGGCGTTTTCTTGAAATAAACACCGGCTCACATCTCTCAACCAGGGTATTGAATCGGTGTGCGAGTCAAAGTGTCGGAACCACGGTGACGGTACAGTCGCAATGGTACAAGTCTTAGATTAGGCCAATTTAGATATACGGGATACGACTTAGGGTCGTTCACAAACATCGATTATAGGTCACAGTTTACTGAAATTCATCAGGAAGGATCATGAAAGTCGACGAAACAGTATAGGCTAGGATATGAGTTTTATATTAAATCTATAGGATACGACTCAGGGTTGCGCGCAAACATCGATTATAAGTCACGGGTTATCGAAATTCATTAGGAAGGATAGTGAGAGTCGAAGAAACAGTATGGATTAGGATACAGGCCTTACAGCTCTCCCTACTTAATAAAAATTTTATCATTGAAATTTATACTACCATCGCAGCTAATCATAACTCATAAGGGAATGGGAAAGATAACATTATATATGATCAAAATACAATACAACATACAATCAAACATTATAAAGATGGGGATAGCACTCTTGAATCTCCACCTCGTGCTCCCAAGATGGCTCATCCACACTATGAAGGCCCCACTACACCTTCACCAAGGGAATGACCTCGGTCCGCAAGACCTGCTCCTTCTGATCGCGGATACGAACTTGTTGCTCAAAGTAAGAAGCATCCTCATGAACCTCCAATAGCTGTCAATCAATAACGAGAATGATGTCTGACTTACACTTCCTCAACATAGAAATATGGAAAATGTGTGGACGCCAGAAAACTGAGATGGCAAAGCAAGCCGGTAGGCCACGAAGCCAACATGCCCAGTGACCTCGAAAGGTCCTATGAATCTCCGGCCAAGCTTGAGACCTTGAGATATACATGGTCCCTAATGGTAAACTCCAAGGGATGACGCCGACAATCAGTAAAAATCTTCTACCAAATCTGAGCTGTGCGCATCCTCTACCTGATGATGTTGATGACCTCTGAAGTCTGTTACACAAGTTCAGGACCCAGGAGAGCCCGCTTTCCAACCTCGGTCCAACAACTCGAAGATTTGCATGGTCTGCCATATAATGCCTCAAAAGGAGTCATGCCAATGGTTGCCTAATAGCTGTTGTTATACACGAGCTCAGCTAATCGCAGGTGCTCATCCTAGCTATCCGAAAAATTAATCACGCAAACCTGAAGCATATCCTCAAGCATCTGGTTGATCCTCTCGGTCTACCCATCGGTCTGCTGATGATACACGGTACTGAACTACAAAATAGACCCCATCATCATCTAGAAGCTCCTCCAAACTAAGACGTGAACCTCGGGTCTCGGTCAGAAACAATCGAGACTAGAACGTCGTGCAATCTCACAATCTCATCGATGAGTAACCTCACAAGCTGGTCTAAAGTCCAGGTTGCACGAATCGTATAAAAATGCATCGACTTCATCAGACAATCGATGACAACCTAGATGGTGTCGCGACCGCTCTGAGTCCTCGGCAAAGCCATGATATAATTGTGGATATGTGTTCCCACTTCCACATTGAAACACTCAACGACTACAATAGACCAGGGGGTCTCTGATGATTGGCCTTGACACAATGGCATGTGTCAAACTCTGCCACAAAAGTAGCTATCTGAAGCTTCATCCCCGCCCAAAAAAACTAACGCCTCATATTACGATACATCTTCGTCAATCCAGGGTGGATAGAGAACCGTGATCGATGTGCATCGGTCATAAGATCTCTGCGCAACTCAAGAATATCCGGGACACATAATCAGCCTCTGAAACGAAGTCCACCATCAGAACCAATCTGCCAATTTGACTGACTCTCAGATGCTGCCTCTGCTTGGTAATCCTGCAATGACTCATCTGCCTGCTGAGCCTCGATCACCCTTACGACAAGAGAGGGTTGAATTAACAAGCTGGATAACTACATAATAGAAGACTATAAGTTGATATTGAAGTCAAAAGCAGACACATCCTCAAGCATCCTCCGCTCCTGAATCATCATTTGCACCACCAGGCCTTGTGGTTGATGGCTGAGGGCATCCACCACCACGTTCTCCTTTCTCGAGTGATACTGAAGATCAAAATCATATTCCTTTAGGAGCTCCATTCAACGCCTCTACCTCATGTTCAGCTTGGACTGAGAGAACAGTTACTTCAAGCTCTTGTGGTCAGAGAAGAGTTCAAACCGAACCCCATAAAGATAGTGCCTATACACCTTCAGTGCAAAGATAACTACTGCCAGCTCTAAATCATGCATGGGGCAGTTCAACTCATGGACCTTGAGCTGGTGAGACGCATAAGCCACCGGCTTCCTGTGCTCCATCAGGACAGCACCCAAGGTAACTTACGAGGCATCGGTAAATACAATAAATCCATCACTCTTAGAAGAAAAAATGAAGATAGAAACAGACGTGAGGTGGTCCTTCAGGTCCATAAATACTTGCTCACAAGCATCGCTCCAAATGAAATCGGCACCCTTCCGGGTCAACCTGGTCAACAGGGCTACAATACGAGAGAATCCCTCAATGAAATGTTGGTACTAGCCCTCTAAACCAAGGAAACTACAATTCTTGGATGCATTCGTGGGATGGTCCCACTGTGAAAGGGCCTAACTATATGCCCTAGAGGGGGGGTGAATAGGGAAATGCCAAATAAAACTAATAACAGCGGAATAATAAAAGATATAAAGCACAATGCTGAATATAAAACAATCACGATAGCCTAAAATAAAGAGATTGATACTTTATCAGTTTTAAGGACAACCTTATACCAAAAACCAGAGGTTTAAGGTAGGACAACCTTATTTCTAGAACGTCCTTTGTATCACAAACTAAAGAGGAATAATAAGCAATGAAATCAAAATAACTTGCGGAAACTAAATCCTAAGTTATTACAACATTCATCCACACTTGCTTGAAGTGATTACAACATTCATCCATAAACACAAACCACAAAACTGAATGAATAAAGGAATGAAAGAATGAAGAACATCCACAACAAAACGATATATAGTGGTTCGCCTGTGTGTACACCAACTGTTATCCAACAGCCACACAGATTGCTACTCCACTCCTAATATCCTCACATAGGGGATATTAGCATGCACTATCAAAATAGGTTTCACAGGTTCACCTAAAACCTTCACAATTGTGTCTTTGATCTCGGGCTTACACAATCCAAAAACTCCACAATCTGAGTTTTCTGGCTCTCCTCAGATAACCACTACAATGAGATTTTTCTGACGAATCTCAAACAAAAACCAGAGAAAGTAAATTACAAAAACATGTAAAATACCTGAATCACCTTTTGAAGAAGCCCGGTAAAACCAATCGGAGTAGAAGTTCGATTCGACGTTCAAAGTCCAATACTCACTTTAAGAATGGTTCTAAGTCTAATTGATTTTAGATCAAACGGGTTAGATCTATTTGATTTTGAATCCAAGAAGAAGGAATATCAGAAATTTTCATTTTCTAATAAGATTGGAATGTAGATCAAAATCAAATAAGAATAAGCTAGCAAAAAGAATATTAAATAAGCACAACGTAGCTTAAAATAAACACAAACTTATATCAGAGAATAGCCTAAAGAATGCTTGAAGAGAATTGATTTGAAGTGCTAAAACTCTGAAGTTCGTGCTCAATTTATAGACTGAAAAATTCTGTCTACGACTGGTCTTAGGATCCTAAGACTGGTCATAGCTCCAAATATTTTTGAAAGATTTTCACGGGATTTGATTTTCAGTTCCACAACCGGTCTTGGGTGGTCTACGACCGGTCGTGGGCCACCTATGACTGGTCGCGAGACACCTACGACCGATCGTAGGACCCCAAAAATGGTTGCTGGAGTTTGAGTTGTAGGGCTACGACTGGTTGAAGGATGAGTCGTAGAACTTTCAGGACTGGTCGTAGGATGTCCAAGACTGGTCGTAGGACAGCTAGAAATATCCAAAAATCTTCAACTACCTAGGACTGGTCCTGAAAAACCTAAGACTGGTCGTAACAAAGCTAGGACTGGTCTTAGAAAACTCCAAACAAGCATATAAGAATATATGAGTTATGTATCCGGAATGACCTACAATAAAGCCCATCCTAAGGTCAATCTAAGGTCAAACAAACCTTAAAAGTGAGATGGACTTGAAAGTCTGTTCACTCAGATGACCCTTAAGAGAAGCTTGTGAATATTCAAAACTTGTAGTAGACCTTCATGAGCTTGATCTTGACTTGACAAAGTCTTCTAATAAACTTGAACTTGATCAAACCTTGAACATGCAACCTTGAAAACTTCTATTCTTGATTTCTTCATCCAAGACTTGAAAACTTTCTTCTTTTAAGATCTTGTCTTGAAATGCAATGTCTTGATATGTCTTGATTGCAATGACTAGTCTTCAAACATAAAACACAAGATATAGGTTTTGGCACCACAAAATTTGACAACTAAAGAGATATGAAATCATAGCACTTACAATCTCCCCCTTTATCAAATTGTGACAAAACACATAACATCAAAGATAATAAGGAATGATAAGTCATGAAACCCCAAAATGCTCTACTCCCCCTGAGTAATACGAGTATTGCTCATATAATCAATACATAACATGAAAACCTCAAAACTTCAATCCACATATCCATCAATCCACATATCCTTCTCAATCAATACAAACAAATTTACTCCCCCTATCCGTATTACTCCCCTTTTAGCAATGCTTACTACTCTCCCTTTTTGTCACAAAATGACAAGGGAAAGGAACAATAGAAAGGAGAATATAGAGAGCAAATAATGAGAAGGTGATATGAAAGGACATAAAATAAACCTTAAGTATCAAGCCATAATCCATAATACATAATACAATATCCAAAAAAAAGTGTTATGAAACCATAATCCATAATACATATCCAGAGTAAAAGAAATGTTATACTATTCAGAAGATAATTTACTTAATCTAATCCAGAGGAAGGAGCAGGAATAGATGGATCAATCTGGTGTAAGTCCTTCTTTATGCGACGAAGATATTTTCGCGTGTACTTGAATCTCATATCATGGGCTATATTCATATTATCAAGTTTTTCCTCCAATGCACGAAGGCGTGCATCAAAACCAGAAGGATCATAATCTGGATCATTAGGTGAATCAGTTTCTATATCATCAAATAAGTCATCCATATTAACATCTTGAGGAAGATCGTCAGCTTCCTCTTCATTTCCATCAACACCACCATCATCACCAACACCACTAACACCAGCTTCATCAAATTGGCCAGGGAGCAGTTCCAATTTCATCTTATTAAGATTGGTATTGTTGAAAATGAGATGAAGAATTGGTGCCTCATTAACAGGTTTATTAACAAGCATGTAAGTGGCTAAAACATTGATAAGATAACCAAATGGAATATCACTATGACCCGGATGGAAATGAAATTGTATAATGGAATGAAAAATCAAAGAAGGAAGACAGACCTTGGTTCCAGAAGCAATAGAATGCAACACACGAACCATGAAAGAAGTTAACTCGATTTTATTACTGGACCGAGGATATACATTGGAAATGAAGAAACGATGTAATATTCTGTATTTGGGTAACAGATACTTTGCAGGGAGCACATTCCATTTGTGAGTCCAATGCACATCAATTTTGCATAAATCTCTAGTTAACATGCATTTTTCTGATTCTGAAGGTTTGTCGTATAAAGTATGAATCGGTATTCCTTCATCATTAACTGGTATATCCATAATACCTGATATTAAATGACGGTCTACTTCAAATTTTCCTTCTCTTGTATCAATTGAAAATGTTAAATTATCAAGGAAAAAATCTGAAATGCATGCAACCATTGATTGAGCAATGAACTGGTATGCAGACCCACCCCAAAGAAAAATGTTAGTCCAGCCTACAGATTCAAGAAGGGGAATGACACCATATGGAGCAATGTGATTTAGATCAGCGGTATACTCAATGATAATGTTACAGGCACGCAAATCCCATACATCTTAAGTATCATCTTTGGGTGACCGAAGATGTCGTTTAGTTATCGGTGCAAATCTGGATGAAGATGGATTACGGGATGTTTTCTTTTTCCCTCTAGCATCCATATTCAAAAAGATATACAAAGAACAAGCAAGATGCACAAATGAAAGATGAGTTTTCTCTAGATCAGCAAATAAAGAGGAAACCCTTGAAAAACTCAACAAGAGATGAAATCAAGCTATAATATGAACAAATCAAAGCATAGAGATCATGAAACTTCAAGAAAAAAATATGAAATATGACTTACTTTGAAGAAAAACAGGAAATCCTATGAATGGTCGAGCCACGACTCGTCGTAGGTGGGTGTGGAAATGAAGAAGAAGGGGATTTTTCCCAAATTATATGATGTTCATGAGATCCACGACCGGTCGAGTGTGGTTCACGACCGGTCGTAACACGACTGGTCGTGTACATCCACGACCGGTCGAGCATCGACCAAAAATGCATTTTTAATGAAAAAATTTAAAATTTAAATAATTATAATATAAAATATAATACACTATGATACATGCAAGCAAGAATATTCAATGTAAAATGCACATACCAAGATCAAATTTCAATTTATTAAATCGACTTTTGTGGAGCAGTTTAGTAAATATATTAGCAAGTTGAGTTTCGGTTGGTATATATTCCAATGAAATAACTTTTTCTTCAACCAACTCACGAATGTAATAATACCTAATGTCAATATGCTTAGTACGTGAATGCTGGATTGGGTTTTTGGAAATGTTTATTGCATTGAAATTATCACAATGTAAGATCATTGAATCTTGATAAATTCCATAATCACTAACCATGCGTTTCATCCAAACTAGTTGAGTACATGCATATCCAGCTGCAATATATTCAGCCTTAGTAGTAGAGAGCGATATTGAGCTTTGCTTCTTACTGAACCAAGAAACTAAGTAATTTCTAAAGTAAAAACAAACCACTGGTTGATTTTCTATCATCAATATTTCCGGCCCAATCAACATCTGAATACTCGGCTAATTGAACATTAGTATCAAAGGATACCAAAGTCCCAAATTTATAGAACTTGCGACATATTTAATAATCCGTTTAACAACAATAAGATGTGATTCCTTAGGATTAGACTGATATCTCGTACAAATACCAATAACTAATGTGATATCAGGTCTACTAGCAGTAAGATATAACAAACTACCAATCATACTGCGATATAGTTTAGGATCTATATCTTTATCTATAGAGTCTTTTGAGAGTCTTAATGTTGTACTCATAGGAGTATCAAAGTTCTTACCATTCTCAAATCCAAACCTTTTAACCAAGTTTGAAGCATATTTGGTCTGGGAAATGAAAATTCTATCAGGTTGTTGTTTTACTTGCAACCCTAGGAAATAGTTAAGTTCGCCAACCATGCTCATTTCGAACCTTGATTTCATTAACTTTGCAAACTCAGTAGACATGTTAGAACAAGTAGATCCATAAATAATATCATCAACATATATTTGAACCATCAAAATATCATTGTTATTCTTTTTAACAAAAAGCGTCTTATCAACACTTCCTACTTGAAAGCTATGACTAAGTAAGAATTTAGTCAATTTTTCATACCATGCTCTGGGTGCTTGTTTTAGACCATAGAGAGCCTTTTTGAGACGAAATACATGGTCAGATAACTTAGGGTCTTCAAACCCTGAAGGTTGTTCAACATACACTTCTTCATGTATATCTCCATTCAAGAAAGCACTCTTTACATCCATCTGATAGATTTTAAATTTTCTAAAACATGCGATGGAAATAAAAAGTCTGATTGATTTAAGGCGAGCGACTAGAGCAAAGGTTTCATCGTAATCGATGCCTTCAATGTGAGTGTACCCTTATATAACCAGTCTAGCCTTGTTTCGTATAATATTTCCAAGTTCATCAGACTTATTTTTAAAGATCCACTTTGTTCCAATAATATTTTTATCTTTAAGTCTAGGAACGAGATACCAGACATCATTACGAACAAATTGATTAAGTTCATCCTGCATAGCAACTATCTAATTTTCGTCAGAAAGTGCTTCTTTTACGTTTACCGGTTCTATTTGGGATGTAAAACAAACATAATTACATATGTTCTCAAGTTATTTGCGAGTACGAACTCCAGTGAGAGGATTTCCAAGTATTTGATTGGTTGGATGATCTTTAACAGTCCTTGGCTCAGATTCTTTTTGACTTGATGAGAAATCTAGATTGTCAATAATAAGAGCTTCATCATCATCTGAACTTAGGGCTGGTGTATTCAAATGATCATCAATGACCACATTGATGGACTCTTGAATCACACTAGTTCTCTTATTTAGAACCCTATAAGCTCGACCGTTCAAAGAATAACCAAGAAAAATTCCTTCGTCACTCTTCGTATCAAACTTACCCAAATTTTTACGATCCCGTAAAATATAACACTTGCTGCCAAAAACTTGAAAGTATTTGACAGTAGGTTTCTTTTCAAACCATAATTCATAAGCAGTCTTATTATCGAATTTACTAGTATAAACCCGATTAATAATATAACATGCGATATTAACTGCTTCAACACAAAGATTTCTAGAGAGCTTTATACTATTCAGCATAACATTAGTCATATCCTGAAGCACTCTATTTTAGCTTTCAACTATACCATTTTGTTGCGTTGTTTTGGGTGCTGAGAATTCATGTGATATTCCCTGATCGCTACAGAATTTTTTAAAACTACTGTTTTCGAATTCAGATCCATGATCACTACGGATCTTGCTAACAAGAGAACCTTTCTCATTTTGGATTCGTTTAATGACCTTTTTCACTTCATCCAGGGTTTCAGTTTGCTTCAGCCCAAAGATTTCTAGAGAGCTTCATACTATTCAGCATAACATTAGTCATATCCTGAAGCACTCTATTTTAGCTTTCAACTATACCATTTTGTTGCGGTGTTTTGAGTGCTGAGAATTCATGTGATATTCCCTGATCACTACAGAATTTCTCAAAACTGCTGTTTTCAAATTCAGATCCATGATCACTACGGATCTTACTAACAAGAGAACCTTTCTCATTTTGGATTTGTTTGATGACCTTTTTCACTTCATCCAGGGTTTCAGTTTTGTCTTTTAAGAATGATACCCAAGTGAATCTGGTATAGTCATCTACGATAATCAAGATGTATTTTTTGCCTCCTCGATTCTTTGATCTGGTTGGTCCAATAAGATCCATATGGAGAAGCTCGAGTGGTCTAGATGTGGTATTGGAGTTCACTTTCTTGTGAGAGCTCCTAATTTGTTTGCCCAACTGGCATTCACCACATATTTTGTCTACATTTTACAATTTGGGTAGACCTCTAATTAGTTCTCTTTTGCTCAATCTAAATAAGTTCCGATAGTGTACATGTCTAAGGCGTTTATGCCATAATTCAGTCTCTTCGGTATGGACCATGTAACATGATTGAGTAGATGAGCTAGCATCACTAATGATGTAGCAGTTTTCAGAAGTTCTGCGACCAGTTAATATAACAAAACCCCTTTTATTAACTATCTCACAACCTTGATTAGAAAACTTTACACTATGGTTGTTATCACATATTTGAGAAATGCTTAATAGGTTGTGTTTTAAACCCTCAACATATAAGACATTCTTAAATAAGGGAATGTTATAAAGTTGAACCATACCTTCGCCAATAATCTTGCAATTGCTTCCATCACCAAATGTGACTAACCCGTCAGTCATATCTTTAAGATTGGTGAATAAAGCTTTATCACCTGTCATATGCTTGGAGCAACCACTATTTAGGTACCACTTTGAATGGCTTGTTTCTTTGAAAGCAGTGTGGGCAACCAAGCTGACAACTTTAGGAACCCATTTCATAACTGTTTTGGGTTTAGGAGTATAGATGGTCTTTTTCTGTCTATTGTTGTAGGAACGACCTATAGAGTTCAACTTTAATAGCTTCTTGAGAAGATCAATAATTTTTTCAGCTAATTGATTTCGGTTTTAAAAATTAAAGTTGACATGGCTACTTTTAGGTTTTTGAAAAGTTTTTGAATTTTTGGAAAAACCTTGAAAAGTATTCTTTTCTTTTGAGTTAGAAGACTCTCCTTTTACAAATTTAGGAGCAGTGTTCTTTTATTCAGGAGATGTATTCTTATCATAGCCCAACTCGGATCGATCGCCACATTTTCTTGATCCGGTCAATAATTTTTCCAATTTCGGATCACCTTGGGCATATCTCCATGTGTCTTTCAAACTCAGAAGAGAAGCTACCTCATTTTTTAGTTTATCTTTTTCGAATTTCAAATCTTCAATTTGGGAGGTTTTGAAATCTAAATCGTTTTTGGTTTTTTCAAAAGAATCAGAAATATGAGACTTTTCTAAGACAAGAGACTCATAATCTTCCTTAAGCTTAGAAAATTTTTCTTTTTGTAATTTAAGCTTGACAGCAGTTTTACAACTCTCTTTATAAAGGGCATTATAAGCATCTTGAAGATCATCTTCATTATCGTAATAACTATTCAGATTTTCTTCACTAGATGTATCATCATGATCTGAATAGGTGATCTTGGCTAGAGTCATAAGGGCTTTAACACCATCGCCCGACTCGGTTTGAGAATCTTCTAATTTAGAAGAGGATTCAAAATCAGATGATTCATCCCAAGTAGCCATCATGCTTTTCCTTTTTGATTTGTCCTTTTTAAGATATTTGTTAGATAAGTGCCCATACTCTTGACAGTTGTAACATTAACTATCTTTCAAGGATTTACGAGTTCTAGGTTTAGATCGTCTCTTATCATTTGATTTTTGAAAATCAATCTTTTACTTGTTTTTGAAAATTTTGTAAAACCTTTTTGCTAAAAGTGTCATATCATCTTCGGTATTTTCTGAATCTGAAGTGCTCTCTTGAAAAATATTTTTAAATGATTTGAGAGCTATTGATTTTCCTTTAAGAGCCTTAAAGGATAACTCATAGGTTTGAAGTGAACCAACTAATTCCTCAACCCTCATGGTATCCGTATTACGAAGTTCCTGAATCGCGGTCACTTTAGAATTGAACCGTTCAGGAAGTGAACGTAGTATTTTTGCGCACACTTTACTTTCAGGGATTTTATCACCAAGACCCCACATAGAGTTCACAATGTCATTCAATCTAGTGTAGAAGTCCATAAACATCTCATTCTCCTCCATATGAATTTCTTCAAATTTAGTTGTGATGAGTTGGACTTTAGATTTCTTAACAATAGATGTACCCTCGTGTGTCATTTCTAATATATCCCATGCTTGTTTTGCATTTTCACAAGAGATGATTCTTTTGAATTCATTTGGTGATAATGCACAAGTAATTGCATTTAGTGCTTTTGCATTTGCACTACTTTCACTTTTCTGAAGTGTGGTCCAAAGCGAATAAGCCGTTACTTTCATAGATTTTGAACCATCGCCATTAGTTACTTCAGTGATAGAAGGGTTCCATTCATTCACTGTGGCCAGCCACAGACTTTCATCCAAGGATTTGAGGAAGATCCTCATCCTGGCTTTCCAATAGGCATAGTTTGTCCCATTAAAGGGTGGTGGCCTAGTGACTGATAGGCTATCAAAATTTGACATCTTAATATAGCTTAGATCGTTAGCTCAGGAAATAAATCAAATAAATAAACAATAAGCACGAGCTATTAGGCTCTGATACCACTTGAAAGGGCCTAGCTATATGCCCTAGAGGGGGGGGAGGGGGTGAATAGGACAATGCCAAATAAAACTAATAACAGCGGAATAATAAAAGATATAAAGCACAATACTGAATATAAAACAATCACAAAAGCCTAAAATAAAGAGATTGATACTTTATCAGTTCTAAGGACAACCTTACACCAAAAACTAGAGGTTTAAGGTAGGACAACCTTATTTCTAGAACGTCCTTTGTACAAACCAAAGAGGAATAATAAGCAATGAAATCAAAATAACTTGCGGAAACTAAATCCTAAGTTATTACAACATTCATCCACACTTGCTTGAAGTGATTACAACATTCATCCACAAACACAAACCACAAAACTGAATGAATAAAGGAATGAAAGAATGAAGCACATCCACAACACAACGATATATAGTGGTTCACCTGTGTGTACACCAACTGTTATTCAATAGCCACACAGATTGCTACTCCACTCCTAATATCCTCACACAGGGAATATTAGCATGCACTATCAAAATAGGTTTCACAGGTTCACCTAAAACCTTCACAATTGTGTCTTTGATCTCGGGCTTACACAATCCAAAAATCCCATAATCTGAGTTTTCTGGCTCTCCTCAGATAACCACTACAATGAGATTTTTCTGGTGAATCTCAAACAAAAATCAGAGAAAGTAAATTACAAAACATATAAAATACCTGAATCACCTTTTGAACAAGCCCGGTAGAACCAATCGGAGTAGAAGTTCGATTCGACGTTCAAAGTCCAATACTCACTTTAAGAATGGTTCTAAGTCTAATTGATTTTAGATCAAACGGGCTAGATCTATTTGATTTTGAATCCAAGAAGAAGGAATATCAGAAATTCCCCTTTTCTAATAAGATTGGAATGTAGATCAAAATCAAATAAGAATAAGTTAGCAAAAAGAATATTAAATAAGTACAATGTAGCTTAAAATAAACACAAACTTATATCAGAGAATAGCCTAAAGAATGCTTGAATAGAATTGATTTGAAGTGCTAAAACTCTGAAGTTCGTGCTCAATTTATAGACTGAAAAATCCCGTCTACGACTGGTCTTAGGATCCTAGGACCGGTCGTAGCTTCAAATATTTTGGAATGATTTTCACGGGATTTGATTTTCAGTTCCACGACCGGTCCTTGGTGGTCTAGACCGGTCGTGGGCCACCTACGACTGGTCGCGAGACACCTACGACTAGTCGTAGGACCCGAAAAATGGTTGCTGGAGTTTGAGTCGTAGGGCTACGACTGGTCGAAGGATGAGTCGTAGAACTTCCAGGACTGGTCGTAGGATGTCCAGGACTGGTCGTAGGAAAGCTAGAAATATTTAAAAATCTTCAACTACCTAGGACTGGTCCTGAAAAACCTAAGACTGGTGGTAGCAAAGCTAGGACTGGTCTTGAAGTCCCTATGACTGGTCTTAGAACACTCCAAACAAGCATATAAGAATATATGAGTTATGTATCTGGAATGACCTACGATAAAGCCCATCTTAAGGTCAATCTAAGGTCAAATAGACCTTAAAAGTGAGATGAACTTGAAAGTCTATTCACTCAGATGACCCTTAAGAGAAGCTTGTGAATATTCAAAACTTGTAGTAGGCCTTCATGAGCTTGATCTTGACTTGACAAAGTCTTCTAGTAAACTTGAACTTGATCAAACCTTGAACATGCAACCTTGAAAACTTCTATTCTTGATTTCTTCATCCAAGACTTGAAAACTTTCTTCTTTTAAGATCTTGTCTTGAAATGCAATGTCTTGATATGTCTTGATTGCAATGACTAGTCTTCAAACATAAAACACAAGATATATAAGACATAGATATAGGTTTTGGCACCACAAAATTTGATAAATAAAGGGATATGAAATCATAGCACTTACACACTGACGCATGACATCAATCTTTGAGGGGTCCACTGCGACGCCCTGTCTTGTCACCACATGACCGAGGAACTTCATGTCCTCTTGCCAGAACTCGCACTTCTCCAACTTCGCGTAAAGCTTGTGTGCACGGAGGGTCTGCAAGATAATTTTTAGATGTCACTCATGATCCTCACGGGTCCTCAAATATATCATAATGTCATTGATGAATACAACAATAAACTGGTCAAGATACGGATGGAAGACCTCGTTCATCAATTGCATGAATACTGCGGGCGCATTGGTCAGTCCGAAGGACATGACCTGGAACTCAAAATGACCATATCGAGTCCTGAAGGCTGTCTTCGGGATATCCTCATCTCGAACCTGAACCTGATAATAATCGAACTGTAAGTCTATCTTCAAAAAGAACTGCGCTTCCTGTAGCTGATTAAACAAATCATTAATTCTCGGAAGCGGGTACTTGTTCTTGATTATGACCTTGTTGAGCTCGCGGTAATCTACGCAAAATCTCAACGAGCCATCCTTCTTCTTCATGAAGAGTATCGGCGCTCCGCACGGTGAACTGCTTGGACGTATAAAGCCTAGATCGCGCAACTCGTCCAATTGCTTCTGGAGTTCCCACAACTCCAATGGTGCTATACGATATGGGGCCTTCGAAATAGGTGTCGGACCAGGCACGAGATCAATCTGGAACTCAGTGTACCGACGAGGTGGTAATCCCGAAACTCTTGGAAGACATTAAAAAAACCATAAACGATCGGCAGCTGGTCGATACTCAAAGCAACTGACTCCTCAACAGCACACGACAACAGGTAAGAAAGCTGCTCTCCTCTGCACTTGGTAATAAATTGGAACTCTGGTACACCGGGTATATAGAACGTGACTGTCATCATGGAGTAGTCCAATACATCGTGGTACTCGGTGAGCTAATCCATACCCATAATGACATCAAACTCAAACATCAGCAATACAAACAGATAGGTAGTAAAAAGATGTCCCCAATCAGAACGGGCAAGACGAGCAAAATTGGTCTAATACTGCAATCTTCCCCAAGGGAGTCGATACTGACAAACCCTCACAAGCAGACTCCATTAGCAAACTGGTCGATCGACAGAAATCATCTGCCACAAAAGAATATAATGCACCAGAATCAAACAATACACGTGCAATGTATGCAGAAATAGGGAGAATACCTTGGACGACCCCTCCTGATGACTGAGGGTCTTGCTAGGTGGCATAAAATCTCCCTTGGGCCTACTGGGGTGGTGTAAGTCCCCTCTGAGGTCTCTACTATTGTTACTGCTGCCGCTATGGCGGCCTGACCTACTGCCTCTGCTGTTGTGGGGGAGGTATAGGAGGTTGGTGCTGCGATCACTGCTGCTATTGTGGGGGTTATCGCAGAGGCTGATACGGTACCCATGGTTACTGCTGCTGCGGATGGGGACACTCATGCCTACGATGTTAAGTCCTACCGCATCCAAAGAAAGTGCTTGTGAGCGGTCCTAGAGGTGGTGCTGGGGGTGTTGCTGGTGCTCGGAATGCTGTACGGGTCATGCGTCGCTGCTGTGGATGATGTTGCTGCTACTGGGAACCATCAGAGGACGCCTTCCTCTTCTGATCTCCCCTCTGATCATGGGCTCTCTGCAAACTGGCCCAATCTGACTTGTAGATCTGGGCCCTCTCCATAATCTGCTTAAACGTCGGAAGCATGTATCAGATCACATGGCCCTTGAGGGTAGGACGGCGGGCCTTTCGCCCCTCATCATCAACAAGATACGTCGTAAATCTCAATAGCATAAAAAAATATGCCTCATACTAGGATATAATCATGTCTCCCTGGATCAAAGTCTCAAACTCTAATGTGCACTGCTGTCTCACATGCTCGGGAAAGAACTTTTGGTCAAACCTGTCTATAAAGTCCTCCCAGGTCCATACGAAATTGGTGTTTACTGCTCGGGCGACAGATGCCCACCAATGATGAGCCTCACCATAGAGAAGAAATACGGTTAAAGGGACTCGTTGCTAGGTTGTACATCTCATGGTGTCGAATATCTTCTCCACCTCAAAGCACCATATCTCTTCTGCAGTAGGGTCTGGCTCACCCCAAAAATATAGGGGATCATGCTGTTGGAAGTCTTTGAGAAGAGTGCTCGGACGATCCTGCTCGGCCTCGGCTGGCGTAACAGTGGGACACTGTAAGTGCTATGATTTCATATCCCTTTAGTTATCAAATTTTGTGCTGCCAAAACCTATATCTATGTCTTGTATATCTTGTGTTTTATATTTGAAGTCTATTCATTGCAATCAAGACATATCAAGACGTCGCATTTCAAGACAAGGTCTTAAATGAAGAAAGTTTTCTAGTCTTGGATGAAGAAATTAAGAATAGAAGTTTTCAAGGTTGCATGTTCAAGATTTAATCAAGTTCAAGTTTACTAGAAGACTTTGTCAAGTCAAGATCAAGCTTATGAAGGCCTACTACAAGTTTTAAATATTCACAAGCTTCTCTTAAGGGTCATCTGAGTGTACAGACTTTCAATGTCCATCTCACTTTTAAGGTTTGTTTGACCTTAGATTGACCTTAGGATGGGCTTTACTGTAGGTCCTTCCGGATACATAACTCATATATTTTTATATGCTTGTTTGGAGTATTCTAAGACCAATCCTAGGGACTTTAAGACCAGTCCTAGCTTTGGTTCGACCAGTCTTAAGTTTTTCAGGACCAGTACTAGGTAGTTGAAGATTTTTAGATCTTTCTAGTTGTCCTATGACCAGTCCTGGACATCCTACGATCAGTCCTGAAAGTTCTACGACTCATCCTTCGACCGGTCGTAGCCCTACAACTCAAACTCCATCAACCATTTTTGGGGTCCTACGACCGATCGTAGGTGTCCCACGACCGGTCATAGATGGCCCACGAACGGTCGTAGACCACCTAGGACTGGTCGTGGAACTGAAAATCTTATCCCGCGAAAATCTTTCGAAAATCTATGATGCTACGACCAGTCCTAGGATCCTAAGACCAGTCGTAGACAGGATTTTTTAGTCTATAAATTGAGCACGAACTTCAGAGTTTTAGCACTTCAAATGAATTTTATTCAAGCATTCTTTAGGCTATTCTCTGAGATAAGTTTGTGTTTATTTTAAGCTACATTATGCTTATTTAATATTCCTTTTGCTAGCTTATTCTTATTTGATTTTGATCTACATTCCAATCTTATTAGAAAAGGAGAATTTCTGATATTCCTTCTTCTTGAATTCAAAATCAAATAGATCTAGCCCGTTTGATCTAAAATCAATTAGACTCAGAACCATTCTTAAAGTGAGTATTGGAATTTGAACGTCGAATCGAACTTCTACTCCGATTGGTTCTACCGGGCTTCTTCAAAAGGTGATTCAGGTATTTTACATGTTTTGTAATTTACTTTCTGTGGTTTTTATTTGAGATTCGTCAGAAAAATCTCATTGTAGTGGTTATCTGAGGAGAGCCAGAAAACTCAGATTGTAGGGTTTTTGGATTGTGTAAGCCTGAGATCAAAGATACAATTGTGAAGGTTTTAGGTGAACATGTGAAACCTATTTTGATAGTGCATGCTAATATCCCCTGTATGAGGATATTAGGAGTGGAGTAGCAATCTGTGTGGCTATTGGATAACAGTTGGTGTACACACAGGCGAACCACTATATATCATTGTGTTGTGGATGTGCTTTATTCTTTTATTTCTTTATTCATTCAGTTTAGTGGTTTGTGTTTGTGGATGAATGTTATAATCATTTCAAACAAGTGTGGATGAATGTTGTAATAACTTAGGATTTATTTTTCGCAAGTTATTTTGATTTCATTGCTTATTATTCCTCTTTGATTTGTGATACAAAGGACGTTCTAGAAATAAGGTTGTCCTACCTTAAACCTCTGGTTTTTGATGTAAGTGTAACATCCCAAAAATCGGGGGTCGAGCAAAAACTCCACTCCCGAGTTTCAGAACATCATTTATGCAAAATTTTCAATGATGGATGAATGTTGTTCATATTAGTGCGGAGAACATGAGTGGGATTAGACCAAAACAGCATATCATACTCAAGAGACAGTTAAATTAGCAAGCGAAAGAATGTAATAGATATATAAAGTATATGAACTGTTATGGGTCTCCAGAGTGTGAACATGTTACCAGGTTAAACATATACATGTATACTCCAAAAATGATAAAAAGAATATACATGGGTGTGTAAGAAAAAGGCAAAATATCAAGTATATTGACATCTAATCAGTAACCCTGTAACCCCGTCAATCAGAACCTGCATATAGGAGGGATCCTCCTCATCATCATCAAGTCCGGCTCTGCTTCGTAAGCATCGCCATCATCTACAATTAAAATAGGAACTGTTTGGTGTGCGCAACACCATCCCGTAATGTGGGTGTGTAAGAAAAAGGCAAAATATCAAGTATATTGGCATCTAATCAGTAACCTGTAACCCCGTCAATCAGAACCTGCATATAGGAGGGATCCTCCTCATCATCATCAAGTCCGGCTCTGCTTCGCAAGCATCGCCATCATCTACAATTAAAATAGGAACTGTTTGGTGTGCGCAACACCATCCCGTAATGTGGGAGTGAGTAATTAACTCAGTGGAATCATAGAGTAAAGATTAGCATGTTCTCAAATCAATCATGCGATAATAGTAAAGCAATTAATCAAACATTCCTAGATACTGTTGTTAATGAAATATGACATAACATGATGGATGCCCTCACCAACATTCTCCCTCATACCGCACCATCTATGTCCTCGTCATGCTTACGTACCGCTCAGTGCTCCACATCTTCCAGGCACATGCAATGTGATGTTGATATGATTACCGAGTTATTATTAGTCCTTTTCATACAATAATATTGAAAAACTAAGGTACTTTGCTTATATCAATCCCAACATAGATCCTGTCTAGGGTTGTCACTCCTAGTAACCTCATACGATGTTATATTTGTAGGTCGCTATAAGGGCTGCCAGGGCTGTTGCTCGCACTCGTTGCACCGCTCCCCCATCACCTTATCAATACAAGCCTAATTATCCTTAAGACTGCATCAGGACTCGTCGCCCCCATGCGGTGTCAGGATAAACTCAAGGTTACTACAAAGGGCTCGTCACCAATCAGTGTAGGCCGACAACAAGAATATAGTGTCCCATACCACCATAATCTGCTCAGAGTAGGGTACTCACTGGTCACTACGGGGAGGTTTGTGGCCCCAGCGTAGGCCGACAGCTCGACCACGGTGTCTCATACCACCATTCCCGGCTCATGAGTCTTTATGGATCAAGGTACCATGGTTGATAGGGTTTTCAATGGTAAGTTCAGTACCCTAGGTTTAAGCAGTTATGACTCATACATGGTGAACATACAATGACCAGTCGGGTTACTTGACGGGCTCGACTAGCACGAGTGCATCTCAAGTTGAACGACATGAAGTGCATGAAATACTTCGTGTGGCCTAACCATTGCCGCCAACCCAAACACGACTCGCGTTCATCGACGCGTCCTCTGTGGTACATAAAAACCAACCACGAATTTGATCCATTAACGACTTCCTGGACTAGGTCATAGCCCCAAGCATTTATGCATCAACATCAGTAAGCATAAGTGAGTAACAGAAATGAAGTACAACATTGTAAGCATGTTGACACATGTTATAACATACAACTTAAGCAAATCATCCCACACAT
The DNA here is from genome assembly GCA_037074715.1 of Magnolia kwangsiensis. NCBI lineage: Eukaryota > Viridiplantae > Streptophyta > Magnoliopsida > Magnoliales > Magnoliaceae > Magnolia > Magnolia kwangsiensis. Next base: position 47,453,596 of record CM073583.1, read on the forward strand.
GCATCTCATACATATAATGAAATCAATACATATAGCCAACATGATGGAAATCATTTACATCAGCGTATTACTTGAGAATTCAATCTCAAAACTCATTCACAACACCATATACTCAATACATACTAATACAAACATTTATACAAACACTTAGTCTACACACTTAAGTCTACATAGTGTATATCGGCTCAAAGTGCGCATTTGGGCGAATCTCTTCGCCAAACCAATTATGCACGCATTCCTAATATCCTAATGTGAAAAATAGCCATAACAACTATTTCAGCAAAATATGCATGTATACAGTATTTCCTACAAATGACTAAAATGCCCTAAATCTCATATTTTTCATACATTTACAAAACAGAAAACGGACAACATGTTGTACATGTCAAACGGCATTGCCGACGATAATCTACTATTAAACAACATTGAAAGCGTTGAAATCAGTCAATCAAAGAGTCTAAAATCCTCACCTTTCACTTTAGATGTGTATCGTTTCGAACGGAGCGTATACGCTTCGTCAACGGTGTACAGGCGACCTAATGCACAAGTACATCATCTACTTTGCTATTTGAATCGAAGAAATCCCCAAATCAGCAAGTGTTGAGGATTTTTCTTACCTAGAAATGCGTTGGAATCACCGACAAAGTGATTGGGATACGTTTCTTAAGCACGTGCAACAGCAGCAGCAAGTGGCGGGAAGATCTCTCCCACACTTTTTCTCTCTCTCTAGCTAGGGTTTCTAGCAAATTCAGATGGGTGAGAAAAGTGAGGGTTTCAAACCCTTTTATAGCCTAAAACCTTTCCAAATTAGGCTTGGGAAAAAGGTTAACTTGAGATATAACCAAATCGGGGTTGTTCTAGTCCAAAAGAGCATTTCTAGAGGTCGCCTGGCCAAACGCGGTCGAACTTAAGCTCATGCATACTGGATCTAGCACACATCAAGTTTTCAGTCCGGCAGAGTTCGCAGATCACACGTGGCGGTCCAATTTCAGTTCAGCGGTCATCGCACCTAGATCAGGTCTACAAGTCTTGTGATATGAAAAAGAAATTTTTCCTGATCCGAGGGGGTAATTTGGCTGAATCTGACGGTCAGAACGCTTAATAATAACGCGCCAAGTCACGTGCTAGATTTGAATTAAAAATTTCAAATCTAACCCTTTTCTCACTCTCTTCACTCCAGGCTCAATGAAATAGCCTCTGAATGTCGGTTGGCCTTGATTTTCGAAATGATTGTCAAGTCCAGCTAAGCGGTCATAACGGTCTAAGATGGTAGATATCGGACTTTCGACGCACAGTCTAGATCCAATAAAAGGTTTCAAAGGGTTCCCGAGAACAAACCGGTTTAGAGTTTGATCTTAGATTTTAGGGTAACGTAGCATCAACGATTCTACAAGTTTTGGGTCTTGTAGAACGTATTTAAAGCGATCAGGGACAATTTCACAGCTACTCTAGCGTAGCGCTAGCTAACTTACTCTTAATTTCTAAAGGAATTAATCCTAAGTGATTTCTTTGGCTATGGAATTGGGTTCTGAGCAGTTACTAAGGTATTTTGGTTGACCTATTGCCTAAGGACATCTAATCCCAGGTTAGAAAAACTCTGGGGTATTACAGTAAGGTTGTCCTTAGAACTGATAAAGTATCTATCTCTTTATTTTAGGCTTTTGTGATTGTTTTATATTCAGCATTGTGCTTTAAATCTTTTATTATTCTGTTGTTATTAGTTATATTTGGCATTGCCCTATTAACCCCCCCTCTAGGGCATATAGTTAGGCCCTTTCAAGTGGTATCAGAGACTAATAGCTCGTGCTTTTTGTTTATTTATTGGATTTATTTCCTGAGCTAATGATCTAAGCTATATTAAGATGTCAAATTTTGATAGCCTATCATTCACTAGGCCACCACCCTTTAATGGCACAAACTATGCCTATTGGAAAGCCAGGATGAGGATCTTCCTCAAATCCTTAGATGAAAGTGTGTGGCTGGCCACAGTGAATGAATGGAACTCTTCTATCACTGAAGTAACTAATGGCGATGGTTCAAAATCTATGAAAGTAATGACTTATTCGCTTTGGACCACACTTCAGAAAAGTGAAAGTAGTGCTAATGCAAAAGCACTAAATGCAATTACTTGTGCATTATCACCAGATGAATTTAAAAGAATCATCTCTTATGAAAATTCAAAACAAGCATGGGATATATTAGAAATGACACACGAGGGTACATCTATTGTCAAGAAATCTAAAGTCCAACTCCTCACAACTAAATTTGAAGAAATTCATATGGAGGAGAATGAGATGTTTATGGACTTCTACACTACATTGAATGACATTGTGAACTCTATGTGGGGTCTTAGTGATAGAATCCCAGAAAGTAAAGTGTGCGCAAAAATACTACGTTCACTTCCTGAACGGTTCAATTCTAAAGTGACCGCGATTCAGGAACTTCGTGATACGGATACCATGAGGGTTGAGGAATTAGTTGGTTCACTTCAAACCTATGAGTTATCCTTTAAGGCTCCTAAAGGAAAATCAATAGCTCTCAAATCATCTAAAAATATTTCTCAAGAGAGCACTTCGGATTCAGAAAATACCGAAGATGATATGGCACTTTTAGAAAAAAGGTTTTACAAAATTTTCAAAAACAAGAAAAAGGTTGATTTTTAAAAATCAAGTGATAAGAGACGATCTAAACCTTGAACTCGTAAATCCTTGAAAGATAGTCAATGTTACAACTGTCAAGAGTATGGGCACTTATCTAACAAATGTCCTAAAAAGGACAAATCAAAAAGGAAAAGCATGATGGCTACGTGGGATGAATCATCTGATTCTGAATCCTCTTCTAAATCAGAAGATTCTGAAACCGAGTCGGGCGATGGTGTTAAAGCCCTTATGACTCTAGCCAAGATCACCTATTCAGATCATGATATATCTAGTGAAGAAAATATGAATAGTGATTGCGATAATGAAGATGATCTTCAAGATGCTTATAATGCCCTTTATAAAGAGAGTTGTAAAATTGCTGTCAAGCTTAAATTACAAAAAGAAAATTTTTTTAAGCTTAAGGAAGATTATGAGTCTCTTGTCTTAGAAAAGTCTCATATTTTTGATTCTTTTGAAAAAACTAAAAATGATTTAGATTTCAAAACCTCCCAAATTGAAGATTTGAAATCCGAAAAAGAGAAACTGAAAAATGAGGTAGCTTCTCTTCTGAGTTTGAAAGACACATGGAGATATGCCCAAGGTGATCCGAAATTGAAAAAATTATTGTCCGGATCAAGAAAATGTGGCGATCGATCCGAGTTGGGCTATGATAAGAATACATCTCCTAAACAAAAGAACACTGCTCCTAAATTTGTAAAAGGAGAGTCTTCAAACTCAAAAGAAAAGAATACTTTTCAAGATTTTTCTAAAAATTCAAAAACTTTTCAAAAACCTAAAAGTAGCCATGTCAACTTTAATTTTTAAAATCGAAATCAATTAGCTGAAAAAATTATTGATCTTCTCAAGGAGCTATTAAAGTTGAACTCTATAGGTCATTCCTACAACAATAGACAGAAAAGGACCATCTATACTCCTAAACCCAAAACAGTTATGAAATGGGTTCCTAAAGTTGCCAGCTTGGTTGCCCAGACTGCTTTCTAAGCAACAAGTCATTCAAAGTGGTACCTAGATAGTGGTTGCTCCAGGCATATGACAGGTGACAAAGCTTTATTCACCGATCTTAAAGATATAACTGATAGGTCAGTCACATTTGGTGATGGAAGCAATTGCAAGATTATTGGCCAAGGTACGGTTCAACTTTATAACCTTCCCTTATTTAAGAATGTCTTATATGTTGAGGGTTTAAAACACAACCTATTAAGCATTTCTCAGATATGTGATAACAACTATAGTGTAAAGTTTTCTAATCAAGGTTGTGAGATAGTTAATAAAAGGGGTTCTGTTATATTAACTGGTCGCAGAACTTCTGAAAACTGCTACATCGTTAGTGATGATAGCTCATCTACTCAATCATGTTACATGGTCCATACCGATGAGACTGAATTATGGCATAAATGCCTTAGACATGTACACTATCAGAACTTATTTAGATTGAGCAAAAGAGAACTAATTAGAGGTCTACCCAAATTGTAAAAAGTAGACAAAATATGTGGTGAATGCCAGTTGGGCAAACAGATTAGGAGCTCTCACAAGAAAGTGAACTCCAATACCACATCTAGACTACTCGAGCTTCTCCATATGGATCTTATTGGACCAACCAGATCAGAGAGTCGAGGAGGTAAAAAATACATCTTGGTTATCGTAGATGACTATACCAGATTCACTTGGGTATCATTCTTAAAAGATAAAACTGAAACCCTGGATGAAGTGAAAAAGGTCATTAAACGAATCCAAAATGAAAAAGTTTCTCTTGTTAGTAAGATCCATAGTGATCATGGATCTGAATTCGAAAACAGTAATTTTGAGAAATTCTGTAGCGATCAAGGAATATCACATGAATTCTTAGTGCCCAAAACACCGCAATAAAATGGTATAGTTGAAAGGAAAAACAGAGTGCTTCAGGATATGGCTAATGTTATGCTGAATAGCATGAAGCTCTCTAAAAATCTTTAGGCCGAAGCAGTTAATACCGCATGCTATATTATTAATCGAGTTTATACCAGTAAATCTGATAATAAGACTGCTTATGAATTATGGTTTGAAAAGAAACCTACTGTCAAATACTTTCAGGTTTTTGGCAGCAAGTGTTATATTTTACAGGTTCGTGAAAATTTGGGTAAGTTTGATACGAAGAGTGACGAAGGAATTTTTCTTGGTTATTCTTTGAACAGTTGAGCTTATAGGGTTCTAAATAAGAGAACTGGTGTGATTCAAGAGTCCATCAATGTGGTCTTTGATGATCATTTGAATACACCAGCCTCAAGTTCAGATGATGATGAAACTCTTATTATTGACAATCAAGATATCTCATCAAGTCAAAAAGAATCTGAACCAAGGACTGTTAAAGATCATCCAACCAATCAAATACTTGAAAATCCTCTCACTGGAGTTCGTACTCGTAAAAAACTTGAGAACATATGTAATTATGTTTGTTTTACATCCCAAATAGAACCGGTCAACGTAAAAGAAGCACTTTCTGACGAAAATTGGATAGTCGCTATGCAGGATGAACTTAATCAATTTGTTCATAATGATGTCTGGTATCTTGTTCCTATACCTAAAGATGAAAACATTATTGGAACAAAGTGGATCTTTAAAAATAAGTCTGATGAACTCGAAAATATTATACGAAACAAGGCTAGACTGGTTGTACAAGGGTACACTCAGATTGAAGGCATCGATTACGATGAAACCTTTGCTCCAGTCGCTCGCCTTGAATCAATCATACTTTTTATTTTCATCGCATGTTTTAGAAAATTTAAAATCTATCAGATGGATGTAAAGAGTGCTTTCTTGAATGGCGATTTACATGAAGAAGTGTATGTTGAACAACCTTCAGGGTTTGAAGACCCTAAGTTATCTCGTCTCAAAAAGGCTCTCTATGGTATAAAACAAGCACCCAGGGCATGGTATGAAAAATTGACTAAATTCTCACTTAGTCATAGCTTTCAAGTAGGTAATGTCGATAAGACGCTTTTTGTTAAAAAGAATAACAATGATATTTTGATGGTTCAAATATATGTTGATGATATTATTTATGGATCTACTTGTTCTAACATGTCTACTGATTTTGCAGAGTTAATGAAATCCAGGTTCAAAATGAGCATGGTTGGTGAACTTAACTATTTCCTAGGGTTGCAAGTAAAACAACAGCCTGATGGAATTTTCATTTTCCAGACCAAATATGCTTCAAACTTGGTCAAAAGGTTTGGATTTGAGAATGGTAAGAACTTTAATACTCTTATGAGTACAACATTAAGACTCTCAAAAGACTCTTCAGGTAAAGATATAGATCCTAAATTATATCGTAGTATGATTGGTAGTTTGTTATATCTTACTACTAGTAGACCTGATATCGCATTTAGTGTTGGTATTTGTGTAAGATATCAGTCTAATCCTAAGGAATCACATCTTATTGCTATTAAACGGATTATTAGATATGTCGCAAGTTCTATAAATTTGAAACTTTGGTATCCTTTTGATACTAATGTTCAATTAGCCGGGTATTCAGATGCTGATTGGGCCAGAAATATTGATGATAGAAAATCAACCAGTGGTGGTTGTTTTTACATTGGAAATTACTTAATTTCTTATTTCAGCAAGAAGCAAAGCTCAATATCGCTCTCTACTGCTGAGGCTGAATATATTGTAGCTGGATATGCATATACTCAACTAGTTTGGATGAAACGCATGCTTAGCGATTATGGAATTAATCAAGATTCAATGATCTTACATTGTGATAATTCCAGTGCTATAAACATTTCCAAAAACCCAATCCAGCATTCACGTACTAAGCATATGGACATTAGGTATCATTGCATTCGTGAGTTGGTTGAAGAAAAAGTTATTTCATTAGAATATATACCAATCGAAACTCAACTTGCTGATATATTTACTAAATCGCTCGACAAAAGCAGGTTTAATAAATTGAAATTTGATCTTGGTATGTGCATTTAATATTGAATATTCTTGCTTGCATGTATCATAGTGTATTATATTTCATATTATAATTATTTAAATTTTAAATTTTTTCATTAAAAATACATTTTTGGTCGTTGCTCAACCGGTCGTGGTTGTACACGACCAGTCGTGGTTCGACCAGTCGTGAACCACACTTAACCGGTCGTGGATCTCGTGAACATCATATAATTTGAGAAAAATCCCCTTCTTCTTCATTTTCACACCCACTTACGACGAGTCATGGCTTGACCAGTCATAGGATTTCTAGTTTTTCTTCAAGGTAAGTCCTATTTCATCATTTTTCTTGAAGATTCATGATCGCTATGCTTTGATTTGTTCATAGTATAGCTTGATTTCATCTCTTGTTGATTTTTTCAAGGGTTTCCTCTCTATTTGTTGATCTAGAGAAAACCCATCTTTCATTTGTGCATCTTGCTTGTTCTTTGTATATCTTTTTGAATATGGATGCTAGAGGGAAAAAGAAAATATCCCGTGGTCCATCTTCATCCAGATCTGCACCGATAACTAAACGGCACCTTCGGTCACCCGAAGATGATACTCAAGATATACAGGATTTGCGTGTCCGTAACATTATTGTTGAGCATACCACTGATCTAAATCACATTGCTCCATATGGTGTCATTCCCCTTCTTGAATCTTTTAGCTGGACTAACATTTTGCTTTGGTGTGGGTCTGCATACCAGTCCATTGCTCAATCAATGGTAGCATGCATTTCAGATTTTTTTCTTGATAATTTAACATTTTCAATTGATACTAGAGAAGGAAAATTTGAAGTTGACCGTCATTTGATATCAGGTATTATGGATATACCTGTTAATGATGAAGGAATACCGATTCATACTTTATACGACAAACCTTCAGAATCAGAAAAACGCGTGTTAACCAGAGATTTATACAAAATTGATGCGCATTGGACTCACAAAGGGAATGCGCTCCCTGCAAAGTATTTGTTACCCAGTTACAGAATACTACATCGTTTCTTCATTTCCAATGTATATCCTCGGTCCGGTAATTAAACCGAGTTGACTTCTTTCATGGTTCTTGTGTTGCATTCTATTGCTTCTGGAACCAAGGTCTGTCTTCCTTCTTTGATTTGTCATTCCATTATACAATTTCGTTTCCATCCGGGTCATAGTGATATTCCATTCGGTTATCTTATGAATGTTTTAGCCACTCACATGCTTGTCGATAAACCTGTTAATGAGGCACCAATTCTTCATCTCATTTTCAACAATGCCAATCTTAATAAGATGAAATTGGATCTATTCCCTGGCCAATTTGATGAAGCTGGTGTTAGTGGTGTTGGTGGTGATGATGGTGATGCTGGAAACAAAAAGGAAGCTGGCGATCTTCCACAATAAGATGTTAATATGGATGACTTATTTGATGATATAGAAACTGATTCACCTAATGATCCAGATTATGATCCTTCTAGTTTTGATGCACGCCTTCGTGCATTGGAGGAAAAAATTGATAATATAAATATAGCCCATGATATGAGATCAAGTACATGCGAAAATATCTTCGTCGCATAAATAAGGGCTTACACCAGATTGATCCAACTATCCCTGCTCCCTCCTCTGGATCAGATTAAGTGAATTATCTTCTGAATAGTATAACATTTCTTTTACTCTGGATATGTATTATGGATTATGGTTTCATATCATTTTCTTTTGGATATTGTATTTTGGATTATGGATTATGGCTAGACACTTCTGGTTTATTTTATGTCCTTTCATATCACCTTCTCATTATTTGCTCTCTATGTTCTCCTTTCTATTGTGCCTTTCCCTTATCATTTTGTGACAAAAAGGGGGAGTAGTAAGCATTGCTAAAAGGAGAGTAATACGGATAGGGGGAGTAAATTTGTTTGTATTGATTGAGAAGGATATGTGGATTGATTGATATGTGGATTGATGGATATGTGGATTGAAGTCTTGAGGTTTTCATGTTGTGTACTGATTATTTGAGCAATACTCGTATTACTCAGGGAGAGTAGAGTATTTTGTGATTTCATGACTAATCATTCCTTATTATCTTTGATGCTATGTGTTTTGTCACAAATTTGACAAAGGGGGAGATTGTAAGTGCTATGGTTTCATATCCCTTTAGTTGTCAAATTTTGTGGTGCCAAAACCTATATCTATGTCTTATATATCTTGTGTTTTATGTTTGAAGTATATTAATTGCAATCAAGACATATCAAGATGTCGCATTTCAAGACAATATCTTAAATGAAGAAAGTTTTCTAGTCTTGGATGAAGAAATCAAGAATAGAAGTTTTCAAGGTTGCATGTTCAAGATTTAATCAAGTTCAAGTTTACTAGAAGACTTTATCAAGTCAAGATCAAGCTTATGAAGGCCTACTACAAGTTTTGAATATTCACAAGCTTCTCTTAAGGGTCATCTGAGTGTATAGACTTTTAATGTCCATCTCACTTTTAAGGTTTGTTTGACCTTAGATTGACCTTAAGATGGGCTTTACTGTAGGTCATTCCGGATACATAACTCATATATTTTTATATGCTTGTTTGGAGTGTTCTAAGACCAGTCCTAGGGACTTTAAGACCAGTCATAGCTTTGCTACGACCAGTCTTAGGTTTTTCAGGACAAGTCCTAGGTAGTTGAAGATTTTTGGATCTTTCTAGCTGTCCAACGACCAGTCCTGGATATCCTACGATCATTCCTAGAAGTTCTACGACTCATCCTTCGACCGGTCGTAGCCCTACGACTTAAACTCCAGCAACCATTTTGGGAGTCCTACGACCGGTCGTAGGTGTCCCACGACCAGTCGTAGATGGCCTAGGACCGGTCGTAGACCACCCAGGACCGGTCATGGGACTGAAAATCTTATCCCGCGGAAATCTTTCGAAAATCTTTGATGCTACGACCAGTCCTAGGATCTTAAGACCAGTCGTAGACGCGATTTTTCAGTCTATAAATTGAGCACGAACTTCAGAGTTTCAGCACTTCAAATCAATTCTATTCAAGCATTCTTTAGGCTATTCTCTGAGATAAGTTTGTATTTATTTTAAGCTACATTGTGCTTATTTAATATTCCTTTTGCTAGCTTATTCATATTTGATTTTGATCTACATTCCAATCTTATTAGAAAAGGGAAATTTCTGATATTCCTTCTTCTTGAATTCAAAATCAAATAGATCTAGCACGTTTGATCTAAAATCAATTAGACTGAGAACCATTCTTAAAGTGAGTATTGGACTTTGAACGTCAAATTGAACTTCTACTCCGATTGGTTCTACCAGGCTTCTTCAAAAGGTGATTCAGGTATTTTACATGTTTTGTAATTTACTTTCTCTGGTTTTTGTTTGAGATTCGCCAGAAAAATCTCATTATAGTGGTTATCTAAGGAGAGCCAGAAAACTCAGATTGTGGGGTTTTTGGATTGTGTAAGCCCGAGATCAAAGACACAATTGTGAAGATTTTAGGTGAACTTGTGAAACCTATTTTGATAGTGCATGCTAATATCCCCTGTGTGAGGATATTAGGAGTGGAGTAGCAATCTGTGTGGCTGTTGGATAACAGTTGGTGTACACACAGGCGAACCACTATATATCGTTGTGTTGTGGATGTGCTTTATTCTTTCATTCCTTTATTCATTCAGTTTAGTGGTTTGTGTTTGTGGATGAATGTTGTAATCACTTCAAACAAGTGTGGATGAATGTTGTAATAACTTAGGATTTATTTTCTGCAAGTTATTTTGATTTCATTGCTTATTATTCCTCTTTGGTTTGTGATACAAAGGACATTCTAGAAATAAGGTTGTCCTACCTTAAACCTCTGGTTTTCGGTGTAAGGTTGTCCTTAGAACTAATAAAGTATCTATCTCTTTATTTTAGGCTTTTGTGATTGTTTTATATTCAGCATTGTGCTTTAAATCTTTTATTATTCCACTGTTATTAGTTTTATTTGACATTGCCCTATTCACCCCCCCTCTAGGGCATATAACTAGGCCCTTTTAGACACCTGCTCTGCCCCTGAAGAATAGTAGTCATCCCTATAGCATCTGCTGCAGCTGGGTAGCACTCACAAGTACGATCGGATCCGCACCGGTCTTAGTAAAGGAGTGGCATCCTCAAGTTAAAAATTAGGAATATCTAGTGGTGGAGCAAGAGTAGTAGGTGGTAGAACAGGAGTTGCATGTGATGGAGCGGGATTCGCTTGCGTCGCTCTTCTAAGTAGCATGCCCTACAGGAAGGAACAAGGGCCTATCAGCCTTGAGAATTCTCGAAGGCATAAATGTTAAGGGTCTATGTCAGAAAATTGTTAAGTTATTCAGACTCGGAACCTATTCATTCTAAGTTCATAGTAGATATGTGACATGATCCTCAGGTATTCCTAAGTTATACTCTGATACCAACTTCTGTCACATCCTAAACTCAAAAAATAAGCTCACAAAATTTTCGATCACCAAATTTGGCACTGACAGCCTCCATAGTGCCCCATTCTCGGATCCCAGCACTCGTATGCCAGATTTCGATCCTAGGACCCTATAAGGAGGATTTTCAGTATGGATTTTTTTTGTAATGAAGCATAACCACAAGCATAACCAAGTCACAAAATAACATCACCACATATCCACTATACCAAAAACTTTAAGTATAGTGCAAAAAGGAAAATACAAGGTGATCAAAAGACTCCAAAATAAACTGATGTGCGATCCTGCCTTAGCGCTGCTATGATCCAACGACACCTACACACAACAGTCATGCATAAGCTTACAAAAGCTTAAAGGGTGGTGTAAGTGTGTGTGCAAGACAAGCGCCAAGTGTATAAATCAGAGTAATGCAAAAATATGTGGTAAGTCCATGAATGCTATCAGTTGTACCAAAGTTATGTGATGCAAGGCATGAATACTATCAGTCATACCAAGACCATGTGAACTCCACAAACTGTCCAGTAAGCTGATAGAAAAATTCCTTGGAATTATCGATAAATTGACACTGTCATCGATATTCAAATTTTGATGATATCGAGTGATGCTCGATCATTTCTTATACCTAATTATTTCAACGGCAAGCGCTCTTACATTTTCAAATGTCGAGGAATCGAACCTCGTGTCGATGAAATTGTAGTTTGAAATTTGATGAAATCGAAGCATGTTCGATCTTCTAGACCAGTTGGCAAAAAGTTTCAAAAGTGTTTAACAATCGAGTTCGTATCATCGAGCGGCCAGTTAATGCTATCGAGAATATATGCTTGATGATATCAACCCCGTTCGATGATATCGAACCCCATTTGATGCTATTGAGAGCTTACCCTTGGTTGTTGGTAGAGAAAAAAGAGAGTGCTTTTGAGTTTTTAACCCCAGATCATATACCCTAAGCCTTTTCTCTCATGGGAGTTCATCCTCCAATCCACCCTCATCATTGATATTCAATAGAGTGCATTGAGGAATGAACTTCTGCATTCAAGGATCTTGCAACTACAATCTTAATGGAAAATCATTAAGCTGAGATGCCTTGAATGCATAGATGATTGAAATCTCTTTGTCTCCATTATAAGAAAATATTTAATAGAGTAGGATTCCATCATAACCTTGACCCAACCCGTCGCCTTACATTAGTAAATCATCTGAGTTGTGGTTCAAGGGAGCTGAAGATTCTTCGTCGTCAAGGAGGAGATCTTCATCAACGTGCTGAATGGGGCTCATCTACTTATCTGTAAGTCATTAAAGTCCAGAGGACCCTTATGATCATTCCTTCTATAGGACTGGGTCTAAGGTATTTCTCACCCCTTTTAAGTCCTCATAAGAGGCCTCCGATGGGAGTGTACTTGGGGGTGGTTTGTGCTGACCCTTGCTTTTTGGAGAGCATAAACTCTTAGGTCCTTGTATAGGTCCTTGAGCTATGTGGTCTAAAAGTCGAGTGTTGTGAGTTGACCCTTGCTCATGGGAGCATAAACTGTTGAGGTTCCTTGTGTGGATCTTTGGTCTGTGTGGCCTAAAATTTAGGTGTTGTGTGTTAACCCTTGCTCTTATGTGGGGCATAAACTTGTGTCGTGTAGACACGTTAGAGTCAGCCTAGAATAGGTTGTACTAGTTTGAGGTGAACCTGATTTGAAACCTTCGGTTTGAGGTGAACCTATTGTGAAACCTCCGTTAGTGAGATCTGGTACACTCAAGGGTTGAGTGTGTCCGCCAAAAGTTGTGTAAACAAGTAGTCGAACACTATAAAACAATTATGTTTGAAATTGATATTTTCTTCTATTGCTTATGTGATTTCCCTAAATGTTTTCATATTTGATTAATTGAGATCACACCTCACGCACAGTCACATCCATTATAAACTATGATTTGCATCTTGTTTATCCTTTAAATAGTTTTATGACTGGATCCTCCATTTGGCTTGAAAGCTATTAGAGTTACTTTCAAGTAATCCTGTTGCACGCATATTTTCTCAGGATAAGATTAATAGGATTTTAAATTATCGTAAAATACTAAAAAGTCCTATTCACCACCCTCTAGGACATATTGGCATATTTCCACTTCAACTAAAGCGGTCATTACTGCAATTTTACCTTCCTTTCATTCTCTTCCTCACCGCCAAACATGACCTGAAATCAATCCAGATTTGAGTCCAAACACATGAATCGCACTGAGTCACAATCTAAACCAAACTGAACTCAGTCTAGGCTCAGTGCAGCAAAATCCAAGTTTGACTCTCCCTCTCTTCTTTCCCTTTTCTTTTTCTCCTTCAGCAGTGTCTATTCAAGGCAGTTGAACCAGACTCAACTTGGTAACAAACTCACAACAGTGACTCAGTCTAGACTTGGATGTATCCTTATCACCCGCATCCTCTCTCATTTTCTCATCTCTTTCTCTGCTTTCACTGCTTCTCCTTTCCTTGCTCCTTTCTCCCTCTTCGTCGAGAGGGAGAGGAACCAGACTTGCTTGTATCGAGCAACGACTCGAACTGAGTTAACTTAACTCAATGTGGATGTTAAAATGGTGTCGTCACTCTCTCTCTCTCTCTAACTTTCCTATTTTCGAAGGAGTTGCCCTAAAAGGCAGCCTCTTATATGCTTTCCAAATCATATTCTAGGCGTTTCAGAGGTAACTAATCCATGGGATTAGTTATGGCTCGTGTGTTAATCCGCTTGTGGTCTCGAAGATTTACGCTTATAATCACTGTTTACAATGAAAATCCATGGCATATCTTGATCCGCCCTTACCAACATATTTCTAGGTGAGTGGCCTACCAGATGGTCATTCTAGATCAAAGATCAGAGTTCAAATTTTGATGGTGCAATTTTTCAGCCGATTGGAGAAGATGAATCCTCCAATGAAGACTTGGGAATGTATGGATCATCTCTCGATCTAACAAATAAGGGCGGTTCAGATGGGCTAGTGGAGACTTGTGGGGGCCACCATTTAGCCACCAACCCACACAATCTCAGTGGGTTCCGAGTCTAGGTTGCGACATCTCTCTTAATGCGATGGAAGCTGAAAGTATGAGCTATAGATGTCCTAAAGGGGGTTGAATAGGACAATACAAAATATTTCGATATAATGTGGAATAATAAAATAAATACTCTCAATTACTTAGAGTATTTAAATCTTGATTTTAAATAATTCGTAGTTCAACCTTCACCTAAAAGATTTAGGCAGGTTAACATTACTTCACAACATCTTTAAGATCAAATATCAAACTTAGCAAGAGACAATATTCACAAGGAAAACATATAAAGAATTAAACAATCAGCACAATGCACAAGGATTTATAGTGGTTCAGTGCTTAAACTCTACACCTACTCCACTCCCAAAATTACTACCCTCATAATTCTGTCTTTCACTATTTCAAGGTTTTCATAGGGTCACCTTAACAACATGAGATAGTTCTTGTGATTTTCATGAGCTATCATAACAAAACCCACTTTGTGATTTTCACGGGATCACCATAAAACAACTCGCTGAGATTTCTAAGTTATCTCAGAAAAACCTAAAATAAAATGAATATACATATAGTACTTATCATCAAATGGCAAGTTGAAAACATTACTATAGCTTGATTGCAATGATCTTCTTTCTTGGAATATTGATAAAGACGTGTATAAGTTCAACCCAAAAAGAATATAGGGATCTCATGTGATTTCAATGTAAACAAAACCCTAATGCTACAAATTCTATTCTCTTAAACTCAAGTTGAGTTTAGATAACTCTCTTAAAAATAATTAAATCTAACTTAAGAAAGGGAATAAAATAAGCTAATCAAAAATTAGAATTACTAAACAAATAGCTTAAGAAGGGCTTGGCTTTCTCTTTTTCTTTTAAGAGTTTTCTCACTAATTTTTGTGTGTTTAATGATTGAGAAAATAACTCTATTTATAACCAAAGGATTTGAAAATTTGGCTGGCCCGAGTGTTGATTCAGCTAGTTGGCTCTCGGATTTCATGGGATAAGATCTTTCAAAAATTCGGATGGCCCAAGCTAAAATTCTGTGGGCCAAAGCTTCGGTTCGGCTGGTCGAATCTCCATGAGATCCAAAATGATTGCATGCTGGAAACTTGACCAAACATAGTACTACTGTCCAAGTGGAGATGTTCAGCTGGTCGAACCCAAGGTTGGATTGGCTGAAATTTTCATAAAAAATCTATATCAATCTATAAACTTGCTCGAATTAGGTTGGGTTAGCCAAAGGTAGTTAGACTAGCCGAATCAGATGTTGGGCTAGCCTAATTATAGTGTATTTTACTTGAAATTATGTTCATTATAATGTTATGTGAAATGCATCTAACCTAAGATCAATCTAAAGTTATACCACCTACTGGTTGACTCATACATAGTGTTCTGATCTTTAAATCATGTACTTTTATGCCTTAAGATGTTAAGTCTTTGTTGAGATGTTTGATCGATTCGATAACAGTTCTTCTTCATGAGTTGTCGAAGAGTATCTTTATGAGTGCTTATGTTCCTTTAAAGACTACAAAATTTGACAATCCTAATTGTGCTTAAGTATAAGCACTTATGTAGAACCTTGTTGATTTACCTACAGGGATTAGGCTGATTGGTTGTAAATAGATATTCAAAACTAAACAGGTCTCTATGTGTAATATCGAAAGATATAGAGCCATGCTAGTAGTAAAGGGTTTCAGTTAGCATGAGGGCATTGCCTTTAAGGAGACTTTTTCACCTGTATCCAAAAAAGAATCCTTTAGGATCATTATGGCACTTGTGGCTTATATGGAATTAGACATATATCAAATGGAGGTGAAATTTACATTTCTCAATGGAGACCTAAGTGAGAACGTATATATGTTGCAACCAGAAGGTTTCAAAGTCAAAGGATCAGTCTGCAAACTTAAGAAGTTCATTAATGGGTTGAAACAAGCATCATGATAATGGTACCTAAAGTTTTATGAAGTTGTTTCCTCATACAGTTTCATTGAAAGTACTACAGATGAGTATATATATGTGAAAGTCAATGGGAGTTAGTTTATTATTTTAGTCTTATATGTTGATGATATTTTGCTGGCTAGTAGTGATATTGGGTTGTTACGTGAGACTAAGAAATTTCTATCTCAAAACTTTGAGATGAAAGATATTGGTGATACATCATTTATCATCAACATTCAGATTAGTCGGGATAGATCACATGGATTGATTGACTTGTCTTAGAGGGCCTATATTGATAGGGTTCTCAAAAGGTTTAATGTGTAAGGTTGTGCTCCTGCCCAAGCACCTATTGTAAATGGTGACAGATTTGGCCAATTTTAGTGTTTTAAGAATGACCTAGAAAAGGATAAGAAGAAAGATATTCTGTATGCGTTAGCAGTAGGGAGCATCATGTATGGTCATGTTTGTACGCGTCCAAATATTACTTTTGTGTTTGGAATGTTGGGCAGGTAGCTTAACAATCTATGGATGGACCATTTGATAACTATTAGGAAAGTATTGTGCTACTTACAAAGGACAAATGACTTCATACTCACATAAAGGAGATCTGACCATTTGGAGCTGGTTGGATATACGGATGCAGATTTTACAAGCTATCTCGACAACAAGAAGTCCACCTCGGGCTATGTATTCATGATGGGTGGTGGAGTCGTATCATAAAATAGCGTAACACAGTCAATACGATGTCTTCTACCATGGAAGCAGAGTATGTAGCTTGTCATGAAGCCACGAGTCAGGCGATCTGGCTTCAGAGTTTTTTCTCTTATTTGCGGGTTGTGCAGATGATCCTAAAACCATTGAAAATTTATTATGATAGTTCAACTGCATTTAACTTCTCTAACAACAATAAGCATTCATCAAGGTCAAAGCATATTAACATTAACTATATTGTTGTGAGTGAGAGAGTTCAAAATCATCAAGTGTCTATAAGACTCATTGGCATGAGGCAAATGATAGAGGATCCTCTCACTAAAGGCCTTCCTATTACTCTCTTTATGGAACGTGTAACGTCTATGGGAGTTATAGATCCCAAGAATGTATTTGAGTAGTGGGAGTTTTCAACTTAGATCAGATTATGTACAAACATTTCAGAAATCTCTTTTATTTGCATTGATAATTCTATTATTAAGTTTATATATTGCTTCTCCTTCAGTGTGCACTTTCAGTTTTGAGTAAGTAAGACTTTGCTTTGTGTCTTGGTGATACGTTCAGATGGACCACTTGAAAATAGGTACGTGTGATCATATTAAATGTGGAATCTTCATACCAGACCCCATATCCTTGATCCATGTCATCAAGGCTATTGGTATTCATTTTGTGACCATGATTCATCATACTTCAAAATGTATAAATGTTGTGCTGACTACTACGATTCAATATCTATAGTCTTGAGGGATCGGATCTGACAAGTGTTGCTCATAATTATCCAATGGTATTATTTTGAAATTCAGTAGGGCACCCATTAGGAACTCTTAAAAGCAAATGTATTTTATAAATTTATTTTTTACAAATAAATTAAAATGTTTTATTTTCTTTCAGAGATCAATATATCCCAATGGGCAGAATGTAAGCTCTTATCAGGTGGGCCACACTTGATCATCAATTTAGATCTAACAATTAGATTTTTCAAAGTAAGTGATTCAATGTGCCCCACTACAGCTGTGATCATTGTAAATAGATTTGGGGCGGGATGCTTAAACCGTTGTCCCTATACGCAGTTATTAAGCCAGATATGAAAACCTGCAGTGTAAGACCCTAGAGGGGAGAAATGTGATTGGTAAGCTTCTAACCCTCTTTTCTATAAATACATGTCTTGATCCCTTGACCAATACAAGAGAGAGAAAAACCTAGTTCCATTGAGAGGTTTTTCTGAAGATTTGAGGTGTGGAAGATCAGGATTCCCGTCAACTACATCAAGGAATTAGGAATGTCTTCCCAATCATGTATGCCTTAAGATTATTGTGTTGAATTCCATTATTGATGCATAGATGATCCGTCAATTTTGTAATAAAGATCTAACAGTCCACTTGCCTCCTATTTCAAAAATGAAATAATCTTACATCCTAGAGATGATAGGATGTTTTCTTGCAGGGGTGTACATTGAGTCGAACAGAGTCGAGCTGGCCTCAGCTCAACTCTGCTTGGCCATTAGTTGACCTCAGCTTGAACTCAGCTCAGCTCGGTCCTCTAGGCTAACTGGCAAGCTCGGCTTAGTTCGGTTAGCAACTCACACCAATTCGGGCTGATTTCGAGCCAAGATATAGCCGAGTTTTCCTGTGCAGCATTTCCATAAACACCTGAATTGCACCTTCAAAATCTCACTATTTGTAAAACAACAGAAAAGATTTTTAGGTATTTTATCAAATACCTTCCAAGCAACATAAATTTTTTTAAAAAAAAAGAATTTTTGTTTCATATACATACCTTCATCGCCACCATCCACACTTCGTTGAGTCATTTCATCAAACACCTGGTGAGCAACATCAATATCAAAGTAACCGAGTCACCGAAATGGTTCGATCCGAGTCGAGTTAAACTAGAGCCAGCTTGTAAGGCTTGTATTCTAGACCATACCATTCCTTAGACTTTCGCAATCCTCCCTAATGATTTTTGGAAACCTGTGACCTATAGTCAGCGTTTGTGTGTGACCCTAAGTCACACCCTTTCAACCCGAGTTGACTCAATCTGAGACTTGTACTCTTACGACCATGTCCTCATCGCGGTTCCAACGACACGTCTTACGCATCGATGAGATACCCAGGCCATGAGTTGTGGGCCCGTACATATTTCAAAAAAATATCACACATTTGTAAAACCCAAGAGAATCTATCAAATCAATCACATCAATCAAGTACATCCCATCACAACCCATCACTCACCCATACCTCTCTCTTCACCAAGTCAAATCAAACCATGCTTAGCCCACTCCTCTCATCCCAAAAGTCAACAAGCACTATACCCTCCATGTCATCTCTCCTTACAACACCACTCCTCTCTCTGTCATTCCTCACTCCATTCCAAGCTACCAAAGAGAGGAAACGTCCAAGCTCTCCATGAGAAGAGCCATGTGTAGCCCACTTCCTACCCCAAAAACTCCCATCTCCACCCTTCAATATTCATCATCCACCATCAAAGGGATAGTCTAGGAGTTATGGAGTCCAAGGAGTCTAGAAGAAGTGGAATCGGTGGGTGTTTTATATGGTTAGATTATAACTTTGTGAAATATCGAGTGGAGCTTACCGATTAATGGTATGGATCCCATTTGGGACCCATCTTGATGTATGTATTGTAATCCTAGGAGGGCTCATAGTGGCAGAGCCCTCCATCATCATGCTCTCTCTCTCTCTCTCTCTCTCTCTCTCTCTCTCTCTCTCTCTCTCTCTCTCTCTCTCTCTCTCTCTCTCTCTCTCTCTCTCTCTCTCTCTCTCTCTCTCTGAAAGTGCCTTGATTTGTCAATTAGCGTGAGTATTGAGTCGGCTAGACAAGTGAACCCTATAGGAAGATCATTCAAGCGTCTACCTCAACAAGATGTGTGCCCGAATTCATCAAGGTAAACTTAGCTTCACATCCATTGTCTCAAAACACCAGGTATATAAAACCCCTAAAAGTGGATAAAATAACTTAGGGTTTAAGGTGAGAAAACTATTTTATAAAATTAAAAAAATCTCTAAGTTTTCTTCCTTTGTCGATTTATCGATAAGTGGTTCGATAAAATTAAACACTATTATCGATGTCCGAGAAACTCACTCGATATTATTGAAATGAGAACTTCAGATGTCCAACAACCATAATAAAATCCTGGACTAAATTATCGATGAATTGGTGGCATGTTTGATATCATCGACTTTCAAATCTTGAGTTCATCAGGACGACTTGATAAAATCAACATTTGATCAGTCTGTGTCTAGAATACAGTTAAGAAAAATCATGAGATTTTCAATATCTCAAAGAGAGCCTCGATATCCTCAAATTCAAACCTCGATGATATCGAATTGGGACACAAATCTAATCAGCAATCTTTCAAGTAAATTCATTCAAGTATTGAGGAGTACCCGATGATATCGATATTCAAATATCGATCATATTGAGACCAGGTTGATGCACCAAAATAGGACACAAACTGTCTAGCAAGCTTATAGAAAAATTCCTTAAAAATATTGATGAATCGAAACTGGTATCAATATCATCGACATTTAAATTCAGATAATATCAAGGGATACTCGATCATATCAATACTTGTTAAGGTTCAAAGGCAAGTCTGCCCTCAAGTTTTCAAATGTTGAGGAATCAAACAATGAGTCGATGAAATCGGAGTTCAAAATTCGATGACATCGAAACATGTTCGATATCCTTGACCAGTTGGCAAAACGGGATAAAAGCATTTGAGAGATTGAGTTCGTGTCATCGAACGACATATCGATTTTATCGAGAGTATATGCTCGATGAGATCGAAGCCAGCTCAATGATATCGAACTCTGTCAAAAATATGACTATTTTATTTTCGTTAAAAATTTTTTCCTATTTAATGAGAGCTTACCTTTGGTTGTTCGTAGAGAAATGAGATAGAGATTTTGAGTGTTTAATTCAGATTACCTGCCCTTGGCCTTTTTTTCTCTCATGGGAGTTCATCCTCCAATCCACCCTCATCATTGATTTCAATAGAGTGGATTGGGGAATGAACTTTTGCATTCAAGGATCCTCCAGCTACCACCTTAATAGAAAATCATTGAGCTGGGATATCTTGAATGCATAGATGCTTGGAATTACTCTGTTTCTAAAATATAAACATTTAATAGAGTGGGATTCTAACATAACCTTAACCCAACCCGTCGCCTTACATTGGAGCATCATCTGTGTTGTGGTTCAAGGAAGCTAGAGATTCATCATCATTAAAAGAGGAGATCTTCATCAACGTGATAAATGAGGCTCATCTACTTATCTATAAGTCATTAGAGTCTATAGACCCTTTTAATCATTCCTTTTGTAAGATTAGGTCAAAGGTGCTTCTCACACCTTTCAAGTCCTTATAAGATGCCTCCATGGGAGAGTACATGGGGGTGTTGTGTGTTGACCCTTGATCTATGGAGAGCATAAACTTAGATCCTTTGTGTGAGTACTTGACCTGTATGGTCTAAAACCTATGTGTTGTGTGTTGACCTTTATTCTTGTGTAAGGCATAAACTGTTAGGTTCCTTGTGTGGATCCTTAACTTGTGTGGCCTAAAATCTGGGTGTTGTGTGACCCTTGGTCCTATGTAAGGCATAAACTTGTATCTCGTGGAGACACGTTAGGTACCTTTTGTAAGTCCTAGAGTTAGCCTTGTGTAGGTTGTATTGGTTTAAGGTGAAACTGATTTGAAACCTCCGTTAGTGAGATCCAGTACACTCAAGGGTTGAGTGCGTCTATCAAAAGTGGAGTCGAACTACTATAAAAATGACTGTGTTTGGGATTACTATTTACTCTTGCTACTTATGTGATTTCTCTAAATGTTCTCATAATGCATGTTTACATGATTACCTAGAATTAATTAAAATCACATCTCACACACAGTCACATCCATCATGAACTATGTTATACAGCTTGTTTATGTTTTGTATAGTCTTATGATTAGATCCTCTCTTTGGCTTGGAAGCCAATAGAGTTACCTTGAAGAAATCCTACTATTTAAAAATTACTGCAGGATAGGGTTGATAGGTTCTAAATCATCATAAAATTTTAAAAAATCCTATTCACCCCCCTCTAGGACATCTTGGCATATTCCCACTTCGACTAAAGTGGTCATTACCACAATTTCAATTGGTATCAGAGCGGGTCTCTCTTAAGGGCTTCACCGCCTAGAGAGTGATCTTAACTGAAGTTGGTAATATGGCCAAAGGAGAGGGCTCATTTGTAATAAGACCTCCTGTATTTGATGGATCAAATTATGTATACTAGAAGGCTAGGATGCATTACTTTCTGAGATCTTTGGATCATGATGTTTGGGATATTGTTGAAAAAGGATATGTGCCACCAACCAAACAAAGAGTACTTGAAAATGGCACAACTATCACCAAAGTGAAATCCAAAGAAATGTGGATAGCATTCGATAAAGAAAAATAAACGTCTGAAGCTAAAGCAATGAATGTTATCTACTGTGTTTTGTCTTAAGAAGTCTTCAATCAAATTAGTATGTGTGGAATCGCAAAAGAAGCATGAGACTTGTTGGAAACAACTCATGAGGGAACCAACATAGTTAAAAGATCTAAACTACAACTCCTAACATCACAGTTCGAAAGTCTTAGAATGAAAGAGCATGAGACCTTCATGAAGTTTTTCACAAAAATGAACATCTTCAACTCCGTGGGTGGACTAGGAGAAAAAGTTCCGGTTCCAAAAATCTGTAGGAAAATTTTAAAATCCTTACTGGAACGGTTCAACTCAAAAGTTCCAACTATTGAAGAATATAGAAACATGAATGAAATGAAAGTAGAAGAACTCGTAAGGTCCCTACAAACATTTGAACTACACTTCAAGAAAACTCCTAAACCCAAAAATATTGTCCTCAAAACTTCAAAGAACACTACAAATGAGGAAGATGAAAGTGAAAGGGAGAATGAAGATGAGGAAGTGGCTCTACTGGCTCAACGGTTCAGAAAATTCTTTCATAGAAACCGTGGGTGACCATTTAAAGGAAGACAATTGGACAACAAATATTTTACAGGTAAATCTATTAAAAAGTCCAAAGAACTACAGTGCTACACTTATCGAAAGTTTGGACACCTGTCCACTGAATGCCCAAATAGGAAAACCCAAAGGAAAGGCAATGGTAGCCACATGGGATGATACTGAAGAGTCAAATTCAGAATGTAGTGACTTAGAGAGTGATGGAGACCAAAAATCCATGAAAATTCTTATGGTCTCTATAGCCTCTAACATTCTCATAGAAACTGAGAAAATCAAAGAACCTCAAGCCACTGAATCATTTCCATCTGATGATGAGGAAACAGAGAAAGAAGAAGAAGAAAAGGATACACTGCAAGATGCCTGTAATCAACTTTATATCCATAACATCAATATCCTTAAAAGACTTGGGATTGGTGAAAATAAAAGTAAATTGCTGCAAATGGATCTAGATAAAACTTTAGAAACCAATACACCCCTAATCAACGATCTACAGCAATACCATACTGAAAATGATAAGCTGGAAAGAATCAATCTATCCCTCAAATCTGAATCATCAAAACTGAGTAAACAGATTGATCTATTAAAAGAAGAAAATGTGCATTTGAAGAATGAGAATCACACACTCATGTTTAGTGTAGAGAAATCCAGAAAATCTATTGAACTGAATTATAAATTTTCCCAAAGTAGTGAAAAATTAGAAAAACTCTTAGGGATGGGAAGACCTGGAAAAGACAAGAGTGGATTAGGGTATGACAAATTCAAATCATAATCCAAAAATGTAGCACCAATGTTTGAGAAATCAACTACATTAGGAAGTAAAACAAAAGCTACTTCTATTTGTCATTCATGTGGAGACTCCGGCTATTTTAAATTTGAATGTATTGCTCCAAGGTGGACTCAATCTAAATCCAGTCCGAATCATACTAGTAAATACAGATAAACCGAAAAATTAATACAGGATACCAAGAGTCCACTAAACAATATGGCAAAAGGAACTCATCCATCTCCACTTAGAATGACCAAGAGAATGAAGGAGCTATTGAATCAGGTGGGTGAACTAAATAAAAAAACAAATGAATTTATGAAACAGGGAAACATGGTTCAGTTACCCAACATGCCTACCAAAATCCTTAATGAAGCAAAAACTACCATAATAAGAAATCTAGTCATAAAATGGGTGGTGAAAGAAAAGAAAAATTGTCTTGTTATTCACTTAAATCATTCAACAAGCAATAGTACTGAATGGTATCTAGACAATGGGTGCTCAAGACATGTCACAAGTGATAAATCCCTTCTCTCAAATTATTCAGATCTTGACGATGGGATAGTCACTTATGGTGATGGAAGCACCGCTGAAGTAGTAGGGTGTGGAACCATAGAAGGAATAGAGATGCGGAAAAAGGAAAATGCTTTTTGCATAAAAGGACTGACTCACAATCTAATAAGCATCTCAAATATGTGATGACCAACATGTGGTTTACCTTCGACAAACTAAAATGCAAGATCCTTGACTTATCAGGAAAATCCGTTATGGAGGGTCTTCGCACCAGTGACCACTATTATGCCATTGAATGAAATGGAAGGTTTGATCCATATGCTTAATAACAATTGAGCATGGTAAACATATCCAGGCTATAGCATCTAAGTCTAGATAAAGCATCTAAGTCTAGATGAATACAAGCAAATGAAATATTTTCGATGATTTTCATGATATATCTAAGGTTTCTACACCTCAAACACTTTTTTTTTTTTTGAATAAGCATTACTGATGTTTATAATTTTAGATGGTACAACGTTTGTACAAATTTTGATGTGTATATAGACTGATATGAAAATATGCTAAGTTATACTTATATAAAAGATCATCGAAGTGCTGAAATAAATGATATACACATTCACTTCAATAAGTTTGTCGATGAATCCTCGATTGGATCGAACAAGTATCGATATCATCGACGCCCCTTTGGAATTAGAAGCGTCACAAGTTTTAAAATGTTATCGATGACCTTATTCAATAACGATTTCATCGAATCAAACCTCGTTGACATCGAAAGACACTGCCCGATAAAAAGCGGGCGAGTAGGAAAAATTCATTTTTGATCTAACCGTCTGCCGTCTAGGGTGATTCAAATTAGGTAATCTCTTGCACATACTCTTAATTCTTCAAAGTATTGCTTCATTGTGTTAGGGACTTTCTTGACTGATTGATAAACTTTAGTTGAAAATTTAGGGTTGGTCCTCAAAATCTTCAATCTTCTAAGAATTTTTTCATTCCTTTTAGTGTAATTTGTGGTTTAAATGAGTAAGGAGAAAGGAAAAACTCCCATCATCGGTAAGCCATCTAGACCTACTAGAAAGAAATCTGTGGTCTCAAGAGAAACAGAAAGGGCTTAGTCTCAACGATCTCCCGCACGCCCATAGAGCTCCTCTGTCAGGCACCTATTCTAGCTCGCATCATTTCATAGGCTTTCGTAATCCTCCTATTCGAATTTCTGCGACTCGTGATGCTAGATAGCATTTGCGTGCAACCTTGAGTCATATCCCGTATTCCACAGTCGGCTTGTCCCGAGACTTGTACCCTAGTGACTGCGCCATTGTCGAGGTTTCGATGCCGCGTCTCGCACGTCGAGGTGATACTTAGGCTAGAGATGTGGGCCCACGTTCAGTTTGAGGAAAACACCATACATTTTCAAAACCGAGCCAACCTTTCAAATCAATCACATCACATCACCTCACATATCAAGTACAACACTCATCCCCTAAGTCAACTCTCTATCTTACACAGGCCATACATGTCAAGGACACCCATCACTCCATCACTCACACCCATCACCCCTCTCTCTCTCTCTACATCCCATCCTCTCTCTCTCTCTCTCTCATTTTTCCATTTTCAAGCAAGCTCCCAAGAGAAACGTCCAAACTCCATAGGAGAGAACTAGTGTGGCACACCTTTCTACCACCTAATCCCACCATCCAAAGTCCATCTCAACCATTGAATCATGTTTCATTGAAGCTATAGGATGCATTGATGGAAGAAGGAAGAGGAGATCCAACGGTGGGTGTTCATCATCTCGATTTTGATTTTTTGAGGGCCCACATTTGGTGGGACCCATCTTGATGTATGCATTGTATAGGAATGTCCATAGTGGCGGGGTCCCTCCCCTTCACACGTTTCTTCCTCTCTCCTTCTCTTTCTTTCTTTCATTTTTTATGTTGATGATGAGGTGTGTGGCTCACCTAGTGTGTGTGTGTATGGCCCACCATGATGTTTCATATCCATGCCATCCAACCACGTGACCCACCTTGTTGGACTGTCCAGCGGATGAGATTGTTGTCCATCCGTCTAAACAGGCCAAAATAAAAGGGAAGACACAAATATCAGTTGATCCAAAACTGTGTGTGCCACCCATGTGGACTCCACTATGATGTACGAGTTTCATTTATTCCATCCATACCGTCCAACCATTTGAAAGATCATTTTATGGCATTAGATCGAGATAGATCTAAATTTTAGATGGGACCCACCTTTCATGTATATGTTTTATATCCAAATCGTCCATCTACAGGTCCCACCAGCAGCATGCAGCTGTTGTAGTGACGTCAGGAAGTTCTGTGGGTCCCACATGGATTTATATCCAAACCGTCCATCAATGGACGTTCAGAGACTAGACATTTTAAAAAAGAAGAAGATATATATATATATATATATATATATATATATATATATATATATTAAATATAATATTATATATATTATGATGGGCCCCACGTGGGACCCACCATGATGTTTGTATTCTATATCCTCACATCCAGATGGATGTGAGGCAGATTCAAAACTCTCGTGGGCCACATGTGTGGTATCCACCGTGATACATGTATGTATCATCCATGTCGTCCATGTGGGACCACCTTGATATTGTGGTCCATCCACACTAACGTCCGTGGCCCCCACAATGATGTATGTATTTTAGCCACGTCGTCCATCTATATAGGACCCACCTTGATGATGTGTTATATATCTGCTCCTTCCATGGCAGGTGGGACCCACCTTGATGTATATGCTCTATATCCACCCGTCCATCTGGACAAGTGGTGTGAGGCCACCATGATTTATTGTTATATCCAATCGTTCGTCCGCTTGAGGACGTGGACCCCACTTTGATGTATGTGGTTCTCCAATCATCCATCTGTCCAAAGTGGTGTGGGAACCCGTCGTGATGTATGTATTCACCACGCCACCAATCGGCATGTGGGGCGCACTATATTTCAACCATGATGTCCATCTATTTTGCTAAACCATGGACTGCTCCAATTTGGTTCACTTAATATATATGAGGCCCACCTGTTATATGAGGCCCATTATGTAGTATTTGAGGCCTAAAATTTATACCCATGTGATGTATTTATGGCCTTTGAATGAGGCTCAATGAGATGTATTTGCAGCCCATTTGATGAGGCCCATGTGATATATTTGAGGCCCATGTGATGAGGCCCACCTATTTTGTATTTGAGGCCCATGTACGGAGCAGACCTGTTGTGTATTTGAAGCTCATGTGATGAGGCCCATCATGATGTATTTAAGGCCCATAGGTTATGGCCCATTGTGACTCATCGAGGCCCAGGTGGTGCGGTCCATTGTGATGTATTCGAGGCCCACGGGACATGGCCCATTGTGATATATTTCTAGTCTATATGATGAGGCCTGACTTGATTATACAAGGCCCGTTTGAAGTATTTATGGCCCATTTGATAAGGCCCATTATGATGTATTTGTGGCCCGTATGACGAGTCCCAATATGGTGTATATGTGGCCCTTGAGTGAGGCCTAATGCAATTAATGTGCGAACCAATGTAATGTGTGGTTTCACTATAATGTATGTAATGATGTTTATATGAGCCACTACTTTGGAGCGATGTTGGTTAAATGTCCACACTGATGGGTGATGATGGTTAAATGTCCACATTATGACCTTTCATTGGCCCTTTGTTAGGCCGATTACTGATTTCGATTGTCAAGGCCGATTCTTATTATCGAGGCTGATTTCGATTGTTGAGGTCGATTCTGAATGTCGAGGTCGATTCTGATTATCAAGGCTGATTCCGATTGTCGAGGCTGATTATTGAGGTCGATTCTGATTGTCGAGGCCGATTCTGATTGTCGAGGTCGATTTTGATGTCGAAGTTGATTCTGATTCTGATTATCAATTCTGATTGTCAAGGCTGATTCTGATTATCGAGGCTGATTCTGATTGTCGAGGCCGATTGTATAGGTCTATTATCGAGGCCGATTATTGATGCCAATTATCGGTGCCGGTTGTCGATACCGATTATGAGTATATGACAACATAACATCATGATAAATGCCCATATGTATCATCTGCATTTTTATTATGAGATGTGGTTGACCATTACATATGTCATTGGGCAAGTTGTTATGAGACTCCCTGATAGGTGGAGATTATCTCACATGGGCGCACAGTATGCACAAGATTGATACATGACTAGATTGTATAACTCATGCATCTTGCATTGTGTGTTGTAATTATTGTACGCCCTAGCGACATCAAGGCAGTAGCCTCCACAGGAATGTCATGGATGGCTAGATGGGACACCGAAAGTTTGTTGCTAGCATCGAACCATCATAGATGTCCCTAGGTGAAAATTCCTAAACCTCTATGGCCAGAAGACGCCCCAACGTTTAGACCGAGTGGATACATGAGTGCCTGTAACACCCTGAAGGTTGCTCGAGTACGAGAACTCGAGGGTTACGCTATGAAGTGGACTAACATTACATCTAATTAGGGGTAAACCTCATTACATAAAACAAGACAATTGTCATGTAAACTAGAATATCCATAATAATAAAAAAGAAGTTTAATACATGAAAATGGAAGAAAAATGGAATCCCTCAGCAAGGGAAATTATTATTACAACTCAAACAAAACTTTAAGTCCAAATTATGAAAGCAAGTAAATCATTAAGCTCCAATGGCTTAACAACAGTCATATAGAACTCTTCCTCGCCAAACTCCACCACAGCCGTCACTAAAATCCTTTCATAGGGGTCTTCACTTGTTCATCATACCTGCATCTATTTGGTGTAACCGTACTATTGGGTGAGTGAAAACTCAGTAGGAATTTTCTTTATAGATTCAACCATAACACATAAATCCAAAATAGGTTAACAATTCATATTTAATTCATAGGGCAATACAACTAACAATGCGATTGCATGAATGTATGAATGTATGTTCAAGTCACAGATCTGGGTATGCAATCCAGCTATCAAAATAAAAGACTGCCCGTGGTAGGTAGACTACCTGGAAAAGGCCATGAAGGTGAGTGTGCCCAAGGACGACCTCTTGGAAAAATACCCGGTGTATGCCCGAGGAGGTATAAAAACCCCGAAAAAGTCTCATGTAAAGAAAGAGCGGCCCAAAGTGCACAAATGCACATGCCTGATGGTTGGACTTAGGTAATAGAACCATAACCAACCCAACAGGCTGTGACTTACGAAGAACACTCGGAAAAGCTCACATGTCATGTGTGGATGTTATGCGCCATGACATTTATATACATTACTTTTGATAAAATAGGAAAGATCATCAACTTTCAAATAAGGAATATCCAACTATGCGTTCCATAATGACTTCCATAATTTCTTTACATTCAAAGGAGGGCACACTAAGTATCATGTAAATTCCCAAGTGAGGTCACATCATTAACTAAGAGTTAATCCATAAGTACACTACATGTAAACAAATTCTCATTTTTCATATTGTAAGAACTATTCACAAGGTTGTACCTACAAAATTGGAGATTGAAAATATAGAAAATCATGAAGGAAATGTCTCACTACACAATTCATAAATAATCTAGTATGAAAGCTTTCTTTTCTCATCACGTCTAATGGGGATATACACATAGGCAAATGATTATAAATGTGGCATGGAATTTTCAAGACAATACATCATACACATAATTATAAGGAAACATGACATACATTAAAATAATTTCTTCATAAAAGTCAAGATAACTAGGAATTAATATTTCTCTAAAATACTCTACATTAAAGAGTTAATCCACATGGAAATTAGTGAATGGAAGAAGCTATGGGGGATGCTCCTCACCTTGGGTATTGATTTGAAATGTTCTTATGAAGCATGTGTAATGATCTTGTTAGGACTGATTGAAGGATGAAATGTCTTTCAAGGTAGATAGTTGCTGATTGTATCTACACAAAGTGTTGTAAAACCTTATGAGTCACAACTGAGTTAACTCAGTTGAGGTCATCAACTAATAACTAGTTGGGCTTGTTTCAAGGGTTTTGTTAGCCATCGGGTTACATCATGGGTCTATTGGACTCACTGTTCCTCAAAATTATTTGCAACTAGTTGGAGTCCGAAATACTCAGCTAGAAAACTGACCAAGTCAACTCGACTATGAGTATCGAGTTGACTCAGTGGGGTGTAGTGGTCGGGTCAGCCCCGAATTGGGCAGATCTGGGATGCCCTTGATTGGGCTCAAGTTTAGCTGGGCGAGCTACTACCGAGGCCCAACTGAGTCAGGGCTTTTAGGTCAAAAGGAAACTGAGTCATTGACTCAGTAATGACTAGACTCGGTCAAGCCCTTATTTGTCTAGTAACACGAAGTGCTGAGAAGGGATCTACAATTAATTCGAGACGCTGATCCTGTCTCGAGACTAACTGATCATGGCCACGGCTTAAGATCTAGGGCCACACTTCGAAATGTTGAGATGAGTCACTGATCTTGTGACCGAGTCGAAGAGACTATGAACCCAGTTGATTGAGAGGGTGAAAACTAAAAATAACTAAGGCAGATGCATGATTACCTAACAAGGGCATTGTGTGGACACTGCAAGGGGCCCGGATGCGTCAGAATTAGTTGTGTTGAGGCAGAGCAACAGCTGGAACTTGTTCCAGTGGTGGTAGATGCTCCATCTCTCTCTCTCTATCTATCTCTCTCTCTCTCTCTCTCTCTCTCTCTCTCTCTCTCTCTCTCTTTCTTCTTATTTTCTTTCTTCTTTCTCTTTCATTTCTTCCTAATCTTCTTCTTTCTTTTCTCCATTTCCCCTCTTTCTTCATTCTTCCGCTTCCTTCATGTGTAGCAGCCGAACCCAGTGATCTAGATCCATTTGGTCGTGACTCGATTTCAGCCAACCCAACTTGAAGCGGCAACGGTGTTCTTCTCTCTCTCTTCCCTTCCTACTATCTTCTTCATTTCTCTTACTTCTCTTCTCTCTCTCTCTCTCTGATGGAAATCCTGAATAGGAAGCTGGACTTAGCCGCGACTCAAACTGAATCAACCTAACACGATGCGACTGCGGCGCCTCTCTCTCCCTTTCTCTCTCTATCGCTTTCCCCTTTCTTTCTTTAAGTTTTCCTTGGGAGATGCCCTAATTCCCAGCCTTTTATAGGCACTCCGTTTCTAAAACATTTCCTGCTAATTGCAAGGATTAGCTCGTGGTTAACACAAGCCAGTCAAGAGGACACCATGTTGGGATTCTCTCAAGTCGCTGAACGTATACATGGGCCCAAATATCATTCTCTGATGGGTTTCGGGTGTGATGGCCCACACGATGGACGTCTCGGATGGGCGAATGGGTCACCCTTGCAGCAGGTGGGTTTCACAGCAGATGTGAGGAAGATGAAGGACTGATAATGGTGATTTTGCAATGGTCGACTGATCGGCTGATCTGGTGCGTCCAAACGGCTTAGATGTTACCTAAGAGGCTTGTGTGGCCCACGCAACGGTGAATAAGGATAGTTGGTTATGGCCCTAATCTAAGAAGCTGGAGACGCGAGCAAGTGCACCGTCTCACCAAAATCTCGGCTCTTCCTATGAGATTTTGAACAGCCCTAACACGGACGGCTAGGATCTGCCCTAGGGAAGCTCCCCGAAATCGGAGAAGGGCAGAGATCGACCTTACCTGAATTGGAAACTTTCTGCCACCTTTTCATCGTGTAGGGATCCATATTTGGAAATCATAGGGCTGACGGGGCTGTAGTTGCATCGTGGATGCCGTCTGACTATTTCCAATGGTCGGATCTACCAGAGGGGCTATGCACGTGGCTTTATCTCCTTCGTCAGGGACTTTTCTTTGCAATATAGGTTCAGACGTTGACCGAGCTGGCATAGGGAACTTTCAATCCCAGGTAACACTAGGATTAGGGTTAATGGGACCCTATCTATCAGATGAACGGTCTAGATTGGGTTTCTGTATTCAAAAAATTGACCGATCACACCATCAAACGGGCAGTCCCGTTCAAACTAGCATCGGGTCAAAAATCTAGTGAATTTCCTGATTTTTTGAGTTTTCATTGGGTCAAACTCTATTTGACCCAACATTTGTTCCAGTGTTCCGCAGGTGCAGGATATTTGTGCACATGCACAACTCTTTTGTGGGGTCTACGTTGAGATTTAGTTCAATCAACACCGTCCATTCCTATTAGGAGGTGCTCTAATGGCTATGAATTTAAAATTGGTAGGTTTAAGTGGTTAAGTATCTAACCTTTTTAGAGTTTAAGACTTTTAATTGTACATTCTCATGGGTCCTGATTATTAGTGGGTGAAATTGGAGTCATACATTCCTCATACTAGGTTTATTAACCATTCTGGACTGAAGATCAATCTATCCTTATCTCTGTAAGGGGGTCCTACTCACGAATTTATCCTAGATGAAGGTTGATCATTTGATTGGGCTGTTAGTTTCTGATCTCGATCTTAAGTTAGTAATCCTAAGGCACATTTAAAGGAAGATAGGATATTTCTCAGTATTGGACCTTATAACTAGGTTTACGTTAGATCGTAGTGTTGATAAGTGAGGTGATTGGTCCCAACACAAGTTGAAACATATGGTAAAATTTGAGGGTCGTTACACAAGTCTATAGTTATTTAGATCTCTATAACAACACCCGAGTATAGAAAATATGGGGTGTTACAATGCCCGAGTGTCAAATACTAGTATGTTGCATCTCCCACTGTGTCATGGTCAGTTGGGAATGGGTTATGGCCTTGCCCGTCCAAGGGTAATGGCCATAGCTAGGCTGAGTTTGACCAGCTCATAATTGGATCTGCTATTGATGTGTCAGGTAGATATTGGCTGACTACTGGCCAAGCAGATGTGAGGTCTCTTCCACTTGCATGGTTGCACTTCCAGTGGGCGACAATTGCATGTAGAGTGTACTAGACCCCGGTGATGATTCTAGAGATGCACAGTACTAATATGTGGACTTATTAAGTAGGAGTTACATACTCAGTATTTTACCCATTCATTCATTCATTCACTATCCACTCAGGCTGGTGGTTCACAACTAATTGTTATGTGTACCTTCTCAATGGCCAGGATTTCAGTTGGGGTGCGCGACTAACCTGAGATCATGAGTTTACCATATTGAGTCTAACTATTTAAATTTAAGTAAGGGACTGGTTTAGATAGAAGTCCCTTGTGGTGAACCCTATAGCATGCAATACTACATACTCTCATCCCGACTTCACACTCCAGCTTGGTCATTTCATTCGTACCGCATATTGCATTACATCCACGACATATGGCATTTTGGGTTGTTATGTCTCTGCACTTATGTCATGGATGAGGTTGATGATATTTAAAGGCTTGTCAGGATTTGCATATTACATTGCATCATCGGCATCTAATATTTGGCTTATTATGTCTTTGCATTGCATAACTGATCTACATTACTTCCTTAGTATATGATATTAGTTTATGTTTTTGCATCGCATAACTTGGATAAGGCTAATGGTATTTATGGATTGCTAGTATTTTCGCTTACTCTGATATCTATATGCTTAGCACATATATCACACATACTTACACTACCCTCTAAGCTTTTTATAAGCTTATGTACGATAGATGCGTTAGGTGATGTTAGGTTGCAGCAGCGTTGAACTTAGAGCGTACAGCTATCTTATGGAGCTTTAATTTTTAATATATGTATATTTCCCTTTTAGCACTATATTTAACTGTTTATATTAGTGGATATGTGATGATGATATTGCCTTTGTGGTTTAGGTAAACTTATGATTATGCTTCTTACGAGATAAATGTACATTGAAAAAAAAATCCTCCTTGTAGGATCCCAATATTGGAATGTGGTGTATAGGCACTGGGAGCCGAGAATGGGGTATTATGGAGGCTGTCGGTACCAGATTCGGTGATCGAGAATTTTATGAGCCTGGTTTCTGAGTTTGGGGTGTGACAGAAGTTGGTATTAAAGAATAACTTGAGAATACTTGAAGATAACATCACATGTCTGCTGATAGCTACCCTGTACTCTATGATTGTTGAGAACTTAGAATGATTAGGTCCCCGAGTTTGAATAACTTAGAGACTTTTGATATATCTCCATACCATTGAGATCGTGAGGCTGCATAGCATTTCAATTTTAATCATCTCTAATCTGGGGTCCGAGGTTCAATACGATCACCATAGTGTTGATGATGTGTCTTGGGAGGGCGAGGTTGAGATTAGAGAGCGCTATCTTCATCCTTTTGTAAATTAATTGTTCCTTGACATATATACTTGATGATATTTCTTCTTCCCTTGTCTGTTATGTAAATTTTAAGAATAAATTTTTATTAGGTGAGGAGATCTGTTAGGCCCGTATCTTAGCCTGTACCATTCTGTAGGTTTCTGCGGTCCTCCCAATTGAATTTCGATGACCCGCGATGCATAGATAATATTTGCACGTAATCCTGAATCGTATTCCATATTCCAGAGTCAGCTCGACCCAAGACTTGTACCCTAGCG
Organism: Magnolia kwangsiensis; assembly: GCA_037074715.1. Classification (NCBI taxonomy): domain Eukaryota; kingdom Viridiplantae; phylum Streptophyta; class Magnoliopsida; order Magnoliales; family Magnoliaceae; genus Magnolia; species Magnolia kwangsiensis. Next base: position 47,488,105 of record CM073583.1, read on the forward strand.
ACCGCATCATCACCGTGGTTCCGATGCTGCATCTCATGCTCCAAGGCGACACCCAGGAGAGGAGATGTGAGCCCACGTTCAGTTCGAGGAAAATGTCATGCATTTGCAAAACCAAGCCAACCTTTCAAATCAATTACATCACATCACATCACCTCACATGTCAAGTAGAACACCTATCCCCAAAGTCAACTCTCTCTCTCTTACATAACCCATACATGTCAAGTATACCCATCACTCACTCCCCATCACTCCATCACTCACACCCATCCCCTTCTCTCTCTCTCTTTACATCTCATCCTCTCTCTCTCTCATTTCTCCATTTTCAAGCAAGCTCCCAAGAAATATGTCTAAGCTTCATGGGAGAGAGCTAGTGTGGTCTACCTTTCTACCACCCAATCCCACCATCAAAGTCCATCTCAACCATTGAATCATGAATCATGTTCCATTGAAGATTTAGGATGCATTGGTGGAAGAAGGAAGAGGAGATCCAATGGTGGGTGTTCATCATCTCGATTTTGATGATTTGAGGGCCCACATTTAGTTGGACCCATCTCGATGTATGCATTGTATAGGAAGGCCCATAATGGTGGGGTCCCTCCCCTTCACACGTTTCTTCCTCTCTCCTTCTCTCTCTTTCTTTCATTTTTTATGTTAATGATGAGGTGTGTGGCCGACCTGGTGTGTGGGTGTGTGTGGCGCACCATGATGTTTCATATCCATGTCATCTAACCCTATGACCCACCTTGCTAGACTATCTAGCAGATGGGATTGCTACCCGTTCATCTGGACATGGCAAAATAAAAGGGATATGAAAGATGTGTGGGCCACCCACGTGGACACTACTGTGATGTACGAGTTTCATCTATTCCGTCCATACCGTCCAACCATTTGAAAGATCATTTTATGGCATTAAATCGAGACAAATCTAAATTTCAAGTGGGACCCACCTATCATGTATATGTTTTATATCCAAACTGTCCATCTATGGGTCCCACCAGCAGCATGCAGCTGTTGTAGTGATGTCAGGAAGTTTTTTGGGTCCCACGTGGATTTATATCCAGACCGTCCAAGGATGTTCAGAGACTAGACATTTTTTAAAAATAGATATATATATTATAATATAATATAATATATTATGATGGGCCCCACGTGGGACCCACCATAATGTATGTATTCTATATCCTCACATCCAGATGGACGTGAGGCAGATTCAAAACACTGGTGGGCCACATGTGTAAGCCCCATCGTGATACATGTATGTATCATCCATGTCATCCATATGGGGCCACCTTGATATTGTGGTTCATCCACACCCTTGATATTGTGGTCCATCCACGCTGACGTTCGTGGCCCCTACAATGATGTATGTATTTCAGCCACACAGTCCATCTATATGGGACTCACCTTAAAGATGTGTTGTATATCCGCTTCATCCATGACAGGTGGGACCCACCTTGATGTATATGCTCTATATCCACCCGTCCATCTAGATGAGTGGCGCGAGGCCACTATGATGTATTGTTATATCCAATCGTCCGTCCACTTGAGGACGTGGACCCCACTTGAATGTATGTGGTTCTCCAGCTGTCCATCTGTCCAAGGTGGTGTGGGAACTCGCCATGATGTATATATTCACCACGCCACCCATCGGCATGTGTGGCGCACTATGATGAATATGTTTCAACCATGATGTCCACTTATTTTGCTAAATCATGGACTGCCCCAATTTAGCCCACTTAATATATATGAGGCCCACCTGTTATATGAGGCCCATTGTGTGGTATTTGAGGCCTAAAAATCAGACCCATGTGATGTATTTATGGCCTTTAAATGAGGCTCAATGAGATATATTTACAGCCCATTTGACAAGGCCCATGTGATAGGGCCCACCTATTTTGTATTTAAGGCTCATGTGATGTATTTGAGGCCCATGTATGGGGCCCACCTGTTGTGTATTTGAAGCCCATGTGATGAGGCCCATCGTGATGTATTTGAAGCCCATGGGTTATGGCCCATTATGACGTATTCGAGGCCCAGGTGGTGCGGCTCATTGTGATGTATTCGAGGCCCATGGGACGTGGCCCATTGTGATATATTTTCGGTCCATATGATGAGGCCCAACTTGATATATACAAGGCCCGTTTGATGTATTTGTGGCCCATTTGATAAGGTCCATTGTGATGTATTTGTGGCCCGTATAGCGAGGCCTGATGTGGTGTATATGTGGCCCTTAAGTGAGGCCCAATGCAATGAATGTGCGGACCGATATAATATGTGATTTCACTATAATGCATGTAATGATGTTTATGTGAGCCACTGCTTGGGATCGATGTTGGTTAAATGTCCACATTGTGACCTTCTATTAGGCCCTTTATTAGGTCGATTACTGATTTCAATTGTCGAGGCCGATTCTGATTATCTAGGCTGATTCCGATTGTTGAGGCCGATTCCAATTGTTGAGGTTAATTATTGAGGCTAATTTTGATTGTCGAGGTCGATTCTAATTATCGAGGCTAATTCTGATTGTCAAGGCTTATTGTATAAGTCAATTATCGAGGCAAATTATCGATGCCAGTTGTCGATACCAATTATGAGTATTTGATAGTATAACATCATGGTACATGCCCATACGCATCATCTGCATATTTGTTATGAGATGTGGTTAAATATTGTATATGTCATTGGGTAGGTTGTTATGAGACTCCCTGATAGGCGGAGATTGTCTCACATGAGCACACAGTATTCGCAGGATTGATGCATGACTGAATTGTATGACTCATGCATCTTGCATTATTTATTGTGATTACTGTACCCCTAATAACATCAAGGTTGTAGCCTCCACAGGCATGTTGTGGATGGCCAAATGGGACACTGAAAATTTATTACTAGTATCGAGGCACCATAGATGTCCCCGGGTAAAAATCCATAAACCTCCGTAGCCAGGAGATGCCCCAACGTCTAGACCACGTGGATACATGAGGGCCCGAGTGCCAAATACTAGTAGGCTGTGCCTCTCACTGTGTCGTGGTCAGTTAGGAATGGGTTGTGGCCTTACCTACCCTAGGGTAATGGGCATAACTAGGTTGAGTTTAACCAGCTCGTTATTGGATCCGCTATCGATGTGCTGGGTAAATATTCATTGACTACTGGTCAGGCGGATAGTGAGGTCTCTTCTATTTACATGGTTGCGCGTCTAGTGGACCAAATCAAGTTGATCTAACTAGATTCATGGTCATGGTTTTGTATTGTGTTGCTAATGGAATCAAGTGGTGTCTGCCTACCTTGATTCTTTACCAATTGTCAAGTGTCATCCACCAGTCCAGAGAAGTTCATTTGCCCTTTGCTCACATCATTCTTGTGATATGCGATACAATTGGTATTCCTCGGACAGATGATCCTGAGCGTCCTCTTAAGCATTTTAATAAGGTCAATATTTGAAAATTGGACCTTAAATTTCATTCCTATTCGAAAGATCAATCTGAGGAAGTTATTCATTAAGGCGGTGAGATGGGATAAGGTGCAGTGCCACCAGGAAGAGATCCTCCAGAGCCTTAACAAGTTCCAGCTCCGAGTGGTTCGGCTCAGACCCAACACTTCAAATTTTATCAAGATAGGTCAGGGCAACGCAGCGTGGATTAGCTCGAATAGAGGATAAGTTGGAGAGACATGATGCGCATTCTCGGCATTGAAGAAAATGGTGTCTAACATACAACACACAGTCCAACAACTCATTGATCTGCTGACATGCTGTCCAGATGATACAACACCATCCTCCTCAGCTCCAGCACCTTAGAGTTGAAAGCTCTCATGCCACTACATACATCGACTACTCATTTGCACGTACGGGCATGGATATCTTTTTGAATGTCCTGCGGTCTTGTGTGCACATGGTGGCTACCTAACATTAAAAGTCTAACAGTTCTTTTTGTTGTGGTTTATGGATATCCTTTGGATGAGGAAAATACTTGTATTTTTGTAAGCCCATGGTTGGGCTATATATTTGGTTGTGTTAGTTTAGGATGGATGATGAAATACTGTCAAGCTTAGGCAGTTTTTATTTTGGATATTTTCTGTTGATGGTTGTTTGATAATTCTTATATCTTTGCTACCATATCTCTCTGCTCACAATTATGCGTGAAATTATGTAAAATGCTGGTATAAATTGTGATTGTCTTCTCCTACATATTCCTTAACAATTGAGAATCGGTATGTGATTTCTGTCATTTAAAGTTATCCTATTATATCTTTTAAAATCACAGCTCTCTTTTGACCTAGTATGTATAAATGGTTTCCATGAACATATAGATGTCATTATCTGTTATACATCTGTCTCTTTCTGATTATGCATTTTTTGAAATGTATCTGGTATGTATGGTAATATCTGGATCTCTATTATTTCTCTCATATCTTTATGTTACAACTTTAGTCTACTAGTATTGTTATACTGCCCTTTACCAGTGACTGACAAAAAGGGGGAGAACAAATCTTTCTACAAAGAAAATTGTGTGTATCTATGTATGAATGGTGGTACCAGTATTAGGGGGAGCAGCTACATGAAGACAGGGGTAGCAGCTACATATTTGTGTGCCTAAACTTGTAGTAGCATTGTAAAATTGTAAAAGATTTATGTACACACAATTTATGGTGTTATTCTAGATGCCATTCTAGGACATTAAGTGTTTTGTCACATAATTAACAAAGGGGGAGATTGAAAGTGCCCTAGTTTGTCAATTAGCATGAGTGTTGAGTCAGCTCCCTATAGGAAGATCATTCAAGTGAGCCCCATAGGAAGTTCATTCAAGCGTCTGCCTCAACAGGAAGTGTGCCCAAATTCGTCAAGGTAAACTTACCCTCACATCCTCTATCCCGAAACACCAAGTATATAAAACTCCTAAAAATGGATAGAACAACTTAGGGTTTAAGGTCAGAAAACTATTTTGCAAAATTAGGAAAATCTCTAAGTTTTCTTCCATTGTTCATTTATCGATAAGTGGTTCGATAAAATTAAACACTATTATCGATGTCCTTGAAACTCTCTTGATATTATCGAAATGAAGACTTTAGATGTCCATCAACCACAATAAAATCATGGACTAAATTATCGATGAATCGGTGGTATGTTCGATATCATCGACTTTCAAATCTCGAATTCATCAGGACGACTCGATAAAATCGACATCTAATCAGTCTGTGTCCAGAATACAGTTAAGGAAAATCATGATATTTTCAATATCTCAAAGAGAGCCTCGATATCCTCAAAATTCAAACCTCGATGATATTGACGGACCTTCGATGATATCGATATTCAAATATCAATCATATCGAGACCAGGTCAATGTCATCGAAATAAGACACAAACTGTCCAGTAAGCATATAGGAAAATTCTTTGAAATTATTAATGAATCGAAACTGGTATCGATATCATCAACACTCAAATTCAAATGATATCGAGGGATACTCGATCACATCAATACCTATTAAGGTTCAAAGGTAAGTCTGCTCTCAAGTTTTCAAATGTCGAGGAATCGAACAATGAGTTGATGAATTCAGAGTTTGAAATATGATGACATCAAAACATGTTCGATATTCTCGACCAATTGGTAAAAAGGGATAAAAGTGTTTGACAGATTGAGTTCGTGTCATCGAGTGACAAGTTGATGTTATTGAGAGTATATGCTCAATGAGATCGAAGTCGGCTCGATGATATCAAACTTTGTCAAAAATATGACTGTTTTATTTTAATTGAAACTATTTGGCTATTTAATGAGAGCTTGCCTTTGGTTGTTCGTAGAGAGAAGAGATAGATCTTTTGAGTATTTAATTCAGATTACCTACCCAAAGCCATTTTTTCTCTCATGGGAGTTCATCCTCCAATCCACCCTCATCATTGATATTCAATAGAAAGGATTGGGGAATGGACTTTCGCATTCAAGGATCCTTCAGCTACCACCTTAATGGTAAATCATTGAGTCGGGATATCTTGAATGCATATATGCTTGGAATCACTCCGTTTTTAAAATATAAACATTTAATAGAGTAAGATTCCAACCTAACCTTGACCCAACCCATCGCCTTACATTGGAGCATCATCTGTGTTGCGGTTTAAGGGAGCTAAAGATTCTTCATCATCAAAGGAGGAGATCTTCATCAATGTACTAAATGGGGTACTTATCTGTAAGTCATTAGAGTCCAGAGACCCTTTTGATCATTCCTTTTGTAGGATTGGGTCAAAGGTGCTTCTCTCCCCTTTCAAGTCCTCATAAGAGGCCCTTGACGGGAGAGTACGTGGGGGTGTTGTGTGTTGACCCTTGCTCTATGAAGAGCATAAACTTAGGTCCTTTGTGTGGGTCCTTGACCTGTGTGGTCTAAAACTTAGGTGTTGTGTGTTGACCTTTGCTCATGTGTAGGGCATAAACTATTAGGTTCCTTGTGTGGATCCTTGGCCTATGTGGCCTAAAATCTAGGTGTTGTGTGTTGACCCTTGCTCCTGTGTGGGGCATAAACTTGTGTCTCATGGAGACATGTTAGGTACTTTGTGTAGGTCTTAAATTCAACCTTGTGTAGGTTATATTGGTTTAAGGTGAACCTGATGTAAAACCTCGGTTAGTGAGATCTAGTACACTCAAGGGTTGAGTTCGTTCGTCGAAAGTAGAGTAGACACGTAATCGAACCACTATAAAAATGACTATGTTTGGGATTGCTATTTACTCTTATTGCTTACATGATTTCTCTGAATGTTCTCATAATGCATGTTTACATGATTACCTATAACTAATTAGAATCACATCTCACACACAATCACATCCATCATGAATTATGATATACAACTTGTTTATGTTTTGAATAGTCTTATGATTGGATCTTCTATTTGGCTTGGAAGCCAATAGAGTTACCTTGAAGAAATCTTGCTATTTCCATATTACTGCAAAATAGGGTTGATATGTTCTAAATCAACATAAAATTTTAAAAAATCCTATTCACCCCCCTTAGGACATCTTGGCATATTCCCACTTCGACTAAAGCGGTCATTACCACAATTTCACCCTCTTATGTGGCCCACCTAATTCAGAACGTCTGATCATGAGGCCCACCTTGCTACTGCCTCTTTGCAGGCCTTGGATGAAGGGAAATCATAAATATCAGCTTATTTTGAGGCTTCTTGGGGGCCTAACTCCCGGGCAGATAGGATCACCTACGTAGACCCCACCCCATGTATATGTGCCTTCCATCCACTGTCCAGCAGTAGGTGCAGCTGGAGGATAACACAAATATTAGTTTGATCTATACCAGGTGGGCCACATATGTGTGGACCCACCCTAATGTATACGTCATATATCCAAGCTGTCTGTGCTACCTTCATCATGTGGGACCCCACCATGATACATGTGCCTTTCATCCACACCGTCTATCACGAGACGGTGGGACCCATGAGGTAAGAGACTATCCAAGCCATCCATCAACAGACGTCCAGGCCTGGACGTTATATATATATATATATATATATATATATATATATATATATATATATATATATATATATATTATGGTGGGCTCCACATGGGACCCACCTGTTGTGGTAAGCAGATTGGTTGGTATACCTCAACTAGCTATAAGCTGTTGTATTGCGTCATGTGGGTTGTTGTGATGTATGTGATTTACACACACCGTCCATTTGTTTTGGATGTGTGCCGACCCCACACATGTGGAACGTGTGGGGGTGGGACCCACCTTAATATACATGTCTTACATTCGGTCGTCCATCCGTTTGGAGACTTGGACCCCACCTCTAATGCATGTATTGTATATCTACTCTGCTCGTCCATTAATGGATGATGGGGCCCACCTTGCATGTGTGACACGTGTGAGGTGGGGCCCAACTTAATGTGTTTATTCTATATCCACTCCGTCCATCTGTCCAGAGCAGGTGGGACTCACCTTAATATACATATTTCATCCCAGCCGTCCATCCATTTTTAGGATGGTGGGCCCACTACAGTGACGTCAGCAAGTTCTGTGGGTCCCCTTTGTTGTATGCCTGTGGGACCACCGTGATGCATGTGCTTCTCTAGCCATCCATCTGTGTAGGTCCCACCTTGATGCATCTGTTCTATCTGCACCATCCACTTGGACCCCCACCCCCTCCCCCCCGGTCAATGTGTGTGAAATCCACACCGTCTAGCAGCAGACCAGACATTGCTGGACAGTGGGGGCTAGCATCCACAATTAAAACCTTCTCAGGTCACTAGGCCGTTCATGGGAGGCCCATAGCTTGGCCCACTACCTAGGTGGCCCACAACCAGTGGGGCCCACCATGCATATGTGTTTTATCTTGGTCATCCACTGGCTAGATGCCCAGCTGGGCTTAGACTTTAGTAGGTTGTCCATCTAGCAAGTAGCCCACTTTGAGGAATGTGTTGTATCCATACCGTCCAATCATGGTAGAGATCGTTTTGTGGCTTTACGAAGAGAATGAGATAGATCTAAAATTCAATTGGGACCCACTGTTACGTATTTTATCCACACTGTCCAGTAGTCATGGGTCCCAACGTGATGTATGTGTCGTAACCCGCACCATCCAGCCATGGATGGTGGGACTCACATGATGTATGTGTTTTATATCCACGCCATCCGTCCATGTTGCTGGACGTGCAGGGCTAGCTTGCTGTACATGCAGGGCCCACCTGATGTATGTGCAGGCCCCATTGTGGCTGTATATTAGGCCCATTGTGGTCATATGAGAGGCCCATGTGAGGCCCCCTTAATTGTGTACATGAGGCCCGTGTATACGGCCCATTGTGGTGTATATAGGCCCGTGTGAGAGGACCATTGTGATTAGGGGTGTACACGAATCGGGCTAGCCCGGTTAACTCGCTTGACCCAACCCGAAAAAGCTTGACTTAGCCCGACCCGGAACTGAGCTTGGGTCGGGACGGGCCATTTTCTATAGCCCGAAACTAAGTTCGGGCCGGGTTCAAATAGGTCTAAGTTCGGCCCGACTCGCCCTTTAGGTATATATATCTGTTTAAAAAAAAAACCCTAGTTCCCCTCCCTAGCCGCTTTCCCCTTTTGAGTTTTAAGAAAACACCTAACCCCATGGTCCCCACCAAACCCTCTCCTCCCCTGCTCACTCTCTCCCTACCCGACCCCACCAAATCTCTCTCTCCCTCTCCCTCTCTCTCTCTCTCTCTCATCCGACCAGTGGCCCTCTCTCTCTCGTCCGACCAACAAAGGTCGTCTGCCTCTCTCTGCTCATCCGTCCGTCCAACCACCAGAGGACCTCTGCCTCTCTCTGCTCGTCCGGCCATCCAACCTCCAGAGGACCTCCCCCTCTCTGCTCGTCTTGTCGTCCGACCAGCAGAGCTTGCTTGTCCCTCCGTCCAACCGCAACCAGTATGATCTCTCTCTCTCTCTCTCTCTCTCTCTCTCTCTCTCTCTCTCTCTCTCTCTTTCAGTGTATTTCATTTAGATAGTTTTATTTCTGCAATTTTATTTTTTATTTTTAAAAAAGCATTCAAACAGTGGTGATTGAACGCCGTCTGTTCGTGGTTAGAGACGAGCAGCTCGGTCTTCTCGCTAAAAATGTCAGTGTGAGAACTCCTCTGTTTTGTGGAGTTTTATCTGAATTTTTTAACTTTTTGTATGTTTTTTTAGATTTTATTTTCTTTTGTTTTTGGTGGGTTTTCATTGGATAGATGTTTGAAGATTTGGTTTTTCTTTGATTCTTTATTTTATTCCAGATACTACCAGTAATATGTTGATGTCTACAATAAATAGAGTTATTTGATACTCTAGGTATTTTGTTTCTTCGATTTTCATGCCTGTTTGATGCTGTTTTGTGGGGTTTTAACTGAATTTTCTTGTTGTTTGTGTGTTTTTTGAAATTTATCTGCTTTTGTTTTTTATGGGTTTTCATTGGATAGATGTTTGAAGATTTGGGTTTTCTTTGATTCTTTATTTTGTTACAGACATTGCAAGCAGTGTGTTGATGTTTACAAGAAACAGAGTTATTTGATTCTCTGGCAGTGTATGAGGCCTGATACGCAGGCACTTGGAAATTTTACACGTGGCATACATTAACTCATATTAACTGACAAAATTGTAAAACCTGCTGTTTTTAGGGAGCGGATGTATGTATTTTATATCCACGCCGTCCATCTGATTTGCCAGATCATTTCAGGGCATTAGACCAAAAACGAAGTAGCTCAAAATCTTAGGTGGACCATACTATAGGAACTAATGGAGATTGAATGCTCCACCATTAAAAACTTACTAGGGCCCACCGTAATGTTTTGGTAACGTTTATTTTTTATGCAACCTATTGATAAGGTCACAAAAACCTTGTTGAAGAGGAAAAAAAAAATGTCATAGTGTTCATGCTTGCGATATATCCAGACTATTCATCAGGTTCGCCTACTGATTACGTACATAAAACTGAAAATCAGGCCGAATTACTCATGACTTATGAGGCGTGAAACATTGTAGGTTGATTATAAAACATTGATCAATCTTCTTTGACTACCTATTTTCTTTTGGTTTACAAATGTGACCCATCAGTCCAATTTTCGAGTCAGCATACATAAAAAGTTGGGCCTGCCTGATGAACAACATGGATCTCATACACATGTGACATGTCGGCAGGTGTAACCACAAATTGGACTGTAATCCCTAATGCAAAGTAGCTTCATTATGGTTTGATTTTTATATTTCAAGATCACTTTATGATCTCAGCCAATGTCAGCTCCTAAATGATAATCCAACGCCATTTTTGAACCCATAGTTTTAGAGGTGTTATGTCAGTTTTAGAGGTGTTATGTCCATGTTAAAGAACAAAATTGTATGTGAGTAAATCACATTGTGTTCAAACTATGCTTCCTTGAGAATACCACTCTACCTGTTTGGCGGGTTGAATCCAATGCCCTATTCTGATGCGTCTCCTTCATACAAATAAGTTAGAGAAAATGAGAAGTAATGCCCTATTTTGATGCATGTGCTTCATGGATTCCATGACCCATGCACCAAAACAGCTCTACTGTGCACAGCATTTTTGTATGGTGATCCATACCATTGATTTGGTGGACTACCACATGGATGGCCCATAGCCTGGAAGGCAGGGTGATTTACTGTGGTAGCCACTCAGTTGATATCCAAAAAGAGTACAATTAAGTAAAAAATTGAGCAATTGTCCACATTCAATGGGGACACCTTGTGTCTTCAAAAAAAAAAAAAGAGTACGATTAAGTAAAAAATTGAGCAATTGTCCACATTCAATTCAATGGGAAAAATTCACATTGTCGAATCACTAAGGTTTTTGGCCTGTGCCCTTTCCATGTGGTGGTGGGTAGATCAATGGTTCCAATCATCATGCATGTTCGTCACAAAATGGGGAACAGTGGAGGTGGCAATTCATGAACTTCTGTAAGGCATGATTGCTCCCTTTAACATATTCATGTTAGCTCTTTTAGTAATCCCCCAAAACATACCAATCAGTTATTTATATTTTTGTAAATTTTGTTCTAAGCTTTTTAATGCATGTTAAGTAGTTATTTATATTTTTTTTAAATGCTGTTAATAGTTAGTTAGATGATGCTTGATACTTGTGATTGAAAATGACAATAAACAACTTATTATGTGTGTGTGTGTGTGTGTGTGTGTGTGTGTGTTATCCTTAGAAGATGTATTTTTTAGGGGAACATGATATTCTTGTAGCCAATGGTATGGTGCCCCAATATTACTTGTATATTACTAGTATATAGTAGATATTATTAGGTTAATTTATCAAAATAAAATCTGTTTATTTAGTTTAAACACATTTTGTTATCATTTAGCTAGATGTTGAATGTGAATTAGGATTGATTATGGAATTGTTTTCTATTTTTTTAGTGACTCTAAAAGAGACACAACATTTTATTTTTTTGTTAGATAGTCTTAATCTATACTTATACCAATTGCCTATTATATATATATATATATATATATATATATATATATATATATATATATATATATATATATATATATATATATATTCTTGTTGTTGTACTATAGGATAATCAGTTGCCCATTTGAGGATTTCTATGTTGCCAAACATAGATTGAGTCTATTCATGGATTCATAAAAATTCTCAAATTGTTCATTTTTGGACAGTTCGATGTTGGATAGATAGTAATATTTTCATTTATTTTAATTTAAATGCACATGCTTGTTTCAGTTTGTCTCTCCTAATTCTCTCTGGATATATTTCTTATATTTACTTCCTCATCAAATATCCACACTTTGTGTGGATAATCGATATGTGAATCAAATACAAGATTAAATATTCTAGAGAGATAAGGGGAGATGCTGCCGAAATTTTGACGTGACATTGAAATTGAATAATAAAAGCATTAGTATCTATTTAACATTGAATGAGTAACTGATTTAAATTTTTTTATTTTGTTGTTGTAGTATAAGATAATCAGTTATCCATTTAAGAATTTCTATGTTGTCAGACATAAATTGAGTCTATTCATGGATGCATAGAAATTCTCAAATTGTCCTTATTTGGATAGTTCAATCTTGAATAGATATTAATATTTTCGTTTACTCTAATTTAAATGCACATGCTTGTTTGGGTTTATCTCTCCTAATTCTCTCTGGATATATTTCTTACATTTACTTCCTTATCAAATATCCACACTTTGTGCGGATAGTTGACGTGTGAGTCAAATCTAAGATTAATATATTCTAGAGAGATAAGGAGAGATGCAACTAAAATTTTGGCGTGACATTTAAATTGAATAATAAAAACATTATTTTCTATCCAACATTGAATGGGTAACTGATTTATCCGCTTAGGAAATTCTTTATTAAGGTTTAAGGATAAATGAAATTGTTTCATATCTTTAGAGATGGCTAGTGAGGATGAAGTTCCAACTACCCCTAGTGTTGGTGCCTCAGCCACATCACCATTTATTGTTGAGGAGGGGTCATCAGTTACAAATAAAGGAAAGAAATGGTCAGCTGTCTGGGATGATTTTGAAGAAGTAGTAGTTAACAATGTCACCAAGATCAAATGTCTGCACTGCAAAAGTCTATACACTAAAAGTGTTGGGGGGTCGACGTCTCATTTAAACAGACATAGACAAAGTTGTGCAAGGAGACTTAGACTTCCACCTTCAGGCCAACAATTGCTATCGTTTACAAAGCCCGAAGGATCTACTTCTGAAGGTACAGTTACCACTCATAAGTTAAAAAAAAAAAGAAGCTGAATGAGTGGTTTGCAAAGCTTATTATCATTGATGAGCAGCTATTTAAGATGGTAGAGAGCAAAATATTTATGGGATATAGTAAATTCCTTAATCCTCAATTTGAGGTCTCTCGTGTTATTATGAAGAGGGAGTGCATGAAGATATATGCCAGTGAAAAAATGAAGCTGAAAGCAGTTTTGGATTCGATTTTAAGGATAAGCTTGACGTCTGATATGTGGACGACACAAAATTAAAGAAAGAGTTACATTTCATTGACTGCACACTATGTTAATGAAAATTGAAAACTCTGTAAAAGAATTTTGAACTTTCGCCACCTTCCACCTCCCCATTCCGATTTGGTTATTTCGGATTGCATTTATAATTGTTTATAAGATTGGGACATTGAAAAAAAGTCAGATCATTAACTTTAGATAATGTTTCAACAAATGATAGTGTAATATCATTCTTACGTAACCAGTTCAAGGCAACCGACAATTTATTTTTTGAGGAAAAAATATTTCATGTTCGGTGTTATGCACGCATTCTCAACTTAATTGTACAAGGGTTGAGATCAATTGACCAAACTATAGAGAATGTGAGAGAGAGTGTGAAGTACATAAGAGGCTCATCGTCAAGATTAAGTATATAGAATGACATCGTCCAACGTTTGAATTTGAAGTCTCCAAAAATGTTAAAGTTAGATGTATGCACACGTTGAAATTCCACTTTTGAGATGTTAGATTCGGCCCTGGAATCGGAACATACATTTTCAGAATATGCAGCACGTGATAGAATATATGCTTGGTTGCCTATTGATGATGATTGGAGCAAAGTGAAAGAAGTTCATAAATTTTTGAAGCTTTTTTATGACTGTACAAAAATATTTTCTAGCAATAAGTTTCCTACAGCAAATATGTTTCTTCCATCTGCATGGAAGATCAAGATGTCTTGAAGAAAGCTGCTAATGACAGTCCATTTTCTCTCTAAATCATGAAAAGTGGTATGTAAATGAAGTTTGATAAGTACTGGGATGATTGTCATCTGATAATGTCCTTAGCTATTATTCTTGATTCTCATTGTAAGATAAGTTATGTTAAGTACATCTTCACAAGGATTTATCCTACTGAAAAGGTAATATCTAAAATCTCGAAGGTTCATGACACAATCGAAACATTGTACAATGTGTACACAACCACAGTGTCCACACCAAATGTTTCTGAAGTTAGATCGCAGTTGCTTCAAGCTTCGACGATGATGATTGCATGTATTTCTTAGTAAAAGAAAATACATACATAGACATGAAAGAATCAAAGTTAGACATGTATCTCATAGAGTCGGTCATGCTACAGCAGGATTCAGAGTTCTATGTTTTGAAGTGGTGAAAATTGTAAGTTAGTGAATAAAAATATCTCACACTATCGACGATGGCACGAGATATTTTTTCAGTTCCTATTTCAACCGTGGCATCGAAATCTGCATTTAGCACAGGGAGAAGAGTCATGAGGAAGACTAGAAGTTCCCTTGCACCAGTACAGTGGAAGTATTAATTTGTACACAAGGTTGGTTACGTCCGAGTCTAGGAGGTGATCTTGATGAGGAAGAGGAGGAGAATGTGAATGAAGCTGCAACGCATGAAACAACAGCAATATGATGGATGTTTGGGATGGATGTTATGATCTTATTAGTTTATTTGAATTTGCAAATGTTGTAATGGGTACTATTTTGAGTTTTATTTTTATTTATCTTTATATTGATGGATGTTATGCAAGCTGCGCAATGCATTTCTACATCTGTTCGCTGACTTTTATTTTTCTTTTTCTATTATATTGATGAATGTTATGCAAGATACACAATGCATTTCTACATCTGTTTGCTAACTTTTATTTTTATTTATCTGTTATGTTGACTTTTATTATTTTTAATCTATAAATTGCTTTTATTTTATATTGAAATTTCATTATTGCTAGAAAGCCTAAAATACTTTTTCAACACATATGTAGATATGTCTTCAAGCGAATCATCGGTTAACGTTTGAGACTATGGTTCCTTAGACCATTCTCCAAAGTCTAGAAAATTCAAGATTTTGTGTAATTTGTGTGAAACCAAGTTTATTAACAAAACTAATCGGCTCAGATTATACTTATCCTGTCGGGGTGGAGATGCAAAACTGTGTTTTAAAACCTCAAAAGAAATCCAATTTCTTTTTTAAACAGTTCTTGATTCAAAAAAAAAGCTTCCACTCTCCAATCCAAACTTTCTAAGGTAAAGAAAGAAGATAAATTATTAGCATTGGAAGAAGAACAATTCCAACTGGTCTTAAAGTGCAGTATGGAAGAGGTTTCTACACATCATCAATGTCCTCCAAGACCACATGATGTCGAAGCAGGTTCAAGCTACATGGGTGAAAAGAAGAATAGTAAGAATTCAGCTAAGTTTCTCTCCAGTCTGGGTACATTTTACAAGACATTAGGAACTACGTATAAATCTTCTCACAAAAATAGTTTGAAAAATATAATTCAAACTATACAAGAGGAGGGTGATAAAAAGCTATCTCCACCTTCTCAAGAGGGAGAGGTAAATGAGTACGTATATGAAGATTTATATAGCAACTCGTGCTCAGATGAATCTCCTCAATAGTAGTCAGTAGTGTATGACTGTATTCAGTTTGTATAAAATGTTTTATATTATGCTTTATCAAATGTATGTAAATGTAGTAAAATTATAATATATCCTCTCTCTCTCATGAACTTATAAATTATAATGAGACACGGATTACCTACCAAAGCCCCTTCCATAAACTTGCTATAAGGTTCAAAACTGGCCAAAATTTGAAGGTTCGAAACTGACCCGAACTTAGGTTCAAAACTGGCCTGAACTCGGCCCGAACTCGTTCGATTGTTGCCGGCCCAGGTTCGGGCTGGACATGTTGGCCCAATGATTGGGTCAGGCCGGGTTCGGGCTAGGTGTAGCTGTTGATCATACCAGGCTGAGTTAAGCCTAGTTTGACTCGGATTAACCCGTGTACACCCCTAATTGTAATGTATATGAGGCCCATATGATGTGGCCCACTTGATATATATGAGGCCCATGTTGCGGCCCATGAGATGCGGCCCACTTGATGTATGAGACCCTTGTGTAAGGCCCATTGTGATTATCCCATTAAGTCCATTTAATGCGGCCCATTGTGATTATCCCATTAAGTCCATTTAATGCGGCCCAATGTGATGTGTATTAGGCACATATGATGCAACCCATTGTGATGTATTTAAGGACCAAGTATGAGGCCTAATATGATCTATATGAGGCCTATGAATGAGGCCCAATGCAACGTATATGCCCTTGTTTGAGGCCTAAGGTGATGTATATAAGGCCCATTGTGATGTGTGATTCCACCAGGATGTATGTAATGATGTTTATGATGCCCATCCATATTCTTAGTTGATATTAAATGGGCCATGCTTTGAGAGTAATGATGGTTTAATGTCCACGTTGTATGAGTAATGATGGTTAGATGTCCACATTGTAACTCTCCCTAAGACCCATTGTTAGGCCCATTCTCATCTCCCCTTGATGGGCTAACCCAAACCGTTAGGCCCCCCATTGATGATTATATTACCCATCTTTCCCTTGATTAGGCTATCCCAATTCATTGGGCCCTCATTTAATAATGATGCTTTCCACCATACCCTGTAGGACCACCCAAGCCTTGAAGCTCATCTTGTGTTCGTACTGAGCCTTCCATAAGGAATGTGGCCCACCTTGTACTTATTGGGCCCTTAGGAAGCCCATATTGCTATATGATGGAACGGGCAAAGAAGCCCATACTGTTATATGATGGAACGGGCAAGGAAGCTCATACTGCTATATGATGGAACGGGCAAGGAAGCCCATACTTATATATGATGGAACGAGCAAGGAAGCCCACTCCTTGTTCTTAGGCCCATTCTTGATATGAGTAGTCCATCTAGGCCCATCATTGATATGAGGAGAGTACATCGTCACCGTAAGTGGAAAGATTGGTGGTATCAGGTTTGGTATATCCACTGTTGAGGATCGATCCTCATGTTATGGATTAGATCTGTTGTCCTTGTATGAACCCCGCTATATAAATAGGTCGATTATCGATTACGACTATGATTGCTATATGTATTGAGTATGTGTTAGCATAATATTGAGATTGAATGGGGCTCATTGTGTGATTGTATGAGGCCCATTGTGATCATACGAGGTCCATTGTGACTATGTGAGGCTCATCATTATTATATGGGGCCCATTGTGTGATTATATAAGGCTCATTGTGATTATATGAGGCCCATTGTTATTGTGTGAAGCCCATTATATGTGAGAGGCCAAATTATGACGCGTGAGACCCACCATGTATATGTGATTATGTGCACGCCACTCATTCATTATTACGGGCCATGGGCCACCTCATACATGCCCACCATGATGTATGTGATTATAATCATGCTTAGTATACTTCATGATATATGCCTATATGCATCATTCGCATGCTTGTTATGAGGAGTGATTGAGCATAGCATGTGTTGTTGGGTTGATTATTTATGGGATTCCCTAAGAGACGAAGTTACCCCACATGAGCACACAATACGCGTAAGTTTGATGCATGACTGGATGGTATGGTTAATGCATCTCGTAGTTTGTGACATGATCATTTAGCGCCCTAGTGACATCAGGGCTACGGCCTCCACAAGAATATCATGGATGGCCAGTTGGGACATTAAAAATATTTGGTATGAGCATATGGACACTTTGGATGTCTGTGGGTAAAAGTTCCTAAACACCCATGGCCAGGGGATGCTTCGACGTGTAGACCGAGTGGAAGACATGAGCGCCGAGTGCCGGATACGAGGAGGTCGCGCTTCTTATTGTGTCGTGGTCGATTGGGAGGGGTGTGGCCTTATCCACCCTAGTGAGGGGGCTGTAAGGTAGGTTGAGTTTGACCAGCTCATAAATGGGTCCACTATCGACGAGCCGGGCCGATATTGGCAGATGGATAGTAAGGTCATTTCCACTCACTGGGCTGCGTGGTTGGCAGGGGCAGTAGACAACTTAGAGTGTATTAGACCCTGATGTTGATCCCAGATATGTACGATACTGATATGTGGACTTGCTGAGCAGCAGTTGCATACTTAGCATTTGATTCATTCATTCATTCACTATCTACTCGGGGTGATGGTGCGTAACTAATTATTGTGTACCTTTACAATAACTAGGATTTCGACTGGGGTGCGCGACTATCCTGAGATCTGGAGTTTATCCCATTGAGTCTAGCTATCCAAATTTAGGTATGGGACTAGTTTGGATAGAAGTCCCTTATAAACCCTATAACCTACAATACTACATACTATCATCTTTACTTCACACTCCAGCTTGGTCATTTCATTCGCACCGCATATTGCATTAAATCTCAGCATATAACATTTTGGGTTACTATGTTTTTACATTTATATGGCCTAAATGAGGTTGACGGTATTTGTAGACCCGTCAGGAATTACATATTGCATTACATCTTCATTATATTATATTTGGCTTACTATGACTCTGCATTGCATAGTTGATATACATTGTTTCCTCAATATATGTTTTGGATTATTATGTTTTGTATCACATAGCTCGGATATGGCTGATGGTAATTATGGACTTAGTAGCATGTTTTCACATTGCTCTAATATTGCATACTTGACACTTACCTTGCACATACACTTACGCCACCCTCTATCTTTCTATAAGTGTAACATCTCGAAAAAATCTGTACAAAGACCCGAGTACTACCTCAAGCAGAAATCCTTAAAGACCATATACTATAAAAATTAGATGAAAATTAATTAAGTAATAAACTAAATTAATCGATGGATTTTCTTGAACCACTATCTGTATGAACTGCAAGACCCAAAACCATTAAAATTGCTAGCTCGACATTACTTAAAAATTTAGGAGAAATCTCAAAACACAGTTGTTATTGGGAGCATATTGAAACTCCGTATCAGACTAGACTATGCATCAAAAGTTTGATTACCGCGAAACTATAAGGTTATGGTCGCCTTATTGGGCTTGACAATCCTCGCGGGAATCGAGCCCAAATAGTATCCTGAAATGTACAACTTGAGCCTGGAGCTAATTGTGTGAAAAATGCAAATATCCTTAGAAAATGAATCCAAACTTAAGTGAATTGGACCATTCTCTTGTGGGAAAAATTGAAGACTCCAGACCGTCAGTTTCTGACCCAACAAACCCATGGATCAGGGAAATTTTCCTATACCTATTAGTATACTTGTGGTCCTGATCGAGTAACGACGACTGTTGATCTGATATTTATCCTTTACGACCAATCAGTTTGTCAGATCGCATCATAAATATAGTCCTAGAATAAATCCATTGTCAGGGAACTTGCTCCATGACTTAGGTGAGAAATGGACCTTTCTAAGGGCCCTGTTTGTCAAAAACAGGCACCCTTTGGCTATAACTTAAGTATACCATGGCCCTGGGGCCATTGCATCACTTTTGGGCCTATATAAGGACCTTAAACCACCCCTCTCTTATTCCATACGAATTTCTCTAACCCTAGGAGAGAGAAGAGAGAAAAGAAGAGAAAAGAGTAAGGAGAGGGAGAGATCAGTAGATCGTTGTTGGGATTCACTCTCACTACAAAACATACCGAATCGCCACCCCACCATCACTGCACCATCAATTTTAACTTCGATTTGGGTAAGAAATCCTAACCCTAATCTTGTTTTAGGAATCCGAATAGTGGAATCGACGAGATTCAGGTAACCATTGTTCTATAGATGGGAGCGTAGGATACAAACCAAGTTTGTACGAGCAATCCGATGAAAGGTGCAGACTATAAACGTTTAGGTTATGGTTTTCAAGGATTTCAATGTTAGCAATGATTTATGTCTAATTTGATTGGTGTCATATGATCTTAGTTACGATGTATTCAATAAATTATGCATCTGTGTGAATTATGTGAATATATAATGCATTCCATGTGTCTGTTGAAATGTTTGAATGAAATTGAAATTATGATTTATGCCTGCTATGGATATTAATCTAGAATGTATGTTTGTTGTATGGATGACAACTCCTTTATGAAAGGATTTGTCATAATAAATGCTATAACTAAATTAGTTCGTGTATGTAGTAATGTGTAATCTAAGCGTTTGATAAAATGTCTGAATGAGAAGTGTTTGTTGAATCGCTTCTAATGAGGGTATTGAGACAGGATCCTCAACTACCTTATCCACATCTATAATTTCCTTTATGTTATATAAATTGCTACTATGTAATTCATGGATGAAATATGTATGTATAGTAACATGTTCTATGTGTTTGATAAAATGCTTAGAAGAGAATTTTGTTTAAATTATTTGTTAAATGTTGTTATGAATAACATATGTGACTACTTAGTACATTTGAGTATGATTGGGACTACTACGTAGTCCAGGAAATTGGTAACGATTCCCATTTAAGTGGCCAAACTAGTTTCGCCACATTGGATATGTTCGATCAATCCGAGCCATACGGTGATTGTTGACAGTGGTTAGGCCATACGGTGTGCTTACGCGCTCTATGTCGATCAATTCAACGTGTGCTTGTACCAATCGACTTGTCAAATAACCTAATTGGCCTATTGTGTGTTTACCATGTATGGGCCAATATATATATATATATAACATTGGGCCGATTCAAATGGGCTGAGTCGAATGGGTCGAATCAATGGGTCGGGTTGAATAGACCGAGTCAAGTGGGTCGATTCGAATGGGCTGAATCGAATGGGCCGAGTTAGATAGGCCCAAACTAACCACACCATTCATCTATTGTTATAGGTCGTTTTAGAGCATTATAAAAAAGGAATCATATCCGAAGGATCATCTAGACCATACCACAAATGGCAGTGGTGATAATGCTTTCCATGGTTGAATTTCTAGTGGGCCCACCACAATATTTATTTTCCATCCATACTGTTCATAAGGTCACTAGGACCTGAACAGGGAAGGAAAACAAATATTATATTGAATCAAAACTTCAATAACCCAAAGGGGTTTCAAGGGTGGGTGTTCAACACCACTGTTTTTTGTAGGGTGGTCCACTTGATATTAGATCTGTCTTATTTTTAGTGTCAAGCCCAATGACGAGCTTGCCAAATGTATAGATGGTTTGGATAAAACACATGCGGCATTTTGGGTCCACGTCCAATCTGATGGACGACTAAATATAGAATACATGCATTAAAAGGGAGCACACCGTCCCACTATATGGACGGTGTGGATAAGACCCAAACATCACGTGTGGCCCCTCAAAATTGGACGGACGGTAATGATACAACACACAGATCATGGTGGGGCTGCACGCACGTCAAATGGATGGACGTCATGCTTCACATCGCAGTGGGCTCCACCCATAAGATGGATGGACGACTTAAATGTCATGCCTGTTGCACCGTCCAACAACTGACCGGTGCAGATGAAACATACATCATGGTGCGGTTCACGTAGTGGCCCACCATAACATATATAATATAATATAATATAATATATTATCATATAATATAATATAATATAATATAATATATTATCATATAATATAATATAATATAATATATTATATTATAACATAACATAAAGAAAAGCCACTGTCCAGAGAGTTTGAAGATCTGGACGGTGAAGATCAGATGCATATATTGTGGTGGGTCCACACATGTGGCCCACCAATATAATATTCTTAATATATATATATATATATTATAAGATAATATTATATATGTCTGAATGGTAGCAGACTACCCATACTCACCGTCTAGATGCATTTGGACGGTCTAGGTATCAAGATAAAGATGGGTCCCACGTAGCAGTGGCGCACCACATCATTCATATAATATGTAATATATTATATTATATAGTATATAAACATATTATATGCATTATACACACACACACACACACAAGGGACGTTGGACGGCCTGGATAAAAGGGGGCACACCCCACTAGTAGCCCCACATGGACGGTTTGGGTGGCCCTACGCAATATGGTGGCCCCACATCAGGTGGGCCACACTCTTGGATCAAGGCAATATTTGTGTTTTTCCTTCATTTGGGCCCATCCAAATGGACTGCCATGTGGGCCACTCGGTGGATGGCATGGATAAAATATATACTTCATGGTGGGCCACACACACACACCATCCATACAAGAGAGAGAGAGAGAGAGAAAAGGAGAGAAACGGTGAGATAGAGGGACCCTGCCACTATGGGCCCTTCTCTACATTGCATACATCAATGTGGGTCCCACAACAAGTGGGCCCTAAAATCTGAAATCAACAGTGGATCACCCACCTATTACACTCCTTCTTGATCCCATGGACTCCTATGCTCCTTGCCTTCAACTTTGGTGGAAGTAGATGATGAATGGATGGTTGAGATGGGAGATGAGAGAGTGGGAAAGTGAGTCACGCTTGGCTTGGGAGAGGGAGCTTAGACGTTGGAAATTTTGTTGCTTGGGAGTGAAGAGAGGGAATGAGAGAGAGAGAGAGGGAAGTGATGGGTGATGGGTGGAGTGATGGGGTTGTAAGAAATGGATGAGTGGAGAGAGAGAGAGAGAGAGAGAGAGAGAGAGAGAGAGAGAGATCGAGAGTTAACTTTGGGAATGGAAAGGGATGGGTTGTTGTACTTGGGGTATGGAGTGTACTTGACTTGTACTTGACATTGATTGATTGATTGATTGATGAGATAGGTTGCAGAGATTCTCTTAAAATTCGCAACACGTGGCGTTTCTTTAGAATGAACACGGGCCTACATCTTCTAGCTTGGGTATCGAATCGGTGCATGAGTCGCGACGATAGCGTGGTCCCTAGAGTACAAGTTTCAAGTCGAGTCGACTCCAATATGTAAGACTCGGCTTAAGATCATACACAAACGTCGGATACAGGTCAAGGGTTGCCGAAATTCGACCGGAAGGACCGCAAAAACCTACGGAATGGTACAGGCTATGATACGGGCCTTACACTTTAGTATTGATATCATCATCCTCTTTCAGAAGGTATAATCTGCCCCTCTCCTTTGATTGAGTGGGCCTAGAAGTGGTGCTTGATTTTGGATAAGTGTCCCATGATTGTGCGTTTTTATCAAGTCTATCCAAGTAGTCCCAAACATCATCGACATTTTTATTCATGAATTCCTCATTACACATTGTCTCAACCAATTGGCGTATGAAAGATGTTAGACCATCATAGAAAAAGTATGTAATGTGTCACATTTCAAAACCATGTTGTGGGCATGAACTGACGAGATCCTTGATCCTTTTCCCAACATTGGAAGAATGTTTCATCCTTCTTTTAGGTGAAGTTCGTGATTAACTTTCTAAGGGTGTTCGTTTTATGATGTGAAAAAAATTTCTTTATGAACTCCCTTATCATATCATTCCTTGTGCCAATAGATCTGGGATGTAGTGAATGCAACCACGTCTTAGCTTTCTCTTTTAAAGAAAAGGGAAAGAGTTTCAGTCTGACCGTGTCCTCAGAAATGTTTGGAAAATATAAAGTGGCTATGATCTCATCAAACTCTTTCAAGTGAAAATATGGACTTTCAGATTCAAGTCTATGAAATTTTGGAAGGAGTTGGATCACCCCTGTCTTGATATCCATGTGTCCCGCATTTTCTGGAAAAATCATGCATGAAGGCATACTCACCCCCGCCGGTTGTAAATAATCTCACAAAGTACGAGGCAGGGGTGCTTGATGCACCTCATTCTCATCTTGGACTTCCTCAACCGATGGTTGAGGTTGTCTTCCCAGTTGATTGACTGGTTGATTTGCAGTCATTACTTCAATTAACTTTGAGGATCTTGAGTGGTGTCTAATCCTATGATGGATAGATAACCCCTCAACCAATCCTCCTTCACTCAAAAGACATCGAGTGTTGTCATGGACCCACTTAAGCATGAAACACTCTCAGCCCTCAATTTTAGTTCTACCTAAACCTAAAAATAGAAAGAAAATAGAAATCTAGAAATAGAAAGAGAGAGGAATTATAAAGAAGTTACCAAATTATAAGCTCCTAAATTAAGATCCTGCAAAACAAAATAAAACAAGTTAGTTTCTAAAACAATAAATAGAAATTTTAAAATTATAAAGTTTCTAAAAATAAATTTGGAAAGTAAACTAGTTTCTTAAAAGGAAAGTTTGTAAAAAGAGAAAAGGAAAGTTTCTAAACCTAGAAATAGAAAGCAAAGTTAGTTTCTAAAATAATTCAAAAAACCCTAGTCTTAAAAATAGAAACTAGAAAAACCTTAATCTTAACCTAATTCCAAAACTAGTTATTTCCCAGAAAAACGCAACCGTAAGTCCCTGACAATGGTGCCAAAAACTTGTTCATGACATCCCCAAGTGTAGGGTCGCGACGTAGTAACAATCTCGGTAAGATCAAGGTCGAATCCACAGGGACTAAACCTTTTACATATTCTGAAAGTAATCAGAACTAGAACTAGAAGAAGATGTAATCTAAATCAGGAGAATGTAGGAGAACGATGGTGAATTATTTAACTAAAACTTGTAAAATTTAAAGGTAGGAAACTAGGGTTTCCAAGGATCCACTTGTAGAGATCAGGGAGATCTATGCTTGATTTAAGAATACAACTGCAATCAGAGTCCCGTATTCATCCAATTGGAAAATATCTCTTTAAAACTCAAATCTGAACTTCTTTTGATCTAGTTTTCAATGAATGATAGGTTTGAGAACTAAAAGTGGCTCCATCACTAAACCATGCCCATGAGATAAAGCAAACAACATACCAATCCACAACCAATCTGGAAAAATTATGAATGTTAGGAAGGATTCTATTACCCAACCATATCCATGAGACGATGGTGAACAATAAGGTTCCCAAGTTCACAATCTTTATAATGAAAAGAACATACTCAAAGCTATTTCAGATCTATTATAATTTAAGTTACAACAAACCATTAAAAACTAAAAGTATTTCTTATAATTAAACTAAAATCAACGAGAGTTCAATAAACATGAATCAAGCTATAAAAAGTATCCCATCACACCACAAGCTTCACCTCTTAGCCCTAGCTAAGAGTTTTAACCAACCATAGACATGATCAAGCTAAATTCTCTTAAAAACATCAAAGATGAAAACTAAAGTTGGAGAAAAAAAAAAACTCTTTGAAGTTGGTCCGCTCCACAGCTCTCTCTCTCTCTCTCTCTCTCTCTCTCTCTCTCTCTCTCTCTCTCTCTCTCTCTCTCTCTCTCCACATCTCACGTCCACAGCTGATCCCCTCTCTCGTGTGTTCTCTCTCTCTCTCTCTCTCTCTCTCTCTCTCTCTCTCTCTCTCTCTCTCTCTCTCTCTCTCTCTCTTTATAGGCTTAGGTAGGTCGATCGGTTGGAGTCGGTGGTGACTTATGTGAAATTGTGGTAATGATCGCTTTAGTTGAAGTAGGAATATGCCAATATGTCCTAGAGGGGGGCGAATAGGACTTTTTAATATTTTATGATTATTTAAAATCCTATTAATCTTATCCTGAGTAAATATGCATTGTTAAGGATTTCTTTAGAGTAACTCTAATGGTTTCCAAGCCAATTAGATGATCCATTCATAAAACTATTTGAATGATAAACAAGATGCAAATCATAGTTCGTGATGGATGTGACTGTGTGTGAGATGTGATCTCAGATAATCAAATATAAAAGTATTTAAGGAAATCACACAAGTAATGGAAGACAATAGCAATCTCAAATACAGTCATTGTTATAGTAGTTTGACTATTTGTCTACTCCACTTCCGGCGCACGCACTCAACCCTTAAGTGTACCGAATCTCACTAACGGAGGTTTCACAATGGGTTCACATCAAACTGAAGGTTTTAAATCAGGTTCATCTCTAACAAGTACAATCTACACTAAGGCTGACACAACGTGTTTGTACGGCACACTTTATACTCCTATGAGTAAGGGTCAACACATAGCACTCGAATTTTAGGCTACACAGGCCAAGGATCCACTCAAGGAACCTCACCAGTTTATGCTCCCTTGAGTAAGGGTTAACACAAAGCACCCGAGTGTTAGACTACATAGGTCAAGGACCTACACAAGTACCTAAGAGTTTATGCTCTCCACAGAGTAAGGATCAACACAAAGCACCCACCACGTACGCTCCCGTCGAAGGCCTCCATGAGGACTTGCAAGGGGTGAGAAACACCTTAGACCTAATCTTACAGAAGGAATGATCACAAAGGTCTTCTGGACTCTAATGACTTATAGATAAGTAAATGAGCCTCGTTTAATAATTGATGAAGATCTCCTCCTTTGATGATGAAGAATCTTCAGCTCCCTTGAACTGCAACACAGAAGATGTACTAATACATGACGACAGATTGGGTCAAGGTTATAATGGAATCTTACTCTATTCAATGTTTTCCTATAAGGGAGATAGAGATATTCCAATCATCTATGCATTCAAGGCATCCCAGCTTAATAATTTGCCATTAAGGCAGTAGCTGAAGGATCCTTGAATGCGAAAGTTTATTCCGCAATCCACTCTATTGAATGTCAATGATGAGGGTGGATTAAAGGATGAACTCCCATGAGAGAAAAGGCTTAGGGTATATGATCTAGGGTTAAACACACAAAAGTACTTTTTATTTTCTCTGCCAACAACTGGGCAAGCTCTCATTAAATAGGTAAAAGGTTTCAACGAATATAAAACAGACACATTTTTTATAGAGTTCGATATCATCGAGTAGGGTCAATATCATCGAGTAGGGTCGATATCATCGAGTGTATACTCTCGACAGCATTGACTGGCTGCTCAATGATACAAACTCAACTGTCAAACGCTTTTGAAACCTTTTGTCAGCTGGTCGAGGAAATCGAATGTGCGTTAATGTCATCGGTTCATCGACATGAGTTTCAATTCCTCGACATTTAAAAATTGAAAGACTTTCCTTTGAAGATTTTCAGGTAAATGATATAATTGAGCATCACTCGATATCATCGAAATTTAAATATCGATGATATCGAGGGCAGTGTCGATTCATCGATAATTCTAAAGAATTTTCTTATAAGCTTGCTGGATAGTTTGTGTCCATATTCAATGACATCAACCATGCCTCAATATGATCGAAATTTGAATATCGATTTTATCGAGTGACCCTTGATCCGAGAAAAAAACCTGAAAAACGTGCTAGATAAATGTGTCCCAATCCGATATTATCGAAGGGCTTCCGATATCATCGAGATTTGAATTCTGAGGATATCGAGGAGCTCTTCGATATATTGAAGATTACATGATTTGCCTTAGCAAAACTTTAGACATAATAAACCTGATGTAGATTTTATCGAGTTTACTCGATGGACTCGAGATTCAAATTTCGATGATATCGAACCGTCTATAGATTCATCGATAATTCAATTAAGAGGTCTTTGTGGTTATTGGACATCTTATGTCCTCTTTTCGATAATATTGAGTGGGCTTCGAGGACATTGACAACACGGTTCGATTACATCGATCCATGTATCGATAAATCGACAACGGTAGAAAACTTAAAGATTTTTCCTAAAGTTTGGGAAAGTTTTCTAACCACAAAAACTTAGGGTGTTCTATTCAATTTTAAGGGATTTAAGTACCTGATGTTTTAGGACATGGGATACGAGGCTAAGATTTACCTGTGGCGAGTTTGGGCTCACATCCAGTTGAGGCAGATGCTTGATCAATCTTCCTATGGGGCTCCTCCGTCTGGCTGGCTCGACGAGCACGCTAATTGACAAACCATAGAACTTTCTATCTCCCCCTTTGTTAATTACGTGATAAAACACCAAAACACCCTAGAACAACTTCTAGACGAACACCCTAAATTGTGTGTATATGAACTTTACACAATTTTACAATGTTATCTAGTTTGCACACACAGATGACTATGTCATTCAGTAGCTGTTCCCCCTAACAGAAATTCTCCTTGTCTTCTTGCAGCTGCTCCCCCTAACACCTGCACCACCATCCACAAACAGAAACACACAATGTTCCTTGGGGGTGTGGATTTGTTCTCCCCCTTTTTGTCAGTCATTGGTAAAAGGATAATGTAATAATAGATATTGACTGAAGTTGAAGCATATGGGAGAAACCCAATTCAGATAGCATAATTATAATAGATAGATGTAAAAGAACATCTCATGATAGAAAACATGTATGTATAGCAGTGTAGTAAGCAGATAACATGGAGATACAAATCAAGCATCACACGCACCACAGCCAATATAAACCAGATAGAAAAGGGGATCACAAAACATAAACATGGCAGTAAATAGATATGAATTATAATCAGCCATAAGACACATTATCCAAAATATATTGCCCTATGTTGGCAGTAGTATAACCTCCATCCCAAACCTAAAAAAATCAAGCCCATCCATGGGCACAACAAGAGAGTATGTTCCTTACTCAAAGGATATCATACCCCAAAAAAAAAAACTTGTCAAATTCTGTAAGTTAGTAATTCATCACATTCACTCATATGAGCATAGGGCATTCAAAAAGATATTTTTGCCCTAAGCATTCCATGGAGACTTCAGGTATGTGATGAAGAGAAGGACGCACTATAGATAGTGAAAGCCTGGATATGCTTATTGCTCAGGTAGGGAATCTAGAATACATTACAGAGCCATCAGCATGTGCTTAATCTCTGAAAGACAGGCTTCGCAGTCGTCAAGTTGTTTCATCATGTGAGATTGTCCATCCAGAATGTGTTGCACAATGTCTTGTTCTGTGAAAGCCTTAATGATATTGAAGGAGTCAGGGCTGTGCATAGGATTGCCCTTGCCTGAGGTTGGATTGGTTTTTCCACCACGAAACACGTTGTCAATGATATTCAAGTTGCAAATGTCTTCGTAGTTGAACCAGGCACATGGGTGAGGGAGATCGTTAGTAGGAGGTAGACCAATTTTTCGGGAAAGCTTGGACATAAGGCACAGGAACGAAAGTGTAGTGATGTATTCTTCTGTAGTCACATGAATTAACTGTTGTAGAAGAAGAGTGGGTAGACACACTTGAATACCTTGATGAACATCATACAAAATATTGAGAATGTATGGAGAGAGCTTGTTGCCAGAAACTTCACAAGGATAAACATTTGTACTGAAGATGATGTGAAGAATTTTATATAAAGGATTGAGATGCTTAACATGAAGAACATTCTTGGCATTTCTGGGTGTTGTTGCACCATTACATAATGCTCGAGGAACTTCTCCCCATACTTCAAGACCGTTAATATTTTGTTTCATTATAGGTATCCTAATGACTTCTACGTCAACCAGACAACTTATCAGTCCAGGGGTGATGTGTTCAGTCCGATTTATGATGACGACTGAAATGAGTGGAGGATTATTTTCAAAGTTGTAGATTAAGTTCAGAAACTGATGCACAAGATCATACTAAAATCCTCCCCCAAAATTCATGATATTGCCTCACCCAATCAGTTCTAAGAGATTGATGATCCCAAAGGGTTCAATGCACTTCCTATGAACAGCTCGTTCTACCACGATTTCTAAGTCTGAAAATGAAGATGAGGCAATCGCATTCTTCTTACCTTTCTTGCTCTCAGTTGAGGCACTTTGTAGAGGAACCAAACCTTTGTCTTTAGACATTTCTGCTTGGGATGAAAAGAGATTTGGATTCTAGATAATGATAACTAGCCAAGATAAGGAAAACTGTTTTGGGAGATGCAATGCCAAAATGAGGTCAACAAGTGAAGCTCTTTTTCCACTCTTCAGACTTTTATTGAGCAGTAACCTTTGATATCATCAAACATCGGTTCGATGATATCGATATACCCTAATTGATGTTTTCAATGAAGAGTTTGAGAGCAAACCAACCGACCCAACGTTTCAAATACTCGAGAGGTCTTCGATGGTATCGATTCTAGGTCGATGTAATCGAGAGTCCGCAAGACTTATCGACAGACATATCGAAGGTGAATATTTTTCATTTTTCAGCATTTCGACAAACTTCCATGTATAATATATATATCTTTATATCAATTAGTATACAAAGTAAAATTTGTACAAACATTGTACAATCTAAAATTATAAACATCAAGATGTTTATATATAAAAAGATTGAGGTAAGGAACCTCAGATTTATCGTTAAAAGTTAAGCAAAATTGCATATTTTCAGCATCTATCCAGATCTAGATGCATAACCTAGACTTGTTTTTCCATGTTCAATATTTCTAGGCATATGGATCAGCCCTTCCTTTGCCTTTAATGACATAGCTGTGGTTATTTGTGCGATAACCCTTCATCATTGATTTACCTAATAGGTTTAGGATTTTGCATTCTTGTTTATTGAATGTAACCACATGCTCATTGTCACATATTTGAGAAATGCTCAAAAGATTATGTGTCAATCCTTTTATGTAAAAGGCATTCTCATTTTTGAGCGAATTTATTCCTTTAATAATTCCCTGTCCTATTACCTTAACGGTGCTTTCGTCTCCATAAGTGATTATCCCATCATTAAGATCTGAATAATTTGAGAGAAGGGATTTGTCACCTGTAACATGTCTTAAGCATTCGCTATCCAGGTACCACTTAGTACCATTGCCTGTTATATGATTTGAGTGAGTAACAAGATAATTTTTCTTTTCTTTCACTGCCCATTTTGTGATAGGAATTGTGGTAGTTTTAGTTTCTTTAATCAAGTTAGGCAACTGAATCGTGTTTCCTTGTCTCACACATTCATTTGTTTTCTTGTTTAATTTTGCCACTTGATTTAATAACTCCTTCATTCAATTAGTCATTCTGGGTTGTGATGGATCTGTATTTCTTCTATCCATATTCCTAGGTGGATTCCTCACATTTTGTATTGTTCTTCTGGTTAGTCTTTTACCGGTGTGATTTTGACCAGGATTATGTTGAGTCCTCCCAGGAGACATGCATTCAAACTTATAATGACCAGAATCAACACATAAATGACAAACTGGATTAATTCTTGTTTTACTTCCTAAAGCAATAGATTTTTCAGCTATTTGTGTTGCGTTTCCAGATTTTGTTTTAAACTTATCATACTCGAAGCCACTTTTGTACTTTTCGAGTCTACCCATCCCTAAGAGTTTTTGTAATTTTTCACAACTCTGGGAAAACTTATAGTTTATCTCAGCAGATTTTCTGCATTTTTCTAAATCAAGCAGGAGTGTGTGATTTTCATTTTGAAGGAGCATGTTCTTATCTTTCAATAGATCAACCTATTTGTTTAGTTTTTTAGAGTCGGATTTAAGGAAGATATTGATTCTTTCTAGTCTATCATTATCTGAGTGGTATTATTGTAAATCATTAATTTGATGTGTATTGATTTCCAATGTTTTATCCAGATCTTTTTACAGCAATTCATTTTTATTTTCAGTTATTCCAAGTCTTTTAATGATATTGATGCTATAAATGTAGAGTTGATTGTAAGCATCTTATAGTTTATACTATTCTTCTTCTTCCTTCTCAGTTTCCTCGTTATATGATTGAAATTATTCAGTGGCCTGCGGTTCTTCAACATTCTCGGTTTCAATCGGAATGGTTGAGGTAGTGGAGACTATAATAGTTTTCAGACATTTCTGGTCTCCATCGCTCTCTGAGTCACTACATTCTGAGTTTGACTCTTCCATGCCATCCCATGTGGCTGCCATTGCCTTTCCTTTGGCTTTCTATTTAGGCATTTAGTAGACAGGTGTCCAAACTTTCAACAGGTATAACATTGAGGTTCCTTGGACTTTTTAGTAGATTTACCTATGAAATGTTTGTTGTCCACCTGTCTTCCTTTAAATGGATGACCATGATTTTTCTGAAAGAACTTTCTGAACCATTGTGCCAACAAGACCACTTCCTCATCTTCGTTTTCTCTTTCACTTCAATGTCTACATTTTTTGGATTCTTTAAAGTTTTGAGGACTATTATTTTGGATTTAGGGGTTGGTTTGAAGTGTAGTTCAAATGTTTGTAGGGAGCCTATTAGTTCTTCTACTTTCATTTCATCTATGTTTCTACATTCTTCAATGGTTGTTACTTTAGGATTAGACCATTCCGTTAACAATCTTAGTATTTTCCTACGAATTTTTTAGACTAGAAATTTTTCACCCAACCCACCCATGGAGTTGCAGATGATATTTAGTTTCATGAAAAACTACATGAAGGTCTCATGCTCTTTCATTCTGAGACTTTCAAACTGTGATGTTAGGAGTTGCAGTTTGAATATCTTTATAGTGCTTGTTCATTCATGGGTTGTTTCCAACAAATCTCATGCTTCCTTGGCTATTCCACACATACTAATTTAGTTGAAAACTTCTCAGGACACAACACAGTAGATTGCATTCATCGCTTTAGCCTCAGCAGTTTGGTTTTCTTTATCGAATGCTGTCCACTTTTTTTCAGCTTTTCAAGGACTATTTGATTAGTTGGTGGCACATATCCTCTTTCCATAATATCTCAAACATCATGATCCAGAGATCTCAGAAAGTAGTGCATTCTAGCCTTCTAGTATGCATAATTTGATCCATCAAACACTGGAGGTTTAGTGACCGATGAGGCCTCTCCTTTTAGCCATATTACCAACTTCAGTCAAGATCACTCTCTAGGCGTTGAAGCCCTCAAGAGAGACCCACTTTGATACCAATTGAAATTGCGGTAATGACTGCTTTAGGTGAAGTAGGAATATGCCAATATGTCCTAAAGGGGGTGAATAGGACTTTTTAGTATTTTATAATTCTTTAAAATTCTATCAATCTTATCATGATTAAATATGCTTGCTTCAGGATTTCTTCAGAGTAACTCTAATGGCTTCCAAGCCAATTAGAGGAACCATTCACAAAACTATTTGAATGATAAACAAGATGCAAATCATAATTCATGATGGATGTGACTGTGTGTGAGATGTGATCTCAGATAATCAAATATAAAAGTATTTATGTAAATCACACAAGTAATGAAAGATAATAATAATCTCAAACATAGTCATTTTTATAGTAGTTCGACTACTTATCTACTCTATTTCCGACAGACGCACTCAACCCTTGAGTCTACCAAATCTGACTAACGGAGGTATCACAACAGGTTCACCTCAAACTCAAGGTATTAAATCAGGTTCACCTCTAACCAGTACAACCTACACTTAGGCTAACACAACATGTCTACATGACACACTTCATTGCGATGATTCATTGTACTCTATTTTTAGAATCAAGGGAATCCGAGGATGTAAATGAACTCAGAATAAATGTGATCATTTTTCTCTCATCGAATTCTTTATTATCATTGAATAAATTCTCCAAATCAAACGCATTTTTCTTCTTGTCGAAACAACTCCATCATTTGATGTCGGATTGGGTTGATTTTTGGTCATCTAAAAGGTACTTTAATGCTCTTACATTTCTGACTGGAATCATTATATTCGGAGAGCATTTGGGCATTCGTAAGTGTGATCGCAGTCGTTGGTCCTAAATTTTTCCTTCATCTCCTTGTCCAATAGTAACCCTCGTTACTCTCTCTTCAGAGGTCGAATTTAGACTGTTTCAGCTCATTGCAATGGTAACTTGTCAAGCTTCCTAATAGGACTAGAATTTCTTAATTCAAAGATCATTCAATAACCCAAAAGCATGTTAGAACTCTTCGATCGTCATTTTTCAATATAGATTGTTAATTATTCCAAATCATGCGATCCAACGGAGACGCCTATAACTCCATCATTTGATGTTGGATTGGGTCAATTTTTGGTCATTTGAAAGGTACTTTAATGGTCTTTCATTTCTAACGGAATCGTCGTATTTCGAGACCATTTGGGCATCCGTAAGTGGGATTGCAGTCATCGATCCTGAATTTTTCCTTCATCTCCTTGTCTAATAGTAACCCTCATAACTCTCTCTATAGAGGTCGAATTTAGAATATTTCAGCTCATTGCAATAGTAACTCATCAAGCTTCCAAATTGGACCAGAATTTCCTAATACAGAGACCGTTCGATATTCTAAAAGCATGTTGGAACTCTTCGATCGTCATTTTCAATATGGATTGTTAATTATTCCAAATCGTGCGATCCAACGGAGACGCTTGTAACTCCATCATTTGATTTCAGATTGGGTCAATTTTTGGTCATTTGAAAGGTACTTTAATGGTCTTTCATTTCTGACTGGAATCGTCGTATTTCGAGACCATGAGGGCATCCGTAAGTGGGATCACAATCGTCGGTCCTGAATTTTTTCTTCATCTCCTTGTCTAATAGTAACCCTCATAACTCTCTCTACAGAGGTCGAATTTAGAATATTTCAGCTCATTGCAATAGTAACTCATCAAGCTTCCAAATTGGACCAAAATTGCCTAATACAGAGACCGTTCGATATTCCAAAAGCATGTTGGAACTCTTCGATCGTCATTTTTCAATATGGATTTTTAATTATTCCAAATCGCATGATCCAATAGAGACGCCTATAACTCCATCATTTAATGTCAAATTGGGTCAATTTTTGGTCATTTGAAAGATACTTTAATGGTTTTTCATTTTTGACTGGAATCGTCGTATTCTGAGACCATTTGGACATCCGTAAGTGGGATTGCAATCGTCGATCTTGAATTTTTCTTTGCCTAAGTGTAGGTTGTACTGGTTAGAAATGAAATACATAAAAGCACTTTCTATTTTCTCTGCCAACAACCAAGGCAAGCTCTCATTAAATAGGAAAAAGGTTCCAATGGATATAAAATGGTCACATTTTTAACAGAGTTCGATATCATCGAGCAGGGTCGATATCATCGAGCGTATACTCTCAATAACATCGACTGGCCACTCGATGATATGAACTCAACTGTTAAACGCTTTTGAAACCTTTTGCCAGTTGAACGAAGAAATTGAACGTGCGTCGATGTCATCGAATTTTGAACTCCGATTTCATTGATATAAGGTTCGATTTCTCGACATTTGAAAATGTGAGAGACTTGCCCTTGAAGATTTTCAGGTAAATGATATGATCGAGCATCACTCGATATCATTGAAATTTGAATATCGATGATATCGAGGGTAGTGTCGATTCATCGATAATTCTAAGGAATTTTCCTATAGGCTTGCTAGACAGTTTGTATCCATATTTGATGACATCGACCATGCCTCGATATGATCAATATTTGAATATCGATTTTATCGAGTGACCCTAGATCCGAGAAAAATAACTTAAAAAATGTGTTGGATAAATGTGTCCCAATCCGATATCATCGAAGGGCTTCCGATATCATCGGGATTTGAATTCCGAGAATATCAAGGAGCTCTTCGATATATCGAAGATTACATGATTTTTCTTAGCAGAACTTTGAACACAACAGACCTAATGTCGATTTTATCGAGTCTACTCGATGGACTCGAGATTAAAACTTTGATAATATCGAACCGTCTATCGATTCATCGATAATTCTGTCCAGATATCTTTATGGTTGTTGGACATCTTATGTCCTCATTTCGATAATATCGAGTGGCTTTGAGGACATCGACAACATGGATCGATTACATCGATCCATGTATCAATAAATTGACAAAGGTAGAAAACTTAAAGATTTTTCCTGAAGTTTGGGAAAGTTTTCTAACCATAAAAACTTAGGGTGTTCTATTCAATTTTAAGGGATTTAAGTACCTTTTGTTTTGGGACATGGGATGTGAGGCTAAGATTTACCTGTGGCAAGTTCGGGCACACATCCAATTAAGGCAGATGCTTGATTAATCTTCCTATGGGACTCCTCTATTTGGCTGACTCAACAATCACGCTAATTGACAAACCAGGGCACTTTCATTATGCACTCCCTCCTTGCGCACCGAAAGCTCGAAACTAGTTTACGCTTGGAGTGATATTCGGGATCGCTGCACTTCTGATTTTCTCCATGGACAAGGTTGGGACCCTCTTTTCATGAGTTTAGACGGTCTGGATCACTAATTCGATTGTGATCAAGATCACGCAATGGCCCAACATTGGCTGGGCGGCGTCCGCATGTCCCTTACGGATGTTCCTGCGCTGCGATGCTTGGTGGGCCCATGGTCCATATCAAT
The DNA here is from genome assembly GCA_037074715.1 of Magnolia kwangsiensis. Classification (NCBI taxonomy): domain Eukaryota; kingdom Viridiplantae; phylum Streptophyta; class Magnoliopsida; order Magnoliales; family Magnoliaceae; genus Magnolia; species Magnolia kwangsiensis. Next base: position 47,524,406 of record CM073583.1, read on the forward strand.
AGAGAAATCCACCCTGTCTATTGGATTCACGACGAAATTTCAGTGGAGGGGTGGTTTTGAATTGTTGTTGATGCGGCCCACTATATCTTTGTTCCCACCGTCCATCTTGCATTTGCATGTACTCCTCTTATGTGCGCATGTATAGTGGAATATGGATGTCATAGTTGTGATTAGCCTCACCGTCTGGTTCGAAGTGTCGGTCCGAATTGACCATTTGATCAAAGGTGTTTGGCCACTCATCATCTCAGTGTACAAGCATGCAGACACTGGACTCTCTCTGCTTTCTAATATTGTCAGGTCAAACAGAGTTTGACTCGACTGTGCGTATGGTACACTGTGAGTGCACTAGCAACTGCCAGTGGGGCCCATTGTGATGTTTCTGATAAATCCACACCGTCCATCTACCTTCCCATCTTATTTAAAGGGTTGAGTCCAAAATTGAGGCATATTCAGATATCAGGTGGGCCTCAAATCGATGATCATTTATGGTTGATCTTTTCGTTAGACCACTTCCACAAAGATCTAGGGGATAAAATTTTACATATACGGTTACTTTTCGACAGTCAGGCCAAATATAAAGTTTCGTGTCAAACAGATGGTGAGAACCCTGTGATTTTATATTCAGGATGATTTTCAAGCTTCTTTATCTCAATCACTTAATTTTCTCAGATCTTTGGCATGTGAATTCTTCAATTTTGGTCTCCTAAGATTCGTTCCCTACCTTGGTAATTTTTTAGTATCAAATCCATGCTTTTAGCACCCTTTTTAGTCCAAGCTCCTAAATTCACCTTGCAACACAAACATGATTAAAATAAAACGTTAAGCATTATCATGTTCATAAAACCAAGTAATAACTAGGGTTTAATATGCAATATTTGACCCTCAACAACCAGTATGTTGCTCCACCCCAATTAAAATTTTTCTCACATCCTACCTCGGAGAAAAGTTCAACAAGGCCATATTTCGCGATGTGATTAACATTCACATGTCGCTCAATAATTATACTCCGAGTGCAGAAATCTCGTACATTCTTCGGATCATCCTCCGGTGTGCGTATGGTGCATACAACTCGAGTAGTGGAGTGGGATGAGGAGTTGGACTGAGGACTATGAATAGTACATTTAGTCCAATGCTTCATGGAAGAAAAATGATTAAATAATAGCAAGGAATAACAAAAAAATTGATGGGTTTGACTAGATCAGATTTTTTAGCAAACCCACCAAAATGAAAGATCTAAATTCAAGGAAAATGAAAGATTCTCAAATAAATCACAACTAAAAACCTAAATCTATAAGAAAATAGCAAAAAAAAACTACTTATAAGGAGGCTATGATGATGGGTTGGCTGAAGGAAGCACCGGCAATTCGAAGAAGATGAAGTGGAAATGATGTATTTGAGGTTGATGTGTAGCCATAATTTTTATTGACTCAAAGGATCTGAAGTGGTGTCTAATCCAGTGATGAATAGGCAACCCTTCAACTAATCCTCCTTCACTCAAGAGATTGAGAGTGTTATCACGAATCCACTTGGGCATTAAACACTCACAGCCCTCAAATTCTAAACGATTAAAACCTAGGAAAAAAGGAAAATGACAGACATTAAGAAATGTGAAAAGAAAGAGAGAATTGGAATGAAATTACCAGATAAAAGTTGATATGTTAGGGTCCTACAAGCCAAAAAATAATGTTAGTTTTAAAAATAAATTCAAAACATCCTAACCTAGAAACAAAAACTTAACCCTAATACTAACCTAATTCCAATACTAATTAATCTCAGAAAAACATAATCATAGTCCCCGGCAATAGCTCCAAAAACTTGCTCATAACCCAAAGTGCAGGTTCGCGATGTAGTAAGTATAACTAGAATCGAAAACTAATCTAAATTCTGGAATTGTTGGAGTAATTGTGAATGATGTTGACTTAAACTATCAATTAAAACGTAGGAACTAAAGTGCCAAGGATCCACTTGTAGCTATCAAGATGCTACCTTAATTGATTCAAAAAATAAAACTAGAATTAGAATCCTATCCTATCCACTGGAAGATAAACTATTCAAGCATAATCTAAACTTTCATTAAGATAGTTCACACATGAAGATCCATTGCATTGATTGGAAGGGATTTCGTCATCCTACCATGCCTTGTAGACAATGATGAACAACATGATTTACCAATCTCCACAACTCCAAATAGATTTAAAAGATATCAAAAGCCTTTACAGAATCTACTGTAATTAAAGTCACAATAAATAATAGAAAACTAAAAATATTTGTCAAATCAAACTAGAACTTAATGATTGTTCAACATAAACAAGAATCAAAGCAAGATAATCATCCCAACACACTACAAGCTTCACCTCTTAGCTCTAACTAAGAGGTTTAGTTCACCATAGACATGATTAAAACTAAATCTCTCAAGCAAAACATAAAAAATCAAACTAGAAAATGAAGAAAACTGTGAGACCCGTATCTTAGTCCGTACCGACCCAAAGACTTCCACGGTCTTACCGGTCGAATTCCGGCAACCTTCGATCCTTAACCGATGCTTACGTACGATCCTGATTCATATGCCGACAACCCGAGTCGACTCAGCCCAAGACCACTACCATAGCGACCGCGCCGTTGCTGTGGTTCTGATGCCGCGATTTGCGCGCCGAGGCGATACCCTGGTCAAGAGATGTGGACCAACGTTCGGTGAGAGGAAAATGCAGCACGTTGCGAAACCCAAGAGAATCTCTACGATGTGTTACATCAATCACATCAATCCCATCAATCAATCATCCATCAATCCATCACGTGTCAAGTACATGTCAAGTACACATCACTTTCACCCCTTTTCCCAAGCAAGCCACAAAAGTCTTCCATGCCCATACCTCTCTTACACAAAAGGCCTCAAAAGTCAAAAAGGTCTTACACACCCATCACCACCACATCCATCACTCCATCCATCCATCACTCTCTCTCTCTCTCTCTCCCTTTACAACTCTCTCTTTCTCTTTCTCATTTCAAACTCAAAAAAAAAATCCCAAGCTCCATACGTATGAGAGCTCTCCAAGCACTCCCAAAAAAATTCTAAGTGTGGCCCACCTTTCCTACCCCATCATCTCCCATCTCAACCCTCCATTGCTCATCTCATCCATTGAAGTTGAAGCTAAGGTGCTAAGGAACCCCTAGGAGCAAGAAGATCGGACGGTGGGTGCCTCTATAGGGTAGTTTTTCTTATTTTTATGATGGGCCAAGTGAGGCCCACCGATCCATGGTGTGGATCTCACTTGGGACCCTAAAATGTGGCCGATGGCCCACTAGGATCATCATGATCATTCCATGATGGGGCCATTCTCCATGGACCCCATCAAGATGTTTATTTCTTTAGAAAGGTCATCTAGACCATCCAAATTGGTGGAGAAAGGATCTCCACCGTCGATTGTAGATTTTGGTGGTCCCACATGCTTTAGGACCCATTTGATTGTATGCTTCATTGCGAGGGAGGGCCCATAGTATCGGGGTCCCTCCATCACAAAGCGTGTCCCACTCTCCATGTCTCTCTCCCTTTTTATTTCTTTTTATTTTATTTTATTTTATTTTATGTAATAGGTTTGTGTGGCCCACTTGAATGGACCCCACCTTGAGGTATTTTGTGCAAGTGTTCTTCAAGTGGGGTCCACCTTATATGTTGCACCCACAACATTCATCTGTGGTGGCCCACTTCAACAGGGCCCACCATAATGTAATTTTTTAAAAAGCCAGACCGTCCAGCGTCTGGGACGCTGGACGTCCCTGTGAAAAAAAGAAAAGAAAAGAAAAAGAGAATGAAGCTTTGGGGTGGTCCTCTCATAGGCCCCACCTTGATGTTGGGGTACAATCCAAGCCGTCCATCCCCTTACGGACCTCATTTTAGCCATTGAGTAGAAGGATGGTCCTGATCTGAGCATCTGGCGGGCCATAACATTAGGAACGTTAGTGGTTACCATTGAGGGATTTTCTGACGTTTTTGTACGTCCAAAAATCACAAACTCTGGACTCATTAGACTTGTCATGGCCTTTAGAAACCAATGGACGGGGTGGATCTGCTAGATGTGGGCCCCAAATGTGAAAAATCCCAAAAATAGGGGTTTTAATATTTTTTTTAAATAGTTGTAAGAGGCAAAGCCTCTGACGCTGCAGGCGCTGCAGCAGGTGGGCAGGCGGCCAGCCGGCTACCCACGGCTACTGCCGTGGGCCCCACCATGATGTATATGTTTTATCTACGCCGTTCATATGGAGGGCCACCCCCTGAGGTGGGCCCCCTCCAAAAATGAGGCCGATCCGATGCTCGGGTGGCCCACACCATAGAAAACAGTGTGAATGAACATCTACCATTGAAACCGTCCTGGGGTCCACAGAAGTTTTAGATCAAGATGAAATTTGTGGTTTTCCTTCACCCAGGTCCGTGTGACCCTTTGAACGGTTGGGATGGAAAATATACACTGTGGTGGGCCCCACATGGGACCCACAGTGATGTATGTATTGTATTCATGTCGTCCACGGACCGTGGACGGTGGCACCCCACTATGAGTGTAGCATTTGTGTGTGTGTGTGTGTGTGTGTGTGTGTATATATATATATATATATATATATATATATATATATATATATTATAATATTTTATATGTATATATATATACACTATATGTAATGTATATATATATTATACTATTTATAATATATATGATGGTGGACCTTCATGTGGGCCCCCACTCTTGATGCAGGTGCTGAATCTAATCTGTCCATCCATTTTAAAAGCTCATTTTATGGTTTAAGCTAAAGAATGGGCCAGATCCATAGTCCGAGTGGACCCCACCTTAACATATTATAGGGCCCATTTAATTGATATAAGGCCTATGGGTTAGGCCCATTTGATTTATTTAAGGCCCATGGGACTAGACCCATTTGAAATATCCCAAGGCCCATGGGATTGGATCCATTTGATGTGTTCCAAGGCCTATGGGATTAGGCCCATTTGATGTATTTTAAAGCCCATGGGAGAAGGCCCATTTGATATGTATAAGGCCCATGGGTCGAAAACCATTGATGCATTCTAAGGCCCACGGGTTATGACCCATTGCAATGCACTTAAGGCCCATTGGTGCGACCCATGGATGTAGCCCACTTAATGAATATAAGGCCCATAGTATATGGCCCATTTGATATATTTAAGGCCCAATGGGATGTACCTAAGGTCCATTGCAATGTGTGATCCCAACCTGATTTATATAAGGATATTCTTTACGGACTATGCCTCGGGAGCAATGTTGGTTTGACGTCCACATTACGAGTGTAATGCTGGTTGGATGTCCACATTACGACTCTCCTTAGGACCCATTGTTAGGCTCGTACTTATTGTGTATAGGTCGTCCAGTCCCATCTGCATGGTAAGGGTAGTTCATTTCATTATAACATGTTTAATATAGTTCCATGACTCATAATCATACGCATCATATGTATGCTTGACATGAGAATTGACTGAACATAGCATATGCCTTTGGGCAGGTTGTTTATGGGCTCCCGATTAGGCAGTGCTACCCGACATGAGCGCACGATACGCGCAGGATTTGTTGCATGATTGGATAGTGTGATTCATGCATTTCACATTGTGTGATATGGTTGCTGTACGCCCTAGCGACATCAGGGTTGTACCCTCCACAGACGCATTGTGGTTGGCAGGATTAGATACTAAAAATCTTATTCTACATGGGGTGCTATAGATATCCCTGGGTGAAAGTCCCTAAACCCTTATGGTACCAAGAGGTTGCTTCAACGTCTAGACTGAGTGGGTAGATGAGCGCTGAGTGCCGATTACCAGTTGGCTGTGCTCTCCACTGTGTCGTGGTCGGTTGGAAGGGGGTGCGGCCTTACCCACCCGAGAGTAGGGGGCAATGCTAGGCTGAGTTTGACCAGCTTGAGGAATGGGTCCGCTATCGATGAGTCGCGCCCGATATTGGCAGACGGATAGCGAGGTCTCTTTCACTTACCTTATTGCGCATGATGTGGCGGCAATCTGGTTTAGAGTGTACTAAACCCCGGTGATATCCCATACTTGAGCTGTATTGATGTGTGGACATAGATGAGGATCTTTATGCTTGAGTTGCATTGCACATCGCATGGCCTTGGGATGGCCGATACCATTCATGTCTTGCATCGCATAGCCTTGGTACGGCTCATGATATTATGGTTCCATCTGCATATTCCGTATCACTCTGATATTGCATGATCATATTACTACCTTGCGTACACACTTTCACCACCCTCTAAGCTTTCTATAAGCTTATGCACGACCGTTGCGTGCAGGTGACGTTGGTTCGCAGCAGCGCTGAGGCAGGAGCACGTTGCAGATCGTTTTGGAGTTTTTATTCTTTACCATTGTATTTCCCTTTATGCTCATTGTACTTATAAAGTTTTTTATCATAGTGGAAATGTAATGGAGTTCTTGGTTGTTGTTTGTGGGTTATGCCTTTGGTTATGCTTATTACGAATCATACTGACGTTAAAAATCCTCCTCGTAGCATCCCAGGATCGGAACCTGGCGAATGGGAGGTAGGAGCCGAGAATGGGGTTCTACGGAGGCTGTCGGCACCGGATTCGACGATCGGGAATTTTGTGAGTCCGATTTTTGAGTTTGGGGCGTGATAGAAGTTGGTATCAGAGCATAACTTGAGAATAACCGAGAACAACATTACATGTCTGCTATGAGTGTAGAATGGCTAAGTTCTGAAGTTCGGATAGCTTAGCGACCTTCCGTTACAGACCCTTAACGTGCGTGCCTTCGAGAGTTTTGAAGTTGATAGGCTCCTTCGCTCTTTCCTGTAGGACATGGCGCGTGGGAGAGTTACCCGATCGACTCCCGCACCACCACCTGAGGATCCCGCATTACCACCTACGATGCCTGTTCCTGAGTATCCTGCTCCTCCACCTGAGATTCATACTGCCCATCCTGAGTATCCTGCTCCTCCACCAGAGACCGGTGCGGAGCCGACCGTATCCGTGAGTGCCTCACAATTGCAGCAGATGTTACAGGCTGTGACAGCTGCACTCCATAGCGACCCTTAATCGATGCTTACGTACGATCCTGATTCATATGCCGACAACCCGAATCGACTCAACCTAAGACCACTACCATAGCGACTACGCCGTCACTGTGGTTCTGATGCCGCGATTTGCGCGCTGAGGCGATACCCTGGTCAAGAGATGTGGACCAACGTTCGGTGCGAGGAAAACGCCGCGCATTGCGAAACCTAAGAGAATTTCTACAATGTGTCACATCAATCACATCAATCCCATCAATCAATCATCCATCAATCCATCACATGTCAAGTACATGTCAAGTACACATCACTTTCACCCCTTTTTCCAAGCAAGCCACAAAAGTCTTCCATGCCCATACCTCTCTTACACAAAAGGCCTCGAAAGTCAAAAAGGTCTTACACACCCATCACCACCACATCCATCACTCCATCCATCCATCACTCTCTCTCTCTCTCTCCCTTTACAACTCTCTCTTTCTCTTTCTCATTTCAAACTCAAAAAAAAATCCCAAGCTCCATACGTATGAGAGCTCTCCAAACACTCCCAAAAAAATTTTAAGTGTGGCCCACCTTTCCTACCCCATCATCTCCCATCTCAACCCTCCATTCCTCATCTCATCCATTGAAGTTGAAGCTAAGGTGCTAAGGAACCCCTAAGAGCAAGAAGATCGGACGGTGGGTGCCTCTATAGGGTAGTTTTTCTTATTTTTATGATGGGCCAAGTGAGGCCCACCGATCCATGGTGTGGATCTCACTTGGGACCCTAAAATGTGGCCGATGGCCCACTAGGATCATCATGATCATTCCATGATGGGGCCATTCTCCATGGACCCCATCATGATGTTTATTTCTTTAGAAAGGTCATCTAGACCATCCATATTGGTGGGGAAAGGATCTCCACCATTGATTGTAGATTTTGGTGGTCCCACATGCTTTAGGACCCATTTGATTGTATGCTTCATTGCGAGGGAGGGCCCATAGTATCGGGGTCCCTCCATCACAAAGCGTGTCCCACTCTCCATGTCTCTCTCCCTTTTTATTTCTTTTTATTTTATTTTATTTTATTTTATGTAATAGGTTTGTGTGGCCCACTTGAATGGACCCCACCTTGAGGTATTTTGTGCAAGTGTTCTTCAAGTGGGGTCCACCTTATATGTTGCACCCACAACATTCATCTGTGGTGGCCCACTTCAACAGGGCCCACCATAATGTAATTTTTAAAAAGCCAGACCGTACGTCCCTGTGAAAAAAAAAAAAAAAGAAAAGAAAAAGAGAATGAAGCTTTGGGGTGGTCCTCTCATAGGCCCCACCTTGATGTTGGGGTACAATCCAAGCCGTCCATCCCCTTACCGGGCTCATTTTAGCCATTGAGTAGAAGGATGGTCCTGATCTGATTATCTGACGGGCCATAACATTGGGAAGATTAGTGGTTACCATTGAGGGATTTTCTGACATTTCTGTACGTCCAAAAATCACAAACTCTGGACTCATTGGACTTGTCATGGCCTGTAAAAACCAATGGACGGGGTGGATCTACTAGATGTGGGCCCCAAATGTGAAAAACCCCAAAAATAGGGGTTTTAATATTTTTTTTAAATAGTTGTAAGAGGCAAAGCCTCTGACGCTGCAGGCGCTGCAACAGTAGCTGCAGCAGGCGGGCGGGCCGCCAGCCGGCTACCCACGGCTGCTACCGTGGGCCCCACCATGATGTATATATTTTATCTATGCCGTTCATATGGAGGGCCACCCCCTGAGGTGGGCCCCCTCCAAAAATGAGGCCGATCCGACGCTCGGGTGGTCCACACCATAGAAAACAGTGTGAATGAACATCTACCATTGAAACCGTCCTGGGGTCCACAGAAGTTTTAGATCAAGATGAAATTTATGGTTTTCCTTCACCCAGGTCCGTGTGATCCTTTGAATGGTTGGGATGGAAAATATACACTGCGGTGGGCCCCACATGGGACCCACAGTGATGTATGTATTGTATTCATGCCATCCACGGACCGTGGACGATGGCACCCCACTGTGATCTATGTATTCTATCCCACCGTCCTCACTGGACGGTGGGGCCCACCCTCTTTTTGCACGCTAGGTGCAGTGTTTGTGTGTGTGTATACATATATATATATATTATATTATTATATATAATATTTTATATGTATATATATATATACACTATATGTAATGTATATATATATTATACTATTTATAATATATATGATGGTGGACCTTCATGTGGGCCCCCACTCTTGATGCAGGTGCTGTATCCAATCTGTCCATCCATTTTAAAACCTCATTTAATGGTTTGAGCTAAAGAATGGGCCAGATCCATAGTCCGAGTGGACCCCACCTTAACATATTATAGGGCCCATTTGATTGATATAAGGCCTATGGGTTAGGCCCATTTGATTTATTTAAGGCCCATGGAACTAGACCCATTTGAAATATCCCAAGGCCCATGGGATTGGATCCATTTGATGTGTTCCAAGGCCCATGGGATTAGGCCCATTTGATGTATTTTAAAGCCCATGGGAGAAGGCCCATTTGATATGTATAAGGCCCATGGGTCGAAAACCATTAATGCATTCTAAGGCCCACGGGTTATGACCCATTGCAATGCACTTAAGGCCCATTGGTGCTGCCCATGGATGTGGCCCACTTAATGAATATAAGGCCCATAGTATATGGCCGATTTGATATATTTAAGGCCCAATGGGATGTACCTAAGGTCCATTGCAATGTGTGATCCCAACCTGATTTACATAAGGATATTCTTTACAGATTATGCCTCGGGAGCAATGTTGGTTTGACGTCCACATTGCGTGTGTAATACTGGTTAGATGTCCACATTACGACTCTCCTTAGGACCCATTGTGTCATGCCCCAAACTCGGAAACCGGGCTCACAAAATTCTCGATCGTCGAATCCGGTCCCGACAGCCTCCGTAGAACCCCATTCTCGGCTTGTAGCTCCCATTCGCCAGGTTCCGATCCTGGGATGCTACGAGGAGGATTTTCAACGTCAGTTTGATTCGTAATAAGCATAACCAATGGCATAACCTACAAACAACAACCAAGAACTCCATTACATTTCCACTATGATAAAAAACTTTACAAGTACAGTGAGCATAAAGGGAAATACAATGGTAAAGAATAAAAAAACTCCAAAACGATCTGCAATATGCTCCTGCCTCAGCGCTGCTGCGAACCAACGTCACCTACACACAACAGTCATGCATAAGCTTATAGAAAGCTTAGAGGGTGGTGAAAGTGTGTGCGCAAGGTAGTAATATGAACATGCAATGTCAAAGTAATGCAGAATATGCAGATGGATCCATAATATCATGAGTCGTACCAAGGCTATGCGATGCAAGACATGAATGGTATCGCCCATCCCAAGGCCATGCGATGTGCAATGCAACTCAAGCATACAGATCCTCATCTATGTTCACACATTAATACAGCTCAAATATGGGATATCACCGAGGTCTAGTACACTCTAAACTAGATTGTCGCCACATTGCGCCAATAAGGTAAGTGGAAAAGACCTCACTATCTGTCTGCCAATATCGGGCGCGGCTCGTCGATAGCGGACTCATTCCTCGAGCTGGTCAGACTCAGCCTAGCATTGCCTCCTACTCTCGGGCGGGTTAGACCACACCCCCTTCCAACTGACCACGACACAGTGGAGAGCGCAACCGTCTGGTAATCGGCACTCAACGCTCATCTATCCACTCGGTCTAGACGTTAGAGCAACCTCTTGGTACCATAAGGGTTTAGGGACTTTCACCCAGGGATATCTATAGCACCCCATGTAGAACAAGATTTTCAGTATCTAATCCTACCAACCATGATCGGTCTGTGGAGGCTACGGGCCCGATGTAGCTAGGGCGTACAACAACCATGTCACACAATGCGAAATGCATGAGTCACACTATCCAATCATGCAGCAAATCCTACGCGTATCGTGCGCTCATGCAGGACAACACTGCCTAATCGAGGTCCCATAAACAATCTACCCGAAGGCATATGCTATGATCAGTCACTTCTCATATCAAGCATACATATGATGCGTATGATCATGAGTCATGGAACTATACTAAACATGTTATCATGAGATGAACTATCCTTACAATGGAGATGGGCCTAGACGGCTTATACACAATAAGTACGGGCCTAGCAATGGGCCCTAAGGAGAGTCGTAATGTGGACATCCAACCAACATTACACTCGCAATGTGGACGTCAAACCAACATCGCTCCCACGGCACGATCTTTTTAAACATCGCTACTTAGTCTGTATTGGAATTACACATTACAATGGACCTTAAGTTCATCCCATTGGGCCTTACATATATATTAAATGGGCCATATCTTATGGGCCTTTTATTCATCAGATGGGCCACATAAATGGGCCACACCAATGGGTCTTATGTGCATTGTAATGGGTCAAAACCCGTGGGCCTTGGATTGCATCAAATGAGCTTAACTCATGGGTCTTAAAGGTAATGAATGGGCCACACCAATTGAACCCCATATGTATGTCAAATGGGCCTTAACCCTTAGGCCTTGCATGCATATCAAAGTGGGCCTAAACCCCTAGGCCTTGTATATATCAAATGGGCCTAACCCATAGGCCTTATATAATTAAATGGGCCTAACCCATAGGCCTTATACGAATCCAATGGGCCTACTTCCATGGGCTTTAAAAATGCATCAAATGGGTCCAATCCCATGGGCCTTGGAATACATCAAATGGCCCCATTGCATGGGCCTAAGATCCACATCAAAGTGGGCCCTAATGGACTACCACAAACACCTTAAGATGGGCCTCAAACATGCCAAGGTGGGGTCCACTTAGGCTATGGATCTAACTCATTCTTTACTCTCATGCCATAAAATGGCTTTCCAAATGGATGGACGGATTAGATGCAGCACCTGCGTCAATGGTAGGGGCCCACATGAAGGCCCACCATCATGTACATTACATAAAATAATATAATATAATATAATATACATATAGTGTATACAATAATATATACATATATGTATATATACATACATATATATATATATATATATATATATATAATATACAATATGATATATATATATATATAGGCACACACATGTGCAATCCCACACATACACACACCCACACGCATGCACCCATGCACCACAGTGGGCCCCACCGTTCGTTGGACGGTGGGGGGTGAAACACAAACATCAGGGTGGGTACCACCGTCCGCCTGGACAGTGGGTAATAATACATTCATCACTGTGGGCTCCACGTGGGGCCCACCTAAATGTTTATTATGCCATCCAGACCGCTCATAAGGTCACACGGTCCTGAGTGAAAGGGAAAAACAAAATTTCAGCTTGATCTGAAACTCCCGTGGACCCAGAATGGGTTTCAGTGGTAGATGTTCATTCACACTGTTTCATGCGGTGTGGGCCACCTGAGTTCTGGATCCAGCTGAAACTTGGAGGGGGCCCACCTGAGAATGGGACCCACCTCATGAACAAGTTGGATGACAAATAAACATTATGGTGGGGCCCACGGCTGGAGCCGTGGGTCCCTTGCTGGACGCCGCCTGGGCGTTGCACGCGACCGTCCGCCAGCTGACAGTGAGGGAGGCAGAGGCTCTGCCTCATCCAAAAATCGGGAAAAACCCGTTTTCTTGGGGTTTTTCAAGTGTGGGGTCCGCATCATGAGAATCCACTCCTGTCATAGGATTCCTCACCTCGCAATGAATCCAACAAGTCTAAAGTTTGAATTTTTTTAGTGTTTAGAAAGTAAAATAAAATAAAATAATGAACTTGAATGGTAAGGGTGCAACTCTCTAATGCTATGGCCCACCAGACCTTCCAACCAGCCCCATCCCTTGGCTCAACGCCTAAAACGGGATGGGTAAGAGGATGGACGGCTTGGATTAGAACTATACATCAGGGTGGGGCGTAAGCAAGTGGACCACCCCAAAAGTCCTCTTTTCTTTTTTTTTCCAAGGACGTCCAGCGTTTTTTTACGCTGGACGGTTTGGCCTTCTTATAAAAATACATTGTGGTGGGCCTATTGAAATGGGCCACCGCTGATGGATGATGGGGGTACAACATGCAAGGTGGGCCCCACTTGAAGGATACTTGGACAAAAAAAATACCTCAAGGTGGGGTCCATTCAAGTGGGCCACATAAACATAATATATATAAAAAATATGAAGTATAGAGAGTGAGATAGAGAGTGGGACACGCTTGTGATGGAGGGACCCCGACATTATGGGCCCTCCCTTACAATGAATCATACATCAAGTGAGCCTTAAAGCATGTGGGACCACCAAAATCTAAAATCAACGGTGGAGATCCTTTCCCCACCAACATGGACGGTTTAGATGACCTTTGAAAAGAATATAAACATCATGATGGGGTCCATAGAGAATGGCCCCATCATGGAATGATCATGATGATCCTAGTGGGCCATCGATCACATCTTAGGGTCCCAAGTGAGATCCAAACCATTGATCGGTTGGCCTCACTTGGTCCATCTCAAAAACAGGAAAAACTAGTATGATCTAACACCCACCGTCCGATCTTCTTGCTCCTAGGGGTTCCTTAGCACCTTAGCTTGGATTTCAATGGAGGAGATGGAGAATGAAAGGTTAGGATGGGGAGATCATGGGGTGAAGAGGTGGGCCACACTTAGAGTTTAGGAAGCTTGGAGAAATTCCATACGCATGGAGCTTGAGATTTTTGCTTGAGAGAATGAGATGAGAAAAATGAGAATGAGAGAGAGTGTTGTAGAGAGAGATGGATGGATGGATGAATGATGGTTGTGTAAGAAAGTCTTGACTTTTGTGACCTTTTATGTAAGAGAGGTATGGGAGGTGTAAGAAATCCTTGACTTTTGAGGCCTTTTATGTAAGAGAGGTATGAGAGGTGAAGACTTTTATGGTTGCTTGGGAAAAGGGGTGAGAGTGATGTGTACTTGACATGTACTTGACATGTGATAGATTGATGGATGATTGATTGATGTGACACATCGTAGAGATTCCCTTGGGGTTCGCAACGCGCGGTGTTTCCTCGTACCGAACGTTGATATACAACTCTTGACCAGGGTATCGCCTCGGCGTGCAAGTCGCGGTATTTGAACCGCAGCGGCGGCGCGGTCGCTATGGTACAGAACTCAAGTAGAGTCGAAACAGGTTGACCTCATATGAATTAGGGTCGCGCGTTAATATCGTTTAAGGGTCGAAGGTTACCGAAATTCGACCGAAAAGACCGCGGAAGTCTACGGAACGGTACGGACCAAGATACGGGTCTTACAGCTCTCCCCTCATAAAAATTTTATCCTTGAAATTCACACAAGCATCGAAACTAAGCATTACTCATGAAGAAGAAGCGACATAACATCATCATATAGAATCAGGGACAGCATACAAAATATAATACATGATCAATCATCAAAGAGATGAGGATAATGCTCTCGAATCTCGGCCTCACGCTCCCAAGAAGCCTCCTCTACAGAATGGTGACCCCACTGCACCTTCACCAACGGGATGACCTTGGTTCTGAGGACCTACTCCTTCCGATCAAGGATACGGACTGACTGCTCAATGTAAGAAGCGTCCTCACGAACCTCCAACGGCTGCCAATCAATAACGGGAACTATGTCTGACCCACACTTCCTCAACATGGAGACGTGAAAAATGTTGTGGACGCCAGACATCTGAGATGGCAAGACAAGCCGATAGGCCACGGCGCCAACGCACCCAGTGATCTCAAAAGGTCCTATGAATCTCGGGGTAAGCTTGCCCTTCACTCCAAATCGAACTACACCCTTCATGGGCGAGACCTTAAGATACACATGGTCCCCTACATCAAACTCCAAGGGACGACGCCGACAATCAGCAAAACTCTTCTGTTGGCTCTGAGCTGGGCGCATCCTCTGCCTGATGATATCTATAGCCTCTGACGTCTCTTGCACAAGCTCAGGACTTAGGAGACGACGCTCTCCAACCTCGGTCCAACAACTCGGTGATCTGCATGGTCTGCCATATAGTACTTCAAAAGGAGTCATGCCGATGGTCACCTGATAGCTGTTATTGTACGCGAACTCAGCCAATCGCAGATGCACATCCCAGCTACCCCCGAAATCAATCGCGCAGGCCCGAAGCATATTCTCAAGGATCTGGTTGACCCTCTCAGTCTGGCCATCGGTCTGCGGATAGTACGCGGTGCTGAGTTGCAAATTAGTCCCCATCGCACGCTGGAAGCTCCCCCAAAAATGAGACGTGAACCTCGAGTCTCGGTCAGAAACGATCGAGACTGGAACGCCATGCAGTCTCACAACCTCCTCAATAAATAATCTCGCAAGCGGGTTCATAGACCAAGTCGCACGCATCGTAAGAAAATGTGCCGACTTTGTCAGACGATCCACAATAATCTCGCAAGCGGGTTCATGACCTCGCTGAGTCCTCGGTAAACCCATAATGAAATTAGATGACATGTGCTCCCACTTCCACATCGGGACGCTCAACGACTGCAATAGACCAGGAGGTCTCTGATGATCGGCCTTGACACGCTGGCACGTGTCACACTCAGCCACAAAACTGGCGATCTGGCGCTTCATCCCCGCCCAAAAATACTGTCGCCTCATATCACGGTACATCTTCGTCGAGCCCAGGTGGATAAAAAACTGCGATCGATGTGCCTCGGTCATAAGATCTCTACGTAACTCTGGAATACCCGGGACACATAATCGGCCTCTGAAGTGAAGTCCACCGTCTGTACCAATCTGCCAATCAGTCTGACTCTCAGATGTAGCCTCAACCATATAACTCTACAACGACTCATCAGTCTGCTGAGCCTCGATCACCCTAGCGACAAGAGAGGGTTGAATCGACAAGCTCGATAACTGTACGATAGAAGGCTGCAGGCCGAACTCAAAATCATACGCTGCGATATCCTCAAGCATCCGTCACTCCTGAATCATCATATGCGCCACTAGGCCTCGTGGATGACAGCTGAGGGCATCTGCCACCACGTTCGCCTTACTCGGGTGGTACTGGAGGTCAAAATCACTTAAAGAGTCAAAGGCATTCCATGCATTTCAATTAATCAAAATTGTCACAATACAAGGGATATATCCTTACAAGCATCATGACTAGAATTACATGAAAATTAAGACAGTTAAGAAACAGCAACATAAGCAAAGCACTAGCCCTAACAGGTTTACACACATAAAACAGGAAATGGCTAACTACTAATAACAACATCAAAGATCGCATCGCTAGTCGGAGTTTGGTGACGGAGGAGGAGCACCCTTATCCTGTAAGCAACACAGGATTGCCTTCAAGGTGCGAGTCACCTTACCAAATTTCTTCTTTGTAACGGCCTTGGCATGAGCGACCTCTGCTCGAAGTTCTTGGACTTCCCTTCGCAAAGTGGTCTGACTCTCCTCCATCCGAGCAATGCGATCGTCGATAGTAGCCTGCGCAGAAGGAGGAAGGCTCTCATCAGTATCCTGAGCCTCCTCTTCTGCTTCTTCCTGAGCCTCTTCCTGAACCTCTGCTCTAGGTTCTTCTTCGCTTTGATCTTCCTCTTCATCAAAGTCATCCCCACTATCCCTTTCAAGTTGATTTTCACGGTATTGTGACCCAATCTTCATCTTAACCATTGTCGACTCATCGATGGTGTGAATCGATACCGGCAATTCGGGCCCAAGTCTATAGGCAAACTCAAGCGCAATCTTGCAAATAAGTCGGCCAAAGGGAAGCGATTCGGTGTTCTTCTCGACCTGGCTATGAGAACTATCTGCCGTAAGATGAAAGTGGCCATACATACGTTCTCTCCCTGGGCCACCAGAAATAAAAAATCGACCATAAGTCGTGTACATTCAATGCGGTTCGTCGACCTGGGATAGACATTGAACGTGCAGATATGATGCAGCAGGCACAAATCCTCAGACATGTACGTCGCCTTGAGGCTATTATTAGGCTGCCATGGAACCAACTTACCGCACAGAAACCTGGTGCGGCGATCTCGTTCACGTCTAGTCCTCAAATTCTTCTCACTAGGATGCACATCACCTAGAGGCACGTTGAGAAGTCGCGCAATCAACCGAACGTCGATCGTAGCCATCCGATCTCTACCAAAAGGGATTTTGAACTGCAAAGGCTCCAAGGTAGGATTCTGGATGCTAACATAGAAGGCACGAACGGTGCTCACATTAGCACGAGCGCGAGCTTCAAAGATCGGACCCCAGTGCGCAGCTTCAATGCGTTCGAACAACAGATACTCGCCGAACAATCGTCCATCTACGTCCGCCTCAAATAACACTTTACGATCAGTGTATTGACCATGAGGCATCTCTGATAAAATTGTCCGTCCAAGGTGTGCATGAGGATCCAAATCCCGCTTTGTACGGCACTCCAGGACTACAGTTGGACCTGCGGCGGTGCTTGAACTTGCGGCACCACCCCGCGGTCTTCTCGATCGAGCAGGGCGGCTCGGCCCAGCCTCGTCTGTTGCGGTTTTCCTCTTACCCATCAAAGATATGATGGATGAGAGTGACAAAAGGCCCAAAATGGCTTCCACAAAAGTCATGAAAAACGCCGAAAATACGGAGAAATGGCAGCCCAATCTGAGAAAAGGAAATCTAGGCGTCGTAGAGGGATGCTTCAAGCTTCCCAAGGCTGTACTTTCAGGAAAAAATACAAACAAAAAGATAGAATGAAGCACCTCACGATTTCAGCTCTATTTGGGGGATTTTGGAGCTCCAAATGGTGAGATCTTCAAGGAGAGAGGCTGCCAACACCCAATAAGTGATGGGTGGTGGTCAGTTTTGGCCAAGGAGGGTCCTAGAAGTGTTTTGGGACATCGGAGTTTGGAGTGGGTTGCTGAAAATCGAAAATAGGGCTATGGAGAGGGCTGTTTGTGAAGGAGGGGTAAGATTTGGGGGTTTTTGTGAGATGGGAGCTGCATAGGGAGGGTGCACGTGCCATTTAAGGGCGTGCGCCCAAAAATCAGCTCCATTGGACACCACCGGTAGGCGATGCATCGCCCGACCGGCGATGGCATCGCCTGACAACTTCCAAGTTGGCCGGTGGGACCCCATGGGTCTGGTCCCCCATGGTCCCAGGGTTCCAAAAAGTTAAGTCCCACCCCCTAGTTCATTGTACTTTGGTCTGTATGAGCCCAAATGTGTGTTCGGGGCTTTCCGGGTCCACATCGCAATCCCGAATACCAAGCCATATGATGCAGTATATGAATTTGGGGTAGAAGGAGCTAGTACATCTATCTAGATACTTAGTTGCTAAAGAAAGTGAAATTAGAATGGCCTTATGGCCATTTTTCATGAAATTTTACTATTCACTATAAAATTTTGTGAAAGTACTAATTTGTGTTATTTTCACATTATGTTTGATGCCTAACATGAAATGGATAAGAAAGAACTGAAGGTCGGAGTGTTTAGAGGAGGAATTTCGAGAATTTTTGGCGAAACGGGGTTTTTAAGCCCTGGCGATTGATTACAGAAGTCGTGGTCATCCCACGGCCCAAGGATTCACTTTTGTGGTTTAAAACCGCTCATAAGACGTCCCCACCAGACTTCCTACAGCTTAGAAGTGATTCGGGTTGCTTTACGCGACCCGAGATACGTTACAGACTCGATCTTACGATCGATTCTAATAAACTTCGCCTATCGGCGAATCTGCGGTCTTAGACGTGTTTCTAGACCCTCCTCGCACCCACCTAAGTCAAAGGAAGTGACAGCGTACGTCGCAAGACCATAACCCAGGCCCAATATACTCTCATTCATGCTCTGATACCAACTTGTAACACCCTGAAAATCGGGGGTCGTGTATAAACTCAACTCCCGAGTTCCAGACCGTCACTTATGCAACAAAAATGGTTATGATTCAATGTTGTCTGATTTAAAGCATTCACATGAGTAAAAGTATACCAAAACTGCAATTCATACTTCAGATCCAGTGATAAAAGCAAGCGGAAGACTAAACAATGTATATATCACTGTATGGAAAAACAAAGTAATCTCATCTGTCTCCAAAGTATGACTACATCTCTGAGTCTCATATACATATACATAACAAAAGAATAATGTTCAAAAGAAAGTCCCACTGATGTCCCCTCGATCCAGGTCGCCTACGGGAAGCCGTCGTGATACTGCATATACGAGAACTCATCCTGGTCCTCGTCAATCTCTGGTTCCACCTCCTGGATCTCGTCCTTACCTGCAACTACAACAGGGTCTGGTGGGTGTTGCAAACACCATCCCGTAACGTGGGAATGAGTGATCAACTCAGTGGAATCATAGAGCAAAGATTAGCATGTTCACAATTCAATCACGCGATAATAGTAAAGCAGTAAATCAGACAATCCTAATACTGTTATTAATGCAAGATGATATGACGTGATGTATGCCCTCACCGACGATCACCCTCATGCGGCAACATCTTACGACCGCGGCATGCCACACTCCCTAGAGTGCTCCACATCTTCCAGGCACATGCAATGCTATGGTGATATGATTTCCAAGTTGTTATTAGTCCATTTAAACAGCAGGATTGGGAAACTAAGGTACTTCCCTTGTATCAATCCCAACACAGATCCTGTCTAGGGTCGTCACTCCTAGTAATCTCATACGATGTGTATTTCGTAGGTCACTGCAAGGGCTGCCAGGGCTGTTGCTCGCACTCGTTGCACCGCTCCCCCATCACCTTATCAATACAGGCCTACCGTACTCTACTGCAACGGAAGGGTCGTCGCCTCCCGTGGACTCAGAATACGCTCGCGGTCACTACAAAGGGCTCGTCGCCTGATCAGTGTAGGCCGACAGTTAGAATATAGTGTCCCATACCACCATTATCTGCTCACGAGTCAAGGTGCTCACTGGTCACTACGGAGAGGTTTGTGGCCCCAGCGTAGGCCGACAGCTCGACCACGGTGTCCCATACCACCATGCCCGGCTCATGAGTCTTCGTGGATCAAGGTACCACGGTTAACAGGGTTTACAATGGTAAGTTCAGTACCCTAGGTTCAAGCAGTTATGACACATACAAGGTGAACATACATCGGCCAGTCGGGTTACTTGACGGGCTCGACTAGCGCGATCGCATCTCAAGTCGAGCGACATGAAGTGCGTAAAACACTTCGCGTGGCCTAACCACTGCCGCCAACTCTAAACACGAATCACGTTCATCGACGCGTCGTTCGTGGCTATGACCAGTCAGCCACGAATTCGCTCGGTTACCGACTGCCTGGACTAAGTCTAGTCCCACACATCTATGGAATCATATTAGCACGATATGCAAAGGTATTAGAATTGAAATACATCATGTGAGCATGTTAACACATGTTATAACATTCAACTTAAGCAAATCTTCAAGGCATACTTTTTATGCATGTAATGCAATCATGCATAAGGTAAACGTGTAGGAAATCATTTAGGTCAGCATATTAATCAAGAAATCAATCTCAAACTACTACATAACATCATTTAATTCAATACATACTAATACAAGCATTTATACAAACACATACACTACACACTTAAGTCCACATATAGTATGTCGACCCAAAGTGCGCAACTTGGGGAATCTCTTCGCCAAACTGATTATGCAAGCATTCCTAACTCCCTAATGCGGCGACAAACCATGTCAATCACGTCAGCAAAATATGCATGTAGACCGTACTTCCTACAAATGACTAAAATGCCCTAAATCTCATATTCTTCGTTAATTTACGAAACAGGAAACAGAGAGCATGTTGTACATGTCAAACGGCGATGCCGTCAATAATCTACTATTAAACGACATTGAAAGCGTTGTAAACCGTCAATCAAAGCGTCTAAAATCCTCACCTAGTCTCTTACGGTTGCGGGATTTTGAACGGAGCGTGTACGCTTCATCTACGGCAGTAGGAGAACCTGATTTATGGAATACGTTAGCTAACGTGCTATGAATCTAGGTAAACCCTAAATCAGCAAGTTTTTGGGGTTATTTTATACCTGAAAAAGGGGAGAAATCACCAGCCAGGTGATTGGAAAGACGTGCTGAAGCAGTAGCAGTCGGCGGCTCGGAAGCGGGAAAATTTCCTTCTTCTCTTTCTCTCAAACTCTCTCTCCTTTTCTCTAGGGTTTGTGATTTTCGGATGGAAGGGAGAAATGAGGGTTTCAACCCCTTTTATAAGCTTAAAAATGCCGGAAATAGGCTCAGGGATGAAGTTTACTTGGTGCCTATCCATTTCGGGGCTGTTTCGGTCCAAAAACTGCTTTCTGGTGGTCCCCTGGTCGATTGCGATCGGACTTAAGCTCATGTGTACCAGATGTAGCTCATATTAACTTTTCAGTCTGGCAGGGTTCGCAGATCGCACGTGGCGGACCATTTTCAGTTCAACGGTCACCGCACATAGATCAGGGCTGAAAGTCTCATGATAATAAATAGAAATTTTTCCTGATCCGAGGGTGTAATCTGGATGAATTCTGACAGTCAGAACGCTTAATACTGACACGTCAAGTCGTGTGCCAGATTTGAATTTGAAATTCCAAATTCGTCCCTATTCGCGGTCGCTTCAGTCCGGGTTCAACGAAATAGTCTGTGATTATCGGTTTGACTTGATTTTCGAGATGATTGTCAAGTCCAGCTGGGCGGTTCTAACGATCTAAGATAGGAGGTATCGGACCTTCGACGCGCGGTCTAAATCCAATACAAAATTTCAATATGGTCCAGAGAACAAACCCGCTTAGAGTTTGATCCGAGGTTATAGAGTATTGTAGAGTTGTTTGTTCTACTCGATTTGGGTCTTGTAGAACGTATTTAAAGTGATCAGGGACTATTTTCCAGCTACTCTAGCGTTGCGCTAGCTAACTTACGCTTAATTTCCATGGAAATTATTTTTACACGATTTCGGGTCGAGTTGGTACTCGAGCCCAAGTATGGATTTTTCACGGGCGTTACACCACCGGTCTCCCGTGCTGCATCAGGACAGCACCCAAATCGATATGCGAGGCATCGGTGAATACAATAAATTCGTCACTCCCAGTGGGAAGAGTGAGGACAGGAGCGGACGTCAGGCGGTCTTTCAACTCCATAAATGCTCGCTCGCAGGCGTCACTCCAAATAAACTCTGCGCCCTTTCGAGTCAACCTGGTTAGCGGGGTTGCAATACGAGAAAAACCCTCAATGAAACGTCGGTAATAGCCCGTCAAACCAAGGAAACTACGAATCTCAGTCGCAGTCGTGGGCTGGCCCCACAGACGCACTACCTCGACCTTTGAGGGGTCCACTGCGACACCCTCTCTCGTCACCATGTGACCGAGGAACTTCACCTCCTCCTACCAGAACTTGTACTTCTCCAGCTTCGCATACAGCTGGTGTGCGCGGAGGGTCTGCAAGGTAATCTCCAAGTGCTGCTCATGCTCCTCACGGGTCCTCGAGTAGATCAGAATGTCTTTGATGAAGACTATAACAAACTGATCCAGATAAGGGCGGAAGACCTCGTTCATCAGCTGCATGAAGACCGCGGGTGCATTGGTCAGTCCGAAAGACATGACTTGACACTCAAAATGACCGTAACGCGTCTTGAATGCCGTCTTCGGAATGTCCTCATCTCGGACCCAAATCTGATGATAACCGGAACGCAGGTCAATCTTTG
Organism: Magnolia kwangsiensis; assembly: GCA_037074715.1. Taxonomy (NCBI): domain Eukaryota; kingdom Viridiplantae; phylum Streptophyta; class Magnoliopsida; order Magnoliales; family Magnoliaceae; genus Magnolia; species Magnolia kwangsiensis. The sequence goes on from CM073583.1 coordinate 47,547,131, forward strand.
AAAAGAACTGTGCACCCTGCAGCTAGTCAAACAAATCATTAATCCTCGAGAGTGGGTACTTGTTCTTGATCGTGACTTTGTTGAGCTCGCGGTAGTCAACGTAGAGCCTCAACGAGCCATCCTTCTTCTTCACAAAGAGTACTGGCGCTCCCCACGGTGAACTGCTCGGACGAATAAAACCAACTCTCGCAACTCGTCCAACTGATTCTGTAGTTCCCGTAACTCCAACGGTGCCATATGATACGGGGCCTTCGAAATAGGCGCGGTACCAGGCACGAAATCAATCTGGAACTCGGTGAGTCGACGAGGCAGTAATCCCGGAATCTCCTGGAACACATCGGGAAAATCACATACTATGGACAAATGGTCGATGCAGGCGGCAACAGGCTCCTCTATGGCGCAAGACATCAAACAAGACAACCGCTCTCCTCTGGCCTCTGCAACGAACTGAAACTGTGGCACGCCGGGTATACAGAACGTGACTATCCTCGCGGCGCAGTCCAATATGGCATAGTACTCGGCGAGCCAATCCATGCCTAGGATGACGTCGAACTCAGACATCGGTAATACAAACAGATCGACAGGCAGAAAGGTATCCTTAACCAGAACAGGGCAAGACGAGCAAAATCGGCCCAACACTGCAGTCCTCCCCAAGGGAGTCGATACTGATAGGCTCTCACCAGCAGACTCCAACGGCAAGCCAGTCGATCGGCAGAAGCTCTCGGCAACAAAAGAGTGCGATGCACCGAAATCAACAGCACACATGCAATGCATGCAGAAACTGAAAGTATACCCTCAACGACTCCTCCGGAAGACTGCAGGTCCTGCTGAGCTGTATAGAATCTAGCCTGAGCCGGCTGGGGAGGTGCCTGTCCCCTCTGAGCGTGCGGTTGCTGCTGCTGGGGTCGCTGAGGCGGCCGAAACTGCTGCCTCTGCTGCTGCGGCCTCTGAGGCTGGTGCTGATGCTGATGCTGTTGCTGAGGTGGCCTCGGTGGTGGAGGCTGCTGTCGGTGCTGCTGTGGGGGTCTCTGCTGCTACAGTGGAGGCTGTTGGGGAGCCCTCTACTGCTGTGGACCTCTCTGCTGCTACTGGGGGCTGGGACACTCCCATGAATGGTGTTCCGTCGCACCGCACCTAAAGCAAGTGCCGGTGAACTGCCTCTGAGGTGGTGGTGGAGGTGTTGCTGGTGCTGATGGTGCTCGGAAGGCGGGGCGACCTGTGCGCCTCTACTGTTGTGGTCGACGCTGCTAGGAATCACTGGAAGGAGCCTACTTCTTCCGGTCTCTCCTCTGACTGGGATCAGACTAAGAACTGGCCCACTCAGTCTCATAAATCTGAGCTCTTCGCACTACTGCCTAGAAAGTCGGGAGCTCATGCCCAATAACACGACCTCGAAGGCCATAACGTAATCCGTTCTCGAAACGGCGGGCCTTCCGCCCCTCGTCATCAACCATATACGGTGCAAATCTCAATAGTGCCACAAAACGGGTCGCATACTACGCCACAGTCATGTCTCCCTGCACCAGAGTCTCGAACTCTAAAGCTCGTTGACGACGGATATGGTTGGGAAAGTACTGCTCCTCAAATCGGTCAATAAAGTCCTCTCATGTCCAGACATACTCAGGTGCGGCAACACGGGTAACAGAGGTCCACTAATGCTCGGCCTCACCCTGGAAGAGAAATACTGCTAACCAGACTCGCTGCTCGGTCGTACATGACATGGTATCGAAAATCTTCTCCACATCGGAGCGCCATATCTCTGCTGCAGTCGGATCTGGCTCACCCTAAAAACGTGGGGGATCAAGCCGTCTGAACTCATGAAGTAAGGCGCTCGTGCGCTCCTACTCTGCCTGAGCTGGTGAAACAACTGGACGTCTGCCCTGTCCATGGATTGCGGCTATCACAGCCTTTAACATCTGCTGTAACTGAGAGACAGTCACAGGCACAGTCGGCTCCGCATCGGCCTCAGGTGGAGGAATGTCATCCTCAGGGAAGGGAGCAGGGATCTCTGAGGGTGGAACGGGAGGTGCAGATGGTAAAGCTAAAGCCTCATGTGGTGGAGCGGGATCCTCGGGTGGTGGTGCGGGAGTCGATCGGGTAACCCTCCCAGGCACCTTGTCCTACAGGAAAGAGCGAAGGCGCCTATCAACTTCAAAAATCTCAAAGGTACGCACGTTAACAGTCTGTAACGGAAGGTTGCTAAGCTATCCGAACTTCGAAACCTAGCCATTCTACACTCAGAGCAGACATGTAATGTTGTTCTCGGTTATTCCCAAGTTATGCTCTGATACCAACTTCTGTCACGCCCCAAACTCGAAAACCGGGCTCACAAAATTCCCTATCACCGAATCCGACGCCGACAGCCTCCGTAGAACCCCATTCTCGGCTCCTAGCTCCCATTCACCAGGTTCCAATCCTGGGATGCTACGAGGAGGATTTTCAACGTTAGTTTGATTCATAATAAGCATAACTAATGACATAACCCACAAACAACAACCAAGAACTCCATTACATTTCCACTATGATAAAAAACTTTACAAGTACAATGAGCATAAAGAGAAATACAATGGTAAAGAATAAAAAAACTCCAAAATGATCTGCAACGTGCTCCTACCTCAGCGCGGCTGCGAACTAACGTCACCTGCACGCAACAGTCATGCATAAGCTTATAGAAAGCTTAGAGGGTGATGAAAGTGTGTGCGCAAGATAGTAATATGAACATGCAATATCAGAGTAATGCGGAATATGCTGATGGATCCATAATATCATGAGTCGTACCAAGGCTATGCGATGCAAGACATGAATGGTATCGGTCATCCCAAGGCCATGCGATGTGCAATGCAACTCAAGCATACAGATCCTCATCTATGTTCACACATCAATATAGCTCAAATATGGGATATCACCGGGGTCTAGTACACTCTAAACCAGATTGCCGCCACATCGCGCGCAATAAGATAAGTGGAAAAGACCTCACTATCTGTCTACCAATATCGGGCGCAACTCGTCGATAGCGGACCCATTCCTCGAGCTGGTCAGACTCAGCCTAGGATTGCCCCCTACTCTTGGGCGGGTAAGACCGCACCCACTTCCAACCGACCACGACACAGTGGAGAGCGCAACCATCTGGTAATCGGCACTCAATGCTCATCTACCCTCTCGGTCTAGACGTTGGAGCAACCTCTTGGTACCATAAGGGTTTAGGGACTTTTACCCAGGGATATCTATAACACCCCATGTAGAACAAGATTTTCGGTATCTAATCCTGCCAACCACGATCGGTCTGTGGAGAATACGGCCCCGATGTAGCTAGGGCGTGCAACAACCATGTCACACAATGCGAAATGCATGAGTCACACTATCCAATCATGCAGTAAATCCTGCGCGTATCGTGCGCTCATGCAGGGCAACACCGCCTAATCGGGGTCCCATAAACAATCTGTCCGAAGGCATATGCTATGATCAGTCACTTCTCATATCAAGCATACATATGATGCGTATGATCATGAGTCATGGAACTATACTAAACATGTTATCATGAGATGAACTATCCTTACAATGGAGATGGGCCTGGACGGCCTATACACAATAAGTACGGGCCTAGCAATGGGCCCTAAGGAGAGTCGTAATGTGGACATCCAACCAACATTACACTCGCAATGTGTACTTCAAACCAACATTGCTCCCAAGGCACGATCTTTGTAAACATCGCTACTTAGTCTGTATTGGAATTACACATTACAATGGACCTTAAGTTCATCCCATTGGGCCTTACATATATATTAAATGGGCCATATCTTATGGGCCTTTTATTCATCAGATGGGCCACATAAATGGGCCACACCAATGGGTCTTATGTGCATTGTAATGGGTCAAAACCCGTGGGCCTTGGATTGCATCAAATGAGCTTAACTCATGGGTCTTAAAGGTAATGAATGGGCCACACCAATTGAACCCCATATGTATGTCAAATGGGCCTTAACCCTTAGGCCTTGCATGCATATCAAAGTGGGCCTAAACCCCTAGGCCTTGTATATATCAAATGGGCCTAACCCATAGGCCTTATATAATTAAATGGGCCTAACCCATAGGCCTTATACGAATCCAATGGGCCTACTTCCATGGGCTTTAAAAATGCATCAAATGGGTCCAATCCCATGGGCCTTGGAATACATCAAATGGCCCCATTGCATGGACCTAAGATCCACATCAAAGTGGGCCCTAATGGACTACCACAAACACCTTAAGATGGGCCTCAAACATGCGAAGGTGGGGTCCACTTAGGCTATGGATCTAACTCATTCTTTACTCTCATGCCATAAAATGGCTTTCCAAATGGATGGACGGATTAGATGCAGCACCTGCGTCAATGGTAGGGGCCCACATGAAGGCCCACCATCATGTACATTACAGAATATAATATAATATAATATATATATAGTGTATACAATAATATATACATATATGTATATATACATACATATATATATATATATATATATATATATATAATATACAATATGATATATATATATATATATAGGCACACACATGTGCAATCCCACACATACACACACCCACACGCATGTACCCATGCACCACAGCGGGCCCCACCATTCGTTGGACGGTGGGGGGTGAAACACAAACATCAGGGTGGGTACCACCGTCTGCCTGGACGGTGGGTAATAATACATTCATCACTGTGGGCTCCACGTGGGGCCCACCTAAATGTTTATTATGCCATCCAGACCGCTCATAAGGTCACACGGTCCTGAGTGAAAGGGAAAAACAAAATTTCAGCTTGATCTGAAACTCCCATGGACCCAGAATGGGTTTCAGTGGTAGATGTTCATTCACACTGTTTCATGCGGTGTGGGCCACCTGAGTTCTGGATCCAGCTGAAACTTGGAGGGGGCCCACCTGAGAATGGGACCCACCTCATGAACAGGTTGGATGACAAATAAACATTATGGTGGGGCCCACGGCTGGAGCCGTGGGTCCCTTGCTGGACGCCGCCCGGGCGTTGCACGCGACCGTCCACCCGCTGACGCTGCACGCAGCAGCGTGCTGCCGCTGACAGTGAGGGAGGCAGAGGCTCTGCCTCATCCAAAAATTGGGAAAAACTCATTTTCTTAGGGTTTTTCGAGTGTGGGGTCCGTATAATGAGAATCCACTCCTGCCATAAGATTCCTCACCTCGTAATGAATCCAACAAGTCTAAAGTTTGAATTTTTTTAGTGTTTAGAAAGTAAAATAAAACAAAATAATGAACTTGAATGGTAAGGGTGCAACTCTCTAATGTTATGGCCCACCAGACCTTCCAACCAGCCCCATCTCTTGGCTCAACGCCTAAAACGGGATGGGTAAGAGGAAGGACGGCTTGAATTAGAACTATACATCAAGGTGGGGCGTAAGCAAGTGGACCACCCCAAAAGTCCTCTTCTTTTTTTTTTTATAGGGACGTCCAGCGTTTTTCCACGCTGGACGGTTTGGCCTTCTTATAAAAATACATTGTGGTGGGCCTATTGAAGTGGGCCACCACTGATGGATGATGGGGGTACAACATGCAAGGTGGGCCTCACTTGAAGGACACTTGGACAAAATAAATACCTCAAGGTGGGGTCCATTCAAGTGGGCCACATAAATATAATATATATAAAAAATATGAAGCAGAGAGAGTGAGATAGAGAGTGGGACACGCTTGTGATGGAGGGACCCCGACATTATGGGCCCTCCCTTACAATGAATCATACATCAAGTGGGCCTTAAAGCATGTGGGACCACCGAAATCTAAAATTAACGGTGGAGATCCTTTCCCCACCAACATGGACGGTCTAGATGACCTTTGAAAAGAATATAAACATCATGATGGGGTCCATGGAGAATGGCCCCATCATGGAATGATCATGATGATCCTAGTGGGCCATCGGCCACATCTTAGGGTCCTAAGTGAGATCTAAACCATTGATCGGTTGGCCTCACTTGGCCCATCTCAAAAATAGAAAAAACTAGTATGATCTAACACCCACCGTCTGATCTTCTTGCTCCTAGGGGTTCCTTAGCACCTTAGCTTGGATTTCAATGGAGGAGATGGAGAATGAAAGGTTAAGATGGGGAGATCATGGGATGAAGAGGTGGGCCACACTTAGAGTTTAGGAAGCTTAGAGAAATTCCATACGTATGGAGCTTGGGATTTTTGCTTGAGAGAATGAGATGAGAAAAATGAGAATGAGAGAGAGTGTTGTAGAGAGAGATGGATGGATGGATGAATGATGGTTATGTAAGAAAGTCTTGACATTTGTGGCCTTTTGTGTAAGAGAGGTATGGGAGGTGTAAGAAATCCTTGACTTTTGAAGCCTTTTGTGTAAGAGAGGTATGGGAGGTGAAGACTTTTGTGGTTGCTTGGGAAAAGGGGTGAGAGTGATGTGTACTTGACATGTACTTGACATGTGATGGATTGATGGATGATTGATTGATGTGATTGATGTGACACATCATAGAGATTTTCTTAGATTTCACAACGCGCGGTGTTGCCTCGCACCGAACGTCACTCTACAACTCTTGACCAGGGTATCGCCTCGGAGCGCAAGTCACGGTATCGAAACCACAGCGATGGCGCGGTCGCTATGGTACAGAACTTAGGTCGAGTCGAAACAGGTTGACCTCATATGAATCAGGGTCGCGCGTTAATATCGGTTACGGGTCGAAGGTTGCCGGAATTCGACCGGCAAGATCGCGGAAGTCTACGGAACGGTATGGACCAAGATATGGGTCTTACACATTGTTAGGCCCGTACTTATTGTGTATAGGCCGTCCAGGCCCATCTGCATGGTAAGGATAGTTCATTTCATTATAACATGTTTAGTATAGTTCCATGACTCATAATCATACGCATCATATGTATGCTTGACATGAGAATTGACTGATCATAGCATATGCCTTCAGGCAGGTTGTTTATGGGCTCCCGATTAGGGGGTGCTGCATGACATGAGCGCACGATACGCGCAGGATTTGTTGCATGATTGGATAGTGTGATTCATGCATTTTGCATTGTGTGATATGGTTGTTGTACGCCCTAGCGACATCAGGGCTGTAGCCTCCACAGACGTATTGTGGTTGGCAGGATTGGATACCAGAAATCTTGTTCTATATGGGGTTCTATAGATATCTCTGGATGAAAGTCTCTAAACCCTTATGGTACCAAGAGGTTGCTCCAACATTTACACCGAGTGGGTAGATGAGCGCTGAGTGTCGATTACCAGTTGGCTGTGCTCTCCACTGTGTCGTGGTCGGTTGGAAGGGGGTACGGCCTTACCCGCCCGAGAGTAGGGGGCAATGCTAGGCTGAGTTTGACCAGCTCAAGGAATGGGTCCACTATCGACGAGTCGCGCCCGATATTGGTAGACGGATAGTGAGGTCTCTTCCATTTATCTTATTACGCGTGATGTGGCGGCAATCTGGTTTAGAGTGTACTAGACCCCGGTGATATCCCATATTTGAGCTGTATTGATATGTGGACATAGATGAGGATCTGTATGCTTGAGTTACATTGCACATCGCATGGCCTTGGGATGGCCGATACTATTCATGTCTTGCATCGCATAGCCTTGGTACGACTCATAATATTATGGTTCCATCTGCATATTCCGTATCACTCTGATATTGCATGATCATATTACTACCTTGCGCATACACTTTAACCACCCTCTAAGCTTTCTATAAGCTTATGCACGACCGTTGCGTGCAGGTGACGTTGGTTCGCAGCAACGCTGAGGCAGGAGCACGTTGCGTTGTGGATCATTTTGGAGTTTTTATTCTTTACCATTATATTTCCCTTTATGCTCATTGTACTTATAAAGTTTTTGATCATAGTGGAAATGTAATGGAGTTCTTGGTTGTTGTTTGTGGGTTATGCCTTTGGTTATGCTTATTACGAATCATACTTACGTTGAAAATCCTCCTCGTAGCATCCCAGGATTGGAACCTGGCAAATGGGTGCTAGGAGCCGAGAATGGGGTTCTACGGAGGCTGTCGGCACCGGATTCGGCGATCGGGAATTTTGTAAACCCGGTTTCTGAGTTTGCGGCATGACAAAAACTAGGCGGCTCCTCCACCCTTTGGATCTGCTCTTTGAAACCTAATTTGTATGTAGAACTCCTTAAACAACCCATATTTATAGCTTTAGTCCGACTGTCTTTAAAAACTACCTCAAATTTACACACTCTGCGTAACACTTTTGATGTCATCAAATAGACTTCGATGCCATTGAAGGAAGAATTCCAATTTGAATTGGATTTGAAAGTCGTACCCTTTTGCGTTGCATTGGTTGTTGATTCCATCGAACGTCCCTTCGAGTCATTGAAAAGTGTCCAGAATGTTCCAGCAAGTTGCTCAAGTATTCTTCAAAAATCTTAATCCCATCATATGCTCTTCAATTCCATCGAACAGAGTTTCGATGAATTGAACATGTAGTTGATGCCATCGAGAAAAGCACCAATTAGTCTAGTAACCAAACTTAATTTTTATGTAAGTTTCGATGCAATCAATCAGGTCTTGATGCCATCGAACACTTACTTCAATTCCATTGAAAGATGTTCGATGTCATTGACAATGAAAATTCAGATTTCTGGATTTCTGTACTTTGATCTATCGAATTTTCTTCCTTCTTCACTTAGTTTCCTTGAATCTTAACGTCTTGAAATCTTCAATCTTAGTCTCCTAAGATCCCTCCCCTACCTTAGTGATTCTTGAGCATCAAATTCATGCTTTTAGTATTCATTTCATTCTAAGCTCTCAGATTCATCTCGCAAGACAAACATGTATAAAATATACTAATTAAGCATTATCATGTTCATAAAACTAAGATATAAATAGGGGAAAATATGTAATATTTGATACTTAACAAGGATAAAAAGGAAATAGATAGTTATTGTAAAATAAGGATTTAATAAATAACAATCTTCAAGAAGGCTAATGTACAAGGTTTTATCACACCTTAAGGTGTGGTCTATTCGACGTAACCTAAACTTAGCCCGAAAACTCACCTGAATTGACTTGGTAGGTGCAACGACCACCCATCCTTCCTTTCTCTTATCCCATGTTAGAATGTCGAGCTAGGCCTGGACCAGGCCCAAACCCAACTTGACTCAGTTGGACTCAGTTTCAGCTAAGTCAACTTGATAGCCACTAAGACTCTAGGTACTCTCCAACTCTTTCCTTCCCCTTTATCTTCCTCTCTGTTCTTTTCTTTCTTCTCCTTCTCCCTCTTTTCATTGCCTAAAGGCCCAGTAAAGGTCGAGGCCGAGTCGAATCAGACTCAACTCGGTAGCCAGAGATTAACTCAGTTGGACCCACTACAACTAACCCTCTTCTGTTCTTCTTCTTACTCTCTGTTCAGGAGGCTAGACAGGACCCTGGACTCGACCCAGAGTCAGAAGGCCTGCCGAGTCAAGCCCTTAACTCGATGTGGTGACTCGGCAGTGAGTCGTGGTGTAGCATAGGCGCACTCTCTCTCTCTCTCTCACCCTCTTTCTTCTTTCCTTCTCCTCTCTCTCTCTCTCTCTCTCTCTCTCTCTCTCTCTCTCTCTCTTATTGAAGTTCCAGGGATGCCTGGACTAGACGTAGTGGGTTAGAAGGTCCATGACTCGGACAATGACCCACAAGGCAACTCTTGCACTTGACAAAAGTGCAACGCCAACCCCCCCCCCCCCCCCCCCCCCTCTCTCTCTTTATCATTTTTTTGGGGATGACTGCCTTAGAAAAAAGTGAGCTCTTATAGACTCCATTAATCCACTCATAGACGCTCCATAACCAACTAATTGTTGGATTAGTGGCAGCCTGCAACGATTTAGCTCGGACGCCACACGACAATTTTCGTGTGAACCTTAGATCTGACTCGATCACAAACACTGCATGGCTGGCATTCATTGTTCTAGATAGTCATATGGTGCTATGGGCCACCAGATGGACGTTTTAGACCAGCAAATGGGGCCCACTGAAAGGTGGTGTGTTTTTTGAAGAATCGAAGGAGATGACATCCTCATTAATGGTAGATCCGGATCCGTTGGATGATCTGGCGATCTGGGGCACATGGATGGTTTGGATTTGACTATTGGACACTGTAAGACTCACCAGATGGACATTTATTAACATCTTTGCTTAATGGGCTTGGGTTTGAGTTACGGTAATAGCAGGAGGAAAAACTTGAGCCATAGCTAGGAAAAACCCTAGTTTGGAGGGCTCAGATGGATTACAATGGATAGCTGGGATGCTGCAGGAGCCATTGCACGAGAGGTTTCCAGCTCGACACTGACACAGTTTCCATTTTTCGAAGGATCAACTGCACATAGTCTGGTTTGTGCCGGTGTTTGTGGGCACACGTATGTGCTAGCCATGGGGTGGAACCACCACGCTTTTGGTCAGCCTCGGGTTCCCTACAAGATGGACGGATTGGATCATCCCAACAAATGAGTGTGGTGGGCTGTGAGCGGATGAAAATGGACCCTGTTTGTTCACTGCACGTGAGAAAACTTCTGCTTTCCTACCGTTTTTATCGGGTCAAACCCGATTGACCAGGTTTCCTGGTCCGGTGCGGCACAGATGTACACCCTCTGGCTGTACTCACGAGGATCATGTGGGGCCTATAGATATAAGACCCGTATCCTAATCTGTACTGTTTCATCGCTTCTCACGATCCTTCTCGTCAAATTCTGGCAACCCGCGACCTGTAGTCGACGTTGCGCACGACTGTGAGACGTATCCTATACATTTGAGTCGACTTAATTCGAGACTTGTATCCTTGCGACCGCACCGTCGTCGCGGTTCCAACGCCGCAACTCACGCACCGATCCGATACCCAGACGATGAGATGCGGACGCGCGTTCAGTTTGAGAAAAAACACCGCGCGTTGCAAATCTCAAGAGAATCTCTACAAAGTGTCAAATCATCAATCACTTTATATCAAGTACAAGCACCCATGCTTCCTTTCTCCACAAGTCAAGCAACCACCAAAGTCAACTAACACATCACCTCACCCATCACTCACATCCATCAACCATCACCCCATCACTCCTCCTTACATCCCATCTCCCTCTCTCTTTTCTCACACCACTCCCAAGTAAGGAGAGAGCACTCCAACGTCTAAGCCTTCCCATGGAGAGAAGTGCATGTGTGAGGCCCACTTCCCACTCCTAAATCTCCCATCCTAGCCATCTATTTCCCATCTCCACCATCAAAGTGAAGCTCTAGGAGACCGGCTATCCAACAGACCAAGAAGATCAAGTGGTAGGTGTTTCCATAAGCTAGATTTTTATATTTCTATGATGGGCCAAGTGAGGCCCACTGATCAATGGTGTGGATCTCATTTTGGGACCCTAAATGTGGCCAATGGTCCACTTTGATTCAAGATCAATCCATGATGGGGCCATTCTCCATGGACCCCCATCATGATATTTAATTTCTTTACATAAATGGTCATCTAGACCATCCATTTCGGTGGAGAAAGGATCTCCACCGTTGATCTTTTATTTGGAAGGCTCATATGCAATGGGACCCATTGATGTATGTTTGGATGGTTGAAACGGAGGGCCCATAGTGTCGGGGTCCCTCCATGCACGTGTGTCACTCTCTCTCTCTCTCTCTCTCTCTCTCTCTCTCTCTCTCTCTCTCTCTCTCTCTCTCTCTCTCTCTCTCTCTCTCTCTTTCTTTTTCCTATTTCATGAGGTGTCATGGCCGTATGGCCCACTTGGATGGACCCCACCTTGAGGTAAGTATTTTATCCAAGTCATCCATGAGTGAGGCCCATCTTATATATATATTATACTCACACCAGCCATCATATGGTGGCCCACCTAAATAGGGCCCACCTTGAATGCATTGTGACGCCCAAAAACGTCCAGCGTCTGGACATTGTTGGGAGAAAACACAAATATGAGCTTGGATTCTTAAGCTCATGGGGTGGGCCACCCATATAGGCCCCACCTTGATGTATGTATTCAATCCATGCCGTCCATCCCTTTCCTCATATTATTTTAGGCGTTGAGCCAAAATATGAAACTGATCCAACTTTATAGTGGGCCATGGTGTTGAAAATAGTATCAATACCATTGAAATCCTTCCAGATTTCTTTTTACACGATGAAAGAGGCCCGATATTGGACTCATTGGATTCGTTGTGGGTTGTAGAATCCAATGGCAGGAGTAGATTCTTCAGACGTGGGCCCCACACGATAAAAACCCCAGAAAATGGGTTTTCAAAAAAAAAAAAACACTACACAGCAGCAACTGCTGCTGTGTCAGATGCTGGCTGCGTCAGTGGCTGGCGGACGGTTGGGCAGGACCCACGGCTCCAGCCGTGGGCCCCACAATGGTGTATATATGTCATCTAACCCATTCATAAGGTGGGCCACTTTCTAAAGTGGGCCCCCTCCAAGTATCAGCTCAATCCAGATCTCAGGTGGCCCACACCACACGAAAAAGTGTGAATTGAACTTTACCATTGAAAATTTTATAGGGCTATAGAAGTTTTGGATCAAGTTGAAATTTGTTTTTCCTATTCATTCAGGTCTGAGTGACCTTATTAACGTGTTGGATGGAAAATAAATGTTATGGTGGGCCCCACATGGGACCCACAATGATGTATGTGTTTTTCATCCACCGTCCAGGCGAACGGTGGAGTTCCCTGTGATGTTGCCACCATCTAGTGGACGGTGGAACCCCTTTTGATGTATGTGTTTTATAAAGCCATCCAGCCACCTGGCTTAGCGCTGGACGGTGTGTGGACCCCACCTTTGATGCATGTATTACATCCATGTCGTCCAACCTTTATGTGCCCCCCCCCCCCCATGATGCATGTGTTGCATCCAACCATCCAGACATTTTGAAAACTCGTCTTAAGGCATGAGAATAAAAATAAGATAGATCGGACCCCACCTTGTGTATGTATGAGGTCCATTTTGATCTATCTGTGGCCGTCCATTGAGGCCCACCATGGTATATGTATTAAGGCCCATTTTGATGTATTCTAAGGCCCATGGGACTAAGCCCATTTGATATATAAAAAGCCCATGGGACTAAGCCCATTTGATGTACATGGGGCGCAAATGGAGTGGCCCATTTAGTATATTTAAAACTCATGAGTGTAGGCCCATCTGATATATTTCAAGGCCCAAGTTGTGAGGCCACTTTGATGTATTTCAAGGCCCATGGGTCATTGACCATTGCAATGTACATAAGGCTCATTGGTGAGGCCCATTAATGCAACCCATTTGATGAATGTGAGGCCCATGTAATATGACCCATTTGATATATCTAAGGCCCATGGATCGAGGCCCAACGGATGTCCTTAGGGTCCATTGCAATGTACGTTTCTCATGGTTCATGAAATGATATTTATGACAGGTCGTGCCTAGGGAACAATGTTGGTTTGACGTCCACATTGTATGTACAATGTTGGTTAAATGTCCTCATTGTAACTCTCCTTGGGGCCCATGGATAGGCCCACACTCGTTGCTATTCATCGCTTTATAACATGCTTAGTATAATTCTATGACTCATGCCCATACGCATCATATGTATGCTTGATATGAGTAGTGACTGATCATAGCATACGCCGTTGGGCAGTCCATTTACGGGACTCATTATGAGATAGAGTGCCCTACATGATCGCGTAGTACACGCTGGATTTCTACATGATTTGACGTGTGATTCATGCATCTCGCATATGTGTGACCTGATCACTGCACGCCCTAGCGACATCGGGGCCGTGGCTCCACAGGTATATCGTGGATGGCCGTATTAGATACCGAAAATACTTGTTCTAGCACTATGGGCACTTAGGATGTCCTTGGGTGAAAGTCTCAAAACCTTTTTGGTACCATGAGATGCTTCAACGTCTAGACCGAGTGGATACACGAGCGTCCGAGTGCCGAATACCAGTAGGCCGCGTCTCCCACTGTATCGTGGTCAGTTGGAAGGGGGTGTGGCCTTATCCACCTGAGTGAGGGGGTTATAAGCTAGGCTGAGTTTGACTAGCTCGCAAATGAGTCCGCTATCGACGAGTCGGGTAGGTATTGGCAGACTACTGGTCAAGCGGATAGTGAGGTCTATTCCGCTTTCTTGACTGTGCAGCTAGGGAGTTGGCAGTCACTGTGAAGTGTATTAGACCCCGGTGATATCCAGAGAGGAACTATACTGATATATGTACTTGATGAGTACCGACTTTCTTGGATTGCATTTCGCATATGACATTCGGCTATGTAGGCCTTGCATTGCATCGGTGTGGCTGATGACATTCATATCTCGCATCGCATGACCTTGGTATGGCCGATAGCATTCATGCCTTGCATTACATAGCCTTGGTATGGTTGATTTTATTCATGGACTTACCGCATACTTCCGCATTACCTGATATTGTACACTCGGCGTTTGCCTTGCGCACACACTTACACCACCCTCTAAGCTTTTGTAAGATTATGCACGATAGTTGCGTGCAAGTAGCGTTGGACAGCAGCAGCGCTGACACAGGAGCACGTATCAGGACCTTTTAGAGCCTTTTGACCACCTTGTATTTCCCTTTCCGCATTGTACTTAAAATTTTTAATATAGTGGATATGTGGTGATGTTGTTTTGTGACTTGGTTATGCTTGTGGTTATGCTCCATTACAAAAAACAAATTCATTCTGAAAATCCTCCTTGTAGGATCCCAGGATCGGAATCTGGTATTTGATTATCAGAAGCCGAGAATGGGGCACTACGGAGGCTGTCAGTACTGGGTTCGGCAATCGGGATTCGTGTGAATTCGATTTTCGGATTCGGGGCATGACAATAGAGATGTTTTGAAGGATCTAGACCATCCACTCCTTTACTTTTAGCTCAATTTAGGACCCGATCGAAGGGATTAGGAAGATCCAAGGTTTAGGTGAGCCACACTTTGTGATTTGAGGCCTTTAATCGTAGGTTTTCATCAATCCAACGGTTAGATTTCTTATAGACTTGATCACCACTTATCCAAAGGGTTCTAGGGGTCCAAGGACCACCCACCTAATGATTTAGGACTGGATTTGAGACCCAATCCTTAAAGTCTAGTCATGCGTCATTCACACCTGTTTCTAATGTTGATGATTGATGGATTTTTACTAATCTAACAATCAAATTGTCTATAGATTTGATATTCAGGTTTCATATGGATTCCTAGTTAGTTTTATAGGGAACTTAATGGTGGTTTAAGTGTTAATTAGTCAGCTTGTATGTTTTATGTGTGAGTCACCCTCTAAGTTATTAAGGATGCATTGAACGGTGGATGGTGTGACTTAAGATATCATATTTGTGGCACATGGTATACTTTTAGAGTGACGTGATGACTCATCTTGAGAATTTAGTGGATGGATGGATTGGTCCTCATGGGAACACCTGAGTATCGAAAAGTACATGGTATTATAGCTAGTTCCTCGGCCAATTGAAACATATTCGTTGGTGATCTGGAGGCATTCACACAGAGTAGATGGCAACAGATCCATATTAGTAAGAAGGTTGTATGTCCTTCATACTCGATTGGGCCTTCATGTTTACAGTAAGCGATCATGAAATGGGAATAGGCCTTGCTAGCCTTGTTGCTGAAGCGTCTTTTTTTATAATGAGTGAACCTTGGAAAACCTACTCCAAAAGGAAGAAGTTGGGTAAGAGCACAAACATCTAAAATTATCAGACTCATGGGGCCGCATCAAGGAAGAAAGTTTTTGTTGATGAATTTTAGAATGTTGATACTGTAGTGAGGAGTGGGGGATCTAGTGCGTAATCATACAATGAAAATTTGATGTATTCATAATGTTGATATCCTTTTAAGAAGCCTCATATTGTTTAGTATTACGGTTAAACCAATCGCGCCATCCTAGCAAGAGTTTCAGCTAGGATCGTGAAGTTTTTAGGGCATTAGAAGTATCGGGAATCAATTGGGACTAAATTAGCATGTTCTCGCCATGGCATTTTGGGAAGAAACGGTCCATTGGGCAGATCTCATCAACTTTGATTTCAGTAAAGAAGGCTGGGCCAAGGCAGTAATAATCATTGAGTGATGATATGAAGATGGTCTCGTTAATGAGCTTTTGGGAAAGGCATAATATATGTATTAGATCATCTTGCTGAGAGGTTGGAGAGATGGAGGATGAGGAAGCAACCATTGCTGGAATGAGAGAGTTAGGGTTTTGAAAATAAAGAAATGGGAAAGAAAGCTTGAGAAACTCGAAAACGTGTGTAAATGGGGTTTATATCGGTCGAAATTGGGTGCATTAATTAGGGTGTAATCATGATTTCGTATGGTACAACTCTTATGCAAGCGTCACCACGGGAATAACTCTCTATTCAAAGAAGAAATTCATTCGAAATTTTATTGGTCATGTGTAGTAAATGAAGCATTGCCATGTGGCCTAAAGAACAATCGCATTTATGAGGGGTCACATGTTGCTTTCACCTTTTACCAAAGGCGAAGTGGCATGGGGGGTAATGTTGTACCCTATTTTTGTCTATTCCTATGAGATCTAATCAGAGGAGGAAAAATGTAATTTTCTAAGAGTTTCCTGGTGTATTTGAGATTTGCGGAGATATCCGAAGAGGATTTTGTTGTGATCAGCTGGCGTCTATCGAGCGATGCCACCTCATCTACAAAGCAAGGGTGGCTGAGCGGAATGTGGTCAAGTTGATAAGGAAACTTAGAGTGGTTATAAGATATATGACAGACTAAAAAGAAGAGCTCCAGAAGGTCAGTAGTGCTAAAACAGTTATAGCAACCGTCTGTAGGAAATGTCTAGATGGTTAGTTTGAAGCTATAAATAATAATGAAATACATCAGAAGAAGGGGTCTTATACCAACCAAACCGAATCAAAATATATCATTCAATTACTTTATGCTCCTAACCATTATATGTCATTTACATTCCTTAGTGTAATTTGTAGCAGTAATCAAGTAGTTGTTAACCTTAACATTATCTGTCATTTAAATTCCTTAGTATAATTTGTACCAATAATCAAATATTTGTTAACATTAGCTATAATTTGAGTCTATGCTCATATGCTGGATTCATTTTGAGTATCAAGCAAATTCTCTATCCAAATATGCGTTCTGCATTTGTTTTCTGCAACAGACTGTAAGATTTTTTATTTTTTTTTATCTGTACTGCAAAAGGTCATTTCCTATGGAAGCCAGAGGTGTAATCCATTTTCAAAATATGAACCCCCACCCTCTAATAATTGCTTAATTATCTTAAGTAAAATTGTGCAAGTGGTTGAAAACGTGACCAATCTTATTTGATCTTTGTCACAAGCGATCGATTTCCTACCTACCTATCATGGCACTTGAGGTCGTAGTTATTTGGTTTGAAATAAAGTACATATTCAATTCTAACACGCCCACACAAATCACGTAAATGAAGTTGAAACGAAAAAGGGACAACAACAAAATAATGTCTATAGCATGGCCCATCTTTGTTGCGTGTGGCAGCTGCTCACAGTGGGACGCTCTTGATTTCTCACAAAAATTAAGGAGGGCCCACTTAACTTGGCCACCTAACTTGGGAGCACAGGAAAATAGTCCATGTGCGGGGAAAACATCAACCTCTCTCTCTCTCTCTAAACAGGGAAATCGTATCGTTAAGTCAACCTCACAGCAAGGTTCTCATTTGGTGGAGCTATGTGGCCCCACTATGTGTATCAGACATCCACACCGTTCATTTGGTGGGTCCCCTCTTGTTCATTGGATATCCTAAAAATCAGCCATATCTAGAATTCAAGTGGGCCACATTATCTGGAATCGTGTGAAATTATGCTTAAAATATCTAAAAGCATTTGTTAGGGCTTGGGTTTGGGATACATATGAAATTTGATGTGACCCATCATCCAAGTGGAACACACACAGTGGATAGGCTGAATTTTTAAACCACATCTAATCCGGCCATATGAACAATCATAAAGGTTTCAATGGGTTTGGTACCCCTCTCAACTGTTGTCTATAGCATGGCCCATCTAAGTCCTATATTAGCCTGATTGGTAGGTCCGTGGCCCGCCATGTGATGGGTTTTTGACCCATCTTTGACCGGTCGAGAGCCCTGCTCGACCGGTCGTGGGTCGTTACTCGACCAATCGTGGGTTGCACGACTCAAAGTCCAACGAGTGCAGACTAATTTTTCAGGGGTGCTCGACCAGTCGTAGGTGGTCCATGACCAGTCGTAGGTGGCGGTCGACCGGTCGTAGGTGTCGGTCGACCGGTCGTGGGTGGCACTCGACCGGTCGTGGTTACACAGTTTTGTTCCGTGATTTTGTGTGGATTTCGTGTCGCAAGTCCTTTCGCAACCGGGATGCGAAAGAGAGTTTCCTAAAACTATAAAAAGGGATTCCTAGGGTTTTCTAGGTATGATGAAGAGTGATAGAAAAACACAAGAGGGTTATCAAAAGGTGTGTGAGAGAGATAGAGAAAGAGAGAGAGGAAGCTTATAGAAGCGAGGTTATGTTCGTGGACGTGATCTACGGTGCAATCTATATCTCAGCACTCTTACGTCCTCGTAATCGGTTAGATCTCTTAGTTTTTCTTTTATTCTCTTACTGTTCATCCGCTCCTACTTGAGTGAAGAAGGTTGTAACGTTCTGCTTAATAGTGGATTGTTGATCTGGATGAGGTCCCGTGATTTTTACCTCTTTGAGGGTTTTCCACGTAAAAATCTCTTGTGTGGTGTGTGATTGTTGCTTTGATTTGTTTCATTGTTATTATTATCCCATAATTCTGGTCTATTTAGGAGGTTAGATCATAAGGTTTTGTGCAAGGCCCCCAACAAAGTGGTATTAGAGCGCTAAGTTCATTGAACGGGTAGGATTGGTTTGGAATTATGGAAGGTGGCTCATCAAGGATGATCAGCCTCAATGGTTCTAACTAGACCATATGGAAGGCTAAGATGGAGGACTTGCTTTATTACAAGGACCTATATTCTCTAATTTTAGGTATATCAGCCAAATCCAAGGATATGACTAATGATGATTGGAAGAAGTTGGACCGAAAGGCGGTGGGATTTATTAGACAATGGCTGGATGATTCTGTATTCCACCATGTGTCTACGGAAACCTCAGCCGCTAGCCTATGGCTGAAACTACAGGGACTGTATGAGAGGAAGACAACCGGTAATAAAAAATTTCTGATAAGGCGACTTTTGAATCTCAAGTTTAAGGATGGTGGTTCTGTGGCCGAGCACATGAATGATGTCAGTAATATATTGAACCAGCTCTCCTCTATGAAGATGGTCCTGGATGATGAATTGCAGGCTTTGCTTCTGCTTAGTTCATTACCTGACAGTTGGGAGACATTAGTGGTGTCTCTAAGTAACTCCGCGCCAGACGAAAAGATATCCATGGAACAGGTTACTAGCTGTCTCTTCAATGAAGAGACAAGGTGGAAGTCTCAGGGGTCTACTCAGTAAGAGGCACCTGTGACATAGGAATGGGGGAGAAGAAAGAACAAGAAGGGCGGGAAGGCTTGAGATAAATCAAGAGACAAGTCAAGTAACAGAAAAGATATTAAATGTTGGAATTGTGGCAAGAAGGGCCACTATAAGCATGAATGTTGTAAGGCTAAGAACGACAAGAAAGGAAAAGGAAAGGAGAAGGAAGATGAATCAGATTCTACTGCGGTCGCTTCAGATGGCAACGTTATAGTTATTCTTTCTGCAGACCATGATGTATGTCTCACGGCTATGAGTCAAGACACCGACTGAGTGATAGACTCGGGGGCTTCTTTTCACACGACTCCACGCAAGAATTTCTTCACAAGCTACAAGTCAGGCGACTATGGGACCGTGAAGATGAAAAATTCTGGCATATCAAAGATCGTAGAGGTCGGTGATATTTGTGTGAAGACCTATCGTAGAGGAAAGAAGTGTTGCACCCTATACAAGGCAAGTGTCAGTGTATGCAAGGGTGGGTTGAACGCAGCGGAAGATTCAACTATAAACATGTGGCATAGGCGTCTAGGTCATATGAGTGAAAAAAAGGGCTTCAACTACTAGCGAGGAAGCGGCTTCTTCCAGACGTGACAGGTACACCTCTCAAAATCTGTCTTGATTGTTTATCAGGGAAACAACATAGATTTTCATTTGTTAAAACTGCTTCTCATGTTAATAAAGTGCATGCATTAGATTTAGTTTATTCTGATGTCTGTGGTCCTATAAGGACAAAAATCTTGGGTGGGGCATTGTATTTTGTTACTTTTATAGATGATGCATCTGAGAGGGTTTGAGTTTATGCTTTGAAATCCAAGAACGAGGTCTTTGGTGTGTTTAAGTTATTTCATGCTATGGTCGAGAGAGAGACAGGTAGATCATTGAAGTGCATCCGCACTGACAATGGTGGTGAATACACTAGCGACTTTCATGAGTACTGCAAGTCCCTGGATATACGGCATGAATAAATGATTCTCAATACCCCCCAGCATAATGGTGTAGCTGAGTGAATGAATTACACCGTTGTTGAGAGAATCAGATGCATGTTATCCCACGAGAAGTTGCCCAAGATATTTTGGGGAGAAGCAATGCACACGGCGGTGTATTTGATAAACAGATCTCCATTAGCCCCGTTGAATGGAGAAGTGCCCGAGAAGGTGTGGATTGGACAAGATCCATCGTACAGTCATCTGAGGGTGTTTGGATGCAGGACATCCGTTCACGTACCAAAGGACGAGAGGTCTAAGCTCGATATGAAGATCAAGTAGTGTGTGTTCTTAGGGTATGATGATGAAAAATTCTATTACAGATTGTGGGATCCGACTGAGAGGAAGCTCGTCAGGAGCAGAGATGTGGTTTTCTTTGAAGATCATTGTATTGAAGCCATTGGTAAGCTCGAGAAGAACCAGCCTAGTTCAGGTGAGCTAGAAGACATGGATCTAGTTATTCCTCTGGTGGTGCCTGATAACGGGGGAGTACAATAACGTGTAGAGGACAAGGGAGTTCCTTCAGAAAATGGACCAGGAGAGCAGCCCCCACTTGATCCACCTGTTGAGCCACATGTGAGGAAGTCATCTAGGGACAGACAGTCGTCTAAGAGGTACTCACCGCATGAGTACATTATGCTGACTGATGGGGGAGAACCAGAAGATTATTCTAAGGCCCTAGCCGACGAGTATAAGGAGCAGTGGTTGAAAGTTATGCAAGAGGAGATGGAATCCTTTTATAAGAACCGCACCTATGACATGGTGAAACTGCCTAAGGGCAAGAAAGTTCTAAACAACAAGTGGGTGTTCAGAAAGAAGGTTGAGCAGAAGAATTCACAGACGAGGTTTAAGGCCAGACTTGTGGTAAAAGGGTTCAGTTAGAGGAAAGGCATGGACTTCGAGGAAATATTCTCACCAGTGGTGAAGATGACATCCATACGGGTGTTGCTTGAGTTGGTGGCTAGCATGGATATGGAGATAGAGCAGTTGGACGTTAAAACTTCTTTCCTCCACGGTGACCTGGAAGAAGAGATCTACATGCACCAACCAGAGGGGTTCGAAGTCAAGGGCAAGAAGCATATGGTGTGTAGGTTGAGGAAGAGTTGTATGGGCTAAAACAAGCTCCATGGCAATGGTACAAGAAGTTCGATTCGTTCATGTTACAGCACGGGTATGACAGAACGGAGTCGGACCACTGTGTGTTCACACGCAAGTTCTCAGATGGTGATTTCATAGTTCTGCTCTTATACGTTGATGACATGCTCATCATGGGAAAAGACATCAAGAAGATCGACAGGCTGAAACAGGAGTTGGGCAAGTCGTTTGTGATGAAAGACTTGGGCCCGGCTAAACAGATCCAAGGAATGGAGATAACCCGTGACAGAAGCAACAAGAAGCTTTGGTTGTCACAAGAACGGTATATTGAGAAAGTCCTATAGCGGTTCAATATGAATGCAGCGAAGCCGATCAATACTCCACTGGATGGTCACTTCAGATTGAGCAACAGGCAGTGTCCCAAGACGAAGGTAGAGGTGGAAGAGATGAAGAAGATACCCTATGCGTTAGTTGTAGGAAGTTTAATATATGCTATGGTATATACACGCCCAGACATAGTATATGCGGTTGGTGTTATCAGCCGGTATCTTACCAATCCTGACAAAGAACATTGGGCAACAGTGAAATGGATATTACGGTATTTAAGAGGCTCATTTAGGTTGAGCCTATGCTATAGTGATGGAAAACCTATGATAGAGGGCTACACAGATGCAGATATGACAGGTGACATAGACTCCAGGAAGTCTACATCGAGGTTCATGTTCACGTTTGAAGGGGAAGCGGTTTCTTGGCAGAGTAAGTTACAGAAGGTCGTATCATTGTCGACAATAGAGGTCGAGTACATTGCAGTCACAGAGACATGTAAAGAGATGCTTTGGATGAAGAGGTTCCTACAAGAACTTAGCCTAAGGCAAGAGAAGCATGTGGTCTATTGTGATAGTCAGAGTGTTATACACTTGAGCAAGATTCCAAGTCAGCATTCCAAGTCAAAGCACAAAGAGATTCGGTATCACTGGATCAGGGATACTTTGGAACAGAAGGTATTACAGCTTGAGAAGGTCCACACGGACGATAATGGATCAGACATGATGACCAAGGCTTTGCTCAAGGGTAAATTTGAGGTTTATAGAAACCTGGCTCGCTTAAAGAAGGAGGATCCCTCCCGGGTCAAAAAGGGAGAGATTTGATGGGTTTTTGACCCGTCTTTGACCGGTCGAGAGCCCTGCTCGACCGGTTGTGGGTCATTGCTCGACTTGTCATGGGTTGCACGACTCAAAGTCCAGCGAGTGCGGACTAATTTTTCAAGGGTGCTCGACCGGTCGTAGGTGGTACACGACCGGTCGTAGGTGGTGCTCGACCAGTCGTGGACTCCACACGACCGGTCGTAGGTGACGGTCGACCAATCATGGGTGGCACTCGACCGGTCGTGGTTACGCAGTTTCGTTCCGTGATTTTGCACGGATTTCGTGTTGCAAGTCCTTTCACAATCAGGATGCAAAAGGGAGTTTCCTAAAACTATAAAAAAGGGTTCCTAGGATTTTCTAGGTATGATGAAGAGTGATAGAAAAACACAAGAGGGTTATCAAAAGGTGTGAGAGAGAAAAAAAAAAAAAAGAGAGAGGAAGCTTGTAGAAGAGAGGCTATGCTCGTGGAGGTGATTTACAGTGCAATCTATATCTCAGCGCTTCTACGTACTCGTAATCGGTTAGATCTCTCAGTTTTTCTTTTATTCTCTTATTGTTTATCCGCTCCTGCGTGAATGAAGAAGGTTGTAACGTTCTGCTTAATAGTGGATTGTTGATCTGGACGAGGTCTCATGGTTTTTACCTTTTTGAAAGTTTTTCACGTAAAAATCTCTTGTGTGGTGTGTGATTATTGCTTTGATTCGTTTCATTGCTATTATTATCCCATAATTCTGATTTTTTTGGGAGGCTAGATCCTAAGGTTTTGTGCAAGGCCCCTAACACCATGAAGGGTGCCTGATTGATGGGTGGATGTCCGTAACACATTATGTTGGACCCACGGAGCTGGACCTGGTAAATATATATTCTGTATTATTTTGTTTTTATGAGTTTTTGGTTCCGTTATATTTGTAGCTTTTACGGAATGCTAAAGTATATTAATTTCAAATCACCAATTCAATTCGACGGCTAATAATTGGCGACTTAGGCTGCAGCCTAGGTTAGGACTGAGTCCTGTTGTTTCATTTTTATTATTATAAATAAAATAAAATAAAAGAATATAAAAACAAGAGGAAAAGTTTGACCAGTAGACTGACGCGGGGTGGAAGTTGCCGATTGATGTCCGATTTCGAAGAAAGTCAGACAAACGGCCGTCCACCTTCCGTTGGAAAATCCCCGCGTACAAAATGTCCTTGTTCAAGAGCCAGCATCCGTTGAAATACCCTTCTTCATCTTTCACTTTCTTATTCATCATCTTCGCTTCTTTCGTACCCAATAAGAAGACCACGTTTTCTAGAAACTCGTTGAAATAGCCAATCAACAACATAACCATTTGATTCCTTCCTTACCTGCCCTCGTGTATATTTATTTATTTTTTCCTTCCTTCTTCATATACGTGTTGTTTGTTTATCCACAGAGACATTGTCTAATCCTCAGAAGAAACACAGAGAGAGAAATGGCAACCTCCCAACTCATCTTCATTTTCACAGCAGCGATCTTGTGGGCATCAGTTTCCAGCCATCCAGGCCTTAATACCAGCGGCGGGTGGGAGTCTTTCCGGAATTTTTCGGGTTGTCACACGGGCGATCACGTCAGTGGCCTATCAAGCCTCAAGAAATACTTATATCACTTCGGCTACATCCCCACCTCTCCTCCTTCCTCCAATTTCTCTGATGACTTTGACGATGCCTTCCATAACGCCCTCCTTACGTACCAGCACAACTTCAATCTCAACACTACAGGCATCCTCGATTCCCTAACCTTAGACCAGATGGTCCGTCCCAGGTGTGGCGTTGCTGATGTTATCAACGGCACCTCTACTATGAACTCGGGTAGATCGAAGAATAAGAACGAACGCAGGCTCTACACCTTTTTCCCCGGTACCCCCAAATGGCCCTCTTCCAAGCGTGAACTGACTTACGCCTTCTCGACGCAGAACCTGGTCATCCAAATCCAGGTCATGCGGACCATCTTCCGCCGCGCGTTCGACCGCTGGGCCGCAGTCACCCAGCTGACCTTCACGGAGATAGACTCCTATATCACAGCCGATTTGAGGATCGGATTCTTTTCAGGAGATCACGGTGACGGCGAGCCGTTCGATGGGGTGCTGGGGACATTGGCGCACGCCTTCTCTCCAACCAACGGGATGTTCCATCTGGATGCTGCTGAGAATTGGGTGGCGGACGGAGACGTAACGACCAGCAGCAGTAGATCAACGGCGATAGATCTGGAATCGGTGGCCGTGCACGAGATCGGGCATCTGTTGGGGTTGGGACATTCGTCGGTCGAGGATGCGATCATGTTCCCCACGATATCTGCAGGGAGCAGAAGGGTGGAGCTGGCTGCCGACGACATACTAGGGGTTCAGGAATTGTACGGGAGCAACCCCAATTTCAACGGTACGTCGTCCTCCACTTCTGAGCAGGAGAGGGATGCATCCACCAATGGTGGGACGGCGAGGGTTTTGACCGGCGGGGCCCACGTCGTGATGCTGTGTTGTTTCTTGGGCTCGCTATTCTTATACTAGTTTTGGTGTCATGCGGTTGTGGCTGTAAATAATTGGAGCAGGACATTCATTTGTTACATTTATTCGGCTACTGCACTTTCCGAGGGCTGATTTTTATTTTATATTTATTTTCTTCGTGTATGTATCATATACATACGCCGGATGGATATTATAGTGATACAGGCAGGCTGTCCTGTGTTTGTTTATGTATTGACATTTTTTTCTTTTGAGTGCGGATCATCTGCCTCCTGGAGGCAGGAACTCTCTGCCTCCAGCGTTTTCATTGGTCAGCGTCATTGTAAGTGCCACGTCATTAAAAATTTTAAATATATTAAAAAAATACATTTAATAAGAAATATAATGGAGACGTTAAGCGAAAGCGGTCGGTGTGCTAAGTAAATCAGTATGGTAAGCGTACTGAGTAAAGTCTGTGGAGCCCACCGTCATTCGTGCATTGTAGCAACTCCATCCATCTCCTTTATCATATAATTCTAGGGTTTTACAACAAAGATTAATCATATCCAAAGATCAAGTGGATCACACCACCTGAAACAATGTGAATTGAATTCTACTATTGAAAAGTTGTTGGGTGCCCATGGAAGTTTTATATTAAGATGATATTTGTTTTTTCCATTCATCCATGTCTTGGTGATCTTATGAACAGTTTGGATGAAAAATAAACATCATTGGGGGCTTAGAAATATTTCAATGGTGAAAATCAATACTTCCACTGTTTCCTTTGGTATGGTCTACTTGAGCTTTTGATATACTTTAGTTTTGAGCTCAACCCCTAAAATGATATGAAAAAATGGATGGACAGCGTGGATAAATCACATGAATTCACAGTGGGCCCAACAAAGTTTACTCGGTACGATAAGACTCGGTGCACAATCCGATTTCATGTGTCTAAAAGGGACGTAGATTTCCTGCCAAAGCCTTTTGCAGTAAGATCCTGCGCAAGGATTCCAGATGGGCCCACTGCGATGTTTGTGATAAATCTAATCCGTTCATCCATTTTTAGATATCATTTTAAGACATAATACCAAGACTAAGGTGTATACAAAACTCAAATGGGCCACTCGAGAGGACACAGTGAGGATTTAGTGTCCACCGTTGAAATATTTATATGGCCACAAAGGTTTTGCATCGGTCTGATATTTTGGTGTTTTCACTTCATCCTAGTAAAAATGACCTTATAAACAGTTTGGATAGCATATAAATATCAAGACGCCTAGGAAGGTTTCAACTGTAGGAATTTCTTTCTTCACTGTTTCATCTTGTATGGCTCAGTTGAGTTTTTGATCATCCTAATGTTTGGTTACATTTCTTAAAATGAGCTCTAAAAATGGATGAATGGATTGGAATTCTTATAAACATCATGGTGGACCCCACCATACATCCCAACGCTGGAACTTCATGCAAAAGGTTTTATCCGGTGAATCCATGTCCATGGTTTCCATTGGAAACAGACTAGCTACTCCTGCCACTCAGTGCTATGTGGGCCTACCATGATGTATGTGTTTCATCCATGTCGTCCATTTATTTTTCTAGATCATTTTATGGTCTGAGACCAAAAATAAGGTATAACCTAATCTCAAGTGGACCACATTACATGAAACAGTGTTGAAGGAATGTTGACCATTAAAAACTTTTTGGGGGCCTGTAGACACCCCAACCAGGCTACATCTTGAGAAAGCTAAGACTATCCGAGAACCATGATCGTACCTTGAACCAAACCTTAATCCCAACCTAAACCGAACCCTGATCCAAAAATTCCAAAATCCCCACTTGCAGCCAGAAACCACGATCTAAACCATTCAGCAGCATGTAGCCCCGCCTATACCCTATACCCTGACCAGGATCTCTTTCACCCAAGCCGAAATCCACTTTTTTGAGCCGAAAATCCCAAAAGGAGACTTCTAGGCGAACCCGCATAACGTACAAAGCCCGCACGTGCGAGCCCGGCCCGAACAAAGCCCGGGCGGCAGTCTGACTGCTGTGGGTGGTAGTTTGACTGCCGCCTACGGTACTTCGAGTGTCACCCCTCGTAGCCCGCTTGTAGACAGTTGTTCCAGCACCTAAAAGTCAACTTTTCTTCGAAATTACCCCCTCCCAACCTTCACTATTTACCTTTTTACTGCCCCTCATGGCTAATGAGAAAGTGTCATGTGACATTTCTCTCTCCACAACCAATCATAGCTTGCCACCTTACTTTTTACCCCTCTTAAACTCAGAAATTACCAAAATGCCATTCGAGAAGGCTATAAATAGCCCTCTCCTCTTCTCATTTCCACACATACCAAGAAGATCCACTCTTCACTTACAAGCTTAAGTGAAAAGGAGAGTGAGAGGGAGAGAGAGAGAGAGAGGAAGAGGGTGAGGATGAGGAGGTGCTCCCAAGCCTCAAGGTCTAGATTTTTCAGCCACCTTCTTAGCCCACTCCTTGCCTTTTAGCCATCTTAACTTCTCAACCTTGCCCAGTTGATCATGGTTCAACTCACATCCTAGCTTACTCAAGATCAAGCCAAGGATCCATTCATTCTAAAAGCATCTATCATGACATTTACTCCCTTCTCAACCCCCCTGCTTCTCTAGATCTCAAGTGAACGTATGCTCTGTGGCTTGTTGTACATCGGATCCTGTCACATCAGAAAATCCTAGTGATCTAATCCTTTTTTAATCTTTGCATAAGCATCATCACATTCGCCTTCTAGACACGCCGTTGGACGTATTCTCTGTGGCTTGCCGAAACTTCGGATCTTGTCACATCAGAAATCCACGTGTGTACCTAGTCCTATCCTGACCACATCATTCATCCCTTGAGATTATTGTACCACACAAAGTAGAGACCGTACGCTTGTACGGGCAGAGAGGGTGCCTAACACCTTCCCTCTCTATAACCGATGTCCCTTACCTGAAATTCTGGATCACGGATTAGGAGCCGGCCGCGGGATTTCTAGATTTTTCGGCTAGTGGCGACTCTAACATCCATAACCACCCTATCACCCCCCAATCACCCAATACAAATACAAATCAGCGTGGGCGTTGATTTTTCAATGTCTACAGAGCCATTAAAGTTTTGGATCAAGCTGATCTTTATTTTTTCACTTCATCTGAGTCTTTATGACCAAACCAACAGATTTGATGTCAAATAAACAATACGGTGAGCCTTAAGAGGACTTTAATGATGGATATCCAATCACCATTATTTTCCTGTGGTGTGGTACATATGAGATTTATATCCCTCTCATTTTTGGGATCAACCCCTAAATTTATATGTAAAAATAGATTAACGGAATGAATGAAACATATACATCATGGTGGGGCCCACAGAGTATCGACCGCCACTACCACCGGGCTGGTGGTGGGGGGAGTAACCAATCCACTTTCATTTTCATTTAGGATTCAGTGCCATATTGAGCAGTGTGACTCGATACTGAAGTGATGTCACTTATTTATATGGGTCCCACTATGATGTATGTTTTATATCCATACCGTCCATCCATTTGGAGAGATCATTTTAGGGCATGAGCCAAAGAATGAATCAGATCCAAAACTCGAATGGACCCCACCATAGAAAATAGTGGAGAGAGTCATGCCCACTATTTATTACGACTGAATCAAATCCAAACCTCGTCACTTTGTCTACTGAACCACATTACTTTGTACTACAACCCCGTCACTTTATCTACTAAACCCTGTCACTTTATGTTGCAACCTCGTCACTTTGTCTAGTAAACCTTTTCACTTTGTACTGCAACCCCGTCACTTTATCTACTAAACCCCGTCACTTTGTACTGCAACTCCGTTACTTTGTCTACTAAACTCCGTCACTTTGTACTGTAATATCGTCACTTTGTCTACTGTACCCCGTCACTTTGTGCTACAACCTCGTCACTTTATCTATTGTATCCCGTCACTTTGTGCTCCAACCTTATCACTTTGTTTAGTGAAACCCGTCACTTTGTACTGCAACCCCCTCACTTTGTCTACTGAACCCCGTCACTTTGTACTGCAATCTCATCACTTTGTCTACTGTACCCCGTCACTTTATACTTCAACCATGTCACTTTGTCTAGTAAACCCTGTCATTTTATACTACAACCCCGTCACTTTGTCTACTGAACCCCATCACTTTGTCTACTAAAATTATATGTAAAATAGATTAACAGAATAGATGAAACATATACATCATGGTGGGGCTCATAGAGTACCGACCACCACCACCACCAGGCTGGTGGTAAGGGAGTAGCCAATCCGTTTTCATTTCCGTTTGGGATTCAATGCCACATTGATCAGTGAGACTCGCTACTGAAGTGATGTCACCTATTTATATGGGTCCCATTATGATGTATGTTTTGTATCGACACCGTCCATCCATTTGGAGAGATCATTTTAGGGCATGAGCCAAAGACTGAATCAGATCCAAAACTCGAGTGAAGCCCACCACAGAAAATAGTAGAGAGAGTCACGCCCACCATTTATTACGACTGAATCCAATCCAAACCTCATCACTTTGTCTACTGAACCCCATCGCTTTGTACTGCAACTCTGTCACATTATCTACTAAACCCCGTTACTTTGTACTGCAACCTCATCACTTTGACGAGGTTGCAGTACAAAGTGACGAGGTTGCACTACAAAGTGACGGGATTCAGTAGACAAAGTGACGGAGTTATAGTACAAAGTGATGGGGTTTAGTAGACAAAGTGACGGGGTTGCAGTACAAAGTGACGAGGTTCAGTACACAAAGTGACGAGGTTATAGTACAAAGTAACGGGGTTCACTAGACAAAGTGATGAGGTTGTAGTACAAAGTGACAGGGTTCAATAGATAAAGTGACAGGATTGTAGTACAAAGTGATGGGGTTCAGTAGACAAAGTGACGAGGTTTAGATTGGATTCAGTCGTAATAAATGGTGGGTGTGACTTTCTCCACTATTTTCTATGGTGGGGTCCACTCAAGTTTTGGATCTAATTCATTCTTTGGCTCATGCCCTAAAATGATCTCTCTAAATGGATGGATGGTGTGGATACAAAACATACATCATAGTGAGACCCATATAAATAGGTGACATCACTTCAGTAGCAAGTCTTATTGATCAATGTGGCACTGAATCCCAAATGAAAATGAAAGCGGATTGGCTACTCCCCCTACCACCAGCCCGGTGGTGGTGGTGGTCGGTACTCTGTGGGCCCCACCATGATGTATATGTTTCATTTATTTCGCTAATCTATTTTTACATATAATTATAGTAGAAAAAGTGATGATGTTGCAGTACAAAGTGACGATATTCAATAGACAAAGTGACGAGGTTGCAGTACAAAGTGACGGGGTTTAGTAGACAAAGTGACAAGGTTGCAGTACAAAGTGAAGGGGTTGCAGTACAAACTGACGGGGTTCAGTAAACAAAGTGATGAGGTTCACTAGACAAAGTGACGGGGTACACTAGACAAAGTGACGAAGTTGTAGCACAAAGTGATGAGGTTCACTAGACAAAGTGACGGGGTACACTAGACAAAGTGACGAAGTTGTAGCACAAAGTGACAAGGTACAGTAGACAAAGTGATGGGGTTGTAGTACAAAATGACGGGGTTCACTAGACAAAGTGACGAGGTTAGAGCATAAAGTGACGGGGTACAGTAGACAAAGTGACGAGGTTGCAACACAAAGTGAGGAGGTATAGTAGACAAATTGACAACGTTGCAGTATAAAGTGACGGAGTTCAGTAGATAAAGTAACGGGGTTACAGTATAAAGTGACGAGGTTCAGTAGATAAAGTGACGAGGTTGTAGTACAAAGTGACGAGGTTCACTAGACAAAGTGACGAGGTTGCAATACAAAGTGACAGGATTCAGTAGATAAAGTGACGGGGTGACAGTACAAAGTAACGGGGTTAAGTAGACAAAGTGACGAGGTTTGGATTAGATTCAGTCATAATAAATGGTGGGCGAGACTCTCTCCACTACTTTCTGTGGTAGAGTCCACTCGAGTTTTGGATCTGATTCATTCTTTGGCTCATGCCCTCAAATGATCTCTCTAAATGGATGGGCAGTGTGGATACAAAATATACATTGTAAGACCCATATCTTAGTCCGTACTGTTCCGTAGACTTCCGCGGTCTTACCGGTCGAATTCTGACAACCTTCGATCCTTAACCGATACTTACATACGACCCTGATTCGTATGCCGTCAACCCGAGTCGACTCAACCTAAGACCACTAGCATAGCGACCGCGCCATCGCTGCGGTTCCGATGCCGCGACTTGCGCGCCGAGGTGATACCCTGGTCAAGAGATGTGGGCCAACGTTCGGTGCGAGAAAAACGTCGCGCGTTGCGAAACTCAAGAGAATCTCTATGATGTGTCACATCAATTCCATCAATCTCATCAATCAATCCATCACATGTCAAGTACACATCACTTTCACCCTTTCCTAAGCAAGCCACAAAAGTCTTCCATGCCCATACTTTTCTTAAACAAATGCCACCAAAGTCAACAAAAGTTCTTACACCCATCGCCACCACATCCATCACTCCATCACCCATCATTCCATCTCTCTCTACAACACTCTCTCTTTCTCATCTCATTCTCTCAAGAAAAAACCCTCATATGTATGAGAGCTCTCCAAGCCTCTCCCTCTCTTTCCAAAACTCCAAGGTGGCCCACTTTCCTACCCATCATCTCCCATCCTAGCCATCCATTCCTCATCTCATCCATTGAAGTTGAAGCTTAGGAGCTAAGGAGTCCATAGGAGCAAGAAGATCGGACAGTGGGTGCCTCTATAGGGTAGTTTTTCTTATTTTTATGATGGGCCAAGTGAGGCCCACCGATCAATGGTGTGGATCTCACTTGGGACCCTAAGATGTGGCCGATGGCCCACTAGGATCATCATGATCCTTCCATGATGGGGCCATTCTCCATGGACCCCATCATGATGTTTATTTCTTTAGAAAGGTCATCTAGACCATTCATATTGGTGGAGAAAGGATCCCCACCGTTGATTTTAAATTTTGATGGTCCCATGTGCTAAAGGACCCATTTGATTGTATGATTCATTACAAGGGAGGGCCCATAGTATCGGGGTCCCTCCATCACAAGCGTGTCCCACCCTCTATCTCTCTCTCTCTACTTATTTTTTTTTATTATATTGTGTTTGTGTGGCCCCCTTGAATGGACCCCACCTCGAGGTATTTATTTTGTACAAGTGTTCTTCAAGTGGGGCCCACCTTGTATGTTATACCCGCATCATCCATCAGTGGTGGCCCACTTCAACAGGGCCCACCACAATGTATTTTAGACCGAACCGTCCAGCGTCTGGGACGCTGGACGTCCCTGTGCAAAGGAAAAAGAAAAAAAAGAAGAGCTTTGGAGTGAGCCACCTGCATAAGCCCTACCTTGATGTATATATTCAATCCACGTCATCCACCACATTCCCTGAGACATTTTAACCGTTGAGCCAAAGAATGAGGCTGACGTGATCATCCAGTGGGCCATAATATTAGAAACTTGGGTGGTTACCCTTAAAAATATTTCCTGATGATTCTATGCATCCAAAAATCCTGAACTCTGGACTCATTTTGTTTGTCTCGAGCTGTAGAGTCCCATGGTCGGGATGGATCTTCCAAACTTGGGTCCCACCTGTGAGAAACCACAGGAAAGCAATATTTTCAAAAAAATTTTTTTTTACAACAGCAGCAGTAATGCTGCTGCTGTCAGAACAGAGGACGATGGCGCGTCCTGCGTCATTGGGTGGGCGGACGTCAGGGGCCCACAGCCCTACGTGTGGGCCCCACTGTGATGTTTATTTGTCATCCAACCTGTTCATGGGCAAGGCCACCCTCAGTAGTGGGCCCCCTCCGAATTTCAGCTGCATCCAAAACTCAGGTGGCCCACACTACAGGATACAGTGGGATTCAACCGTTATCATTGAAAACCTTATATGGGCCACTGGAATTTTAGATCAAGGTGAAATTTGCGTTTTTCCTTCACCCGAGTCTGTGTGACCTTATGGACGGTTTGGATGGTGCCAAAACATTGAGGTGGGCCCCACACGGGAACCCACAGTGATGCATGTGCTTTGCCTCCACCGTCCAGGCGGACGGTGGAGCCCACCCTAATGTATGCGTTTTATTAATGCCGTCCAGCAGCAGCTGGACAGCCAGTGGAAGCCCATCACAATGTATGTATTTCATCCATCCAAATGGACGGTGGTGCTGGGGCCCACGGTGATGCAGGTGCACCGTCCAAACTCTGTGGACCCCGCCATGATGCATGTGATGCATCCAGACCGTCCGTCCACTTCGAAAGATCATTTTTTTTTGTATGAGTTGAAGAATTATGCCGATTTATTTATCAAGTGGGCCACCTATGTATGGGCTAGGCCCATTTGATTTATATAAGGCCTATGAGTTTAGGCCATTTGAATTATATAAGGCCTATGGGCTAGGCCCATTTGATTTATATAAGGCCTATGAGTTTAGGCCATTTGAATTATATAAGGCCTATGGGCTAAGCCCATTTGATTTATATAAGGCCTATGGGTTCGGCCCATTTGATTTGTATATGGCCTACGGGTTTAGGCCCAATTGATGCATTCAAGGCCCAATGAGTTATGACCTATTGCAACGCACATAAGGCCCATTGGTTCGGCCCATTGATGTGGCCCGCTTGACGAATGGAAGGCCTATCTGATATGGCCCATTTGTTGTATTTAAGGCCTAATGAGGTGTACCTAAGGTCCATTGCAATGTGTGATCCCAACCTGGTTTATGTAATGATGTTTATTATGGGTTATGACTTGGGAGCAATGTTGGTTTGACGTCCACATTGCGAGTATAATGTTGGTTGGATGTCCACATTACGACTCTCCCTTGGGCCCATTGATAGGCAGTATTATTGTGTATAGGCCGTCCAGGTCCATCTGCATTGTAAGGATAGTTCATCTCATTATAACATGTTTAGTATAATTTCATGACCCATGATCATACGCATCATATGCATGCTTGATATGAGAATTGATTGATTATAGCATATGCCTTCGGGCAGGTTGTTTATGGGCTCCCGGTCGGGTGGTGTTGCCCTACATAAGCGCACGATATGTGCAGGACTGGTTGCATGACTGGATAACGTGATTCATGCATTTCACATTTGTGTGACATGATTATTGTACGCCCTAGCGACATCGGGGCCGTAGCCTCCATAGACAGATCGTGGTTGGCAGGATTGGATACTAAAAATCTCGTTCTACATGGGGTGCTATAGATATCCCTGGGTGAAAGTCTCTAAACCCTTATGGTACCAAGAGGTTGCTCCAACGTCTAGACCGAGTAGGTAGATGAGCGTTGAGGGCCGATTACTAGACGGTTGCGCTCTCCACTGTGTCGTGGTCGGTTGGAAGGGGGTACGGCCTTACCCGCCCAAGAGTAGAGGATAATGCTAGGCTTTGTTTGACCAGCTCAAGGAATGGGTCCGCTATCGATGAGTCGTGCCCGATATTGGCAGACGGATAGTGAGGTCTCTTCCACTTACCTTATTGCGTGCGATGTGGCGGCAATCTAGTTTAGAGTGTACTAGACCCCGGTGATATCCCAGATTTGAGCTGTATTGATGTGTGGACTTAGATGAGGATTATATGCTTAACTTGCATCTTGCATCGCATCGCCTTGGTATGGCCGACATCCTTCATCTTTGCATCGCATAGCCTTAGTATGGCTTATGGTTTTCATGGATCCATCTGCATATTCCGTATTACTTTGATACTGCATGAACATATTACTACCTTGCGCACACACTTTCACCACCCTCTAAGCTTTCTATAAGCTTATGCACGACTGTTGTGTGCAGGTGACGTTGGGGCGCAGCAGCGCTGAGGCAGGAGCACGTTGCAGATCGTTTTGGAGTTTTTATTCTTTACCATTGTATTTTCCTTTATGCTCATTGTACTTGTAAAGTTTTTGATCATAGTGAAAATGTAATGGAGTTCTTGGTTGTTGTTTGTAGGTTATGCCTTTGGTTATGCTTATTACGAATCAAACTGACGTTGAAAATCCTCCTCGTAGCATCTCAGGATCGGAACCTGGCGAATGGGAGCTGGGAGCCGAGAATGGGATTCTACGGAGGCTATCGGCGCCGGATTCGGCGATCGGGAATTTTCTGAGCCCGGTTTCTAAGTTTGGGGCGTGACATACATCATAGTGGGACCCATATAAATAGGTGGCATCACTTCAGTAGCTAGTCACATTGCTCAATGTGGCATTGAATCCCAAATGGAAATGAAAGCGGATTGGCTACTCCCCCCACCACTAGCCCGGTGATGGTGGTGGTCAGTACTCTGTGGGCCCCACCATGATGTATGTGTTTCATCCATTTTGTTAATATATTTTTACATATAATTTATGGGTTAATCCTAAAAATGAGAGGCATATAAATCTCATATGGGACTACACCACGGGAAAACAATGGTGATTGGATATCCATCATTAAAGTCCTCTTAAGGTCCACCGTACTGTTTATTTGATATCCAATTTGTTGGTTTGGTTATAAAGACCCAGATGAAGGGAAAAGACAAAGATCAGCTTGATCCAAAACTTTTATAGGCCCCAAAAAGTTTTTAATGGTCAACGTTCATTCAACACTGTTTCTTGTAATGTGGTCCACTTGAGATTGGGTTATACCTCAATTTTGGTCTCAGACCGTAAAATGATCTAGAAAAATAAATGGACGGCATGGATGAAACACATACATCATGGTGTGCCCACATAGCACCGAGTGGTAGAGGAGTAACCAGTCCGTTTCTAATGGAAACCGTGGATGTGGACTCACCAAGGAAAGCCTTTTGCATGAAGTTTCAGCGTCGGGATGTATGGTAGGGTCCACTATGATGTTTATAAGAATTCCAATCCATTCATCCATTTTTAGAGCTCATTTTAAGAAATGTAACCAAAAATTAGGATGATAAAAAACTCAACTAGGCCATACAAGATGAAACAGTGAAGAAAGAAATTCCTACCATTAAAACCTTCCTAGGTGTCTTGATGTTTATATGCCATCCAAACTATTTGTAAGGTCATTTTTACTGAGATGAAGTGAAAACACCAAAATATTAGATCGATGCAAAACTTGCGGCCATATAAATATTTCAACGGTGGACATTAAATCCCCACTGTTTCCTCTCGTGTGGCCCATTTGAGTTTTGTATACACCTTAGTTTTGGTATTATGTCCTAAAATGATATCTAAAAATGGATGAACGGGTTGAATTTATCACAAACGTCACAGTGGGCCCATCCAGAATCCTTCACAGGATCTTACGCAAAAGGCCTTGGCAGGAAATCCGTGTCCCCGTTGGATGAAATCGGATTGTGTAACAAGTCTTGTCTTATCGTAGTCAGTAAACACTGTTGGGCCCACTATGAATTCATGTGGTTTATCCACGTCGTCCATCCATTTTTTCAGATCATTTTAGGGGTTGAGCCCAAAATTGATGTATATTAAAAGCTCAAGTAGACCATACCAAAGGAAACAGTGGAAGTATTGGTTTTCACCATTGAAATGTTTCTAAGCCCCCAATGATGTTTACTTTTCATCCAAACTGTTCATAAGATCACAAAGACATGAATATATGGAAAAAGCAAATATCATCTTGATATAAAACTTCTGTGGGCCCCCAACAACTTTTTAACGGTAGAATTCAATTCACACTGTTTCAGGTGGTGTGGTCCACTTGATCTTTGGATATGATTAATTTTTGTTGTAAAAACCTAAAATAAGATGATAAAAGAGATGGATGGAGTTGATACAATGCACGAATGATGGTGGGCTCCATAGACTTTACCAGTACGCTTACCATAATGATTTACTTAGCACGCAAACCGCTTCCGTTTAACGTCTCTGTTATATAAATGTATTTTTTTAATATATTTAAAAATCTGATGATGTGGCAATTATAGTGACGTTGACCAATGAAAACGCTGGAGGCAGAGGATCCGCACTCTTTTTTTTTTTTTTTTTAAATTTTTTAATACGCGGTCTTTACCACCTCCATGAGGTTAGCATGTACCCACAAACTTTTGAATGACGAGTAGGACCCAATCATAAATTTGAATGTTTTCTTTTTAAATACATTTATAGGGAAAAACTATTGTGCAAAAATCACACCAATTGTATAATCCTTAGCTTTCAATCAATAACATGAAAAATTGGCAGCCAAGATTAAACTGATAAGAGAAATAAGCCCAACGCTCATCGTAGGCCAAAATCAATATATATATATATAATCTGACCTTTAATTGCTAATGATTTCAAAGTAATACTTTAATTTGATGATTCAACAATTGTAATAAATTAGCCTCGTTAACAATCTTTGGACCTTTTAATATGTGTTATTCTTGTGCCATGGCTTGCTCCAATTAGTACTATTGATTAAACCATCCCAATTAGATTGGACATTTCATGTGTCACTTAAAATTCAGTGATGTTGGTAATTTTCCATATCTAGGTAAAAATTTTACTAAAAAGAAGGAAAATCTTTGGATATTTGCTTCACTAGAAGCATATCAAACCTTTGGACCATACAAATCACTGATCGCCAAAGCAAGATTTTCCTACTTGTGGCAAGCGGAGGATCCGTATTCCAGAGAGGAAAGCCTTAAGTGACATGGTGCCTCTTGGAGGCTGTTAGGTTGACTAAGCTTTGCTGAGTTGAGTCTCCCCCGCGAAAAGCTAAAAAATACGACTCACAGATTGAGCAGAGGAACTTTTAAAGATAAACATGGCATGCTCAAACAGTAAATGCAAAGAGCTCGTGCAACACAAAGCCTTGTGAGGCCCACTGCATTGGCCATGTGAAAAACATCATCCATCAGCTTCACCAACACACGTTATAAATAAATCCCAAACTAAACCAAATCTAATAGTCAAGTGGGGGACACCACAAGAAATAGCAAGGACTGAATGCCCACCATCTAAACTATATTGGAGCCCATATAAGTAGTGGATTAAGTTGATATTTGTGTTTACCCTTCATTATGGTAGACACCCAACCTTAAACAAGATAAAAACTACACTTCGAATTTAATTAAGCTTCAATCATAAGTATTTATATGGCTCGTCACTCACCAAATGGCCATACAATTTAGACAGGGAGCGACTCATGGAAAGTTTTGGAAACAACCAACAAACCATATAGGCAAATTGAGGGCCCCACCCGTTTCTGTTCAAAATCGTTGGGGCCTTCATTACGCTTAAATGTATATTGTTTTGATAAAACTAATCTCGACCATCCTAAAAGGATTGATTGTCAGGGCCTTCAGAATGCTTAAATGTATATTATTTTGATAAAACTAATCTCGACCACCTTAAAAGGACCGAAAACGTCCAAGGGGATAGTGTTTGTACCACAATCCGTGTGGATTGTGTAAATGGTGCTGATTTTGCCACGTAACATAAAAGATATTCAAGATACATGAGGCGGGGATTCGGGTATTAGCTCATCTTTGGGTACTTTTAATATTTTAGTTATCTCGGATAAAGATGAACGGTTACTCCAGCCACGTCACCCTTAAAGCGCACTTTTATAGACAAAATCATGGTCAATAAAGTGTAACCGCTCCTTTCCCAGTCGGTTGCACATGATGGAGCCACATGGATGGATGATTATTATCTCATTTTCCTCCCTGAAGCCTATAGATACCAGAAGAAAATTCAAGATGAGGATCCTCTTTGAACACAACGAACATAACTATTAATCTAGTGCAAAGCTGTGTATCTAGGTTTAGTCTCTCCCTGCTCAGCAACAACAGACCCTTATCGTAAATTTAGATTCAATCCATCCCTGCCTACTCATCGGGCTGACATAGGTCTTAGTCAGTAGTTGTAATTTGCTTCCATTTGCACCTATGTACCGGATCTGAAGAAGACAATATCTTAGGAATACGTCCACCTATGCTCATACATGGGGCCAACCATAGTTGTAATTCTTGGCATTGTCTTTGCTTCGCTCATCAACATGCTGCTCTTAGAAGCACCCTCATGCTCTTAGCTAGGTAAGCGATCCCATTGTAGTAGTAACTTATTCACATCTTCTTACTACATTCATCTCTTCTCCTTTTTATTCTAACCATACAATTATTGCACCTTCACAAGTCCTTAGATTTATAAGGAAAAAACAGAGCTCATTTAGAGGAAAATCCCCAACCTCCATAAATCGTCTAACGAGTGCACGACATTTGGTTGAATAGACAAACGGTCAAGCCACGACCGAGCCTCACTCTATCTTGACGCCAAGGGTCATGGATCATGGTGTAAATAGGACCTAATTGGTTCTAGCATGCTTACAACCCTCGTGTTTGTTTCGTGCAGCAGAATTTGAGACCCAACACCGTTTTGGCATGCCGATGGGACGGATGTACTGTTGTTAATTGAAAATTATAACAACATGAGTAGATGATCTACTCGAGTTAGTGAAAATATTGAAGAACGAGACCCCGATCTTGCCCTTGGGGCATTTGTAAAGCAGGCCAAACGTGAGGTTCCCAATCAGCCACTTCTAGCGATTCCGGAAGTAAGCTCATCATCTCAGAATAAATTTGTAAACTCTAATGGAGTTTTGGAAAGTGTTACTGTTAGCTTGTGAGAATTAATCAAACAAGGCAGGATACAATCTGAATACTCTAAAACACAAACTGAAGCTATAAACAGGCTCATGACCCTTCTAACTGACAAGTTACCGGATTATCGTCAGTAGAAGCAAGAAATTCCTAAATTCAACAACACTATACTGACAATGTTGATGGTGCCTCCACACAAAGTATGGACAGATCTAGATATGGAAGGCCGAAATATGCCACCTCAAATAGGCAAATAAGGGGGGAATGAATGAAATGGACGGTTTAACGGCATGAAAGAAAATTATTTGAATCATGGAATGCAAACTGTAGTCCCATTTGTGCCAAAAAATGACATTCTCGAGGGTTAGGTGTTCGGTATATTGCATGCTTATGGTTTACAAATACCTTCAATGATTAACCCCGAATTCCCACCTATGGGACAAGAATAAATTATTAATTTAATAAATGAAGAGACTGACCAATGACATGGTTGGTGTATTAATCGTCATGTTTATCATAAACCGTACCCTGATTGGGTTGACCTGTTTGTTGCAATACTAAGGGTCTGAAAATATCAGAATTCTCATTATTTTCTGGAGTGACGAACCAATCTACAGTTGAACATATTGGTCATTTTATTGTACTATGCGGTGAATTTTTGACCAATGCAATTGTGAAACTAAAATGGTTTGTGAATTCACTGATGGACACCACATTTACATGGTATATTAATTTACCTGTAAATTCAATGTAATCATGGCAAGATATGGAATAAATGTTTCATGCTTAGTTTTATTGGACGAAACATGAGTTTTCTTTACTCGACTTTTCTTGGCTCATATAGTTACCCGACGAACCAGCTGAAAAATATATCACTCAGTTCATAAAAGTAAAGAATAGATGTCAAGTATTTATCCCAGAATCTCAGTTTGTGAAGCTAGATATGGAAGGTTTAAACATGGAACTTCGGAAGAAAATAAAATGCATGGACTTTGAAGGTTTGGTGGATTTATCAAATTGAGCAACTAGATATGAATAGTTGCTTCAAAAAGAAAACCAAAAGGAAAACTAACTTCAACCAAAGCAAAGAATTCATTTGGCGTAAGAACTGAAGAAGATAGGATATTGTAAGTGGCATGTGAAAGTGCACCTATTACGTGCCCTATTTTGTCAATTACGTTGTATGTTGAGTCAGTCGGACGACAGCACCTAACAAGAAGATCAAGTCAAGCGTCTGCCTCATCTGGATGTGTGGAAGCTCACTAAAAGGTAAATCATAGCCTCACATCCCATGTCCTAAAACACCAGGTGATTAAACCCTTAAAAAGAACTAGAACATCTTAGGGTTTATGTGTAAGAAAACTTTTTATCAAAAAGAAAATCTTCTAAGTTTTTCTTACACTGTCGATTATATCGATTCCCCTTTCGATATGATCGACCAACTCTGTCAATGTCCTCGGCATATCAATCGATACAATCGAGTGAGGACAAAAAGCGTCCAGCAATCAAATAATCTTTTGGACGATTTACAGATATATCGACCTTCGAATCGATATCATCGATATTCAAAAATCGATCATATCTAAAGTGGATCGATCATATCGACAGACTGCTTTTCGGCGCCCCTGTTTTTCTAAAGAAAACTAACATATGCTTCGATATATCGATGACTGTCCGATTCAATTGGAACTCAAATATCGATCATATCGGGAGTCAGTTGATCATATCGACTGTGGGGCGCATGTTCTCTCCAACATGAATTTTAGGTTGCTTTTAATGTTGATCGGGGTGTCTATCGATAAATCGATATTCATATATCGATCATATTGAGACCAAGTCGATTGGATCGAGTCAGGACATAATTCGTCCACAAAGCTTACATGTAAAATCTATACGATTTATCGATCCCATCGAAAAGGTCGTCGATATGATCGATGTACAAATTCTGATGACATTGACTGTTTCCCTGATCATATCTGTGATCCTGAAATTCTTCAAGGCTTCTCTCTTATTTTTCACCTGTCGATAGATCGAACCATCACTCGATGGAATCGGAGTTCGAAATTCGATATCATCGATGTGTGTCTCGATCCCATCGACCAGTTGGCAGAAGGTTTTCAAAAGCGAAATGACAATTGAGTTCTTATCATCGAGAGGTCGGCCGATACAATCGAGAGTATACGCTCGATCATATCAACGACTGCTCGATGATATTGAACTCTATCATAAATATGACCATTTATATCTGTTGGAACCTTTTGCCTATAAATAGAGAGAGTTATCTTCATTGCTGGTAGAGAAAGTAGAGAGTGCTTTAGAGTGTTTTAACCTTCCTATCATTTACGTAAGCCCTTTCTCTCAGGAAGTTGATCCTCCAATCCACCCTCATCATTGATATCTCATAGAGTGGATTGGGGAATGAACTTCTGCATTCAAGGATCCTTCAGCTACTACCTTAATGACATATCATTAAGCTGGGATGCCTTGAATGCATAGATGATGAGAACCTCTCTATCTTCCTTATAGAAAAACCTTTAGAGAGTGGTAGTCCATTATAACCTTGACCCAACCTAAGTCTAGCATATATACATCTTCATGTTGCGGATTAAGGGAGATGAAGACTCTTCATCAACAAGTAGAAGGTCTTCATCATTGTGCTGAAAGGGACTCATCAACTTATCTGTAAGTACTAAGAGTCCAGAGGACACTTGCGATCATTCCTTTTTAGGATTAGGTTTTAAGTGTTGCTCACCATTTGAAGCCCTCGAAGGAGGCCTCCGACGGGAGTGTACGTACGGGGTGCGTTGTGTGGACCCTTGCTCTGTGGAGAGCATAGACATCTGGTTAGGAGTACGCCAGAAAAACTCCAGGGTTAGAGGTGAACCGAGTAGAAACCTCAGGGTGCGTTGTGTGGACCATTGTCCTATGTGGGCATAAACATCTGGTTAGGAGTACGTCAATAAAACTCCAGGGTTTGAAGTGAATCGAGTAGAAACCTCTGTAAAGGTTGAAGGTGAACCTGATTTAAAACCTTAGGTTTGAGGTGAACCATGGAAAAGATCCTTAGTGAAATCTGGTCACTCAAGGGTTGAGTGTGGGAGCCAGGAGTGGAGTAGACAAGTCGTCGAACCACTATAAATTGACTGTGTTTGAGTTTGATATTATCTTTCATTTATGTGATTTCCTTGCATGTCTTTATATATGATATGAGCATGATCACATCCTGTGCACACACAGTCATATCCATCACAATCTCATCTATACATTGTTTGTATTTTAAATAGTTTGTGATTGGATCCTCTATCAGGCTTGGAAGCCAGTGGAGTTAAGGTTGAGTAATCTTAATCAATACTCTGTGATAGGATTAGTGTGATAAGGATTTTTAATAATTTATATAA
The DNA here is from genome assembly GCA_037074715.1 of Magnolia kwangsiensis. Taxonomy (NCBI): domain Eukaryota; kingdom Viridiplantae; phylum Streptophyta; class Magnoliopsida; order Magnoliales; family Magnoliaceae; genus Magnolia; species Magnolia kwangsiensis. Next base: position 47,590,334 of record CM073583.1, read on the forward strand.
ACTTTAAAAAGTCCTATTCACCCCCCCTCTAGGATATACTGACTTATTCCTACTTCAACTAAAGTGGTCTTCACCGCAATTTCAATTGGTATCAGAGAGGGTTTCTCTTTAAGGGCTTCACCACCTAGAGAGTGATCTTGACTGAAGTAGAAATATGGCCAAAGGAGAGGGCTCATCTGTCACTAGACCTCCAGTATTTGATGGATCAAATTATGCTTACTGGAAGGCTAGAATGCACTGCTTCCTGAGATCTTTGGATCATGAAGTTTGGGATGCAGTTGTAAAAGGATATGTGGTACCATCCGAACAAATTGTACTTGAAGATGAAACCACAATCACTAAACCCAAACAAAATGAGAAGTGGACGGCGTTTGACAAAGAACAGCGAAATGCTAAAACAAAAGCAATGAACGCCATCTACTGTGCCGTGTCCCAAGATATATTCAATCAAATATGTGTGAGACATCCAAGGAAGCATGGGATTTACTGGAAATAACCCATGAAGGCACAAGCACTATGAAGAAGTCTAAACTACAACTCTTAACTTCACAGTTTGAAAATCTCAAGATGGAAGAGCATGAGACATTTATGGAGTTTTTCACAAAATTAAACATCATTTGTAACTCCATGGGTGGATTGGGAGAGAAGGTTCTGACACCTAAAATATGTAGAAAAATCTTAAGATCCTTACCGGAACGCTTCTATCCCAAGGTAACAACAATTGAGGAGTGTAGGAATATTGATGAGATGAAAGTAGAAGAACTGGTAGGTTCCCTACAAACTTTTGAACTACACTTCACACAACCCCAAAAATTCAAAAACACTGTCCTAAAAACTTCCAAGAAACCAAAAAATGAGGACAGTGAGAGTGAAAAGGAAGATGAAGATGAGGAAGTGGCTCTGCTAGCACGAAGATTCAGAAGATTCTTTCAAAGGAATCGCGCCATCCTTCTAGAGGAAGAAAGGTGAACTACAAACCTTCTGTAGATAAATTTGGTAAACAGACCAAAGAACCACAATGCTATGCCTGTCATGAATATGGTCACCTATCTATCGAATGCCCAAACAGAAAAACTAAGGGTAAGGCAATGGCTGCCACATGGGATGATACAGAAGAGTCAAATTCAGAAAACAGTGACTCTGGAAGTGATGGAGATCAGAAACCTTTGAAAATTCTTATGGTCTCCACCACTTCAATTATTCTCATGGAATCTGAAAGAAAAGAAGAACAACTAGCCACTGAATCATTTTCATCTGATAATGAGGAAATTGAAGAAGAAGAAGATAAAGAGTAAAATGAATTACAAAATGCTTACAATCAACTTTATATTTATAGCGTTAATATTGTCAAAAGACTTGGAGTAGTTAAAAATAAAAAGGAACTGCTGCAAATGGATCTGGATAAAGCTTCAAATATTAATACTCATCTAATCACTGATTTACAGTAATGCCACTCAGACAATGATAGACTTAAAAGAACTAACAACTCATTGAAATCTGAGTCAAAGAAACTAGAAGAACAAGTCAAAGAACTAAATGAGAAAAACCTGATTCTTCAGAATAAAAATTATACACTTCAAAATGATCTAGAAGAATCTAAAAAAATTGCCAAAACAAACTGTAAATTTTTTCAGAGTGGTGAGAAATTAGAAAAACTATTAGGAATGGGAAAATATGGAGAGGACAAAAGGGGATTAGATTATGGAAAGGCTAGAACAAAAACTAATGCACAACTATTTGGAAAATCTGTTGCATCCAGTAGTAACACCAAACCTATCCCAGCTCATTGCAAAAATAAGGAGTCAGTTTATGAGCTAAATAAAAGAAGTGTGCAATCATCACCACTTGAGATAGTTGATAGGATGGAGAAACAGTTAAGTCATGTGGATAAATCAAATAAGAAGAACAAATCTACCACAAGTAAAACTCTTGTCACAAAGTGGGTGATTAAGGAAAATACTAATTGCCTTGTTACTCAATCAGATCATTTATCAGGCAATATGGCTAAATGGTACCTGGACAGTGGTTGCTCAAAATACATCACTAGCGACAAATCTCTTCTTTCAAACTATAAGGATCTTCACCAAGGGATAGTCACCTACGGAGATGGAACCACTGCTGAAGTAATTGGTCAGAGAATTATAGAAGGAATTAATCTGTTTAAGAATGAGAATATTTTTTGCATAAAAGGATAGGCACATAACTTACTGAGCATCTCTCAAATCTGCGATAATGGGCATGTGGTAAACTTCAACAAAGAAGAATGCGAGATTCTAGATCAATCAGGGAAGTCAATTATGAAAGGTCTTCGCACAAATAACCACTGCTACATTATTGAAGGAAAATGAAGCATTGATATTGAGAAACACTGAGAATGAAGAAATTGGTCCAAGTTTTGCATCAAAGAAACAATTTGAGGCATCTCACCTCACCTTTTGCACATAAATATCCATATGTTTATACTTTTTAATGTACAAAAGATATGTAAAATTTTGTTGATACTCTTTGCTAGGAACTTCAAAAAGATACTATTCTAAATATGAACAATTCTTAGACTGAAAAAAAAATCACAAAAATCTACCTTTAATATGAGTGCCGATTGGGCACTTGAGAATGTCGATCACATCGACTTATAATCGATAGAATCGATGACTCTTTGGGTAGTTGAAATGTCGGGACGGTTGTTCTTCCCTAAAACTTGAAATTAAAAATCAAAATTTTTGGAATCAGAGAACATGATCAAAGGGATAGTTTGTAGCTGCTTGGTGAGAATCAGAAGATCTAAAAGAGAGCCACATCTGGTGCTCTCAAGACCTAGACATCTCATCTCCCCAAGATGGAAAAAGAGAAAGAATTGTTCCATCCACAGCGTGCATCAACTGAAAAGAAGAAAGGTAAGGATGATGCAACCACCTCTTCTTCCTTGTTTAACTTAAACCTTGTGGGGAACGAATGGTTCACCAAAAAAAGAGCATTGAACCCTTCAGAATCATCGATCTTCTAAAACAAATTGGATGTGAAAATGTTGTGAATCTTGGTGGAACGTTTCAACGTAATCTGGTACATCAGCTTACTAGCTTAATCTTCAATATTGATAACAATCCTCCAATCATCCCAGTTGCAGTCGTCAATCAAGTTGAATATATCGTGCCCAAACTGATAAGTAGGCTAGTTGACATCGGATTTACTCGAATATCTACAACTAATCGCAACTTGAATGGTCTCGGTGTATGGGGGGTAGTTACTCGTGCTTTGTGCAATGGTGCCATAATTCCCAGGAATGTTAAAAATATTCTCCACATTAAGTACCTTGATCCTACCTATAGGATTCTTCACAGCATTTTTAGCACTAATGTCTATCCCTGTGAAATCTCTGGCAACAAACTCTCACCATACATTCTGAACATTCTGTATGACATTCATCTGAGAATTCCAATATGCTTACCCACTCTGATTGTACAACAGCTGATCCGTGTGCTTACTGAAGCATCCATCACTACACTACCATTTTCATGTCTTCTCTCTAAGCTTTCATGTCAATTCGGACTACCACCGACTTATGATCTTCCTCATCCTTGTGCGTGGTTCAACTTTGAAGACATACATAAACTAAACATCTTTGAAAATGTATTTTCTGGTGAAAGAACTGGTTCAATTCCTGGTAGTAGAAGATTGGTGCAAAATTCTTATATCCCTGTGCAAGACAGCATAAAAGATCTTTTGAATGAACAAGATCACATTTTAGAGAAATAAGTGATTGCAAAACCCATCTTTCTGAAGTTCAACAGCAACTGATGATCCTGCAACTAGCAACTAAACGAGTTCTGAAACGTCTACCTGCACCATAAGTGTGCTCAGGATACACATCCATCACATTCCTGAAGTCCTTTTGAAATAATCCAGGCCTAAACATCTTTTTGATTGCCTGTGATCACATTTATGAGTGTGATGAATTTCAAACTTGCAAAGGTTGTTTCTTTTTGGTTTGAGTATACCTTGTACGGATTGCTTGTGATAGATTCTTATCTCAATGCATCCATAGTTTTGCATGGCATGTGCTGTTTTTACTTATATATCTTTACTACCATCTTGGTTATCTGGTAAATTATTGCAATGCATGAAATTTTAAATGACTATCGTAACTGCTATTGCTCTCATAATGCTCTATCATTGATGCATGATTCACACTAGTTTACTACAAATATATCTCTCTAGGGTTCTCCCATATGCTTCAATCTTCAGTCAATATCACGTCTTATACCTTTGCCAATGACTGACAAAAAGGGGGAGAACAATTCAAAACACCCCGAGCGAAAATTGGATATCTTTGTTGCAGGTGTTAGGGGGAGCAGCTGTAACAAGAAAGGGGGAGTTTTTGAATTAAGGGGTTTTGTTGTGTACATGGGTGTTTAGAATTTATAAAATTGTGTTAATACATGTACACACAATTTAGGATATATCTGTCTAGATATGTTCCTAGGGTGTTTTGGGAATTTTGTCACGTAATTGACAAAGGGGGAGATTGAAAGTGCACCTATTACGTGCCCTGGTTTGTCAATCAAGTTGTATGTTGAGTCAGTCGGACGACAACACCTAATAAGAAGATCAAGTCAAGCGTCTGCCTCATCTGGATGTGTGGAAGCTCACCAAAAGGTAAATCATAGCCTCACATCCCATGTCCCAAAACACCAGGTGATTAAACCCTTAATAAGAACTAGAACATCTTAGGGTTTATGTGTAAGAAAACTTTTTATCAAAAAGAAAATCTTCTAAGTTTTTCTTACACTGTCGATTATATCGATTCCCCTTTCGATATGATCGACCAGCTCTGTCGATGTCCTCGGCATATCAATTGATACAATCGAGTGAGGACAAAAAGCGTCCAGCAATCAAACAATCTTCTGGACGATTTATCGATATATCGACCTTCGAGTCGATATCATCAATATTCAAAAATCGATCATATCTAAAGTGGATCGATCATGTCGATAGACTGCTTTCCGGCACTCCTGTTTTTCTAAAGAAAACTAACATATGCTTTGATATATCGATAACTGTCCGATTCAATCTGAGCTCAAATATCGATCATATCGGGAGTCAGTCGATCATATCGACTATGGGGCGCATGTTCTCTCCAGCATGAATTTAGGGTTACTTTTAATGTTGATCGGGGTGCCTGTCGATAAATCGATATTCATATATCGATCATATCGAGACCAAGTCGATTGGATCGAGTCAGGACATAATTCGTCTAGCAAGCTTACATGTAAAATCTATACGATTTATCGATCCCATCGAAAAGGTCGTCGATATGATCGATGTATAAATTTCGATGACATCGACTGTTTTCCCGATCATATCTGTGATCCTGAAATTCTTCAAGGCTTCTCTCTTATTTTTCACCTGTCGATAGATCGAACCATCACTCGATGGAATCGGAGTTCGAAATCCGATATCATCGATGTGTGTCTCGATCCCATCGACCAGTTGGCAGAAGATTTCCAAAAGTGAAATGACAATTGAGTTCTTATCATCGAGAGGTCGGCCGATACAATCGAGAGTATACGCTCAATGATATCGACGACTGCTCGATGATATCGAACTCTGTCATAAATATGACCGTTTATATCCGTTGGAATCTTTTGCCTATAAATAGAGAGAGTTATCTTCATTGTTGGTAGAGAAAGTAGAGAGTGCTTTAGAGTGTTTTAACCTTCCTATCATTTACCTAAGCCCTTTCTCTCAGAAAGTTCATCCTCCAATCCACCCTCATCATTGATATCTCATAGAGTGGATTGGGGAATGAACTTTCACATTCAAGGATCCTTCAGCTACTACCTTAATGACATATCATTAAGCCGGGATGCCTTGAATGCATAGATGATGGGAACCTCTCTATCTTCCTTATAGGAAAACCTTTAGAGAGTGGTAGTCCATCATAACCTTGACCCAACCTAAGCCTAGTATATATACATGTTCATGTTGCGGATCAAGGGAGCTGAAGACTCTTCATCAACAAGTAGAAGGTCTTTATAATTGTGCTGAAAGGGACTCATTGACTTATCTATAAGTACTAAGAGTCTAGAGGACACTTGCGATCATTCCTTTTTAGGATTGGGTTTTAAGTGTTGCTCACCATTTGAAGTCCTCGAAGGAGGCCTCCGACGGGAGTGTACGTGCGAGGTGCATTGTGTAGACCCTTGCTCTATGGAGAGCATAAACATCTGGTTAGGAGTACATCAGCAAAACTCTAGGGTTAGAGGTGAACCGAGTAGAAACCTCAGGGTGCGTTGTGTGGACCCTTGTCCTGTGTGGGCATAAACATCTGGTTAGGAGTACGCCAGTAAAACTCTAGGGTTTGAGGTGAACCGAGTAGAAACCTCTATAAAGGTTGAAGGTGAACCTGATTTAAAACCTTAGGTTTGAGGTGAACCATGGAAAACCTCCTTAGTGAAATTCAGTCACTCAAGGGTTGAGTGTGGGAGCCGGGAGTGGAGTAGACAAGTCGTCGAACCACTATAAAATGACTGTGTTTGAGTTTAATATTATCTTTCATTTATGTGATTGCCTTGCATGTCTTTATATATGATATGAACATGATCACATCCTGTGCACACACAGCCATATCCATCACAATCTCATCTATACATTGTTTGTATTTTAAATAGTTTGTGATTGGATCCTCTATCAGGCTTGGAAGCCAGTAGAGTTAAGGTTGAGTAATCCTAATCAATACTCTGTGATAGGATTAGTGTGATAAGGATTTTTAATAATTTATATAAACTTTAAAAAGTCCTATTCACCCCCCCTCTAGGATATACTGACCTATTCCTACTTCAACTAAAGCGGTCTTCACCGTAATTTCAGCATGTTTCCCAATCTCATTCCACGAGGACTTTTATTGCTTTCAGTAACATGATTCAAGATAATATTGATTTAGGATAATATTGAATCATGTTGTTGAATGATGAGATCAATGTTGTTGGCATGGTTCCCAATATCATTCCACGAGGAATTTTATTGAATTTTCACAATGCTTCATCTAGCCATGATGAGATCAATGTTGCATTGTGAAAATGCTATGGCTAGATGAAGCTTGGTTCAAAATAATTAGGTGGATGAGAGTGTCACAAGGATTGTATCGAGTGACTTGGATTAAACTTAGATCTTGCTTAAAAGGCTAGTGTTAAGTCTGGACCTAGGATAGGCTCTCTTCTTCATGCTCACTCTCCTTGGTGGGATGGATGCTTGATTGTGGATGGATAGAGATTAGTGTGTATGATTGTTGGATACTTGAAATGTGAAGGGAATGGGGGTATTTGTAGCCCTCCAGCCAGTTTTCTGGCAATTCCTACAAGGCTTGAGGTTAAAAAGGGTTTGGATGGCTGATATTTGAGATTGTCATGTGTCAAGAACTCATATGTTGGTTTGGATAGCATAAGGTATAATTTTGGCTCAATGGATCAGCATCAGAGTAATTTTCAAGTTTTCACATGCATGAAATAGGTAAGGAGAACAATAGCACATGAGTGGGCAGCTGACCAAAGTACGGCTAGTGCCACGTGGGGAGCGGCACCCTGAGTGCCACTCATCCTTTCTTTTTTCTCCAGCTTCGAAGGGAGGTTCCTCCTATACATGTGGACAAGTTTGGTCCTCCGAAGGTGCCTTGATGTCTCCCATCTTCCCTAAATTGAACTTTGGAATGTACTTAGGGAAAAATGGGTTATGGACTTTTCTTGACTGAAATTGCATGTAGGGGGCCCACGGGATATGCATGGAAGTTTGACGAAGCTAAGGAATGATGGCTATGTCCTAGAAGGGGGTGATTAGAACTAAATAAAAATTATGCCTTTGAAAATACAATTGCTTAACTTAAACTAATGTGCAAATTAAACTAAGTAATTTAACATTAAGCCTTACATGCCATTAGTCGGTCCAATTACATAGGCTACAAAAGATATGTTAATAAAGCAATTAATATATAAACATGATAGTGTACATGTGTGTGTGGGATGTGCTACTTATTAAATCCTAGCATTCATCTAACCATGTATACATATAATTAAACATTTAATCACATAATCATAATTAAAAAAGTGCCCAAATATAATCTTAGATCCTTAATTCTTTCTATTAATTATTTTTACAACACTTCTATTCCATTGGATTAAAAACCCAGACCAACCATTTTCCTTAGATTAAGTTCTTAGTTTAAGTGCGATAATTTGTCAATTAGCATGAATTATGAGTTTTAGAGTCCGGAGAGTCCCCAAGAAGATTCAAGTATGAAGACTCAAAGATTGAAGGCGCCGAAAGAATGAAAAAGTAAGGAAATGGCAAAGAACTCTTTGAAAACCTTTACTAATCCCACTAAACAAAACCCTCTATCTAGCCCAAACCTCATGGGAAAAACCATCTTAAAGAATGCTAGTTAAAAGTGTGGAAAGAAGACTGTTCAAAAAGAAAATCATAAAAACGGACACATTTTGATGGGATCGAAGTCCCATCGAACTACCTTCGATGACATCGAAGACAACTTGATGTCCTTGAGCTTAAAGCCTAAACTATCCAGCAACTAAACTTCAAAATTTTATATTTTCTCGATGACATCAAAGGGTCACTTCGATGGCATCGAAGCTCTCCTTGATGACATCAAATAAGAGCTTAAATATGTCCAGCAACTAAAAGCCAAATTTTAGAAATTTTCCAATGGCATTAAAAGTCAGCTCGATGACATCGAACTAAACCTCTAAATTGTCTAATAACCTTAGGTCAAAAATCTTGATTTTCTCAATGACTTTGAGGAAGCCTTCAATGGCATCGAAGGACTTCCTCGATGTCATTGTAGGACCTCCTCGATGACATCAAACTCAAGCACTAAAACTATCCAGTAACATTCCAAGTTAAAAATCTGATTTTCTCGATGACATCGAAGGTCATTCAATGACATTGAAAGGACACTTCCATGCCATCGAACTTGATAGATTTCTGCCCTTGTTTTTTTACCATGGAAAATTGTAAGTTCTTATATTCGAAGCACACATGTAATTGTGAAATTTTGTAGACAAAATGTGAATTAGACCTTCAACACACTTCACTCCTCTACGACACTTTGTGAATAGTGGCTCAACATCACAAGAATAGAAGATTCAGTATGGTTAAAAGTGAAAGATGGGAAAGATCAATGTGTATGCCAACCATTAAGTAAAATGACCCTAGGTAAAAACCTTAGGTTAGAAGTTTTTTTAACATGGTCCTTATATGCTTGAATGTATAAAATTTACTATGTAAAATTGCTTATGTTCAGCCAACCCAACCTCTTGTTTGGCCAGCTCAACCTCAGCCTTGGCCAAGTTTACGACAATAATAAATTGAAAAACCCATTGCAAGTTCGGCCATCCTGACTCTGGGTTCAACCAGCCAAACTTGGCTTGGGCCAGTCCGAAGGTGTCTTGGGTCAAGTTTCTAGCAATGGAAAAAAAAATATATTAAATTTTAAGGGGATTCAGCCAGCCAAGCCCTGTATTCAGCGAGTCAAATTTTCGCTTAGGCCAGCAAAAATTTTGATATATCTTATCTCGTGAAATCTAATATCCATTGGAACAATATCATTGAAATCTGGCTAACCAAAGCAATTTTAGGCTGACCGATGTTCTAAATCATTTGGCTATAAATAGAGACCTTCTCTCATTGTTTTCATATACGAAAAAGTGTGATAAATCATCCTCAAGTAGAGAGAGAAACTTAGGTCCTTCCAAAGCTAATTGTGTGGTAATTCTTACTTTATTTTAGCTTATTCAATTCCCTTTATCAAGTTAGTTTTAAATTTAATTAGAGAGTAAAGTATAGTCTACTTAAGAATTGAGAATTGAATCCACAACTATTAGGGTTTTTATTCTTTGAGAAATATTAGATCCCTATGTCCTTTCTGGTTGAGCATACTTTGATTCATCATCATCCAAGAAAGAAGATCGTTGCATTGATCGAAGCCTCGATTTCATCAAGTATCTTCACATCGATGTTTCATCATCTGAAGATAAGTATTTATTTTAGTTGATTACTTTATTCGGGTTTATTGAGATAGCCTGAGAATCATAGGCGTTTGATTGGTGGTTAGCCCATGAAAATCATTAAGACATTTTATTGTGGTAAGCCTATGAAAGTCATAAGAACTGTAAGAGGTTGTTAAGATGAACCTATGAAAACCTTAAAAATAGTGAAAAGCCAAAATTATGTGGATAGTAATTTTGAGAGTGAAGTGGGTGTGTGTGTTTCGACAAGAAATGAATGTATTGCGATTGGGATATCTTATTCAATAATAACAAAGGAAAATGGAAGAACAATCCCCATCAGATACTTTTATTGATTCTAAAGTTCGTTTACATCCTCATATTTTTCTTAGTTCCAATACAAAGTATATCCAATGAATATAACAATAATATTAATAGAAGTGATTCAAATAATGATTTCGACTTGCAGTGCATTTTTCTTTATGAAAGAGGAATTTTACCGATTTAAGAATCTTTTAGAATCCTCTATTCCTCTTTGGATTTGCCTGGTATAATAATCTTGAAGGAGATAATCAAATTTCATTGAAGATCATCCCCTTTACGAAGAACTAGCAAAACATATGCATGAGGTTAGTTCATTGCGCGCATAACAAACATCTTGCATGCCACACAATGGGTTCCTGTTGCGTGCGCCTACACAACAGGTGCTTTCCCCTATTTCCTCCTTCTCTTTCTTCTTTTGTGAAATACTTGGAAGATGTCTTGGAGAAATCTTGAATTTCTTCAGAATCCTCTGGAGCACCGCACTTGTGAATCAATCAAATGAAGGGGGAGGGGGTATTTATAGGTAACCACACATGTGAACCATGTTTCCGCACAACCATACCTCATTGCGTGGTCACGTAAGATGCTTATTGTGTTTCATGCAATGGGATACCATTAGCCCACACAACACATCTGTTGTTCGAGAGCAACACCTCTTTTCTATGCAAATGAAAATTTCTCCTATTTTTCTTTCTTTCGTGTCTTGATTTCCATACTTTCATTACTTCTTTCTAATTTTTGTGCCCTAACAGATGCCTCCCTGATCCTCTGTTAGTTTTTCTTCAAAATGAATTGGAGGATCAACCTCTTTCTCCACAAAAATTTCCTTTCTCAACTTGTTGCACGGTTATGGGAAAAGCGTTCCTCTATCGGGTCCGAATATTGAAAATCGGGTCTTTACTGGCTATATAAGCCAACTCACCTCCTTTTTCATTTCACTCTACAAATTATGGGAAAGACTCTTGTGTGTTATAGGTCCTCCGTGCAACCATTCCCCCCCACGCAACCATTCGCCTCACACAACAATGCTCTCATGCAACACCTCTGTTTCGGCAGACGATTGTCTAAGTATAGGAATGCTGTCTGATTTCCTTCTACCTTACATTTCATTTTTGTAACCAAATGGATAGGAGTAAGAGCATAAATACATCTGGTAATCTTCAACAATTTACCTCTAAATTCCCACATTCTATTTGATTTGAAGATAAACCCATGAAATGATCAAAGACTATAGCCGAGAATCCTACGCTTTCGAGGGGTAAAAATGACAATTCCAAGGGGAGATCAGGAAGAGGCCCTAAAATACTTGGGCTTGCATAGAAATTCATCAAGAAATATTTAAATTTTGTAGTCCATCCAGGAATAAAATGGTCGTTATTCCTATGAATTTATGTTGTCACTGGTCAATTCTTTATAGTGAGGCAACTGATCAAATGACTCATAGCAGACTCATCTTTACAGATCACTGGATTGTGACAAAACCTTGAATTTTAATGGAACATCTCATAGAGAAAGGGTCTTGTCAGAAGGCCAGTAGAACCCATTCGATGTCATTCTTACAACTGTGTTACAACCCTCATCATCTCTACCCCACTCATTACTTTAAATCTGTCCAGCAATACTTCTATGTTAGAGAATTGTTGTGGGGCACAAGATAATTCAGGACCAGAGGCTTTTTATTTTTGCACAATTATTACAACTATAAGGCCCATATCCTAGTACCATTCCATTCCTTAGGATCCTGCGATCCTTCCCATTGAATTTTGGCGACCCGCGATCTGCATATAACATTTGTCAACGAGCTTAAGTCGCATCCCGTGAACCCGAGTTGACTCAACTTAAGACTTGCATCATTGCGACCATGTTGTCACCGTGATTCCAACGTCGCGTCTCATGTCCTAATCCGATACCTAGACTAAGAGATCTGATCTGCGCATTATCCCAGCCATTGATCGTGTGTTGTGGGACCCAAGACCTCTAGGTAGAGAAATATCTATACAATCAATCATGATGGTGACATCATCCTAGGCTACCTAGCCTAGGGTGACATCACCCTAGCCCCATGCTTCATACACCTCATGATGGCAAGCATGCTCTTTCTCTTCCCCATGCTCTTACATAAGCAATGATGACCTTACAATGCAATCATTATACTCACATATACACCACCCCCCCCCCCCCCCCCCCTTTCTCCCTCATTTCTCATCTTCTCTAGCAAGAGAGCTTGGATGTCCCACCTTAGAGAGAAAGCCCAACAAATTCCAGCCACTTTCCACCCTTAATCCCACCCAATCCAGCTCTTAGGAACCCATCTCCACCATTGATAAGGATCCCAGAAGGCTTGAGAGTCCAAGGGTAGAAGAAGAAGAAGAAGAAGAAGAAGAAGAAGAGAATAGGTGGGTGCCTCCTAGAACTAGTTTCCTTCATTTTCTTGCATGAATCTTCATTTCTTCTAGCATGGGGCAAGTAGGACCCACCAATCAATGGTGAAGATCCTATCTTGACCCCTAGGTGTGGCTAATGGCCCACCTTAGCTTGCATGCACATGCCATGATGGGGTCATTCTCCATAGACCACTTCATGATGTTTTGCTTAATGTATAGCATTGAGGGATCATCTAGACCCTTGATTCCATGGTGGGGATGACATCCCCACCTTAGATTTTTTATGTAAGGGCCCATGCATGGATGGGACCCATCTTGATGTATGTATGGTACTTAGAGGGACCCATAGTGGCGGGGCCCCTCCCACAACCATTTCTCTCTCTCTCTCTCTCTCTCTCTCTCTCTCTCTCTCTCTCTCTCTCTCTCTCTCTCTCTCTCTTACGATGTGTGTGGACCACCTGATGTGTGCACACATCTCAACCGTCCACATTGCTGGACATCCTTGCTGTCCAATTTTTGGATGTCTAACGACCATATTGTTGGCCGTTGGGCCTACATAGGTCGGACGGCCACACATGCCTAATGAATGGAAGCATAAATATCAGCTGGCCTGATGTGTGCTGTCATGCCTCAAACTCAAAGACCGGGCTCACAAAATTCCTGATCGTCGAATCTGATGCCGACAGCCTCCATAGTACCCCATTATCGGCTCCTAGCATGTATGCACCAGATTTTCAATCCTGGGATTATACAAGGAGAATTTTTCAATGTACATTTATCTCATAAGAAGTATAACCATAAGTAAACCCAAATCATAAGAACAACATCATCATCACATATCTACTAATATAAAATTTTGAATACAGTGCTAAAAGGGAAATACATATATAAAAAAATCAAAGCTCCAAAAGTCTACTGCACACTCCAAGTTCAACACTGCTACGACCTAATGCCACTTGCACGTATCTATCATGCATAAGCTTATAAAAAGTTTAGAGGGTGGTGAAAGTGTGTGCATAAGGTAAGTGCCAAGTATACAATACAGTGCCATAAATCATACAATATTGGAATAAGCAGAAATACTAACAAGGTCATGAATTATACGATATCAGAGTAAGTAGAAATACTGACAAGTCCATAAAAATTTCATCAACATCATCCAGGATATTCGATGAAAAGACATAGCAAGCCAATGTCATAATGTGGAAGTAATGCGAAAAGTAATGTAAATCGACTATGTAATGCGGAAGCATAATGAACCAAATATCAGATATCGAGGATGCAATACAATATACAATTCGAAAGAGCTATGAATTCCATCAGCCTCAACTAGGTCAAATAAATGCAGAAACATAGTATCCCAAAATGCTATATGCCGAGGATGTAATACAATATACAATATGTGGTGTGAATGAAATGGCCAAGTTGCAGTGTGAATTTGGGATGATAGTATGTGGTATCGTAGGTTTGGAGGCCTATCACAAATGACTTAAATTCAAAATAGTCTCATACCTAAATTTGGATAGATAGACTCAACGTGGTAGTCTCCTGATCTCAGGTTAGTCATGCGCCCCAACTAAAATCCTGGCCATTGTGAAATTACACATAACGATTAGTTATGCACCACCAGCCTGAGTGGATAGTGAATGAATAATGAATATAATACTGAGTATGCAACTCTTGCTCCATGAATCAGTACTGTACATCTCTGTGATCATCATCAGGGTCTAGTACACTCTATATGCAAATCACTGCCCACTGACACGTGACCATGCAAGTGGAGGAGACCTCACTATCCGCTTAGCTAGTAGTCATCCAAAATTTACCCAGCACATCGATAACAGACCCATTCACGAGCTAGTCAAACTATCCTAGCTATGCCCCCTACTATCACGCAGGTAAGGCCACATCCCCTCCAACTGACCAAGACACAGTGGGAGATGCAGCCTCCTGGTATTCGGCACTCGAGTGCTCATGTATCTACTCTATCTCGATGTTGGGGCGTCTCCTGGCCTCGGAGGTTTAGGGACTTTCACCCACGGACATCCAAAGTGTCTAGATGCTCAAATCCAAACATTTTCAATGTCCCATCTAGTCATTCAAGACATGCCTGTGGAGGTCACAGCCCTGATGTCGCTAGGGCGTAGAGTAATCACAATCACACAATGCAAGATGAATGAGTCATGTAGTCCAATCATGCATCAATCCTGCGCATACCGTGCGCTCATGTGGGATAACTCCACCTATTAGGGAGTCGCATAAACCATCTGTACTATGGCATATGCAGTGGTCAATCACATCTTATAATAAACACTCAGATGATGTGTATGGGCCCTGTATCATGATGCTATGCCATCACATACTCATAATCAACATCGATAATCGGTCTCGATATCACATACTCATAATCAACATCGATAATCGGTCTCGATATCACATACTCATAATCAACATCGATAATCGGTCTCGATATCACATACTCATAATCGGTATCAGTAACTAGCATCGATAATCGGCCTCGACAATCAGAATCGACCATGATAATTGAAATCGACAATCGGAATCGGCCTCGACAATCTAACTTGACCTTGACAATCGGAATTGGCCTCGATAGTCGGAATGGGCCTCGACAATCAGAATTGGCCTCGATAATTGGAATTGGCTTCTATAATTGGCCTTGACAATCAGAATCAGCCTTGACAATTGGCCTCGACAATCAGAATCGGCCTTGATAATAAGAATTGGCAGCCACAACAATCGGAATCAGCCTCGACAATCAGACTCGACCTCGACAATCAAAATCAGAATCAACCTCAAAAATTAGAATCGACCTTAACCATCGGCCTCGACAATCTGACTCACCTCGCTAATCGAAATCGGTCTTGATAATCAAACTCGGCCTCGACAATCGGACTCGTCCTCGACAATCGGAATCGGAATTGGCCTTGACAATCAGAATCAGTGTTCACTCCCCAAGTGTAGGGTTGTGATGTAGTAATAAACTCGGTAAGACCGAGGTCGAATCCCAAGGGACTGAAACTTGTACGTAATCTGAAAATAATTAGAACTAGAACTAGACTAAGATGTAATCTAAATCAATTAGAAATTAAGGGAATAATGATGGAATAATTATCTAAAACTTAAGAAATTCAAAAGAGGGAAACTAGGGATTCAGAGGATCCACTTGTAGAGAACAGGGAGATTTTATGCCTGCTTTATGGAAATTAAATTGGACTGCCATTAATATAGTTTTCAAGAGATGAAAGGTATATGAATTAGAATGGATTCCATCGCTAAACCATGCCCATGAGACAACGCAAAAAACATAATTAAACTAATTACCAACCAATCACATGTATGAAGGTTAGGAAGGGTACTGACATCCGACCATGCCCAGGAGATGATGGTGAATAACAGGGCTTCTTGACGTCATAAACATTAAAGGAATAAGAACATGCTCAAGCTATCGCAGACCCATTGTAATTTCAGTCACAATAGACTATTAAAAACTAAAAACATTCTCATTAATCAAACTATAATCAAGGCAGTTTAAACAATATAAATCAAACCCATAAAATCTTCCCCATCACACTACAAACTTCACCTCTTAGCCCTAACTAAGAGGTTTAGCCTAGAGAATACATGATTTAGGCTAATCTCTTATGAGGAAAAAAAAACTAAAATAAAACAAGTAATTAAACAAACTTTCTCTTAATCTCCCGTCTACCACCGGCTCTAGCTCCTCCTTCCCCCTTTCTCCTCTTTCCTTTATAGTAGGAGAAGTTGGCTGGAAGAGGCTGGAGTCGGCTTAGAGTTGGACCGACTCTGTTTTGCAGCAGAGCTTGACTGCACAGTAAAAATGCAAAACATCTTGCATTTGGAGCGGATTTGCGGTGCGATATCAACTCATCTATCAATTCTGAAATCTTGGCGAGGGTATTGGCCTCCCTGTGGACATATTGGATGGTCTAGATCATGCATCCAATCACTCCCTTGATCGTGGAATGGCCCACAGCATCTGGATTTCACGGACGCACATACCTGGGTAAATAAAGTATGCTGACGTGTTTCGTGGGCCCCACTTTGATGTTTTTGATGAAATCCACCCCGTCCATCAGATTCCTATCAAAATTTTGGTCGGAATAGACTAGTTTTTATCAATTTTTGGTGTGGCCCACTGCTGTTTTGCTTTCACCATTCATCCTGCATTTGAACAGTTAAAAAAATGATCTCTGTCGTTCTTTGGAATTCCGTCACCTAGGCATGGGCTACACCCCCCCTCTGGATGCAATGGACGGTCTAGATTGTTGAAATATTAGATTTTTGGGGCCCACTAAACAAAAATGGACGGCTGCAGGGAAGACGCTGTCCTGGCATGAAACGGGTCGAGTCAACAGCGCTGACCGACCTGCTTGGTTTTGGTGCACAGTAGTGCACCGTCGCTATGCACTCCACTGATGTAAATCAGGCTCCACCTTGATGCATATGCGACATCCGTTCCGTTCATCCATTTTTTCATATCCTTTAAACCGTAGAGACCAATTTTGAAGCATATCCAAATATCAGGTGGGCCCCAAATCAAGAAATTATGGGCTGATCCATCCGTTGGGCCACTTCTGCAGGGATCCAAGTGTTGAAATTTGATGTGTACAGTTAATTTATGGTCCTTAGGCCATGTATGAAGTTTCAAGTCGAACGAATGGTGGAAACCTTGTGATCTTACATTCTGGCTGACTTTCAGGCCAGTTGGAGCTTCAGTTTCTCGATTTTTACAGGTCCCTGGCATGTAATTCTGTCGATCTTGGTCCGCTGGACTCTGTCCCCTGCCTTGGTATCTTCAGATTGTTAAATCCATGCCTTTAGCACTTTTTTGCAGTTCATGCTCTCAAATACACCCTGCATCACAAACACGGTTAAAACCGGGAATTAAACAATATCATGTTCGTAAATCTAGGCAATAACTGGGGTCTGATATGCACTTTTTGACCCTCAACACAACCCCCAACAAGCATTTTGCTAGTCCCGAGCAAAGTATGCGAAAATTAAGTTGAGACGCATAAGAAAATTTCTATAAACCCGAGTGATTTTTGAAAGACAATCCAGATATGAGAAATCCAAGATTCATGAATGTTGGGAATTATTTTCTCCTGGACTCAAGAACACAGTAAACTTCATAGTCAAGTTCAAAGTATTAATCCATCAATTAGAAAAATTCTAAACATTGAGTTCCATGAGTGTAGAGTGTCATCTCGGCTTATTATCATTAAATTTCACTTTTCTATTTCAAGATATCTTTGGTAATCAACAAGAGAATTCATAATAACCAAGACTTGCCTCACAGATCATTCTTTCAACTTTTTATTTTTTCATTAACAGTAACGCCAAGAAGGGGAATCAAATCCTCACCTATAGGGAGCAAACCTAGGGTGAAGACCGTACACCCAAACCTTTTTCACATATCATCCATTGGGAATTAAATCTACACCTATATGGCGCAAACCTATGGTGAAGATTATTCGCCCAACCCTTTACAAAGGTATTTGTTTTATTTTGTTTTATTTTTTTTTTCAAGCTGGTTCCTTACAGGCTTAGTGATTACCAAGTTAACCCTTCAATATCAAACTGAAAACTTAATGTGTAAGCGAGATGTTACGTGTGAAATCATGGTTCAATCAATGTTTAAAACTTCTAATCATGGAGTAATAATTCAAACTTAACTGTGAAATCTAACAGACACTGAATCCAAGAGTCATAAATTATCAACATCACAAATCTTAAAATTCTAAGTGCCCTAGGTGGCCGTCAAAATCACTTCAAGTTCACAGGAAATCTCAGAAAATTTTTAAAAATAAAAAATTTCATAATTTTTGCTCAAGACTAAAAAACACTGATTAAGCAACCTAATCTCCCACCCCCAACCTAAAATCTACATTGTCCTCAATGTAAAAGATATAAACATGCAATGCACATGGGACAACTAAAGTAAAGGAAAAGTGATGGGAAGATAGTACTTGGATAACGAATCGAGAGAGGTTTTTTCAAGAGATCGCTTGGAGAGAGCAGGTCAGTACGAGAGTGAAACCAACAAAAATAAAATCCTACCTATACCACTTTCACATGTGCTCTCGATTGTATTTAGTGTATGCAAGAAGCCTTTAAACCCCTAGGTTACCCCTACTGGACGAGTTATAGTCTCGTGAGGATTTGCAACAATGTTACCCACAAACATTGAATCGATCATGCCATAAGGTTCCTCTTTCGGTCAATATCTTGATAAGTTTCTCAGTAAATTCCTCAACAGGATCATCCAAAAGCTCTTTTTTGTAATAGGCTTGGGCGCCCTGGAGCATGACTTTCCAAAGGGACTTATGTACCTCATAAGAAATCTTCCATTGAATTGCTTAAGGTGTCTGTAATATATATGATTCACCTATGATAGAAGAAGTTTCAACGTTAGTATCGCATGGTGAATCAGAGACTACAAGTAAATAAAGTTTAAAAAACTTCTTAAGAAGTGATGTAGTCTCAACACATTCTGAAGCTCCAAACTTCGGTTCAATTTTCAGCTCCTCTTCCTTTACTGGTAGACATTTAAAATCAGGGGAAGAAAGGATTTCAGAATAAGGGTTCTCTCGGTCAGTGATGACTACCGAGATGTTGTCTTGCAAGGCATCCACTTTGTCTTTTAACATAGGATCGTTTAAAACTACAAAGTGTGCCAAGAAATTCCACGAGTTAGGAAGTTCAGCTGAGTGTGACTTATTCTCCACATTAGAGCTCGTGATGATCTGCCCAAGGAATCCATAGTCCTTGAAAGTAGATGGAGGTACACTCTCTTACTCCAGTCTTGCACAGACCAATTGAAGATCAATAAGTGAAGCATTGATGTGATCACTCTGTTCATTGAAATTACTCAATCGAGGCGTTGAATTGTTAAATGTGTGCAGCTCAGATGGTGGCCTCAACTGAGTGGTTTCAAATTTCAGAGTTGTAGTGGGCAACTCCTTCTCCCGAATCATATCATCATTTAATTCAAGGGAGTGGTCTAAACATGTCTCATAAGAGTTAGAAGAGTCACTTGTAAGGGGTTCATTCTCCACATTTAAATCAGGTATGTCAGATGAGTGGAGTAGATCCTCCTAACTGATCACTTCGTGCACTTCTTGATCACTGATCTGGACCATGCTTGAGATTGATTCCAGAAAAATTTGGGCTGAACATTCATGATCATCATCCTAATATGCATCATCGTCTAATTCTGTACAGTGCACAATTGGGATAGGATCGCCTTCCTCACATTTTATTCCTAAATTCGGTTGAGGTTTGAATAAACTAACCTCTCCCTCATCATTAAAATCTTGTATGTCATGTAAGGAAGGTGTGTCATCATCAATGTATGTAAAAGATACTCATGTATCTTCACCATTCTTTTGAACAATCATCCAGATCGACTCATTGAGAAATTGAACCGCAGGCTCATTAATGAAATCCAACTCCTCATTCCAAATTTTAGATTTCTTCAAAAGTGAGTGCGAATCACTTTCCTCGCATTATATTTCTGGATTGGGTTGTGGTTGGGACGAGCAAGCCACCTCTATCTTTTCAAGGCGCGACATGAGTGTTTCCACTACTTTTCAAATTTCCTCAAGACAGGCCATGTCACGCTGATATGAATTCTCTTGAATCGTTTTTGGTTGGATCTCAAAGGTAGGGGATCCAAGAGAATAATCATTATAACATGTTGTTGGTTCACTTCCCTAATTTTGATATTTTCACTGATTGTAGTCATACGGATCACCGGTGGGAGAATCTGATGGTTGGTAATACTTATTATCACTCATGATATAATCACGTATTGTTTTCTTTTTATCGGATGGGTGATAATAATTCTCACAAACATAGTTATGATAACCCCAACACTCACGTGCTATTTTATTAATCCGTGAGGTGTAATTATTCTCCTGCATATAATCACATAAGGACTTCTTAGCCGGTGGATCTTTATATTCTGATCGGTTCTCAATGATAGCTTCAGAAAAGTTTGGAGACAAGTTGATTTATATCATCATCATCCCAAACTAGGTTATTCTTCTCAGCATACTAACGTTGTCACTCGTGCATATACATGATGAAACCCTTAATCTGAATTTAATCCTAAGAAAAATAGAAGAAAAGCTCCTATAGCAATGTGGAAAGTAAGAGGAGGAGAAGTTAGAAAGAAGGTACTAGATTGGAGGTCCTAAGTTAAAATCCTGTAGAAGGAAACAAAAGAAATTAGTTTCTACAAATGGAAATCCTAAAATTTGAAAGTTTCTAATACTAGAAAGTTCGAAATTTAAAAAGTATGTTAGTTGTTAAAAATAGAAGAAATCCTATAATTAGAAAGTTAATAAAAAAGTAAAGGAAAGATGAGTTAGTTTCTAAAAAAAGAAAAAAATTTCTAAAAACCCTAATTCTAAAAAATACACAAAGTAGAGAATTTAGAAAGGGATTACCAAATTAGATGTCTATGTAAGGATCCTACAAAATAAGAAAACAGGTTAGCTTCTATAAATCAGAAAAACCTAAACCTATAGTTAGTAAAATCTTAATCTTAATCTAATCCTAAAACTAGTTAATTTTAGAAACGTAACCGTCAGTCCCCGACAACGGCGCCAAAAACTTGTTCACTCCCCAAGTGTAGGGTTGTGATGTAGTAATAAACTCGGTAAAACTGAGGCCGAATCCCAAGGGACTGAAACTTTTACGCAATCTAAAACTAACTAGAAATAGAACTAGACTAAGATGTGATCTAAATAAATTAGAAATTAAGGGAATAATGATGGAATAATTATCTAAAACTTAAGAAAATCAGAAGAGGATAACTAGGGATTCAGAGGATCCACTTGCAGAGATCAGGGAGATTTTATGCTTGCTTTATGGAAATTAAACTGGACTGCAATTAATATAGTTTTCAAGAGATGAAAGGTATATGAATTAGAATGGATTCCATCACTAAACCATGCCCATGAGACAACGCAAACAACAGAATTAAACTACTTATCAACCAATCACATGTATGAAGGTTTGGAAGGGTATCGACATCCGACCATGCCCAGGAGATGATGGTGAACAACAGGGCTTCCTGACGTCATAAACATAAAAGGAAGAGGAACATGCTCAAGCTATCGCAGACCCATTGTAATTTCAGTTACAACAGACCATTAAAAACTAAAAACATTCCCATTAATCAAACTATAATTAAGGCAGTTTAAACAATATAAATCAAACCCATAAAATCCTCCCCATCACACTACAAGCTTCACCTCTTAGCCCAAACTAAGAGGTTTAGCCTAGAGAAGACATGATTTAGGCTAATCTCTTATAAGGAAAAGAAACTAAAACAAAATAAGTAATTAAATAGACTTTCTCTTAATCTCCCATCTACCACCAGCTCTGGCTCCCCCTTCTCCCTTTCTCCTCTTTCATTTATAGTAGGAGAAGTCGGCTGGAAGAGGCTAGAGTCGGTTTAGAGTCGGACTGACTCTGTTTTGCAGCAGAGCTCGCCTGTGCAGTAAAGCGCAAAACATCTTGCGTTTGGAGCGGATTTGCGGTGCGATATCAACTCGTCTATCAATTCTGAAATCTTGGCGAGGGTATTGGCCTCCCTGTGGACATATTGGATGGTCTGGATCATGCATCCGATCACACCCTTGATCGTGGAATGGCCCACAGCGTTCGAATTTCACGGACGCACATACCTATGTAAATAGAGTACATCGACGTGTTCGGTGGGCCCCACTTTGATGTTTTTGATGAAATTCACCCCATCCATCAGATTCCTATCGAAATTTTGGTCGGAATAGACTGGTTTTTGTCAAGTTTTAGTGTGGCCCACTGCTGTTTTCCTTCCACCTTTCATCCTACGTTTGAACGGTTAAAAAAATGATCTCTGTCATTCTCTGGAATTCCATCACCTAGGCGTGGGCTACACCCCCCCTCTGGATGTAATGGACGGTCCAGATTGCTGAAATATTAGATTTGTGGGGCCCACTAAACAAAAATGGATGGCCATGTGGAAGACGCTGTCCTAGCGTGAAACGGGTCGAGTCAGCAGCGCTGACCGACCTACCCGTTGGGCCGCTTTTACAAGGATCCAAGTGCTGAAATTTTATGTGTACAGTTAATTTATGGTCCTTAGGCCATGTATGAAGTTTCAAGCCAAACAAATGGTGGAAATCTTGTGATCGTACATTCTGGCTAACTTTCAGGCCCGTTGGAGCTTCAATTTCTCAATTTTTGCGGGTCCCTGGCGTGTAATTCCGTCGATCTTGGTCCTCTGGACTCTGTCCCGTGCCTTGGTATCTTCAGATCGTTAAATCCATGCCTTTAGCACTTTTTTACAGTTCATGCTCTCAAATACACCCTGCATCACAAACACGGTTAAAACCGGGCATTAAACAATATCATGTTCATAAATCTAGGAAATAACTGGGGTCTGATATGCACTATTTGACCCTTAATAATCAACCTCTACAATCGGCCTCGAAAATCAGAATCAGCCTTGATAATCCGCATCGACTCTCGATAATTGACGTATCAAAAGGCCTAAGGGAAGGTGACGATGAGGACATTTAATCATCATTACCCATCAAATATGGACATTTAACCAACATTGCTCCCAAAGGGTGGCCTTTATAGGGCTAAACATATAGTGGGCCCATGGCCTCACACAAGGGCCTAATGCATATCACTATTGGCCTCCCTCATTGGCCGCGTATATATCATAATGGGCCTTGACACATGGGTCATAATACACATCACATGGGCCATATCACATGGGACTATATACATCACAATGGACCGCATCATGGTGGGTCACATATGATCTCAATGGACCTTGTACAATCACAATGGGCCACATACATCACCCTAGGCCTCACATACATCACACTAGGCCTCATCATATGGGCCAATATAAATTGCACTAGGTCACAACTCATGAGCCTGATATACATCAAGTGGGTCACATCTCACGGGCCTAATATACATCGCAACGGGCCTTATATACATTAAGTCAGGCCTCATCATATGGGCTGAAAATATATCACAATGGGTCTTACCAAATGGGCTACAAATACATAACAAGTGGACCATACACATGACTCTCAAACACATCACAATGGGCCACCTCACATGGGTCAAAAATATGTTACAATGGACCACAACATATGGGCTGAAAATATGTCTCATTGGGCTACGACCCATGGGCCTTTATACATCATAATGGGCAGCAACTCATGGCCTCAAATACAACGAGTGGGCTGCATTAATGGGCCGCACCAATGGGCCTCATATACATCAAGTGGACCACATCCACAGGCCGCATCAATGAGCCTCATACATAACATGTGGACCATATGACATGGGTTGCACCAATGGGCCTCATATACATCAAGTGGACCGCATCCATAGGTCACATCAATGAGCCTCATACATAACATGTGGGCCATATCACATGGGCCGCACTAGTGGGCCTCATATACATCAAGTGGATTGCATCCATAGGCCGCATTAATGAGCCTCATACATAACATGTGGGCCATATCACATGGGCTGCACTAGTGGGCCTCATATACATCAAGTGGACCGTGTCCGCGGGCTACACCATTATATATATTTTTAGATCCAACTTAATAAGTTTACATAGAGATAGATGAAGTGAAAACAAAATATCAACTTTTTTAGAAACTACCGTGACCCTTAGAAATTTGAACTGTGGATGTCACTGTACCCACTATTTATGGCAGTGGTGGGGTCTGCCTGAACTTTGGATTTGACTTATTCTTTCTCTCACACCATAAAATGATTTCTCAAAATGGTTGGACGGTATGGATACAACACATGCATCATGGTAAGGTCCACACACGTGGCCTACCAACTAAATGGACAGTGTGGATAATAAATACTTTATGGATGGGTCCCACTGTCTAGCCATCTGGATGGTGTGAATTAAACCCATACATTAAAACTAGCCCCACCATCCAAGGGTCTGGACGATGCAGGCATCACACATACATCATGGTGGGACCCACCGTCCATGTTTTGGA
Organism: Magnolia kwangsiensis; assembly: GCA_037074715.1. Taxonomy (NCBI): domain Eukaryota; kingdom Viridiplantae; phylum Streptophyta; class Magnoliopsida; order Magnoliales; family Magnoliaceae; genus Magnolia; species Magnolia kwangsiensis. Next base: position 47,615,141 of record CM073583.1, read on the forward strand.
CATGTGGATATACTACATGAGGTGGGCCCCACATGGGGGGACACCCTCTAATATTATATTATATATTATAATAATACTAATACATGAGGTGGGTCCCATGTGGTGTGCCACCCTGGAAAATTATTGATATAGAATATTATATTATGTATAGCATTATATATGTAGTATGATATATAGCATAATATATATATGTGTGTGTGTGTGTGTGTGTGTGTGTGTGTGTGTGTGTGTGTGTGAAACCATGTAAGAGGCAGCGTTGCATCCCCCACGTGGAGTCCACTCAGACGTGGGTCCTATCCTGTTGTTGCAGTAGGATAAAACACATATATCATGGTGGGTTCCACGTAGGGCCCACCATATTAGATATATATATATATATATATTATATTTTCATTTTATTTTATTTCTATTACTCCAATGTCCAAACTCCAGGAGCTGACCACTCGTCGTATGCAAGTGGGCCCTGCACAGATAGATGGTGTAGATAAAACACCTATATCTTGGTGGGTCACACCGTCCCATGTACAAGGACGGTGTGGATGTAATACATATCTCAGGTGGTCCCACCATTCTAGACAAATGGACAGTATGGATGGAATCATACATCCGATGGGTCCCATGAAGGTGGATGGCATGGATCAACATCAAGGTGGGCCACAAAAGGAAGAGAGAGAGAGAGAGAGAGAGAGAGAGAGAGAGAGAGAGAGAGAGAGAGAGAACGGTGTGATAAGGGACCCTGCCACTATGGGCACCTCTAGGATCTACAACACATACATCAAAACGGGTCCCACCACAAGTGGGCCTTACATCAAAATTAAGATCAAATACTTTGAACAACCACCTTAAGATCTCTTCTTCCTTCTTCCATCAACGCATTCTATGCTCTAAAGAATGTGATCCTGTTGAGGCACCAAAAAAATATCTCATTGTAGTGATCAGAGAATCTCATGGTGCTGATCTTTTTCAGGGGTAGTTTAGGTATTTTGGTAAAGTTCCAGCTCCAGGGGTATTTGTTGAAGCATGAAAAAGTGATGAAAGGATTGAAGCAGAAGAAGATTGGAGAGCAAGGTACTAGAAAGAAGAATAAAAGAAGAAAGAGAAGTGTCTTTGAGATTGGTTGCGCTGGACCGCGTAAACGATATCTGTTGTGCGGGTGCGCGCAACCAAAGTTCCGTTTTGCGGGTCTACGTAGATGGTTTCAAGAGAAGATTTCCTTAAACGGTTGAGATTGATGCAAGTTGGGCCCCTCAGCACCAAAATCGAGGTGCCACACGTGCGAAGGCCTATAAATACCCCCTCACCTCCTTCATTTAGACCAGTTAAAGATTTTCAAGAGAAAGCAGAGAGAAAGAAGACTGAAGGTGAGAGGGAGCATAGCGGGAGCTTGCACGGGTCTGCACAATCGATATCCATTGCACGGAGCCACGCAATCAGATTGCCCTGCAGTCTGTGATGAAAAGGGCCGTTATGCTGCTGAAATATTTGAAGACTTCAAGTTCTCTCTATTCAGGATTCGAGGAGAAGAATCAGCAGAAGATCATATTCCTCCTAAGTCCTAGGAGATTATCAAAACAACTATCGAAAGGCTGCCGGATTTAAGATTTAGTGACCTTTGATAGTTGCAACTCATTTATAATAAATGATCTATCTTAGAATCAAGGGATGTTTAAAGGATGTGTATGAACTCAGTATCAATAAAATATGATGATAGTTTTAAGTACTATTTCTCCGTTATGCTTAAATTTTGATAAATTTTCCAAATCGAAATACTTTGTTTCTTATTCGAAACAAAATGGCAACTCTGCTGGGGACTTTATTTATCTTGTTTAGCATTAACAGTGAAATTGTTATGAAACTTTCATCATAGTTTGGCGTCTTTCAGATGTCAAAATGGCGACTCTCAGTGGGAACATCCTCCCCTTCATCTCTAAGATAGATTATTTTAATTTTTCATCTACTAATTATAATTATGTTTCATGTTTGAAGGTTTTTGCATCCAACTACAACTTACTACTCATGGCAACTTCCATAAGAAAAGTGAACTTCTGATTCACTCCAACAGGGTTCGTGATAGAATACGCACCGGATCAAATATCGAAACAATTAACTCAAATCCCTGCAATTGAAGACGGCAAGACTCGAGTGTCAGTGGGGGTAGCATCTGCTTCATCTAAATCATTGAGAAGTAATGACGGTTGGACTATTGTAACATCCCGCAAGACAAAGGCACGAAAAGCAAGAAGCCTTAGAATGAGTTCGTTCTCACCAAAAGTCAGAGAACTTACATTGGCTCCAGGTACTTCCAAGGCCAGATGGATAAGAGGGGGGAAACGTAAGAGCCAATAATAAGCTCGCCAGTGTTTACGTCAGCCTAGGTAAAGTCTTCGTTGTTCATGTCATTTCACTCAATCGATGGTATCTAAAGCATGAAAAAGCCGAACCTAGATAACATAATAAAGAAACATGTGGATGAGATGGTAGAAGCGCAAAGAGCATTAATGAATGAGTGTAGAAGCCTTAAAGAAGCTTTAACAAGCCTTGCACATGATATAGCCCAAAAAATAGCTTTCTCGATGGCGGGCCTAGCAAATAGGCAAAGGAGTCAACCTGTAAATCCTCAGTTACAAGGGGCGAAATCATGGGGGTCTGCTCTGGATACAAGGGTTATAACATGAAATGAAACAAGGCAAATTGTTGAAGAAGTTGTCAGAATGGAAAGGGAACGTGGGACTACTGGCCCTTTCAGGTATCGAATGCTGTATCCAAAAGAGGTAGATGATGTTCCCTTTCCAGTCAATTTCGAGTACTCAAATTTTTGAAAGTTTGATGGAAAAGGATCTCCGAAGGAACATTTAATGCACTTCGTTACTGGAATGGAGAATTTTTCTACAATACTATAGTATTGCTTAAGGTTGTTTGGGTCATCATTAACGGATGAGGCATTCCAATGGTATTTTAGTTTGACTTCAGGGTCGATCCGCACTTGGGAGCAAATGCAAGATGCTTTTGTGGCTAATTTTTATTCTCCAGTTTAAGATGTCAGTATTGTTGAATTGACTTCTATGCGACAGGGCGAAAATGAGCCAGTAGAAAAATTTATAGATAGATGGAAGATATTGGGGACTTCTTGTAAACAGTTATCAGAAGAAAATAAACAAGTCAAGATGTGTCTAAACTCTATGAAGACAGAATTTGTAGTTGAACTTACTAGCGCTGACATCAGAACCTTTAATGATTTGGCCACTAAGGCTTATGCCTTAGCTTGATAAATTAGATAGTGCCAACATTTTGCCATGATATAGCTCAAGGGGCTCATAGCAAGATAACAATAAATACTATTGATCACGATATACAGTGTAGCCATGTAAGAGATTCAAAGAAAGAAAAACTGGGACGGAAGGAAGGGCCGATGCAGCTAGGAAGGTATAAAAAACTAAGGGCGCTCAATTCACATGACTGGTTCGCATTCGATAAAGAAGATGTCATCCCTATGATGGATCAGCTATTGAAGATTGGTGCAATAAAGTTTCCAGAACCCAAACGTCCTGAAGATATGACAAGGATCAAAAAATGGCATTTTTGTCATTATCTTCGATTGGTGGGACATCTGATCATATGCTGAAAAGCATAATACAACGAATGATAGATAGAGATGAAATATTAATTGGAAAGAGAATAAGCAAAAGGGCCATGAAAAGTATGGGTTTTGGTTGTGAAGAATACGCTGACCTAAATCATAGGAAGGGAATGCAAGTTCTTATTGAGAATGACCAGGAGAAGCAAAGAAAATCTCAAGACTTGGGGGCAAAGTCATCAGTGAATATAGTTACGATTGAGCAGCCAATAGAAGAAAGTTCTAAAATAATAGAACGTCCTGAAGTAGCTCTGAAGCGGATGGAAGATGGGGGGCAACCGACGACAGCCAATTTGCAAGAGATAAACTTGGGTACTAAAGAAGAGCCACGAAATATGTTCATTAGTGCTAGCCTGTCTGAACGAGAATCTGCAGAATACATTTAGCTTCTCAGGAAAAATAAAGACGTATTCGCTTGGACATATGCAGAGATGCCCGGCTTAGAGCCTTCTGTAGCATTGCATCGACTAAATATTTCTAAGGAGAAAAGGCCAGTTAAACAAGCTCAAAGGCGATTTCATCAGGATCCGGTCCCTTTGATTGAAGAAGAAGTCAATAAATTGATAAAGGTTAGTTTTATCCGAGAAGTTAAATATCCTATGTGGATATCGAGTATTGTACCAGTAAGGAAGAAAAATGGACAAGTTAACGTGTATGTCGACTTTAGGGACCTGAACGAGGCCTGTCCAAAAGATGATTTTTTGCTCCCAATAACTGAACTGCTAATAGATAGTACGACTCAGTATGCCGTCATGTCTTTCATGGATGGTTATGAGGCCCCTGAAGACGAGGAAGCAACAACATTTATGACATCTTTGGGAATTTTCTGTTATAAGGTTATGCCGTTTGGACTCAAGAATGTCGGGGCAACATATCAGAGAGCAATGTAAAATATTTTTCAAGACATGATACACAAGCATGTTGAATGTTATGTTGATGACTTGGTCGTTAGATCAGGAAGTCATCAGGAGCATCGTGGGCACTTGGCATCGGTTTTTCGTCGACTTAGAAAGAAGTAATTGAAGATGAATCCGGCTAAATGCATATTCGGGGTATCCTCGAGTAAATTTCTTAGTTTTATTGTTCGGCATAGGGGCATTGAGATTGATCCAGGGAAATTTAGGGCTATGCAAGATATACGACCACCAAAGACATTAAAAGAACTAAAAATTTTGTAAGGAAAATTGGTATACATTCGTCGTTTTATTTTAAATTTGGCAGGAAGATGTCAGTCATTTTCTCATCTGATGAAAAAGGATACAGAGTTTGTATGGGACCAAGCCTGTCAGAATGCATTCGATTCAATAAAGGAATTACTGAAACATCCACCAGTATTGGCAGCTCTAGTGAAGGGAAAACCATTGATTTTGTATACGTCTGCCGCTGAACATTCTTTAAGAGCTTTGTTGGCTCAGGTGAATGAATCTGAAAAAGAAACTGCTCTTTACTATTTAAGCCGAACTTTAATGGGGGCAGAATGCAATTATTCCCCGATTGAGAAAGAATGTTTGGCATTAATATTTGCAGTGCAAAAGTTGAGACATTATTGTTTATCTCATCATATAGCGCTGAGTTCGAGGGCAGACCCTATAAAATTTTTGATGAAAAGACCAATGTTGTTCGAAAGATTGGCCAAATGGATGCTGTTACTTTCAAAATATACTATTACGTACGAGCCAGCAAGAGCAGTAAAAGGGCAGGCAGTGGTAGATTTCCTTGTGGCACATCCAATAGTAAATTCTGAGACTATTAATGATGATTTTTTAGACGAGTAAGTTATGTTAACTGAATCACATGACCCGTGGCAAATGTATTTTGATGGTGCTTCTTGAGCGTTAGGAGCAAGGGCAGGAGTAATATTTATCACTCCTCAAGGTGATCTATTACCGTATTCCTTTACATTGGGGACCGTATGTACGAATAACGAGGCTGAATACAGAGCCCTGATTATTGGGATGGAAATAGTAAGGAAAATGAAGATAGGAACTCTAGATATCTTCGGGGATTCTAAATTGATTATAAATCATTTGACCACTGAATTTGAGATAAGAAAACAAGAGCTTCTGCCATACTGTCTGAAATTGCAATAGTTATTAGAACAGTTTTCATACGTTGAAATCAAGCATATCCCTCGCTCAGAAAATGCAAGAGCGGATGTTTTAGCTAGCTTGGCACTGGCTCTGTCTTGTCCAAATCGAAGCCCTCTTCAAGTAACTATAGAAGAAAGGAGATTTTTACCGTCACTAGAAGTTATTAAAGAAATTACTGAAACCCATCCTATATCGTGCTTAGAGATCACAATAGAAGATTGGCGACAGCCTTTTATAGATTATCTCAAATTTAATATTTTTCCAAAAGAATTTGCGCAAAGATGACAAATTAGGCAACGATCAAGCAGATTCATTATCTGCAATGAAGTGTTGTACCGAAAGTCTTACAATGGAACACTGTTGCGTCGTTTAGATGGGCAAGAGATAAGTCATGTATTATAAGAAGCACACTCTAGAGAATGTGGGGCTCATCAATCCGGTCGAAACTTATTTCATCAAGTACATAGGATGGTATATTACTGGCCCACCATGTTCAAAGACGCGATAGATTATGCGAAGCGATGCCATGAGTATCAGATTCATAGAGATGTTATACATGTCCCTCCAGAAGATCTACATCAATCAGTTGCTTCTTGGCCCTTCTCTTCATGGGGGCTTGATATTATTGGTTCTATTAATTCACCTTCGACCAAAGGGAAATAATATATTTTGGCAGCTATAGATTACTTTTATAAATGGACTGAAGCAGTTGCATTGCGCAGTGTTAAAGAAAAGGATATGGTCAATTTCATCCGACATGTAATAATATACCGTCATGGCATCCCAAAGAAAATTATTACAGACAATGGTACTTCCTTAAAAAACAGAGGCATGGAAAAGTTGTGTCACAAATTCAGCATTCATCATTCATTCTCAATACCTTATTATCCACCGGCCAATGGATTAGCAGAAGCGTTTAACAAAATAATAATTAAAATATTGAAGAAGACAGTGACAGGAAACAAGCATGATTGGGACAAAAAGTTACAAGAAGCGTTATGGGTATATAGAACTACTCATCGAACAGCGATAAGAGCAACACCATATTCATTAATTTATAGTGTGGAAGCAGTCATCCCAATTGAAATACAAGTAGTGTCACTAAGAGTGGCTGTACATCAGTCTATAACTGATGATGAAAATGTAAAGATACGATTAAAGGAGCTGAACTTGCTTGATGAGAAACGTCTGGCTGCTCAACAGCTATTGCAAGCATATCAAGCAAGAATATCAGCCACCTTTGACAAACGAGTCAAATATTGATCTTTCAAAAAGGGGGATATGGTGTTGATGTTGAAAAGACTGATCGTAGTCACCCGTCGAACATGAGGCAAGTTTGAACCCAAATGGGATGGCCCTTATATAATAAAAGTAGTGTACTCCAATGGAGCATATCAAGTTATGGATCAAGATGGGCAAAGAATCAGTGTACCAGTTAATGCTCGCTTCCTTAAGAGATATCGTCCGTAAATATATTTGTTGATTTTGCTCCAGAAAATTATCAGAATAATGATTCTGTATCAAAAGGGGGCAAGATGAATAGAATGAATAAGGAAGAAGTTCTCGAGCATATCAAGATCATATGATAGCAAATATTATTATGAAATGGAAGATGAGGAAGATGAGCGCCATCAAAATTCTGCCTGAAATTGATATCATCATTAAGTTGGTATATTATGAACAATACATACAAACGATACAAATAAATAGATGAGTATAATTGAAGATATTAGCAGAAGTGGTGGTGTGTCAATTTCAGTCAGAAATACCTATCATTGTCTTCCAAGGCATTTTAAGACATCATAAGTGTTGATGATTGCTGTCAAGCAATAACGATTGCTGTCAAACATTGATGATCATCGCCGATGCCAAAGATCTTCATCAGAATCAGAATAACCAGGTATCAATGACTAAAAAATAAAAAAAGAGCAACTATCGCTGTCACCGATCAATCACTTATCAAAATTGCTATCATCGCCAAGTTGATATACTATTTTAAACATGATACAAAAGTTCTTATAACATTATCAGCAGCAGCAAAATATCAATTATTGATCTACCATCTTTTGGCAGTGGAATAAACTATATAGCCAACTACATATAAAATTGATGACAACAATGGTTGCTTATCATAAAAAAAGGCAGCCTAGTCAAGCTAATGGCCAATTGCGCATAAGACCTATCAAGATCGCCATTCGGGCAGCGGTGAGAAGCCAGTGGCCCTAAAAAGCCCTTGAAGGCCATCATACACATACACATGCGGGCAGCTGACGGAGCCAATGACCAAAAACCTAAAAGGCCCAAAGTCCTTAAATGACCAGTCATGCGCAACCCCCATGCTATTTGTATAGCTTTTCGGCAGCATCACTGGGAATGGAGGAAAATTCCCTCCCGCGAATAGGCTCGACCTTGTAGACGAAGAAAATGAGGGTTGTAGTGTGAGCTTTAGATAGGCCAACCATGCATAAGACCCCCAAGATCTACGATTTGATTTCAATACTAACTCATGAGGAAGGGCTTAAACTTACTCATTAACGGACTGACGACCCTAGATTTGGTACCCCAAAGGTTGCCTTGTGTGCCCCGTGAACTCTAGAGAGTTAGTGTGGCCAACCCTGTGCATAATTCCAACCAAGTTCACGGTCCCGATAGTTTCACTAGGCCCCTCTGATGGATCGCAGTTTGTGAACTCCCTATGCAGTGAGAAGTCCAGCGAACTCCTAAGAGTTACAGAGGCTATCATGTGTGACCCGGCTCCACTACTCATGAGCTTAAACTGTGTATGAAATTGACTGAATTGAAACTTAACACTGCTAAAATTTGAAAAAAAAATCATCATATAGGAAATCCCACACTAACAAGCATAAAATGTTGATGTTTTATAATTAGTTCTTTATTGAATATCATGTTAGACTATGTGCAACATTCAGAATGCAGTATATACATATTTCACTTTATATATGCTCAAATATGCAATTGCATGATGATCATTTTTAAGCAAAGAAGATGCAAAAAAAAAATAATAATACTAATAATAAAATAATAATAATAAATAATATAATAAAAAAAAGAAGGCATTTCTCTTGAATCAAGTTTAAATCAGTAAAGATTATTCGTCCTTTAAAGGTATCAGTAGGCTTCACTTTAGAAATATTATCTTCTGAAGAAATATTTATGTGACATTGATCTGGAAAGGGGGCAGGATCTGTCTTCAAAGTAATCTATGCCTTGGTCTTTTTGTAATCTCTTATGCATGGTGGAGAAATTCATATGCTGAGAATTATGAATAATGATATCGTAAGACTCCAACTACCATATCTAATGAAGACAAAGAACAAACAGAATCATCATCAGTAACTTTAATATCCTTTGAAAAGTTATTAAATGAAAATTAAAAGAAATATTGTTTATTTTTCAGAATCAGCAAAGATCAAAGGAAAAGTTTATGAAGAAATGCTTAGGAGCACAAGCTAGAGATGACATATCTAGGAGTACAATTTAACGAGCAAAGAATACAATGCGAAGCATGATGACAGAGTGAATATTATGATCAACCTAAATAGAAAAGAAGCTTTCAATTTCTTTAAATAATTATCAATACTACATAAAGCTAAATTGAAAAAATTATAATGTCTTGAGATACTAATTTCGATAAAATTGGCAGGAAAGACTATCGTTTGAAAGCGTGGATAATGCAGATCATGAATAAAGGAGACAATCGAAAAAGTTTTTGCAGTAGGAGCAGTATTAAGAAGCAACTCTTTAAGCATAGAATTGAAGAAAAGAGTCGCTGGAATTGATCAAAGAGACCGTCGCTAAACACAGAATTCAAAGAAAGAGTCGTTGGAGCTGATCAAAGAAGCTATTGCAGTTGCAGTGGTGTTGAAAGGCAGTTCTCTGATCAAATCACTCAAAGATGAAGTCATCACAGCTATTACAGAGACATGTTTCGATGAAAAGGGAATTTTATCCTCTCTAGTGAAACATCTGCTTGGCACTATTGGCTAGGGGCATTCAAGTCTTCCGTTTGAATGTAATTGTTCAAATCTTCCGTTCAAACATGAGCAATCAAGTCTTCTGTTTGAATGTGATTGTTCAAGCCTTTCGTTCAAGCGTAAGTAGTCCAGTCTTCCAGTCGAGTGCAATCATTCAATCTTCTTGTCAAGTATGATCATTTAGTCATCCTTCAGTTGCAGTTTATTCAAGTTCTTCGGGTAGAGGAAGATCGATCCTCCATTTAACTTCAGGAATCAATCAAAGAAGGATAGAGGGAGCATCTGTTGAGGTATAAAAAAATATCTCATTGTAGTGGTCAGAGAATCTCATGGTGCTGATCTTTTTCAGGGATAATTTAGGTATTTTGGTAAAGTTCCAACTCCAGGGGTATCTGTTGAAGCATGAAAAAGTGATGAAAGGATTGAAGCAGAAGAAGATTAGAGAGAAAGGTACTAGAAAGAAGAATAAAAGAAGAAAGAGAAGTGTCTTTGAGATTGGTTGCGCAGGATCGCGCAAACGATATCTGTTGCATGGGTGCGCGCAACTAAAGTTCTGTTGTGCGGGTCTGTGCAGATGGTTTCAAGAGAAGATTTCCTTGAACGGTTGAGATTGATGCAAGGTGGACCCCTCGGTACCGAAATTGAGGTGCCACATATACGAAGGCCTATAAATACCCCCTCACCTCCTTCAATTAGACCAGTTGAAGATTTTTGAGAGAAAGTAGAGAGAAAGAAGACTGAAGGTGAGAGGGAGCATAGAGGGAGCTTGTGCGGGTCCGCGCAACCGATATCCGTTGGGCGGAACCGCGTAATCAATCTACCCTGCAGTCTATGATGAAAAGGGCCGTTATGCTACTAAAATATTTGAAGACTTTAAGTTCTCTTTATTCAGGATTCGAGGAGAAGAATCAGTAGAAGATCATATTCCTCCTAAGTCCTAGGAGATGATCAAAATAACTGCCGAAAGGCTACCAAATTTAAGATTTAGTGACCTTTGACAGTTACAACTCATTTATAATAGATGATCTATCTTAGAATCAAGGGATGTTTAAAGGATGTATATGAACTCAGTATCAATAAAATATGATGATACTGTTATGCTTAAATTTTGATAAATTTCCCAAACCAAAATGCTTTGTTTCTTGTTCAAAACAGATTCAATGGTTGAGATGAGGCTTGAAGGGTGGGATTGGGTGGTATGAAGGTGGGCCACACTAGCTTCTCTTCTTTCCTTTAGAAGGCCATGGATTATTGCTCTTTTGGAAGCTTGAGAGTGAAGAGAGATAATGAGAGAGGGAGAAGTGATGGGTGAAAAGAGATGAGATGGGTGTAAGGAAGGGATGGGTTGGGTTGAATTTTGGGTAAGAGAGGGATGGGTGGAGAGAGAGAGAAAGAGAGAGAGAGAGTTGACTTTAGGTAAGGGTGGTGTAAGAAGGGGATGATTGCTTGTACTTGAATTGATTTGATTGACTGATGTGACATGTCGTAGAGATTCTCTTGAAATTCATAACGCGCGATGTTTTCCTCGAGCTAAATGCGGGCCCACATCTCCTAGCTTGGGTATCACCTCGGGGCACGAGATGCGGCATCGGAACCGTGGTGATGACGCAGTCGCAAGGGTGCAAGTCTCAAGTCGAGTTGACTTTGAAATATGGGATATGACTCAGGGTCACGCGTAAATGCCAATAATAGATCGCGGGTCACCGAAATTCAACCGAAAGGACTGTGGAAGCCTATGGAATGATACGATCTAGGATACAGGTCTCACATGTGCGGCCCATCCAAGTGGACCCTATCTTGATGTATGTGGTCTATGTCCTTTTGTCTAGCAAGTTTGTGGGCTATGCATGTAGCAACATGTTGCTGCCCAACTTCCAGGCCCACTTTACTATTGACCCCTTTGATGTAAGGAAACCACAATGTTAGCTGGGGATTGCCAGCTTGTGAGTCCCACGTATGACCCTTACCTGATGTATGTCTTAGATCTACACTGCTAGCCATGAGGAGGCCACACTGGTGTGGGTCCAGCAGGCCTAGACATGGACGGTCCAGCAATGTTGGTACCGTCCAGCAGGCCTGGACATAGGAAAACACATGTATCAGCTAGATCCAAACTCTGGTGGGCCACCACATGGACCCACCAGATGTAAGTGTTTCATCCATACTGTCCAGTCCCTAGACAAGGACTGGACCTCACCTGATGCAAGTGTTCTGTCCACGTCATCTAGGGTTAGGACGTGGACCCCAACATGATTTATGTATTATATCCACACCGTCCATACCCTGGACGGTGGGACCTGGTGTGATGTATGTTTTGAACCCACGCCGTCCAGTGGTTGTGGAGCCTACGTGATGTATGTGCTTCATCTCCACCATCCAGCTGGGATAGTGGGGCCTACCATGATGTATGTGTTGTATCTGTCATCCAGCGGCAGTGGGACCCACAGTGATATGTTTCATCCACACTACCCAGCAGTAGTGGGCCCACCGGGATGTGTTTCATCTATGTCGTCCAGTGGCAGCAGATCCACCATGATGTATTTTTATCCATACCGACAAAGGCAACGACCCACCTTGATGTTTATGTTTGTCCAGCTGTCCTTGGATGTCCAGCAGGGACTAGGACGCTGCTGGATTGGCTGTCTAGGCAATAGGCCCACCCTAATATATGTCTTGTATTCATGCCTTCCATCTGGTGAGGCCCACTGTAACATGTACGTGCCACCCTGAAGTATTTATTTTATCTAGATAACCTATTTGCTGGACCCCAAAAGGCCTAGAAAGTTAGGAGGATTGGATGTCCAGCAAGGGCCCAAAATTACTGCATATAGTTGTGTCTTGAAGTTACGAAGCCCACCAGATTAATGGCGTTATGTATACAGACCATAACTGTATTTTTTAAGATTATGGGCCCCATTAGTGTCTTGTAAGGCCCACCTTCTATCTAATTGAATTAAAATCCATGCTGTCTAGATTTTTAGATGTCCAGTAAGCCCAGATGGCCTAGACGTCCAGCCTTAGAGCCTTCGTTGGTGCATGTGTTGCCCATCCACTATGTTGGACCTTGTGGGCTATTTTTAAGCTCACTGTGATGTATGTGATTATATCTATATTGCCCAATCCAATTTGCCAAAAATTGGGCAGACCTATAAGGCCCATAATGATACGAGTGATGTACACCTTGTCCATCTATTCCTTGGGCTTTGGGCTGCCCCAAGAAGCCCAACATGATGGGTGTGCTATACATGCCTTGTACATCCACTTTTCTAGGTCATGGGCTGCCCCATATATAGCCCATCTTGATGTATGTGATAATGTCTATGATGCCCATCCATTTTCTAGCTAGTATGAGGGCCATAGGCCCCTATTATAAGATAGATCTTAATAGGCCACACCTTGGGAGCAATGGTGGTTAAATGTCCACATTGTGACCTCCCTAGGGCCCATTGTTAAGTCAATTACCATCCTTCCCTTATTGGGCTATCCCAGATCATTGGGTTCCCATAATTGTTAGGCCCATTCTCATCTCACCTTATTGGGTTAATCCCAAACCGTTGGGCCCCCATTATTGTTGGTGCTTCCACCATGTCTTAGCCATAAAGTCCATCTTGTGCTTATTGGGCCCCATAGAAAGCCCAATGTACTACATGATGGAGAGGGTGAGGAAACCCATTCTTTGTACGTAGGCCCATTCTTAATATGAGTATGCTATCTAGGCTATCTATTTATTATAGGAGAGTACAACATCACCGTTCGATATACTTAGTGTAAAATCATGATACATGCTCATATGCATCATTTGTATGATTGATATGAGGAGTGGTTGATCATAGCATATGCCATTCTGCAGATTGTCTATGGAACTCCCTGATAGACAGAGTTGCCCCACATGAGTGCATGGTACACATAGGATTGATGCATGAATGGATAGTATGACTCATGCATCTCATATTTGTGTGACATGATCACTGTATGCGCAAGTGACATCAGGACTGTGGCCTCCATAGGCATATCGTGGATGGAAGGATTGAACACCGAAAATGTTTTGGTTTTAACATATGAGTGTCATAGATGTCCATGAGTGAAAGTCCCTAAACCCTTATGGTATTAGGAGGTTGCTCCAACGTCGAGACCGAGTGGATACATGAGCGCCTGGGTGTCGATACTAATAGATCGCGTCTCCCACTGTGTCATTGTAGGTTGGAAGGGGGTGTGACCTTACCCAACTGGAGAGAAGGGGGCATAACTAGGTAGAGTTTGACCAGCTTGAGGAATGGTCCGCTATCGACGTGTTGGATAGGTATTGACAGACTATTGGTCAGGTGAATAGTGAGGTCTCTTACGCTCACTTGAATTGTATGCTTGGGGAGGGGCAGTTAAAGTGGAGTATACTTGACCCCTGTGATTATCCAGAGAGGAACTGTACTGATACGTGGATCCACCTGAGGACTGGTGTGCTTACGTTGTATCTTGCACATGAAATTTGGCTATGTAGGCCTTGCATCACATAGCCTTGGTACGACTGATAACATTCATGGAGTTGCCAACATTTTTCTACATTGCTTTGATATTATATACCTGACACATATATTGCGCACACACTTACACCACCCTCTAAGCATTCTATTAGCTTATGCATGACCACTGTGTGTAGGTGACGCTAGGACGCGGCAGCACTGAGGCATTAGTGTATGACTAAGCTTCTGGAGTTGGATATCTATCTTGTATTCCCTTTCTCATTGTACTCAAAAGTTTTTGATATTAGTGGATATGTGGTGCTGTTTTTGTTGTTATGGCTTGGTTATGCATTTTATAAAAGAAAATTTTATGTTGAAATTCCTCCTTGTAGGATCCCAAGATCGAAATATGGTATATAAGTGTCAGAAGCCGAGAATGGGGTACTATGGAGGCTGTCGGTGCTGAATTCGATGATTGAGAATTTTGTGAGACCGGTCCCCGAGTTTAGGGTGTGACAACATATCATGGGCCGTGTTGTCATCAAGAAGCATTTTGACATCTTAAAATGGATTGATCTTTTGAATATGATCAAAGCCATATCAAAATCTTTCTGTAGAGACAAAACTATCTTTAAAAGTTTTCTCAAATATTGGTGCCGACCACTAATTCATTCTATCTTCATTTGGGTGAAGTTAGCATTAATCTATGGGATTTGTACCGGATTGCAGGCCTCTCTGTTATAGGCGATTTCTTTGATGAATACGTGCCTACGAACAAGGAGTTTGTGCATTTCTCCTCAAAAAACCGTCGACCCGAGATTTCAGAGACTACCATCGAACTCTTTAAAGAGATGGCCAAATTTTAGAACATCCATAAGATCTCTTCCCTTGATTGACTAGCCCATTTCTTTCAAGGCTTGCAATATGTTTCCTTCTTTTTCCCTCTTCGATGGAGTTTTCATCCTCCACATACTCTTTATTACTTGTTCAATAACTGTATTTCTATTTTTATTGTCTTTACATCTTTACGGATCATGACTCTCAAGAAATGAATGTATTGCAATTGGGATATCTTATTTAATTATTGTTTATGCCCTATTCGACTGGGTCCTGTCTTAGGTCAGACTCGTGTGAATCACACTTGTATGTGTTTAATGGTCATAGGATTATTGTAAGAATGTATGACTGCATTTTGAAAGAATGTCATTAGATGTTGAGTACATTATAAGTAGTTGTTATGGCATGACCGAGTTCAAGCGACTAAATAATTAGTTAGCCAGTGGTCAAGTTCGTACATAGATGTCAAGAATTCAGGGAACGCTAGATTGTGGGAAAAATTTAGAAGTAGAGAGAGGGCAGAAGCAGTTATGAAAACCGTTAGATCATGTGAAGGATCCAGAATGAGTGGATTAAAGCTATAAATAGAAGAGGATTTCATCAGGACCAGTCGTCTCACACCAACCCAAACAAATTAGCAAATCAATTATCCTGTCAAATTTATATTCCATAGTGTAATCACAACTTTTATCAAGTAATTCATTTCCTTTAGAATAATCATTTACTTATTGCATTTTCTACTTGCATTCTTGAGCTTAATTTGTAGTATAAACACAGTAGTCGATAGCTATAGCTTAATAGAAGCACTCTTTAGCGGTCGATTTTAATTTCCCTTTTACATTCTACTCTTTGTGGTTTAAAAAAGTCCTTTTATACGGAAGGTAAGGAGAAGCCCATCACACCCCAAATCTGGAGACGAACAGCTTCCGTGATGCCCCGAATCTATTTATATATACATACACACACACATAATAATACTTGAGCATGAAGATTCATGATCAAAATACCAAGCAACACTCTCCATTATAAATCCTGATGGTTATAATTATAATGCTTTCTAAAAGGTACACAATGTCAACACTGCCAAATCGAAGAATAGATACAGTGCGTTGAGAAAGCTTAGTCTTCTAAACTACTCCTGCTCTGAAAAAAATGGGAAATAAGAAGCTTAGGTAAAAAGCTTAATGAGTACATACGTGTGTGCAGTGTGTCCTACATGCAAGCAAGATAAATATGCCACGAAGAAATCATGTATGCTGAAAGGTGTGTAGTACATAGGGTATGATACCAATGTCAATGCAATGCATATGCATCATAGTAATATTCCGAGTCAATGCTCCAGCATCACCAAGTCATATTTTCATTTCTCCTATACCATAGCCATAATCGTATTACGCGCATCCGTAATCATCATATTGTCATGCCATATCATAACTGTATATCTCAGAAAAACATCGTAGTCGACACTTGTCACGCCCCAAACCTGGAGATCAGACTCATCGAAATCCCGATTGTCGAATCCGATGCCGACAGCCTCCTTAGTATCCCATTCTCGCTCCCAGCAACCATACACCAGATTTCGATCTAGGAATTCTACAAGGAGGATTTTCCAACGTACATTTATCTTGTAAGAAGCCTAACCATAAGTTTATCCAAATCACAAAGGCAACATCATCATCACATATCCACTAATATAATCATTTGAATACAATGCTGAAAGGGAAATACATATATCAAAAATTAAAACTCCAGAGGTCTGCTGTATGCTCCAAGATTAACGCTGTTGCAACCTAATGACACCTACACCTATCTATTATGCATAAGCTTATAGAAAGCTTAGTGGGTAGTGAAAGTATGTGCATAAGATAAGTGCCGAGTAAGCAATATTAGATTAATCAGAGTAAGTGGAAATACTAACAAGCCTATAAATCATACAATATTAGAGTACACAATATAGATCAACTATGCAAATGAGGAGTCATAGAGAGATAAATATCAAATGCCGAGGGTATAATGTAATATGTAAATCCTGCTAAGTCCATCTAGGCCATATAAGTACAGAAAACATAACAACCCAAAATGCCATATGCCTGCGAATGTAATATGTGATGCGAATGAAATGACCAAGGTGGAGTGTGAGGTCGGGATGATAGTAAGTAGTATCACAGGCTATGGGGTCCATTACAAGGGACTTCTATCCAAACTAGTCCCATACCTAAATTTGGATAGTCAGACTTAATGTGGTAAAATCCTGATCTCAGGTTAGTCGCGGCCCAACCAAAATCCTGACCATGTGAAGGTACACATAACAAATAGTTGTGTACTACCAGCCTAAGTAAATAGTGAATGAATGAATGAATATGTAATTCCTGCTCAATAAGTCCACATATCAGTATGGTTCCTCTTCGGGGAATCACCGGGGTCTATTACACTTCAAACCAGATTGTCACCCCATGTGCACAACAAGATGAGTGGAAGAGACCTCACTATCCACCTGCCAATATCAGGCCTGATTTATTGATAGAGGACCCATTCCTTGAGATGGTCAGACTCAGCCTAGCATTGCCCCCTCCTCTCAGGTAAGTAAGGCCGTACCCCCTTCCAACCGACCATGACACAGTGGGAGACGTGGCCTAACGGATACGGCCCTCATGTGCTTATGCATCCACTCGGCCTAAATGTTGGAGCAACCTCTAGAACAAAGAGGGTTTTGGAACTTTCATCTAGGAATATCTTAGTATCCCATGTAGAATAGATTTTTGATGTCCCATTTGGCCATCCACGATATGCCTGTGGAGGCTACGACCCTGATGTTACTAGGGCATACAGTAAATCACAACACATAATGCAAGATGCATAAGTCATACAATCCAGTCATGTATCAATCCTACGCATACTGTGCACTCATGTGAGATAATCTCCTCCTACTAGAGAGTCTTGTAACAACCAGCACTATGACATGCAATGGTCAATCATATCTCATAACAAATATGCAGATGATGCATATAGGCATGTATCATGATGCTATACTATCACATACTCATGATTTGTATCAATAACTGACATCGACAATCGACCTCGATAATGTGGACATTTAACCAACATTTCCCCTAAGGAATGGCCCACATAGAGCCTAACATATAGTGGACCCATGGCCTCACATAAGGGCTAAATATACAACACCACGGGCCTCACTCAAGAGCTTAATACACATCATCATGGGCCTAATACACATCACAATGGGCTCCATCGCTTGGCCCTCAAATGCATCACAATGGGCCTCATATACATCATATTGGGCCTTAAATATGAGCTGAATACACATCACAACGGGTCTCAAATACGGGCAGCATATACATCACACCGGGCTTCAAATACAGGCCAAATGCACATCACAATGGCCCTCAAATACGAGCTGCATATGCATCTCATTAGGCCTTGACAGTCAGAATCGGCCTCGATAATCAGAATCGATATCGACAATCGGAATCATCCTCGACAATCGAAATTCATATTGATAATCGAAATTGGCTTCGATAATCAGCCTCGACAATCAGAATTGGAATTAGCCTCAATAATTGGCCTCAATAATTGGAATCAGAATTGGCCTCAACAATTGGCCTCGATAATTAGAATTGGTATCGACAATCAGAATCAGCCTCGACAATCAAAATTAGAATTGACCTCAACAATCGATCTCAACAATTAGAATCAGAATCGATAATTGGAATCAGCCTCGACAATCGAAATCGGAATATGCCTCAACAATCGTCCTCGATAATTAAAATCAAAATCGGCCTCAACAATCGACCTCAACAATCAAAATCAGTATCGATAATCGGTTGATAATTAGAATCTGAATCAGTCTCAACAATCGGCCTTGAAAATCAGAATTGGAATCGGCCTTATCGACGCTCTCGACAATCAGAATCGGTATCTTTATCGACAATCGGAATTGGCCTCGACAATCAAAATCAGAATCAGCCTCCATAATCAAAATCAAAATTCTTAATTAGAATCGACCTCGACAATCGAAATCGAAATCGGCCTTAACAATCGGAATTGGCCTCTACAATCGAATCAGAAATGGTCTCAATAATCGGAATCGGCCTTAATAATTGGTCTTGATAATTCGAATCAGCCTCGACAATCTAAATTGGCCTCGATCTCGATGCACAGCAGGGTCCATAGATGGACGGCCAATGATGGAGCAAACAATATTAATGGGGCCCAATAATTTGGGTTTACCCAAAGTGAATGATGAGAATGGGCTTAACCAGGCTTAAGAGAAGGTCATAATGTAGACTTTTAACCATCATTTCCCATCAATGTGGACATTTAAACAACATTACTCCCAAGAAGTAGTCCACATAGGGCCAAACATATAGTGGGCCCATGACTTCACATAAAGGCCTTATACACAATACAATGGGCTGCATACAATCTCAATGGGCCTCACACAACGGTCTCATACATCATAATGGGTCGCGTCACTTAGGCCTATATACATCAGATGGGCGACATCCCATGGACCCCGAATACATCATAGTGGGCCACAACTCGTGGGCCTTAAATATATCACAATGGGCTTCAACCTATGGGCCCGAATATATCATATTGGGCCTTAACAAATGGGTCACAAATATATCATATTGGGCCTCATACAAGGGCCTCTTATACATCACATCGGGCCCTTCCAAATGGGCCCCAAATATGTCACATCGGGCCTTATCAAAAGGGCCCCAAATACATCAACGGGCCATATCAAATGGGCCACAACAACTACACCATTCATCCATCTATAGAGATCATTATCTAAATAATAGTGGTGATAAGGATTTCCACCGTTAAATTCCAGTGGGCCCCACCATAGGGTTTATTTCCCATCCAGTCTATTCATAAGGTCACAATGACCTGGATTTAGAGGAAAATAAATATCATATTAGTCCAAAATTGTTCTCTATAGTATGGTCCACCTAATAACTGGATCTGACTTATTTTTAGTCCCTAGCCTTGAGACAGACTTGCCAAAAGGATGGACGGTTTGGATTAATCACATACATCAGGGTGGGGTCCGCGTACGTGGCCCACCATCAGGACGAGCTCATTAAATGGACGGTGAGATATAACACATGTCATGGTGGGCCATAAATGAATGGTCTAGATCAAACACATACCCATGCTCAGACTCCAAGACCTACTGGCATATACAACAGCTATGGGCTAATGTGATGGCCCTCACCATTCAACAGATGAATGGTCAAATAAAACACGTGCCATGTGGGCCATTTAGACGACAGGGATATAGGATACGTTCATCAAGGTGGGTCCCACCCACATGTGTGAGGTGAACCATGTCCTGGACGGACGATTGGATGAAACACATTCATCATGGTGGCTTCACCCACCATTGTCCAAATGCATGGACAATTGGGATAAAACTTATACATCACATGGTCCCACGTGTGGGGCCCATGCTGCTGGGCAACATAGATAAAATACTTACATCACAGTGGATCCCACCATCCTTGCTTGTAACACCCTGAAAATCGGGGGTCGTGTATAAACTCAACTCCCGAGTTCCAGACCGTCACTTATGCAACAAAAATGATTATGATTCAATGTTGTCTGAGTTAAAGCATTCACATGAGTAAAAGTATACCAAAACTGCAATTCATACTCCAGATTCAGTGATAAAAGCAAGCGGAAGACTAAAGAATATATATATATATCACTGTATGGAAAACAAAGTAGATCTTGATGTCTCTAAAGTATGAATACATCTCTGAGTCTCATATACATGTAAATAAACAAAATCAAATGTCCAAAAATAGTCCCATTGAGAAGTCCCATCAATCCAGGCCACCTAAGCAAAGTCGTCGTGGTACTGCATATATGAGAACTCGTCCTGGTCCTCATCATAGTCCGGCTTTGCCTCCTGAATCGCTGCCTCACCTGCATCTAAGACAGGGTCTGGTGGGTATTGCAAACACCATCCCGTAATGTGGGAATGAGTAACTAACTCAGTGGAATAATAGAGCAAGGATTAACATGTTCTCAAATCAATCATGCGATAATAGTAAAGCAGTAAATCAAACATTCCTAATACTGTTGTTAATGCAATATGACATGACATGATGAATGCCCTCACCGACGATCTCCCTCATACGACACCATCTTACACCCGCGGCATGCATTCATCCCACAGTGCTCCACATCTTCCAGGCACATGCAATGTGATGGTGATATGATTACCGAGTTATTATTAGTCCATTCAAACAGCAGGATTGGGAAACTAAGGTACTTCCCTTGTATCAATCCCAACACAGATCCTGTCTAGGGTCCTCACTCCTAGTAATCTCATATGATGTATATTTTGTAGGTCGCTGCAAGGGCTGTCAGGGCTATTGCTCGCACTCGTTGCACAGCTCCCCCATCACCTTATCAATACAGGCCTACTGTACTCTCACTGCTACGGAAGGATCGTCGCCTCCCGTAGACTCAAAATACGCTCGCGGTCACTATAAAGGACTCGTCGCCTGATCAGTGTAGGCCGACAGCAAGAATATAGTGTCCCATACCACCATAATCTGCTCACGAGTCATACGTGCTCACTGGTCACTACAGGGAGGTTTGTGGCCCCAGCGTAGGCCGACAGCTCGACCACGGTGTCCCATACCACCATGCCCGGCTCATGAGTCTTTATGGATCAAGGTACCATGGTTGACAGGGTTTACAATGGTAAGTTCAGTACCCTAGGTTCAAGCAGTTATGACTCATACAGGGTGAACATACAATAGCCAGTCGGGTTACTTGACGGGCTCGAATAGCACGAGTTCATCTCAAGTCGAACGACATGAAGTGTGTAAAACACCTCGTGTGGCTTAACCACTGCCGTCAACTCCAAAACACGGCTCGCGTTCATCGACGCGTCGTTCGTGGCAAAGATAGGCCAACCACGAACTTGCTCGGTTACCGACTGCCTAGACTAGGTATAGTCTCAAACAATGATGAATCCACATCAGCAATCATGTAAGAGTATTGGAAATGAAATACAACATTGTGAGCATGTTGACACATGTTATAATATACAACTTAAGTGAATCATCAAGCACATGCATTTCATACATATAATGAAATCATGCATATAGCTAACATGTAGGAAATCATTTACATCAGCATATAAATTGAGAATTCAATCTCAAACTAATTCATAACACCATTTAATTCAATAAATACTAATATAAGCATTTATACAAACATTTAAACTACACACTTAAGTCTACATATAGTATGTCGACTCAAAGTGCGCATTTAGGCGAATCTCTTCGCCAAACTAATTATGCACGCATTCCTAATATCCTAATGTAACAAGAAGCCATGTCAATCACATCAGCAAATTATGGATGAAAACAGTATTTCCTACAAATGACTAAAATGCCCTAAATCTCATATTCTTCATCTGCTTACGAAACAGAAAACGGACGGCATGTTGTACATGTCAAACGGCGTTGCCGTCGATAATATACTATTAAACGACATTGAAAGCGTTGGAAACAGTTAATCAAAGCGTCTAAAATCTGCACCTTTTCTCCTATAAGGGTGTAATTTGGCTGAATTCTGACGGTCAGAACGCTTAATACTGACGCGTCAAGTCGTGTGCCAGATTTGAATTTCAAATTTCAAATCTAACCCTATTCTGACTCTCTTCATTCCAGGCTCAATGAAATAGCCTGTGAATGTCTGTTGGACTTGATTTTCGAAATGATTGTCAAGTCCAGCTAGGCGACTTTAACGGTCTAAGATTGTAGGTATCGGACTTTCGACGCGCGGTCTAGATCCAATACAAAGTTTCAAAGAGGTCCAGAGAACAAACTGGTTTAGAGTTTGATCCGAGGTTTTAGAGTATTATAGCATCATTGGTTCTACTCACTTTGGGTCTTGTAGAACGTATTTAAAGTGATCAGGGACTATTTCCCAGCTACTCTAGCATTGCGCTAGCTAACTTACACTTATTTTCTAAAGGAATTAATCCTACGCGATTTCTGGTCGAGTTGGTACTTGAGTCCAAGTATGGATTTTTCCAGGGCGTTACATTGCTGGATGGTAAGGATGACACAGTGTGGAGGTAAGACGATAAGGATATAATACAAACATCAAGGTGGGGCCACATCCAGACTCTAGACGGTCTGGTGGGTCCCACCATCCCACGAGTAGCACTGTCTCAACTGGACGGTGCAGATAAAGCACATATTTCAGGGTGGGTCCCTGTCCAGATGGACGGACGGCTGAAACACATGCATCACATGTGCGTCCCACGTCCTAACTGGATGAACAGATGGCATACATAACAGTGGGCCATCAAAATTAGGAGAAGAAAGAGGGGAAAGAGAAAAAGAGAATAGATGGAGGAGGGACCCTGCCACTATGGGCCCCTTCTCTACAATGCATACATCAAGTGGGTCCCACCATATGTGGGCCCTCAATCCATCAAAATCACACAAGTCGACTCTAGAAAACACCCATCTTTGATCTTCTTGGACTCCTCCTTCCACCGATGCTATTTAAAGCTCCAAGGGGTGGATTTTAACGGTTGAGATGGGCTTTGAAGGGTTGGATTGAGTGGTAGGGAGTGGGCCACATAAAGCTTCTCTCATGGAGGTTGGGACATTAAAGTTGCTTGGGGTTTGCTTGAAAAAAATGGAGAAAATGAGAGAGAGAGAGGGATGGGTGACTGAGTGATGGGTGATGAGTACTTGACATGTAAGGGATGAGTTGCTTTGACTTTGGGGTTGCTTTGGTAAGCAAGTGATGAGATATGTACTTGACCTTTGATGTGTACTTGATTAATGTGATGTGATTGATTGATCAATTTGACATTTGGGTAGAGATTCTCTTGGGTTTTACAACGCGCTGCGTTTTTCTCGAACTGAACGCAGGCCCACATCGCTTGGCCTGGGTATCGCCTCAGCGCACGAGATGCTGCGTCGGAACCTCGGCGACGGCGCGGTCGCAAGGGTATAAGTCACGGGTTGATAGCGTGTGTTTTAAAGTCATGCACAAATGCTGGTTACAGGTCGTGGGTCTTTGAAATTCGACAGGGAGGATCACAGGAATCTATGGAACAGTACGGTCTAGGATACAGGTCTCAAAACACCCATGACCAAACACTAGCAATCAACCTCACTACCCACCAATGGGGCTACAACCTCGATTTGTTATACTAGTAGTGGACCTCGTTTGCGCTTCTCCTCGTCGGCAGGTTAGACCGGTCCCTATTTGTACCTCACCTCTTAAGCAGGTTGGACCCACCTCTTCTCAACCCGACCTCATCGGTGAGAGTCAAATCCAAAACCCATGTATCCACTCAACTCGACGGTGAGGTATCCCTAGCTAACATCAAGGTTTAGGGATTTTCAACCCAATGGGCACATCATCTCCTACTATTTTCACACTTCCGGTATCCCGTTCATTTTCAAGGATAACCAAAGTAATCATCATAGATGTACATTTCGTCATCAAGTCCAACTCATCTTATACGACACAACTGTGGTATTTCGATCATGATGTATTGTAACGACTTGGAAAATTCCGTACTAAGACCCGAGTACCACCTCGATCAGAATTCACTTAGGATTAATTCTCTTAGAAATTAAACATAAGTTAACTAGCGCTAAGTTAGACTAGCTGTGAAATTAGTACTGTTCTCTTTAAATACGTTCTGTAAGACTTAAAATTTGTGGAATCGATAACACTATAATACCGTGAAATCTAGGATCCAACTCTAAACCCAGTTATTCCCAGGAATGCTTTGTAACTTTGTATTGATTCTAGACCGCACATCGAGAGTTTGATAGATATGAACTTAGACCATTTCGACCACCTAGTTGGACTTGACAATTGCCTAGAAAATCAAGCCCAAATGATATCCTGAGACCATTCTATTGAGTCCGAAGTGAAGAGAGTGAGAAAAGGAAAATATTTAAAAAATTAAATACATTTTAAAGTAATCTGGCATGTGTCACTTGTCCGAAATTTTTAAGCATTCTGACCGTTATATTTTGACCAAATTTCACCCTCGGATCAGGAAAGTTGGCCCTTACATGTCTAAGTACTTGTGGCCTTGATCGAAGTTCGGTAAACGTTAAATTGAAGCTAGTCCGCCACGAACGATCTGGATATCCGATCGGACTAAAAACTTAACTTACTAAAGATCCGATGCTAGTGATCTTAACTCCGACCGCATTTGATAAGAGGACCTCCAGAAGTGCTCCGCTGGATCAGAAAGATCCCGATTTGGTTATAACCTAAGTATACCTTGACTTAAAGTCCATTTCTGTCATGTTTAGGCTTATAAAAAGGTCTTAAACCCTTAGCTTTCTAACCCATACGAATTTCCCAAACCCTAGAGTTTTAAGAGAAAGAAAAGAGAGAGAAAGTGTGGGAGAATCAGTTGAAACTCCGTAAGATTCTTCCTAACCCATCTATATATTGCACCAGCTTTTCTGAATCGTTCTCCCGGTGATTCTGATTCCATTTTTGGGTAAGTTAAGCTAACCCTAACCTGATTTAAGACCTATAAGAGTTTAAGTGACATTATAGCTGACCTGTTTCATGTCATAGGTAGCATATCCTCCGTTGACGAAGACACATCGTCTGAATCATCTCAAATACGTATTTTTTGGTTTAAGGTGCAGACTATATACACTTAGGTTATGGTTTTCAATACTTTTAATGTTAGATAATGATTTATTCATGTTGTGATTGCCATTACACATGCCAAATGTGCTATCCGTTCTGTCTTCCGCATACGTATACTTTATATTGTAAATACCGTATTTCATGTACATGTTAGAATACACGTATGCGTATGGAATCTGTTAATTTTCTTGCCATGATTAATGATCATTGTTATATGCCTGATATGTATACGGCAACTCCTTGGTGAAAGAACTTGCCCAAATATGCAATAAAAATGACATACGTGATGTATGTTGAATAGTGTAACCTAAGTGTTAGAATAAACGCCTAAGTGAGTTAGTAGTTAGTAAAGTGTGAGTGTTAAGGTGGTTGAGATATGGATCTCCATCACAATACTAGAGTGTATGATTTCCTCCATGAATCATGTAACTTAGGTTCTCCATGCTACATGAGTGTATGATTTCCTCCATGAATTCTGTACTTTGTTGAATCATATTAAATGTGTGTTTGATTTCCTACATGTACTGTTTGCATTCAAGTTATACTTCATGATTGTTCATATGGATGCAGAATATGAATCATATGCCAGTTATTATATTTGTATGTGAATGGGGCGGTACTACAGTCCAGGTAATCAGAAATCATACTGTAATGGTGGTTGAGGTCGTTTTCACCACACAGGATGAGTTTGGCGAATCTAAATTGTGCTTGGGATGTTCGGCAGTGGTTAGGCCACACGGAGTGTTTATACATTCCATGTCGTTCAACTCAATGTACGCTTGGCCTAGTTGAGCTTATCAACTAACCCGATTGACCAATGCTTGTTCACCATATTTGGTCGCTACTACTTGAATCTAAGGCACTGAGCTTACCAGTGAAACTTTTGTTAATCATGGTACCAAGATCCCCTAAGACTCATGAGCTGGGCATGGTGGTATGGGACACCGTGATCGTACTGTCGGCCTATGCTGGGGCCACAAACCTCCCCGTAGTGACCAGTGAGTACCCTACTATGAGCAAATTATGGTGGTATGGGACACTATATTCTGGCTGTCGGCTTACACTGATTGGTGACGAGCCCTCTGTAGTGACCTTGAGTTTATCCTGACACTGCATAGGGGCGACGAGTCCTGTTGTAGTCTTGAGGATATAAGTAGGCCTGTATTGATAAGGTGATAGGGGATTGGTGTAACGATTGCGCGCAACAGCCCTGACAGCCCTTACAGTGACCTAGAACCGTAACATCGTATGAGATTCTTAGGACTGACGACCCTAGAATGGATCAACGTTGGAAATTGATATAAGGGAGGTGTCTTAGCTTCCTAATATTGTTGTATGAAAAGGACTAATAAGAACTGGGTAATCATATTCATGACATCGTACTGCATATGCCATTGGCATTGGTGTGAGAGCACAGTGGTAGTGATTTATGCTGCGATCGTTAGATGATGTCGCATGAGGGAGTTTGTGGTGATGGCATGTATCATTATCTCATTCATTTTTGCATTAACAAGAGTATCTAAGACCTGTTTGATTGTACTGCCTTATCATTACTGCTTGATTGGATTGATAACATGTTAATCTTTGCTGTATAGTACCACTGAGTTGATCACTCACTCCCACGTTCTGGGACGGTGTTTAAACATCAACCAGACTCTAACTTAGCTGCAGGAGATGGCGATGCTGGCGATGCAGAGCCAGACTTCGATGAGGCTGAGGAGGCATTCTCATATATGCAGTTCTCAGGCGGGTTCATGTGAGCCTTATCCTGACCAGCGGAGATTTTTTTTGGGATATGTACTTAATGAATTTTGCACAGTTGATACATGTATTTTTAAGACACAGATGTATATATTGCCCTGGTCAGAGCACGCATCATTTGAGAATTTATTTTGAATTGTATATGTATTTAAGTCTTCCACTTACATTTTCTTCATATCCTTGAATTATGTCTGCTAATCTGGCTTGATCTATTTCATGTTTTATGCATTAATACAGACAACATACAATCTTCATCAAATATGTTGCATAAGTGATGTTTTGGAACTCGGGAGCCGAGTTATGCTCAACCCCCGAATTTCAGGGCGTTACATGTATGTCACGATTATGCATGAATTCAAGCATTTATGATAAGGCATACATTCAAGGGCATGTGGTATGTATATAATGCCATGAGTTTAGGGTCTGCTTAACCTTTAAGCCAAGAATGACATATAATCATCATGTGCCACTATCAACTATACCAATCCATGGTCATGTGACTAAACTAAAGAAGAAATATCTTACACATAAACAAATGTATTGAAGTACATTTTCACATACCATCATTCCATGGTGCATGTGTATGATCAATATCAACATGGTAA
Source organism: Magnolia kwangsiensis (assembly GCA_037074715.1). Classification (NCBI taxonomy): domain Eukaryota; kingdom Viridiplantae; phylum Streptophyta; class Magnoliopsida; order Magnoliales; family Magnoliaceae; genus Magnolia; species Magnolia kwangsiensis. The sequence continues at coordinate 47,643,221 of CM073583.1, forward strand.
AGTAGATGAATTTAATATGCTAGGAAGTGGAACAACATTAATTAAGATATTAAATTACATACTTCTATTAACCATAATCACTAACATCACTAATATCATCCATATCTATCATAGTCATGAGCATTAATTGTATTCAAAATTACACCATATCCTTCGTAAGATAGATATTCCATTAGCATCTTTCGCCCGACATGATTTTCTTCTATTGGGACCACATGGTTATATCTTAACTGGGCCTTATGGTTAATGAGTGGTGGTAACGCAAAGTACATGCATCAAGTGGTTATGAGATGAAAGGCATAGATATAATATATAATAAATGAGCCACATGATGGATAGTGCTGGTGAAACTCATATAATGTAGTGGGTTGTTAGTAGATTGGATTGTAAACAATTATCATAGTAGTTCTACAATGGTTTGGAAGGTACAGGTAAACCTCATAAGATACAGTGAGCCTTAAGTTGAACGACTTGGTTATATAATATACACATAAAAGTTAGTCATGGTTGGATGACGTGGGTTTATCTCATACGACGTACTGGTTTCTACTTCCAAGTAGTCCTGCAAGCAGATGGGTCCACACGTAAACATTACGGTGGGTCCCAACAAGTAGATAGTATAAGTAACTCACATACATTAAGGTAGTATAAGGAAAAACAATTTAAATGCACAAGGCACACGTCAGCAGGCTCTATGATCGAACTGTTTGGTTGGCAAAACAATTGAACAGTGCAGATAAAATACGTACATTAAGTGGGGTTCAAAAGTGTTCGAAAGTTATACGTTTAATTAACACTATTTTATATTGTCTAACCTATGTAGGAATTGGATCTAGGTCATTTTGGAATCATGTTCTAGAATTAGCTACTAACTTAATTGATAAATAGTGAAATATGCAATACTTACATCGAATTAGGGTCCATAATTAGCCTCTTGACTTGGACCATTTGTTTAGTAAGATGATTTGGCCAGTGTGAATATAACCTAAATTTAAACAATTTGAATGGCATATGATCATTTTAATTCACCTTAAGAGTTTTTTTTTTTTTAATAAAAAATAAATATAGCAAATGGTTAATCACACTTTCCTCCTATGGCGCAGTCCACTTGAGATTTAGATCGGCCACATTTGACTAAGATATACAATACATATATCTAAGTGGCCCTAAGATTAATGGCCCGGATAAAACACATTCATCAAGGTGGGGACGGACCCACATATGGTTGTGTTAAATAAACACTATAGTGAGCACTGGGAAGCTTTAACAGTGTGTTAGATCAACACCGTTTCTTGTGGTGTGGTCCACTTGAGTTGTGAATGGATCCCATTTATTATTATTATCATCTTCATTTCACATGTATTCTCAGCCAATTGGATAGAAACGAACCTTTGTAGTGGGCCATAGGAAGGTGTCAAAGGCAGACATCATTATTATATTTCGTTTAGAGTGGTACAACTAACCTGAAATTTGAATCTGCTTCAAGTTTGGGGCATAGTCTACCTGATGGACAGTGTCATTACATACATCAAGTTGGGGTTCATAGCTCTCCTTACTTTAAATAATTAATGGTAAATAATTATTACAGCGGTCCTATAAAGTTTACAATGGTTAGAATTTAACTCCATTGTGTGGCCCATTAGAGTTTTGAATCTGCTTCATTTTTGGGCCCATGGCCTAAAATGATATGAAGAAAAAAATGAACAGTGTGGATTCTACATGGTGGGTTCAAGGGCAAGTATTCATTTTCCATTTCCTATTACGTGGATCACAATATATTTGGATTTGTTTTGCACATCAAGTGTGGTCAATAGTGGGTTCCACGTATCAGAATAACCTATCATGTATGGTTGGATATTACAAATGTTGTTGGACCCTACAATTTGGTCAAAAGTGTGTAATTCCCATTGTTTTTTTATGTAATGTGACCCACCTTAGGCTAGGATATGCTCCAACAATCTGGTAAAGTCGATGGATGGTATGGAATACATTGCAACATTAATGTCGGCCCTAGGAAAATTTTAGTGATAAAAGTTCATCTCTTACTGTTTCAGGTGGTACGGTCTAGGTGGAAATTAGATTAGCCTGATTTTTAAAACCTTACCATGCAATGGGTTGGTCAAGGATGATGTACGAACTCAATAAATCAAACACATTATGGTAGACCCACATGGAGTCTTTAATGGTAAATGTTCAATTTCTGTTGTTCATGTGGTGCAGCCTACCTAAAATTTGGATCAGCTTTTTTTTTAGGCTCATGTACTAAAATGGTCTATCAAAGACAATGTACGGTGCAGATCTGATGTAGACATCAGGTGGGCCTCTTGGCTTAAAATCAAGTCAATCTGTGGCTTGTGCGGGCCACACCACACACAAAAGTTAAGAGGGTTATCCTCCATTAAAACATTCATAATCATTTGTTTTTCCCACAAAGATGTGGTTCATGAATCCAGCCCATCCATTATGTGTGTACTACTTGGTTAAGGGGGTCAGTCCAAGTTTCAGATGAATCTAAATTTTAGGTGGACCCTGACAAGTATTTTTATATCCTCGAGCTCCGAGTTGTATAAATGGTTCAAGGAGATCAAAGTTACATGGGTCCCAAAGTGATGTATTTATTATATCTACATTGTTCATCTATATTTAGAGATCATTTTAGAGCATTATCCAAAAAAAAAAAAAAATTTAATATGAATCAGATCTAAAGATTATCTGGAACACACCATAAATAGTAGTGGAGATAATGATTTCATCGTTAAACAATTCATAGGGCCCACGTTTATTTTCCATTAAATCTATTCATAAGGTCACAAAGACCTAAATTAAGAGAAAAAACAAAGTTCATATTGGTCCAAAACTTCTGTGACCCAAAAAGGGTTTCAAAGGCAGACGTTCGATCCCCCACTACTTTTTGTAGTGTGGACCACTTAATAGTTAGATCTGTCTTATTTTTCTTCTCGAACCTTAAGACAAGTTCGCCAAATGGATGGACAGATTGGATAAAAGACATACCTCATGATCAGACCAATAAATCTTATTGATTTATCCAGCTTCATATTATTATTATTATTATTATGATGGTGTGAGCCACCTGAGTTCCATGTGTGGCTGATTTTTGGGATGTCCCATAAACTAAAGGAGACCCATCAAATGCACGGTGTAGATGATCGATATACATCAAGGTGAGGCCTGTGGTGGGACCCACCGTCCCTACCTAGTGGGACATTGGGACATTTCTTGCTGCAGCGTCCTCTGTATGCTGGCAGCAAGTGGCGTTCAGCCTCTTTACCATTTATTTTTTTTATTTTTTTATTTTTTTGGAGGTTTTTCATAGGTGGGGCCCACATCAGGACGATCCACTCCATCTTCTGGGTTCCCTGGCTCGTGAAAGGCCCAATGAGCCCAATATTCAATATGTTTTAATGCACAGAAACAACACAATAGACCCTTAGTAAATATCACCATTATAATAGTCTTATTAATGGTGTGGCCTAACAGAGATTTGAATTGGCTTCATTTTTTGGCTCAATACCTAAAATGAGCTGGGGAATCGGATGGACGACGTGGATTAAATAAATACATCATGGGTGGGGTGCGTTGTAGTCCCACAACCCCTTCCTTCTTCTCTTTCAAGCAGCAGCAAGGACGTTTGTTGCTACAGCGTCCTCTGGATACTGGCAGCAACAACGTCCATCCCTATTATTTTTTAATTTAATTTTATTATTTTATTATTATATTTTTTATGGTGTGGTGTGCACATGTGTGCATGGGTGTGTGTGTGTGTTTGGCCAGCCCAATGGGCCACACTTTGGACAGTTTGGATGGCCTACAAAATTCTAGTGGGGCCCACTATCATTGGGTCCCACATGCAGTCTATAACAAATTATTTTTTTATATATTTTCTCCTATACATCCACACCATTAATCACATCATTATCATTATATCATCACCATTATTAATCATTTTTTATATGTATTCTTGTGAGACCCGTATCCTAGACCGTACCATTCCGTCATCTTCCGCGGTCCTCCCGGTTGAATTTCGTTAACCCATGACCTATAATCGGCAGTTGCGCATGACCCTGAGTCGTATCCCGTATTCCAAAGTCGGCTCAACCCGAGACTTGTACCAGTGCGATCGCGCTGTCGCTGTTGTTCCGACGTCGCGTCTTGCACGCCCATGCGATACCCGGGCTAGGAGATACGCTCCGACGTTCAGTTCGAGAAAAGACCATGTATTTGCTAAACCCAAGAGAACATGTCCCATTAATCAAGTACATGTCTCATCCCCAAAAGCAACCCCTAAAGTCAACTCTCTCTCTCCTCCCTTACATGTCAAGTACACACCTATCACTCCCCATCACTCCATCACTCACATCCATCCCCCTCTCTCACTTTACATCCCATCCACTCTCTCTCTCTCTCTCTCTCTCTCTCTCTCTCTCTCTCTCTCTCTCCTCTCTCTCTCTCTTATTTCCTCATTTCCAAGCAAGCTCCTATGGGAGAGAATCGTCCAAGCTTCCATGAAAGAAGCTAGGTGTGTCCCATCTTCCTACCTCCCTTCTCCACCTTCCAACCATCCAATGTCTATCATCCTCCATCAAAGTCAAAGCTTTAGAGCTAGGGAGTCCAAGAAGAAGTCTAGGTGGGTGATTTTGTTCAAATTTGATGATTTGAGGGCCCACATATAGTAGGACCCATCTTGATGTATGCATTATATATTGAGCGACCCATAGTGGAGGGGTCCCTCCATCATCCGATCTCTTTCTCTTTCCCTCTGTCTCTTTTTCTCTCTCCCTCTTGTGAAGTTGTGTGGCCCACCATGATGTTGGACGGTGGAGATCCACCATGCCATGATGTATTTATTATATTTGCACTGTTCAACAAATTTGAATGGTGAAAATCCACCACACCAAGATGTATATGTTATATTCAAACCGTCCTCCACTCGGCAGCGTGTGGGGCTCACCCCACACGTGCTGCACGTGTGGGATGGGACCCACCTAGATGTATTTGTTGTATTTCTAAGCCATCTGTCCTACTGTCCGATGTCAGCAGGCCATGTTGCCCCACCGTGATGAATGCAAACCGTCCATATGTTTTGTTGTGGGGCCCACCCCACACTTGCTGCACGTGTGGGGGTGGTGCCCACCTTGCCGTATGTGTTCTATATTCACCGTCCATTTAAACGGGTGCTGGTGAGGCCCTACCATGATATATGTGTTTACCTACACCATCCATCCAGTAGCAATATAGCTGTTGGACTGACGTCAGCAAGTTTTGTGGGTCCCACCTTGGTTATATGTATTATATATCCACCGTCCACCCATTTTGACATGGCCCACATCTGTTGAATTTGATCCACACCATCCGTCCAGATGGTGGGCCACCACGTGGACCCATCTGGGAATCAGATTGGCTAGTATATCTCACACTAGGAGCTTGCTGCTATTGTACCACGTCAGCAAGTGGTGTGGGACCACCTCAATGTACGTGTTTCATCTCGACTGAGGGACCCACGTGTGATGTATCTGTTTTATCCTAGCCGTCCATTATTTGGACAGTGGGACATGACCGTGAGGTATTTGTTTAATCCATACCATCCAGATATTTAGACGGTGCTAGACCATGTTTGGGCGGTGCTATGGACCACACCATATTGTATGTTTTTCATCCACACCGTCCACATATCTGGATAGTGATGGACATATTTAGACAATGTTGTGCTGCCCCACCGCGATGTATTTGTTTCATCCACACCATCTAGATGATCTGGACGGTGTTGGACATGTTTGGATGTGATGTGGACTCCACCATGATGTATGTATTTTATGTCCACGCCATCATCTGCTTGTCCCACCTTGATGGATGTGATTCATCCACACTGCCCAGCCATGATCGATGGGCCCAGCTACCGTGTTATCGTAGGGCCCACCATGATGTACATGTTTCATTTATGCCATCTACTTTTACAGCCCGTGGATGCAGCCGACTTGATGTATATAAGGCTAATTGGTACATCCCATTGAGTGGCCCGATGTGATGTTTTTATGGCCCATTTAGTAAGGCCTGTTGTGATGTTTTTGTAGCCCATTTAATGAGGCCCATTAAGATGTGCATAAGGCCCATGAGTGTGGCCCAATGCGATGTATATGAGGTCCATGAGTGAGGCCCAATGTAAGACCTGTATCCTAGCCCGTACTGTTCCCTAGGCTTCCTTGGTCCTCCTGGTCGAATTTCGGTGAGTCGCTATCTGTTATCGGTGTTTACACGTGATCCAAAGTCATGTCTCGTATATCAGAGTCAGCTCGACCCGAGAGTTTTACCCTAGCAATCGTGCCGTCACCGTGCTTCCGATGCAGTGTATTACGCGCCGAGGCGATACCCAGGCTAGGAGATGTGGGCCCGCGTTCAGTTCGAGAAAAATGTCGCGCATTTGTTAACCCAAGAGAATCTCTACAACCCATCCCATCAATCAATCAAGGTACACACCCATGCTTTCTTTCTCCCCAAGTCAAGCAACCACCCAAATCAACTCTTAAGTCAAGTACACTATAACCTCACATCAATCACTCACATCCATCACCTCTCTTACAACCACCATTTTCCTCTCTTTTCTCTTCACATTTTCCAAGCAACAAAAATTCTAAGCAAAAAGAGTGGACATCCAAGATCTTCCATGTGAGAAAAGTGTATTGTGTGGCCCACTTTCTCTCCCCAAATCCTTCATCCTAGCCCTTCATTTCTCATCATCTTCCATCAAAGAGAGGTACAAGGAGATCGGCATTCCATCGAACCAAGAAGATCGAACGGTGGGTGCTTCTATAGGCCTAGAATTCGTATTTTAATGATGGGCCAAGTGAGGCCTACCGATTGATGGTATGGATCTCACTTTGGACCTTAGATGTGGCTGATGACCCACCTTGATTCTCATGATCATTCCATGATAGGGCCAATCGCCATGGACCCTATCATGATGTTTACTTTCTAAGTTCGAAAGAGGTCATCCAGACCTTCCATATTGGTGGAGAAGGAATCTCCACCGTTTTGATTTGATGGGCCCACATGTGTTGGGACCCACTTGATGTATGATTGAATGCATGGAACGGAGGGCCCATAGTGTTAGGGTCCCTCCATCGCATGTGTCTTCTCCTCTCTATCTCTCCTTCTCTTTTTCATTATTTTGGGTGATGATGTGGCTGCATGGCCCACCCAAATGGGCCCCACCTTGATGTATGTCTTATCCACACCATCCAGCTATTTGGTGGCCCACCTGCACAACACGTCTGTAGGTGGGGTCCACCTTAAAAGGTGTTGTATGTTAACCGTCCATCATCCAAGGACGCTGGATGTTGCCACACAGCGAAGTGTGAGCTGATGGTGGGGTGTACTGACATAAATAAATAAATAAATAAATAAATAAATAAATATATATATATATATATATATATATATATATATATATATATATATATATATATATATATATATATATATATATATATATATCAGATTGATTCAACGCTTTGGGGTGGGCTACTCTTGCAAGCCCCACCTTGATGTATGAATTCAATCCATGTCGTCCATCCTATTTCCCAACTCATTTTAGGCGTTGAGCCAAAAAATTAAAGCTAATCCAATTTTCTAGTGGGCCATAGCATAACAAACAATGTTTTCTACGAATGAAATCCACCTGATGTTTCTACACACCAAAATACCTCAAATATTGGGCTTGATAGGACTATCTTGAGCCATGGAATCTAACGGCTAGGTCGGATTCCCCTGATGCGGGCCCTGCCTATAAAAAACCACATAAAAATAATTTTTAAAATAAATATATGTATGTGTGCGTGTGTGTGTGTGTGTGTGTGTGTGTGTGTGTGTGTGTGTGTGTGAAGCAGCAACGTCTTGCTGCACTGGAACATGAGAGGCAAGGACCCTAGGTCTCAGTCGCAGGCCCCACCGTAATGTGTGCCAAACATCCACACTGTGTATTTGATGGGTCCCCTTCATATATGGGGTACCCCCAAATATCAGCCATATACACCACTCAGGTGGCCCACATGGCAGGAAACGGTGGTGTTAAACGTCTACCATTAAAACCCTTTCTGGGTCCAGAAGTTTTGGATCATTATGAAATTTATTTTTCCCCTTCATCCGGGTCTGTGTGACCTTACCAATGATTGGATGGCGGATAAACGTTATGGTGGGCTCCACGTGGGACCCACCTTCATGGAAACGGGTTGTCTAGTTACCTCACAACAGTTATATAGCTGGTGTATCGATGTCACCAAGCTTTGTGGGTCTCACTGCTATGACACCAGCAGGGTCTGTGGGACCCAGCTGACGTATGTGTTTTTACTGTCCATCCTACACGTGTGGACCCCATGTGATATATTTGTTTTATCCACCTGGACAGTGAAGCCCACTTGATGTATTTGTACGTCCACACAGTCCAGTATTTTGGACAATGGAACAAATCTTGATGCATTGTGTCTATACACGTTGTCTGGACGTGGACCTCACCATATATATGTTGTATGTGCAGGCCATCCATCCATGGGACGGTGAGACCCATTAGACGTGTCTCAGTATGACCGTCCAAATTTAATAGGACCTGTCATGATATGTGTTGTTACCAAACCATTTAGGCATGGATGGTGGGCCTACCTGTCGTGTAAATGAAGGGCCCACTTACTGTTGACCTGGGCCCACCAGAACTGTTTAGGCTCACCATGATGTGTATATTGTCTCCATGTGGTCCAACTAAGGCCCATGGTGCAGGGCTACCCTGATGAATATATGTGTTGCCCATCCGTTTTGGCTGGACCATGGGTTGCCCCATCAGGTCCATTGTTATTTGTGAGGCCGACCTATTGTGTATGAGGCCCATTATGATGTATTTTCGGCATAGATGGCAAGACCTGATGTTATGTATGAGAGTCCCATTTAGTGAGGCCCCCTGTGATGTATTTAAGGCCCATTTGGTAAGGCCCGATGTAGTGTGATGAGGCCCATCTTAATGTATTTGTGGCCCGTCCGTTGAGGCCCACCTTGATATATATAAGGCCCATGTGATGAGGCTCATCTTGATGTATTTGTGGCTCGTCCATTGAGGCCTGCCTTGATAAGTATAAGGCCCATATGATGAGGCCCATCTTGATGTATATGTGTGTGTGTGTGTGTATATGAGGCTCATGGGTTGAGGCCCAATGAGATGTATACAAGGTCCATTGCATTGTGTGATTCTACCATGGTTTATGTAATGATATTTATGGCGGGTCATACCTTGGAAGCAATAATGGTTTGACGTTTACATTTGTAATGCCCCATATTTTTGTTAACTTAGAGTTAGATGTCCTTGGGTAATGAGTCGATCATAACACCTTAATTAACTTCTCAAAACTCTATCCCAAAGTCTCAAATCCCCTTTCAACCCATTTCCTTTCAAAATCTCACCTTTCACCACCTTATGCTTCAAAAATTTCTAAGTACATTCATATTAGACACTAATCCTAAAGTTTAAATGATGAAGAATAATACTTAAACTAAAATTTACTACAAATAGTAAATTTATAAATAAAATGGATTTTTGACCATTAAACTAATGGAATCTGACAAATAAATAGGTTATTTGGATAGAGCAGCTTCTCCTACCCCAAAATCATATATTGCATATCGAATAACTCATTTTGGTTTGTAAAATACTACCGTATCAAATATCAGGTGGCAAAACCACCACCAGGCAGTCCAGCGGACCGCGATGCCATTGCGTCGACCGCGAGGCATCGCCGATGCACCCAAAATTTGGTGCACCCTCGCTGTAATTTTTTATAGTTTTTGATCGACTTCAAAAAGTCATATCTCCCTCGTTATAACTCTGATTTAGGTGATTCAAAATTCAGATTGAAGCTTGATAAGTCTAGTTTTGTATAAAAATAAGTAAAAAATATAATAAAAATTTTAATATAATTAAATCTAGGTTGATGTGACAACTATTCAAAAATTATTATGTTTGGACAGCTGCTACTTTCAGAATTTTTAAAATTATTTTACAACATAAAATTTAATGAATTTTGGTAAAGATAAATTAGACTTGATGAAAGCTATTAAAAAAATAATTAAAATAATATACTAACTAAACGTGCTAAAAAGGGCCATAGAACTACCCTAAGACCTTATTCTTTCATAATTAGGGCAAAAATTAGTTAAGTACTAAACTAAACAATTGATGGATTTGACTTAAACCACTTTTAATACAAATTACAAGACCTAAAACTATTAAAATTACTAACTCAATATTTCTTAAGAACTTAGGAGCAATCTCAAAACCCAGTTGCTCTAGGGAGCACATTAAAACTCTGTATCGGACCTGGACCGCGCATCGAAAGTTCGATTACCGTGAAACTATAAAGTTATGACCATATTATTGGGCTTGACAACCATCATGGAAATCGAGTCCAAATAGTGTCTAAAAATGCATAACTTGAGCCTGGAGCGAAGTGTGTGAGAAACGCGAATATTTTTAGAAAATGAACTCAAACTTAAGTAACTTGGGGTCATTCGCTTGTGAATGAAATTAAAGACTTCGAACCATCAGATTCTAACCCAAATCCGTCCATGGATCAAGGAAATTTCCCTGCACCTATTGGTATACTTGTGACCCTGATCAAGTAACGATGACCGTTGATTTGATACGAGTCCTTTACGGCTGATCTATTTGTCGGATCACACCATAAACACAGTACTGGCATAGATCCATCATCAGAGAACTTGCCCTATGACATATGTGAGAAATGGACCTTCCTAGGGGTCCCATTTACCCAAAATAGGCACCATTTGGATACAAACCAGGTATACCATGGCCCTTGGGCCATTTGCATCACTTTTGAGCCTATATAAGGCTGTTAAACCACCCCTTCTCTCCCTCATATGAATTTTCTAAAATCCCTAGGAGAGAGAGAGAGAGAGAGAGAGAGAGAGAAAAGGAGAGAAAAGTGGAAGGAATGAAGAAGGATTCTTGGAGATAGTTGCTGGGATCTTTTCCCAGAACTCCTCACACTGATTCACCTCTTTACTACGCTACTCAACTTGTTTTGATTCTGATTTGGGTGAGAAATTCTAACCCTAATTTTATTTTAGGAATTCAGATAGGGGAATCGACGAAATAGCTAACCTATTTCATGATTTAGGTAGTCGTTGTTCTATATACTGAGACGTAAGATTCGAATCGAGTTCGAAACGAGGAATCCAACAAAAGGTGTGGACTATAAACATTTAGGTTATGATTTTCAAGGCTTTTAATGTCAGCTAATGATTTATTTCTGACTTGATTGTTGCCATATGATCTTAGTTATGATATTTTCGATATATCATATATGTGTAAACTAGGTTACATACAAAATGCATTCCATGTGTTTGTTGAAATGTTTGAATGAATATGAAATCATGATTTGAGCTTGCCATGACTATTAACCTATGATTCATGTTTATTGTATGTATGACAATCCCCTTATGACAGGACTTGCCATAATGTATGTCGTAACTAATTTAGTCTATGTATAATACAAAATGCATTCCATGTGTTTGTTCAAATGTTTTACTGAACATGAAAAGGTGAATTTTGCTTATTATGATTTCTAATCTAAGATTCATATTTGTTATATGTGTTATAACCTATGTTGTGTAGGCAATTACTATAGTTCACATCATAACTAATCTAGTTTATGTATTTACTAATGTGTAGGCTAAGTGTTTGATAAAATGCCTGAATGAGATATTGTTTGATGAATTATATTTAATAAGGATGTTAAGATTGAATCCTTAATTAGCTTATCTATATGCATAATTTCCTTCACGTAATCTTAATTTCAACTATACAATTTATGGATGAATTGAAATATTTAGTAGCATATTCAATATGTTGATAAAATGCTCGAATGAGTGTTGTACTTGGATTATTTGTTAAATTCCTATATGATTATCACATGTCTCCACATGCTGCATTTGAGTATGATTAGTCCTACTACGTAGTCTAAGCAATCGGTAACAATTCCTATTTGAGTGGCCGAATTAGTCTGGCCACATTTGATGCGTTTGGTGAATCCGAGTCGTACGATGATCATCGACAGTGATACCATGTCGATTAATTTAGCGTATGTTCATACCAGTCGAACTTGTCTAATAAAATAATTGGCCTATTGTGTATTTACCATGTATGGATGCTACTGCTTGAATCTAAGGTTCCACTTACCAATGTAAAAGCCTGTTTTAACCATGGTACCACGATCTGTTAAGACTCATGAGTTGGGCATGGTGGTATGGGACACCATGGTCGAGCTATTGGCCTACGCTGGGGTGACGATCTTCCTCATAATGACCAATGAGCAACCTAAACTCATGAGCCAAATACGGTGGTATGGGACACTGTATTCGAGCTATCGACCTACCCCGGCGCAGCCTGGCTACGGTCCCAGTGTGGGTTGGGGTGAACCGTCTAATCCAGACTCCCTTCAAAAATAGTGCTCCAGTTGGTAGGGCATTGGTAGAGTAACTCAAGTATAAACTCATGACCTTGCCTATCCACTGCTTTTCAAATCAGGGGTGATGTTGCCTTATAACTTACCTATTGTATGTGATTAACTAGGATTGACGACACTAGATGGATCATTGTTTAGGATAAATGATAAAAAGGGAGGTACCTTAGTTTTTTAAATTTACTCTATGAATAAGCCTAATCAAGAACTCGGTTAACACGTGCATGCACCGCATTGCATGTGCCTTTGAAGAGGAAGAGCACAGTGAGAGTATCATGTACGACCATAAGATGGTATCACTAAGGGAGTGTAGGTGAGGGCATGCATTATTAGTATATTATTCCTCCATTAACAAGAGTACTTAGGACGTGAGTGTTGTACTGCTTTATCATTACTGCTTGACTGAATTGATAACATGTTAACCTTTACTTTATAGTTCCACTGAATTAACTACTCATTCCCACTTGGGATGGTGTTTTAAAATACCAATCAGACTTTATTTTAGATGCAGGTAATGGCGGAGTCTATGTAACTGAAATGGACTTCATGGATGAGAAGGAAAAATTCTCCTATGTTCAGCTATCAGGCGGGTCTTCGCAGACCTTTTTCTGATTCGACGGGATTACAGGGATTAAATGAATTAGTTGGACATTTACATTTTTTGTATATTGTGGATCAACATATGTATATATTTAGCCTGGTAACATACTCATACTCTGGAGATTGAGAAACACTCCTTTACATTATATACTTATCTCAGTCTTCTGCTTGCTTAACTTAATTATCTCTGGAGTATGATATTCTTTTTTAGTATAATCTCACTCATGTTTAATGCACTCATATGGACAACATTTAAACATCATTATTTATGTTGCATAAGTGATGCGTTGGAACTTGGGAGTTGAGTTTTGTTCGACCCCCGAATTTCTGGGCGTTACAACATTGTAGGAATAATGTTGGTTAAATATCCACATTGTAACTCTCCTTAGAGCCCATTGATAGGCCCATACTTATTGTGTGTAGGCAGTCTATGCCCATCCTCATTGTAAGGATATTCATCACCATATAACATACTTAGTATAACTCCATGACTCATGCCCATATGCATCATGTGTATGCTTGATATGAGTAGTGACTGATCATAGCATATGTCATTGGGCAGACTATTTATGGGACTCACTGATAGGAGTTACCCACATAAGTGTGTGGTACGCACGAGATTGCTGCATGACTGGACAGTGTGACTCATGCATCTTGCATTGTGGGACTATGATTACTGTACACCCTAGCGACATAAGGGCCGTGACCTCCACAAGCATGTCGTGGATGGCCAGATGGGACACTGGAAATGTTTGGTTCAAGCATCTGGGCACTTTGAATGTCCGTGGGTGAAATTCCTTAAACCTCTGAGGGCAAGAGACACCCCAACATCTAGATCGAGTGGATACATGAGCATCCGAGTGCCGAATACCAGTAGGCCGCGTCTCTCACTGTGTCATGGTCGGTTAAGAGGGGGTGTGGCCTTATCAATCTAAGTGAGGGGACTGTAAGCTATGCTGAGTTTAACCAGCTCGCAAATGAGTCCGCTATCGATGAGCTAGGTAGGTATTGACAGACTTCTGGTTGGACAGATAGTGTGGTCTCTTCCACTTGCTGGATTGTGCGGTTAGGGAGGCGGTAGTCAGTGTGGAGTGTAATAAATCCTGGTGATTCCCCAGAGAGGAACTGTACTGATATGTGGACTTGATATGAGGACTGACATGATATTATGACACCCCGTCACTGTTACACATGTGGGTGGGAGCACGTCGGGGGATGCTGATGGGGGTGAGGCTGAGGCCTGGGTGAGCTACTACACTAGGTGAGCTACTAGTAGTTGGCAGGCTACTGAGTAGGAGTTGTATACTCATTCATTCATCCATTTACTATCCACTTGGGCTGGTGGTGTGCAACTATTTGTTACATGTACCTTCACAATGGTCAGGATTACAGCTGGGGCGCACGACTAACTTGAGATCAGGAGTTTACCACATTATATTTGACTATCTAAATTTAGGTATGAGACTGGTTTGGATAGAATTCCCTTGTGATGGACCCCATAGCCTGCGATACTTCATACTATCATCCCAACTTCACTCCAAGTTGGTCGTTTCATTCGCATCGCATATTGCATTTCATCCACAATATATGACATTTTAGATTGTTATATTTCTGCACTTATATGGCTTAGATGAACTTGGCAGGTTCTGCATATTGCATTGCATCTGCAGTATATGATATTTGGCTCATTATGATCTACATTGCGTACTCTGATATTATATGACTCATGGACTTACTAGTATATTTCTACTTACTCTGATATCATATGATTCATGATCTTGTCAGTATTTTCACTTATCCCGATGATGTATGATTTATGGGCTTTATTATATTCTTGACACTTATCTTACACATACTTTCACCACCCTCTAAGATTTCTATAAGCTTATGCACGATAGATGCGTGTAGGTGGCGTTAGGTTGCAGCAACGTTGAGCTTGAAGCATGTAGCAATCTTCTAGAGTTTTAACTTTTGACATATGTATTTTTCTTTCAGCATTGTATTCAAATGTTTATATTAGTAGATATGTGATGATGATGTTGCTTTTATGATTTGGTATGTTTGTGGTTATGCTTCTTATGAGATAAATGTACGTCGAAAAATTCTCCTTGTAAGATCCCAGGATCGGAACCTAACGTATGAACACTAGGAGCTGAGAATGGGATACTGTGGAGGCTGTCGGCACCGGATTCGACAATGGAGAATTTTGTGAGCCTAATTTCTAGGTTTGGGGCATGACAGAAGATGGTATTAGAGCATAACTTGGGAATACCTGAAGATAATATCACATATATGTTAATAACTACCCTTCACTCTATGATTGTTTAGAACTTACAATGGTTAGATACCTGAGTTCAAATAATTTAGAGTTTTCTGATATAGCTCCCTACTATTGAAATTGTGAGACTGCACGGTGTTCCAAATTCGTTCATTTTTGACCGAGATCCGAGGATCAGAGAGGTCATCATAGTGTTGATGAGGCGTCTTGGGAGCTAGTGGTTGAGATTCATACGTGTTATCCCCATCTCTTAGGTGTTTGACTATGTTAAGATGTTGTGTTCTGATAGGATTTCCCTCCCTTAGTGAGCCTTGTATTGGTAGTATTATGATTTAAATTTTGAGGATGAAATTTTTATTAAGAGGGGAGAGTTGTAAAACTAGTATTCTAACTCGTACTTTTCCCGAGGCTTCCACGGTCCTCCCGGTCGAATTCTGGCAACTCGCGATTTGTTATCGACGTTTGCACAGGATCCTGAGTCATGTCTCGTATATCAGAGTCGGCTCGACCTGAGACTTATACCTTAGCGACCGCGCCGTCACTGTGATTATGACGTCGCGTATTATGCGCTGAGGCGATATCTAGGCCAGGAGATGTAGGCCTGCATTCAGTTCAAAGAAAATGCCATGTATTTGTGAACTCAAGAGAATCTCTACAACCCATCCCATTAATCAATCAATCAATTAAGGTACACACCAATTCTTTCTTTCTCCCTAAGTCAAGCAACCACCCAAGTCAACTCTCAAGTTAAGTACACTATCACATCACTTTCATCACTCACATCCATCACCTCTCTTACAACCACCATTTCCCTCTCTTTTCTCTTCATATTTTCCAAGCAAAAAGAGTGGATGTCCAAGCTCTTTCATGTAAGAAAAGTGTGTTGTGTGGCCCACTTCCTCTCCTAAAATCCTTCATCCTAGCCCTTCATTTCTCATCATCTTCCATCAAAGAGAGGCACAAGGAGATCGACATTCTATCGGACTAAGAAGATCGAACAGTGGGTGCTTCTATAGGCCTAGATTTCATATTTTTATGATGTGCCAAGTGAGGCCTACAGATTGATGGTATGGATCTCACTTTGGACTATAGATGTGGCTAATGGCCCACCTTTATTCTCATGATCATTCCATGATGGGTCCAATCTCCATGGACCCTATCATGATTTTTACTATCTAAGTTCGAAAGAGGTCATCTAGACCTTCCATTTTGGTGGAGAAGGAATCTCCACAGTTGATTTTTGATTTGGTGGACCCACATGTATTGGGACCCACTTAATGTATGATTGAATGCACGGAATGGAGGGCCCATAGTGTCGAGGTCCCTCCATTGCACGTGTCTCCTCCTCTCTATCTCTCCCTCTCTTTTCCATTATTTTGTGTGATGATGTGGCTGCGTGGCCCACCCGAATGGACCCCACCTTGATGTATGTCTTATCCACACCATCCAGCTATTTGGTGGCCCACTTGGACAACATGTCTGTAGGTGGGGCCCACCTTAAAAGGTGTTGTATACAAACATTGAGCCAAAAAATGAAGCTAATTCAATTTTTTGGTGGGCCATAGAAAAGCAAACAATGTTTTCTACTGATGAAATCCACCTGATGTTTCTACATACTAAAATACTTCGAATATTGGGCTTGATGGGTCTGTCTTGAGCCATGAAATCCAACGGATGGGTCGGATTCCCTTGATGCAGGCCCCACTTATGAAAAACTGTAGAAAAATAATTTAATATATATAGTCCAGAGGACGCGTAGCAACGTCTTGCTGCATTGGAACGTGAGAGGCAAGGACCTGGCCCCACCGTGATGTGTGCCGAACATCCACACTATGCATTTGATGGGTCCCCTTCATATATGGGGTGGCCCCAAATATCAGCCGTATACAAAACTCAGGTGACCCACACTGCAGGAAACAGTGATGTTGAACATCTACCATTGAAACCCTTTCTGGGTCCAGAAGTTTTAGATCATTATGAAATTTGTTTTTCCTCTTCATCCGGGTCTGTGTGACCTTAGCAATAGATTGGATGTTGGATAAACTTTATGGTGGGCCCCACGTGGGACCCACCTCTAGGGAAATGGGTTGGCCGGTTACCTCACAACAGTTATATAGATAGTGTATTGACGTCAACAAGCTCTGTGGGTCCCATTGCTGTGACACCAGCAAGGTCTGTTGGACCCAGCTAACGTATGTGTTTTTGTCATCCATCCTACACATGTGGAACCCACGTGATATATTTGTTTTATCCACCTGGACGATGAAGCCCACTTGATGTATTTGTATGTCCACATCGTCCAGCATTCTGTACAGTGGAACACATCTTGATGCATTGTGTCTATCCATGCTATCTAGACTTGGGCCCCACCATATATATGTTGTATGTGCAGGCCATCCATCCATGGGATGGTCAGACCCATTAGACATGTCTCACCATAATTGGCCAGATTTAGTAGGACCTACCATGATATATGTGTTGATACCAAACCGTTTAGCCGTGGATGGTGGGCTTACCTGTCATGTAAATACAGGACCCACTTACTGTTGACCTGGGCCTACCTGAACTATTCAGGCCACCATGATGTGTATATTGTCTCCATGTCGTTTGTCACGCCCCAAACTCAGAAACTGGGCTCACAGAATTCCCGATCGCCGAATCTGGCGCCGACAGCCTCCCTAGAACCCCATTCTCTACTCCTAGCGCCCATTCGCCAGGTTCCGATCCTGGGATGCTACGAAGAGGATTTTCAACGTCAGTTTGATTCGTAATAACCATAACCAAAGGCATAACCCACAAACAACAATCAAAAACTACATTACATTTCCACTATGATAAAAAACTTTACAAGTACAATGAGCATAAAGGGAAATACAATGATGATAAACTAAAAGCTATAAGATAATCTGCCACGCGCTCAAGCCTCAGTGCTGCTGTGATCCAGCGTCACCTGCACGTAACGATCATGCATAAGCTTATAGAAAGCTTAGAGGGTGGTGAAAGTATGTGCACAAGGTAGTAATATGATCATGCAATATCAGAGTAATGCGGAATATACTGATGGATCCATGAATACCTTTAGCCGTACCAAGGCTATGTGATGCAAAGCATGAATGATTTCGGCCATACTAGGGCTATGCGATGCAAGATGTAAGTCAAGCATACAATCCTCATCTAAGTCCACATATCCATACAGTTCAACTTTGAAATATCATCGGGATCTAGTACACTCTAAACCAGATCGCCGCCCCATCGCGCACAATAAGGTAAGTGGAAGAGACCTCGCTATCCGTCTGCCAATATTGGGCTCGACTCGTCAATAGCGAACCCATTCCTCGAGCTGGTCAGACTCAGCCTAGCATTGCTCCCTACAATCGGGCGGGTAAGGCCGCACCCCCTTCCAACCGACCACGACACAGTGGAGAGCGTAACCATCTGGTATTCGACACTCAACGCTCATCTACCCACTCGATCTAGACGTTGGAGCAACCTCTTGGTACCATAAGGGTTTAGGGACTTTCATCCAGGGATATCTATAGCACCCCATGTAGAACAAGATTTACAGTATCCAATCCTACCAACCACGATACATCTGTGGAGGCTATGACCCCGATGTCGCTAGGGCGTACAGTAACCATATCACACAATGCGAGATGCATGAATCACACTATCCAATCATGCAGCAAATCCTTACACGTATCGTGCACTCATGCAGGGCAACACCGCCTAATCGGGGTCCCATAAACAATCTGTCCGAAGGCATATGCTATGATCAGTCACTCTCATATCAAGCATACATATGATGCGTATGATCATGAGTCATGAAGCTATAATAAACATATTATAATGAGATGAACTATCCTTATAATGCAGATGGGCCTGGACTGCCTATACACAATAAGTACGGGCTTAACGATGGGCCCTAGGGAGAGTCGTAATGTGGACATCCAACCAACATTATACTCACAATGTGGATGTCAAACCAACATTGCTCCCAAGGCGCGATCATCATAAACATTATTACATAATCTCTGCTGGGATCACACATCGCAATGGGCATTAGGTACATCCCATTGGGCCTTAAATACATTAAATGTGTCATATCATATGGGCCTTTTATTCATCAAATGGACCACATCAATGGGCCGCATCAATGGCCCTTATGTGCATTGCAATGGGTCATAACCCGTGGGCCTTAGATTACATCAAATGGGCCTAATCTCATGGGTCTTATATGTAACAAATGGGCCTCACCAATTGGGCCCCATATGTACATCAAATGGGCCTCAACCCATAGGCCGTAGTACATCTTAATGGGACTTAACTCATGGGCCCCTAAAACATCAAATGGGCCTAATCCCATGGGCCTTAGAATACATCAAATGGCCTAATCTCATGGGCCTTAGAATACATTAAATGGGCCTCGACCCATGAGCCTTAGACTACATCAAATGTCCTAATCTCATGGGCCTTAGAATACATTAAATGGGCCTCGACCCATGGGCCTTAGACTACATCAAATGGCCTAATCTCATGGGCCTTAGAATACATTAAATGGGCCTCGACCCATGGGCCTTAGAATACATCAAATGGCCTAATCGACTACTACAACGGCCTCAAACATGCCAAGGTGGGGTCCACTTGGACTATGGATTTGTCTCATCTTTAGCTCATGTTATGAGCTTTTAAAATGGATAGACGGTTTGGATTCAACACATGTATCACGGTGAGGTCCACATGAGCTAAGGATCTGACTCATTCTTTTGGCTCAAGCCATAAAATGAGCTTTCAAAATGAGTGGACGGACTAGATGCAACACATGCATCATGGTGGGCCCCACTGTCATTGGACAGTGTGAATAAAACACACGCATTAGGGCCTCCACCGTCCAGGTGGACGGTGTGAACAAAACCCATGTAATGTGGTGGGGTCCACCGTCCACAGCCGTGGATGGTGTGGATAAAATACCTACATCATTGTGGGTCACATGTGGGGCCCACTGTAATGTTTACTTGCCATCTAGACCGTTCATAAGGTCACAGGCGTCTGAATGAGGAGGAAAAACAAATTTCATATTGATTCAAAACTTCTGTAGACCCAAATTTGGGTTTCAATGGTAGAGGGTCAATCCTACTATTTCCTGCAATGTGGGCCACCTGAGTTATGGATGCAGTTGAAAGTTGGAGGGGGCCCACTCTAGGAAGGGAAATATCACATGAATGGGTTGGATGGAAAATACACATAATGGTGGGGCCCACGGCTGGGGCCGTGGCTCAGCCCGTCCGCTCGCCTGACCGTGCAGCAGGCGTTGCCTGCATCTTCTGGCAGCAGTAGCGACCTGCTGCTATATTTTTTTATTTTTTATTTTTAATTAGGGGGTTTTTGGGGTTTTTCCCCAGTGGGGCCCGTATCAGATGAATTCGACCCATCCGTTGGGTCCCATAGCTTATTACAAGTCCAACAAGCCCAATATCGAATATATTTTGATGATTAGAAACGAAGGGCGATTTTTTAATGGTAACCACCGTAGTTTCCTATGCTATGGCCCACCAGATGCCCGGTTTGACTTTATTCTTCGACTCAATGGATAAAATGGTCCAGAGAATGGAATGGACTGCGTGGATTAACAACATGCATCAAGGTGGGACCTACACCAACAGTCCACCCAAATAGCCTTGAACTAAGGCTGATATTTGTGTTTTCCTTTCAATGTCAAGCATCCAGGGACGCTGGATGGCTGTGTATTTCAGGTGGGCTACCCACGTGGGCCACCAAATGATGGGTGGTGTGGATATAATGCTTATAAAGTGGACCCCACTAGAAGATGGTTTGGATAGAATACAAGCCTCATAGTGGGGCCCATTCAAGTGGGCCACACAACCACATCATGAATCCATAAAAGAAAAATGAAATAAAGAGGGAGAGAGGGATAGAGGGTGGAACACGCGTGTGATGGAGGGACCCCGACACTATGGGCCCTCCCTTGTAAGAAATCATACATTAAATGGATCCCATTACACATGGGTCTATTGAAACCGGAAGTCAATGGTGGAGATCCTTTCCCCACCAATATGGACGATCTAGATGACCTATCAATGCAAAGAAACAAGCATCATGATGGGGTCCATAGAGAATGGTCCCATCATGGAATGATCATGATGATCCTAGTGGGCCATCGACCACATTTAAGGGTCCCAAGTGAGATCCAAACCATTGATCAGTTGGCCTCACTTGGCCCATCTTAAAAACATGAAAAACTATGGGTTCCTTAGCTCCTTAGCTTCGATTCTAATGGAGGAGATGAGGTTTGGATGGTTGAGATGGGAGATCTTGGGATGAAAAGGTGGGCCACACTTGGAGTTTGGAAGAGAGGGAGAGGCTCATACGTATGGAGGTTCTCTTGCTTGGGAATGGTTTGAAAAAAAATGAGAAAGAGAGTTGTTAAGAGAGAGGAGTGATGGGTGATGGAGTGATGGATGTGGTGGTGATGAGTGTAAGAGGCCTTTTTGACTTTTGTGGCCATTTTTGTAAGAAAGGCATGGGCTTTGTAAGAACTTTTTGACTTTGAGGCTTGATTAGGAATGGGTGAAAGTTAATGTGTACTTGACATGTACTTGACATGTTGAGATTGATGGATTGATGGATTGATGTGACAAGTCGTAGAGATTCTCTTGAATTTCACAACGTGAAGCGTTTTCCTCGCACAGAACGTTGGCCCACATTTCTTGACCAGGGTATCACCTCGGCGGGTGAGTCGCGACATTGGAATTGTGATGACGGCGCGATCGCTATGGTAAAGTTCTCAGGTTGAGTCGACTCGGGTTGACGGCGTGTGAATCAGGTCGCGCGCAAATATTGGTTAAGGGTCGAAGGTTGCCGAAATTTGACCGGTAAGACCGCGAAAGTCTATGGAATGGTACGGTCTAGGATACGGGGCTTACATCATGTAACTAAGGCCCATTGTATAGGGCTACCCTGATGAATGTATGTGTTGCCCATCCGTTTTGGCTGGACCATGGGTTGCCCCATTAGGTCCATTATTGTTAGTGAGGCCCACCTATTGTGTATGAGGCCCATTATGATGTATTTTTGGCATAGATGGCAAGGCCTGATGTTATGTATGAGAGACCCATTTGACTATTTAAATTTAGGTATGAGACTGGTTTGGATATAATTCCCTTGTGATGGACTCCTTAGCCTACGATATTTCGTACTATCATCCCAACTTCATTCCAGCTTGGTCATTTCATTCGTATCACATATTGCATTTCATCCACGGTATATGACATTTTGGATTGCTATGCTTTTGTACTTATATGGCTTAGATGGACTTGACAGGATCTACATATTACTTTGCATCCGTAGTATATGATATTTGGCTCATTATGATCTGCATTGCGTACGCTGATATTATGTTTCGAACAAGAAACAAATGTATTTAATTTGGAAGATTTTCTTATTTAAACATATCAGATAAAGAGCATTTAAAATGATCATCACACTTTATTAATACTGAGTTCATTTACATCCTTCTAGTATCCCTTGATTCTAAGATAAATTACTCGGAATAAAGGAATTATTATGAATTCAACTGTCATAGTGTCACGCCCCAAACTCGGAGACCGGGCTCACAAAATTCCCGATCGCCGAATTCGGCGCCGACAGCCTCCATAAAACCCCATTCTCGACTCCCAGCTCCCATTCGCTAGGTTTCGATCCTGGGATGCTATGAGGAGGATTTCAACGTCAGTTTGATTCATAATAAGCATAACCAAAGGCACAACCCATAAACAACAACCAAGAATTCCATTACATTTCCACTATGATCAAAAACTTTACAAGTACAATGAGCATAAAGGGAAATACAATGATGATAAATCAAAATCTCCAAAGCGATCTGCAACGCACTCCTAACTCAGCGCTGCTGCGCCCCAACGTCACCTACACGCAACAATCGTGCATAAGCTTATAGAAAGCTTAGAGGGTGGTGAAAGTGTGTGCACAAGGTACTAATATGATTATGCAATATCAGAGCAATGCGGAATATGCAGATGGATCCATAAATACCATGAGCCGTACCAAGGCTATGTGATGTAAGATGCAAGTCAAGCATACAATCCTCATCTAAGTCCACATATCAATACAGCTCATCTATGGGATATCACCGAGGTCTAATACACTATAAACCAGATCGTCGCCTCATCGCGCGCAATAAGGTAAGTGGAAAAGACCTCACTATCCGTCTGCCAATATTGGGCTCGACTCGTCGATATCGGACCTATTCCTCGAGCTCGTCAGATTCAGCCTAGCATTGCCCCGTACACTCGGGTGGGTAAGGCTGCAACCCCTTCCAACCGACCACGACACAGTGGAGAGCGTAACCATCTGGTATTCGACACTCAACACTCATCTACCCACTCGGTCTAGATGTTGGAGCAACCTCTTGGTACCATAAGGGTTTATGGACATTCATCTAGGGATATCTATAGCACCCATGTAGAATAAGATTTTCGGTATCCAATCCTGCCAACCACGATACGTCTGTGGAGGCTACGACCCTGATGTCGCTAGGGCGTATAGTAACCATATCACACGATGCGAGATGCATGAATCACACTATCCAATCATGCAGCAAATCATTACACGTATCATGCGCTCATGCAGGGCAACACCGCCTAATCGGGGTCCCATAAACAATCTGCCCGAAGGCATATGCTATGATCAGTCACTCTCATATCAAGCATACATATGATGCGTATGATCATGAGTCATGAAGCTATACTAAACATGTTATAATGAGATGAACTATCCTTACAATGCAGATGGGCCTGGACTGCCTATACACAATAAGTACGGGCCTAATAATGGGCCCTAAGGAGAGTCGTAATGTGGACATCCAACCAGCATTACACTCGCAATGTGGACGTCAAACCAATATTGCTCCCAAGGCACGATCGTCGTGAACATCGTTACATACTCTGTGTTGGGGTCACGCATTGTAATGGACCTTAGGTACATCCCATTGGGCCTTAAATATATCAAATGGGCCACATTCAATGGGCCTTATATGCATCAAGTGGGCCTTACGTTTATCAAATGCGCCGCATTACTGGGCTTCACCAATGGGCTGTAGGTACATTGCAATGGATCACAATCCAGGGGCCTCAGAGTATATCAATATGGGCCTAATCACATGGGCCAGATGCATATCAGATGGACCTAAACCCATAGGGCTTATTTAAGTCAAATGGGACTCAAGATATGATAAATGGGCCTAATCCCATGGGCTTTAAAATACATCAATTGGGCTTAATCCTATGGGCCTTAGAACACATCAAATGGGTCCAATCCCATGGGCCTTGGGATATATCAAATGGGCCTAATCCCATGGGCCTTAAATAAATCAAATGGACCTAACCTATAGGCCTTTTACTATCAAATGGGCCTAACCCCTAGGCTTTAAATAAATTAAATGGGCCTAACCCAAACATAGGTGGCCCACCCAATCCTCAACACATGCCCTGAGATGATCTCACCAAGTGGATGGACGATCTGGATGCATTACATGCATCATGGCGGGTCCCACTGTCGCTGGACAGTGAGGACCGAACACATACATCACAAAGGGCCCCACTGTCTGTTGGACAGTGGAAGCACAAATACATTAAGGTGGGTACCACCGTCTGCCTGGACGGTGGACTTAAAACACATACATCATTGTGGGTCCCATGTGGGGCCCACTGTAATGTTTGGATGCCATCCAACCCATTCATAAGGTCACTTAGACCTGGATGGAGTGAAAACACAAATTTCAAATTGATCTGCAACTTCTATGGGCCCAAAAATACTTTTTAATGGTAGATATTCAATTCCACTGTTACTTATGGTGTGGGCCACCTGATCAGTGGATGGGGTTGAAAATTGGAGGGGGCCCACCCGACGAGGGGGCCCACCACATGAACAGCATGGATAAAAGATATACATCACGGTGGGGCCCACGGCAGGGGCCGTGGGTGGCTGTCTGCCCGCCCGCCTAACACTGTACGTAGCAGCGTGCAGCTGCTGCAGCTGGTTGTCAGAGGGCAGAGGCTCTGCCTCTATAAAAATCAGGAAAATATCATTTTTTCTGAGGTTTTTCAGGTGTGGGGCCCGCTACAAGAAAATCCACCCAATCCATTGACTTCCCTGACTCGAAACAAGCCCATCGAGTCCACTATTGAACCTATTTAGGCCTGTAGAAAAATTTAATTTAATTTAAATGGTAATAGTCATTGTTTCGTGTGGTGTGGCCCGCCTAATGAACGGATGGACCTCATTCCTCGGCTCAACACCTAAAATGAGTTGGTGAAAGGAATGGGCGGCATGGATGGAATACACACATCAAGGTGGGACCTATATTAGTGGCCCACCCAAAGGCCTCTTTTCTTCTTTTTTTTGTAGACAGAGACGTCTAGCGTCTCCGACGCTGGACGGTTGGAAAATGATTAAAAAAAAAAGAAGAAAAACTGAGGTGGGCCCTGATTAGGTGGACCATCACATGGCTACCCCATACATGGTGGGCCCCATCTAAAAATGGATTGGATCCAAAACATGCATCCTAGTGGGGTCCATTCAAGTGGGCCACACAACCCTATTACATAAAATAAAATAAAATAAAATAAAAAGAAATAAAAAAGGGAGAGAGAGATGGAGAGTGGGACACGCGTATGATGGAGGGCTTTGCCACTATGAGCCCTCCCTTGAAGAGATCAAACAATAAAACGGGTCCCTTTACACATGAATCTAACAAAATCATTTCCAACGGTGGAGATCCTTTCTCCACCAATTTGGACGGTCTAGATGACCTTCAAATGTAATGAAATAAACTCATGATGGGGTCCATGGAGAATGGCCCCTTCATGGATGATCATGTTGATCAAAGTGGGCCATCGGTCACCTTTTAGGGTCCCAAATGAGATCCGAACCATTGATCGGTTGGCCTCACTTGGCACATCTCAACAACAGGAAAATCTATTCTCATCGAGCACCCACCGTCTTCTAGGGTTTCCTTAGCACCTTAGCTTGGATTTCAATGGAGGAGATGAGAAAAGGAAGGCTAAGATGGGAGATGAAGGGGTAGGAAAGTGGGCCACCTTTTTTGCTTGGGAAGAGCTTGGAGAGCTCATACGTATGGAGGTGTTTGGGATTTTTTTGAGTTTGAAATGAGAAAGAGAAAGAGAGAGTTGTAAAGGGAGAGAGAGAGTGATGGATGGATATCGTGAGTGATGGTTGTGTAAGAAAATCTTAACTTTTGTGGCCTTTTATGTAAGAAAGGCATGGGAGGTGTAAGAACTTTTTGACTTTAGAGGCTTTTTGTGTAAGTGAGGTATGAGTCTTGTAAGAAATTCTTGACTTTTGTAGTTGCTTGGGAATGGGTGAAAGATGATGTGTACTTGACATGTACTTGACATGTGATGGATTGATTGATTAATAGATTGATGGGATTGATGTGACACATCGTAGAGATTCTCTTGAGTTTCGCAACGCGCGGCATTTTCCTTGCACCGAACGTTGGCCTACAACTCTTGACTAGGGTATCGCCTCGGCGTGCAAGTCGCGGCATCGGAACCGCAGCAATGACGCGGTCACTATCGTATTGGTCTTGGGTTGAATTGATACAGGTTGACGGCATATGAATCAGGGTCGCGCGTTAATATCGGTTAAGGGTCGAAGGTTGCCGGAATTCAACCGGTAAGACCGCGGAAGTCTATGGAATGGTACTGACTTAGATACGGGTCTTACAGCTCTCTCCTCCTTATAAAAATTTCATCCTCGAAATTTACACAATCATCGCAACTAAGCATAACTCATGAAGAAGAAGAGACATAACATCACTATATAAAATCAGAGATATCATAAAAAATACAATACATGGTGACCCCAAGAGATGAGGATAACGCTCTCGAATCTCGGCCTCACGCCTCCAAGAAGCCTCCTATATGGAATGGTGACCCCACTGAACCTTCACCAACGGAATGACCTTTGTTCTGAGGACGTGCTCCTTCCGATCAAGGATACGGACTGGCTACTCAATGTAAGAGGCATCCTCACGAACCTCGAGCGACTGCCAATCAATAACGGGAACTATGTCTGGTCCACACTTCCTCAACATAGAGATATGAAAAACGTTGTGGATGCCAGACAATTGTGATGGCAAGGTAAGCCGATAGGCCACAGCCCCAACGCGCCCAGTGATCTCAAAAGGTCCTATAAATCTCGGGGTAAGCTTGCCCTTCGCTCCAAATTGAACTACGCCCTTCATAGGAGAGACCTTGAGATAAACATGGTCCCCTACCTCAAACTCCAAGGGACGACGCAGACGATCAACAAAACTCTTCTGTCGGCTCTGAGCTGTGCACATCCTCTGCCTGATGATGTCAATAGCCTCTGACGTCTCCTGCACAAGCTCGGGACCTAGGAGACGGCGCTCTCCAACCTCGGTCCAACAACTCGGTGATCTGCATGGTCTACCATATAGTGTCTCAAAAGGAGCCATGACGATGGTCGCCTGATAGGTGTTATTGTACACGAACTCAGCCAATCGCAGATGCTCATCCCAGCTACCCCCGAAATCAATCGCGCAGACCCGAAGCATATCCTCAAGTATCTGATTGACCCTGGTCTGGCCATCGGTCTGCGGATGGTACGCGGTGCTGAGCTGCAAATCAGTACCCATCACTCTTTGGAAGCTCCTCCAAAACTGAGAAATGAACCTCGAGTCTCGGTCTGAAACGATCGAGACTGAAACGCCATGCAGTCTCACGATCTCCTCAATGAATAATCTCACAAGCCGGTCCAAAGGCCATGTCGCACGCATCGCAAGAAAATGTGCCGACTTCGTCAGACGATCCATAACAACCCAAATGGCGCCATGACCGCGCTGAGTCCTCGGTAAACCCATAATGAAATCAGTCGACACGTGCTCCCACTTCCACATCGGGACGCTCAACAGCTGCAATAGACCAGGAGGTCTCTGATGATCGACCTTGACACGCTAGCATGTATCACACTCAGCCACAAAACTGGCGATCTGGCGCTTCATCCCTGCCCAAAAATACTGTCGCCTCATGTCGCGGTACATCTTCGTCGAGCCCGGGTGGATACAAAATCACGATTGATGTGCCTCGGTCATAAGATCTCTGCGTAACTCTGGAATATCCGGGACACATAATCGGCCTCTAAAGCGAAGTCCACCATCTATACCAATCTGCCTGACTCTCAGATGCCGCCTCAGCCATATAACTCTGTAACGACTCATCAGCCTGATCAGCCTCGATCACCCTTGTGACAAGAGAGGGTTAAATCGACAGGCTCGATAACTGCACGATAGAAGACTGCAGGCCGAACTCAAAATCATACGCTGTGATATCCTCAAGCATCTGCCACTCCTGAATCATCATATGCGCTATTAGGCCTCGTGGCTGACGGCTGAGGGCATCTGCCACTACGTTCGCCTTACCCGGGTGGTATTGAAGATCAAAATCATAGTCCTTCAGAAGTTCCATCCAGCGCCTCTGTCTCATATTCAACTCAGACTGCGAGAAGAGGTACTTCAAGCTCTTGTGATCAGAGAAGAGCTCGAACCTGACCCCATAAAGATAGTGCCTCCACACCTTCAGTGCGAAGACAACTGCAGCCAGCTCCAGATCATGCGTAGGATAGTTCAGCTCATGGACCTTGAGCTGACGAGACGCAAAGGCCACTGGTCTCCCGTGCTGCATCAAGACAACACCCAAACCGATATGCGAGGCATCAGTGAATACAATGAATCCGTCACTCCCAGAGGGAAGAGTGAGAACAGGAGCGAACGTCAGAAGGTCCTTCAACTCCGTAAATGCTCGCTCGCAGGCATCACTCCAAATAAACTCTACATCCTTCTAAGTTAACCTAGTCAGCGGGGCTGCAATACGAGAAAAACCCTCAATGAAACGCCGATAATAGCCCGCCAAACCAAGAAAACTACGGATCTCTGTCGCAGTCGTGGGCTGACCCCACTGACGCACTACCTCGACCTTCAAGGGGTCCACTGCGACACCCTCCCTCGTCACCACGTGACCGAGAAACTTCGCCTTCTCCTGCCAGAACTCACACTTCTCCAACTTCGCATAAAGCTGGTGTGCGCGGAGGGTCTGCAAGGTAATCTCCAAGTGCTGCTCATGATCCTCATGGGTCCTCGAGTAGATCAGAATGTCGTCGATGAAGACTACAACAAACTGATCCAGATAAGGGCGGAAGACCTCGTTCATCAGCTGCATGAAGACCGCGGGTGCATTGGTTAGTCCGAAGGACATGACTTAAAACTCAAAATGACCGTAACGAGTCCTAAATGCCATCTTCAGAATGTCCTCATCTCGGACCCGAATCTGATGATAACCGGAACGCAGGTCGACCTTCGAAAAGAACTGTTCACCCTGCAACTTGTCAAACAAATCATCAATCATAGGGAGTGGGTACTTATTCTTGATCGTGACTTTGTTGAGCTCACGGTAGTCAACGTAGAGCCTCAACGAACCATCCTTCTTCACGAAGAGTACCGTTGCTCCCCACAACGAATGCTCAGATGGATAAAGCCCAACTCACGTAACTCATCCAACTGCTTCTGCAGTTCCCGCAACTCCAACGGTGCCATACGATATGGGGCCTTCGAAATAGGCACGGTACCGGGCATGAGATCAATTTAAAACTCGGTGAGTCGATGAGGCGGTAATCCCGGAATCTCTTGGAACACATCGAAAAAATCACAAACCATCGGCAAATGGTCAATGCTCACGGCTATAGGCTCCTCTACGACACATGACATCAAACAAGACAACTGCTCTCCTCTGGGCTCTGCAACGAACTGGAACTGTGGCATGCTGGGTATACAAAACATGACTGTCCTCGCGGCGCAGTCTAAAATGGCATAATACTCAGCTAGCCAATCCATGCCCAGGATGACGTCGAACTCAGACATCGGCAATGCAAACAGATCAGCAGGCAGAAAGGTATCCCCAACTAGAACGGGGCAAGATGAGTAAAATCGGCCCAACGCTGCAGTCCTCCCCAAGGGAGTCGATACTGATAGGCTCTCACCATCAGACTCTAACGGTAAGCCAGTCGATCGGCAGAAGCTCTCGGCCACAAAAGAATGCGATGCATCGGAATCGAATAACACACGAGCAATACATGCAGAGACTGGAAGTATACCCTCAACAACTCCTCCAGAAGACTGCGGGTCCTGCTGTGCCGCATAGAACCTAGCTTGAGATGGCTGGGGAGGTGCCTGTCCCCTCTGAGCATGCGGCTGCTGCTGCTGGGGTCGCTGAGGCGGTCGAAACTTCTGTCTCTGCTGTTGTGGCCTCTGAGGCTGGTGCTGATGCTGATGCTGCTGCTGAGGTGGCCTCGGTGGTGGGGGCTGCTGTCGCTGCTGCTGTGGGGGTCTCTGCTGCTGCGGTGGAGGCTGTTGTGGAGCCCTCTTCTGCTGTGGACCTCTCTACTGATGCTGGGGGCTGGGACACTCCCATGAACAGTGTCCCATCGCACCGCACCTAAAGCAAGTGCCGGTGAACTGCTTCTGAGGTGGTGATGAGGTGCTGCTGGTGCCATTGGTGCTCGGAAGGCTGGGCGACCTGTGCGCCTCTGCTGCTGTGGTCGACGCTGCTGGGAATCACTGGAAGAAGCCTGCTTCTTCCAGTCTCTCCTCTGACCGTGATCAGACTGAGAACCGGCCCACTCAGTCTCAAAAATCTGGGCCTTCTGCACCACTTCCTCAAAAGTCGAAAGCTCATGACCAATCACACGGCTGCGAAGACCGTAATGCAAGCCGTCCTCGAAGCGACGGGCTCTCCGCTCCTCGTCATCAACTAGATATGGTGCAAACCTGGACAGTGATATGAAACGAGCTGCATACTGAGCCACTGTCATGTCGCCCTGCACCAGGGCCTCAAACTCCAACGCTCACTATCGTTGGATGTGATCAGGGAAGTATTGTCGGTCAAACCAATCCACAAAATCCTCCCACATTCATACAAAGTCGGCGCCTGCTGCTCGGGAAACTGATGTCCACCAATACCTAGCCTCACTGTGGAGAAGAAATATGGCTAATTTGACTTGCTGCTCAGTCGTACACCCCATAGTCTCAAATATCTTCTCCACATCAGCACGCCATCTCTCAGCTGCCGTCGGGTCTGGCTCACCCTGGAACGGGGGGATCGAGCCGTCGAAACTTACGAAGGAGGGCACTCACACGATCCTACTCTGCCTGTGCCGGTGAAACAACTGGCTGCCTGCCCTGCCCCTGAAGTGCAGTAGTCACGGCCTGTAACATCTGCTGCAGCTGTGAGGCACTCACGGATATGGTCGGGTCCTCACCGGTCTCTGGTGGAGGGGCAGCATACTCAGGATGGGCAGTAGGAATCTCTGGTGGTGGAACGAGCATCGTAGGTGGTAATGTGGGAGCCGCAGGTGGTGGTGCGGGAGTCGAACGAGTCACTCTCCCACGCGCCATGTCCTACAAGAAAGAGCGAAGGCGCTTATCAACTTCAAAACTCTCGAAGGCACGCACGTTAAGGGTCTGTAACGGAAGATCGCTAAGCTATCCAAACTTCGGGACTTAGCCATTCTACACTCATAACAAATATGTAATGTTGTTCTCAGTTATTCCTAAATTATGCTCTGATACCAACTTCTGTCATGCCCCAAACTTGGAGACCGGGCTCACAAAATTCTCGATCACCGAATCCGGCACCGATAACCTCCGTAAAACCCCATTCTCGGCTCCCAGCTCACATTCGCAAGGTTCCGATCCTGGGATGCTACGAGGAGGATTGCAACGTTAGTTTGATTCATAATAAGTATAACCAAAGGCATAACCCACAAACAACAATCAAGAATTCCATTACATTTTCACTATGATCAAAAACTTTACAAGTACAATGAGCATAAAGGGAAATACAATGATGATAAATCAAAATCTCCAAAGCGATCTGCAACGCGCTCCTACCTCAGCGCTGCTACGCCCCAACGTCACCTGCACGCAACGATCGTGCATAAGCTTATAGAAAGCTTAGAGGGTGGTGAAAGTGCGTGCGCAAGGTAGTAATATGATTATGCAATATCAGAGTAATACGAAATATGCAAATGGATCCATAAATATCATGAGCCGTACCAAGTCTATGCGATGTAAGATGCAATCAAGCATACAATCCTCATCTAAGTCCACATATCAATACAGCTCATCTCTGGGATATCACCGAGGTCTAATACACTATAAACCAGATTGTCGCCTCATCGCGCGCAATAAGGTAAGTGGAAAAGATCTCATTATCCGTCTGCCAATATCGGGCTCGAGCTGGTCAGACTCAGCCTAGCATTGCCCCCTACACTCGGGTGGGTAAGGCTGTACCCCCTTCCAACCGACCATGACACAGTGAAGAGCGTAACCATCTGGTATTCGGCACTCAACACTCATCTACCCACTCGGTCTAGATGTTGGAGCAACCTCTTGGTACCATAAGGGTTTAGGGACATTCATCTAGGGATATCTATAGCACCCCATGTAGAACAAGATTTTCGGTATCCAATCCTGCCAACCATGATACGTCTGTGGAGGCTACGACCCTGATGTCGCTAGGGCGTATAGTAACCATATCACACGATACGAGATGCGTGAATCACACTCTCCAATCATGCAGTAAATCCTTACACGTATCGTGCACTCATGCAGGGCAACACCACCTAATCGGGGTCCCATAAACAATCTGCCCGAAGGCATATGCTATGATCAGTCACTCTCATATCAAGCATACATATGATGCGTATGATCATGAGTCATGAAGCTATACTAAACATGTTATAATGAGATGAACTATCCTTACAATGCAGATGGGCCTGGACTGCCTATACACAATAAGTACGGGCCTAATAATGGGCCCTAAGGAGAGTCGTAATGTGGACATCCAACCAGCATTACACTCGCAATGTGGACGTCAAACCAATATTGCTCCCAAGGCACGATCGTCGTGAACATCGTTACATACTCTGTGTTGGGGTCACGCATTGTAATGGACCTTAGGTACATCCCATTGGGCCTTAAATATATCAAATGGGCCACATTCAATGGGCCTTATATGCATCAAGTGGGCCTTACGTTTATCAAATGCGCCGCATTACTGGGCTTCACCAATGGGCTGTAGGTACATTGCAATGGATCACAATCCAGGGGCCTCAGAGTATATCAATATGGGCCTAATCACATGGGCCAGATGCATATCAGATGGACCTAAACCCATAGGGCTTATTTAAGTCAAATGGGACTCAAGATATGATAAATGGGCCTAATCCCATGGGCTTTAAAATACATCAATTGGGCTTAATCCTATGGGCCTTAGAACACATCAAATGGGTCCAATCCCATGGGCCTTGGGATATATCAAATGGGCCTAATCCCATGGGCCTTAAATAAATCAAATGGACCTAACCTATAGGCCTTTTACTATCAAATGGGCCTAACCCCTAGGCTTTAAATAAATTAAATGGGCCTAACCCAAACATAGGTGGCCCACCCAATCCTCAACACATGCCCTGAGATGATCTCACCAAGTGGATGGACGATCTGGATGCATTACATGCATCATGGCGGGTCCCACTGTCGCTGGACAGTGAGGACCGAACACATACATCACAAAGGGCCCCACTGTCTGTTGGACAGTGGAAGCACAAATACATTAAGGTGGGTACCACCGTCTGCCTGGACGGTGGACTTAAAACACATACATCATTGTGGGTCCCATGTGGGGCCCACTGTAATGTTTGGATGCCATCCAACCCATTCATAAGGTCACTTAGACCTGGATGGAGTGAAAACACAAATTTCAAATTGATCTGCAACTTCTATGGGCCCAAAAATACTTTTTAATGGTAGATATTCAATTCCACTGTTACTTATGGTGTGGGCCACCTGATCAGTGGATGGGGTTGAAAATTGGAGGGGGCCCACCCGACGAGGGGGCCCACCACATGAACAGCATGGATAAAAGATATACATCACGGTGGGGCCCACGGCAGGGGCCGTGGGTGGCTGTCTGCCCGCCCGCCTAACACTGTACGTAGCAGCGTGCAGCTGCTGCAGCTGGTTGTCAGAGGGCAGAGGCTCTGCCTCTATAAAAATCAGGAAAATATCATTTTTTCTGAGGTTTTTCAGGTGTGGGGCCCGCTACAAGAAAATCCACCCAATCCATTGACTTCCCTGACTCGAAACAAGCCCATCGAGTCCACTATTGAACCTATTTAGGCCTGTAGAAAAATTTAATTTAATTTAAATGGTAATAGTCATTGTTTCGTGTGGTGTGGCCCGCCTAATGAACGGATGGACCTCATTCCTCGGCTCAACACCTAAAATGAGTTGGTGAAAGGAATGGGCGGCATGGATGGAATACACACATCAAGGTGGGACCTATATTAGTGGCCCACCCAAA
Organism: Magnolia kwangsiensis; assembly: GCA_037074715.1. Taxonomy (NCBI): domain Eukaryota; kingdom Viridiplantae; phylum Streptophyta; class Magnoliopsida; order Magnoliales; family Magnoliaceae; genus Magnolia; species Magnolia kwangsiensis. Next base: position 47,678,128 of record CM073583.1, read on the forward strand.
GGCCTCTTTTCTTCTGTTTTTTGTAGACAGAGACGTCTAGCGTCTCCGACGCTGGACGGTTGGAAAATGATTAAAAAAAAAAGAAGAAAAACTGAGGTGGGCCCTGATTAGGTGGACCATCACATGGCTACCCCATACATGGTGGGCCCCATCTAAAAATGGATTGGATCCAAAACATGCATCCTAGTGGGGTCCATTCAAGTGGGCCACACAACCCTATTACATAAAATAAAATAAAACAAAATAAAAAGAAATAAAAAAGGGAGAGAGAGATGGAGAGTGGGACATGTGTATGATGGAGGGCTCCGCCACTATGAGCCCTCCCTTGAAGAGATCAAACAATAAAATAGGTCCCTTTATACATGGATCTAACAAAATCAAATCCAACGGTGGAGATCCTTTCTCCACCAATTTGGACGGTCTAGATGACCTTCAAATGTAATGAAATAAACTCATGATGGGGTCCATGGAGAATGGTCCCTTCATGGATGATCATAATGATCAAAGTGGGCCATCGGCCACCTCTTAGGGTCCTAAATGAGATCCAAACCATTGATCGGTTAGCCTCACTTCGCCCATCTCAAAAATAGGAAAAACTATTCTCATCGAGCACCCACCGTCCGATCTTCTTGCTCTTAGGGGTTCCTTAGCACCTTAGCTTGGATTTCAAAGGAGGAGATTAGAAAAAGAAGGCTAAGATGGGAGATGAAGGGGTAGGAAAGTGGGCCACCTTTGTTGCTTGGGAAGAGCTTGGAGAGCTCATACATATGGAGGTGTTTGGGATTTTTTTGAGTTTGAAATGAGAAAGAGAAAGAGAGAGTTGTAAAGGGAGAGAGAGAGAGTGATGGATGGATGTGGTGAGTAATGGTTGTGTAAGAAAACATTGACTTTTGTGGCCTTTTTTGTAAGAAAGGTATGAGAGGTGTAAGAACTTTTTGACTTTAGAGGCTTTTTGTGTAAGAGAGGTATGGGTCTTGTAAGAAATTCTTGACTTTTGTGGTTGCTTGGGAATGGGTGAAAGGTGATGTGTACTTGACATGTACTTGACATGTGATGGGTTGATTGATTGATGGATTGATGGAATTGATGTGACACATCGTAGAGATTCTCTTGGGTTTCACAACGCGCGGCGTTTTCCTCGCACCGAACATCGGCCTACAACTCTTAACCAGGGTATCGCCTCTCTGCGCAAGTCACGGCATCAGACCCGCAACGACAGCACGGTCGCTATGGTATTGGTATTGGTATTGGGTTGAGTTGATACAGGTTGACGGCATATGAATCAGGGTCACACGTCAATATCGGTTAAGGGTCGAAGGTTGCTGGAATTCGACCGGTAAGACCGCGGAAGTCTATGGAATGGTACGGATTAAGATACGGGTCTTACACATAGTCAAATATTAAATCTGGTAGCATTTCATCAGTGATTTCAGTCATCTCCTAGGACTCAGGAGGAATATGCTCTTCTACTAATTACTCTTTATTTTTTCACTTACTCTGTTATCTTATGATTTGTGATCTTGTCAGTATTTCTGTGTACTTTGATATTTCCTGATCTTGTTAGTATTTCTGCTTACTCTGATAATTCATGACCTTGTTTATATTTCTGCTTATTCTGGCATTGTATGAATATGGCATTGTATTGAATACCTAGCACATACCTTGTGCACACACTTACACCACCCTCTAAACTTTCTATAAGCTTATGCACGATAGATGCGTGCAGGTGATTTTAGGTTGTAGCAGTGTTGAGCTTGGAGCGTACAGTGGTCTTCTAGAGCATGATTTTTTATTTATATATTTCCTTTCAGCATTGTACTGAAATGATTATATTAGTGGATATGTGATGATGGTGTTGCCTTTGTGAATTGGGTAATCTTGTGGTTATGCTTATTATGAGTTAAATGTAAAAAAAAAAAAATAATAATCCTCCTTGTAGGATCCCAGAATCAGAATCTAGCATATGGATGCTAGGAACTGAAAATGGAGTACTACGGAGGTTGTCGGCACCGGATTCGGCGATCGGGATTCCTGTGAATCCAATTTTTGGATTTAGGGCATGACCCCCCTCCCCTCTAGGACATATTGCTTGGCCTTTTAAAGTGTTATCAGAGCCTAATAGCTTGTTTATTTAGATTTAGTTCCTAAGCTAACCGATCTGAGCAATTAAGAAGTTAAATTTTGATAGTCATTCTATCATTAGGCCTCCACCTTTTGATGGTTCAAATTATGCTTATTGGAAAGCCAGAATGAGAATATTCTTGAGGTTTATTGATGAGAATGTGTTGCAAGCTACAGTCGCTAAATGGACTCCGCCTACTATTGAAGTTCTAGGCCTTGATGGAACTAAAACTCTAAAAGTTGCTCCTTATAGCACTTGGACCACTCTTCAGAGAACTGAGAGTAGTGCTAATGCCAAGGCTTTAAATGCAATCACTTATGCACTATCGCCAGATGAATCCAAATGAATTATATCTTGTGATACTGCGAAACAAGCCTGGGATATCTTAGAAATGACACACAAGGGTACGACTACAGTCAAGAAATCAAAACTACAAATCCTCACAACTAGGTTTGAGAAAATACGTATTGAAGAAAGTGAAACATTCATGGACTTCTATACTAAGTTGAATGAAATAGTCAACTTTATATGGGGTCTTAGAGATAGCATCCCAGAAAACAAAGTCTGTGAAAAGATACTACGTTCACTACCTGAAAGGTTCATTTTGAAAGTCCAGCCATTCAGGAACTTCATGATACAGATCATATGCAGGTTGAAGAACTGGTTGGTTCTTTACAAACCTACGAGTTAAACTTTAAAGCTCTGAAAGGTAAATATATCGCCCTTAAATCTTCTAAAATTATTTCTCATGAAAATAGTAATTCTGATTTAGACACTTCTGAAGACGATATGACCCTTTAAGATAAAAAGTTTTATAAGATTTTCAAAAGTAAAAAGAGGGTTGATGTTCAAAAACTTTTTGAAAAGAAAAGATTAAGATCTAAAAATTGAAAATCTTTAAAAGACGGCCAATGCTACAACTGCCATGAATATGGGCATCTAGCAAACATATGTCCTAAAAAAGATAAACTTAAAAAGAAAGTTATGTTGTATGTTGACTGCATGGGATGAATCTTCTTGCTCTGAAGCCTCTTTTGAGTTAGAAGATACTGAAATTGAGTCGGGTAATGATGTTAAAGCCTTAATAACTCTAGCCAAGTTCACTTTCTCAGATAATGATACAACTAGTGAAGAAAATCTGGAAAGTGATCATAAGAATGAAGAAGGTCTTCAGGATGCTTATGATGCCCTAAACACTAAAAGTTGTAAAATAGCTGTTAAAATAAAACTTCAGAAAGAAAAGTTTTTAAAATTAAAAGAGAATTTTGATAATCTGATTTTGGAAAAATCATACCTTTTAGATTGCTTTGAAAAAACTAAGTGTGAATTAGATTTCAAAACATCTCTAGTTGAAAACTCAAAATCTGAAAATGAAAACCTAAAACTAGAAGTCTCTTCACTTTTGAGTTTGAAGGATACTTGGAGGTATGCCTAAGGTGACCCTAAATTAGAAAAACTTCTATCCAGATCTAGAAAATGTGATGATCGATCTGGATTGGGCTACGATAAAAATACTCCTAAATATAAGAATACTCCTCCTAAATTTGTTAAAGGAGAGTCTTCTAACTCAAAAGGGAAAAGTCTAAATTAAAATGTTTTTAAAATGACTAAAAATTTTGTCCTCAAATCCTAAAAAGAACCATATCAAGTATAAAAATCATAACCGTAATCCTTTAGCTGAGAAAATTGCAGACTTGCTTAAGGTGCTCTTAAAATCTAACTCAGTGAGTAGAAGTATAACAACTATAAACAGAAAAAAGACCAACTATGTTCCTAAACCCAAAACTGTAATGAAATGGGTCCCTAAGGTTTCTTATTTGGTTGACCACACCGCATTCAAAGCCACGAGAAATTCAAAGTGGTACCTGGATAGTGGTTGCTCCAGACATATGACAGGTGACAAAAGTTTGTTCACTAGTCTTAAAGACATGACTGATGGTTCAGTCACATTCGGTGATGGTAGCAACTGTAAAATTGTTGGCCAAGGTACGTTTCAACTCCCTAACCTCCCTCTTTTTGAGAATATTTTATAGAAGGGTTAAAACAAAATTTACTAAGCATTTCTCAAATTCGCGATAATAATCATAGTGTAAAATTTTCAAATAAAAAATGTGAAATCTTAAATAAGAATGGTTCTATAATATTAACTAGTCATAGAACTTCTGAGAACTGCTATATAGTTAGTGAATCAAGCTCATCTAAGCTATCATGTTACATTGTCCATACCGATGAGACCGAGTTATGGCATAAGCGCCTAGGACATGTACACTACCGTAACTTATATAGATTGAGCAAAAGTGAATTGGTAAGAGGTCTACCCAAAATAAAGAAAGTGGATAAGATATGTGGTGAGTGCCAGATTGGTAAACAAACTAGGAGTGTTCACAAAAAGATAAACTCCAATGCCACATCTAAACCACTCGAACTTCTCCACATGGATCTAATTGGACCAACTAGAACAGAGAGTCAAGGTGGCAAGAAGTATATTCGGGTCATTATAGATGACTTTACCAGGTATACTTAGGTAGTTTTCTTAAGAGAGAAATCTGAAACTCTCGACGAAGTAAAAAATGTACTTAAACATATCCAAAATGAAAAAAAATTACAAGTCACTAAGATCCATAGTGATCATGGGTCTGAGTTTGAAAATAGTAGTTTTGAGAAATTTTGTAGTGACCAGGGAATATTACATGAATATTCTACTCCCAAAACACCATAACAAAATGGGATAGTGGAAAGGAAAAATAGGGTGCTTCAAGAAATGACTAATGTAATGTTAAACAGTATGAAACTTCCTAAAAATCTCTGGGCTGAAGCCGTAAATGCTGCTTATTATATAATTAAAATCTAATAATAAAACGGCTTATGAGATGTGGTTTAATAAGAAAATTTCTATCAAATACTTTCGAGTTTTTTTTGCAGTAAATGCTATATCTTACAAGACCGAGAACATCTAGGTAAATTTGACACCAAAAGTGTGAAGGAATATTTTTAGGGTATGCTCTTAATAGTCGAGCATATCGGGTACTTAACAAGAGGACTGGTGTAGTACAAGAATATATTAATATGGTCATTGATGATCATATGAATACACCTATCTCAAGTTCAGAAGATGATGAAGTTTTTCAAATTGATAAACCGGACTCTTCATCTAATCAAAATAACACTAAATTATGATCAAATAAGGATCATCCTACTGATCAAATCCTTGAAAATCCCCTCACTGGTGTATGCACTTGTAAACAATTAGAAGATATGTGTAACTACGTGTGCTTTACATCTCGGATGAAACCGGCTAACGTAAAAGAAGCCATTACTGATGAAAACTGAATTTTAGCTGTAACGCCCCATCCATTTCGTACGACTTTCTATGCTTATGTACATGATGATCGACACCCTTAGCTAGACCTAGATTGGTTGTTCATAGTATACACCCAACTAATCGGAACCTCAAGACCTCGAAACTTATATCATATCGACCGCCCCGTCGCTGCGATCACATAGGTACAACTCATGCGTTTGTACGATACTCTGTTCATGATATACGTCGTGAAGAAATATAGTGTATCATGTACGCAAGGCGCCATGTACTCCACTCCACACATGTGCACAACATATGTCATACACACATGCACATGCCACACATGGGTGAGAGAATCTCTACCCATATGTGCGATGTCATACACCTATACCTCTCATCTCTCATGTGCTCCCCAAATTCAACACCTCTCCATTCCATACCCTATGTATGACATCATCACACCTTGCCATCCCATGCTCCTTTGACCCACCATAAATTATAAATCATGAATTAATTGGCATAATCCTAATCTAAGCTAACCAAGATCACATTAATTGAATCTAACCACATTTTAACAACTTCTCTACAAATGCCCCTCTATCCCTTAGCATTTCATCATTTTTTCTACACATGAGAGACAAAGAGAGAGAGAGGAGTGATCTTGGTGGGCCATCAACTCCATCAATCCCATCCCTTCCATCCATCTCAACCATCAATTCCATCTCTTCCATCCATCTCAACTATCCATCTACTTCAACAAGGTGAGTACACCCCCCTCCACTCTTATGGTTTGTTGTCTTTTTGATTATTTGGACAATTAATAGTGGTAATGATTTTTTGATAATGATGTGATCAACGGTGTGGATGTATAAGAGAATACATATAAAAAGATGATTAATACTTGTGATGATATGATGATAATGATGTGATTAATGGTATGGATTCATGGGAGAATACGTAAATAATAATAATAATAATAATTTATTATAGACTTTATGTGGAACCCATTGATAGTGGGCTCACCAGAATTTTGTAGGCCATCCAAACCGTTCAAATTGTGGCCCATTGGACTGGCCACACACTCACACATACACACGTGCACACACACCACAATTAAATAAATAAATGAATTTATAATAATAATAATAATAAATAGGGGGAGTGGACGCTGCTGCCAGCGTCCAAGAGATGCTACAGTAAGCAACCTCCCTACTGCTTGAGTTCAAAGGGGTTGGAGTGTGGGTCCACAATAGGCCCCACCCATAATGTATGTATTTAATCCACACTGTCCGCTTAATTTCCCAGCTCATTTTAGGCGTTGAGCCAAAAAATAAAACCAATCTAAATCTTTGGTAGGCCAAACCATCAAAGAGATTGTTTTAATGCTAATAATCTATTAGGGCCCCACTGTAATATTTTTGTACGTCAAAACATATTAAATATTGGTCTCATTAAACCCGTCAGGAGCCAAAAACACCAGCAGACAGACTGAATCATCCTGATGTGGGCCCCACTTATGAAAAACCTTAAGAAAATAAAAAATAAAATAAAATAATGCAAACAGCCTTAGATGTTGTTACTTCCAGTGTCTGATGCTACAGCAAGCAGCGTCCTGCTGCTGACGCTGGAAAGAAGTGGGTCCCACCATGATGTATGTTGAACATTAGCACCATGCATTTGATGGGTCCCCTTTAAATGATGGGATCCCCCAAAAATTAGCCATACACGGAACTCAAGTGGCTTATACCATCATATATCATGTGAAGACATGCAAAAACATATAAAAGTACTTGCTGGGGCCCACCTGAAATTTTGATACATCTGAAACTTGGACTGACCCCTCTACCAAGTGGAACACACATAATGGATGGACTGGATCTCTCAAGTGACCTACCTTGATTGAAATATAAAATAAAATAATAAAATAATAAAATAAAATAAAAATAATTGGTGTGGAGGAGGTGACGTTCTCCTTAGATGTCTAGAGAGTGCAGGCCCACCTTTGGGGTAAAGTTTTATGGGGCTAATCATGGCCACACTATAATGTATGTGTTAAATCCACACCATTCATCCATCTTACTAGCCCCATTTATTGTATGGTCCCAAAAATCAGGTCGATTAGAAGTGCATGCAGGCCATGCCACTTGGACAATGGAAATTGTACTTAAAACACTTAGGTTTTTTTGGGGCCCACCTTAGTGATGAAAGGTATATCTGGGCCATTCATCCACTCCTTCAGACCATTTTAAGTCATGAGAAAAAGAATGAGGCAGATCCACACCTTAGGTGGACCACACTATAAGAAATAGTGGGAATAAAAATCCCTACTATTAAATCCTTTAAGTTCCACCATGATGTGTAACTGCCACTAAAGTTGGGTCAGCCATTAGACGATGGAGCCAACTCGTTACATGTATTTTATATCCAAGTCATCCATCATTTAGACCATCCATATGTTATGAGCCCCACCTGACGTATGTACCTTATATCCATGTCATTCTTCTAATGGGTGGTATCACCTATGATGTTGTTTGTTGTACAAATTGTTCATGGAGTGAACCCCACCATGTCAATGGGATCCAAAATTATACAAAATATAATAATAATAATAATAATAATAATAATAATAATAATAATAATAATAATAATAATAATAATAAGGAAAGGGAATTGCATGCTTACTAATGAAAACTTCCCCAGAAATAATGTGATGCATGTGAAGCCCACCTAGGTGCATGTGTTGTATACCCACACTGCCTATATTTTCTAGTCACTTGGGAAGTGGGCCCACCTCCTGCCCGTGGACACAAGATGAAGTATAACTCAATTTTAGGTGGGCCACACTGCAAGTAGAAACAGTAGTAATAACCATTGAAAATTCTTAGGCTCTCGTGTGCCCCCTATATGCTGGTATGCTTCCTTGACCATGGACTCCACCTTGTAGTATGATGTCCATGCCATTCATCGGTTTATCCTTATCATTTTAGGGTATGGTCCCATAGACTAGTTAGATCCAAATCTCGTGCCACGGGAGCAATATTGATCACTCATCCACCCTTAAATATTTCCTAGAGCTATAGTAATGTTTGTGAGAAATCTATCCATCTATTCTTTTTAATCGATCATGAACCACCTAATATACATGTTTTACCAGCCATTCATCTATTTTGATTTGATCATTTTAGAGTGTGGGGCTGCCTATATATTTACTGCAATCTAAGTCATTTTCACGGTACCAATTGTAATAGTTTTTCCTCATTTAGACCGTCAGTTGGTAGGAATCATGTGGATCACTACACTATAGGAATTTGGGATCTTGGGTGGCCCAACTAGTCGTGTGAATTGGTGGAAGTTGTGTGGGCCACTACACCATGTGATTGCATGATTTTTATAGCCCACCTAACTGTATGAAATTAAGGCAATTGTATGACTACTTGTTTAAGTGAATTTATGATTGTTGTGGCCCTTAACCATATGATCACTGACAGGATTTATGGTAGGTAGATTTGGCGAAATGGTGTTGAATATATAGCTTATAAATATTGTGATCATGCGTAACGTGGATAACCATAAATCATGTAGGTATGTGGGGAATGTGTGGCCCAACCATATAATCATGTGGTGCTTAGGTGACTATTAAGCTATGTGAAATTGTGGTATGTGAAAGTTTAGTAAAGTGGTTGCCCCATTATGCGAGCTATGGTATAATAATAATAATAATAATAATAATAATAATAATAATAATAATAATAATAATAAGTAACCATTGTACCTTAAGACTCTTATTATGACATGTATAGTAACATTTCTGTGGCAACTCAACCATATGGACTTCTGATAAGGGAGTGACCATAAGATCATGTGGGCATATGAGAATTGTGTGATTGCTCAGACTTGTGGACTATGCTAATGGTGCAACCTATTCTGTATGTGAACTTAGGGCGTGTGTCAGATTGATTATGGACCCTACCTTGATGTGAGTATTGTATATTTCATCATTTATTCATTAGGCTTGCTAAATCTAGAATATGATTCCAAAATGACCTAAATCCAATTCCTAAATAAGTCAGACGACATGAAATAGTGTTAATTGAACGTATAAGTTTCAAACACTTATGAACCCACTCAATGTATGTATTTTATCTACACTATTCAATTGTTTTGCCAACCAAACAGTTTGATGATGGAGCCCGTTGACATGTGCCTTGTGCATCTGAACTGTTCTTCCTTGTACTACCTTAATTTATGTGAGATACCTATACTATCTACTTGTTGGGACCTACCGTAATGTTTATGTGTGGATCCATCTGCTTGTAGTATCATTTGGAAGTAGGATCCACTACGTTGTACAAGACAAACCCACATTATCCAACCATAACTAACTCTTATGTGCATATTATATACCAAGTCATTTAACTTAGGGCTCACTATATCTTATGAAGTTTACATGTGCCTTCCAAACCATTGTAGAACTACTACAATAATTATTTGTAAATCCAATCCACTAACAACCCACCTGAAGATGAAGTTCACTATATTATATGAGTTTCGCCAGCACCATTCATCTTGTGGCTCATTTACTATATGTTATGTCTAAGCCTTTTATCTCATAACCACTTGATGAATGTACTTTGCGTCATCACCACTCATTAACCATAAGGCCCAGTTAGGGCATAACCATGTGGTCCCAATAGAAGAAAATCATATCAGGCCAAAGCCACTAATAGAATATCTATCTTTCAAAGGATATGATGTAACTCTTATTACAATTAATGCTTGTGATTATGATAGTTATGGATGATATTAGTGATGTCAGTAATCATGATTAATAGAAGCAAGTGATTTAATACTTGATTAATGTTGTTCCACTCCCTAGCATACTAAATTCATCTACTTAACCATGTTGATATTGATCATACTCATGTACAATGGAATGATGGTATGTGGAAGTGTACTTCAATACATTTGTTCATGTGCAAGACATGTTCTCTTCATTTTAGTCACATGATCATGGATTGATATAGTTGATAGTGGCATATGATGATTATACATCATTTTTTCCTTAAAGGTTAAGGAGACCTTAAACTCATGACACTATATGCATACCACATGCACTTGAAAGTATACCTTATCATAGTTGCTTGAATTCATGTATAATCATGACATACATGATGATTGAAATACCATAGTCGTGTCGTATAACATAAGTTAGATATTGATGATGAAATGTACATCTATGATGACGACTTGGGTTATCCCTGAAAATGAAAAGGGCACTGGAAGTGTAGAAATAGTAGGGGATGATGTGCCCCTTGGGTTGAAAGTCCCTAAACCCCTATGCTAGCTAGGTTGCCTCACCGTCGAGTCGAGTGGATACATAGGTTATGGATTTGACTCCCACCGATGAGGTCAGGTTAAGAATAGGTGGGTCCAACCTGCTTAAGGGCTGCGGTGCAAACAGGGACCGGTATGAGTCACCGGCGAGGAGAAGTGCGAATGAAGTCCTCTACTAGCATGCTGGGTGGAAATCCACCGCAGGGCGGGTATGTGAGGTCGATTACTAGTACCTGGTGCATAGGTATCGACCATGGTATTTTCCATGATATATATTTAGTGAAAGTTCACCACAGGGTGGGTATACGAGGTCGATTACTAGTGTCTAGTGCATGAGTGTCAGCCACAGTGCTTCCCGAGATATACAATTATGATATGGTATGACAATATGATAATGATGATGATGTGATTACGAGTGCGTGTAATACAGTTATGGCTGTGGTAAAGAAGAAATGAAAACATGACTTGGTGTTGCTGGTAGCATTGACTCGGAGTATTACTATGATGCATATGCATTGCATTGGCATTGACATCATACTTTATGTGTTGCATGCCTTTCACATATATGATTTCCTTGTAGTATATTTATCATGCTTGCATGTAGGACACACTACACACACATGTGTACTCAATAGGCTTTTTGCCTAAGCTTCCTATTTCTCATTTTTTCAGGGCTGGAGTAGCTTAGAATACTTAGCTTTCTCGATGCATGACATCTATTTTTTGATTTGGCAAATTTGACATTATGTACCTTTTGTAAAACATTGTACTTGTAACCATTAAGATTTATAATGAAGAGTGTTGTTTGGTATTTTGATCATGGATCTTCATGCTCAAGTATTATTATAATATAAAAAAATTAGTCGAAAATCTTCCTTGTGGTGTATGGAATTCGAGTGCTGGATTTAGGGTATCACGGAAGCTGTCCGTCCCTAGATTTGGGGCGTGATAGTAGCTATGCAAGAAAAGCTCAATCAGTTTATAAGAAATGATGTTTGGTATTTAGTTCCAAGACCAACTGATAGACATATTATCGAAACAAAATGGATTTTTAAGAATAAGTGTGATGAACTTGGTAACATAATTAGAAATAAGGCTAGGTTAGTTATACAAGGGTACACTCAAATTGAAGGTATTAATTATGATGAAACCTTTGTCCTAGTAGCTCGTCTTGAATCAATCAGATTGTTTATATCTATTGCGTGCTTTAAAAATTCAAAATATATCAAATGGATGTTAAGAGTGCATTTTTAAACGGTGATTTGCATGAAGAAGTATACGTTGAACAACCAAAGGGTTTTGAAGACCCTAAGCATGCTAATATGTTTATTGCCTAAAAAAGGCTCTCTATGGTTTGAAATAAGCTCCCAGGGTATGGTACGAGAAATTAACTAAATTCTTGTTATGTCATGAGTTTGTAATGGGGAGTGTAGATAAAACATTATTTTTTAAGAAACATAAAGATCATATTTTAATTGTGCAAATCTATGTTGATGACATCATCTATGGATCTACCTGTGCTAACATGACTATTAAGTTTGTAGAACTTATGAAGTCCAAATTTGAAATGAGCATGGTTAGAGAATTAAATTATTTCCTAGGGTTGCAAGTCAAACAGCTTCTTGATGGATTTTTCATCTCTCAAACCAAATATGCTCTAAACTTAGTTAAAAGGTTCGGATTTGAGAGTGGAAAGAATTTTGATACTCCAATGAGTACCACTCTGAAATTAACTAAGGATTCAACAAGTAAGAGTGTGGATCCTAAGTTGTATCGCAGTGTGATAGGAAGTTTACTTTATTTAACTGTGAGTTGACTTGATATTTCTTTTAGCGTTGGCATTTGTGCCACATATGAATCGGACCCTAAAGAGTCTCACTTAATTACTGTTAAGTGAATTTTGCGATATGTCGCTAGTTCAGCTAATCTTGGTCTCTAGTATCCACATGATACTAGTGTACAATTAGTTAGTTACGTAGATGTCAATTGGGCTGGTAACATTAAGGATCATAAATCAACCAGTGGCGGTTGTTTTTATATCGAAAACTGTCTAGTTTCCTGGTTAAGTAAGAAATAAAGTTCCGTATCGCTCTCTACTACTGAGGCTGAATATATTACTGCAGAGGTAATGCATGCACTCAGCTAGTATGGATGAAGAGAATGTCAAGTGATTATGGAATTGCACAAGAATCTATGATGTTATATTGTGATAACACAAGCGTAATTAATATTTCCAAAAATCCTATTCAACATTCACGAACCAAACACATTAACATTAGGTATCATTATATTCATGAATTGGTGGAAGAAAAGATAATTTCATTAGAATATATTTAGACCGAGAATCAACTAGTTGATATATTCACAAAACCACTCGAAAAAAATCAATTTTTAAAATTGAAAATTGATCTTAGTATGTGTAATATGAATTGATGATTTATGTTCATTTGTATCATCATGTATGTATATATTATTTTACATTTTTATTTATTTAAATATATGCAAAATTGTAAACTTTCTGTGTTGCACGACCAGTCGAGTACACACTCGACCAGTCGTGGCACAACCGGTCAAGTATGTACACGACAAGTCGTGAAACTCGTGGATTGGGTTTTTATTTGGGGAAAAGTGATTTTTCTTCATTTCCTTCTTCTCCATCAAGCCCAACCACGACCAGTTGAACCCATCTTCTGATTACTCTCCGGTTAGTGCTTCATTTTTTATTTCCTTGTGCATTTAAGTTCATTGATCATCCTTAATCTTGATTTTTCTTCTTGTTTCAAGATTTAAGGTGGTTTAATAGTGTTTCTTCCTTAAAATCTGGTTTTCTTGGAATCTTTTCATTCCTTTTTGTAAACCTTTATTCCTTTATTTTCTTATTGCAATGGAAGGAAGAAATAAGAAGAGAACCACTCGTGGTCCCTCTTCTTCCCATTTCACACCTCCTACCATGCATCACCTTCAACCTCCCGAAGAGTATCTCGAGAATATGCGGGATTTCCATCTTAGAAATGTTATTGTTGAGCGTGTTGTCCTTGTTGATCATATTGAGTGCTTCAACATTGTCCCTCTCCTTCAAGCTGTAGGTTGGAAAAACATACTATGTTGGGGCGGTCGTGCATACCAATCCATTCGCAGGGCAAGCACGCTTGTATTACTGAGTTCTCTCAAGATGATTTAACATTTACTGTGTCAACTAGAGAAGGTCCAATTAAGGTAGATCACATTTGATTTCAGGAATCATGAATATTCCTGTTGTTGATGACGGTGTACCCATATCTACTTTGCAAGCTAGACCTTCTGAAAATGCTAAATAATTTATTACGAGAGTTCTCTGTAACATGAATGCAGAATGGAACAGCGGTACTGCGCTCAGTTCCAAATATATGTTTCCCAGAATAGGGTCTTGCATTGTATTTTTATTTCTAATGTCTATCCTTGCTCAGGTAAAAAGACTGAGCTGACCTCTTCTATGGCCTGCATTATGCATCTTATTGTAACTAACATCCATATCTGTCTTCCTTCTCTTATCTGTCATCATATTATTCATTTTCGTCTTCACCCTGGTCACAGCGATATTACTTTCGCTTATCTTATGACTACCTTAACTGATCATGCTTTAATAGCTATGCTTGTTGGGGAAGGTTCTATTAATCTCCATCCATTTAAAAATTCTAATATCAACAAGATGAACTTGGACTTGGCACCTGGTCATGTTGATGGGAAGCTGGGGGAGATGAAGAAGCTGATGCTTTACCTCATGAAGACGTTAATATGGATGATTTATTTGATGAATTGAATCAGATTTTGAGGCTGACCCTGATTATCAGCCTTCTGATTTCACTGAGAGGTTGCATACTCTTAAGGAACAGGTGACTCAGATTCGAGTAACCTAGGATTCTCAATTTTCTTATATGCGCAAATATATGCGGCGCATTAATAAGGGTTTACATCAAATTGATCCATCTATTCCTGCTCCCTCTCACTACCAGAAAAAGGGGCAAAGGCTACGGATAAAAACTGTATATATAGACCTATAGCTATGGTTTTAGTCCGTAGCACGACCGTAGTCGTAGGTGTCATAGCCATAGGTCTAAAACCTATAGCTACAGATTTAATCCGTAGCTATAGATTAAAATAGCTACGGATATAATCCGTAGCAATTATTTCTGTAGTGTAAAGAGACAGCTATGAGTAGTATTTGTAGCTAAAAGCAGTGCTATATCCGTAGCAATATTTCAAATTTAATAACAGCTATGGTGGTTAGATTATCAGCTACGGTCAATATCTATAGCTATTTCCTACATTTAAAAAAAATTTATAATCATTCATTCATGCAATTACCACCTACATAATCATTCATTCATTCAATTATAATCATTCATTCATTCAATAATGAATCAATTACAATCCTTCATTCATTCATTCAATTATAATCATTCATTCATTCAACAATGAATCAATTACAATCCTTCATTCATTCATTCAATTATAATCATTCATTCATTCAATAATGAATCAATTACAATCCTTCATTCATTCATTCAATTATAATCGTTCATTCATTCAATAATGAATCAATTACAATCCTTCATTCAACCAATTACAATTACAGTAATGTTAAAAATACAAAGACAAATATTGAATGAGGCCTTCCACATATGAATTACTCTTTTCACAGAGGGACGTCCATGAATAATAGGCTTGCAAGTATGACACTATTAAGGATTTTATTTATTTATGTTTTTTGTAATGTGTATTACTGCTAAATTGGTTAACTATTTAGCACAATAATAAAAAGGAAACAACACAAATTGTTGACTGCTTACAACATTTCCAAAAAGGAAATTGCACTTACATTATAAGGGTTCTCATCTTTACAGATCAAAGCTCCTAATATGTTGATCAATGTCCTACAAAAGACAATAATGAAAATAATACATTAATTACTCGGAAAAAGATTGCCAGAGATTGGATATCATCAAACTCCCAATTAGATTTAGGTCATAATGCATAACAAATAGAGAAGTTTTAAAATTATAGAAACATTACTAACATGAACAAGTTAACTTTCAAAAAAAATAAAATAATAAATAACACAAATATGTTTCAAGCTCGTGACGTGAATATAGACAACCATGGAATGAATGTAAACAAATCCAAAAACATTGGCTTCTCAATGAGTTCTCTATATATAATAAACACTACACTACTGTAACTGAACATTATACATGTTGTTGCGCCAACTATCATATGGGACCAAACAAGTGAAAAACTAAATGAAGTAAACATAAAACAGAGGTTAAGCCCACACTTGTGTGGATTCATGACCATCCACATGCAGTCACACATACCAATATGGAAAATGTGTGTGAGATGCCAGCTTACCCTTAGATGAGCCATGTGCAAATTCAGGCTTTTGCTCCTGAAGTTGGGCATAATATATAAAGGAAATGGATGGCTAATACAACTCTTTTTGACATCCATTTGTTTGTATACAGTGGTCCATTAAAGGAGTAAAACACTTAATTTTTAAGCCAGAAGTTCTAAAATTAAAAAGTGTAACCCACTTGATAGAAAGCTTTGATCTCACATCCTTGTGTTGTATTGGTGCATGTGGTTACATTTTGTTAGGCAATGCTCCGGACACTTGTGGGCTTAGGAAACCTCACCCACAACTTCTGCGTGAGTCCAAGAATCAGGTTGGATGAAAATCAGGTGAGCTAATCTTATGTGAATGAAATACATACATGTATGGCACCATTTTAGATAAGAACATTTTCTTTCAGTGGAGTCATTGAGGTTCTTTACTTGGCTTATTCATGGATGACAGTTTTCTAATTCATCGTCAGACATTTGATTCATCCAAGCAATCATCTTAACAAGCTTATTGTGAATGATTACTATTTGAAAATCAAAATAAAAAGATGATACTGATCATATGAACAATGTCCTTCGAACAAAAAATGGCCTACAGTCCACATATAACAAGGAATAGTCATTTATCTAACAAATAAAGTTGTCAAATCATTGAGAATTTATACAATGGTCCATCAAAGAAGAGTTAGGTGAACTAGATGGCTGATACAGTGATTTCTTCCTACCGTACGATGACCTATGTGTGTTAAACTGGAGGACCTCTAGCATGGTTTCATCCTAAAAGGGTCTTGGTTGAGTCATTTCTTCAAACGATTAGTGCGCAAATTTCTATATATAAAAAAATAATAATAATAAATTGAATACTATACAAAACTACAAATTACTATCTTCCTTACAATTCATAGATATAAAGAAATATGTTTGAGAAGCTTACTGATGAAGATTATTGAACTATATCCTCTTCCAATATGTAGCCTGCATGGACATTCGAGAATGATTACTGTGTGAACAAGTGCAACAAGCTATGCAAGACGTGGCTGCTATTAAGTACATTTAGGAAGCCCCACCAACTACAATCAAGTAATATATCCAATTGCCACCTAAAATGATGCATAGGTTGCCGCAATATATCCAACCATCCATAACCCACTGCTTCCAGCGCATTCTGAAATTCAAAAAGAAAATGCACCTTCTCATCAAGCAAACCTGGTAATGAATGGCCATTATCCGTAGCCATTTCTTTATATATATATATATATATATATATATATATATATATATATATATATATATATATATTAAAATAATGGATTCTCTTACCATTGCTAGTACATGCCCTAATTGATCAACTCATCTAAGCTAATACAGATAAAGACTCCATGGCTTATAAACCCATATACCCAACTAAACTAATACAAATAAAGAATAATAGAATATAAACATACAAAATGATTCACACCCATCTTCCACATCACTTCACCTTGTAAAACTGTTAGAAAATTGGCATTAAAAGAAAGAATCAAACAATTTATTGCTTACCTTCACTTCAAATTCAGTTTCAAGGTAGAAATTGTGATAATAGAAATGACAATCATTCTCAATCAAAAAACATGCAATCATCTCAAGTTGTTTCTATTTGCTGCAAATTTGGGTTATTTCAGGCAATTGAGAATTATGAAAGATTCATCTCCATCTTCAAGGTCCAAATGCCAACAAACCACACATGTTGTGATGGGATATAGCTTGAAAATCTTATAATTGTGTTCCACCAACCCAAGTTTTTCCCATAACAAGAAATAAATAGTAGTTCCACTCATCACATAGGCCTTTATCCCACGAAGTTGGGATCAACTAATAAATGTATGCCTGGTGCATACATGAATGTTTTGAGATATGCAACAACAAATTCAGTTGGATAAAATTACCAAGGTTTTTTTATGCTGCTCTCTAAAGGCTCAGTAAAGAAATGACCAAAATGACAAAAAATAAAGAATAAAATCAAAGTGTGCCCATGAATTATGCAAACTTCCATCATAAAATATAAAGATTATATTTGACATTAATCAGCAATGGCTAGACAAACAACTAATCATTAACCACAGGATTGAAGAAAGAGATTCTATCATAGTAGTTGGAACTGAGCAAGGTATGCCATTTTCGGGAAAGACGGTGAGCCCACAAAATATTTTCAATCATAAAGTCTTAAAAGAAAGAGTAAAGTACCATATCAGAAAAATATTGAAAGCTTCATGTTTGTTTTCCATCACCATAAATTGTCAAAGGCTATTTATGGAGGGCTTGTTACACATATCTCAGCATGATTAAAACACTGACATCTTTGTAACAAAAATGCAGCTGCAATGGTTGCAACATTTCCCATCTACATATTAAGAAGAAAAAAAAAAGGAAAGAAAGAAAAAAGAAAAAGAACGAGAGAAAAAAAAAAAGTAGAAGAAAGAAGATCATAAATGTATAAAAGTGAGATTAGACTTTCCTCAAAAAAAGGATAAAAAGTGAGCAAGCATGCTAGGTATTCAAAACAAGATAGGTTGGAGATCATTTACATTACCGACACATTGCCTAAGTAACCCTGCCTGAGGAAATGCCATTGAAATAGAAAGTAAAATGTGGATCAATGAGTGAGATGACAAAGAACAATTTAAGCACCTACCCCGAAACCTGGAGGTGGAAGTGCATATAGACCCCCAACATTACCATAGCTAGGTTGTTGTAAAAACAGTAACAGAATGCACATTAGGCATTTCAGTATCAAATCTAATGATGGTATTTCTTATTACTTTTTTTTGTCTTTTATGAAGGTTGAAATAATAATGCCATAAGACTTGTGGGTGAATATGAGTTGACACCGTCATTTCCACTATGAGTTAAAATGCCTCAACATGGTATATTTCAGTGATAACATTCAATTACAGATATCTATAATTTTCAACAACAAATTTTAGAGAGCTTTACTAAGCCCACATGCATATACAAGTCAGCAAATGCACAAACCACCACTTATGCCAGCTTGACACATAGGTTGGCTTCGGCTGTATTTCCTTAACTGCAACAGATATTATCTAATAGACTCAGAAAGTTATGATCTAACAATTTTAGAAAACATTCCTTTGACAGGACAAAGCCAATACTCTTGGTTGACATAAGGTGTTTCACATGCCGTACAAACCCAAGAGGTAATATCTGAAATGTTTCTTACTTCATAGCATTCCTTAAAGGCTAATGGTTCAAAAATTGATAGCCTTCAAAGAAAGATCCCACGTCAACAAAATTTTTAACTAATACTATATCAATGAGATTTGTCATCAACTTCACCTTAAAACATAAATAAACAAGTAAAAGAAATATAAAACAAGGAACAAAAAATCCCTTTGAAAAAAAAAGAAGGAAAAGCATGAATAGTAAATAAATGAAAGATCTATAAAATGGAAGCAAGTTAGGCATGAAACCCAATCATGACATCAAATCTCTCTATACTTTTATGTTCAAAGACAGTAATGCAATACCATCTGGATTGTAACCAGTTGCTAAAGAGTCTAAGATGTAAAAGGAAATTCCTTTTTTCGGCCTTAGAAAAAAATATCCCATTTCAATATATTTAATGTCAAGCACAAATGCAACACATACTTAGGATGTGTGCTATTTGGGATCCCAAATGTCCATCATATGATCCCACTAGTCCGTGTGTCCTTAACTAAAAAAAAAGTTATCCACTCATCAGGTGACACATGCCTTGCGAACAAAATGCTAAACATTTACCAAAACTAATCAACTATTTGGAGAAGTTCTTACTTCATCAACTACAACTCAAAACTTATCATTTCTACAATCAAATATTATAGAATTAGAAATAAGAATCTGTGAGGGAAAAACATGAACCAGCGAAACTTCAATTACATGAAAGGATACAAAGGATCATACCGCTGCAATTGAAGGGCAAACAATAAGCGTTTTCCTATAAATGACAGATGATACAATACAACTTATCCATTAATGTTTAAAAGGAAAAAAAAATTATGTCTTGCACACACCATTGCTCTAATTCACTGTAACACCCTGAAAATCGGGGGGTCGGGTAAAAACCCAACTCCCGAGTTCCAGAACGTCACTTATGCAACATAGATAATGATAAATGCATGTTGTCTATAGAATGGCATTAAACAAGATTGAGACTAAGCCAAAACAGCATATCATACTCCAGAGACAGTTAAATGAGCAAGCGGAAGACTGATAAATACATAAAATATATAATTGATTATAAGTCTCCAGAATGTGAACAGGTTACCAGGTTAATTAAATACATGTATACTCCAAAACTGGAAAGAAAAGAATATACATGAGTGCTCCAAAAATATAAAATGACAAGTGTCAAGGAATCTACTCAACCTCCCTGTAATCTCGTCGATCAGATCATGCATAAAGGAGGGATCCTCCTCATCATCATCAAGTCTGGCTCCGCCTCGCATGCCACACCATCATCTGCTATTACAAAAGGGTCTGGTGGTATCCGGAACACCGTCCCGTAACGTGGGAGTGAGTAATTAACTCAATGGAATCCTAGAGCAAAGATTAGCATGTTTTCAAATCAATCACGCGTTAATAGTAAAGCAAACAATCAAACATTCCTAGATACTGCTGTTAATGCAAGCATGAAATGACATGATGGATGCCCTCACTGACATTCTCTCTCATACGGCACCATCTTACGCCCACGACATGCTTGCGTTCCTCTCAGTGCTCCACATCTTCCTGGCACATGCAATGTGATGTGGATATGATTACCAAGTTATTATTATTCTTTTTTATACAGTAGTATTGGGAAACTAAGGTACTTTTCTTATATCAATCCCAACATAGATCCTGTCTAGGGTCGTCACTCTTAGTAATCTCATACGATGTTAAATTTCTAGGTCGCTGCAAGGGCTACCAGGGCTGTTGCACGCACTCGTTGCTCCTCTCCCCCATCACCTTATCAATACAGGCCTAATTATCCTTAAGACTGCATCAGGACTTGTCGCCCCCATGCGGTGTCAGGATAAACTCAAGGTCACTACAAAGGGCTCGTCACCTGATCAGTGTAGGCCGACAACAAGAATATAGTGTCCCATACCATCATAATCTGCTCAGAGTATGGTGCTCACTGGTCACTACGGGGAGGTTTGTGGTCCCAGCGTAGGCCGACAGCTCGACCACGGTGTCTCATACCACCATGCCCGGCTCATGAGTCTTTATGGATCAAGGTACCATGGTTAAGAGGGTTTCCAATGGTAAGTTCAGTACCCTAGGTTCAAGCAGTTATGACTCATACAGGGTGAACATACAATGGCCAGTTGGGTTACGTGACAGGCTCGACTAGCACGAGCGCATCTCAAGCTGAACGACATGAAGTGCATGAAACACTTTGTGTGGCCTAACCACTGCTGCCAATCCAAACACGACTCGCGTTCATCGACGCATCCTTTGTGGCAAATAAAAACCAACCACGAATTCGATCCATTACCGACTGTCTGGACTAGGTCATAGCCCCAAGAATTTGTGTATCAACATCAGTAAGCATATGTGAGTAACAGAAATGAAATACAACATTGTAAGCATGTTGACACATGTTATAGCATACCACATAAGTAAATCCTCCAACACATGCATTTCATATATATAATGAAATCAATACATATACCCAACATGATGGAATTCATATACATCAGCATATTAGTTGAGAATTCAATCTCAAAACTAATTCACAATACCATTTTACTCAATACATACTAATACAAACATTTATACAAACACTTAGTCTACACACTTTAGTCCACATAGCGTATGTCGACTCAAAGTGCACATTAGGGCGAATCTCTTTGCCAAACCGATCATACACGTATTTCTAATATCATAACATGATAAATTTACATGTCAAATAATTCAAAAAAATACGAACGTATACAGTATTTTCTATAAATGCCTAAAATATCGTAAATCTCATATTTACCGTACGTTTACGAAACGGAAAACGGACAGCATGTTGTACATGTCAAACGGCGTTGTCGTCGATAATATACTATTAAACGACATTGAAAGCTTTGAAATCAGTCAATCAAAGCGTCTAAAATCCTCACCTTTTGCCCTAGACGTATATCATTTTGAACGGAACGAATACGCTTTGTCAACGGCGTAGCGGTGACCTAATACACAAGTCACATAAGCTACTTCGCTATTGAATTAAAGGAATCCCTAAATCAGCAAGTGGTTAGGGTTTTTCTTACCTAGGAGTACGTTGGAATTGTCGGGAAAGTGATTAGAGTGTGGTGCTTCGATACGTGCAAACGCTGCAGCAAGTGGCGGGAATTCTCTCCCACAACTCTCTCACAATCTCTCACTTTCTCTCTCTCTCTCAATCTAGAGTTTTATCCAAATTCGGATGGGAGAGATATGAGAGGGTTTCAAGCCCTTATATAGGCTAAAACTTCACCAAAACAGACTTGGGAACAAAGTATACTTGAGTTATAACCAAATCGGGACTTTTTCAATCCAAAAGAGTATTTTGGGAGGTCCCCTGACCGAACGCGGTCGGATGTAAGCTCATGGTCACTGGATGTTGCTCACACCCAGTTTTCAGTCCGGCAGAGTTCATAGATCGCACGTGGCGGTCCAGTTTCAGTTCAGCGGTCATCGTACCTAAATCAGGTCCACAAATCTCATGATATGAAAGAGAAATTTTTCCTGATCCGAGGGTGTAATTTGGCTGAATTCTGACGGTCAAAACGCTTAATAATAACGCGCCAAGTCACGTGCCAGATTTGGATTAAAATTTCCAAATCTAACCCATTTCCCACTCTCTTCACTCCAAGCTCAATGAAATAGCCTCTGAACGTCGGTTGGGCTTAATTTTCGAAACAATTGTCAAGTCTAGCTAAGAGGTCATAACCATCTAAGATTGTAGGTATTGGACTTTCGACGCGCGGTCTAGATCCAATACAAAATTTCAAAGGGTTCCTTAGAACAAACAGGTTTAGAGTTTGATCCTGGATTTTAGGGTCACGTAGCGTCAACGATTCTACAAATTTTGGGTCTTGTAGAACATATTTAAAGTGATCAAGGATAATTTCACAGCTAATCTAACGTAGCGCTAGTTAACTTACGCTTAATTTCTAAAGGATTTGGTTCTACATGATTTCTTTGGCTTTGGAATTGGGTTCAGAGAGGTTATGAAGGTGTTATGGTTGACCCATTGCCTAAGGACGTCTAACCCCAGGTTAAAAAAAATTGGGGTGTTACAATCTACCCCCCTTAAAATAAAATTTCATCCCCGAAATTGGCTAAGGGTAATGGGTACTTAAAGAGACTTTTATATTGATGTTCTAAGGAAGGTTCAAATACTATTTAATGACCTAACCTTACGTAGAACCGAACTCAGCTGTTTCGATCCTGGGCCAGTGGGGAAGGGCCAACCACGCTTCCGCTGCGCAGTTCTAACGATGACTAGATTGGGCTCATAAGGTTCTACCCCCCTTAAAACTCGGTTCTACTTAAGGTTCAAAAATTTATGTCTTGATCCGTATACAGAAACGCGATGTAACTTAGGGCCTATCCTTGATATAAAATGGGAAACAACTTCTCTCTACATTGGTCTCCCCTTGCTAATGATGCGTTCTATGGCATTGGTATCTATGGTGATAGAGATGAGCCTACTCTCTATTGTGGTTAAGTTCAAGGAAAGGTAGGAGTTGGTGGCAAGATATCTAATTCTCTACTGGCTATAGGTCCTCGTCATTTCCCAAAGACAAAGCAATAACTTTTGGTTGTATGTGGTCGAGCCAACACGAAAAAAAAGTTGTGTAGTGGGTCTGAGCCGAATACATAGACTTTCTGCCTAGAACAGAAACGTTACTGTATCAGTTCTTAATCCTAGACGATGTCGATCTTCTGTTTGATCAGAGCATTGGATTTATTAGCAACTACCAGGATTGAGAAGTCAATTCAAACCGCGACTACTTCGCGTATATATACAGTTCCTTTACTCCGCGTTCCCGAATGCCATAAGCCCTTGGGGAAGGCAATCCAAAGGGGCGAGCTGGTTTACTCTAAACTCAATCTGAGGGATTTATAGTTTTCTCTGAGAGTGAATGGTTTTAAGGTTAGACAACTTTCCTAAGGGTTATAATAGAATTTTATAAGTCTTAAGGGGATCTATCGAAGGAATGAGGTTCTACTCCAACCAAAGCTAACCTATTATCCTTAGCATATACAAGCTTTACACTACTTATTATAACTAGTAGCCCAGTCTGTAACTCACTAGCTGTAATCCAAAGCCTAAGCTTATACGTTAGATTGTTACATACCATTTCTACTACAGGGATTGTTCTATGGCTTAGGGTCAAGATTGTTTAACGGTTCCTATATCGTCAGATCTTTCAAATCTAGGACCACTAACTCTAGGTCCAAAACTCCAAGGGCCTATATGGCCAGTAGTATTAAGTTGTATGAAATGAAACTGCTTTCCTAATCCTACGTCGGGATTGGGAGTGGCATGCTTGGTAGGAGGGTGGGGTGGGATAAAAACTAATTTTGTAGGCCTAATCCCTGGATTTATAACATGGCAGTGGAAACCATAGGATACACCCAATCTAGGGACAATACCTTACAGCGAACGAAACGGCATGCACTCCATTTAACAAAGTATGTCACAATATATGGAATAAAGTTCCACATGAATTATGACAGGAATGCATTCGGCTATATTAAGCCCAAACCACTAAACACAAACACACTTTCTACCAATGACTTCACTAGACCCAACAACAACAAAACACATAAATCTCTAAAATGGTAAACAAACAATCTACAGGACAACGGCATAGATGCCCAATTCTACCAAAGGAAGTCTACCACGGTCCCGACTTACCTTCTTTAATACTGTCTAGTTTCACACTGCCTGTTGCCCATTAGAGCTCTAGCAGCCATGTATTTTCACTACTCCTCAAGCGAAGAAAATGGAGAAATGGGATTTGAGGTTTGCACGATTTTGAGACGAAAAAGAGAGTAAAGGCTCAAATAAAAGGGACATGAGAGGGAGGATGGTGGAAAGGGAGAAAAAAAGGCTAAAATAGCCTCAACAAAGCCATGGAAAAGGCGGGAAATGGGGAGAAATGGTTACTCAAACGGATTGAAGAAAATCTAGGCGCTGTAGAGGGATGAATCAAGCTTCCAAAGGCTGGATTCTCAAAGGGAAAAGAGAAAACTAAATGGGAATGGAGCTCCACACGATTTCAGCCTTGATTGGAGGTTGTGGGAGCTTCAAACAACGAAAATGGAGAGAGAGGGGACTGCCTTCTACCGTGGACGATGGAGTGGGATCGGTTTTAGCAGAAAATGGGATTGAGAGTAGTTTGAAGACGTGATTTGAGAGGGAGGCAATAAGAAAACTGAAAAGGGAGAGCTTGGGGGGGCTGTTGTGAAGGAGGTACATCTTTGGGGGTGATTTAAGGGTCGGCCCACCTATGGGAGGGATGCCCTACCCATTTAAGGGTGTCCGCCTAACGCACGGCTCAAATGGGGCCCACTGGTCGGCGATGCCATCGCCGGCCAAATTGGTTTTCGATGGTGTCCACCCCATGGGGCATGGTCCCCCTGTCCTGTAGGCCCCAAATGCACATGGGTCCCACCCTGGTTCATTGCATATTGGTCTAGATAGGCCCAAGACTCCGTTTGGGGAATTTCGGGGCCAATTTGTAAACCAGAATGAGTTTATGTATCATGTAGCATATGATTTTGGGGTAGGAGAAGCTAATACATCCAATTAACCCATTTTGTATAAGAGATTACATAATTGTAATGTCCAAAAGTCTAATTCTTACATATATTTACCATTTATAGTAAATTTTTGTCTAAGTATGATTTTATATCTTTTACACATTAGGATTTATGCCTAGTATGAAAATACTTATAAAAAGTTAAAGAATAGGGTGGTAAGAGGAAGGATTCTGAAGGAATTGGATGAAACGGGGATTTTAAGCCCTGAGATTGAGTATAAGGGTCGTGGTTGCCCCACAACCCAAGGACCTACATTTCTGAGTTCAGAATTCTTCTGGAATCATCCCAAACCCGCCAACTAATGACCTAAAGGCAACTTAGTCTACTTTACGTGACCAAAGATACGTCATAGACTCGATCAAAATGATCGATTTGAGTAGACTTCGCCTATTGGCGAAAGTAAAGTCCTACGAGTGTTTCTAGATTTTTCTCACACCCACCTAAGTCAAAGGAGCGACAGCGTACGTCGCGTGGCCATAACCCAGGTCCAGTTTAATCTCAATCATGCTCTGATACCAACTGTAACACCCCAAAAATTGGGGTGTCGGGTAGAAACCCAACTCCCGAGTTCCAGAACGTCACTTATGCAACATAAATAATGATAAATGCATGTTGTCTGTAGAATGACATTAAACAAGATTGAGACTAAGCCAAAATAGCATATCATACTCCAGAGACAGTAAAATGAGCAAGCAGAAGACTGATAAATACATAAAATATATAATTGATTGTAAGTCTCCAGAGTGTGAACAGGTTACCAGGTTAATTAAATACATGTATACTCCAAAACTGGAAAGAAAAGAATATACATGAGTGCTCCAAAAATATAAAATGACAAGTGTCAAGGCATCTACTCAACCTCCCTATAATCCCGTCGATTAGATCACGCATAAAGGAGGGATCCTCCTCATCATCATCAAGTCTGGCTCCGCCTCGCAGACCATGCCATCATCTACAATTACAAAAGGGTCTGGTGGTATCCGGAACACCGTCCCGTAACGTGGGAGTGAATAATTAACTCAATGGAATCCTAGAGCAAAGATTAGCATGTTATCAAATCAATCATCCGTTAATAGTAAAGCAAACAATCAAACATTCCTAGATACTATTGTTAATGCCAGCATGAAATGACATGATGGATGCCCTCACCGACATTCTCCCTCATACGGCATCATCTTACGCCCGTGGCATGCTTGTGTTCCTCTCAGTGCTCCACATCTTCCAGGCACATGCAATGTGATGTGGATATGATTACCAAGTTGTTATTATTCTTTTTCATACAGCAGTATTGGGAAACTAAGGTACTTTGCTTATATCAATCCCAACACAGATCCTGTCTAGGGTCGTCATTCCTAGTAATCTCATACGATGTTAAATTTTTAGGTTGCTGCAAGGGCTGCCAGGGCTGTTGCATGCACTCGTTGCTCCTCTTCCCCATCATCTTATCAATACAGGACTAATTATCCTTAAGACTGCATCAGGACTCGTCGCCCCATGCTGTGTCAGGATAAACTCAAGGTCACTACAAAGGGCTCGTCACCTAATCAGTGTAGGCCGACAGTAAGAATATAGTGTCCCATACCATCATAATCTGCTCAGAGTAGGGTGCTCACTAGAGTCATCATTGTTGTCCTCTTCTGATTCTTGAGGCTTTTCGGCCCTAATCGGAAGGGTTTTATCAATAACCTTCCCACTTCTAAGAGTGGTGATGGATTTAGCGTGCCCCATTTGATTTGAAGAGCTGGGATTACCTGTCTCGTATTGTAGTTTAGGATTGGGGATTGGTTGTGCAAGAAGCATCCCCTTTTCTATAGCCATCATACGTGAATCTATCTTTTGTATAAAATCCCGCATTATCTGCGTCAGTTCTTGCACAGAATTTTAAGTCGGTTCTTCTTGAGGTCTCCCCTGATTTGGATTTTGATTGAAGAAACCTTGAGGGGTAGCAGTTTTTCCGTTCCTCCAACTAAAATTTGGATAATTTTTCCAGCCAGGATTGTACGTATTAGAGGGTGGTCCATTGAAAGGTCTTTGATAGTTATTTACGGCGTTAGATTGTTCATTCAATACTTCTCGAAAGACAGGTATTGAAGGACAATTTTCAGTAGTATGAATGTTGCAATCACAGATGCTGCAAACACTTTCATTAACCTTTTCCTTCTTTCCTTCCATGGCCTCAAATTTTCTGGTGAGATTGGCCACCTTAGCGTTAAGATCATCCTCTTTCAAGAGATATATTCCTCCTTTTTCCCTTGAATGAGTCGGCCTAGACGTAGTGTTCGTCCTTGGGTAATAGTCTTATGATTGTATTTTTTCAGCGAGACTATCGAGGTAATCCCATACTTCGTCGACATTTTTATTGATGAATTCTCCGTTACACATTGTCTCGACCATTTGGCGAATGGAAGATGTTAGCCCATCATAGAAAAAATTCGTAATGCGCCATATTTCAAAGCCATGTTGTGGGCATGCATTAACCAGATCCTTGAACCTTTCCCAACATTGGAAGAATGTTTCATCTTCCTTTTGGGCAAAGTTCATGATTGCTCTCCTGAGGGTAATTGTCTTATGATGTGAGAAAATTTTCTTTATAAATTCTCTCTGTATATCATTCCATGTGCCAATGGATCTAGGACGCAGTGAATGTAACCACGTCTTGGCTTTTTCTTTCAAGGAAAACGGGAAGAGTTTCAGCCTAATTGTATCTTCAGATATATTAGGGAAATATAAGGTGCCTATGATTTCGTCGAACTCTTTCAGATGCAAGTATGGTTCTTCAGACTCAAGTCCATGGAACTTAGGAAGGAGTTGGATAACCCCTGGCTTGATTTCCATATGTCCTGTATTCACAGGAAAAATCATGCATGAGGGCGTACTCACCCCCGCCGGTTGTAAATAATCTCGTAAAGTACAAGGCGGGGGTGCCTGATGCACCTCATTCTCATCATGTACTTCCTCAACCCTAGGTTGGGATAGTTCTTGAGGTTAATTTTCAGCCATAGCCTCCACTAACTCAAGAGAATTCAAGTGGTGTCTAGTCCTGCGATGGACAGTCATCCCCTCAACTAATCCTCCTTCAGTCACGAGACGTCGAGTGTTGTCGCGTGCCCACTGGGGCATAAAATACACTCAGCCCTCAATTTAAATTCTAACCTAAACTTAAGAGAAAAGAAGTAGAAATCTAGAAAGTAAAAGGAAAAGATGGAAAGAAGTTACCAAATTTGAAGGCCTAGGTAAAGAACCTGCAGAATAAACAAAACAAGTTAATTTCTAAGAATAGAAAGTTCTAATTAAAAGTAAACTAATTTCTAAAGAAAAGAAGAAATTCCAAAGAAAGAGAAATCAGAAAGAGCTTACTAAATTAGAGGTTTCCTACAAAACAGAAAAAATGGATTAGTTCTAAAAATCAGATAAAATAAAAAATAAGAAGTTTCTAAAGTTAGGAAAATTTTCTAAAAGGAAAATAACTAAGCCTAGAATTAGAAAATTATAAAAAGAAAATCTAATCTTAAACTAATCCTAAAACTAATTAATTTCAGAAAAACGTAGCCGACAGTCCCCGGCAACGGCGCCAAAAACTTGTTCACTCCCCAAGTGCAGGGTTGTAATGTAGTAATAAACTCGGTAAGACCGAGGTCGAATCCCAAGGGACTGAAACTTGTACGTTATCTAAAATTAAGTAGGATTTGAACTAGGATAAGATGAATTCTAAATCAAGTAGCAATTATGAAATAATTGTAGGTTAATTAATCTAAAACTAAGGAGATATCGGAGAAGGGTAACTAGGGATTCAGAGGATCCACTTGTAGAGATCAGGGAAATCTTATGCATGTTTTATGAAAATTAACTGAACTGACATTGATCTAGTTTTAGAGAGATGAAAGGTATATGAATTAGAATGGATTCCATCACCAAACCATGCCCAAGGGACTATGGCAAACAACAGAATTAAACTAATTACCAACCAATCACATGTATGGAGGTTAGGAAGGGTGCCGACATCCAACTATGCCCAGGAGACGATGGTGAACAACAGAGCTTCCTGACGTCATAAACATAAAAGGGAGAAGGAAATATTCAAAGCATCGCAGACCCATTGTAATTTCAGTCACAACAGACCATTAAAAATCAAAAATACTTCCATTAATTAAACTAACATCAACATGAATTCAGTTCATAAATTAAACAAAAATTGTAGAATAAATTCTCCCATCTCACTACAAGCTTCACCTCTTAGCCCTAGCTAAGAGGTTTAGCCTAACATAGTGAGGCTAAATCCTAATAAATTAATAAGAAAGAAAGAAAAACTAAAAATTCTCCCTGTCACTCTCTCTAAGCCGTCCCACATCCAAGCCCAAGCTTCTACGGGTCTGAATCTTCCTCCCAAGGTCTGAATGAATGCTCTCCACGTCCAAAACCTCCTTATATAGCTTCTGGAGTGGTGAAAATCAAATTTGAATCAGATTTGGAAAGCTATGCATGCCCAACTAAAGCTTTTTCGCAGCCAAGTTCGGTGCCTCAAAAATTGTCACTTTTCTCACTTAATTTCTAAAGAAACACCATCTTTTAAGATATTTTTCGGTCCTCTACATGATAGACGGTTCAGATCTGCCATATGATCAAAGATGGTGGGCCACATCCGCCTGAAAAAGTCAATTTTTGCAGATGTGCAAAACCTTTCATACCATTTCGATGTTGTGATCGGTGGGTCGCACAGAAGCATTTTCTGGAAAATTCACCCTGTCCATTGGATTCAGAACGAAATTTCAGTCAAGAATGGGTGGTTTTGAACTTCCATGATGCAGAAAAGAGAAGAAATCATAAAAAGATTAGTTTTGAACGTTGCAGGGCAGTCCACTTGTGGTCTTTGTATTGCACACATGTGTATGCATGGATAAAAAGAGTCAACATGGTTTTGTAGTGCTCGTGCCCCTCTACACGGTGGACGCTGTGGATCGTCCGTACGGGGCATGTGTGGGGCCCACTATCATCCGCAAAATCGACCGCCTTCGCTCGTTACGCTGGATGAAAATGGAAATTTCAGTTTTGAAAACGGTCGCGGGCGAAGTGCGGGTCAGCGCTGTGATGGCTGGTGGGGTCATGGCTGATGTTAGTGGGGATATCCACTCCGTCCATTGAGATCCACTTGAAAAACCGTTCAGAGAGGGCCAGTTTTGGATCAATTTCTGGTGTGGCCCACGAGTTTCCTATTCAACCGTCCGTCCGACAATTACAAGGCTCAGATCCCATTTCCTTTGTCATTTTCAAATTCCGTCAACTAGGCCTTAGTGGTATGGGCCGTAGAAGTCGTATGGACGGTATGGATCAACCATTCGAACCATGAATGGGGTCCACAACTGCGTCAGATCCCGGACAGCATCGCACGCTGTAGCAAAAACGGTAACTCCATTTTTTAAGAAAGAAATCTCGGTCCAACTGAGCTTTGACTGGAATTTTCGTCCAGTGCACATTGAGTGCACATGCACTTTGTGTATTGGCGATGTACATGTAGCTCCATTGTGATGGTCTTGAGAAATCTGTACCATTCATCAATTCTGAAATATCATTGTAGACATTGGGACCAAAAGTGAAGCATATCCAGGAAGCATGTGGGCCCCACTTAATGAATTAAGGGGCTGATTTATCCGTTGGGTCACTTCTAGGGCGATCCAATGTCTGATTTTTGACATGTATGGTTAATTTATGGCCCCCATCACATGTATGAATTTTCAACTCAATCGGATGGCGAGAACCCTGTGATCTTGCATTTTTAGACCAATTCCGGGCCTTTTTTATGTAAATAGCTTGATTTCCTCAGGTTCTTGGCCTGTAAATCTGTTAATCTTAGTCCCTGGAGTCCGTCCCTTACCTTTGGTGTCATTAAAGCATTAAATCCATGCTTTAAGCTCTTTATTTCAGTTCAAGCTCATAAAGACACCCTGCATCACAAACACGATTAAATCGGGCTATTAGACAGTACAAAGTTCGTAAATTCAGGCAATAACTGGGGTCTAATATGTAATATTTGACCCTCAACATGTCTTGTAAAACGTATTTAAAGCGATCAGGGACAATTTCACAGCTAATCTAACGTAGCGCTAGTTAACTTACGCTTAATTTCTAAAGGATTTAGTTTTACATGATTTCTTTGGCTTTGGAATTGGGTTCAGAGAGGTTATAATGGTGTTATGGTTGACCCATTGCCTAAGGACGTCTAACCCCAGGTTGGAAAAAATCCGGGGTGTTGCATTCACCTAACCCAAATTTCACATATTCTCCATTGCTAAAGGTGCAATAGTCACGACACAGGAGAAGGTTGTAACAACATTATATAGTTCTCCAATATCAGCAATTTGCGGACACTCTCCTGAAGCCGAGCATCTAAAAAAATTGCCCATGATGCTTAAAAATCTCATAGGAAAAAAAAAATAATAATAATAAAGAAAAGAAAAAGAAAATCTATAAAATTCTCATATTCTTTCATCAAAAGAAGAACAACCCAACATTTGATTCTGTGACTGAAACTACAAATGAGAAATATGAAAAATACCCATTAAAAGAAGAACAACCCAACATCAGTTTGAAGTGTCATCAATATACAATGAGGAGAGAAGCATCTTCTTTTCAACCAAAATGCAAAGGATTAAAGACCATATACTGACTTCTGTTTATGGTCATGTTCTTCATGATCATGGTGATGATGATGATGGTCATGGTTGTGATCATCCATTGAACATTCAGCATTGACAACACTCTCTATCCTACCAGTGTTTAAATGAACAATTAACATAATCTAGGGAAAATGTTAAGATATTAAAGAAACATAACAGTTAGCATAAGATGTGTGATGAAACCAGAAAGCATGTGGACATCAGAAAAAATGAAAACTATGTAATGGGAATTGGAGAAGTTCAAGAGAGAGAAATGAGATGAATCATGATCTATCAAGTAGCCTAGCCATATTGTCAAAAATCCCCTGTGCATCATCCTGCCACAAATCTCGAAATCCATCAAAATGAGAATAAACAGATGCTCATTTAAGAAATTCATGTATTTGACAATGTCCAATAAAAAAAAATCTCTGATTTTCAAAAGTTACCAGCAAGATTGCTTGAAGAACATGTATCTCTTCATCTTGATAGACTATATTGTCATCGAATTTTAGCTCAATGTTGAAGCCCTAGTTTTTAGTACATGGTGGGTTTCTTCGATGAGGGCCCAAAAACCGCAATCGCATTTGGATACAATTTTGAATTCAATTACAATTACTGGTCTAGTAAATCAGTGAAAAGAAATAAAAAATAAAAACCAAATTGGCATTTTTCTTCAATTAGGACCCAAAAAGCACAATGGCATTACTTATCAAATTAGGCGTAAAAGAAACGTAACTACAATATGAGGGCGATCTCTTTTTTAATATAATTAATTTCATCATTGATTAAACTAAAATTTCACATCCAAACAGGGCATGAGCAACTTACTAATTTCAAATTATGTTGATGATATGTTGGTGCAAGTGAGGCTTGCTCTGAGCACTAAAAAACCCAAAATCTGCTAAATAGGTAGCCAATTACCAGAGCATTGCCAACTCTTTCACACATAGATTGCGGAGTTTGAACATGCGGGCTACATTATCAACAAATTTACAGCATTTTCCTATTAGAATCTAGCAAGTGCATAGATATCGTTAAAACCTAGTCAAGATCAAATAGATGAAGTACATTAGGAAAAAAAATCAACTGAAGGAGAAAATGAAAATGGCTAATCATTAAATAAGTGGTGATAGACAGCTTCACTGTCCTTACAGATGAGATTCTTTTTACAAGTCGCTCTTCAACTAAAAAACATGGATGGATTCACATATGGGGATGAAATGTAACTAAACTAACTCAGAATGATGTGCATTTTCAGATGAACCATTCTTCATCCATGTAACCATCTCTGGTACACGGATTCCATCCTTCAAAAAAGGAAAACATATAAAACACTAACCCTAAAAACAAAGGAAGGAAAAAAATCAAATACCTGTCTGTGGATTCTTTAACTTCTTCAGTAATAGAGAAATGGGGCTAGAAGTAGTAGCAAGGGTAGGTAGATTTGAGGGGGGTTTATCCTCTATGGCAGAGGCAATGAGATCGAGTTGGGATTACAATTTGGGTAGGTGATTTGAGTAGGGGCTGCGATTTTGACAAGGGCAAGGGTTGTGATTTGAAGAGGAGCTTCATGGCTTCATTGGAGAGAGAGGGAGGAGAACGAGATGGTGGAGATGCATGGGAGAGAGAGGGATGAGAATGAGAGAGATGGAGCAGGTGAGGTAGGGAAAAAGGAGAATCAAGAGAAAAGTCGGGAGAGAGAGAGAGGGTTAGGGAATGGAGGGAGAGAGAGAGAGAGAGAGAGAGAGAGAGAGAGAGGGGGGGGGGGGATTGGGGTTTTAGGGTTTTGGATGGGCGCGACTATGTTTTGAGCATGTGCCCATTCTGGGCGTCGAATTCAAAGATAGCCCTACGGACGGTCCTGTTAGGGACACCGTGGGGCCCACCATGATGTATGTGGTTTATCTATGTCATTCGTTATTTTTAATAATATTTCTTAGTTCATGATCCCAAAACTTAAGTAGATTGAAGGCTTAAGTGGACCACACCATAGGACGCACATGTGATTTAATCTCCATGTTTCCTACCGTGTAGTCCACTTGAGCCTTTGATCTACCTGATTTTTGGTTTCATGCCCTAAAATGATATTTCAAGATAGATGGACGGCTTAGATAGAATACATATATTTTTGTGAGCCCCATAAATCCCCTTACAGGATAGTTAATTATTAACGTTGCGGGCAAACTTTTAGCTACGGATTAAATCCATAGAATATTTAGCTATGATTTATATCTGTAGCAAAAAGCTACCATAGTCTGTTGCCTTTGAACAATTTTTTGGTAGTGTCTTCAAGATCTGATTAGTTATCTTTTGATTTGAATGGTATCTATAATAACTGTCACGCCCCAAACTCAGAAACTGGGCTAACAAAATTCTCGATCACTGAATCCAACGCTGACAACCTCCACAGCACCCCATTCTCGGCTCCTGGTACCTATACACCAGGTTCCGATCCTAGGATCCTACAAGGAGGATTTCAAACATGATTTGATTCGCAATGCGCATGACCCTGTATAACCCACGAACAATAACCATAAGAACACCATCACAAAATCCACTATGATAAAAAACTTTGAGTATAATGTGTATGAAAGGAAAAAACAAGATAATGAAAATAACAGAAACTCCAGAAGCTCGACTGCACGCTTCAATTGCAGCGAAGCTACAGCTGTGACCGGGCGTCACCTGCACGCATCAAACGTGCATAAGCTTATAAAAATCTTAGATGGTGGTGTAAGTGTGTGCGAAATATGAACATGCTTAGAATATAATGTCAGAGTAATGCGGAATCATACTGATGGGTACATTAATGCAATCAGCCATACCAAGGCTATGCGGTGCAAGATATGAATGTTATCGGCCATATCAAGAACATGCGATGCGAGATGTAACTCAAGCATACCAATTCTCATACAAATCCACATACCAATATAGCTCATCAAATATAAGTACATTTCTCAGTCTAGATAATCACTGGGGTCTAGTACACTGTACGCTAGCTTGTCGCCCCTATCCGAATGCACAACTGGGTGAGTGGCAGAGACCTCACTATCCGCCTGCCAATATCGGGCCCGGCTCGTCGATAGTGGACTGATTCCTTAAGTTGATCAAACTCAACCTAGAAATTGCCCCCTCACTAAGGCAAGTAAGGTCACACCCCTTTCTAACCGACCACGATATAGTGGGAGACACGGCCTACTAGTATATGGCCCTCGTGTGCTCATATATCCACTTAGTCTCGATTTTGGAGTCATCGTCTGGTACCATCGGGTTTAGGAATTTTCACCGAGGAACATCTATGATGCCCCGATGCTAGAAACAGTATTTTCGATATCCAATCCAGCCATCCATGATGTGTTTGTGGAGGCTATGGCCCTGATGTCTCTAAGGCATACAATAATCACAATCACTTAAATTCAAGTGCATGAATCACTCTACCAGACATGCAATAATCCTGCGCATACGACGCTCTTATGAAGGGCAACTCAACCTATCAGGGAGCACATAAATAATCTGCCTGAAGGCATATGTTATGATTAATCACTCCTCATCTCAAGCATACATATGATGTATATGAGCATGAATCATGAAACTATACTAAACATGTTATGTGGTGATGAGTTTTGTTCATAAAGAAGAAGGGTCTAGATGACCTACACACTACAATCATGGGCCTATCAATGGGCCCCAAGGGAGAGTTATAATGTGGACATTTAACCATCATTGCTGTTACAATGTGGACGTCAAACCATTATTGCTCCGAAGGCATGACCACCATGAACATCATTAGCTAAACCATGGTGGAATCACACATTGCAATGGGCCTTATGTACATCTCGTTAGGCCTCGACCCAAGGGCTCCAAATACATCAAATGGGCCACATCACATGGGCCTCGTACATATCCATGTGGGCCTCAACATCTGCCCTCATATATCGCATCAAGCTTAGCCAAATGGGCTGAATCAACTGGGCTTAGTCGAATGGCCCGAGTTGAATGGGCCTATTCGAATGGCCCGAGTTCAAATAAGCCAAATCCAACTCATCTATTTTTATTTTTTTTTAAAATCAATATATCTAAAATGAATCATTTCAAAAGATTAACTGGACCATACAATAACTATCAGTGGAGATAATGATTTTTCATGGTTAAATTCTAGTGGACCCCATCATGGGGTTTATTTCTCCATCCAACCTATTCATAATGTCATAAAGACTTGGATTCAGAGGAAACACAAATATCATATAGGTCCAAACTTGGTAGCCCAAAGGTTTAATGGTGGACGTTCAAATCCACTGCTTTCTATAATGTGGTCCACCTGATCCTAGATCTGTCTTATTTTTATTCTTTTAGTCTCAAGCCTAAAAATTTTCTTTCAAAATGATTGGACGGTTTGGATGCAACACATACATTATGGTTGGTCCTATAGATGGACTGCATGGATGAAACAGGTGGGACCCAAGAATTTGGTGACGCCATGTACACAAGCTATACAACTAGTGTATGGCACTCCAGCCAATCTGCCTCATAAGGTGGGTCCACACGTGTGGCCCACCATTCTAATAGAATGGACAGACGGGGTGGATGTCTACAATACATACATCAGTGGGTCCCATGTGGGGACCACCATAATATTTATTTTCTACCCAATCTGTTAATATGGTCTCATAGACTCATATGAAGAGGAAAAACAAATTTCATAATGATCCAAAACTTTTGTTACCCAAAAAGGGTTTCAATGGAAGACGTTTAATCACATTATTCCTTGTGATGTGGGCCACTTGAGTTCTAGGTACGGCTGATTTTTGGAGTGGCTCACAGCCAAAAGGGGGCCCTTAAAATGCACAGTGTGGATGTTTCACACACATCATGGTGGGACCTGTAGTGGGGCCCACAGACCTAACGTCTAAGCAACAGACGCTACTTGCTGCAGCGTCCTCTGGACGCTCACAGCAATAGCGTCCCTATTTGCTATTTTTAAAAAATGCATTTTTCAGTGGTTTTTCATAGGTAGGGCGTGCATTCGAAAAATCTAACTCACCTATTCGATTCCATGACTCGAGACAGTCTAAATAAGCCCAATATTCGATGTGTTTTGGTATATAGAAACATCAGAGTGGGCCCTAGTAGTCTTGAATGGTAAAAATGATAGTTTTCTATGATATGGCCCGCTTGATTATCGAATTGCCCTCATTTTTCGGCTCAACGCCTAAAATGGGCTAAGAAATGGAATAGAAGGTGTGGATTTGATTTGTACATCGAGGTGGGGCTTACATGAGTGGTCCACCCAAGCTTGTGTTTTCTATGTGTTTTGGTGTATAGAAACATCAGAGTGGGCCCTAGTAGTCTTGAATGGTAGAAACCATAGTTTTCTATGATATGGCCCGCTTGATTATCGAATTGCCCTCATTTTTCGGCTCAACGCCTAAAATGGGCTAAGAAATGGAATAGAAGGTGTGGATTTGATTTGTACATCGAGGTGGGGCTTACATGAGTGGTCCACCCAAGCTTGTTGAATCAAGCTAATATTTATATTTTAATATTTTATTTTATTTTCTTTGTTACTGCCCATCGGCACACCACACCACCAGTTCTCAGTTCACTGTGTCTCCATGTCCAATGTCCCTAGACGCTGGATGGTGTGGAAACAACACAGACATCATGGTGGGTCCCACATGGACGTGGCCCACCTATGTTGGATTGATATGATGTTTGTGCTTTCCTTTCGTCTAGGCCCAGTAACGGGCTAGGCGGTATAGATCAATACATCCATCAAGTGGGTCCCATGAGGGTAGATGGTGTGGATAGGTTACATACTTCATGATGGGGTCTATCTGGGTGGGCCATACAACCACATCATCAAAAAGAAAACAAGGAAAGAGAGAGAGAGAGAAAGAGAGAGAGAGAGAGAGAGAGAGAGAGAGAGAGAGAGAGAGAGAGACAAAAGAGACGGTGATAGAGGGGCCCTACTACTATGGGCCTCTCATAATTACAACACATACATCATAATGGGTCCCACCTATAAGTGGACACACAAATGTAAATTGATGGTAGATCACCCACCTATTGGCCTTCTTCTTGCTCCCTTAGCCTCCTTAGCTCCTATGCTCAACTTTTAATGGTGATTGATGGAGTTTTGATGGTGGGGATGAGAGATGAGAGGGTGGGCCACACTTATTGTTTTTGGGAGGGCTTGGACGTGGGATGTTTTTGTTGGTTGGGAGTGAAGAGAGGGAATCAGAGAGAGTGGGAAGTGATGGGTGAAAAGGGATGGGATGATGTGTGATGGGTGATGGGTGGAGTGAGAGAGAGAGTTGACTATAGGAATGGAAAGGGATGGGTTGTTGTACTTGGGGTATGAAGTGTACTTGACTTATACTTGACATTGATTGATTGATGGGATATGTTGTAGAGATTCTCTTAGAATTTGCAACACGCGGCGTTTCTTCGGAATGAACGCGGGCCCACATCTTCTGACTTGTGTGTTGGATCAATGTGTGAGTCATGGCGTTGGAACAGCGGGGACGGCGAGGTTGTAAAGATACAAGTTTCAAGTTGAGTCGACATAGGTATACGAGACTTGGCTTAAGATCATGTGCAAACGTCGGATATAAGTTGAGGATTGTCGAAATTTGACCGGGAGGACCGCAGAAGCCTATGGAACAGTATGGTCTAGTATACGGGCCTTACAACTCTCCCCTCCAAATAAAAATTTTATCCTCAAAATTTACATAATTAACGCAATTAGACATAACTCATAAGGAAAGAGGAAACATAGCATCATCATATAAAATCAGAAACAACATACATGATACAACATATAATCAATCGTCAAAGAAGTAGGAATAGCACTCTCGAATCTTCACCTCGCGCTCCCAAGATGCCTCATCAATAAAATGGTGACTCCACTGAACTTTTACCAAGGGAATGACCTTAGTCTGGAGGACCTGCTCCTTCCGATCAAGGATACGAATTGGCTACTCAATGTATGAAGCGTCCTCACGAACCTCCTACGGCTGTCAATCAATAACAGGAATGATATCCGACCCACACTTCCTTAGCATAGAGACATGAAAAATGTTATGGACGCTAGACAATAGAGATGGCAAGGCAAACTAATAGGCAACGGCGCCAACGCGCCCAGTGATCTCAAAAGGTTTAATGAATCTCAGGGCAAGCTTCCCCTTCACTCTAAATCGAACTATATCCTTCATAGGCGAGACCTTGAGATACACTCTGTCACGCCCCAAACTCAGAAATCGGATTCACACGAATTCCAATCACCGAATCCGGTGCCGAAAGCCTCCGTAGTGCCCTATTCTCGGCTCCTAGCATTCATATGCCAGATTTTTGATCCTGAGATCCTATAAGGAGGAATTTTTTTATACATTTAACTAGTAATAAGCATAACCACAAGTTTACCCAAATCATAAAGGCAACATCATCATCACAAATCCACTAATATAATCATTTAAATACAATGCTGAAAGGAAAATATATATATGTCAAAATCAAAGCTCCAAAAAACAGCTGCACGCTCCAAGCTCAATGCTGCTGCAACCTAACATCACCTACACGCATCTATCGTGCATAAGCTTATAGAAAGCTTAGAGGGTGGTGTAAGTGTGCACACGAGATAAGTGCCAAGTATTCAATACAATATCATAATCATACAATACTAGAAAGCTATTAATCCATAAACCATACAATGACTGAATAAACAGAAACACTGATAAGAGCAGGAATTATCAGCGTAAACAGAAATACTGATAAGATTATAATCATGTGATAACAGAATAAGTGGAAGTATGAACAAGTCCATAAGTTAATCAATATCAGAATACGCAATATAGGACAACTATGCAAATGATGAGTCATAGATAATCAAATGTCGAATGACAAGGATATAATGTAATACACAATTCGAAAGAGCTAACAAATATCATCATTCTCATCTAAGTCACAGGAATACAGAAACATAACAACCCACAATGCCACACGCCGAAGATGTAATGGAATATGCAGTATATGGTGCTAATAAAATGACCATGCTGAAGTGTGATGTCGGGATGATAATATGTAGTATTATAGGCTACAAGGTCCACCACAAGGAACCTCTATCCAAACCAGTCCCATACCTAATTTGGATAGTCTAACTCAACGTGGTGAACTCCTGATCTCAAGTTAGTCGCGCGTCCAACCGAAATCCTTGCCATAACGAAAATACACAATAATTAGTTGTGCACCACCAGCCCGAGTGGATAGTGAATGGATGAATGAATGAGTATGCAACTCCTACTCAGTAGCCTGTCAGCACAGTAGCCTGCCAACCGCTGGTAGCTCACCCAGTATGGTAGTTCACCCAGGCCTCAGCCCCGCCCATATCACACCCGCCCACATCAGCGTCCGCCCACGTGCGCCCCCCCACGTGCGCCCGTTCACATGCACAACAGTGACGGGGTGTCATAATATCATGTCAGTCCTCATATCAGTACGGTTCCTCTCTGAGAAAATCACCGGGGTCTATTACACTTCACATCACCTGCCACCTCGATCAAGCGCACAACTGGGTAAGTAAAAAAGACCTCACTATCCGCCTGTCAGTACTCTGCCAATACCTACCCGGCTCGCCGATAGCGGACCCATTCCTCGAGCTGGTCAAACTCAGCCTAGTAATGCCTACTCCCTCGGGCGGGTAAGGCCGCACCCCCTTCCAACCGACCACGACACAGTGGAGAGCGCAATCATCTGATAATCGACACTCAACGCTCATCTACCCACTCGGTCTAGATGTTGGAGCATCCTCTAGAACCAAGAGGGTGTTTAGGAATTTTCACCCAGGGCCATCTATGGCGGCCCGATGCTCGAACAGATTTTCGGTGTCCCATCTGCCCATCCACGATATGCCTGTGGAGGCTACGGCCCTGATGTCACTAGGGCATACAGTAATTACAACACAATGCAAGATGCATGAGTCATACAATCCAATCATGCATCAATCCTGCGCATGTCATGCGCTCATGTGAGATAATCTCCACCTATCAGGGGGTCTCACATCATCCTGCCCAATGACATATGCAATGGTCAATCACATCTCATAACAAACATGCAGATGATGCGAATGGGCATGTATCATGATGTTATGATGTCGCATACTCATAAACGGTATCAATAACTGGTGTCGACAATGTGGACTTTTAACCAACATTGCCCCCAAGGAATGGCCCACATAGAATCAAATATATAATGGGCATATGGCCTCACACGAGCGCCAAATATACGAAACAGGTGGGCCCTGGTCATGGGCCTTGCCCATAGGCCTCAAATACACCTGGATGGGTCGCACCCATGGGCCTCAGATATATCACAATGGGCCTCAAATATACTTTGCAGGTGAGTCACATACCTGGGTCTAATACACATCAGTATGGCTACATCACATAGGCCTAATATACATCACTATGGCCACAATCCATGGGCTTTAAATACACAATAGGTGGGCCCTACACATGGGCCTCAAATATATACCACGGGTGAGCCTCAATGGACGGGTCACCAATACAATAGGATGGGCCTAATGACATGGACCCCATAAATATATTGAATAGGCTGCACCAATTAGCCCTTACATACATTGCAATAGGCCATGACCCATGGGCCTTGCATACATCACAATGGGCCTTGCAACATGGGCCTCATATATATTTAAGGTGGGCCTCAACAACGGGCCTCATACACATCAAGGTGGGCCTCAATAAAGAGCCTCATACACACCAAGGTGGGCCTCAACAACAGGCCTCATACACATCAATGTGGGCCTCAACAACAGGCCTCATACACATCAAGGTGGGCCTCAACAACAGGCCTCATACACATCAAGGCGGGCCTTAACAATGGGTCTCATACACATCAAGGTGGGCCTCAACAACGGGCCTCATACATATCAAGGTGAGCCTCAACAACGGGCCTCATACACATCAAGGTGGGCCTCAACAACGGGCCTCATACATATCAAGGTGAGCCTCAACAACGGGCCTCATACACATCAAGGTGGGCCTCAACAACGGGCCTCATACACATCAAGGTGGGCCTCAACAATGGGCCTCATATATGGCCTTAGCAACAGGCCACAAATATATCAAGATGGACCTAATCAATCATATGGGCTAAATCAATCAAATGGTCGATACGAGCAGGCTGATCAAATAGACCGATACAAATGGGTTGTGCGTCATGGAGTTATACTAAGCATGTTATAAAGTCATGCCCTATCCTTACAACGCAGCTGGCCTAGACGGCTTGCATACAACAAGCACAGGCTTACCAATGGCCCCTAGGGAGAGTCGCAATGCGGATATTTAACCAACATTATACTTGCAATGTGGACGTCAAACCAACATTGCTCCCAAGGTGTAGCCCGTAGTGAATAACATTACGTAAACCAGGTTGGGATCACACATTGCAATGGACCTTAAGCACACCTCATTGGGCTTTAAATACATCAAATGGGCCATGTCATATGGGCCTTTTACTCATCAAATGGGCCACATCAATAGGCCACACCAATGGGCCTTATGTGCATTGCAATAGGTCATAACCCGTGGGCCTTAGATTGCATTAAATGGTTCTCGACCCATGGGCCTTATACATATCAAATGGGCCTAATCCCATGGGCCTTAAAATACATCGAATGGGTCCAATCCCATGGACCTTGGAACACATCAAATGGGTCCACTCTATGGGCCTTAAATTACATCAAATGGGCCTAATCCCTTGGGCTTTAAAATACATCAAATGGGTCCAATCCCATGGACCTTGGAACACATCAAATGGGTCCACTCTATGGGCCTTAAATTACATCAAATGGGCCTAATCCCATGGGCTTTAAAATACATCAAATGGTTCCAATCCCATGGACCTTGGAACACATCAAATGGGTCCACTCTATGGGCCTTAAATAGTTCAATAACTAGCTACATTCATGGACCCAATTAAATTCAACTGTGGTGGGCCTCAAAAGTGCATTCATTAAGCCCAACATTTAAGGAACTAAAGGTATAAATCATTTTCTCTAAGATCTTTATAATATGGTGGGCCCCACTCTTCAAAATTTCAGCCCAAGGCCAGCATAATTATAATATGTTGTTGTCCTAAATTTAGGCACTCCATTGGAGTGGGTCCAAGGCCTCTAAAACTCTAAAAATTGAGGGCCAAGGTCCCTCATCATGCATACAATGAGAGGAAACCTAAAAAGGTGGCCCACCATCAGAAGAAATATTTTTGAATTATGATTTTTTATCAAGGCATATTACTGGACTGCACAGCAGAAAAAATCTGGGAGTCCAACCATCTTGGCTATTTTTTTGGATACCCAAAAGGGGTCACTTGAGGCTAAAATTTCACAGAGTGATACATCCATAGGTGGGTCATATCTCCACAAAATTTTATAATTTTTAAATATCTCTAAGTATTTTAATTAATTTAAACAAAACAGACTGTCTAGAAAAATCGGACAGACCTGGATGTCCCAACGTGGTGGGCTAGTCCGGCCCTCACCACGGTGTGTACAGGGGTCCATTAGCTCTAAAATGTGGTAGGTGGGTTCTAACATAAGTGTACCATACTTCTAAAAAATTTTAAAATTTTTTGACATATTTAAATATTTTAATTCATTTACATAAATCAATCTGTCCTAAAAATCGGACTGATCTGGACACCATATTATAATGGGCCGGTCCCGCCATCACCATGGTGTGTACAGGCATCCATTAGCCCCAAAATTTTGTAGGTGGATCCTACCATAAGTAGGCTACCTCTCTGAAAATTTTTATAATTTTTAAAC
Organism: Magnolia kwangsiensis; assembly: GCA_037074715.1. Classification (NCBI taxonomy): domain Eukaryota; kingdom Viridiplantae; phylum Streptophyta; class Magnoliopsida; order Magnoliales; family Magnoliaceae; genus Magnolia; species Magnolia kwangsiensis. The sequence continues at coordinate 47,722,584 of CM073583.1, forward strand.
ACCCATAGATATTTTAATAAATTTCAAAAATCCAACTGTCCATGGTGGAATGTTGCTGGAACAGTGCATAAAATCCAGACTATCCACTTCACTTGGACCGCACCTTTGGGACCCCAATGAAGGTTAGTTGAGGCTGAAATTTGAGGGACATCAAGATGAGATCCTCACCTTTCAGAAAATTATATTTAATAGGTATGAATAGTCCCCTAAACAGTCCCAAAATTTAGTCCAAAAATAACCAGAAACTGTCCAGAAAATTCTAGACTTTTGTAGTTGCTTGGGAATGGGTGAAAGGTGATGTGTACTTGACATGTACTCGACATGTGATGGATTGATGGATTGATGGATTGATGGGATTAATGTGACACCTCATAGAGATTCTCTTGGGTTTCACAATGAGCGACATTTTCTTCGCACCGAATGTTGGCCCATATCTCTTGACCAGGGTATCGCCTCGGCATGCAAGTCGCGGCATCGGAACCGCAGCGACGGCGCGGTCGCTATGGTAAAGGTCTTGGGTTGAGTCAATACGGGTTGACAGCATACGAATCAGGGTCGCACGTAAATATTAGTTAAGGGTTGAAGGTTGCTGGAATTCGACCGGTAAGACCGCGAAAGTCTATGAAACGGTACGGTCTAGGATACGGGGCTTACACACTCTGTCTCCTACTGCGAACTCCAAGGGACGACGCCGACGATCAGCCAAAATTTTCTGCCATTTCTGAGTTGTATGCATCCTCTGCCTGATGATATCGATAGCCTCTAACATCTGTAACATAAGCTTGGGACCTAGGAGATGCTGCACTCCGACCTTAGTCCAATAACTCAAAGATCTGCATGATCTGCCATATAATGCCTCAAAAGGAGTCATGCCAATGGTCGCCTGATAGCTGTTGTTGTATGCAAACTCAGCCAATCACAGGTGCTCATACCAGCTACCCCTAAAGTCAATCGCACAGGCCCGAAGCATATCCTTAAGTATCTGATTAACACTCTTAGTCTGGCCATTGGTCTGCAAATGATATGTGGTGCTGAGTGATAAATCAATTCTCATTGCTCAATGAAAGCTCCCCCAGAACTGAGACATGAACCTCGGGCCTCAGTCAGAAATAATTAAGACTGCAACATTGTGTAGCCTCACAATTTTCTCAATGAATAACCTCGCAAGTCGGTCCAAAGGCCAAGTCGCACGAATCGCATGAAAATATACCGACTTCGTCAGATGATTAACGACAACCCAGATGGCGTCATGACTATGCTAAGTCCTCGATAAACCCATGATAAAATCGGTAGATATGTGCTCCCACTTCCACATCGAGACACTCAACGACTTTAGTGGATCAGGGGGTCTTTGATGAACGGCCTTGACACACTGACATGTGTCATAATCGGCCATAAAATTGGCGATCTGGCGCTTCATCCCTGCCCAAAGATACTGGCTCCTTATATCATGATAAGTCTTCGTCAAGATAGGTTGGATAGAAAACCACGATCGATGTGCCTTGGTCATAAGATCTCTACACAACTTAGGAATATCCGGGACACAATCAGCTTCTAAAACGAAGTCCACTATCAGAACCAATCTGTCAATCTGTCTGACTCTCATATGCTGCCTCTGTTGGTAATCCTGTAATGACTCATCTGTCTGCTGAGCCTCGATCACCCTTGTGACAAGAGAGGGTTGAATTAATAGGCTTGATAAATGAACGATATAAGACTGCAGTCCAAAATCGAAGTGATACTCTTCTATATCCTTGAGCATTCTCCACTCTTGAATCATCATGTATGCCACCAGGCCTCATGGCTGATAGCTGAGGGCATCTGCCACCACATTTGCCTTGCTTGGGTGGTACTGGAGGTCAAAATCATAGTCCTTCAGAAGCTCCATCCAGTGTCTCTGCCTCATGTTCAGTTCAGACTGAGAGAATAGATACTTTAAGCTCTTGTGGTCAGAGAAGAGCTTGAACCTGACCCCGTACAGATAGTGTCTCCACACTTTCAGTGTGAAGACGACTGCTGCAAGCTCTAAATAATGTGTGGGGTAGTTGAGCTCATGGACCCTGAGCTGACGAGACGCGAAAGCTACAGGTCTGTCGTGCTGCATTAGGACAACACCTAAACTAATACGTGAGGCATCGGTAAATATAACAAATCCATCACTCCCAGAGGGAATAGTGAGGACAGGAGCATACGTCAAATAGTCCTTCATCTCCACGAATGTCTGCTCACATGCGTCAATTTAAATAGAATATGTGCCATTCCGAGTCAACCTGGTCAATAGGGCTGCAATATAGGAGAAGCCTTTAATAAAACGCCGATAGTATCCCACTAAACCAAGGAAACTGCTGATCTCGATGCAGTAGTGGGTTGGCTTCACTGATGCACTATCTCAACCGTCGAGGGGTCCACTGCGACACCCTCCCTCGTCACCACATGACCGAGAAACTTCACCTCCTCCTGCCAAAACTCACACTTCTCCACTTTACATACAGCTGGTGGGCACGGAGGGTCTACAATGCAATCTCCAAATGCTGCTCATGCTCCTCACATGTCCTCGAATATATCAGAATGTTGTTAATGAATACCACAACAAACTGATTGAGATACGGATGAAAGACCTCGTTCATCAACTGCATGAAGATCGCGAGTGCATTGGTTAGTTCGAAGGACATGACCTAAATCTCAAAATGACCATAACGCGTCTTAAAAGCTATTTTTGAAATGTCCTCCTCTCAGACCTGAATCTAATGATAACCGAAACGTAGGTCAATCTTCGAAAAGAAATGTGCACCCTGCAGCTGATTAAACAAATCATCTATCCTTAGAAGCGGGTACTTGTTCTTAATTGTGAACCGGTTGAGCTCGTGATAATCTACGCAGAGCCTTAACGAGCCATCCTTCTTCCTTACGAAGAGTACCGGTGCCCCCCAAGGTGAACTGCTCGAACAAATGAATCTTAACTCGTTCAACTTGTCCAACTGTCACTGCAACTCACACAACTCCATCGGTGTCATATGGTACTAGGCCTTCAAGATAGGCGCGGAACCGGGAACAAGATCGATCTAAAACTCAATATGACGGCGCAGTGGCAATCCTGGAATCTCCTGGAACACATCAGGGAAGTCACAGACAATTGGCAATCGATCAATACAAGCGGTAACAGGATCCTTAACGGCATAGGACATCAAGCAAGATAATGACTCTCCTCGGGGCTCGGCAACGAACTAAAACTGCGGCAAGCCTGGTATGCAGAATGTAACTGTCCTCGCGGAACAGTCTAATATGGCGTAATACTCGGCGAGCCAATCCATGCCCAAAATAATGTCAAAATTTGACATCAACGGCACATATAAGTTGGCAAGTAAGAAAATCTCTCTCACTAACACGGGGTAAGACGAACAGAAGCAGCCTAATACTATAGTCTTCCCCAAGGGAGTCGATACGGTCTATCCCTCACTAGCGGATTCTATCGGCAATCTAGTGGGATGCTGCTGCTAAAGGGGCCTTGGTGGTGGGATCTACTATTGCTGCTGCTGCGGAGGCTACTGTGGTGCTCTCAACTGCTACTGCAGAGGCTCTATGGTACTCTCATCTGCTACTGCTGAGGTCGGGGACACTCCCACATATAGTGTCTTATCCCACCACATCCATAGCAGGTATCAAAAAGCTACCTCTGTGGTGGTGCTGCTGGAGGTGTTGATGGTACTACTGGTGCCCTAGCGGGTGGGTGACTCCTGTACCTCTATGGTCGTCGATGCTGTTGGGAGCTACTAGAGGGGCCTGCCTGACCTCTCCTTTAATCTCAATCACTCTGTGTGCTGGCCCACTCAGTCTCATAAATCTGGGCCCTCTGTACTACTGCCTGAAATGTCGAGAGCTCATGCCTAATAATACGGCCTTGAAGACCGTAACGTAAGCCGTTCTCGAAATGGCGGGCCTTTTGCCCCTCGTCATCAACCAAACATGGTGTGAATCTTGATAGCACCAAAAAACATGTCACGTACTGTGCCACAGACATGTCTCCCTACACCAAGGTCTTAAACTCCAGTGCTCTCTGACGGTGAATGTGGTTAGGGAAGTACTACTACGCAAATCGATCAATGAAATTCTCCCATGTCTAGACATAATCAGGTCCTACAACACGGGTAACTGAGGTCCACCATTGCTCGGTCTCACTCTGGAGAAGAAATACTACCAATTGGACTCGCTGCTAGCCTAGAAATACAAAGGATCAAGCTGTCTGAACTCTCGAAGAAGGGCTCTCGCGCGCTCATGCTCTGTCTATGCTAGTGAAACAACAGGACACTTGTCCTATCCCTAAAGCGCAGCCGTCACAGCCTGCAACATCTACTGTAACTAGGAGGCACTCATATGTATGGTCGGATCCGCAACGGTGTCAGGTGGAGGAACAACATCCTCAGGCTGGGAAGAAGGGATCTCTGGGGGTGGAGCATGAGTCGCAGGTGGTAAAACTGGAGCCTCAGGTGGTGGAGCGGGATTTGCTCGGGTCGCTCTCCTAGGCGACATGTCCTATAGGAAAGACTAAGGATGCCAATCAACCTTGATTGTTGCACGTTTAGGGAACTTAATTGGAAGGTTACGCATCCGGAACCTAATCATCCTAGACTCATAGCAAACATGTGATGTTGTTCTCGGTTATTTCCAAATTATGCTCTGATACCAACTTCTGTCACGCCCTAAACTCGAAAACTTGGCTCATAAAATTCTCGATCGCTGAATCTAGCACTGACAGCCTCCACAGCACCCCATTCTCGGCCTCCGGCACCCATACACTAGGTTCCAATCCTGAGATCTTACAAGGAGAGGATTTCAAACATGATTTGATTTGTAATGTGCATAACCATAAGCATAACCCACGAACAATAACCACAAGAACAACATCACAAAATCCACTATGATAAAAAATTTTGAGTACAATGCGTATGAAAGGGAAATATAAGATAATTAAAATAATAAAAACTCCAGAAGCTCAACTGAATGCTCCAATTGCGGCGAAGCTACGGCTGCGTCCGGGCGTCACCTGCACGCATCAATCATGCATAAGCTTATAAAAAACTTAGAGGTGGTGTGTGTGTGAGATATGAATGTGCTCAGAATCTAATGTTAGAGTAATGCGAAATCATGCTGATGGGTACATGAATGCACTCATTCGTATTAAGGTTATGCGGTGCAAGATATGAATGCTATCGGTCTTATCAAGAGCATGTGATGCGAGATGCAACTCAAGCATACTAATTCTCATCCAAATCCACGTATCAATACAGCTCATTAAATATCAGTACATTTCTCAGTCTAGATAATCACCATGGTCTAGTACACTTTACGTCAGCTTGCTGCCCCTATCCGAACACAGTGGAAGAGACTTCACTATCCACCTGCCAATATCAGGCCCAGCTTTTTGATAGTCAACTGATTCCTCAAACTGGTCAAACTCAACCTAGAAATTACCCCCTCACTCAAGAAAGTAAGGTCACAACCCTTTCCAACCAACCACGACATAATGAGAGACGCATCCTACAAGTATACGGCCCTCGTGCGCTAATATATCCACTCGGTCTTGACGTTAAAGTCATCCTCTGATACCATCGAGTTTAGAGATTTTGACCCAGGGACATCTGTGGCGCCCCGACTCTAGAAACTATATTTTAGGTATCCAATCCAGCCATCCACGATGTGTCTGTGGAGGCTATGACCCTGATGTCGCTAAGGCATATAATAATCACAATCACATAAATGCAAGTGCATGAATCACACTACCAGACATGTAATAATCCTACGCGTACCGCGTGCTCATGAAGGGAATACCAAATAAAACTTAAAACAGTGGAATAATAAAAGAAATAAAGCACAATGCTAAATTAAAAGTAATCTCAATATCCTAGAATTAAGAGAATGATACTATATCAGTTCTAAGGACAACCTTACACCAAAAACTAAAGGTTTAAGGTAGGACAACCTTATTTCTATAACATCCTTTGTATCACAAACCAAAGACAAATAAAAAGCAAGGAAACCAAAATAACTTGCAGAAATAAATCCTAAGTTATTACAACATTTCCACACTTGCTTGAAATAAAATGATTACAATATTCTTCCACAAATACAATCCACAAAACTGAATGAATAAAGGAATGAAAGAATAAAGCACATCCACAACACAACGATATATAGTGGTTTGCCTGTGTGTACACCAACTGTTATCCAACAGCCACACAGAATGCTACTCCACTCCTAATATCCTCACACAGGGGATATTAGCATGCACTATCAAAATAGATTTCACAAGTTTACCTAAAACCTTCACAATTGTGTCTTTTTATCTCGGGCTTAGAAAATCCAAAAACCCACACAATTTGAGTTTTCTAGCTCTCCTCAGATAACTAAAACAATGAGATTTTTCTGGAAAATCTCAAACAAAACCAAAGAATGTAAATTACACAAATGGAAAATACCTTAATCTCCTTTTGAAGTAGCCCGGTAGAACCAATCGGAGTAGAAGTTCGATTCAACGTTCAAAGTCCAATACTCACTTTAAGAATGGTTCTAAGTCTAATTAATTTTAAATCAAAAGGGCTAATTCTATTTGATTTTGAATCCAAGAAGAAGGAATATCAGAAATTCTCCTTTTCAAATAAGATTGGAATGTAGATCAAAATCAAATAATAAATAAGCTAGCAAAAGGAATATTAAATGAGCACAAAGTAGCTTAAAAACAAACACGAACTTATCTCAGAGTATAGCCTAAAGATTGTTGAATTGAGTTGAATTGAATTGAAAAACTCTGAAGTTCGTGCTCTATTTATAGCCTGAAAAATCCCATCTACGACTGGTCTTAAGATCCTAGTACTGGTCATAGCTTCAAAGATTTTCAAAGATTTCCACGGGATAAGGATTGGTTGTTCCACGACTGGTCCTTGGTAGCCTACGACTGGTCGTGGGCCACCTACGACTGGTTGTAGGACTCCTAGATTAGTTGCTGGAGTTTGAATCGTAAGGCTAAGACCGGTTGAAGGACAAGTCGAACAGCTCACAGAACTGGTCGAAGGATGTCCAGGACTGGTCGTAGGACAACCAAAAAAATTTAAAAATCTTCAACAACCTAGGACTGGTCCTGAAAAACTTAAGACTGGTCGTAGTAGAGCTAGGACTCGTCTTGAAGTCCCTAGGACTAGTCTTAGAACAGCCCGAACAAGCATATTAAAATATACGAATTATGTATCCAGAATGATCTACGGTAAAGCCCATCCTAAGGTCAATCAAAACTTAAAAGTGAGATGGACATTGATATTCTGTACACTCAGATGACCCTTAAGAGAAGCTTGAGAATTTACGAATCTTGTTGTAGGCCTTCTCGAGCTTGATCCTTTCTTGAGTTGATAAAGTCTTCTTCTATACTTGTACTTGTTTGAATCTTGAACATGCATAATTGGAGACTTCTATTCTTGAATTCTTCATCCATGACTTGAAACTTTCTTCATTTAAGTTCTTGTCTTGAAATACGATGTCTTGAAGCAACGAATAGTCTCAAACATGAAACACAAGATATACAAGACATAGATATAGGTTTTAGCACCACAAAATTTGACAACCAAAGGGATATGAAATCATAGCACTTACACATTCAGATCCACTGCTTTCTATAATGTGATCCACCTGATCCTAGATCTGTCTTATTTTTATTCTTTTAATCTCAAGCCTAAAAATTTTCTTTCAAAATGGTTGGACGGTTTGGATGCAACACATACATTATGGTGGGTCCCATAGATGGACTGCATAGATGAAACAGGTGGGACCCAAGAACTTGGTGATGCCATGTACACCAGCTATATAGCTAGTGTGTGGCACTCCAGCCAATCTGCTTCATAAGGTGGGTCCACACGTGTGGCCCACCATTCCAATGAAATCATAGCACTTACAATCTCCCCCTTGGTCAAATTTGTGACAAAACACATATCATATAGATAAAAGAAACATCATACAAATTACTCTACTCCCCCAGAGAGATACGAGTAATGCTCATGTAAATAATAAACAATATGTAAACATCAAGACTCCTTATTCTCAATCCACACATCGTTCTCAATCAATCAATCCAAACAAATTACTCCCCCTTTCCATACTACTCCCCTTTATCATACTACTCCCCCTTTTTGTCACAAAATGACAAGGAAAAGGCACAATAGGAAAGTCACAACAACATAGAGAATAATAAAAAATAGATAATGAGAAAGAAATATGGAAGGACATAGCATATTTCAAAATATTAACTAGAATCATCGAGCCATAACCAAGTTAATACAATATCCAAAATAAAAGATAAGATAATGTTATACACTCCAAAAGATAATTCGCCTAATCAGATCCAGAGGAGGGAGCAGGGTCTGATGTAAGCCCCTATTAATGGGATGAAGATATTTTTGCATATATTTAAACTGCATATCGTGGGCGACACTCATGCTATCAACCTTCTCCTCCAATGCACGAAGGCATGTATCATAATTAGATGGATCGAAATCAGGATCATTTGACAAATCAATTTTTATCTCATCAAATAACTCATCCATATTAACATCCTGTTAAGGAAGATTACCAGCTTCCCCTTCATTTTTGACTTCACCACCATCACCACCAACACCACCTTCATCAACTTGACCAGGAAGCAAATCCAACTTCATCTTATTAAGATTAGAATTGTTAAAAATAAGATGATGAATGGGTGCCTCATTAATAAGTGTATCGACAAGCATATGAGTGGCTAACACAGTCATAAGATAACTAAATGGAATATCACTATGACCCGAATGAAGACGAAACTGTATGATAAAATGACAGATCAATGAAGAAAGGCAGACCTTGGTACCAGAAGCAATAGAATGCAACACACAAACCATGAAAGAAGTCAACTTGATTTTATTACCGGACTGAGGATACAGATTTGAAATGAAAAAATGATGTAACACTCTGTATCTAGGTAACAGATACTTTGAAGGGAGCGCATTCCCTTTGTGTGTCCATTGCGCATTAATTTTGCATAAGTCTCTTGTTAACATGCATTTTTTCGATTCAGATGGTTTGACGTATAGAGTATGAATCGAAATACCTTCATCATTAATGGGTATATCCATAATACCCGATATTAAATGATGGTCTACTTCAAATTTCCCTTCTCTAGTATCAATTGAAAAAGTTAAGTTGTCAAGGGAGAATTTTGAGATACATGCAACCATTGATTGTGCAATAGAGTGGTATGCAGGCCCACCCCAAAGTAAAATGTTAGCCCAGCCAATAGATTCAAGGAGAGGGACGATACCATATGGAGCAAAGTGATTGAGATCAGTGGTATGCTCAACGATAACATTACGGACATGTAAATCTCGTACATCTTGAGGATCATCTTCGGGTGACTGAAGGTGCCGTTTTGTTATCGGTGTAGATCTAGATGAGGATGGACCACGGGATTTTTTCTTCTTCCCTCTAGCATCCATCTTCAATAAGATATACTAAGAGCAAGAGAAATGCACAAAAAGAAGGATGAGTTTTCTCTAGATCAGCAATTTGAGAAGAAACCCTTAAAAAACCCAACAAAAAGATGAAACCAAACTACACAATGATCAAATCAAAGCATAGAGAACATCAAACTTCAAGAAAAATGAAAAAATAGGACTAACCTTGAAGAAACACAAAAAATCCTATGACTGGTCAAGCCACGACTCATCGTAGGTCGGAGTGAAAATGAAGAAGAAAGAGATTTTTCCCAAATTATATCATGTTCACGAGCTCCACGATCGGTCGAGTGATGTGTAAGACCAGTCGTACCACGACTGGTCGTGTACAGATACGACCAGCCGAGCATCGACCAAAAATACATATTTAATGTAAAAAATTAAAATTTAAACACAAATAATACTAAATATAATACACTATAATGTAAGCAAGAATACTCAATGTAAAATGCATATACCAAGATTAAATTTCAATTTATTAAACCTGGTTTTGTCAAGCGGTTTAGTAAATATATCAATAAGTTGAGTTTCGATTGGTATATATTCCAAGGAAATAACTTTTTCTTCAACCAACTCATGAATGTAATGATACCTAATATCAATGTGCTTAGTACGTGAATGCTGGATTAGATTTTTAAAAATATTTATAGAACTAAAATTATCACAATGTAAGATCATTGAATTTTGATTAATTCCATAATTGCTTAGCATGCGTTTCATCCAAACTAGTTGAGTACATGCATATCCAGCTGCAATATACTCAGCCTCAGTAGTGGAGACCGATATTGAGCTTTACTTCTTACTGAACCAAGAAACTAAGCAATTTCTAATGTAAAAGCAACCACCACTGTTTGATTTTCTATCATCGATATTACCGGCCCAATCAGCATCTGAGTACCAGGCTAATTGAACACTAGTATCAAAAGGATACCAAAGATCCCGATTTAAAGTACTTGTGACATATCTAATAATCTGTTTAACAGCAGTAAGATGTGATTCCTTAGATTTAGACTTATATCTTTCACAACTATCAACACTTAACGCGATATCAGGTCTACTAGCAGTTAGATACAACAAACTACCAATCATACTACGATATAGTTTAGGATCTATATCTTTACCTGTAGAGTCTTTTGAGAGTCTTAACGTTGTACTCATAGAGGTATCAAAGTTCTTACCATTCTCAAATCCAAACCTCTTAACCAAGTTTGAAGCATATTTGGTCTGAGAAATGAAAATTCCATCAGGTTGTTGTTTTACTTGCAACCCTAGGAAATAGTTTAGTTCTCCAACCATGCTCATTTCAAACCTTGATTTCATTAACTCTGCAAACTCAATAGACATGTTAGAGCAAGTTGATCCATAAATAATATCATCAACATAAATTCGAACCATTAAAATATCATTGTTCTGTTTCTTAACAAAGAGCGTCTTATCAACACTTCCGACTTGAAAGCTATGACTAAATAAGAATTTAGTCAATTTCTCATACCATGCCCTGGGCGCTTATTTAGACCATAGAGATCCTTTTTGAGATGAAATACATGGTTAGATAACTTGGGGTCTTCAAACCCTGAAGGTTGTTCAACATACACCTCTTCATGTAAATCGTCATTCAAGAAGGCACTCTTTACATCCATCTGATAAATCTTAAATTTTTTAAAGCATGTGATGGAAATAAAAAGTTTGATTGATTCAAGGCCAGCGACTGGAGTAAAGGTTTCATCGTAATTGATGCCTTCAATCTGAGTGTACCCTTGTACAACCAGTCTAGCCTTGTTTCGTATTATATTTCCAAGTTCATCAGACTTATTTTTAAAAATCCATTTTGTTCCAATAATGTGTTTATCTTTAGGTCTAGGAACAAGATACTAGACATCATTACGAACAAATTGATTAAGTTCATCCTGCATATCAATTATCCAATTTTTGTTAGAAAGTGCTTCTTTCACATTGAGCGGTTCTATTTGGGATTTAAAACAAATATAATTACATATGTTCTCAAGTTGTTTGTGAGTACGAAATCCAATGAGAAGGTTTCCAAGTATTTGATTGGTTGGATGATCTTTGACAGTCCTTGGTTCAGACTCTTTTTGACTAGATGAGGCATCTTGATTATCGATAATAAGAGCTTCATCATCATCTAGACTCGGAGCTGGTGTATTCAAATGATCATCAATGACCACATTGATGGACTCTTGAATCACACCAGTTCTCTTATTTAGAACCCTATAAGCTCGACTGATCAAAGAATAACCAAGAAAAATACCTTCATCACTCTTCATATCAAACTTTTCTAAATTTTCACGATCACGTAAAATATAACACTTGCTGCCAAAAATTCGAGAGTATTTGACAGTAGATTTCTTTTCAAACCATAATTCATAAGTAGTCTTATTATCAGATTTACTGGTATAAACCCGGTTAATAATATAACATGCGGTATAAACTGCTTTAGCCCAAAGATTTCTAGAGAGCTTCATGCTATTCAACATAACAGTAGCCATATCCTGAAGCACTCTTTTTTTCTTTCAACTATACCATTTTGTTACGGTGTTTTGGGCACAGAGAATTCATGCGATATTCCCTGATCGCTACAGAATTTCTCAAAGCTATTATTTTCGAATTCGGATCCATGATCACTACAGATCTTACTAACATGAGAACCTTTCTCATTTTGGATTCATTTAATGACCTTTTTCACTTCATCCAGGGTTTCAGTTTTGTATTTTAAGAAAGATACCCAAGTGAATCTGGTATAGTCATCTACGATAACCAAGGTGTATTTTTTACCTCCTTGACTCTCCGATCTGGTTGGTCCAATAAGATCCATGTGGAGAAGCTTGAGTGGTCTAGATGTGGTATTGGAGTTCACTTTCTTGTGAGAGCTCCTAGTCTGTTTGCCCAACTGGCATTCACCACATATTTTGTCTACTCTTTGCAATTTGGGTAGACCTCTAATTAGTTCTCTTTTGCTCAATCTAAATAAGTTCTGATAGTGTACATGTCCAAGGCATTTATACCATAATTCAATCTCATCGGTATGGACCATATAACATGATTGAGTAGATAAGCTTGCATCACTAACGATGTAGCAGTTTTCAGAAGTTCTGCGACCAGTTAATATAACAAAATCCTTTTTATTAAGTATCTCACAACCTTGATTAGAAAACTTCACACTATAGTTATTATCGCATATCTGAGAAATGCTTAGTAGGTTGTGTTTCAAGCCCTCAACTTAAAAAACATTCTTAAATAAGAGAAGGTTATAAAGTTAAACCGTACCGTCAGTCATATCTTTTAGATTGGTGAATAAAGCCTTGTCTCCTGTCATGTGTCTGAAGCAACCACTATCTAGGTACCACTTTGAATGGCTTGTAGCTTTGAAAGCAGTGTGGGCAACCAAGCAGGCAACTTTAGGAACCCATTTCAGAACTGTTTTGGGTTTAGGAGTATAGATGGTCTTTTTCTTTCTGTTGTTATAGGAGAGACCTATAGAGTTAGACTTTAATAGCTCCTTGAGTAGATCAATTATTTTTTCAGCCAATGGATTTCGGTATTGAAAATTAAAGTTGACATTAGTTTTTGGTGTTAGGTTGTCCTTAGAACCAAGTTTATATCAACCTCTTAATACTTGATTTTTGAGGTTATTATTTCCTTTGGTTAATTGCATTTAATTGGCTATCTTTATTCTGCTTATGATTTTTAATTTGGCATTGTCCTAATCCCCCCCCCCCCCCCCCCCCCCCCTCTAGGACATATTACTTGACCTTTTCAATGATGAATCTATTGCCTCTTCCTAAGAAAAGAGACATTCAAGAGGAAAGGCAGGAAGGTGACGTAAATATGGATGACATTTTTGATGAATTAGAAGAATTAACAAAAGATTCATACTATAAACCTGCTAATTTCTATTAGAGTAGAGGATGGATGCTCTGCATGTGTCTCAGGAATCTCTTGCTCAAAATTAGAAAATAAATATGAAGTACATGAAAAAGTACTTCCATTGCTTTAGCAGGAATTTGAAGATAATTGATCCTGAGATGCCAACTCCATCATCTTCTGAGTTCGAATGATTTTTGAACAAATGTGGTCTGTAATAACTTTATATTTGGTTTGGTGTGGCACAACTTGATAGTATTGACTTCTTTAACTTGGTACTTATAATGTTCTATTGCTTAAAAATTTATTCTCTTTGACGTGCTTCATTAATCTACCTATGAGTTGCTTTCTTTGCTTAAATCTTCCCTTTTCAACTTGTGACAAAAATGGGGAGAATGATTTATGGATTGATGAGATTATGATGCATATATAGAATATTAAAAACTTTCTTAATCTTATGCATGGATATATCTAGTGTATGCATTTGGAAAACAACTTGAGTATATTTCTCAGGGGGAGCAACAAATGGTGTGCAAATTTGATCTTAAAAAATATTTTGATCTGAAGCTTTAAGTTAATGGTTGAGTCCATGTGTTTAATGTAATTATGTATTATGTGATGTGTATATGTGTTTTGTCAAGAAATTGACAAAGGGGTAGATTGTAAGTGCTTGTATTCAAAACACACATGTAGTTGTCAAATTTTGTAAACAAAATGCTAGTTAGATCTTCAACACACTTCAGTCCTCTATGACACTTCATGAAAAGTGGCTCAATATCATAAGAATAGAAGATTTGGTATAGTTACAAGTGAAAGATGTGAAAGATCAATATGTATGTCAACCATCAAGTAAAATGACCCTAGGTAAAGACCTTAGGTTAGAGGTTTTTTAACATGTCCCTTATATGCTTGAATGTATAAAATCTCTTATGTAAAATTGCTGATGTTCGGTCAGTCCAACCTCTAATCTGGCTAGTCCAACCTTAGCCTCAGCCAAGTTTATAGCAACAATAAATTGAAAAACCTGTTGCAAGTTCAGCCAACCCTACTTTGAGTTCAGCTAGCCGAACTTGGCTTAGGCCTACCCAAAGGTATCTTGGGTCAAGTTTCCAGCAATGGAAAATTTCATATATTAAGGGGATTTGGCCAGCTGAGCCCTATATTTAGCCAGACGAATTTTTGCTCGGGCTAGCTGAATTTTTTATATATCTTATCTCGCGAAATTCGATAGTCATTGGAACAGTATCATTGAAATTCGACTAGCCGAAGCTATTTTTAGGCTGACCGAATTTCTAAATCATTTGGCTGTAAATAGAGATCTTCTCTCATTATTTTCATATACGAAAAAGCGTGATAAATCATCCTCGAGCAAAGAGAGAAGCTTAGGTCCTTCCAAATCTAATTGTGTGGTAATTCTTACTTTGTTTTAGCTTATTCAATTTCCTTTCTCAAGTTAGTTTTAAATTCAATTAGAGAGTAAACATACTCTACTTGAGAATAGAGAATTGAATCCGCAGCTATTAGGGTTTTTATTCTTTGAGAAATATTAAATCCCTAGATCCTTTCTAGTTAAGCATACATTGATTCATCATCATCAGAGAAAGAAGATTGTTGCATTAATAGAAGCCTTGACTTCACCAAGTATCTTCATATCGACATTTCGTCGTCTGAAGATAAGTATTTATTTCATTTTATTACTTTATTTGGGTTTGTTAAGATAACCCAGAAATCTTAGTGGGTTGATTGGTGGTTAGCCCATGAAAATCATTAAGAGGTTTTATTATGGTAAGCTTGTGAAAATCACAAGAACTGTAAGAATTCATTAAGCTGAACCTGTGAAAACCTTGACAATAGTGTAAAGCCAAAATTACATGGGTAGTAATTTTGGGACTGGAGTAGGTGTGTATTAAACACTGAACCATTATAATTTTGTGTATTTATGGTGATTATTTTATCTTATTCTTTGCCTTTACTATTTTAAAAGATTGATGTCAATGACGTCATGAAATAAGGTTGTCCTGCCTAAAGTTTTAGCTGAAGGTTATTTTACAAATTAATTGGAATCAAGGTTATAATACCTTGTGTGATTGAGAATATATTTCATGATATTAATAGCTCATCTATAACAAATCTTCTCTACATATACGAAAGAGTGGTTTCTTGAAAATTTGGTGGGAAATAGATAGAGCCTTTTGTGTGTAACTATAGTTAATACCCTAATTCCCAACGCTCTCTTTCCTATGGAGTTCATCATTTGATCCATGTCTTGAAGACATTCATTGAAGCATTCAATGATTGGATTGAAGAATGAACTCTAGCATTCATTAATGTTATAACAACCACACTTATTAGTAAATCCTTTATGCTAGATTGCATTGAATGCTCAGCCATGGGAATCCTTAACTAGCTCTTAAGGATTCATCAATATCAAGTTAGGATTCACTAAACCCTTGACCTAAAACCTCATTATCTCCAACAACACATAAGCATACAGTTACGGTACAAGGGAGCTAAGAATGCTTCATGATTCGAGAAGATCCACTTTAGGCAAGAAAGTATTTTTGAGTCCATTGTATCTGGAAACCATTCCTTGTGTAGGATTAGATTTCGGAGTTTGAAATACCAAACTCAACAAGACCTTATGTAGACCTCTGACAGGAGAGTACGCTTTTTTATTGTCGATTGGGAACTTCGCGGGGCAGTCTACCAGGAGAAAATCTACCATGGTGGTGTGTTGAGTATGAAAGATTACATAACTTCCCTTTGTTATACCTTTTTTTTATGAACATGGATGTGCTTAATCGATCTAATTATAAATGTTTTCTTTTGCGAGGTGATTTTGAGAGCTAAGGAGAAAATGATACTTAAAACAATGATTTAATGCTCAAAGGACAAGTGGAGGATTGGATCTATGGAGGTTATCACTAAAGAATTCAAGTACCAAATATCCAAGGAAACCAAGTGAGGAAGGAAGAAAATCGAAGACTGAAAGTGAAGAAATCAAAAAGTGCAGAAATCGGCATTTCGATGACATCAATGACACCTTCAATACCATCAAAGTAAGTTCAATGTCATCAAAGCCACCTTCGATCCCATTGCAAAAATCAGAAAAAACTTCAATTTATTGCTAGACATATTCATACACTCTTCAATGCCATCAAAGGATTATTCGATTTTATCGTTCGATGCCATCGAGAAAACCCACAAATTTGAAAGTTCATTACTATACAATTTCATGTTTTCATCCGAAATCTTCGATGGGAGTTTAATGGTATCGAAGGTGTGTAAGTGCTTATACTTAAGCACAATTAAGATTGTCAAATTTCTTAGTCCTGAAAGGAGCACAAGCACTCATGAAGATATGCTTCGACGACTCATGAAGACCTCATAAAGACTTGATCAACATCTCAAGGATGATTCAACATCTCAAGCCTCTAAAGCGCCTTACTTGGTTTGAAGATCGGAATACTTTGTATGTGTCAACCATTAGGTGGTACTACCTTAGATTGACCCTATGTTAGATGTATTTCACATACTATCACAGTAACATATTATTCCAAGCAAAATACACTAGAGTTAGGCCAGCCTGACTTCAGGTTCGGCCAGCCGAACTACCTACGGCCAACCCAACATTATTCGGGCAAGTATACAGCAATATATATATATATATATATAATTTCAGAGCAAGTTAGGCCAGCCCAACCTGTCCTCTCGGCCAGGCCGAAGGATGTTCGGTCAAGTTTCCATTTAGTAAAGATTTCGGATCTCATTGAGATTTGGCCAACCGAACCATGCATTCAGCCAACCGAAGTTTTGAAAGATTTCATCTCGAGAAATTTGAAGATCTGTTGGAACACAATCATTAGAATTCAACCAGCCGAACTTAAAATCGAGCTAGCTGAATTTCCAATTCCTTTGGCTATAAATAGAGGTTTTCTCTCACTCTTTCATAGAACGAAAAATACAAATCCATCTTCTCAAGAAAAGAGTGAAAGTCCAAGCTTCCTTAATCTATTTGAATGGTAATTCTTATATTTGATTTAGCTAATTCTATTCTCTTTCTCAAGTTTGTTTAAACTTTTTTAATTGAGTAATCCATACTCTACTTGAGATTTAGAGAAATGAATTTGCAATATTAGGGTATTTTTCATTTCGTTGAAAATATATTAGATCCCTACATTCTTTTTAGGTTGAACACATACACGGCCTCATCTATATCCCAATAAAGAAAATCATTGCATTCAAGCTACAGTTACATCTTCAACTCGCCAATTGAAGATAAGTACTATTTTACTTTCATTTTTATTTGGGTTTTTCTAAGATAACCCTGAAATCTTAGAAGGGTTGTTTTGTGGTGAACCTGTGAAAATCACAAAGTGGGTTTTGTTGTATCAAGCCCGTGAAAATCACATTGTGGGTTTTGTTGTGATAAGCCCGTGAAAATCACATAGACTATATAATGTTGTTAATGTGAACCAATGAAAACCTTGAATAGTGAAAGCCAAAATTACGAATGTAGTAATTTTGAGAGTAAAGTAGGTGTGGAGTTAAGCATTGAACCACTATAACTCCTTGCGCATTGTAGTGATTAATTTATTCTTTATATGCTTTCTTTGTAATTAATTGTCTCATGCTAAGTTTGATATTCTGATTTCAAAGACGTCGTGAAATAAGGTTGTCTTGCCTAAATCTTTTAGGTGAAGGTTGTCCTGCGAACTATTTGATATCAATAATTCAATACTCTAAGCAATTGAGTATATTTTTTTTATTATTCCGCATTGTATGGAAATATTTTGTATTATCCTGTTTGAAAAGGCCTAGCTATATGTCTTAGAGGGGGGGGGGGGGGGGGGGGGGGGGGGGGGGTGAATAGGACTATGCCAAACAAAACATATAACAACAGAAATTAAAGAAATACGATAGCCAACAATTTAAGTAAACAAATCTCAATGCAAGAATGTAAAGAATGTAAAGCAACCTCAAAATTCAGATCTTCAGAGGTTGATACAAATGTTATTCTAAGGACAATCTTACACCAAAAATAAGAGTTTATAGTAGGACAACCTTATTTCTAAAAAGGCCTTTGTATCAAATCTCAAATCGAAGAGGAAAAGAAAATAAAATACAAACTGCACTGAAGAATAAATTACAATTAATTATATACTCTTCTAAGGACAACCATGCACCATAGAAATGACAGGGCAACCTTACTAGAACAATTAAGAATGCTGATAAAGGAATTGCAAGAAATAAATGCTAAATATTACAACATTCTCACAATGCTTGAAATAAATGATTAAAACATTCACATCCATATATACATTCCACAGATGAATAATAAAAGATATGAAATATAAACCATTCAACCACGAAACACAAGGGATTATAGTGGTTCGCCTGTGTGTACACCAACTGTTAAACAATAGCCAAACAAAATGCTACTCCACTCTTAATATCCTCACACAGGGGATATTAGCATTTACTATCAAATTAGGTTTTTACAGGTTCACCCAAAACCTTACAATTATGTCTTTTTATGTGATCTTACACAATTAAAAAACTTCACTTCTGAGTTTTCCTGGCTCTCCTCAGATAACCAATACAATAAGATTTTTTTGGCAAATCCCAAACAAAATCAAAAACAAAAAGGAATTTACAATTAAATGTAAAATACTTGAATATCTCCTTCGTTGTAGCATCCCAGAAGAACCAAGTCAGAGTAAATGATTGAATGTTCAAGTTCAATGTCCAAACTCACATTACAATGGTTCTAGTTCTAATTGATTTTAAATTAAATCAAAATGGGCTAGCTTTAATTGATTTTGATTCCAAAGAAAGGGAAACAACAATTCCTCTTTTCAGATTAGATTAGAATATAAGAAACAAAATCAATTAATAAAGCTAATGAAAGAGAATATTAAATACACACACCTAGCTTAGAATGGAGCACAGTCTTATCACTCAGAAGGCCGAATTAATTAGTTTGAATTCTCTATTTTATTTTGAGATTCATGCTTTATTTATAGCTGAACAAACCACGTCTTCAACTGGTCTTAGGACATCTACGACTGGTCGAAGAATCAACCAAAATTTGAATTTTCTGACGCGATAAGATTTTACAGTTGCACGACCGGTCGTGGGTACCCTACGACTGGTCGTAGGTCACACACGACTGGTCGTATATGGCTGAAATTCAATGCTGTACTTTGAATCGAAGGTCTACGACTGGTTGAACAATCAGTCGACACTGTTCCTACGACTGGTCGAACAGTCTACTGGTCGTAACATAACTAAAAAATTTTGAAAATCCTCAACAACTTAGGACTGGTCATGAAATTTCTTAGACTGGTCAAACCAGTGCTAGGACTAGTCGAACAAGGTCCAGGACTAGTCTTAGAACATACAAAATTTATTTATAAAATATATATGGATTATGTATCCAAAATGTACTACTCTAAAGGTCAACCTAATGTTAGTCATACCTCAATAGTGAAGCAAGGTCATTGAAACTTGAAGACAAGTGAACTTTGAGTATAATTAAGCTTGAGATATTGATCTTGAAAGTTTCTTAAACTTGAAAACTTCTGAGATCTTGAAAGCTTATTGAACTTGAAAACTTCTGAGATCTTGAAAGCTTCTTGAACTTAAAAACTTTTGAGATCTTGAAAGCTTCTTTTGTTCATTACATATACAAGCTTCAAAGAAGTGTCTTTGTCACCACAAATTTGAAAATAAAAAGGGCTATAAACTATAGCATTTATAATCTCCCCCTTTGTCAAATTAGTGACAAAACATATATCCAAGATATGATACATAACACCGAATATCTGATTAAAGAATCATGCACCAGTTGTTATCAACTAGCACACATTCATGTACCTGCAAATCAATATTCAACCAACATACAATCCATACTCATACACTCATGCTTATACAGTAATGCTCATACAGTCATGCTCATATAGTCTATCTCTACACATACTCTCCCTAAGTAACATATATCTCAAAAATATGGCACTAGCATAATGCAATGCAATGCAATGCAATGTTACTCAATGCAATGCTACTCCCTCCTTATAGTACCAATCCAGCATTAAAATAACATTAGAAAATCAATATATGGATATCCATACTTTCCCTTTTTGTCATAATATGACAAAGGAAGCACAAAACAGATCGGTAAGGAGTAATAATCAAGGAGATAAAGAAGACGAAATCATACAAGAGTTTGAGAACATAGCATAAGCAACATATATAATGTAAGAACTGAGCTAAATCAACAATAGCTAAAGTAGCAAATCCAGTCAAGTGAACATAATAGAAATATAGTTATTACATACCAGCAAATAAAAAATGAACTAATCTGAACCAGATGAAGAAGCAGGTATGGATGGATCAAGTTTATGCATGCCCTTATTCAAGCGCCTAAGATACTTGCGCATATACTTGAATTGTAAATCATGGGCAACAGACATGTTTTCCATTTTAACATTTATATTCTTAACTTTCTCCTCCAATGCACTCAGTCGAGCATCAAAGACAGAAGGCTTATAATTTGATCATTTGCAGAGTCAGATTCAATTTCTTCAAAAATATCATCCATGTTAATATCATCAGGAGGAAGATCACCAGCTTCTTCCTCATATTCAGCTTCAGCCGTATCAAGACCAGGAAGAAATTTTAGCTTCATCTTATTGATATTAGAATTTTTAAATATCAGATGATGGATAGGGGCTTCATCAACTGACATATCAACTAACATATGTGTAGCTAATACAGTCATCAAATAACCAAAAGGGATATCACTATGACTAGGATGGAGTCGAAACTGAATGATAGAGTGACAAATCAAGGATGGTAAGCAAATATTAGCACCTCTAGCAATATTATGAAGAACACGAACCATGAACGCCGTTAACTCAGCTTTATTACCCGATTGAGGATATAAATTTGACACAAAGATCCTATGAAGAACTCTGTATTTGGGTAATAAAAATCTTGAGGGGAGCGCATTTCCTTTATGCATCCATTAAACATCCAGTTTGCATAAATCCTTAGTTAGCTTACGTTTTCCAGTCTGTGAGGGTTTTTCAAATAATGTATGAATGGGAACTCCCTCATCATTCACAGGAATTTTCATAAGAGCTAAAATCAAGTGACGATCAACGTCAAATGGTCCTTCTCTTGTGGTAATTTTAAATGTCATATTTTTCAGTGAAAAGTCACATATGCAAGCAAACATGGATTGGGTAATGGACCGGTATGCTGGCCCACCCCAATGCAATAAGTTATCCCAACCTACAGCTTGGAGCATAGGAAGGATATCAAAAGGAGCAATATGATTAATATCAACAGGATTTCTAAAAATAACATTACGTAATCGAATGTCCCAAACAAAGGATGGATCATCCTCGAGAGCCCTAAGATGACGCTTACAGATAGTGGCCGATCTGGAAGAAGATGGACCACGAGAAGTTATTTTTCTTCCCCTAAAAGCCATTTGCAACAAGAATTTTAAAGAAACAAAGAGTTGCAAACGATTAAGAAGTGGGTTTTCTCAAATTAGATTTTTTAAAAGAAAAACCACAAATCACAATGAAATTTAAAATAGATAACTTCAAGAGAGAAATGAAAGTAATATAAATACAAAACTACAAGAAAAATGTAAATGGAGTACTAACCATGAAGATTTTGGAAGTTGGCTTCGACTAGTCGAGGTTCGGCCCATTGGAGAGTGAAATATAAATGAGGAAGATGATGGTTTTTCTCCAAATTAAATACATTCATGAGATTCATGACTAGTCGTGGATGTACATGACCGGTCGTACCATGACGGGTCGTGTATATTCACGATTGGTTGAGTACCAACCAAAAAAAGTAATTCCATTTACAAATTTTAAGATTTTTCTGCATATTTTGCAAATATTGAAATCTAACCTAACAAGCATATACAATATGATACAAAAATGTATAAAATATCATCGTAAAATGCACATGCCAAGATCAAATTTCATTTAGTTAAACCTGCTTTTATCGAGAGGTTTAGTGAAAATATCAGCACGTTGATTCTCGGTAGGTATATATTTCAAAGATATAACCTTTTCTTCTACTATTTCACGGATATAATGAAATCTAATGTCAATGTGCTTAGTACGAGAATGCTGAATAGGATTTTTTAAAATATTTATGGCACTGGAATTATTATAATATAATAACATAGAATCCTGTTTAATTTTATAATCATTTAATATTCGATCCATCCAAACAAGCTGCGTACATGCATTACCAACTGCGATGTATTCAGCTTCAGCTATTGAAAGTGATATAGAGCTTTGTTTCTTGCTAAACCAAGAAACTAAACAGTTTCTGATATAAAAGCAACCACCACTGGTTAATTTTTTATCATTAAGATTACCAGCCCAATCAGCATCCGAGTACCCAGCTAATTGAACACTAGTCTCATGTGGATACCAAAGATCGAGATTCACAATACTTACGACATATCGAATAATCCACTTGACAGCGATCAAGTGCGATTCTTTAGGGTCAAACTGATATCTGGCGCAAATACCAACACTTAGTACGATATCAGGTTTACTAGCAGTTAAATATAATAGGCTTCCAATCATACTCCGATATAATTTCGGATCAACATTTTTACCTGCAGAATCGTTTGAGAGTTTCAAGGTAGTATTCATACGAGTATCGAAGTTCTTACCATTCTCAAATCTAAATCTCTTAATTAAATTCAAGGCATATTTAGATTGAGAAATGAATATTCCATTAGGTTGTTGCTTTACTTGCAACCCTAAGAAATAATTCAATTCCCCAACTATGCTCATTTCAAACTGTGACTTCATCAAATCTTAAACTCAGTAGTCATGTCAGTACAAGTAGATCCATAAATGATATCATCAACATAAATCTGTACCATTAAAATGTGATCATTATGTTTTTTTAAAAAAAGAGTTTTGTCAACAGATCCCATTTGAAAATTATGGCTTAATAGAAACTTTTTTAATTTCTCATACCATGCACTAGGAGCTTATTTTAATCCGTAAAGTGCCTTTTTAAGGCGATACACATGATCGGCACTTTTGGGATCTTAAAAACCCATTGGTTGTTCAACATAAACTTCCTCATGAAAATCACCATTTAAGAAAGCACTTTTCACATCCATTTGATAAATCTTGATTTTTTTAAAACATACAATGGATGTAAACAGTCTGATTGATTTAAGACGTGCTACTGGTGCAAAAGTTTCATCAAAGTCAATACCTTTAATTTGAGTGTAACCTTGTAGCACTAGCCTAGCCTTGTTCCTAATTATATTTCCAAGCTCATCAGACATATTTTTGAAATTCCATTTTCTTCCAATGTGTGTTTATCTTTGGGTCTAGGTACGAGATACCAAACATCATTTCTTACAAATTAGTTAAGTTCTTCTTGCATCGCAAGAATCCAGTTTTCATCAGCAAGAGCTTCTTTTACGCTAGATGGTTTTATTTGGGATGTAAAACATACATAATTACATATATCCTCAAGTTGTTTATGAGTACGAACACCAGTGAGAGGGATTCCAAGAATTTGAGTAGTTGGATGATCTTTAACAGTCCTTAGTTCAAAATCAGTCTGATTAGATGAAGTATCAAGTTTATGAACTACAAGAACTTCATCATTATCTGAACTTGAGACTGGTGTGTTTAAGTGATCATCAATGACCACATTGATAGACTCTTGAATCACACCTTTCCTTTTATTCAGAACCCTATAAACACGACTATTTAAAGAATACCTTAGAAAGATCCCTTCATCACTTTTCGTATCAAATTTTCCCATATTTTCATGATCTCGTAAAATATAGCACTTGCTGCCAAAAACTCGAAAGTATTTGACAGTAGGCTTTTTGTCGAACCACATTTCGTAAGCCATTTTATTATTACCTTTGCTAGTGTAAACTTGGTTAATAATATAGCAAGCTGTATTGACTACTTCAGCCCAAAGATTCTTAGAGAGCTTCATGCTATTCAACATGACATTAGTCATTTCTTGTAGCACTTTATTTTTCCTTTTCACTATTCTATTTTGTTGTGGAGTTTTGGGCACCGAGAATTCATTTAATATTCCTTAGTCGCTATAGAACTTCTCAAAACCGCTATTCTCAAATCAGATCCATGATCACTACGAATCTTACTGATTTGAGAACCTTTTTCAATTTAAATCCTTTTGAGAACTTTTCTTACTTCTTCAAGGGTTTCAGATTTGTCTCTTAAGAAGACTACCCATGTATATCTGGTAAAGTCATCTACTATTATCAAGATATACCTTTTGCCACCTCAACTCTCCATTCCAGTAGGTCCTATTAGATCCATGTGAAGAAGTTTGAGTGGTCTTGATGTAGTATTGGAATTCACCTTTTTATGTGAGTTCCTAGTTTGTTTGCCAAACTGGTATTCACCACATATCTTATCTAATTTTTGAAGTTTGGGTAGACCTCTTATAAGTTCCTTTTTTCTCAATCTAAATAAGTTTCGGTAGTGTACATGTCTAAGACGTTTGTGCCATAATTCAATCTCGTCTGTATGAACCATGTAACATGTTTGATTAGATGAGCAGGATTCACTAACAATATAACAGTTTTCAGACGTTCTACGTCTAGTTAGTATTACAAAACCCTTGTTGTTTAGAATCTCACAGCTTTGATTAGAAACCGAACACTATGGTTATTATCGCATATTTGAGATATGCTCAGCAAATTATGTTTTAGTCCTTCAACATATAAGACATTCTTAAATAACGGAAGGTTATAGAGTTGAACCGTACCTTAACCCATAATTTTACAGTTACTGCCATCACCAAATGTGATTGAACCATTAGTCATATTTTTTAGATCGGTGAATAAAGCCTTATCTCCTGTCATATGCCTGGAGCATCCACTATATAGGTACCACTTTGAATGGCTTGTAGCTTTGAAAGTAGTGTGGGCAACCAAATAAGTGACCTTTGGAATCTATTTCATAACCATTTTTGAGTTTAGGTGGATAGTTGGTCTTCTTTCGATTATAAGAATTATAAGTATGACCTAATGAGTTAGACTTTAGAAGCTCCTTAAGTAAATCAACTATCTTTTTACCCAAAGGATTTTGGTTATGCTTCCTATAGTTGAAATAATTTCCTTTAGATTTTTAAATAGACTTAGGGTCTTTAAAAAATAATTGTCCTTTCCCTTTTGAGTTTAAGTTCTCTCCTTTTACAAACTTAGGAGGTGCATTCTTTAGTTTAGGAGAACCATTCTTATTATAACCCAGACTAGATCGATCACCACATTTTTCTCGATCCTGATAAGAGTTTTTCTAATTTAGAATCACTTTGGGTATATTTCCAAGTTTCCTTTAAACTCAAGAGAGAAGAGACTTCATATTTTAATTGGTCGTTTTCATATTTAAGATTTTCAACTTGGGCAGTCTTAAAATCCAAATCGCATTTTGTCTTTTCAAAATAGTATGAAATATGGGACTTTTCTAAAACAAGAGATTCATAAATTTCTTTGAGTTTAAAAAATTTCTCTTTTTGAAGTTTCAATTTTACCGTAATTTTACAACTCTCCTTGTATAGGGCATTATAGGCATCTTGAAGATCATCTTCATTTTCACATTCACTATTCAGATTTTCTTGTTGAGTCATTATCTGAAAATGTGAATTTGGCTAGAGTCATAAGGGTTTTCACTTCATTGCCCGACTCAGTTTCAGAATCTTCAGATTCAAAAGAAGCTTCAGAATCAGAGGATTCATCCCATATAGCCAACATACTCTTCTTCTTGGGTTTATCCTTTTTAGGACACTTGTTAGCTAAATGCCCATATTCTTGGCAGTTGTAACATTGACTATCTTTCAAAGATTTTCAAGTTTTAGATTTAGATTTTGATCTTTTCTTTTCATTTCTTTTTTAAAAATCAACTCTCTTTTTACTTTTGAAGATTTTATAAAACTTTTTTGTCAAAAGAGCCATATCATCTTCAGAGTTATCTACATCAGAATTTTCTTGAAAATTATTTTTAAAAGTTTTAAGAGCAATTGATTTTCCTTTTGGAGCTTTAAAAGTTAAGTCGTAGGTTTGAAAAGAACCAACTAATTCTTCAACCCTCATATTATTTGTATCACGAAGTTCCTAAATCGCATTTACTTTAGAGTTGAACAGTTCAAGAAGTGAGCGTAGTATTTTTGCACACACTTTACTTTCTGGGATTCTATCACCAAGACCCCACATAGAGTTTATAATGTCATTTAATCGTGTATAAAAGTTCATAAATGTTTCATTTTCCTCCATATGAATTTCTTCAAATTTTGTTGTAAGGAGTTGGACTTTCGATTTCTTGACAATTGAGGTACCCTCATATGTTATTTCTAATGTATCCCAAGCTTGCTTTGCAGAATCACAGGATATAATTCTTTTGAATTTATTTGGTGATAGTGCACAAGTGATTACATTTAGTGCTTTAGCATTTGCACTACTCTCACATTTCTGAAGAGTGGTCCAAGAGAAATAAGGTGTTACTCTCATAGATTTTGAACCATCAACTCCAATTACTTCAGTGGTAGAAGGGTTCCAACCATTCATAGTGGCCAGCCACACATTTTCATCCATGGATTTTAAGAATATTCTCATCCTGGCTTTCCAATAAGCATAGTTGAAGCCATCAAAGGGTGGTGGCCTAGTGACTGATAGGCTATCAAAATTTAACATCTTAAATAGCTTAAATCGTTAGCTCAGGAAATAAATCCAAGAATTAAGAATTAAAAAGAGCTATTAGGCTTTGATACCACTTGAAAAGGCATAGCTATATATCCTAGAGGGGGGAGGGGGGGTGAATAGGACTATGCCAAATAAAACATATAACAGCGAAAATTAAACAAATACAATAGTCAACAATTAAAGTAAACAAATCTCAATGCACGAATGTAAAAAATGTAAAGCAACCTCAAAATTCAGATCTTGAGAGGTTGATACAAATGTTATTCTAAGGACAACCTTACACAAAAAACCAGAGTTTATGGTAGGACAACCTTATTTCTAGAAAGGCCTTTGTGTCAAATCTTAAATCGAAGAGGAAAAGAAAATAAAATACAACTGTACTGAAGAATAAATTGCAATCAATTATATACTATACTAAGGACAATCATGCACCATAGAAATGGAAGGACAACCTTACTAGAACAATTGAGAATGCTGATAAAGGAATTGCAAGAAATAAATGCTAAACTATTACAACATTATCAAAATGCTTGAAATAAATGATTAAAACATTCACATCCATATATACATCCCACAGATGAATAATAAAAGATATGAAATATAAACCATTCAACCACGAAACACAAGGGATTATAGTGGTTCGCCTGTGTGTACACCAACTGTTAAACAACAGCCACACAAAATGCTACTCCTACTCCACAACTCTATTTATAGCTAAGTAAACCACGTCTTCGACTAGTCTTAAGACCTCTACAACTGGTCGAAGAATTAACCGAAATTTGAATTTTCATGCGTGATAAGATTTTACAGTTGCACGACCGGTAGTGGGTACCTTACGACTAGTCGTAGGTTCCCTTCGACTGGTCGTAGGTCACACACGACTGGTCGTAGGTAGCCAAAATTCAATGTTGTACTTTGAATCGAAGGTCTACCACTGGTCGAACAACCAGTCGACATTGTTCTTATAACTAGTCGAACAGTCTCCAAGACTGGTCGTAACATAACCAAAAAATTTTAAAAATCCTCAATAACTTAGGACTAGTCGTGAAATTTCTTGGACTGGTCGAACCAGTGCTAGGACTAGTCGAACAAGGTCCAGGACTAGTCTTAGAACAGAACAAATTTACTTATAAAACATATATTGATCATATATCCAAAATGTCCCACTCTAAAGGTCAACCTAATGTCAGTCATACCTTAATAGTGAAGCAAGGACATTGAAACTTGAAGACAAGTGACCTTTGAGTATAATTAAGCCTGAGATATTGATCTTAAAAGTTTCTTGAACTTGAAAACTTTTGAGATCTTGAAAGCTTCTTAAACTTGAAAACTTCTGAGATCTTGAAAGATTTTCTTTTTCATCACATATACAAGCTTTAAAGTAGTGTCTTTGTCACCACAAATTTAACAATAACAAGGGCTATAAACTATAGCACTTACACTATTCACCCTCCTCCCCCCTCTAAGACATCTATAGCTCGTCCTTTCAAAGTGACATCGAAGGTGCGATAGCTGCGTAAATTCAAGGTTAGTTCAAAGTCGGTGTGATTGAAAGCTATATAAGGGAATGTTTCTTGCTTTTCTACATATGAATTTGGGTATAAGGAGTAGAGCAAGGATTTGTGGAGCTTCAAGGAGTCCTCCCTCCTCTTCGATCCTTCTGTTCTAGTTAGTTTTTATATTTTTTATGTTTGAATTTTAGTTCAATCATGTCTATGATTGGCTAATCTCTTAACTAGCACTAAAAGGTGAAGCTTGTAGTTCTTCTTAATGTTTAGTTTACTTTAATTCAAGTTATTTGGTTTATATAGTGAATAATTTATTGATATTTTATTTGAATGAAGAAGTATTTTCAGTCTACTTTAATCCTTTGTATGCTTAGGAAGACTATGAATATGTTCTTACATGTTTTGCAATAGTTTGATCTGTAAAATCAATTGATCTATAATTGATTCTGGACATGATAGATGCTTTGAATTCACCGTGATCAATACGTTAATGCTTTATAAGGTAACCAATTCAATGAAAGTTCAGATATCTTTTAATGCATGAATGATTAATTTACTACTCTATGATCCAACTGGATAGAATAGGACTTTGATTCGAGTTGAGTTATCTTATTGAATCAAGTAGATTAATGTTAAGGAAGTTATAAGTGGATCCTTAGCACTCTAGTACTTTTATCTTTGATAGTTTTATTCCACAATTACTCTTTAAATCGAATTTCATTGGTTATAATAGTTCTAGTTCTAGCTCTAAAATATTCTAGAAATCGCATAAATAGCAAGTCCCTTTGGATACGACCTCGGTCTCACCAAGTTATTACTACTTCGTAGCCATGCAATTGGGGTTGTCTGAACATGGTGACCTGGTTAGGGTATTCCCCCGCTGTCACTAATAAAAGGATGCTCCCTTTTAAGGTCACCTTCTCTCTTACAAATCCAAGTAAAGGGGTCCCCACAGGTCGTAGTCTCGATTTCCCTAATCACATCTTGTCGAAAGCGGTTGTGAACAAATATTAGTCGAGCTATCCATATCGTCCAACATCCTGTGTACCTTGTGGTTGGTGATGGCCATGACAACCACAAGTGAGCCATCGTAGGGGTGTTGTATCCCCCTAGACTCCTCCTATGTAAAGGTGATCGCACATAAGTCTATCATGGGTTCTTTCCTAAGGCAATTGGTGAGGTTTACTTAGTGGACCTTGTCGGTGGATCTCACACTTTGGGCATGATCTTGGTGTGCTCGGTTTGAGTCACCACCTCCAGCGGGTCAACCAAAGATGGTGTGGATCTCACTGATTGGCTCATTGTCACTACGCTCCTCATGTTATTCTTATTGGGGAGTTGATCGGTCTTCTCTGCGCCTAGCAACAAATTCACCCAGATAACCCCTCTGAATGAGAGACTCGATATCCTCCTTGAGATTAAAACAATCGAATATGTTGCGACTATTGTCGTGATGGAAGTGATAGTATTTATTCATATCCCTTTTTCCTAGGTCGGCCCTCATCTTGTTTGACCACTTCCAATTTCTCTTCTCTTTGAATTTCATGAGCACCTGCTCTAGCGTGGTGTTCAATGGAGTGTACTGGTTGAACTAGCTATCTAGAACTTGAATAGCCCAGCCAGTGCCACTTTGTTCGTCATCTCTTCTTCTTATTCTAGAGTTCGTATTGGCCCCTCCTTAGTCTCCTTCCTCTTCCTGTCTTTTACCGAGCTACTCCCACCTCGATTATCCTTTGTGGTGCAGAAAAACTCCTTGGCATTGGTACATTTCTGAGCTCAGTTCAGGCGGTAGGTGAAAGTTGTCAAGGGGTTCTTTCTAATTGAAAAGAGGAACTTCCCTCGCTCGAGCCCAGCCATCATGGCTGTGAGAGCAACTTGGTCGAAATAGCCATATACTTGGGTGAAATCTACATTAAACCGGACGACGTAGTCTTTTAGTGGTTCATCCTCCTAGGTTACCGTGAGGAGGTGGTTTCTGGCTTCCTCATATCCTTGCCCTCGATGAATTGGGTAGCAAAGGCCTTACTGAGCTGAGCGAACGAGCTAATGGATTTTGGCTTCAAGTTTCTATACCACTTCTGAGCTGCCCTAGATAGTATCAAGGAGAATGTCCTACACATCACAGGTCTAGAAGAGTTGTGTAGTTCCATCCATACTCTGAATGATTCCAAGTGCTCAATCAAGTCTCCTGAACCCAAGTAGGGCGATATTTGGAGCATCCAAAACCTAGGCAGTGGCTGGGCTACACAATGTCATATGTAAATGGCGATTTAGTCTACTCGAGGAGGGCATATATAGATGTTGGAGCTTGTGCTCGGTAAGGCTTTTGGATGTTACAAATCTGGTCTCGGATCTCTCTGATTTCTGCCCCCCAAGGGGCTTCACTATATACCATAACTTTTGAGGCCTTCCCCCGAGTTTTTCGTTGTCTAGTCCAATGTATGGCATGGATTTAACTTGACAAGGTCAATAGTTGCAAGGGTCTGTATTGGGGCGATGAGGCTTCCTTGAGCTCCAACCTATGACTTGATTGGGCGAGACTGCTTGATTGCCGTTTTAGCCTGCTCACACTGATTGATCAAGGAACCCTAGTGCCTTTCTAGCTGCCTCATGATACTGTCCATGTTGCCAGTCAATGCCCCCACTTGGTTCCCAAGGGAAATAAGCTGACTATCTCAGTTTCAAGATTTATGTACCACTATTTGTGAGGGTGATTGGAACTAGGGTAGTGAATGCGAGGCCTTAGCCTCACCGAACTGAGCTCGGTGGGAGGATTCAGCTGCAGTGAGAGCTTTCCTTTTCTCTTGGTCGAGGGAAGAACAAGTGGTGGCTCAAGTTGTAGATGGTGAGAACTTGCCTTTGTTGTCATTCCCATAGATAATGCTAATCCGCTGTCACCGAATTTTGGGCTAACGTATGTAATTGGTCGTGGAGGTATGTCCATCGATGGACCTGAAAGAACAATGGAGATATGGACAAGGGAGGGTAATGGTAACCGGTTGTGGACCCTCCGATGCCCAAGTTATGTTGATAAATTTGGATTAAGGACTGGAATGTGGGTTTGGAGCTTACCTCTTCTTATTTAAGGTAGTTGTATTTATAGGGTCCTTAGGCGGTTTTGAAACTATCCTTTTTAATTGCGATACGTTAGAGAGTCCCTATTTGGGTAGGAAAATGCTCCTGAAACTATCATCGAGCACACCTCGATTGGCCCTTCTTTTCCAAATCTGATGCGTAATTCCCTCCAGGTTACTCATTTCTTGGCGGTGGTCATCAGGTCAGCTCGGATCTTGAGCTCCTTGCCTTACGGGTCCTTCGTTCGTGTTGTAAATATTCTTGGTGAGGCGAATCCTTCCCCCACCGAGCTCTATCTTCAGATAGCTTAGCTCGGGGGTTCGTCCTTTCATCGGAAGAGTTGCTCATCTTCAAGCCCCGTGTTTGAAGCTCGGCTTAAAAACCTGTCCTGAGCCTTAAACCACATCAATTTGAATTTTATTATAGTTAGTCGATCATTCTTCCCATGTGAGGACCAGTTCAATCTTCCCCATAATAGTGGACGAGAGAGATGGGAAAGTAAAACCATGGCAAGTTAGAGTTAGGACGTCCCTATTGAAATTGGTTTTGAAAAGAAAATGAGCTTTTACTCCCGCAAATGCTCAATTTCAATCCTAGGGAAAGGTTCTTAATAGAGTCCTCATTAATTGACCTGCCCATGGCCTCTTTTTTTCTTTTTTTTTTTTCCTTTCTGTTAGCTGGTTAGTACACCCCCACTAGGGATCGATACCAAGACCTCAGTGTTGAAACGGGGTGTCTTTCACTCAGTCTACCACTTGAGCTAGATTGTACATGGATAGGTGGTCTTTCTCACACCAACACCACCGCGGTGATGTGGTGATGTGTTGGATGCTGTGGGGCCCACCGTGATGTATTTGTTCTATATTAACACCATCTATCAGTTTGCCACATGAACCTAGAAATGAAGAAGATTTAAAGATCAAGTGGACCGTGACCGTACCACAGGAAATGGTGGGGATCATCCACCGTTGAAACTTTCCTAATCATTCAAAACTTTTGTTGCCCAAAAAAATAATTAATGGTGGGTGTTCAATCACCCCTGTTTCTTGTTTCTTGCGGTGTGGTCCACTTGAGCTTCATATGTACTTTTGTTTTGGTTTCATTTAGGAAATTATCCAACAAAACAGATGAACATATGAATATAAAACACATACATCACAGTGGTGACACTTCCCAACACATCACACAACGTCGCTGGGGTAGCGTGGGAAACACCACCTGATATGCGTCCCACATGATTGTGGTCGGGGTGCTATCCTATTGATCCACATTATTTAAGTTCAGGGAATTCCCGCAACGAGTGGTGTAGGAAACCATGGCTCCCTTTCATAGGGACGGGGATATCCTGCTAAAGCCTTTCCCCGAAGTTGCTACGCTGGAAACCTAGGTATGGCCCACCGTGATGTTTGTAAGAAATTTATCGTGTTCAATCGTTCAATAAGATTATTTCAGGACATGAGACTAAAAGTGTGCACGATCTTGGACTCAAGTGAGCCACAAAAAGGGCCTGTTTATTTTTCTAAATACACAGTAAATGAGCTGAAAAATAATTACGGCTGCTTGAAAAAAGAGGGAACGCGGCTGTAATTTTGCCTCGAAAAACGTGGCACAAAGTATTGTTATTTGAAAGAAATTACGGTGCTAAATTTTGTAAGGGCCATCTTAATCCATGTGTTATTATGAAAAATGAAAAATTATGATGGCACAAAGTATTGTTATTCCCTAAGAAATTATGTCGTATTTAATGCCAAGAAAGTGATGTGTAAGGAAATTTTTTTTTGCTCATGGGCAAAGACCAAACTCATGGGGCCTACATTGATGTATGTTTATAATCCATGCCGCTCATCCTTCTTATCGTGTCATTTTAAGATTAGGGCCCAAATATCAGCCTTATCCAGAGCTCGTGTGGGTCACATAATAGAAAATAATTGTGACAATGGAACCCGCTGTTGAAACTTTCTAGACTCACTATGATGTGTGTTAGAAGTGGACACTGCCCAAGTCAGGACTTTTTGAGGCCATGACGAGCAGGCCGACAAGGTGGACGGAACGGATTACCCCATTGTGGGCCTTAGACTATTGTACCAATGGCTATCCTTTCATTTAGTAGCACATGAGAACCACAACTCATATAACATGATAACTATGACCCATGACAACTACGACCCATGACAACCACGACCCATATAACATGACAACCACGACCCTTACCACATTACAACCACGACCCATATAATATGACAACCACGACCTATATAATATGACAATCACGACCCATATGATATGAGAACCACGACCTATATAACATGAGAACTACGATCCATGATAACTATGACCCATGACAACCACGATCCATGACAACTATGACCCATGACAACCACGACCCATATAACATCCGCGACCCATGAAAACTACGACCTTTACCACCTTACAACCACAACCCGTGCTACATTACAACCACAACCTGAGAATTTGACTATACATCGAGGCTCACATTGTATGTGTATAATCCATGCCGCCCATCCTTTTTGCAGTGTCATTTTAGGGCTAGGGCCCAAATATCAGCCTGATCTAATGCTCGTGTGGGCCACATAATAGAAAATAATGGTGATAGTAGCACCCACTGTTGAAACTTTTCATCTCACTGTGATGTTTGTTAGAAGTGGATATTATCCACGTCAGGACTTTTAGGCCCACGACGAGTTGGCCGACAAGGTGAATGGATCATATCACTCTATTGTGGGCCTTAGGCCATGATACCAATGACTATCCTTTCATTTGGTAGTAAATGAAGTGAACATGTAACAACCGCGACCCATATCATATGAGAACCACGACCCATATAACATGATAACTACGATCCATGACAACCACGACCCATTTAACATGACAATCACGATCCATATAACATGACAATCACGAGCCATGACAACTACGTCCCTTACCACGTTAAAACCATGACCCATATGTTGAGGGTCAAATATTGCATATCAGACCCCATTTATTGACTGGATTTATGAACATGATACTGTTTAATAGCCTATTTTAATCGTGTTTGTGATGCAAGGTGTATTTACGAGCTTGGACTGCAAAAGAGTTCTAAAAGCATAAATTTAATGCTCTGAAGATACCAAGGCAAGGGACGGACTCCAGGGGACCAAGATCGACAGAATTACACGCAAGAGATCTGAGAAAATCAGGAAACTGAAGCTCTAGTGGCCCAAAAATCATCCAAAATGCAAGATCACAGGGTTTCCACCATTTTTTTGGCCCGAAACTTCATACACGGCCTAAGGACCTTAAATTAACCGTTCACGTCAAATTTCACCCATTGGATCATTGGGGAAGTGGCCCAACGGACAGATCTGCCCATAAAACTTTGATTTGGGGCCCGCGTGATATCTGGATATGCCTAAATTTTGGTCTCAACTGTTTAAATGAGATGAGAAAGGGGATGGATGGATAGGATTTTCCATATACATCAAGGTGGGGCCCACTTTACATGAGTAGAGTGCAGAGAAACCGTGCACTGAACAGACGAAGTCGGTTAGCAGGCGTTGACCCGACATCCGTCTTTAAGACGGAAACAGCGTTTTCGCTGTTCGCAACAGGGTGTTGCGGCTGATATCTAGTGGGCCACCACCTTTGATCAATCCGTCAATCTAGATTGTCTATTCGTTCCATAGGGTCAAACCGACCGCACATAGGAGTTTCTCCAAACCCATGCATGCACCTACAGAAGAATACAGATCAAAAACCGTTCAGACGGTAGAACGACACTCTTGAGGGGACTCACCAAATGCGATCTGAACAACACCATTCCCAACCAGTTTTTCGTTAGAAATCTACTGAACGGACTGGATTTTGCATATGGAATCGATCGTGGGCTCCACCAGCAGCACAGCGGACACCAATCTATTTTTCCTCCTCTGTTCTTACGTCTGAAAGAAACAAATGCTCTGGGCCTTTTATTGACCACCACTGTTGATCGGACCAAAGATCTGGACCGTCCATTAGGAGGCCAAGGGCCCTATCATCCAAGCCTAGGTGAATAAATATCAAGAAATAACGAAGATCGGGCTTTGATCGTCCAAACGGAAGTTGGACGACAGTGAGAAAACTCCGGTGGGCCACACCAAAATCAATCAAAAACCATCCCTTCCCTAATGGTTTTTCGACGCCAATCCATTAGATGGAGTGGATCTCTTCTCTAAAGATGATCAGGGGCCATTCGAGCATTCCAACGTAAATCCATACGCACGTACATGCGTAACGGATGACCGGCCGCAATGCGCCACTGTGCGATCAAGGGGATGATCGGATCGATGATTCGATTCGTCTAGAAGATGTTGTGGGGGGTCCTGATACCATTCATGAAGGTAGTTCAGAAACCTGCGACCATCAGCCACCACAAATCCAAGCCGACATAAGTCGGTTTCCAAGATCTAACTCACCAAAACAGGGACTACGTAACTGGCTGCGTAAAAGTCATGCCTCCATTCCATCGACTCTCTGCTGGTATAAAGGAGACAAAAGAGAGAATTGGGAGGGCATCCAGGCCATCAGTTGCGAAAGCTTGGACGTGGAACATGAGAGAGACACATGGAGTAGAGTTTTTTTTTTTTTTTTTTCTATTTTATTATGAGGTATAGTGCAATCATGTTCATGCTCGGCTAAACCTCTTAGCTAGGGCTAAGAGGTGAAGCTTGTAGTGTGATGGGAGGATTTTTAGCTTATGTCTTTTGTTTAAGACTGAACTGATGTTGATTTTAGTTTATTAATGGAAATATTTTTAGTTTTTAATGGTCTGTTGTGACTAAAATTACAATGGGTCTGTGATAGCTTTAAGCATGTTCCTTTCCTTTATATTTATGACGTCAGGAAGCCCTGTTGTTCACCATCGTCTCCTGGGTATGGTCGGGTGACGGTACCCTTCCTAACCTTCATAACATGTTGATTGGTTGGTAATTAGTTTAATTCTGTCGTTTAATTTGTCTCCTGGGCATGGTTTGGTGATGGAATCCATTCTAATTCATATACCTTTCATCTCTTGAAAACTATATCAATTAAGTTCGGTCTACTTTCCATGATTCTTGAAGCAGACGTAAGATCTCCCTAATCTCTACAAGTGAATCCTCTGAATCCTTAGTTCCCTTCCTCCGAATCCTCTAAATTTTAGATAATTATTTCACCATTATTCCTTAAATTTCATTCGATTTAGTTTATATCTTAGTCTAGTTTTAATTCTATTTAATTTCAGATAGCGTACAGTTTCAGTCCTTTAAGATTCTACCTCGGTCTTACCGAGTTATTACTACATCACAACCCTGCACTTGGGGAGTGAATACCATATAACATGACAACCATGACTAATGATAACTACGACCCATATAACATAACAACCATGACCCATATAACATGACAAGTACGAACCATGACAACCACGATCCATTTTTGATAGTGTAAATGGATCAAAGGCTATAGAAGCGTGGAAACATCATGGACAGATCTAATGCATACATCATGGTGAGCTACATAGAGATTGGCACAACATTAATCATGTCCCGGTTACTATTATTTCTTGGATGCAACATGCATCATTAACAAATCTAATTCATTTAAATCAAAACCTATGGTCCAGATCATTTAGCCACTTTTAAATGTGTTAGCTATGATGTTTTTCAATTATATTCATGTCAGTTCAGGTCCCATCCAATGAACAGCTCAGAGTAATTTCTGAGCTAGAGTCAGGCGGGGGTAGGATGCAATCAGCGTCCATCCGGGACGGAAGCGGATTGACTGGTGTACCTCACACCAGCGGACACGAACTAGATACTGACAAGTTGAGTAGCGAGTTAGCTACTGAAGTGACGTGTTCTGTGGGCCCCACTGTGATGTATGCGTTGTATCCACACCATTCATCCATTGTGAGATATCATTTTAAGGCATGAGCCAAAGAATGAGGTATATAAAAATCTTTAGTGGACCCCACCAAAGAAAATAGTGGGGAGAGTGATTCCCACTGTTGAAAATATCCTAATGCCCACCATAATGTTTATTTGAAATCCAACCTGTTCAAAAGTTAAAAAAGACATGAAATAAGAGAAATCACAAATATCAGCTTCATCTAAAACTTTTTTGACCTCTAGAAGTTTTTAATGGTGGGCATTACTATCTCCACTGTTTTCTGTGCTGGGGTCCATTGGAGCTTTGGATTTAACTCATTCTTTGGATATTGCCCTAAAATGATCTCTCCAAATGGATGGAAGGTGTGGATGCAAAACATACATCATGGTGGGGCCCACGGAACTTGGTCACATCACTTCAATAGCTAATCTCGCTGTTCAACCTGTCAGTAGCTAATTCGCGCCCCACACCAGCTGAATAACTGTTGTAGGTAGGTGTCATACGTACACGGATTTCCTATGAAAGCCCCATCTGAAACACAGATGGGGCCCACTGGGATGTTTGTGAGAAATCTTCACCGTCTATACGTTTTATGAGTTCATTTTAGGACATGAGGCCAAAAATGAACGTATACAATGCTCAAGTGGCCCGAAAACATTATAATTGAACATCCACAGTTGAAATATTTGTGGGGCCATAGAAGTTTTGAATCATGCTAATATTTGTGTTTTCAGTTCATCTTAGTAGGAATGACGTTATTAACGGTATGGATGGCATGTAAACATCACCGTCAAACCCAGGGAAGTTTCAACAGAAGGACTTTCCCTAACTACCTTTTCCTTTAGTACGGCCCACTTGAGTATTGGATCATGTTCAATTTTGGTCTAATATCCTAAAATTAGCTCACGAAATGGATGGACGAAATGGATTCCTGATAAAACATCATGGTGGGCCCCACCTAAGCTCCTAGTGCCGTAGGAAATCCGCGTCCCGTGTCGTGCGAATTGTTTAACGGTGAAAATCATTATCTCCGCTGCTATTTGTGGTGTGGTCCATATGATCTTTGGATATGAATCATTTTTTAGACAATGCTCTAAAATGATATCTAAAAATAGATAAACGGTGTACATATAATAAATACATCACTGTGGTGCCCATATTATCGTTCGTATAACTCGAGCTGGAGGAGCATCAGGGGGAGTAGCCAATTCATTTCCTCTCCGTACACAACGCGTACCTATAGTAGCTATATAGCTAGCGTGTGGTACATGGACGTGGATTGCATCCTACCCCCACCCTCTGTCGAGCCCACCGTGTAGATGTGGGTGAAGTGAAAAAATAAATATTAGCTTGATCAGAAACTTCTCCCGCTCCCACCATCCATGCATTTGGTGAGCTAGTCCTAAGGCTTGAGACTAAAAATAAGACACATTTAAAGATAAAGTGGACTGCACTGCAAAAAGTAGCAGGGGATTTAACATCTACCATTGAAACCCTTTTGGGGGTCACAGAAGTTTTGGATCAACATGAAATTTATTTTTCCTCATCATACAGGTATTTGTGACCTTATGAACAGATTGGATGGAAAATAAAGGTTATGGTGAGCCCTACAATTCACAACGGGACCCATGATCCTTATAACATCACAACCACGACCCATATCAATCACGACCCCTATAATATAACAACCACGACCCATATAACATGACAACTATGACCCATGATAACTACGACCTATATAACATAACAACCACAATCCATATAACATGATAACTATGACTCGTGACAACCACGACCCTTGACAACCATGACCCATATAATATGACAACCACGACCCATATAACTTGACAACTACAACCTATATAACATGACAACCACGACCCATATAATATGACAACCACGTCCCTTGCTACATGACAACAATGATCCATTTGAAAGGTCGTGGTTCACATGCACAATGGATCGTAGTTTTCATCCACAAAGGGTCGTGGTTGATATTTGACTCTACCCCTAAAATGACACAACAAAAAGGATGGGTGGCATGGATTATTCACATACATTAATGTGGGCCCATTTGGGTTGTGGTTTGCATAAGTTGTAGTTGTCATATTATATGAGCCATGGTTGTCATGTTGCATGGTTCGTAGTTTGCAATGTGTTCACTTCATTTTCTACTAAACTATTGGTACCATAGCTTAAGGCCCACAATGGGGTGATCCGATCGATCCACCTTGTCGACTGCCCATATAACATGATAACCATGACCAATATAACATGTTAATAGCAACTAATGACAACCACGACCCATATAACAAGATAACTGTGACCCATATAGTAGGATAACCACGAGCCATGTTATATGAGAATCACAACCCATATAACATGAGAAACACGAAGCATGACAACTACGACCCTTACTATATTTCAACCACCACCATTACCACATTATAACCACGATCCGGGTATGGATCATGGTTTTCATAAGGTAAGGGTCGTGAATAATTCATGTCACCCATCCTTTTTATCGTGTCATTTTAGAGCTAGTACCCAAATATTAGCCCAATTCAGAACTCGTGAGGCTTTAAATATCAATAGCCAAGGCTTATAAAATGAAGACTACAACCCGTATAGCATGATAATGACAACCCTTATCTCATGACAACCACAACCTTTTCCTCATGAAAACAACGACCCATATAACATGACAACCACGACCCATACCTGGGTTGCGATTGTAATGTGGTAAGGGTCATGGTGGTAATGTGGTAAGGGTCATAGTTGTCATAGGTCATGGTTGTCATGTTATATGGGTCGTGGTTATCATAGGTTGTAGTTATCATGTTATATGCATTGGGGTTCTTTTATGATAGGGGTCGCGGTTGTTACATGTTCACTTCCTTTACTACCAAATGAAAGGATAGCCATTTGTACAATAGCCTGAGGCCAACAATGGGGAGATCCGTTCCGTCCACCTTGTCAACCAGCTCGACGTGTGCCCAAAAAGTCCAACTTGGGCGGTGTCCACTTCTAACAAACAACACGGTGAGCCTAGAAAGTTTCAACAGCGAGTTCCATTGTCACCATTATTTTCTTTTATGTGACCCACACGAGCTTTGGATCAAGTTGATATTTAAGCCCTAGCCCTAAAATGGCATGGTAAAAATTAGGTTGGGCAGCATGGATTATACGCATACATCAATGTGGGCTCCACAAGTTTGGTCCTTGTCCTCGCGTAAAAAAGGGTTCCGTACACATCACTTTACTAACATTAAATACTACATAATTTCTTAGTCTCTAGAAAACCGTGCAACTACTAAACCAAGGTCAGGGGCATTTTCGTCCGAAACAAACTCCAAAAGCTGTCAAAAGGCCCTTTTGGGAATATATGGACTGTAGTGGCCTTCTAGGTAATTTGCCCAAACTTCAAGGTGAGTACGGTCAATTTCCCTAAATAATATTAGGGATTCACACCCCGTCTACCCCATGAAACCTCCACACCCCGTCTACCCCATGAAACCTCCCTAGGTCCATACACATGTTTGCATGTCATCCTTATTATTCATAAAGTCATTCTTATTGGGATGAACTGAAAATACAAGCCTCTTTATTCCCATGAATATTCAATGGTGGACCCTCAATCTTCACATTTTTGGCTCACTTGAGTAGTAGATCCCACTAAGTTTTGGTCTTGTGTTCTAAAATGAGCTGACAAAACATATGAACAGGGTGGATTTCTCACAAACATGGCTATGGCCCCATGTTCTGAGCACCCACAACTTCCCGCCAAAAGGCTTAACATAAAGTTCCTGCTCTTGAAACATAGGTAATGTTTGTGAGAAATTCATCCTGTTAATCCTACTCTCAGATCATTTTAGGACATGAGAACAAAAGCGTGTACAATCCAAGACTCAAGTGGGCCGCACTAAAGGAAAAGGTGCCTAGGGAAATTTCTATCATTGAAACCTCCATGGCCGACATCAATGTTTACATGTCATCCACATCATTCATAGTGTCATTCCTACTAGGATGAATTGAAAACAAAAATATTATCCTGATTCAAAACTTCTTAAGCCCTACTAATATTTTAACTGTGGACATTCAATCCTCACGTTTTTGGCCCACTTGAGTGTTGGATGGGCCAATTTTGGCTGGTGTACCACACATGACCGACCATGGAAGCGGATTGGCTGGTGTATCACACACCAACGACCTCGCTGATGTGGGTTCGTGTGAAGCTCTAAGTTGCACCAACGGTTCAAAGGAGATCAAAGTTACAAGAGCTCCATAACGATGTATTATATTTCTAGATTGTTCATCCATTTGGTGAGATCATATTAAAGCATGAGCCTAAAAATAGTCATATCCAAAGCTCAAGCGGACCACATCAGAAATAGCAGTGGAATAATGATTCTCCCCGTTAAAAAAATTATAGGGCTCATGATAACATATATTTTCCATCCAGTCTGTTCATAAGATTACACAGACATGTATGAAGAGGAAAACAAATATGATATTGATACATAAGTTCTGTGATCCCAAACGGATCTGTCTTATTTTTCGTCTCAAGCCTTATGACGAGCTCGCTAAATGGACAGACGGTATGGATATAACACATACCTTATGATGAGACCCACAAAATTTGGTGATGTCAACATACCAGCCGATCAGCTACCTCAAACCTTGGGGCATTTTATTTACCTGTGTCATCACAAGAAATTATCAGTTGGACAGGTGCTTTCCCGGAAGGTGACTTGGAATTGCTTCCCCGTATTCTATAATAAAATTCTTTATATGGAAGTTGCTGCACGGAAGCTTCCGGTCCTTTTGCAAGTATGAAATCGGTAAGAGGACTCCGGTCATCTACTTCTTTCGTGTTGAAGCAGTGAAAAGAGCAAAGTCAATAGATTTTAAATTGCACGGATGAGAACTGTACACACGGCATTACAAATAGAAGGTCAAAAACTTGTGCTTTTCAAAACAAGAAAAAGCATTGTGGGTAGACATCTGCCACGCCACGAAAGCCGCAAGTTCTGAATTTTGCACTATATGTGGACGTAAGACTAGAAAGCCCTTGAAAACTACAATCAAATGGATATTAATTTAAAAGATAGACCAACGAAGTTATCAATGTCCCTTAAACCTTTTCAATGACACATGATATGGCTTGTCATCAATTCAAACCGTTCATTCATCTATATAATTAGGAGCAAGTTACACTGTGCAAGGCATTACACCCATTCAAAAAACCCAAAACTTTGAATTGGCCGATTTGCTACGACATTGTCTACCAGAAATAGATCACATGGTTAAAATCAGCAACCAAATTGCTACTTTAGAAATCATGGGAAATATAAAGTGGGATGTATTTAATAGATGTTCAAGATGATGACTGGACTTATTGTGTTT
Organism: Magnolia kwangsiensis; assembly: GCA_037074715.1. Taxonomy (NCBI): domain Eukaryota; kingdom Viridiplantae; phylum Streptophyta; class Magnoliopsida; order Magnoliales; family Magnoliaceae; genus Magnolia; species Magnolia kwangsiensis. The sequence continues at coordinate 47,765,639 of CM073583.1, forward strand.
CTCCAATTAATCTTGACTGTCCGTTTTCATGTTATTGATCAAAAGCTTGAGATCAACCGATGGCATGATTTTTGTACTATGGCTTGCTCCTAATTAATATGAATGAATGAACGGTCCGGATCGGAAAAAAAAGGTCACATCATGTGCCATTTAAAAGACTTGGGTACATTGCCTATCTTCCATAAAGGTGAGGACGTTGACTAAATAAAATAAATCCAATCATCATCTTGAAACATCTACTAGATATATTCGATTCCGTATTGCTTATGATTCCAAAGTAGCACTTTGGTTTGAAGATCCGGGCTTGGTTCACCTCGTGATTCCGTATTGCTTATGATTCTAAAGCAGCACTTTGGTTTGAAGATCTGGGCTTGGGCCACCTCGTGAAAGGCATTGGCAAGAATATCAAGCCCAGAGGCTGAGCCCAGGCTTAAAAATCAAACCCGTGTTTGAAAAAGGGTCAAGCTTGGACATAGATGTCCGAAGGCCCGTATGCTCAACCCAGCCTGTTAGGGTTCCATTTCATTCAAATACACAAATGCCTCTTCTTCAAATTGTCTGCAAGACACTTTTCTACTTCCCCTTTTCTGGCGTTTTTTTCGATTTTATATTGTTTCGATTGGAAACCCACCTTTAAACACTAATTTCTCTTCAACTACCTCATAAACTCATTTAGATTCTCAGCAGAAAGAGCAATTTTCACATAGAAACCCCTCGCCCGTAGGAAATCCCCCTCGCCCACGTTTCTAGGAGCCATACACATGCTGGTTCATCCTCTTCAACCCTTCTTATTAAGGCATCTCTCTCTCTCTCTCTCTCTCTCTCTCTCTCTCTCTCTCTCTGAAAAGACCCAACAAAGGTAAAAAAAAATCGAACATGGATTTTGAGGCATGTGATTTGGTTTTATCTAGTGGCTTTGATCATTGACTCTACAATGAGAAAATCAATCTTCTCTCTCTCTCTCTCAAGATGAAATTAGGTCAGGCTTGAACTCAGGCTGTGTCACGCCTGAAGCCAAGCACCAGGGTATACTTGACCTTAATACTGCACCAAGGGATGGGACTTAGTGTTCTAGGTTTGCAAGTCCATCATTCTAGGGATTTAAACATCATATGCATAAAGAACATCATCATTCCAATTTCATTCCATAAAATGATAAATTGTTCAACTTCACTTCCACACTTATAAAAAATTCAAATTCAAACTTAATTAAAATAAAGCTTGAATTAATACAAAAACAATAAATATCATTATCTAAATCCTTAGATTCTGGCTCAAACCTATAAGTCATTAACAAAACAATCCAATTGCAAAAGATTTTATAAAAAAGAAAAAAAAAAAAAAAAAAACTTTTGAGTACGCAAAAATAATGAAAATAATGAATGGATGAATGCTGCAAGGCATAAAGGGTTCACCGCCATAATTGGTACAATTTTTCATTAAACACTAAGGCCACTTTACACCGGCTAGCCTTGTAATATCTCGGATATTTTATATTCAAATTTGTTGTTTGAATTTTGGTGGCTAACTTTGATCTTCTTCAACTTTATTTTATATTTTGTTGTTGATACATAGGTTTTTATTTTGAAATTTTTACTTTTTTTTTTTTCGTTTATTTTCACCAATATCCCAAGTGACAATCTTTCATAAATTTTAGCCAATGCACTCGATCTTTTACCGATCCGAGCCTTTGAGATGAAAGTAACCTCACTACAACAAAAAGGGGTATAAACGGCATTTGCGCTACAGTTTTATTGGCGCTATGTAGGACCTCACGATGGATATCGTACCTTATATTTTTTTTTAAAAAAAAAACCCTAACTGGCCAGCCCGACTCTCCTATTTCGTACCCGTCTCTCTCTCTCTCTCTCTCTCTCTCTCTCTCTCTCTCTCTCTCTGCAACTCCACGACTCTCCTATTTCCTACCCCTCTCTCTCTCTCTCTCCCTGCAGCTCCACGACTCTCTCCTTCTCTCTCTCCTCTTTCTCTCTCACGACTGCTTTGGGATCTCTCTCACAGCTGCTTTGGGATCTCTCTCATGGCTTCTTTGGATCTCTCTCACAGCTACTTACATGATCTCTCTCATGGCTGCTTTGGGATCTCTCTCACAACTTGAACGGTGGCTTCAAAACGAGGGTAGTAGAGATCTACTTACATGATCTGCTTTGGGATCTACTTTTGGATCTATTTTCTGTACTTTGCAAGGTTTTTTGACTGGTTATGGTGGGGATTTACTAGATCTAGAACTAGGGTTTGGATTTCAGAAAATTCAAGTGAAAAGATGCTTTTTCTTTTTTCTTTTTTCATCTATGGATTTCTTGTGTATTTTTCAGGACTTTCTCCCTATCTATCTCTCTCAAAACCCTATTCCTCGACCCTCTGCTGCAGTTCGGTCTTCTGCTGCTCGTGAATCTCAGATTCTCAGGTATGATGTAATGTTTTTCTCTTCTTGTTGTTGCTTTATGAAATTTAGAATACTTGATTAGGAATATGCTTTGTTGAATACAAATCCCTAATTAGGGATTTGTGTTGTCGAATCCATTGTTAAGGATTTGCATTTCGAATCCTTTTTAGGGATTTGCATGGTCGAATCCCTAATTGAGAAGTGCTTATTACATCTGCAGATTCTTGAATCAGGGTTGTTGATGGTGTTGATCTGATTCACAAGTTCAAAGGTATTAGCTAAAACCTTCATATATTGTTCCTGTCTGTATCTTGTCCATCATTTTTGTTGAAACTGTTTTAGGATTTGAGACGAATCACTAGCAGATAGTTCATTTCAACGAACAACTGTTTTTCTATTGTCATGTTCTATTGCGATTTTCATGGCAGCTTCTTCAAATGTATCCTCGTTGGATGGTGCTAATGCACTGTTGATGTGGGGTTGGATGGTGCTGGCCCATTACGGTGGGCCCTGCATGGCTCAAAACACATGGCAAGTATCGTACTGTCACACAAGTGATAATTTTCCCAAATTGTCCATAGGCCATCACTCTCGGTCTGATCAGGGGATCCAAAGTTCTTTTCAGTCTTTGAATATGGAATGTCTCTCTGTTTTCATGTCTTTCTATTTTCAGGCGTTTGATCTGATGGTGGTTACCACCTCCCTGTGGAGATGGTTTTTAGTCATGGATGATTGAAGATGCCCACCTATCCCACCATCCAGATCATTTAAGATGGAGATGGCTTGTCTAATTTCAATGAACCCTACTCTGATGTTGTACTGACTTGCAGAATTGGATAATTTCCCCTTCCCATATTGCCGTTAATGACTGTATTTTAGTTTCTTGTTACTGGTCATAGTACATGTGGCTGTATTTTTCTGTGAATCTGAACCGTCTGTAGGTGGGCCACCCAAATACAACCAAAAGATCTTAGCTGTTTGTTTATTCTCCTTTGAAAGTTGAATATTGCCTGGGTTCTAATAATTGTCACCATTTATCCAGTGAGTAGGATAGCATGGTTTTTCCATGGATGGCTATCTATAGCAGGACCCATTTGTATGTGCTAAAAACATAGTAGATAAGGACACGCCATCATCTCCACAATAGAAAAACAGTTGTTTGTTTAAATGATTTGGATGGTCGCAAAGTATGAGAGCTTGATATGCGGGAATCTAGAAAATGCATAGCAAGATCCTAACCACTGGTTCGTGAATACTTGTGTGTTGAAATAGGACCATCAGGTATTTTCCATTTTCTAACAGCATAACAAATGACCACTAATCCAATCTCCAGATAAATAATCTAATAAGAGCGCACAAGTACATCTAAACTGGCAACCATAGTTTTAACAATTTTGATCTAAATTATCTGTACACTAAATTTTTTAAGTGATTCCTAAGTTCCAGCACATCATCCACCACATTGCGGAATTGAGAAATCAAAGAAGGTTGATCCACCCGAGAAATCACGAATGAGCACTGACCACATCGACAGGTATAGGAGAAGAAAAGGCTTGGTGTGGTGACCTCTGAAGAGCCTTTCATAATGTTATTATAGCAAAAGCCATGTGAATAGGTATCCACCTTCTTCTATCATCTGTGTTCTGAGTTGTTTTACACCTATTCTCGTTATAAGTTATGAAAAAGAATGCCAAAACACAGCCACAACTGCTTGATTATTGTGTTTTTGAGCTGTGATCTTGGTTTTCAGGTTTCACCATGGGAGGAAAATTGGGGTCCTGATGCCCCCAGTCACCATGATTTGATCCAGATCACTATTCTAAGGCCCCCACAGCGGCTGTGGTATGTCCCCAAGTTCCTGCAGATTGGAGGATCTTGGTTGACCAATTTTTTGTCTTTTCTAGTTCTTGCTGCAGTCTCTCAATTTGTAGTCCACTGGTGGAGGGTTATGTTCTTCTTGTCTTGAAGATTTTTGGGGCAATTCTCATCCATTACAGGTCCCATCAGTTGAACGATCTAGAGCACTGAACGAGGGCCCCGATAATATGGACTGGGTGCATCAGGACCCTATAATTCTGATTCCCCTTGTCACTCAACCGCCTTTTCATTTATCTAAAGAAGATGAGAGAGAGAGAGAGGCCTGACCATTTTCTTTTCAAGCATCATGTGTTTTTAACTAATTTTGGCTTACGATCGGATTCAACAGAGGAATTCTACAGTCTACAGTCTGTTTAATATTGATTAATACTATTTGCTGACAGAATACATACAATCAGTTTCTACAAGTCCCACTTCTGATGGGAACACGACTATTGATTCTTTACATCAGTTTTCTAGCGTGAAGTGGTTATGTGACAAGCCCTTATCTGAATTCAAAGATGCACATTGCTTCTTGTACAAAAGGCTGAAGAAGGAAAAGTCTTTTGCCAAAAACAAACCTTAAGTTGAAAGATTTTATCTGCTTGTGTGGATTGATTAGGTCACTACACCTAAGGTTTCAGAATTATTTCTTTTGACTTTTAGCTAATTTGTGAGATTAAGTAGATCTGGCAATTCCCAGACTTCAATGGTCTTGTTATCAATGCTGCAAGTGTCCATCTTTCTATTATATGGTTGGCATTAGGATATACATCAAAACTAATATTTCTTTTGGTGAAATCAAGTATGCATCAGCTGGTGCACATTCACAGGATTGATGTCATTTTAAAGCGCCTACTGTCATTTTTTTTTATATTTTGTTATCTATGATCAATAACATTCATTATGGGTTCAAACCTTTTTAAGTTTTCTATTCTATGGCAGTAGAGCTTTCCTTTGTTTGTTTCCTTCTACTATTCTTTTCCTGTCAATATCTGATTCCAACTTGTGTACTCGGTAAACAATTACAGCAAGAGAGGGACCGGTTATTAGCTGAAGTTGAAAGCCTTGCTGCCGATTTGATTCTGGAGATGGATTTTGGTTTTTATAGCATTTGGTGGAGATATTACACGTGGGTTTTCATTCTCGAAGGGCTTTTGTGGTGATAATTCAATGTAGTTCCATACATAATCATGTTGATGGGTTTTGGTTTTTGTGGAATTTAGCATGGATTCTCTGTAGATTATATATGCATGTCCATTTATTTTTTCTTCAAAGCATTTTGTGAAGATTCAAGAACGTAACATATCCAAGTACCTGTGCACGTACATCAGCGCACACATGCAATCAACATGTTTCATGGTCCACATTTCTATGCATAAATTTTCCTCAGGGAACCATTAGTGATATGGTGAAGGATGCGTCTCAAGGAATCTCGTTTGTATGCAATAATATTGCTGAATATTGTGAAATATCTCCCCTCTCTGTAAGTTTCTTGTTGAATGAGAATTTAAAGGTTTTGGTTTATGAATACAGGACAGATTTTCATGAATCACATTCCATCTGTATGTAGGAATCTTAGCCACAATTCCCTATCTGGGCCTATTGGCAACATATTTATGGATCTGCTGAATCTAAAATAATTGTAAGATTTTAAACAACACTTTTGCTATGTAAATAAGTAAATGAAAACTTAGGTATCTATATGTAATTTGTTTGGTCTTGATTTTTAGTACTCGTTTTTCTTAGAATCAGAATTTACCCATTGAATTTTTAGGTGATTCCATTGATATATTATAGTTTGCGATGAGTACTTGTGCCAGGTGAGATTGGGTTTGTTGATAGTGGAAATACTATGTTTCTATATCTGCCCTCTACTCATTCGATAAAATGCCTGAAAATGATTTTCCTTGTTAATGGTTGTTGCTAATTGAAGCCCTGCATCAGTCTAACTGAGGATCCTAACTAGCCTTGAACAAATATGAATAAATAAATAGTTTTGTATTGGTTAGAAATGAATTTCCATTGTACTCATAAGGCTATTCAAGTGGTTTGCTCACTTGTACAAAATCATTTATAACTTAAACCATTTACCACCATTCAAACAACCACTTAGGTATTGATTTGTTTCAAGTTTTCAGATATCTGGCATGGAAACCTACCCCTGCCTTGTCAGGTTTTGTAGACATCAGTTTGTTAGAATGCAATCCTTTATCCAAACCCCTGTTGGTTTCAAAACCTAATTTTATTTGTAGGTTTTAATATGAATCTTCATTTCTTGGCTTTTGGTTATAGAAATTGTTAATACATGTCGTTAAAACCTCAGTTTTAGAAGTCTTACAATTTCATGTTTGCATTTTGTTTACTAATTCTCATTATATTTTAGCTTCTCTCTCTTTTTTTTCCTACTTTCATGAGGCAGATTTCCAGATCTTGCAGGCCTTGAACATGTCATCTTACTTGAATTTCTCTATTTTGTTCTTTACAGAGTTACCTATATTTTTATTTTATTTATTTATTTATTTTTGTTCTTTACAGAGTTTCCTGTATCAATTGTGCAATAGAGTTGCTCATTGTCACAGACATGGAGTGCTACACAAGTTACCTTTTGTTGGTTATTCATTCATCTTCGTTTTCATTTCATTTCATTAATTCCATCCTTCTATAAATGTCATTGTACAAAAATATCAAAAATCTGATCTGGATCCGTTGGAACTGCATGGAACAAAGATCTGAAGCCTCAAAATCTCTTGGTGGACACAGAGAAAGGCATATTGAAGATTTTTGTAAGACCCGTTTCTTAGTCTGTACCGTTCCATAGACTTCCGCGGTCTTACCGGTCGAATTCCGGTAACCTTCGACCCTTAACCGATGTTCACGCGTGACCCTGATTCATATGCAGTCAACCTGTGTCGACTCAACCCAAGACTACTACCATAGTGACCGCCCCATCGCTGCGGTTCCAATGCTGTGACTCGCGCGCCGAGGCGATACCCTGGTCGAGAGATGTAGGCCGACGTTCGGTACGAGGGAACACCGCACGTTGCGAAACCCAAGGGAATCTTTACGAGATGTCCCATCAATCCCATCAATCCATCAATCAATCAATCCATCACATGTCAAGTACATGTCAAGTACACATCACCTTTCACCCATTCCCAAGCAACCACAAAAGTCAAGCTTTCCTTACTTAGCCCATACCTCTCTCTTACACAAAAAGCCTCAAAAGTCAAGGATTTCTTACACCTCCCATACCTCTCTTACACAAATGGTCACAAAAGTCAAGGTTTTCTTACACAACCATCACTCACCACATCCATCCATCACTCTCTCTCAATCTCTCCTTTTACAACTCTCTCTTTCTCTTTCTCATTTCAAACTCAAAAAAAAAAATTCCAAATTCCATACGTATGAGCTCTCCCTCCCTTTCACAAAAACTCTAAGTGTGGCCCACTTTCCTACCCTATGATCTCTCTATCCTAACCATCCATTTCCCATTTTCTCCATTGAAATCAAAGCTAAGGTGCTAAGGAACCCCTTGGAGCAAGAAGATCGGACGGTGGGTGCATGACGTAGTAGTTTTTTTTTCCTATTTTTGGGATGGGCCAAGTGAGGCCAACCGATCAATGGTTTGGATCTCACTTGGGACCCTAAGGTGTGGCCGATGGCCCACTAGGATCATCATGATCGTTCCATGATGGGGCCATTCTCCATGGACCCCATCATGATGTTTATTTCTTAGAAAGGTCATCTAGACCGTCCATTTTGCTGGAGAAAGGATCTCCACCGTTGATCAAAGATTTTGGTGGTCCCACATGCTTTAGGACCCATTTGATTGTATGATTCATTGCAAGGGAGGGCCCATAGTATCAGGGTCCCTCCATCACAAGCAGGTCCCACTCTCTATCCCTCTCTCTCTCTCTCTTTCATGTCCTTTTTTTTTTAATCTTTATATGGCTGTGTGGCCCACTTGAATAGACCTCACTATGAGGCATGTACTCTATTCATGCCATCTTCAAGTGGGGTCCACCTTATATGTTGCACCACACCATCCATTAGTGGTGGCCCACCTAAACAAGGCCCACCACGATGTTGTTTTGACCCAATCGTCCAGCGTCTCAGACGCTGGATGTCCCTGCCTAAGAAAAAAAAAAGAGAAAGAAAAGGGAAGGGCTGTCCTTATAGCCCACCTTGATGTATTTGTTCAATCTATGCCGTTCATCCCTCTTTCCAACTCATTTTAGGCATTGAGCCGAAAAATGAGGTTGATCTGTTAATCAAGTGGGCCATACCATATGAAATTTTATTCCTTACCATTCAAAGCTATTAGGACCCATCTTGGTGCATCTTCACACCCAAAAATCCCAAACTTCGAACTCATTTCACCTGTTGCGAGCCACTGAACACAATGGCTGGGGTAGATTTTTGTAAAGCGGGCCCCACGTGTGAAAAACCCCCGAAAAATGGGTTTTCCCAAAAATTTACAAGAGGCAGAGCCTCTGCCTCCCTCTGATAGCGGCAGCTGCTGCACACTATTGCGTGTAGCGTTAGGCGGGTGGGCGAACAGCCACCCACGGCCCCTGCCGTGGGCCTCACCACGATGTATATGTCTTATCCACGCCATTTATATGGTGGGCCCCCTCGTCAGGTGGGCCCCCTCCAAAATTCGGCCCTATCCAACGCTCAAGTGGCCCACACCGTAGGAAACAGTGGCGATTGAACTTTACCATTGAAGCCTCCTTTGGGGCCCGCAGAAGTTTTGAATCAATCTGATATTTGTTTTTCCAGTTCATCCAGGTCCTTGTGACCTTATCAACAGGTTAGATGGTAAATAAGCATTACAGTGAGCCCCACATGGGACCCACAGTGATGTAAGCATTTTTGTCCACCATTCGCCTGGACGGTGGGAGCCCCCCTTGATATTTATGTTTTACCTCCACCGTCCAGCGGACGGTGGGGCCCACCTTGCGCATGTGTTGGCTCATGCCAACCCCTCCCCTGGCTGATAAAAAAAAAAAAAAACATTACAGTGGGCCCTAGGCCCAAGTGACTTATGAATAGTTTGGATGACAAAATTAACATTTGTAGTGGGCCCTTTGCCTTTTTGGGTAGAAAATAAACATTTCAGTGGGCCTCTGGGCCCATGGGATTAGGCCCATTTATCGTATCTTGAGGCCCAATTGATGGAAATATGGGGCCCAATTGGAGTAGCCCATTTGTTACATCTAAGGCCCACGAGATTAGGCCCATTTAAATTGTATTAGGCCTATGAGTTAAACCTACTTAAATTGAAAAAGGCCTATGGGTTTAGGCCCATTTGATATATATGTAAGGCCCATGGGTTGAGGCCCATTTAAAGTATTTTAAGGCCCCATGGAATTAAGCCTTTAGATGTATTCTAAGGCCCACGGGTATGACCCATTGCAATGCACATAAGGCCCATTGGTGTGGACCATTTATGTGGCCCACTTGATGAATTAAAGGCCCATATGACATGGCTCATTTGATATATTTAAGGCCCAATGGGATGTACCTAAGGTCCATTGCAATGTGTGATCCTAACACAGATTATGTGCGATATTTGCGACGATCGTGCCTTGGGAGCAATGCTGGTTTGACGTCCACATTGCGAGTGTAATACTGGTTAGATGTCCACATTACGACTCTCCTTAGGGCCCATTATTAGGCCCGTACTTATTGTGTATAGGCAGTCCAGGCCCATCTGCATTATAAGGATAGTTCATCTCAATATAACATGTTTAGCATAATTCCATGACTCATGATCATACACATCATATGTATGCTTGATATGAGAAGTTACTTATCATAGCATATGCCTTCGAGCAGGCTGTTTATGGGACCCCGATTAGGCAGTGTTTCCCTACATGAGCGCACGATACGCGTAGGATTTGCCGCATGATTTGATAGTGTGATTCATGCATGTTGCATTGTATGACATGATTACTGTATGCCCTAGCGACATCAAGGCCATAGCCTCCACAGGTGCATCGTGGGTGGTTGGATTGGATACCAAAAATATTTAGATTCTAGTATACGGGCGCCATAGATGTCCCTAGGTGAAAATCCCTAAACCCGATGGTACCAGAGGATGACTCCAACGTCGAGACCGAGTGGATACATGAGCGCGCGAGGGCCGTATTCCAGTAGGCCGCGTCTCCCATTGTGTCGTGGTCAGTTGGGAAGGGGTGTGACCTTACCTGCCTGAGTGAGGGGGAAACTTCTAGGTTGAGTTTGAACAGCTTGAGGAATCAGTCCGCTATCGACGAGCCAGGCCCGATATTGGCAGGCAGATAGTGAGGTCTATTCTGCTCTCCCAGTTGTGCATTTAGATAGGGACAGCTAGCTGGCGTAGAGTATACTAGACCCCGGTGATTATTCAAAAATGAGAACTGTACTGATATATGATAAAGATTGACATGCTTGACTTACATTCTGTATCGCATGGCCTGGATGTAGCCGATCGCATTCATATCTTGCACCGCATGGCCTTGGTACAGTTGATTGCATTCATGTATTCATCAGCACATTATAGCATTATTCTGACCTTGCATTCTGAGCACGCTCGTATTGTGCACACACTTACACCGCCCTCTAAGCTTTCTATAAGCTTATGCATGATTGATGCGTGCAGGTGACGCCAGGACGCAGCCTTAGTCTCACCACAGTTGGAGCATGTAGTCGAGCTTCTGGAGTTTTTTTCATTGTCGTTATCTTATATTTTCCTTTTCTACGTATTATACTTAAAGTTTTTGATCATAGTAGATTTTGTGGTGGTGTTCTTGTGGTTAGTGTTCGTGGGTTATGCTTGTGTTATACTCTTTACGAATCAAATCATGTTTAAAATCCTCCTTGTAGCATCCCAGGATCGGAACCTGGTATATGGGTGCCGGGAGCCGAGAATGGGGTACTACGGAGGCTGTCGACGCCGGATTCGGCGATCGAGAATTTTGTGAGCCCGGTTTCTGAGTTTGGGGCGTGACAATTGCAGATCTTGGGCTTGGAAGAGCCTTCACAATCCCTCTCAAGAGCTACACTCATGAGGTATGCATAGGTAGTGGCGAATGAGAAACCCGCCCATGTAATTTGGTCTAGATTACTCGTCTCAAGCAAATCTTCCATTCAATTTCATGTTTGTTTCCCATTTCAGATTGTTACACTTTAGTACAGAGGTCATGAGGTGTGGTTGGGATCTATGTATGACTCAACTAGAGTGGACATAGGTTAATCTATTCTTCTTTCTTCATCTTCCATTGAATTATATGAAGTTGAAGAAGAATAGCCTTAAAATGCAATTTGTTTGTTTGAATTGGCTCAGTTGTATGTGTGGTGTCATAATTTTTAGTAATAAAAAATTATCGTTGCCTCTATGAATTATTTAATATTCATGATAATTGCCTAATAGCCATCATATCCAAGAAATGGGTAGAGTTGTAGTCTTTTGTGTCATAGTTTCATGAATTACCATAATATTGACGTTCCTGTTTCATTGAAGTGGTCTCTTGTAAGAGAGACATTGAAATCCCCATTGCTCCAGCTTCGCTGTTTCTATAAAAATTGTATCCAACAACTATACTTAGTTCTTGACTTCTTGGACTCTTCCTAAAACTTGGCAACTTTATTGAAATTTCTTCCGGTTATGAATTTTGATATTTAAACTCAATTGTTTTATTTCTTTTGGTTGGATTACCAACATGTTTAAAATAGATATTGTGCCTTTTCCAGAACAGCAGCCATGTTTAATCGTTCATCCTCGAATGATTGAGCATCCTTATGTTTTCAGTATGATTTGAAGAAAATAAAAAACAAAACGCAAGTTTTTTCAATCGTGGTCACAATCTCTCTCTCTCTCTCTCTCTCTCTCTCTCTCTCTCTCTCTAGATAATTGTTGTATAACTTCTGTCAATATACAGGTAGGATCATACTCATGTTTTTGCAGTTGCATATGCTGCTTACAGGTAGGATCATACTCATGTTTTGCAATAAAACATGTTGTTTCTTCATTAGAATGTTCTTGTTTATAGATATGATTCATTGGAAACAGGGAAATGATTAATGAGGGAAAAAGAAAATCCATTCTGGTTAGTGGTGAAAGTGGTGCTGGTACAACTAAAACCACAAAAATGCTTATGCAATATCTTGCCTATATATGTTCCTCTCTTCTATCAGTATTGTACAATTATTACATAGAATGGTTTGATGGATGTTTTGATTGGTAGTTTGAACAATAGATGGCTTGGTGCATTGTATTTTTTTTTTCCTAATATGCCATTCTATGCAAGTATACCAAGTCAAATCATTTTTCTCAATTTCTATGTAAGTTCTTAGCTCATAAAACACATCTTTGAAGGGGTATATTGTATTTTTGTTATATAAGCTACTGTTCTTGATCAACTGAGTTATAAGTGGAGTGCCAGTGTGCTCCCACCTTTCTTGAAAAAAAAGAAGGGGCATATTGTATTTTCGTTATATAAGCTACTGTGGTTTTTCTTATTATGCAGCTTGTTTAGTATGGATGGAGATTTTACACCTGTGATTGAACTTTGAGCAAGGTTGCAAGTTGCCGCGGTGGTTTCATTGTATGTAGATAATCCAATTTGTGTTTCCACAGAAAATATGATTGCCAGATGGAGTGATTTTAAAAAAATATATTTTTGGTGTCCGAATTATGTTGTTTATGCTTTTTAGTTTTCATAATAGGAAGCAGCCTCAAATTGCAGTTGTGTTTCATTGAAGTCGGATTTGAAATAATGTGGTAGCAATTTGTAGCTCAATTCCTCAATACGAATGCTAAGAAAGTTACTTGCAATTTGGTTATCACTTTATTCAACTAATTATTTGAATTCATTTTAATATGCATCCAAATGCACATTACATAGGATTCATAACATCTGAAAAGAAAGGAGCTTAGCTAGTAATGCATCCTGAAGGATTTTATTGTGGAAACCCATTAGATCTATTTTTGGATGTTTGGATGTGTAATGTTTGAATTTCCAACTAAATTCATACATGGACTCTATCAATGCAAGTTGCTACATCTTGGTTTTGAAATTCCATTTGAACAGCAAAAAGTGGAAACAGCCTTTATCCTTTGTCAATATTATGCTGCTTGTTTTGGAAGCTTAATTGACAAACACCAGTTTGCATGTAACATATACCGCACTACTGGCTAACTTGGCACTTACAGTGGATGTAGAAGTTGTGCATTGGGTAATGGTCCTCTTCAATTTTGCCTAATGGTGGGCATTCCCTTCGATTTGACACCTGTTGTTGGTTTTTGTGTGGATGCTTAAATCATGATCCGATGGATTTAGGTTGTGATTTTTAAGAACTGGGCTTGACATTTTGGAATTCCTTACAGACAATGAATGCTTAAATCATGATCTAATGGAAATTTTTTGTGAATGTGGCAATTTTTTGTGAGAAGTTCATGTGAAGAGAGAAATTGGCATTTAACTTGTGATGGTTGGGTATTGATTTTCATGAAATTACATCAATGAAAGTTCACACTTGTTTAATGACCGTTTATTGCTTTCATTAGTAAACTCAGTTATCTTTCAAAAGGACTAAAAAATGGATTAACTTGTACTTTTCTGAACTAGGAATTATCTTTCTTACTGATGTTCACAGCTTCTGTGTTCTTTGAATTCTATAATGTGCTTAATCATGTAGCTTTATTCCTCTTGGGAGGCATGACATGCTTCTTATGTTATAAACATGAATTATTGTCATTTTTTTTTCTCTTCAGCACTGAATGTCAGATGGTTATGAATGTACTCTGGACAAGATTGACTGATACTGGCCAAAACTGCCGCCATGTTTATAAGGTATGGCTACTCTTTCGTGCCACTTTCCATGTCTTGCATGTCTATTTTTATCATTATCTTTTATCAGCAACCAAAATTTTCTTTTATGTGAAAAAAGAATGATCTCCATATTTATCAACCAAAATGTTAAGGGTTTGATGATTTTTGTAGAATCCTACATGATATCTCAGGTTTTGAATATGTTAAGCCTAATGGAAAGGATATGGAAATTAATGTGAGAAAGAAGGTTGAAACCATTTTGGCCCTCTCGAATACCAAGGATAAAATACAGGAAGTTCAATTCTCTGATACTGCATTGGAGAGGTGAATGACAATAAACAACCTATGGTATGGTGCCCCAATATTGCTCGTATGTTACTAGTATGTAGTAGATATTACTAGGTTAATTTATCAAAACAAAATTCATTTCTTTAGTTTAAAATTCATTCTGTTATTATTTAGCTAGATGATGAATGCCAATTGTGATTGATTATTGTTTAAGAATAGGACAATCAGTTTCCCATTTAAGAATTTTTATGTTGCCAAGCATAGATATAGTGTGTTTTTGGAGGCATAAAAATTCTCAAATTGTCCCAAGTTTGGATAATTCAAGGCTGGATAGATTAGAATGCTTTCGGTTACCTGATTTAAATGCACATGATAGTTCTGCGTTGTATCTGTCCTTTTCTCTCTGGTTACATTTTTTATATTTATTTCTAATGTCAAATATCCTCACATTATGTGGATACTTGACATGGGAATCAAATGCAAGATCAACGTATTTGGAGAGACATGGGGAGATGCTGCAGGAATTTCAGTGTGGGCATTTAAATGGGAACATGAAAGTATTATAATCTATCCAGTCTTGGATGGGTGACTGATTTAGTGAGTCAGTTAAAGATACTATTAGAGATTCTATTAGATGACTAAATCGCCGTTGCTTGTGGGGTGAGCAATAATGGTGCTTGTTTCATTATAATCTCTACTAGGAAGCTTTGTTGGGCTCACGTTATATTTCAACTAACTTGTCGAAGTAGCCGAGGAACATAGTGATGGATAAGAGTTGGATTCATTTGTCAAGGTATCTTAGTAACTTCTCCTTCTAGTTGTTGTGGCCCAATGGTTAAGATGCATTGTTTAATATGTCCTCCAATTGCATTAAATGATTTAGGGTAAGCAATGCATACGTAAGTGGAGCTAAGGAATTCCCTGTTATAAAACTATGAAAGGGTGTACTAAGGTATGTGTTTTTATTGACATTTTACCAGGATAATCTCCCTGTTCTTCCACTGCACTTCCCACCTGTTCCTGTAAACTCATTTTCTTTACAAATGAATGGACTTGAGGTGGGCATGCCCCTATAAGATTGCTATGTTTTACTATCCCTAGATGGATGATGCATTTATTCATGCTAGTTTGAAAGATTTGATATATATGCATGTGCATTTATGCACAAACATATCTGCTTTTGTGCATCAAAGAATGTGACTATAGAGTTAATTTGCATGGGATCTCACCTAACATGTGCCTTAGATAAGCAGAATTGGCATAATTAGCAGGGTGAGGAAAGGGAAATGGGCCATCCATGAGAGATTGGGAAAATTGAGGATCTAGGCTCTTTCTATCCCTGCCTTATTTTGTCTCTTACCTTTTGTCTGAGATACAGATTAGAGAAAGAGATGGAGCCCACCTTCTGTTTTCTCCAGCATGCAGTGAAGATGAGTGAAATCAATGCTAAACTGTCTCCATCTAAGAAGCTAAAGGACAGTAGCATATGGGTGGGGCAGGGAAATGGACGTCATGTGTGTTCACTACAACAAAAGCAGGATTAGCTGACGATGTATTTCGCTAATTAGTGGCGCTAATTAAAATGGTGGCGTCGGTTAGCACTCGGGTAAAGGTCATTTATTTACTTTTCCTTAGGCGAAGTTCTACTCATATTCTGAACTCGTGGCAGTAAGAGCAAACTTTATACTGCTTCCTAAATAGTTGGACTTCTAGGTGAGTCATTCATCTTTTTCTTGTCTTCTTGCCTTTTTGTTTGATTGAATTCGATATACATTGTAGCTGCCAAGTGGCTACCATGTGTGTGTGGGTGTGACCAGTTTTAAGTGCATTGCAAACAGGTAGGACAGAGACATGCCTATGATAACTATAAAACAGAAAATGTTTAAAGTTATTTCCCCTTCTTTCCTTCTTGTACTGATTGTGGATGTAGGAAGGGAAAAAAAATGAAGGTTCACGCATTCAAAAATGCAGCGTCTTCCCTCCTCAGTTACTTATATCCTTTTTCTTTTCATTTTTTGCTTTAAATGAAGGTTCTTGCATTCAAAAATGCAACATCTTTTCCTGCTTAGGTAACTCATCTCCTTTTGTTTTTTCTTTAAATGAAGGTTGGGGAGAACGACTATGGATCTATTCCTTCATATTCTTCAAAGCCATATGGAGAGTTTGTATTTCATATCTTAGAGTTTTGCCTCTGCTTCAGGCTGGTTATTTGGGTATTTTAATTTTTATCTGAGCCTGCTCTTTCTATATTTTCATTTGTACAGACTGCCTTCAACCCTGGAGATTGTCATCCTGGCCCATGCAGTGGGTAAAGTGATGGGTAAAGGTGGAGAAAACATAGGAAATATTCGTAGTTTGCTTTCCCAGACAGTTCTTCAAGATTCCGATTGTCCATACACAATTTCTCAACAATTTCTCAAGTTTTGCTAATCATAGTTTTCTTTCCCAAAAAGTTCTTCAAACTTTTTATTCCACTTGCTAATGTTCCTTGATACAAATCATGCAGTCCCTGTATTTCTATATGGAGCAGAAGATGAACAAGCAAGGACCCTTGATTCAATTAGTAGAATTGCTAGATAGGTGAGTATGTATGCACTCTCCTTGTCGCTGGTGGAGTATCATCCAAATGCTCCTTTTGGTTATGGCTTGTGTTTTTTGAACTTAGCAATGGATGGATTCACGAATGCAACTCAGGATTCCATAACTGCAAGGTTTGTCAGTTCATGAGTTGACTGTTTCTCCTCTTGTTGGCGAACTTGTGCTTTCTGAAAATATTATCTTTCTGAAACAAAACATTATTTACTTCGATCTTGCATCTAACTTCAAAATTTCTTTCTCTTTTTCTTGTTACTATTAGAAATTTCTATTCATACTTATCAAAGGAAGATAAAAATATTTTTTCAGAGATGATGAAGCTCTTTAATGTTGCATACCATTCCTAAATGGCACATGAAACATACCATTACATTCAGAGAAAATTCATGTGACATTCTGCTTGATGAATTGTAGTTCTTTCTTTCTTTGTTAAGTATTTTAATTGATGTGCTTGCCTTGTTTTGAGAAAATATAGGTAAATGTCAAGCGTAATCCATGCTCATGAACTATCCCATCCTTTCTTGTAAATGTTATGCCTAAATATTTAACAATTATATCTTCGTAGCTCTTGTTGCATTATAGTGGTTAGACTGCATATCACACATGCAAATTTGTTGTTACGCCTCACAAGTCGCATTAATTTGTTGACTGATAATATCTCGATCCTCAACTACCAAACCGGTGTAAATATTAGGCATCTTTCCCAAGGGAAAAGCTACATCCAGTACCAGATCAATGATGAGATACGCCCCAGGTTTTTTTTTTTTCTTCAAGTAGGATTGTTGGATGGATGGATCATCATGCATATGTAGGATGGATGGACTGTAGGAATACTATTACTTGGGCATTGAAAAGTGCTATCCTTCTTGGAAGCTATCTTAAATTTTGAATGTTTTGTAATTGTGTTCATAAAATAGGAGATTGTATATAGTCAAATTCCAAGAAAATTTGTATGGACATTTCATTGGCTAGGGAACAGGTCCATAGAACTGCCTTTATACAGGGAACCCTTTCCCATTGTTTTAATGGATCCTTCCTGTCATTTTTTCCATTTGTTACTTTTGTCCAATCTTTTTATTTTATTTTTCGTTCGATAGAGAAAAAATTCTTAGGACCAGTAACAAATGTACACAGAGATACCAAGAGAAATTATACAATGCATAGGCTGAATATTTGTATGGTACTATTTGGCTTTCAGTTTTTACAGGTGCAACCCATGGTCCACTCTACAGATGGCCTGCACTAATAATCTCCCAAATGGAACAATCCTAACGCTTCAATAGGTGGCCCAACAAATAAATAGTTAAGAAGGAAATCTCCTAGAGTTTCAGCCTCCAGAAGCTCTCTTTCTAGTAAAGTTGCAGTTTTTCTCAATTGGGTCTTTTTTCATTTTGATTTTTATGAATTGGGTTTCCTTTTCTACTGGTTTTACTGTAGGTTCTTTCCTTTTTCTATAAAAGAACCCATTTCTGTCTTTCGGCTTGTTTTCTGTTTTCTTTTTTTTTTATTTTCTTTTTTGATATTGGAAGTAAATGGAAAGTGGGTCTTTTTTAATGTAGATTTTTTTCTATTTTTTAAGAGAATTTTGGAGCTTTTGTTAATATTGTCCGTAATCTGTTGTAGGAAGTGAATTAGGATTGTTCGTCATGGAACAATGAAATTGGGTTTGTATTATTATAGAATTATGAAAATGCAGAGTTAGGTGCATGTCGATTTGGGAATGCAGTGGACTTTTTCTTCAGTAAAATAAGATTGCTCTGTTTTCTTTCCGAAAATAGTAGAGTTGTGTTTCCACTCTACTATTTAAATATCTTTTTAGCTGTATGTGAAATCTGTCTTATACTCTTATAAGGTTTAACAATCGGTTTTAGTGTATCATATCGTTACAGGGTCGTATTGCTCTGTTTTAGGACTGTATCAGGCCGATACCAGTTTGAATTGGGTGATATATACAAGTTTTGGACAATACTTTAAACTTTCTTATAGTAGTATGTTGTATTGGGTGATATATATATAAGTTTGGATGCAAGGTCTATCCAAGTCAGCCTGCAAAGTAAGACCTAGACCTAAGTCTGTTTTCCCTTCCACTTCTTTATTTCTTTCATCGGTATGGCATTTTGGAGTTAATCTATGTGCATATGGAAAATCAGGGATGGTATTCAGATAAACTTTCATATCTAAAAGGAAAAGTGCCTTCCTGGATAGGAATTCCAACATCAGTTGCCCTGCCCTTTGGAGTTTTTAAGAAGGTTTTGTTAGATGATTCAAAACAGGTTTGTCTCATCTCATGTCACTTAAGTGTATCCAACATCAATAGAATGCTAATTCTAACATATCCACCTTTGAAACCTTTCCAAAATTATCAGAAATGACATAGAAGATTATCAAGCAAATGCTAGTGTGTATGTCTAGATGAGGACTTCACTTGGTGAGGCATGTGTATGCCTAGATGAGGGCTTCACTTGGTGAGGCATGTGTATTCCTAGATGAGGGCTTCACTTGGTGAGGCATGCATTTCGTTCTCATGTTTTGATTTTTGAAGCTTTTTTTCATTTTATTGTTGGAATTGTGTAAAAGACAGTTGATTGATGTGGTATGTTTTTGTCACGATAGAAAATTTTCGCACTATGGAATACTCTGTTAAGCCCCATCTTTTATTTATTTGTTTGTTTTTTCTTTTTATTTTTTTGAGAGATAGTTAAACCTGTAATTGTGTTGTGTGACATTTTCCTTCTCTTCATAATTGTAATAAATTTCTTTTATTATGTAGTAATATAAATCTTGTTTAATATTCAGTTTTATTTGTATTGCATCATTTTTATGTTTCAAATATTTAAAAAATACAGGTTTTGATTGAATATATAATAATAACAATTACTGGCATGCTAGGGCCTCCCAAATCCATACAAAGGCTTTTAGTGGCGCTTGCGTAGAAATCTTACGGCGCTTTTTCGCGAGAAAAAGTGTTCACAAACACCTTTTAGCGGCGTTGTGATTGATTTTTAGTGGTGCTTATTTGCGTCGAAAAAACCTACAATCGGCGGCGCTCAGAAAAGCACCACGAAAAGTTACCTAGTGCCGCTAATACTTTTAGCGACATACCCATTTATCGTCGCTTGCTTAGCGCCGCTGATAGAATGAGCGGCGCTTTTAGGGAGTTATGCCGATGATTTTAAGCGCCGCTAAAAGTCCCATTTGTTGTAGTGCCTTTGACCTTGTAATCCATTGATTCGTATAATATAGTGGGTCACACCATCATGGTAAGCCAACCTCTAGAGCATTGTATCAGTCCATGTACTTAATTATTCAATGAATTAAACCAATTTGTTTAGTCTTTGACTTCATATGAACTTTTCCTATGTTGAAATATCAATCCAATGACCGTGTCGTGAGACTCTTCACTTCTAGTAACCCATGTGCATTTTAAGACACTTTGAACTACATGTATATTTAACCATTTACAATTTCTTCCGACAACATACCTAATAACCCTTAGATTTACCTTTTTTTATAATACACTTGACTATCATACCACTCAATCATGTATAATAACCTCATTATTGATTTTGACTAATAACAACACCAAAATTGTCGTTTAAGAATGGTTTAAAACCGTTCCTAAATGCTTTAGGAACGGTTTAAAACCGTTGCTAAATTTGGTGTCGCAAAAAAATAGGAAAACTGTTTTGGGTATCATTTCAAATTTTAGAGATGGAATTTTAGGAACGGTTTTAAACCATTCTAGTGCCCACAGTCACATTTTAGGAAGAAATTTTTAAAATGATTTTAAACCCTGATTAATGGTGCCAACGGTCAGATTTTAGGATGAATTCTAAGAACAATTTTAAACCCTGATAAACACACGGAATTTAGGGTCAAGGGAAATAAATTAATAGAAGT
This sequence comes from Magnolia kwangsiensis, assembly GCA_037074715.1. Taxonomy (NCBI): domain Eukaryota; kingdom Viridiplantae; phylum Streptophyta; class Magnoliopsida; order Magnoliales; family Magnoliaceae; genus Magnolia; species Magnolia kwangsiensis. The sequence continues at coordinate 47,786,507 of CM073583.1, forward strand.
TTATTGCATTCCATCAAAATAGAAATTAATCCAAAAAAAAATATAAGAAAATAATGTGCTTGAAGATGTTTCATTGCAAAATTAAATTTACAAAATAAGCTACAGTAAAGGCTAGCAGTTTAAACTATAGCTTTGCAGAGATGGCGTGTGAAGCTCCCTCCTCAAAGCATTGATCAGCATTTCCTAGACCCATAGGAATAAGGCGCTTCCCATCTACGAATATAAATAAATAAAAAATAAAAATACTTAGCATTGTTTCATGAAAATGAGAGGAGAGGAATAAGACATGCAAAACCATCAATCTATGTGCATGAGAAAGGTTTCCAAGAGAGTTCCTACCCTTCCCATGTCACGAAAAATTACTACACACTGTAAGGATAAGGAGATGCTTTGAAGTGATATGTCTGACTCCAAATGTACGAACCATTGAATAACCTATGCCCCAACTTGTAAGTGTACCTGCACCAATATCAGGTTATAAAAAAAGATTTTGCGGCAAGGCATAAACAAAGGTTTCCTGACAAGCAACTTCAATTTGAATGCCCTACCATAAAAGACCTCCTAAAGCCCAGTGTAATGTTTCTTAATGTTTATTTATCATCCAACCTATGAATAAGATCATATAAATCTAGATGAAGGAAAACATACAAGTATCATCTTAGCTCATTAAAGTTCAATCACCACTGTTTCCTATTGTATGATACACTTAAGAAATGGATTTGCTTCATTTTTTTTTTTGTATAAACTTGCCCAAAACATGGCCAAATGTATGGACAGTGTGCGTATATAATATATGCATCAAAGTGGGTCCCGTGGTGAGGGCCACACCTTCTTAGGTAAGGATGGGGCCACATCTAATCCCTAACCAAACCAAACATGACTACAAAACTTTGTAAAAAAATCAGCATTGACTATGGCTATTGAATTCAATTTGACCGACTCACCATGAAGAATTTGAAGAGAACTAGGAACTAAATACTATTACATCAACATTCTTTATATCATCTCCTTAGACCATATCAGGTAATTACTGTCATTTCTCTTAGATAAATTTGCACATATGCACACATGCATTTGTATTATTTCCAATAAAAGAAATTCTTTTGTTTCTTCCAAGCATCAATAATAAAGCATATCCAATAAAAAACATGTGTCAAGGTAATGCAAGCCAACCAATAGAGTAAATCGGTTAAAGTGTTAAATTCAAATCAAAGACAGACAACAAACAGATTTCGACTCTAGCAAGATACAAAAAGATGCCAAAGGTAACTAAGTGAAAAAGAAAAGTCTCCCCCACTAATGATCAAGATTGAAGAATGGGAGCATGCTACGAAGGACTAGAAACACAAACACACATCTAGGACTCCTTAGTACCCAAGCCAATTAACCCTGCTTGATATGACATATAGGATTATGATGCAAAATGCACATCAGGCATAGTAAGCTTGAAATGTTTCCCGAGACATTGTTGTTGGTCTGTTAAAGACAAAAAAAGAAAACTCACTATTATGGAAGATAAAGCAATTTGGGAGCTCAAACCATTTGATTTGAAGCTCATCTTTTGCATATCATGGGAGTACACTAAAGCGAGATTTCTTTGTTGCATCAAATGAGAAGATTAGCTTCCCACCCTTTCACCATTTCCTGAAAATAGGAGTAAAGAAAGCAAAGAATTCTAGTTAATGTAATGGAACTAGCTTCACAACTATTGATTGCCCCAAACATTAACAAAAGGCACACCTGTGCATCATGTTTATCAAAATATCCCAAATATCACAAATCATATAAGGTTCCAAACAATTTAGAATTGATCAATCGCTGTGAAATTCCAAGTTATTTACCCAAGGCGCACACGATCCATATAGAGCAAATGTCTTGAATGTCTATTGATATTTGACATTTGATAGTGGTGGTGCAACTAAAATGAATTTAGTAACATTTCATATTTTTAATTCATGTCCATTTAGTTTGCTTTGGGTACCACCAATGGTTACAAAATCAAATGCAACAGTCTAAGGTACTTGAATCTAAGGCCACCACCTAATTGATTTCCATACAATGGATCAATTCAAATTAATGAAGAAAGAGAGAGAGAGAGAGAGAGAGAGAGAGAGAGAGAGAGAGAGAGAGAGAGAGAGAGAGAGAGAGAAGAAAAAGTCAATGAATTGTCAACCCAATCATTTAATGAAGTTTGAAGTAATTTCTGGAAGAAAAATCTTGACTCATGAGGTCCTACTTTTACCAATACAAACCACATGAACCATGTTCCCAAAGGACAAGTAGCATTGTAATGACAACACATAGGAAGATGCACTCAGATACCAAAAACAGGAGTACATAAAATTTAGATTTTCCTGTGAGATTATAAAATAATGATATTCAATTATTGGCATCAAATGCATTTGAATTTGAACTACAATTCCCTTTAAGTTTATAGTCCATCAAAGATGTAAATTCCAACTGAATTTCAATTAGAAGTTTGGGACCATCCTATAATGTGTGGCTTACATATGAAGATGAAGATGTAATGTGATGCACTTATTTATAATAAAAAACGTGTAACTGGTAACTTTTATGAGTAATGACAAGTCATAAAGCACTGACTTATTTGTATTTGAAATGTCGAGTTCTACAATGTGAGCTATTGTAATGGTAGTAAAATGCTCAAATATGCATGGTTAGAAGCATTCATCTGATATCCAATTGGGTGCAACGGAAGAAGAAATTAGCCTGCTCTATACTGTCCAAAACCAGCATTGCATGGAATCTCCCTTTGAAATCCGGATTCATAGTTGACACATGTCAGATTAATCAGACATTGCATCTGACATTTTGACCATATGTGAAAAATGATGACAGGCATCAATATGTCAAACTAGAGAACCAATCATTTCAATACTTTCTATGACTCATCACTTCAAAGCATTATATTCAAACCTCATGTTCATACAAACAAAGCTTGATGATTCATTGGTCAAGGACTGGAGCTAGGCTATAGTTCTTTGTTTTTTTACCACAATCCAACCAATGTGGAACAATTCCATCCTCAATATATACAAGACTTAAAACTCTAAAAAGAGGACACAGCATAAGAGACAATAAAAAAAGACAGTTTTTATCATATGCCATGTTATGGCCCATATGTTCTGCGAAACGATGTCCCATATAACCTAGCCAGTCGAATAACTATCTTAAAAAATTTCCCTTATATCATATGCATGCAGTGATGACACAAAGCTTTAGAGGCACACCTCTATTTCATCTACCCAACTCTAGTTACATTGAATTAAAACTAGGCAACCTATTCATATTGTACATTTGTCAATAACGACTGATCACCTCAGGTAAGATGTACTTCAATTGTGCTAAATGACGATATATGAAAACCTCCTAAACAATTTTATTATTATTATTTTATTTTTTTTAAGAATGAGGGAAGGTGATTTATACATGATGCTTGGCCAATCAACTGGCCAGATATGGAGACTGCCTTCTAGCAATGCAAAACCATTTATCTGGTGATTCCAAATAACAGAACAGTAATGCTAAAAAACTTCCTCCATTGAACAATTATAATTGTACAGTTGGTAGCCTGCAGGATGATGATTTTGACAACATTCTGCATTTAAGAGGTAAGAAAGAGGCTTAAGACATGACCCACCCATGATGGGGCCCAATAGGTGAACCAATAACTTTATAGCATACATAACATTACTAAGGAAGAACCAAATGATAACACAATCAATTCTGAATAACCTGTTTTTTCAGTGCCTATTTTTTTAAGTTAGCTCTAACAATATCTCATTTTGATCATTTCCACTCATGGAAATTCACAAGCACCTGACATATCCAGACAACAGTTGTAAGAAATCAACATACTATAGAGTTAAGAAGCACAAAAGAACACGATACCAAATATATAGCAGCAGCAATTTCAAAAAAAAGAAAAGAAAAAAGGAATTTCTATTGAGAATGAGATGGGTGATTGATTTTGAACATTTCAAAAACTGAAAGCTAGAAATATCTGCAAAACCAAAACAAAATAAAAATTAAAATAAAGACATGAGAAGGCATGCACATATCTAGGAATCAGATGGATGGCAAAAGCAAGTTGTGATAATAAAAGAAATCAAGTTATGACTACTCTCCAAAATGTCTGAGAAACCCATCAAATATCCAAAAGCCCATAACTTTAAGAAAATAAAAATAAAAATAAACTAAAACCTAAAATCCCATGTACAAAACATTTAAGAATCAAAAGAAAAGGATGGCCACTAGAAGACAAAATAAAAGTAAACACAAAACACAACAAAAATTTTCATAGAAAACCCAAAACCAACAAATTTAAGAATCTTAGAGAAAAATAACTTTTCATATGAAAAACCAATAAAAAATCCAAAGGCATAACCTCAAGAAAGGTTGTGGGCAAGCACTCAGGAACAAAAGAGCCCCATTCTATGATTTGCCTACTACCTATTTACACAAAAAAAAAAAAAAAAAAAAAAACACCAGCGCAACTGATTAAAAGAGGGCCAACAAGAAAGAAGATAGTGTGCTCAAGTTCATTAGACATAGTGTGCTCAAGTTCATTAGACCTTAATTTTTTTTTGAATGTAGATGTCATTGAAATTTTTATTTTTACATGAATTTAGATGTCATTGAAATTTTTATTTTTACATGAATTTAGATGTCATTGAAATTTTTTGGCCGACATATGACACATACAATTTCTGAGTGCATTTGTATCAGCTTGTCTTCTTCTTCTTTTTTTTCTTTTTTCTTTTTTGAATTTTTATCGGTAGAATCATGTGATATAGAAGAAGAAACTAAACTGTGTTCCCTTCTCAAGTGAATTGCGAAAGATGAGACTTTAAACTGAATCTTCATACAGGGCTGCATAAAGACATAGAACACAAACCATTAGCAAAAAATCTAAATTTCTCTTTCTTTTCAGAAAACTTATGTACTACCTAAACAATTTTAATGATTTTCTTTTACCTGTCAATATTGCCTTTACAAACTGATATTTGGTGCCAAAAACATAATATCATAAAATTGAATCCTACTCCCACTTATAATCCATTTTTTAACATTGTAATTAATAATATGATATATCAAGATTGAATCCTACTCCCACTTATAAATATCATAAAACCAATAAGATAATTCACTAGTCATGAGATCACTCAGAGCTTGGAAAGGTCAACCAATAAATACTACTTAATAGTTTTGGAAGTGCAAAACCCTATCCTGGCAACATACAGTTGCAAAAGTATAATTTTGAATTCTACTTTCCTACACATGCCAATGTGCCTCGTGGAAGTGAGATCTGAAATGTACAATGTAAGGAAATTGCTCAATCCACACATGTAATCAATTAGCTATAGAAATCATAAAAAATGGTGGGAAAAAATCTCATTAATCTGAAACATGATCTCAATACAATGTATAAAACTCAACAAAGAAAAGCTAATTGTGAAGGACAAAAACCAACCAACAATAAAGTAAGCTCAAATAGCTAACCAAAAAAGAAAAGGAAAACACTTAAGAAGCCATCCCATGGTTAGCATGTGGTATCCTACTAATGTGTACATGAAGCAGTCAACTTGAAACAAAGAATCTATTACCTCACCCGTTGCTACCTTAAAGTGAATATAAATGGCAGACGCTTCCACGCCCTTGGAAACAGAAGTTCTGCTACCACCATTGCCATGAATTGCTGCCTGAACCTGAAAAAGAAAATAAAAAGGAGCTTATGACAAAGTGATTCTTCAAGTACTCTTTCATACAATCAACTCTTTCATAATTTGGTTGTTATTATTGTTAGGTAAATACCTGAAGTTGTTGGAATTTGACCAAGAAAATGTTGGATTCAGCATATTGTGGGTTGCTTTTAGCATACCTAAGCTACTAATACAAAAAGATTGAAGAGCACCCTACAAATAGATAGATCCACCAGCCACATAACAGCTACTAACACATCCATCAGCCATGCTCCAATCACCCCTTCAACCATATGATAACTACTAATACAAAAAGGTTATACCAAAATAAGAATTTCAACCACTCGTATCAGTCTTATTCATGAATAAAGATCCAAAAGGATTATACCTTGGAATATTTAAGAGGTGAGTTGTGGCACACTTACACAAGATCCGTGCCATGCATTAAGCGGATCCTAAAATCTGAACTAATCTCATCACTAGGAGAGGAAGTTCTAAGATTTTTAGGCAATCTTGCTAGTCTCATTGCCTCAAAGCATTAGTTTATTTTTCTTCTGCTTCTTTTTTAATTCATCAGGGTGTTTTTTGGAGTTATAAAAGGTTATAAATATTTTCCTAGTTTAGTTGATTGGAATCCATTGCAGAGTTGATTCTGAATTCTCAATCAAATGTGATTTTTTTTCTTTGATAACTAAGAATTAAATAAATAAATAAAAACTCAAATGGAAAAAAGTTTGGAATCTGACAGCCCCAACTCATAGAGATCTCATGGCAACTAGTAGCCAAATAAGCTAAAATGTCCAAATTATGATAGATGGATAAAAAACTGAGAATTATGCAGACGACCATTTAATGGCCTGTTAAAGAAAATGTTATCTAGTGATTTGACTACTTCAAACTGGTGTTCACTAGCCAAAGGTTAGGATGTTGCACCACTCTGATTCTTGGATGATGATCAATCTAATTGGGATAGTTTAATTTAAGGCGTGCCAATGGCCACAAGTCAAGCTTTAATATAGACATCGACCCATTCTGGGGACACAAATTCAGGGTCAGTGTAGGACTAGGGCCCTTTGATACAAGCTAAAAGAATTATTATTCCAGGAGCACCCATTTGACAATGAACTACATATTGTTGAAGATAGAATCTTGTTGTCAAGAAACAACTCCTGAAAGACTCAAGTGATATCACGTAAGAAACAACTCATAAAAGACGGAATTGAGATCTCATGAGGCCCAGTTGAAAAGAAGCTCAAAGTTGAGATTGTGACTTAAGTACGTTGACTTGATGCTCAGAAGGACCCACCTATAGACCTATGTTGTGTTGTACGTCGAGGAGTAAGCTTAGGGCTAGATCATGCTCTAATGATCTAGCTACAAATACTCATCATTGGGTGGCAAATGGGACCCACCTAAAGATCTGCTCCAGAGAACACTTCAGATTAAAGGCCATAACATGATAAAGACGTGCAAAGTTTGATCTGATGAGCGTTCCAGGAAGAAACATCTCTCATGAGCATTTTATCAAACAATATGTGTCATCATTAACCTAACAACATTTTACATACATATCAATCAAAGAGGTCCCAACATACCGATCAAACATGAGTTATCAAGTACATTAAAGAAAAAAGTCATAAAGGTGAGGAACTCAATCTAGCAAATGTAAATGTGTCTATGAAATCAACTAATTTAGATCAAGAAATGATAGAACAAACTATCATAAAACTAAAAAGAAAAAACTAAAGGAAAAATATACTCCAAAAAATCCACATGGAAGAAGCATTAACTAATAATTCCAAATCTATACCATTTTATAACTAAATATATATATATATATATATATATATATATATATATATATATATATATATATATATACTCCCAAAAATCCACATCAAGAAAATGCTACAAGTCTCAAACTCTAAGGGCCTGTTTGGATGCCTATAACGTTTTTAAAATGTAAGTAAGTCATAGGTGACTTTGTTACAGTTGGCATTTGGGGGAGGAAAGTCATAGGTGATTTTCTCTCAACCTGTAACTAAGTTCCAGGAGAAAGAGCCGAAAATCTTATAGGCCCTGGAGTTATTTTTCAAGTTACTTGTAACTAAGTTACAGGGAACGGTTGAAAATTTTGAAATGAAAATAGTTGGGAAGAATCGCACCTGCATCCATTTCCCTCTCTTAAGTCTCCTTCTCCCTCTCCCATTGAGCTTCCGCAAGGTACGAACCCCTTTTCTCTCTTTTGCGTTTTTCTTTCTTTCCTTTTTTTTTTTCTTCTTCTGCATTGACGGAGGCAGTTTCGTGAGGTGGTGTGGATAACACGGATGATCTGTGGGGCCCACAATATTGTATTTTTTTATCCATGTCGTCCATCCATTCTTTTGGATCATTTTAGTCTTGATTCCAAAAATGGGGAATATCTAAATCTCAGGTGGACCACACCACTGAAAACAATGATGATTAAAAGTCCACCATTAGAAAACTACTAGGGCCTACTGTAATGTTTGTTTCACATCCAAGCTGTTGATTAGGTCATAAAAACCTGGATGAAGGGAACAAAACAAATATCAGTTTGATTGAAAACATTGGTGGCTCACTGAAAGTTTTTAATGGTGGGTGTTCAATCAACATTGTTTCCAGTGATGTGGTCCACTCAAAATTTTAATGTATCTTATTTTTGGGTTGATGACTTAAAATTTTCTAGAATAATGGATAGATGGTATGGATGAAACAAATACATCATAGTGGGCCCACATAACACGTCACATAGCCTTCATGACTTCTGTTGTTGTTTTTATTTATTTGGCATTGATCCGAAGATGGGTCTATTGATATTGTTGTAATGAATTTCTTTTTCATGTTATTCTTTTCTTTTTCTTTTTAAAAATGAGGATCTATTTTTCAATTTCCATTTGTGGGTTTTGATGATAGGATTGCTGTTATTTGTTATTTATTTTTTACTTTCTTTCCCTTAAAGCATTGTAAACATATCTTGTGAAGAAAATAAAAATTTTTACTTGGATATGTTACCTCAAGTTTTTTGCCTACATCACTAGCATTTTGAAAACATGGGCCCACTTTTATGGCCCTCCTGTTGATTAGTTTAGCCTAAGAATCGGCCAAACTATTCATTTACATGGGCTTAATAAAATAGAATAATTTTATCTAGATCTTTTTTATGTGTTAATCTGGTTTTTCAACGATTCTCTATTTCAACTCTATCTAGTGTGAATATTCATCTTATTACCTGTAACAAAGTTACATGTTATCCAAATACAAAAACAAAGTTACTTGTAAGTAAGTTACAACTTACATCCAAACAGGATTACCTATAACTTACTTACACCTGTAAGTTACATGTAACTTTCTTACAACTTAAAAAAGTTACAGGCATCCAAACAGGCCTTAAATACTATAAAAGCAAGAACATTTCTTGCCAACCCAAATCAGCATCTACAGCTTCACATAGACAAAATCATGCCAAGATAATAAAAAAACACTTATTAGAAAAATGGAAATAGAGGGGTTTTGAAGAAGATCACCTCTCTTGCTCATTCATACCCCGAATCTAAGCTTTGGTGACTTCTCGTTGACGTTCAAGCTCCGAGTTGCGAACTTGACCCCAATCGTCGACTTGAACTCATTCCTGGTGAACCTCGAGAGCGGGTTTGACTTCCCAACTCCTGAATCACCGATTACAATGATAAAAAGGCAGGAAAGATGGTGGAATTACAAAAATACCTTGGCAGAGCTTCCATGGACCTCCGGAAAGATGACATTGTTGAGGTCATTAATGCCATTACAGAACTCGATGGCCACAATTCTTCACCCTAGCGGCTGCAAGAAGATTAGCATAAGGCCTAGAGCAATGACCACTATGACCACTGCTGGAGTAGCAGCTTGGCCCTGATCTGCAGCAGCTGGCGCATTCATCACTTTTGCTAGAGGCTCCACACCTGTTACATTGAACGAGAGGGAGATCGAGAGAGGGATGGAGAGTAAGAGGCAGATCGAGAGAGAGGATTGAGATCGGGAGAGGGATATCGAGAGAGAGGGTTGAGATCAGAAGAGAGAGGGAGACGAAGATGGAGACGGAGATGTGATGGAGATGCATTGTAGGGATTTTGGCGTAAGCGTGTGTTTAAAACCCATCGGTAGTCTATGGCAGATAGAGCAATGTACCTCTTGGGCCCTGTGGGGTTCACTCAGAGTTTTTTAATCGAATCCATTCCGTCCATGTGTTTCAAAATAAAATAATAAAACAAGATAATAAGAAATAAGAAGATCAAACACTAATTAGGACACACCAACAAAACAGTAGACACATAACACAATGACTCTGGTACGGTTGATTACCATGTCAAATCAGGAATGACTTAGAGCTATTTCTGAACCAAATTCTCAACCGTACTAGATTGACGATTTTGGCATAGTGATACATGACTTTCCCAAAATGTACACGGTACATTCTCTTCTCCATTCATACATACACTTATTTAACTGTTCATTTCTCCATCACATTACCTACATCAATCTATCCATACACCATTGTTGGTGCACTGATTTGTGCATCTTGTTTATCAATCACATGGGTCTATGTGTATAGATGTTGGGATCCCAGGCTGGACTTAAGGGCCACTTTACTCCATGGGTTGTCTCTTTCGAGGACTTTTGCATTATGATTGATTGATGTTTGACCAAAGTCACCACTAGTTAATTTCCTCGTCTCTATAATCAGCTAGACCCTATAGAAATCTTAGGGTAGGGATACAAAGATTTCCAACCCTAAGATGTCTCTTTGATTCTACGATCAGAGTTCTAAGTAAGGGACCATGGTTAAAGAGATGGTAGGTGTTAGGCATCCACTTTGCTCGTATAGATGTGTACGATCTCTACTTCACATGATCTGATTGTTCTTGAGAGTTAGGATTCAATTATCATATATGAATGTATGCAATGTTGGTGACAAAATATGAAGTAATTGTCGAGTTTTTTATTGGGTGGGATCTAATTAAATTAGCAAGTCTGACAGCATACTTTTGAGCCAATTTGGTGTAAAGTGTGTTAGATGATGAGGTGAACATTGCATTATGCAAATGCTATGGCTAAATGAAACTTAATTGAAGATCGAACAGTTGGATGGGCGATAGTGTCACAAAGGTTGGGATAAGAGGGTTAGATCGAGACCTGGATGGCTAAGGTGTTTTTGGATTTGACTAGACTTAGTTGTACCTAGCAGGACTCTTTCTTATAACTCTTTACTCTCCTTGGTGGAGGGATGAAATGGCTAAACTAAGGGCTTAAAGGGTGACCGAAAAGGCTTGAAATGATAGTGGATTATTCCTAAATGCTTGAAATGTAAAGGGAATTGGGGAATTTATAGCCCTTTAACGTAGTTTTCTGGTAATTCCTGCAAATTGCCTGAGGTTAAAAAGGGTTTAAATGGCTCGAATTTGAGATTGTACATATGGAAAGATCTCATATATTGGTTTGGATGGCATAAGGTGTAATTTTGGCTCAAGGGAGGGGCCTCGGAGTAACTTTCAGATTTTGCACATACATGAAATAGTCAGGGAGGACAGCAGCACACAAGTGAGCAGCAACCATAAAAAGTAACTTTCTTTGTGTTCCAGCTTTAGAAGAAGGTTCCTCATCTACACGTTAACAACTTTGTCTCTCTGAAGGTGCCTTGTTGTCTCCCCTCTTTTCTGAATTGGGCTTTAGAATGGGATTAGGCCAAAATGGATTATGGGCTTGGTTTGATAAGGTGACTTGACTGGGTAGGTTATGCGGGCTAATTAGGTGAGTTGACTCAATGGATTAACTCTGTACGCTAGGTTTTTCCTAGGGTTTGGGTTTGAGACTAGGTTTAGGATCAGTTTTCAAGGATTTTAGGGTTTGGACTAGGGTTCAAATAAGGGTTTGGGGTTTGGATTAGAGTTAAGAGTATGGATTGAGGTTCAGATTAAGGTTAAGGGTATGGATCAAGGTTTGAATTAGGGTTAAGGGTATGGATCAGGGTTCAAATTAGGGTTCTGTATATGGATCAAGGTTTGGATTAGGGTTATGGGTATGGATTAGAGTCTTTATTCAATCTTCATCAAGCTTATCGCTCGATATGGGGTGTCTACAAATCCTCTTTAGCAGAGGTTGTGCAACTGAATGCCAAAGTGAGTGGACACCCCACCCTCTGTAGTAAGATTAAATTACAGTATGGAATCGTTGCTTTCCTTTGTATTTGAGTCAGTTGATTGTTCGAAAGTAGATGATTTTCACATGCCATGGGAGTTTAGAGAAAATGTTATGATTGTCCATGCACTTTTTGCAGCTTTATAGGTAACCAATCACAACCTTGCTTGATCATGATCGGTACTACATCGAAAGAACCCAGTAGAGTGGAGTCCATGCACTTTCTACGACCTTACGATATTATCTAGAACTGGAATGTTTGTTGCTTCCCAGATCACCCCAAGAGTACTTGTTTCATTTAATTATCAAAGTGGTTAGCTTACCTTACGCTTTTTGCAGTCTCACGGGGATATCATTATGCAAATTTTCACTCACTCAAGGTATGCAAATATCCAGGACTTGGCATGTATAGGTGATCCTTTTTCATGCAGTTTGTTGATTTTGATGCTTGGATTACAATTTGATTGTTCCAACTTTTCGAATGGTTTCTTCTGACTTGGACTTGGCCTATCATCCATTCATAGCATTAACATTTCGTACAATTATTCTATCACTGTGTTTAGACCGACCGTACGCTATGTACATGAGGATCCAATAGTTCGGGGAAACCAAAAGTCATCAGATCTTATTTTCTTTTGTGCTAGCCTCACCCAGAGATATAGAAGATCTCTTAATACTGTAGAAGCCTAGCACTTTTTTTGAAGTTTTCTTATAAAATTCACCCCACATTGAGGAGTGATACACCTTGGGGGGTTTTTTTTTTAATTACAAAATGATTTTGAAATATGTTTATCTTACTAGTCATCTCCACTGGGGATGCTTATGGGACTTTGTTCACAACCCCAAGTGTAGGGGTTATGATGTAGTAATAATCTCGGTGAGACCAAGGTTTAATCCACAGGGACTAATCTCATGTGTATTCTGAAAACAACTAGAAGTGAACTAGAAGAAGATGTGAATCTAAATCTGAAATTAAAAGGAGTAATTGTGAAGTGTTTAATTAGAAACTTAAGAATTCAAAGGTGAGAACTAGGGTTTCTAAGGATCTACTTGCAGTGATCAGGGAGCCCTCTTACTGGATTCAAATAATAAAATTAGAATTTGTTTCGACAAAGAAACAAAAGCATCTAATTTGGGAAGATTATTATATTTAAGGACAACGAGAAGATTTCATACAACAATCATGGCTTTATTGATTTTAAGTATATTTACATCCCTTCTAGATCTCTTGATTCTAAGATAGAATATTGTGAAATAATCAATATTATAATTGACAAAGCTCATATGTTAAATCTTGAATTTGGCAGCATTTCGACTATGGCTTTAGTCATCTCCTATAACTTAGGAGGAATATCGAACTTTAATCAACTAATCACTCTTTTGAACTTGTCCGTTCTTTAAAAGAGAAGACTTAAAGCAATGAAGATTGATATTGGATGCCTCTCGCAATCCCGACTGCATTTTCACCACTTTTAGTTTTGGCCACATCGTGTCTAAGTTGCGTGACCAGCGTAACTGATTTACACATTGTGCGGTCAGTGCAACCTACTGCCTAAGTAGCGCGACCCACATGGCATCTCTGCTGTGTTGCGCGATTAGCGCAACCAAGTATTTTAGTTTTGTGATCCGTACAACTGGGATTTTCCTTCTGCGGCTGACCTTCAGTCTTTCTTCAGAGCTCCGCTCTTCTCTAAAAAAATTTTAATCTCCAAATGAGGAGGGGAGTGGGGTATTTATAGGCCCCCACACGTGTCAACCTTCGGTCTTTGTGCCATGGGTCCCACTTCATACCAAATCTAACCATTCATCTTGATTAACTTCTGTTCTTGATTGCTCTACCCTCATAATGATAATTTGGCCGTGCGACCCGCGCAACAATCTTTGATGCACGGTCCGCGCAAGGGTAAAACAATCTTTGTCATTCGTGCAACACCATAATCTTGCTGCACGAGCCTTGAGACCTTTATAGATAGTTACGCTAGCCATGCAATAGCTTATCTGGCTGCGTGATTAGCGCAACATAAATGTTTCCTTCACTCTGTCTGTTCTTTTCTAACTTTGAATCTTTCTTCATGATTCATGATTTTTTATGCTCCAACAGATGTCCCCTTGATCCGTTCTTTTATTCCTTTGAATCTAAGAATACGGATCAATCTTCAAGAAAAACATTCAGGTTTCCTTAAGGTCGTTGCGTGACTCACGCAACGGCCACCCGAGTTTGGTACTCGACCTCATCCTCTATAAATAGTCCAACACTCATCATTTTCTTCTTTCCTCTTCTCAGTGGCGAAAGCTCTGTCTCCGCATTTTCTTCCCACGTAACTAATAGCTGTCGTGCGACCCTCGTAACAAAATTTCATTCACGAAAGGCCTTGAACTGTTGCACTATCTGCGTAATCCAAAAATCGTTGCGCAATCCGTGCAACTGAATCCTGTACTCTGAAGTCTTTTGGACCGTTACGCCGCCTGCGCAAGCAACACTTTTCCAGTTTTCCTGACTTAGCTAGATTTTAGTTTTTCTTAATCATGGCTCATACAAAAAGGACCTTCATTGCTGTAAACCCCCCTTCTGATCATCCTTCTCATCAAGAGCTGCCGAAAACCGACCCTTTTCAAGCCGCTGGCCCTCCAACAACAGAATCTCCTGCCTCTCCAGATCAACCTTCACGTAAACGTTTTAAGACAACCCCCAGACGTCCTACCTATATAAGAGAACCCGTACTCCCTACATTTAATTTTTCTTCTCGTATCACATCATTATCATCTCCTATTCACAGAGCTATCGCCATGGGCGATCTAGGTGCCTCCAAGACATGGTCGTGAGTATGACTAGGAGAATTGGTTGAAGACGAAAACATACTATCAAACGGCCAGTCAAAGGCCACCTGCTAGAGAAGACACCTCTCCTCCTTCTAAACCTAAGAAACATCACTGCAACAAGGCCCAAGAATTTCAAGAGAAGATAAAGGAACACAATAGGAAGAAACTCCACAATTCCTGGGAATCGGTCCGCACTATGTAAGGCCCCATAAAATTTGACAACCCATACAGACAGGGCCTCATTTCGATTCCAATCAATATTCACCGTCATCTCTCCATGCTTGTTTGTGAACCCATAGATCACCTCACTGCAGAAAGATTGGCATATACAGAGTCTTGGTCATTTAAGGAGCCAAGACTAGAAGAAGGTATTTTACAGTTGTCAAGACTGAGATAGCAAGTAGGCAATATTCATCCCATGATCTTCCTTGTTCCCTCCTATGACCTTCATAGCCTTTATCCAACCTACTTCTATGAGACACTCAGACAGCGTTTTAGCCACCGCACCCTGATATGGAGACTAAAAGAATTTAGAACGAGAGGCCTTCTTACCCCTCGTAATTATTATTTTGAATGGGTCATGGCAATATTGGCGAAGTATGCTGGAACTTTATCAAAGATTGACGAAGTATACTGGAACTTTATCAAAGATTAGTGAAGTATGCTGGAACTTTATCTTCCACGCAATTGAAGCGACATTGTTCCCCTTTTGCAAGGAAGCTTCTATTTTAAAAGCTTTCCTCAACTACTGGTGCCCTTCCACCAACTCTTTTTATTTTCCAAAAGGATAAATGAGCATTACTCTTTGGGACATTTACAAGATCACCGGCCTACCGATAATTGAAAAATTCTTCAATCAATTTATCCCCACAAATGAAGAATTCGCTTTCGTTTCCTCTCCTGATCACATCCCTTCTATTTCGGAGTCAACCACCGAACTTTTCAGGGAAATGTCTAAGTTCCCAAACATCAATAAAATTCATCCTATTCAATGGCTGGCCCATTTCAGCAAAGCTTTCAAGTAAGAATTCTTTTCTTCAATCTCTTCTTATCATGCCTTGAGATATGTATAACTTTAACTTCATTTGCTCATCCTTTTAGGTTTAACAACGACCGTTCATGGGAGCTTGAACATCTCTAAAGAAATATAAAAGGCCATGCTGAATATTCTATCTGTGGGGAGCTTGCGGCATTTATTGCATACTGGCTAAGCATGGTGGTCTTCCCTAGTTTCAAATCAGTGGACACCATCCGTCCCTCATTATTTGTCGCTGCAGGTGCCATGGCTGAAGGAGTTAAGTTTTCTCTTGCTCCCCCAGTTCTTTGTTCAATCTATAGAGGCCTTGGAGAGATCGAATGTCTCGTAAAAAGTTCATCTGTTGGTTCTGCTTCAAGGTACATGCCATGGCATTACTTTCTTGGTTGGCTTGGCATTTACTTCCCCTAAACTTTTGAAGCACCGGAAAAAGCTTATGTCCACCCTTCTTAGGCTCCTCTCTACTTCTTCCAAAAGAGATCTATGCTAAAGAGATCTTACGATTGGGCAAAAGATGCCATTGCCTCTGATGTTAAAATAAATTACTTTCATTTCAACTTGCCCCGTTATCTTGCAGACACAAAAAAAGTGGATATAGAATCTCACTCCTCAGAAGAAAGAGGATTTTTCATATCGATCTGATCATGTAGTCTCCCATTAAGAGAAGGAACATAATTCTAGTGAGAACCAAATTATCCAAGCCATTTTGCACATCAGTTCGGCTTTGATCAAGAAGTACCGAAAGATTGTGCGCTAGTCACCAGAAGAATACGAAGTTTCGGTATTGGTTCATTTAATTGGGCGATGATCTGGAAATAATTATTGGGCTGGGCCAACTCTTCCTTTATCATTCCAAGTTGTGATCGTATCCCAAGGGTGTCATACAACCATATGAGATGGTGGGTACACCAATCACACCTGGTTAGAAAAATTCTACCAGTGAATAAGCCTGTATGGCTTCCTCCTCCTACGCTTAAGGGTCGTGTTATTGAGGCGGGGGTTGGTTTCATTGCTGAAGCAAGTCATGCCCCCTCGGCTAGTCATCATTGCGTATACATCTTTGTAGATGAACCCATTCATGAAATAAAACCCGATAATACTTTCAAGGGCTGGACAACATATGGTGATGTTTGTGACTTTGAACAAATTTCGCTCCAACATCCACCAAGAAGAGTTGCAGAAGAGGTTGTTATTCAACCAGAGAATATTTCCAATCCTCCAGACCAGCCTTCTTCTTCCACTCATCCTCAACAACAACCTGTGTCTTCTCCTGTTTCAAGGACCCACCTTTCTCCACGGCAATTCACTTCTTCTCCGATGACCAGGTCCCGCACACGTGCCCAATCTTCTCCCCAGGAAAGGACTACAGCCGCTGTTTCTCCAGTTTTAGCCACCACAGAGATTGACCCAGAAAGTCAGCAACCTCCTCCTTCCAAAGGGAAACAGGTGGTTGTTGAAGATTCAAGTGAAACGGATTCGAGTGATGGCAGTTCAACTTCTTCATCTGGAAGTACTACTTCTGATGAAAGAAAAACAGAAGAAGAAGTCCAGGGTGTTGATTATGAGGAGGGGGAAGTTGATGTTGGCAATAATGATACAACTGTGGAAGATAATGCAGCTGACGAGGGACATACACTCCCTATCTCTAAAACCATTCCTGCTGAAGTTTTTCCCGCCGCAGAGGAAGAAGAAAGAGAACTCCTTGAGTATGGGGAATATGGCCATTCACCATGTAAGAAAGTTTTATTATCATAGTCTACTTTTTTTTATTTCTTTCTTTCCTTCCTTCTAATATTAAACATTCTTTCCTCAGGTGATCAAACTGCAAATACAAAGGTAAATAGTGCCTCTCCTCTAAATTTTCCCTCTGTTGCACCAAGAGCTTCACCCAGATTCTCAATACCTCCATTATCAGTGGCACGGGAGATTGCTTTCCCAATGGAGTCAACTGATTTGCCTACTCCTAACACCATTTCTTTAAGTACTGAACGTGAAATATTTTCTCCAATGAAGCCAACCATGCCACTTTCTTCTACCATTATTGCTTCGAGTACCGAAGATATGGCTCCCTCCTTTGCTAAGATGGTAGCACCTAAGTCTCCTCTCACTAGAGAGACCCAACCACTTGTTATTCTGACATCAGCAGAAGGTATTTCCATTTCTTGTTTACATTCTCTATATTTCCTGCACAAATAGTTTTATTATAACTTTATATTTCTTATTTCTTAACAAGAAATGTACCTTAAAGCGGTGCAGTAAGCTCCGGCTCCATCGAAACCTCGTCAAATGCATTATCTTTTGAGAAGGTTTCTTCCTATATATTGGCATTGGTCAAGAATTCTGTATTGGTGATCGTTGAAATGTTCAAAGATCCTGATCAGTGGTCTGATTTGATCACCGCTTTGGATGTGCTAGACAGCACTGCACGGATGGTCAAAGTTGACGTTTCTTCCATATGTAATTCCCTCTTAAGGTTTCATAATTCAATAACTGCTCTATCCTCAGCTGAAACCGTGACTGTTTCCCCTGAAACCTTGGAATATAAGAAGCAACTTGCGTACTCCAAAGAGAAGGTTTCTTTGCTCACTCCAATTGTGTCTCGCCATGATCAAGAAAAATCATCTTTGCGAGAACAAATGTAGACTTTTGTTGATAACGAAACATCCATCCAAAATTGCACTGCTCTTCTGAAGTAAGAGATTGCGCAGTTGGAGAAACAAAGTTCGGAGGAGAAGTTGAATATTGAAAGAGTGTAGGAAAAGATAGAGTGCAGTCTTCATTCTGTGAATTCTGAAAGATCTGAATTGATTAAGAATGAAGAACTAATTGCCTTACTGGAAGAGGTCTCCTTGATCCTGCCAGAATGATTTCAATTGCCCGCCTGGAATATGTTACTGCTTAAGTTAGTTTTCAAGAGAATTTACAACAATACTTAGCAACGTTGGGCATTACAGGGGAACTATAAGATTACTCTGTTCTACTACTGTAATAACTTTTTAATTTGTAAATCATATGAGTTTCTCATGATATTTTAACAATGATGCTTTTGATATATTTTGAACAATGCTTTCATTACTACTATATTATTGACGTATTATATTTTTTTATCCTTTTATGATCTATTAGCAAGGGATTTCTTAGATAATCCTTATTGTAGTTGGCGGTACTAAATTTTAATTTAGTCAGTCACACACATTTTAAGCTCTTGAGTAGTGGATCACACATAGTTTAAGCTCTTGAGTAGTGGAGCACACAGTTTTTTAGACTCTTGAGTAGTGGAGTCAAGTGGTCTCACGTGATGGTCTCTGTAACTCTTAGGAGTTCACTGGACTTCTCACTGCCTAGTGAGTTCACAAACCGCGATCCATCAGAGGGGCCTAGTGAAGCTACCGGGGCTATGAACTCAGTTGGATTTACATACAGGGTTGGCTGTGGTAACTCTCTAGAGTTCACAGAGCACATAAGGCTACCTTTGGGGTACCAGATCCAGGGCCGTCAATCTGTTAATGAGTAGGTTTAAGCCCTTCCTCATGAGTTAGTACTGAAATCAATAACCCTGAATCTGGGGGGTCTTATGCATGGTTGGCCTATCTATGGACATGGCTCAAAGAGCTCACACTGTGGCCTGATTTTTCTTCGTCTGCAAGGTCGGGTCCATTCAAGGGAGGGCATTTACCTCCGTTCCCCATGACACTACCGGAAAGCTATACATACGGTATTGGTCTTACACGCGTGACCAGCCATTGAGGACTTTTGGTCTTTTAGGCTTTTAGCCACTTAGCTTCATTAGCTACCCACATGGGTATGCATATGATGGCCTTCACAGGCTTTTTAAAACCACTGGCTTCTCATTGCTGCCCAAATGGTGAAAATGATAGGTCTTATGCTTAGGTGGTCCTTGTAAAACTTGGTCCTTTTCGAACTAAGACTTGGTCCTTTTTGGACTTGATCTTTTTAGGACTTAGCTAGACTGCCTTAAAATGCCTTAAAAGGCAATACTAAATGTGACTATCGTTATGACACTTATGGCGCTGCAAGAATGATAAACTTTTGATTGGGATTGATATGTCACCACTCTTGCTAATATTTTCAGGAGAGCCTATCTGTGTTGTTTATAATATATCAGCCTGGTGACAATACCAATTCTGATAGGATTTCTCAGAGCTCACTTAAAAATAACGATAATCACTTTCTTTTCACACTATTCATCCATTATCTAGTCTTGATATACTTACAAACTTCTTCTTTATTCATTCTCTCAGTAATATATAGACATGGTCTTATTCATTCTTGGCCCCTTTTGATTCAGGACCATTATGCCAGTAATGTGCTGGATTAAAACTAATAACATCTTCAGGGATAGTATCTTTTTATGAAGTGAGCATTAACTGGTATACTGATCCCCCGTCCCTTTTGATCTACAACTCTGTATGAGCCATTAGAGTATACTTCTTTTATTATATAAGGCCCATCCCATTTAGGCTCAAATTTTTCCCCTGCTTGACGGGTGACTACTATGGGTCTTTTCAACATCAGCGTCATATCCCCTTTCTTGAAGGAACGATATTTAACATATTTGTCAAAGGTAACCGATATTCTGGCTTGATATGATTGTAGTCGCTATTGAGCTGTCAACCGTTTTCATCAAGTAAATTCAGCTCTTGTAGTCTTATCTTTGTATTCACATAGTCCGTTATGGACTAGTGCACCACCACCCAGAGTGATACTACTTGTATTTCAATCGGGATCACTGCTTCCACACCATACACCAGAGAATACGCTATCGCTCTCGTTGCTGTCCGATGAGTAGTTCGATATGCCCACAAAACTTCCTACAGCTTTTCATCCTAGTCACGCTTATTCCCAACCACCGTCTTTTTCAATATCTTGACTATTATTTTGTTAAACGCTTCTGCTAATCCATTAGCTGGTGGATAGTAAGGTGTTGAAAATGAGTGATGAATACTATACTTCTGGCAGAGCTTTTTCATACCTCTATTTTTGAAGGGGGTGTCATTATTTGTAACAATCTTCTTCGGGATACCATGGCGGTATATGATTGCGTGTTGGATGAAATTAAAGACATCCCTTTCTTTAACATTACATAAAGAAATTACCTCTGTCCATTTAGAAAAATAATCTGTCGTTGCTAATATATACTGCTTTCCTTTAGAGGAAGGTGGATTTATAGGACCATTAACATCCAGTCCCCAAGGTGAAAAGGGCCAAGAGGCAGTTGACTGATGCAAGTCCTCCGAAGGAACGTGTATGACATCCCTGTGGATCTAGCATTCATGACATCGCTTCAAATAGTCTATTGTATCTTTGAACATAAAGGGCCAATAGTATCCCATGCGATGTACTCTATGGAACAAATTTTAACCAGCTTGATGTGCCCCACATTCCTCAGAGTGCACTTCTCTTAATATGTGACTTGCCTCTCATTCATCTAAAAAACGTAACAACATTCCATTATATGACTTTCTGTATAATACTTCACTGCATAGAATGAATCTTTTTGACTTCCGCTTGACTTGTTGTTTCTCTGCTAGTTCTTTTGGCAAAATGTCATATTTGAGATAATTGATGAAAGGATGACGCCAATCATTTGCAGTTACCTCCAAACAGGATACAGGAAGCATCTCAACGATCTCCTCAATGACTTCTACAGATGGTAAAAATCTTCTTTCTTCAATAGTTACTTGAAGAGGACTTCGATTTAAGTAGGACAAGGCCGCTGCTAGGCTAGCTAAAGCATCTGACTTTGCATTTTCAGATCATGGCACATGTTTAATTTCAACATAACAGAATTGTTCTAGCAATTACTATGCTTTCCGGTAGTACTGCAACAGTTCTTGCTTTCTCACTCCAAATTTAGTTGTCAATTGATTTACACTCAACTTAGAATCTCCAAAGATATGCAGTATTTTTATCTTCATTTCTTGAGCCATTTCCATTCCAATAATGAGGGCTCTGTATTCTACCTCATTATTTGTGCATGTGGTGCCTAATGTAAAGGAGTAAAACAATAAGTCTCCTTAAGGAGTAATAAATATCACTCTTGCCCCCGCTCCTGATGCTCGAGCGGTGCCGTCAAAATATATTTGCCATGGGCTTTGAGACTCAACCATCGTAACTTGTTCATCTGGAAAATCATCATTGATGGTTTCATGTTCTGCTATGGGATGCGCTGCAAGGAAGTCTGCCACTACTTGTCCTTTTATCGCTTTTACTAGCTCATATGTAATAGTATATTCTGAAAACAACAACATCCATTTAGCCAACCTCCCAGACAACATTGGTCTTGTCATTAAAAACTTTATAAGATCTGCCCTTGAGATCAGAGTTATGGGATGAGAGAGATAGTAATGTCTTAACTTCTGTACTGCAAATAGAAGTTACTGCAAATATCAACACTAGACATTCTTTCTCAATTGAGGAATAGTTACATTCTGCACCCATCAAAGTTCGGCTCAAATACTAGAGAGCGGTTTCTTTTTGAGCTTCACTCACTTGAGCCAATAAAGCTCCTAAGGAACTTTTAGTCGCAGATATGTACAAAATCAATGGCTTCCCTTTTATTGGAGCAGTCAACACTGGCGGCCGTTTCAACAAGTCTTTAATTGAGTCGAACGCGTTCTGGCAGGCCTGGTGCCACACAAATTTTATATCTTTCTTCATCAGATGGGAAAACGGTTGACATCTCCTGGTAATATTTGAAATAAAATGGCGAATGTATGCTAACTTTCCTTGTAAACTTTTCAGTTCCTTTAATGTTTTCGGAGGCGGTATATCTTGAATAACTTGGATTTTCCTTGGATCAATCTCGATGCCCTATGCCGGCTAACAAAACCAAGGAACTTTCCTGAAGATATTCCAAATGCACATTTAGCTAGATTCATTTTTAACTGCTTCCTTCTAAGCCGATGAAAAGCTGATGCCAAATGTTCGCAATGTTCTTGGTGATCTCCTGACCTGACCACCAAGTCATCGACATAACATTCGACATGCTTGTGCATCATGTCTTGAAAGATATTCTGCATCGCCCTCTGATACGTCGCTCTGGCATTTTTAAGACCAAATGGCATTACTTTATAACAATAAATTCCTAATGACGTTCTGAATGCTGTCGCTTCTTCATCTTCAGGTGCCATTCTAATTTGATTATACCCCGCGTAACCTTCCATGAAGGACATGACAACATACTGAGTTATGCTATTAATCAGTAGTTCAGTTATCAGAAGGGAAAAATCATCTTTTGGACAGGCTTCATTTAGATCTCTGAAGTCAACGCACACTCTAACTTGCCCATTTTTCTTTTTCATCGAGATAATGTTTGATATCCATTTGGGACTTTTGACTTCCCTAATAAATCCAGCTTTTATTAACTTATTCACTTCTTCCTCTATCAAGGGAACCAAGTCTGAATGAAATCGCCTTTGCACTTATTTAATTGGTCTTTTCTCTTTGGATATGTTCAATCGATGCATTGCTACAGAAGGTTCTAAGCCTGGCATCTCTTCATATGTCCAAGTGAAGACGTCTTTATTTTCCTTGAGCAGTCGAATATATTCCTCAGACTCCTGATCAGAAAGACCGACACTGATGAATGTATTTCTCGACTCTTCTTCCATCTCCAAATTTATCTCTTACAAACTATCTATCGTTGGCTGCCCCCATCTTCTATCTGTTTCGGTGCCATCTCAGGGCATTCAATTGTCTTGGGCTCTTCTTTTAACGACTGCCCGACTGTAACTGTATTTACTGATGATTCTACCCCTAGCCCTTGGAATTTTCTTCACTTTTCCTGACCAACTCCGAACCTGAATCCCTTTCCCATGATTCAAGCCAGTGGGCTGTTCACAATCAAAGCTTATATTTCTCATAATCTCTCTGCTTTCTAGACTATAGTTTTCGAGATCCTGTGGTGTTAGCCTACCGTGATACACATTATTCTTGATTTCTTCTTCGGCCCTGATTCAACCACAGTGTAAAATTCTATCGGTTCTTGATGCTTTGCACTGGCCTTAACTTGAAACCTTCCCGGAGCAGTCGAAAATGGTTTATTCCTTTCAACATGCGGCAATGGCATTGTGTAATTGGATTGCAAGACTTTTAACTGCTCTGGTGACAACAAGGTTAGTGGGAATTGACCAGGCTATCTTAAATATTTTGGCACAAAATAGAATTTCTTCTTTGTCTCGGCAGTTCCGGCTAATCCTGATTCATTTGCTTCCTCTTTTATTATATTTATTTAAGTTTTTCTTGGGACTTTGCTTTCATCCTCCCTTTTCTCTTCTTGTGCGAACCCTTTGTAATAACTAGCGTATGTGAAGAAGGATTCGGTTTCTGTATATGGTCTTGCATCGGCCATTACTTTATGTGATACCCCATCTTTACAGTATTTAAAACACTGATGCAGAGTAGAGGGTACAATGTTGTACTGATGTATCCATGGCCTCCCCAGAAGGAGATTATACGTTGTTGTGGAGTTTATAACATGACACACAACATCAGTAGTTAGCTCTCCTATTTCCAGTACCACTGTAATCTGGTCGAGTGCCAGTTGTCTGTTATGGTTGAAACCTTATATCATCATTCCACTAGGGCACAGATCCGATCGGCGGTAGCCCAACTTACTCAACATTGAGAGTGGCGGGAGATTAACTGCGGATTCATTATCTATCATAATTCTTTTAACTTTCTTTCCCTAGATATGACCTTCTATCATTAGCAGTCTGTTATGCTCTGCTTCACAGATCAAATCGTCATCGAAAAAGGAAATGACTGACAAATAATCTCCTCCTTGTTCATTGCTTTCCACATGCTTCATCTCTACTAGTAAAGTTTCTCTGACATCATGGTCAGACAATGCTTGAGCCAAGCTTTGCCGAAATTGTTCTGGTAATTTAAGAGCATCGTATACGCTTAGCTGAGCCGGGATACCTTTCAAATGACTTACTACATCGTATGTCACCTTCATCATTTCATTCTTCTTTTCATTCAAATCATCATTGTTCTGTCTTTTAGTGACCTCTTTTCATAAGCACCCTGCCTTTTGTTTTGCATGACTTATTATCTTCTTTCTTGATCTTAATGTGATCATTGCTACTTTCTTTATTGCCTTCTGATCCCTTTTTTCTTCTTTATCTTGAGCCTTTCCTCGGATCGTGAGCATATTCACCGTTGCTATAGTACTCCTTTCTTTTTCTTCACCGATTACTATTTCACCCTTGTTTATCATTCACTGTATTATGCACTTCAAGGTATAACAATTCTTCGTCGGGTGTCCTACTAGGTGATGATATCGACAATAATCCCTTTCCCTCATTCTTATTACATCTTCAGGACGTTTCGGTTCTGGTAATGATATTGTGCTGGCTTTCAACAACTGATTCATCATAGGAATGGCATCTTCTTTATTTAAAGTGAACCCCTCATGAGAGTTAAGCACCCTGACTCTTTTTCTATTGTCATATCTATTTCTCGACTGTCACCATTCTTCTTTATGTTCTTGCCTCTTGTCTCTTGAATCCCTACTATCCTTACTTCTCTTATCGTGCTCGATGGTATTCACAGCCACCCTACTGGATGCTCTCTTACCTGTTTCACGGAGAAAGGCCGGCATCTTACGGGTCATTAATTCTAATGCATGAGCCTTGGTGGCTAAGTCACGGAAGGTTTGGATATCGGCACTGGTGAGTCCAAATGCGATTCCTATTTTTATGGAGTTTAGGCACCTCTTGACTTGCTCCTTTTCTTCTGGCAATTGCCTACACGAAGCTCCTAATGTCTTCCACCTGTATATGAACTTTTTCACTGGTTCTCCTTCTCTTTGCCATACAGAAGCCAATTCTGTGATAGTAACATCACGTTCTGAAGAGAAAAAATTTGACATAAAGGCATCTTGCATCTCCTCCCACGTACGTATGGACCCTGGAGCTAAACTGGAATACCATCGGAATGCTTTGTGCATCAATGACAATTCGAATAACCGTAAGCAATACTGAGGTATTGTCGAGAAATTTCCCATGCTGGTGATGAAGTGCATTAAATGCTGTAACGCCCCAAATTTTTCAATACCTGAGTATCGAAAGTTCTCGAGCGTTATTGTGAAAAGTAACATAATATTTGTATGTATGCGGCACCAATCTATCCATCCTAGCTTTACATCTTTACCCGATTACTAACCTAACCATTAGGAATGGTCTTCCTTCATGAATTAAGCCATCTGATCGTTGATTTCCCGGTAGGACCATCCCTCACATGATTTGACACAAGTACTTTCCCACGAAGGGCATGACAAATAACTCACTATCCGTAGTGATTTAGATATGTGATCCTTTATAAGAAATTCTTAGAAATGTGCCTAGAACCCTGTGGAGCCATTAGATTCTCCAAAACTCTAAGATCAACAATAATTACGAGAATGCCACTACCCTAGACCCTTAAATTCTAGATCACACAGTTCTCATAATCCAGTTAAGAAGAAACATTATACCATGCTTAGGGATCATAAATTAGTCGTTCACGTCAAAATTTAGCCCTTAGATCATTGTAGAAAGGTCCCTGTGGACAGATCAGCCAGTAAACACCAAGTTTGAGCCCACCTGACCTTTGGATATGGGTCAAACTTGGGCTCAACGTCTCAAATTAGATGGGAAAATGAATGGACGGAGGAGATTTCTCACAAGCATCACAAGTGGACCCCACTTGCAGTGTATGCACACCAACACATGGGCACTAGCAGTGCACCAGAATTTGGAAGGCAGGTCAACCACGACGGACCCCGACTCCTACCCCAACGAGGAGAGAACTCTCTCTCTGCTTCCCTTCCACCCGCAACAGACAGATGACTTCCATTTGAGGGACGTTGTGGGCCCACCACATGGGATGCCCCTCTTTGATCAAGACCGTCCATCATGAAGCTCATGGAAAATAGACCAAACCCATGTTATCCATGTGCATCCATACACACACATGAGTTCACAAAGAAAGGTGGATCCGATGCTACGTTGACTGTGGCGTGGTCCATCCAAAACACGGACCCATCCCAAATTTGGGCTCATGATCGACCACCACTGTAAAAGGCCAAGTAAGGGATCTAATTCGCCCATGAAACGATCAAAGGGGACCCATCAATTCCCTTAGAGATTGGGAATCAGGAAATCCCGCGACTCAGCATGATCGGTCGGAACGTGTGATCGCCGAAAGGATGATCCAAACCATTCATGATGTCGGCCATCCAAAATCGACCCAAGCCACGCCATTTGAAGCACCTATGTGCTCCTGAGAGCAAAGCGCAGCCTTGTTCTCCGCCCCGGTTGCGCAACATGATGTGTGAAGAAAGCTCCTCTTTTCCTTATTACGCAGTGGAGTTACATAAGGAGTTCCGTGGAAGGGTCTAGAGTCTCTTAGACTTATAAAAACCTACCACGGTGGGAAAAGAAGGAAACGTGAAAGAAAGTCATGGGAAGACAGAGAGAAAGAGAGAGAGAGAGAGAGAGAGAGAGAGAGAGAGAGAGAGAGAGAGAGAGAGAGAGAGAGAGAGCCGCTCTCGGGCCTGTGTCCGAGTCAGGAATGGTCCAGACTCTACGGGACGTAGCAGCAGCAAGAAGAAAAGAAAGAAGAAGAGGGAAAGGAAAGAAAAGAAAAGAAAAGAAATGAAGGAAGAAAGGAAAAGAGAAAGAGAAGAAAAGAGGAACAAAGAAGGGGTACCGTTCAACCGAGTCAACTCAAGGTGACTCGGTGAGTCCACTCACTGTTCGAGCTGATTCAACAGGTAAATTCTGTTTTTGTTTGCAAATTAGTTACGGGTAAGTTATTCTTCAGTTAATAACCCTATATTAGGCTAATATCATTTAAAAAAATCATCACCTCTCTAAACCTAAACCTAAAACATAGGTGAAAACCCTAACTTTTAAAATTGTTTTAGAACTCGATCCGGTGCCACAACCACAAGAACAAAGGAAGGTGATTCGACATCAAGGTGAGGGTTTTATCCTTTTAGCTTACAATAATTTAAGTTGATTTAATTATCCTGCCATTTATATGCTTTCATCTTGTCTTCTATGCATACTTTCATGAATTCGATATTGCCTTAACATGTATTCCTTTCATACATCAATTTAAATCTTCCATGTTATTATATGTTTCACCATCCATTATGGAATTTTCATGCCTCTTACGATATGAATTATCATGTATTCTATGTTTACATGTTCCTTGGGAATTATCCTATCAATTGATTTATTGGCCCTTTTGGGATTATGACATGATGTCAAATATATATGAATTTCTCTGAATTTATATAAGGCCAGGGATGCGAGCCTTTCCCTGCCTCATCTCTTTATTTGAGTTGGCTCTGCCACTCGTCTCCATATTTGAGTTGGATCTCCCACTCGTCTTTATATTTGAGTTGGCTCTGCCACTCTCCTTTTGTTGAGTTGACCATTGTCACTCTCCTCTTTTATGTTGGCCATTGCCACTTTGGCTGAGTTGACCATTGTCACTCTTCTCTTTATTATATTGGCCTTGTGCCGTTTATCTTTAAAGGCATGGGCATGTGTCTTGTTATTCCAAAACCTCCATGATTCAATTTATATTCTTAATGATTCATCTATATTCTTTATAAATGCAAGTGATGTGTAAGATGTATCACAACTAGTGATTTAAATATTCTATCATGGACGTAATGCGCTCTGGGTAGAGACTCTCTTGGGGCACGTAAGTCCTTGGAACTTCGAGTAGTGATGCACAAATCGATGTGTGTAATTCTCTATTGTAGTGTCACATCACCTTGGGATTAGATGTCACAAATAGTCACTCCATGAACAAATCGTTGCACATAATTCACCCAGCTCATGTTGTTGTGCGCTCTTAGGTCTCCTCGTAAATCCATGGTAGCGTTGGCCATGCTGGCGAATATCCATAGTTATGGGATGCGAATCGAGCTGGTTATCTATAAATCGTACTCCACAATGTGATGATCACTACGTATGATGATCCCCACATACTTTGCTAGGCATGCATCTCATGTAGGTTGTTTGTGCATGCTGATACCTCATGTTAGTGGAGCACGGGACATATCAGACCCTTTACTTTACTTGCTATAAATCTCTTGAATTATTGTTAATCTTGAAGGATAACCTTCACTATGAGTAGGGCATTGACCCTCTCCCAACTGTACAGATTTATGCAGGTGATGTACAGGTTAAAGATTTAGAGAACTACTTCCCTAAAGAAGATAACACTAAAAAATTATGAAGAAAGATTATTTATGTAGTTTTATTCTTCCGCTATGAACTCTGATGTTGTAATGAACCTCCTATTATGAGGCCTTGATTATTCCTTTTTATATAATCATTATAGTTAATTTTATTCTTATGAATGTTACTTACATGAATGTATCTGGATGTGAACCAAAGGAAAAAAAATAGGGTGCAATTTCAAAGCATCCAGTTGTACATTATTAACACCCGATTTTCTCGGGCATGAGTACATACTCTGGCCGTGAAAATTCGGGCTGTTACAAATGCTCTTCTGGCAATCCTTCTCCGTTAAACTTCTGAAAGTCCGGATGCTTAAAGTTTACTGGAAAAGGGATATTTTCTACTTGAATACGGCGTCTAATACCTGAAATGGCTAGTATTTATATGCTCTATTTCTATCCTGGCAGCTTCTTCGACAACTTGTCTCACATCGTCCTGTGTTACAGTCCTCGCTGCTGGAATAGATTCTCTCAATCCTACCCCTTGTGGATGGGAGCGTTCAGGATGGCTTTCATGCCTATTTACTACACCTATCATTGGCGGAGCCGTAATTGGGCCATGTTATGTGTTTGCTAGTGTTTCCCTGAGGTTTCTACATTCATCCATTAGCACTCTTTGTGCTTCTGCCATCTCATTGATACGGTCTTCTGTAGTCGACCTATCTTCCTGATTTGTCTCGACCATATATACCATGGCTTCTCTGCTTTTCAATGAAGCCGTAGTTGGAGTAAGGCGAGAGTATGTTGATGTTGCAAGACTTACATTGAGAGAAGAGAGTGGAGTATCGTTTGACTTTCGTGTACTTCTTATGCTATTGACCGATCGGGGCGATACAGACATCGGCGGACTTACCTGGGGTGACATGGCCATTGGCGAACTCATCATTATCGCTTTACCCTTTTATTTTCTGTCCACTTGTCCCTCGGGAACACTAGAGCCGGGAAGTTGCATAGTGTTAATTGTGGAACCACTCGCTTGGGATAAATTGCAGGGGGAGCGAGTTCAGGGTTTCTTATAGCTGCATTGTGCGTTACAGGGCCTTTAACTCTCGGCGAGGATGGGTTTGCTCCAAGATTCTTTGCATTCCATACTCTCGTCCTGCGAGTCATTACTAAGGTCCAGTCTTTGTCTCCTTCTGATGGCTGAGGTGAAGCAGATACCACCCCAGCTGTAGCTTGAGTTAGGCTGTTCTTACTTGTAGACAATTGAGTCATGCGTTCACGAGGTAGGTCTGGCACGTATTTTATCATGAACCCGATCGGAGTGAAACAAAAGGTTACTTTTCTCACAGAAGTTGCCATTGGTTGTGATTTGTAATTTGATTCGAAAACCTTCAGTGACAAAACATATTTATGATTAGTGTCTAAAAAATAAGTAATCTATCTTAGAGATGAAGGGGGGATGTTCCCACTGAGAGTAGCCATTTTGGTCTCAGAAAACGCCAAAAATGCCATGAAAATCCTATGATACTCTCAACATTATCATTGAAATAATAAAATAATAGTCCCCAGCAGAGTCACCATTTTATTTCGACAAAGAAACAAAAGCATATGATTTGGGAAGATTATTTTATTCAAGGACAACAAGAAGATTTCATGCAACAATCATGACTTTATTGATTCTGAGTATATTTACATCCCTTCTAGATCCCTTGATTCTAGGATAGAATATTGTGAAATAAGCAATATTATAATTGACAAAGCTCATATGTTAAATCTTGAATTTGGCAGCATTTCGACTATGGCTTCAGTCATCTCCTATAACTTAGGAGGAATATCAAACTTTAATCAGCTAATCTCTCTTTTAAACTTGTCAGTTCTTTAAAGGAGAAGGCTTAAAGTAATGGAGATTGATCTTGGACACCTCCCGCAATCCCAGCAGCATTACCACCACTTTTAGTTTTGGCCACATGGTGACCGAGTTGTGCGACCAGCACAACTGATTTACATGTTGCACGGTCAGCGCAGCCTACCGCCTAAGTAGCACGACCCGCATGGCATCTCCGCTATGTTGCGCGATCAATGCAGCCAAGTATTTTAGTTGTGCGATCCATGTAACTAGGTTTTTCCTTCTACGGCTCACCTTTAGTCTTTCTTCAGAGCTCTGCTCTTCTCTAGAAAATTTCTAATCTCCAAATGAGGAGGGGAGTGAGGTATTTATAGGCCCCCACACGTGTCAACCCTCGATCTTTGTGCCATAGGTCCCACTTCGTACCAAATCCAACCGTTCATCTTAATCAACTTTTGTTCTTGATTATGTTACCTGCGTAATGATAATGTTGGCCACATGACCCGTGCAATGATCTTTGATGCGCGGTCCGCGCAAGGGTAAAATAATCTTTGTCATTCGCACAACACCATAATCTTGCTGCGCGAGCCTTGAGACCTTTATAGATAGTTACGATAGTCGCGCTACAGCTTATCTAGCTACGTGATTAGCACAACAGAAATGTTTCCTTCACTCTGTCTGTTCTTTTCTAACTTTAAATCTTCCTTCATGATTCATGATTTTTTATGCTACAACAGAATTGACATCCTAGCCTATCCAATTGGAAGATATATAATTAAGATCAATCTGAACTTCCATTGACTTAATTTTCAATGGAGGAGAATTGTGATAATTGGAAGGGATTCCATCACCAAACCATACCCATGGAACGATGGCTAACAATAGAATTTACCAATCTTAAAATCTCAAAATCAGGAAAAGAAGATACTCAAAGCTATTGCAGATCTACTGTAATTTAAGTCACAATAAATTATTAAGAACTGAAAGTGTTCCTTAATTATCAAACTAGAATCAAAGTAAGTTCAACATAAACTAGAATTAAAGAAAGAGAAACATCCCTTCACGCTACAAGCTTCACCCCTTAGCCCTAGCTATGAAGTTTGGCTAACCATAGACATGATTGGATCTAAAACCCTAGAAAAACACATGAAAAACTAACGAAGAAAGGAAGAAAAATGCTTGGTTATGGCTCTCCACCCTTGTGCTTTGCTCCTCCAAACCCTAGATTATCCCTAGAAGTGCCTTAGGGACTCCTATTTATAGTTAAGCAACACTTCCTTTCACACCGACTTGGAAAAATCTGTAAATTGCCTCAAATTTATGCACTCCACATAACTTTTCGTAACTTCAGGTGAATTGTTCGATGTCATTGAAGGTGCCCAAACATGTGTATTTTTCATGCTGTTGTAACCTCATCCACACTTTGTAACCTTTTATATCATCAAACCTGCCTTCAATGGCATCGAACATGTCTTTGATATCATCGAGGAATAAAAAATGGTACCCAATATGTCTAGTGAATTTCCTGAAATTCCATAAAAAATTCGATGTCATCGAACTGTCTTCGATTCCATCGAGCAAAGCTTCGAGTCATTGAAAAATGCCTTCAATTGTCTAGTGACCAACTCGATTTTCTTTCATAAATTTGATGTCATCGACTCGTGTTCGATGTCATCAAATGGTGGTTTCGATGTCATCGAACGGTGATCGATGACATAGTCAATGTGACTTCTGCACTTGTTCTTTCAATTTCGTTCCTTTTTCACTTGGTTTTCTTGAATCTTGAGACTTGAAATCTTCAATCTTTATCTCCTAAGATCCATTCTTTGCCTTGGTGATTTTTGAGCATTAAATCCATACTTTAACACCTTTTCCAATTCAAGCTCTTAAATTCACCTTGCAACACAAACATGAATAAAATAGGACATTAAGCAGTATCATGTTCATAGAACCAGAAAATAAATGGGGTTCAAGATGCAATATTTGACCCTTAACACTATCCCCAACAAGCATTTTGCTAGTCCCAAGCAAAGTATGCGGAAAAAACTAAATCTCATTGCTTAATATCCAAAACCTTTCTTTGAAAAATAATCATTTTTTCACTCAAGTATGAATTGGTAGAAATAAGATATCCCATTTTCCTGGTATACAGAAGACAAATCGTTTATTCACTCAAGCATTTTGCTGGCCATGCTTATTACTTCAAGATCAGTTTGAAATTAAAGTACTAATTCCAAACTTATCCCATTTTCCTTCTTTTTCCATGTTTTGATTTCATATCAATGGTCAATTTTTATTCATTCTTTTTATTTTTACATTCTTTTCCAGATTTTTCATTCTTTTCATTCTTTTTCATGACTTCTTTGTCGATCTCCTATTTTTTAATTGGTTCTTTTCTTCTTTTAAGGTGGATAAAATTCTCCAGACCTGATTCTCGCCATCTATCAATGATTCACATATTAACAATCAAAACTTCTAGTATACAGAAGATAAATTGCATGTCTTGTGATTTAGATTAACATGATATTCAAACTACCTCTTAAATAATCGTGCGCAAGAACTTAGGTGATAAATTACTTAGATGTTCAAACTCCAACAATTCCAAAATTCAATCTCTATCTTATCATACTCAATGCATTCTTATGTACACAATTCATGGCTTCCGAAACAAATTTTAACCTGAAACATTGAAAACTTTTTAAATTTTTTTTTCTCAAAACTGAAAAAACACTGATTAGTTTACCTTATCCCCCATCTCCAACCAAAAAATCTACATTGTCCTCAATGTAAAAGAAATAAGCCAGTAATGTGTAACACCCCGGATTTTTGCCAACCTAGAGTATGACGTCCTTAGGCAATGGGTCAACCATAACACCTTGGTAACTTCTCATAACTCAAATCCAAAGCCAAAGAAACCATTTAGGACTAAATTCCTTAGAAATTTAATGTGAATTAACTAGCACTACACCAGATTTTCTGTAAAATTAGCACGAATGACTTTAAATATGATCTGTAAGACCCAAAACCTATAGACTTGTTAACAGTATATTACCCTAAAATCTAGGATCAATCTCTAAGCCCAGTTGCCCTCGAGATCATTCAGAAACTTCGTATCGGACCTGGACCGCACGTCGAAAGTCCAATAGCGATGAACTTAGAAAATTATGACTGCCTAGTTGGACTTGACAATCACCTTAAAAATTAAGCCCAAACGATATCCTGAGACCATTTCCTTGAGTCCAGAGTGAAGAGAGTGAGAAAGCGAAGATTTTTAGAAAATTAAATATGATTTTAAGTAATCTGAGTTGTGTCACTTGCGTGTTATTTCTAAGCATTTTGATCATTAGATTTTGACCCAAATTCACCCTCGGATCAGGGAAGGTGGCCCATACATGTCAAAGTACTTGTGGCCTTGATCGAGTTTCGGTGACCGTTGAATTGAAACTGATCCGCCACGGTCGATCTGAAAACCTGATTGGAATGAAAACTTAACTTGCTTAAGATCCTATACTAGTGAGCTTAAGTCCGACCGCATTTGATAAGAGGACCTCCAGAAGTGATCCGTTGGATCAGAAAGAGCTCGATTTGGTAATAACCTAAGTATACCTTGGCCCTAGGGCTATTTCCATCACTTTTGGGCTTATAAAAAGGCCTTAAACCCTCATTCTCAAATCCCATACGAATTCT
The DNA here is from genome assembly GCA_037074715.1 of Magnolia kwangsiensis. NCBI lineage: Eukaryota > Viridiplantae > Streptophyta > Magnoliopsida > Magnoliales > Magnoliaceae > Magnolia > Magnolia kwangsiensis. Next base: position 47,821,024 of record CM073583.1, read on the forward strand.
AAACCCTACCCAATCCAAGAGAGAGAAAAGAGAGAGAAAGTAAGAGAGAACATGTTGTTCCTTCTTGGGATTCTTCCCAGTTCTTCTACACATCAAATCCATCGTCTCTGAATCATTTTTTTGGTGATTCTGATTCCGTTCTTGGGTAAGTTAAGCAAACCCTAACTTGTTTTGGAGCTTAGAATAGCCGAAGTGAAGTAATAACAAACTTATTTCATGCCTTAGGCTGCCTATCCGCTGTTGACGAAGACTTATCATCTGAATCATATCTATTGCGCATTTCCTAGTTTAAGGTGTAGACTATATACGTTTAGGTTATGGTTTTCAAGAATTTCAATGTCGGTTAATGATATATTACTGACGTGGATGCTATTTCACATGTATAAAGTGTTGTCCGTTTCATTTTTTAGTTATACGTTAACTATGTTGAATATACAGTATTCGTCGTATTTGTAAAAAATATCGTACAAGTATGAAATTTGGATTTGTGCTTGCCATGATTAATTGTTGTCTATGTATGCTAGATGCATGTGTATCAACTTCTGGGTGAACGGATTAGCCTAATACATGTTTTATCAACATATGTTACGTATATTATATTGTGTAGTCTAAGTGATTGTGAAAATGACTGAATAAGTATAGAATTCGCTTTTGTGCTCGCCATGACTAACTGTCATGGATATATGATTGTTGTATAGGTGAAAACCCTTTGACGAGAGGATTGGCCCTAATACGTATGATAAACTTATATATATCACATATGATGGAATGTGTAGGTTAAGTGTTTGTAAAAATGTTTGAATGAGTTAGTAGTTATTAAGGTGTACCTATATGCGTGTTGAGATATGCTTCTCAACTACCTTATCTATGTGTATGACTTCCTCCATGTATTTTATATTGCATATGTGTGGATTCATGTTTAAGTTGCATTCCATAACATGTAGAAACAAGGCCATGAAGGGTGATGGGGGAGTGGTTTAACGATTCAGTGCAACAGCCCTGGCAGCCCTAAAGTGGACAATATCGGACCTTTGATTGTATAATTTGAAATATGATCCATTTACTACTTTGACTATATCATCGGATAACATGTTATAATTGAATGTGATTGGGGCTATTGTATAGTCTAGGTAATCGGTAATAGTCTTTAAACTGGTGGTTGAGGTCGTTTTCGCCACGCAGGATGAGTTTAACGAATCCGAGTCGTGCTTGGGATGTTCGACAGTGGTTAAGCCATATGGAGTGCTTATGCATTCCATGTCGTTCAACTCAACGTGCGCTTGGCGTAGTTAAGCTTATCAACTAACCCGATTGACCGATGTATGTTCACCATGTTTGGTCGCTACTGATTGAATCTAAGGCATTGAACTCACTAGTGAAAATTCCATTAACCTTGGTATCATGATCCCTAAGACTCATGAGCCGGACATGGTGGTATGGGACACCGTGTTCGACCTGTCGGCCTACCCTGGGGCTACGAGCCTCCTCGTAATGACCAGTGAGCACCCTACTCTCGTGAGCCGATTATGGTAGTATGAACACTATATTCGTGCTATCGTCCTACATTGATTGGTGACGAGCCCTCTGTAGTGACCTCGAGTATATCCTGACACTGCATAAGGGTGATGAGCCTTGTTATAGTATTTAGGATATAACTAGACCTGTATTGATTGGTGACGAGTCCTTTACAACGATCTAGAACCATAACATTGTATGAGATTTCCTAGGACTGTCGACCTTAGAATGGATCAATATTTAGGAATTAATATAAGGGAGGTGTCTTAGCTTCTCAATCCTGTTGTATGAAAAGGACTAATAAATACTTGGTAATCATACTCATGACATCGCACTGCATGTGCCATTGGCGTTGGTGTGAGAGCACAGTGGTAGTGATTCATGCCACGATCGTTAAACGTTGTCGCAAGAGGGAGTTTGTGGTGAGGGCATGCATCATTATTTCATATCATTCTTGCATTAACAAGAGTATCTAGGTCACGTTTAATTGTACTACTTTATCATTACTGCTTGATTGAATTGATAACATGTTAACCTTTGTTGTATAGGTTCACTGTAACACCCTGAAAATCGGGGGTCGTATATAAACTCAACTCCCGAGTTCCAGACCGTCACTTATGCAACAAAAATGGTTATGATTCAATGTTGTCTGATTTAAAGCATTCACATGAGTAAAAGTATACCAAAACTGCAATTCATACTTCAGATCCAGTGATAAAAGCAAGCGGAAGACTAAACAAGATATATATCACTGTATGGAAAAACAAAGTAATCTCAACTGTCTCCAAAGTATGACTACATCTCTGAGTCTCATATACATGTACATAACAAAAGAATAATGTTCAAAAAGAAAAGTCCCACTGATGTCCCCTCGATCCAGGTCACCTACGGGAAGCCGTCATGATACTGCATATACGAGAACTCATCCTGGTCCTCGTCATCATCTAGCTCCACCTCCTGGATCTCATCGTCACCTGCAACTACAACAGGGTCTGGTGGGTGTTGCAAACACCATCCCGTAACGTGGGAATGAGTGATCAACTCAGTGGAATCATAGAGCAAAGATTAGCATGTTCACAATTCAGTCACGCGATAATAGTAAAGCAGTAAATCAGACAAGTCCTAATACTGTTGTTAATGCAAGATGATATGACGTGATGTATGCCCTCACCGACGATCACCCTCATACGGCAACATCTTACGACCGCGGCATGCCACACTCCCTAGAGTGCTCCACATCTTCCAGGCACATGCAATGCTATGGTGATATGATTACCAAGTTATTATTAGTCCATTCAAACAGCAGGATTGGGAAACTAAGGTACCTCCCTTGTATCAATCCCAACACGGATCCTGTCTAGGGTCGTCACTCCTAGTAATCTCATACGATGTACATTTCGTAGGTCACTGCAAGGGCTGCCAGGGCTGTTGCTCGCACTCGTTGCACCGCTCCCCCATCACCTTATCAATACAGGCCTACTGTACTCTACTGCACGGAAGGGTCGTCGCCTCCCGTGAACTCAGAATACGCTCGCGGTCACTACAAAGGGCTCGTCGCCTGATCAGTGTAGGCCGACAGCTAGAATATAGTGTCCCATACCACCATAATCTGCTCACGAGTCAAGGTGCTCACTGGTCACTACGGGGAGGTTTGTGGCCCCAGCGTAGGCCGACAGCTCGACCACGGTGTCCCATACCACCATGCCCGGCTCATGAGTCTTCGTGGATCAAGGTACCACGGTTAATAGGGTTTACAATGGTAAGTTCAGTACCCTAGGTTCAAGCAGTTATGATACATACATGGTGAACAAACATCGGCCAGTCGGGTTACTTGACGGGCTCGACTAGCGCGATCGCATATCGAATTGAACGACATGAAGTGCGTAAAACACTTCGCGTGGCCTAACCACTGCCGCCAACTCTCAACACGAATCACATTCATCGACGCGTCGTTCGTGACTATGACCAGTCAGCCACGAATTCGCTCGGTTACCGACTGCCTGGACTAAGTCAAGTCCCACACATCTATGGAATCACTATAAAAGTATTGGAATTGAAATACATCATGTGAGCATGTTAGCACATGTTATAACATTCAACTTAAGCAAATCTTCAAGGCATACTTCCCATGCATATTCAACTTAAGCAAATCCTCAAGCACATACATTCCATGCATGTAATGAAATCATGCATTTTGTCAACATGTAGAAAATCATTTAGGTCGGCATAATAATTGAAAAATCAATCACAAAGTATCAAATAACATCATTTAATTCAATACATACTAATACAAGCATTTATACAAACACATGCACTACACACTTAGGTCTACATATAGCATGTCGACCCAAAGTGTGCAACTAGGCGAATCTCTTCGCCAAACTTATTATGCACGCATTCCTAACTCCCTAATGCGACAACAAACCATGTCAATCACATCAGCAAAATATGAATGCAAACAGTACTTCCTACAAATGACTAAAATGCCCTAAATCTCATATTCTTCGTTAGCTTACGAAACGGGAAACGGAGAGCATTTTGTACATGTCAAACGGCGATGCCGTCAAGAATCTACTATTAAACGACATTGAAAGCATTGGGAACCGTCAATCCAAGCGTCTAAAATCCTCACCTAGTGTCTTGTAGACTCGGGAATTGAAGCGGAGTGTATATGGTTCGTCTACGGCGAGTAAGGAGCCTAATACATAAGATCCATAAGCTACATCGCCATGGAAACAAGAAAAACTCAAATCACCAACTATTTAGGGTTTTTACTTACCTAGGATTGCGGTGGAATCGCCGGGAAAGCGGTAGAGGAGTGTCGCTTAAGCATGTGCAACACGTAGCACAAGTGGCGGGAAGAACTCTCCCACTCTCTCACAATCTCTCACTCTTTTTCTCTCTCCCAAGCTAGGGCTTCTCTCAAATTCGGATGGGAGAGAGGAGTGAGGGTTTCAACCCCTTTTATAGCCTAAAACATTCCCAAAATAGGCTTGGGAACAATGTTTACTTGGTGCCTAACCAAATCGGGGCCGTTTCGGTCCAAAAGGGCATTTCTGGAGGTCCCCAGGCCAGATGCGGTCGGACATAAGCTCATGCATACTGGATCTAGCACACATCCAGTTTTCAGACCGGTTGGGTTCCCAGATCGCACGTGGCGGCCCAGTTTCAGTTTAACGGTCACCGCATCAAGATCAGGCCTATAAGTCCCGTGATATATAATAGATATTTTTCCTGATCCAAGGGTGTAATTTGGCTGTATTCTGACGGTCAGAATGCTTAATACTGATGCGTCAAATTTGTGTGCCAGATTTGAATTTGAAATTCCAACTATGTCCCTATTCACACTCTCTTCGGTCCGGGCTCAATGAAATAGCCTGTGATAATCGGTTTGACTTGATTTTTGGAATGAGTGTCAAGCCCAGCTAGACGGTCCTAACGGTCTAAGATAGGAGGTATCGGACTTTCAACGTGCGGTCTAGATCCAATACAAAGATTCAAAGTGGTCCAGGGAACAAACCGGCTTAGAGTTTGATCCGAGGCTTTAGAGCATTATAGCACCCTTAGTTCCACTCGCTTCGGGCCTTGTAGAACGTATTTAAAGTGATCAGGGACCATTTCCCAGCTATTCTAACGTTGCACTAGCTAACCTAGTCAAATTTTCCAAAGGAATGAATTCTACACAAATTCGGGTCGAGTTGGTACTCGAGCCCAAGTATGGATTTTTCACGGGCGTTACAATCTACCCCCCTTAACAAATAATTTCGTCCTCGAAATTTTGTACCTTTTCGTACTCCTCGAGAAGCTGTGGGTAGTTCTTTCTGATCTCGGCTTCTGTCTCCCAAGTAGCCTCCTCCTCAGTATGATGCGTCCATAGTACCTTCACAAGGGGAATCACCTTGCTACGCAGTACCTGCTCCTTCCGGTCTAAGATGCGTGTCGGTCGCAGGATATAAGTAACATCCTCTCCTAACTGCACCTGCTCCCATCTGATGATATGAGAAGGATCAGCAACGTACTTCTTCAGCATAGAAACATGAAATACGTTGTGGACGCTCGCGAGGGGCGTGGGTAAAGCCAATCGGTAAGCCACTGCTCCCACACGATCGAGGATCTGAAATGGACCAATGTATCGCGGTGCCAGCTTCCCCTTCTTTCCGAACCGAAGGACTCCCTTCATAGGGGAAACTCGCAAAAACACATGATCCCCGACTGTGAACTCTAGTGGTCTCCGTCTCGTATCGGCGTAGCTCTTCTGTCTGCTCTGCGCTGTAAGAAGCCGACGTCGAATAATATCAATCTTCTCTGACGTCGCCTGCACCAACTCTGGGCCAATCAAGCTGCGCTCACCGACCTCTAACCAGCAATGCGGTGCGCGACAAGGTCGCCCATACAGCGCCTCATAAGGTGCCATGCCGATACTCGCCTGGAAGCTATTGTTGTATGCAAACTCCGCATATGCAAGACAGTCATCCCAACTGTCCTTGAAGTCCAATGCGCAAGCTCGCAACATGTCCTCCAGGATCTGGTTCACTCGCTCTGTCTGTCCGTCCGTCTGCGGGTGGAAGGCAGTACTGAACTTCAACTTCACACCCATAGCCTCCTGAATGCGAGTCCAGAAAATAGAAGTGAACCGCGTGTCTCTGTCCGACACGATCTCCAACGGAACTCCATGCAGACGCACGATCTCTCTAATATACAATCTAGCCAGCTCGTCTGCAGAGTTCGTAACTCTGATCGGTAGGAAGTGCGCCGACTTCGTCAATCGGTCGACGATCACCCAAATAGAATCATGTCCCTTCCTCGTCTTCGGCAACCCAGAAATGAAGTCCATGGAAATGAAATCCCACTTCCACTCTGCAATCGGCATAGGCTGCAAAAGTCCAGGTGGTCGGCGATGCTCTGCCTTCACCTGTTGACAAGTGAGACAACGGGACACGAACTCAGCAATGTGGGTCTTCATACCTTCCCACCAGTACGTCCTCTTCACGTCACGATACATCTTCGTGCTGCCAGGATGCATCGCGAGTCTAGTAGAATGCGCAGCCTCGAGAATCTCTCGTCTCAAGTCAGGGACATCAGGAACGCATAGGCGGCCACGGTAACGTAAACCCCCATCCATGCCAACTCGCCAGTCGGCGTCATCATCATCACTGGCCTGCTCTCGAAGCTCAGTAAGATGCGCGTCGTCCCTCTGCGCCTCGATGACACGGTCATCGATCGGGGATCGCACCTGAACATGTGCGATGAACTCAAATGGCTCCTCTACGGTGAGTTTCTGCTCAAAGTCTCGCAAAAACTCAACCATATCCCACTCGGCAACCATCAGCGGAGCCGCAAACTCTATCGCCTTCTTGCGGCTCAACGCATCAGCCACAAGGTTCGCCTTCCCAGGATGGTAAGAGACTTCAAACTTGAAGTCCTTCAGCATCTCCATCCATCGCCGCTGCCTCATATTCAAGTCCCGCTGTGTGAATATGTACTTGAGGCTCTTGTGGTCGCAAAAGAGCTCGAACTCCTCTCCATAGAGGTAATGTCTCCAGAGTCTCAGTGCGAATATCACGGCTGCCAACTCCAGGTCGTGTGTAGGGTAATTCTCCTCGTGCTTCCTTAATTGTCTCGAGGCATACGAAATTACCCTGTCCCTCTGCATAAGGACACAACCCAAACCAACGCTAGACGCGTCAGTGTATATAGTGTATTTAACCCCTTGCTCTGGCAATACTAGCACAGGGGCGGACGTGAGTCTATCCTTCAGCTCCTGAAAAGCTGACTCCGCCTTATCATTCCAGGCGAACTTCACGTCCTTCCGTGTCAACTGAGATAAGGGTCTCGCGATCTTCGAGAAATCCTGAATGAAGCGCCGATAGTAGCCAGCGAGACCCAAGAAACTCCTCACCTCAGTGACAGAACCAGGCTGCTCCCAGTCCTGCACCGCAGCTACCTTAGACAGGTCAACTGCCATGCCATCCTTGGACACCACGTGTCCCAGAAACTTCACCTCCTGCTTCCAGAAGTCGCACTTCTTATACTGTGCGAACAACTGATGCTGTCTGAGCGTATCAAGGACCAAACGCAAGTGCTCCTCATGCTCCTCTCGACTCCTAGAGTATACCAAAATGTCATCGATGAAGACAACGACGAATCGATAGAGGAAAGGCCGTAGTACCCGGTTCATCAGATCCATGAACACGGCCGGTGCGTTCGTGAGACCGAACGACATCACAAGGAACTCGTAATGACCAAAACTGGTCCTGAACGCTGTCTTCTGCACGTCCTCATCTCTGACGCGCAGCTGATGATATCCTGACTGAAGATCAATCTTCGAGAAGTACTGCGCTCCTCTCAACTGATCAAACAAGTCATCGATCCTGGGCAAAGGGTACTTGTTCTTCACTGTGAGTTGGTTCAACCTGCGATAATCAATACACAATCGCAGCGAACCATCCTTCTTCTTCACGAACAAGACCGGTGCTCCCCAAGGAGATACGCTAGGCCGTATAAGGCCAAGCTCTAGTAGACCATCAATCTGTGTCCTCAACTCCTCCATCTCACATGGTGCCATGCGATACGTCGGCAGTGAGACGGGTGTAGAACCAGGAATCAGATCGATAGTGAAATCGATCTCACGTCGGGGTGGCAAACCAGGGATCTTCCTGAACAGATCCCCGAACTCAGAAACAACCGGCGTCTGCTCAAGTACCTGGGCACCAGCGTCGTGCAACAGGGTGGCGTAGCTAAGAATGCGGAAAGGAAGATTTACCCGCACTGAAAATGTAAAAGGCGTGCCCTCAGGCTCGTACACCGTCACCACACGAGCCTCGCAGTCAATCTCGGCTCTCGCTGCAGTCAACCAGTCCATGCCAAGGATGACGTCGAGATATACGAGCGAGGGATCGACGACCAAATCAAGAGTCATCGTCCTGCCTCCCAGATCAAGTAAACAACCCTCACACATCTGGGTGACATCCGAATAATCTCCATGAGCTGCAAGGACTCGCACGCTATCCATAGTAATAGTCTGCAACCCAAGACGTCTGACTACGGCACGCGATATCAAAGAAATCGTGGAACCAGTGTCCACCATGACAAGAACGGGAGTACCTCCGATATGGCCCGTGACCTCGAAGGCTGAATGCTGGAAAGTCGGCGTCGTAGCTGCCTCAGCGGTCAGTGCATGAACTCGAGCCTGCTGTGGCCGGTTCGGCCGCTGTGTCAAGGGCCGTGGGGGCCGTCGAATCTGCGATACTGTGGGTCTGAAAGAGGACTGCGCAGGAGCTGACCGTATAGGCGGTGCTGATATCGCCTGTGGACGTACACGATCAATCTTCTGCGGCGGCGAGAACCCACTGTCCCGCATCCTCGCAAAGCAACTCGGCGCTAGGTGGCCCGTCCTCCCACAGTATGTGCATGATAGATCAGGGCGCCGAAACGGTCCTACTGGCGCCGTGGTCCTGGTAGGAGGATCAATGCGAGGCCTCTTGCCCGCGAAGGGCCTATCTGGCAACTCCGGTCGCGGCCTAGAAGTAGTCGGGCCTCGTGATCGCGCAAGTCGATCCACGTCCTGCTCTGCCCGCATGGACATGTGAACCAACTCCGCATAGGAGGAGAAACTGATGCAGCACATCTTCGACCGAATATCCGGTCGCAAGCCCTCCAAAAAGCGCCGTATGCGCATCTGCTCATCAGCTAAAATCGTCGGGACGTACCTGCCCAACTCTGTGAACCGATGCTCATACTCGGTGACCGTCATCGCTGCCTGCCTGAGACGGAGAAACTCATTCTCCCTCTCGTGTCTGTAGGTCTGAGGATAATACTTCTCATGGAAGCGAAACTCAAATGCTGCCCATGTCCATACGAAGTCTGCGGTAACAGTCCGCAATACACTATCCCACCACATACTGGCCTCTCTCTCAAACTGGAAGGTAGCCAGCTCTACCTGCTCTGCCTCAGTACAGTGCAACATGCGCAGAATCTTCGACACTCGGTCGAGCCAAAACTCAGCCTCCTCGGGTCTGTGAGAACCCGTGAAAGTAGGAGGCCGCAAGCGCTGAAATCGCTCCAGAAGGCCCCGTGTGTCGGCAGGGTTCCCCGCAGGGAAAGCAGGCTGCGCAGGAAGTGCTACGCCCTCATCCTGGGTGTAAGCATAGGCATCCTCAGCTGGATGCGCAGGTGGTGCAGGCGGAGTAGATGCAGTCGCACCCCCACCCTGGGCTAAGGTCCCGACTATAGTAGTCAATAGCTGCTGCTGCTGTAGCATCATAGCCATCATCTGCTCGAATCTATCAGGTGGTGGAGCAGGCTGTGGCGGATGAGGTGCGGAAGTAGATGCGCGCTGTGGCTCTCTAACTGATGGTGTAAATGGCGGTGGTCCATCTGTAGGACCAGTAGCAGGCTGAGACGATCGAACAGTCTCAGGAATCGGGCCCACAGCAGGGTCCGGACGAGTGCCAGACTGAGAAGGAGCCTGATCCATCTGCTCTAACAATGAAAGCCGAACCGCGCTCCTCGTAGTCTTAGGTGGCATTCCCTATATTCAAAATAGGGCGCAACCTTGTCAGTCTCAATTGCACAAATACACCACAATCATTCACTAAAGAGTCAAGGCATTCCATGCACTTCAATTAATCAAAATTGTCACAATACAAGGGATATATCCTTACAAGCATCATGACTAGAATGACATGGAAATTAAGACAGTTAAGCAACAGCGACAAAAGCAAAGCACTAGCCCTAATAGGCTTTACACACATGAAACAGAAAATAGTTAACTACTCATAACAACATCAAAGATCGCGTCGCTAGTCGGAGTCTGGCGACGGAGGAGGAGCACCCTTATCCTGTAAGCAACACAGGATTGCCTTCAAGGTGCGAGTCACCTTGCCAAATTTCTTCTTCGTAACGGCCTTGGCATCAGCGACCTCTGCTCGAAGTTCTTGGACTTCCCTTCGCAAAGCGGTCTGACTCTCCTCCATCCGGGCAATGCGATCGTCAATAGTAGTCTGCGCAGAAGGAGGAGGACTCCCATCAGTATCCTGAGCCTCCTCTTCTGCTTCTTCCTGAGTCTCTTCCTGAACTTCTGCACTAGGTTCTCCTTCGCTTTGATCTTCCTCTTCATCAAAGTCGTCCCCACTATCCCTTTCAAGTTGATGTTCACGATATTGCGACCCAATCTTCATCTTAACCATCGTCGACTCATCGATGGTGTGAATCGATACCGGCAACTCGGGTCCAAGTCTATAGGCAAACTCAAGCGCAATTCTGCAAATGAGTCGGCCAAAGGGAAGGGATTCGGATGTTCTTCTCGACCTGGCTATGAGAACTATCTGCCGTAAGATGAAAGTGGCCATACATACGTTCTCTCCCTGAGCCACCAGAAATAAGAAATCGACCATAAGACGTGTACATTCAATGCGGTTCGTCGACCTAGGATAAACATTGAACGTGCAGATGTGATGCAGCAGACGCAAATCCTCAGACATGTACGTCGCCTTGAGGCTATTATTAGGCTGCCATGGAACCAACTTACCGCACAGAAACCCGGTGCGGTGATCTCGTTCACGTCTAGTCCTCAAATTTTTCTCACTTGGATGTACATCACCTAGAGGCACGTTGAGAAGTCGCGCAACCAACTGGACGTCGATCGTAGCCATCCGATCTCTACCAAAAGGGATTTTGAACTGCAAGGGCTCCAAGGTAGGACTCTGGATGCTAGCATAGAAGGCACGAACAGTGCTCACATTAGCACGAGCGCGAGCTTCAAAGATCGGTCCCCAGTGCGCAGCTTCAATGCGTTCGAACAACAGATATTCGCCGAACAATCGCCCATCTACGTCCGCCTCAAATAACACTCTACGATCAGTGTATTCACCATGAGGCATCTCTGATAGGATGGTTCGTCCAAGGTGTGCATGGGGATCCAAATCCCGCTTCGTACGGCACTCCAGGACTGCAGCTGGACCTGCGGCGGCGCTTGAACTTGCGGCACCACCCCGCGGTCTTCTCAATCGAGCAGGGCGGCTCGGCCCAGCCTCGTCTGTTGCAGTTTTCCTCTTACCCATCAAAGACAGGATGGATGAGAGTGACAAAAGACCCAAAATAGCTTCCACGAAAGCCATGGAAAACGCCGAAAATGCGGAGAAATGGCTGCCCAATCTGACAAAAGGAAATCTAGGCGTCGTAGAGGGATGCTTCAAGCTTCCCAAGGCTGTAGTTTCAGGGAAAAATAAAAACAAAAAGGTGGAATGGAGCTGCTCACGATTTCAGCACTATTTGGGGGATTTTGGAGCTCCAAATGGGAAAATCTTCAAGGAAAGAGGCTGCCAACACCCAATAATCGATGGGTGGTGGTCGGTTTTGGCCAAGGAAGGGATTAGGATGGGTTTGGGTCGCCGGGATTTGGAATGGAGCGCTGAAACTCAAATCTAGGGCATGCAAGGGGGCTGTTTGTGAAGGAGAGGGGTGTTTTAGGGGTTTTCGTGGGATGGGAGGTACATAGGGGTGATGGGGGGTGTATTTAAGTGGGTGCGCCCAAAGGGCAGCACCGTCCGAGGTGGCCGGCCGGCGATGCATCGCCCGGCCGGCGATGGCATCGCCGGCCAACCTCCAGGTTGGCCAGCGGGACCCCATGGGTCTGGTCCCCCATGGTCCCAGGGTCCCAAAAAGTCTAGTCCCACCCCTTAGTTCATAGTATTTTGGTCCCTATGAGCCCAAACATATTTTTGGGGCTTTCCGGGTCCACATCGCAGTCCCGAATACCAAACCATATGATGCAGCATATGGATTTGGGGTAGAAGGATCCAGTACATCTTTCTAGCTCCTTAGTTGCTAAAGAAAGTGAAGTTAGAATGGCTTTATGGCCATTTTTTATGAAATTTTACTATTCACTGTAAAATTTGGTGAATGTACTAATTTGTGTTATTTTCACATTAGGTTTGATGCCTAACATGAAATGGATACAAAATAACTGAAGGTTGAAGTGTTTAGAGAAGGAATTTTGAGAATTTTTGGCAAAACGGGGTTTTTAAGCCCTGGCGATTGATTACTGGAGTCGTGGTCATTCCACGGCCCAAAGATTCACTTTTGCGGTTTAAAACCGCTCATAGGACGTCTCCACCCGACTTCCTACAGCTTAAAAGTGATTCGGGTTGCTTAACGCGACCCGAGATACGTTACAGACTCGATCTTGCGATCGATCCTTATAAACTTCGCCTATCGGCGAATCTGTAATCCTAGAAGTGTTTCTAGACCCTTCTCGCACCCACCTAAGTCAAAGGAAGCGACAGCGTACGTCGCAAGACCATAACCCAGGCCCAGTATACTCTCATTCATGCTCTGATACCAACTTGTAACACCCTGAAAATCGGGGGTCGTGTATAAACTCAACTCCCGAGTTCCAGACCGTCACTTATGCAACAAAAATGGTTATGATTCAATGTTGTCTGATTTAAAGCATTCACATGAGTAAAAGTATACCAAAACTGCAATTCATACTTCAGATCCAGTGATAAAAGCAAGCGGAAGACTAAACAAGATATATATCACTGTATGGAAAAACAAAGTAATCTCAACTGTCTCCAAAGTATGACTACATCTCTGAGTCTCATATACATGTACATAACAAAAGAATAATGTTCAAAAAGAAAAGTCCCACTGATGTCCCCTCGATCCAGGTCACCTACGGGAAGCCGTCATGATACTGCATATACGAGAACTCATCCTGGTCCTCGTCATCATCTAGCTCCACCTCCTGGATCTCATCGTCACCTGCAACTACAACAGGGTCTGGTGGGTGTTGCAAACACCATCCCGTAACGTGGGAATGAGTGATCAACTCAGTGGAATCATAGAGCAAAGATTAGCATGTTCACAATTCAGTCACGCGATAATAGTAAAGCAGTAAATCAGACAAGTCCTAATACTGTTGTTAATGCAAGATGATATGACGTGATGTATGCCCTCACCGACGATCACCCTCATACGGCAACATCTTACGACCGCGGCATGCCACACTCCCTAGAGTGCTCCACATCTTCCAGGCACATGCAATGCTATGGTGATATGATTACCAAGTTATTATTAGTCCATTCAAACAGCAGGATTGGGAAACTAAGGTACCTCCCTTGTATCAATCCCAACACGGATCCTGTCTAGGGTCGTCACTCCTAGTAATCTCATACGATGTACATTTCGTAGGTCACTGCAAGGGCTGCCAGGGCTGTTGCTCGCACTCGTTGCACCGCTCCCCCATCACCTTATCAATACAGGCCTACTGTACTCTACTGCACGGAAGGGTCGTCGCCTCCCGTGAACTCAGAATACGCTCGCGGTCACTACAAAGGGCTCGTCGCCTGATCAGTGTAGGCCGACAGCTAGAATATAGTGTCCCATACCACCATAATCTGCTCACGAGTCAAGGTGCTCACTGGTCACTACGGGGAGGTTTGTGGCCCCAGCGTAGGCCGACAGCTCGACCACGGTGTCCCATACCACCATGCCCGGCTCATGAGTCTTCGTGGATCAAGGTACCACGGTTAATAGGGTTTACAATGGTAAGTTCAGTACCCTAGGTTCAAGCAGTTATGATACATACATGGTGAACAAACATCGGCCAGTCGGGTTACTTGACGGGCTCGACTAGCGCGATCGCATATCGAATTGAACGACATGAAGTGCGTAAAACACTTCGCGTGGCCTAACCACTGCCGCCAACTCTCAACACGAATCACATTCATCGACGCATCGTTCGTGACTATGACCAGTCAGCCACGAATTCGCTCGGTTACCGACTGCCTGGACTAAGTCAAGTCCCACACATCTATGGAATCACTATAAAAGTATTGGAATTGAAATACATCATGTGAGCATGTTAGCACATGTTATAACATTCAACTTAAGCAAATCTTCAAGGCATACTTCCCATGCATATTCAACTTAAGCAAATCCTCAAGCACATACATTCCATGCATGTAATGAAATCATGCATTTTGTCAACATGTAGAAAATCATTTAGGTCGGCATAATAATTGAAAAATCAATCACAAAGTATCAAATAACATCATTTAATTCAATACATACTAATACAAGCATTTATACAAACACATGCACTACACACTTAGGTCTACATATAGCATGTCGACCCAAAGTGTGCAACTAGGCGAATCTCTTCGCCAAACTTATTATGCACGCATTCCTAACTCCCTAATGCGACAACAAACCATGTCAATCACATCAGCAAAATATGAATGCAAACAGTACTTCCTACAAATGACTAAAATGCCCTAAATCTCATATTCTTCGTTAGCTTACGAAACGGGAAACGGAGAGCATTTTGTACATGTCAAACGGCGATGCCGTCAAGAATCTACTATTAAACGACATTGAAAGCATTGGGAACCGTCAATCCAAGCGTCTAAAATCCTCACCTAGTGTCTTGTAGACTCGGGAATTGAAGCGGAGTGTATATGGTTCGTCTACGGCGAGTAAGGAGCCTAATACATAAGATCCATAAGCTACATCGCCATGAAAACAAGAAAAACTCAAATCACCAACTATTTAGGGTTTTTACTTACCTAGGATTGCGGTGGAATCGCCGGGAAAGCGGTAGAGGAGTGTCGCTTAAGCATGTGCAACACGTAGCACAAGTGGCGGGAAGAACTCTCCCACTCTCTCACAATCTCTCACTCTTTTTCTCTCTCCCAAGCTAGGGCTTCTCTCAAATTCGGATGGGAGAGAGGAGTGAGGGTTTCAACCCCTTTTATAGCCTAAAACATTCCCAAAATAGGCTTGGGAACAATGTTTACTTGGTGCCTAACCAAATCGGGGCCGTTTCGGTCCAAAAGGGCATTTCTGGAGGTCCCCAGGCCAGATGCGGTCGGACATAAGCTCATGCATACTGGATCTAGCACACATCCAGTTTTCAGACCGGTTGGGTTCCCAGATCGCACGTGGCGGCCCAGTTTCAGTTTAACGGTCACCGCATCAAGATCAGGCCTATAAGTCCCGTGATATATAATAGATATTTTTCCTGATCCAAGGGTGTAATTTGGCTGTATTCTGACGGTCAGAATGCTTAATACTGATGCGTCAAATTTGTGTGCCAGATTTGAATTTGAAATTCCAACTATGTCCCTATTCACACTCTCTTCGGTCCGGGCTCAATGAAATAGCCTGTGATAATCGGTTTGACTTGATTTTTGGAATGAGTGTCAAGCCCAGCTAGACGGTCCTAACGGTCTAAGATAGGAGGTATCGGACTTTCAACGTGCGGTCTAGATCCAATACAAAGATTCAAAGTGGTCCAGGGAACAAACCGGCTTAGAGTTTGATCCGAGGCTTTAGAGCATTATAGCACCCTTAGTTCCACTCGCTTCGGGCCTTGTAGAACATATTTAAAGTGATCAGGGACCATTTCCCAGCTATTCTAACGTTGCACTAGCTAACCTAGTCAAATTTTCCAAAGGAATGAATTCTACACAAATTCGGGTCGAGTTGGTACTCGAGCCCAAGTATGGATTTTTCACGGGCGTTACATTCACTGAGTTGATCACTCACTCCCATGTTACGGGACGATGTTTACAACACCACCCAGTCCCTGTTTTAGTTTCAGATGGTGGCGATGCTTGCGAGGCAGAGCCGGTCTTTTTTGACGATGAGGAGGGTTTCTCCTATATGCAGTTCTCAGGTGGGTTCATGTGAACAATGCCTTGATTGACGGAGATTTAGGGCTATGTTGGTAGTGATTTATCACTTTTTGATATATGTATTTGGAGACACGTCTTGTAATTATGACCTGGTACAGCATACATATCTTGAAGACTTATTTTGATTTATATATGTATTTCAGTCTTCTGCTTGTATTTTCAGACTATCCCTAAAATATGTTTGCTGATTTGGCTTAATCTACCTCATGTTTTATGCCCTAATATAGATAATATTCATCCATCATTAAAAATGTTGCATAAGTGATGTTATGGAACTCGGGAGCTAAGTTATGCTCGACCCCCAATTTTCAGGGCGTTAAAAGATGGTATCAGAGCATGATCTGGATTAAAATGGACCTGGTTTAGGGTCACACGATGCACGCTGACACCAATTTAACGTAGGAAGGTGTGATTAAAATCTAGAAACTAGTTTAGAATTCTCAATTTCATCTTTCGGCAAAAGTTTACTAAAAATGATCATCGAGATCGAGTCCATGCACACTCCTGATCACACACGACGACCCCAAATCACTTTTAGACTGTTAATTGACTGGTTTAGATCGTGTTTCAATCGACTTCAGCTGTTAGAAATTATAACTTTACATATGTATTAGTTTTGTTCCGAATCGACCGGAATCGAGTCAAACCGAAGTAAGGGCCCAATCGGGGCTGTTTTAGAGGGACCCAGGGTGGGACCCACATGTTTTTAGACCTAAGGGGGGGGGGGGGGGGGGGGGGGGGAGGACCTCTCCGGTGGGGTGAGTCCTCGCCGGGGAGTCCAGTGGCCGGCGAGGCCCTCGTCGATTCGGCGAGGCCTCACCGATAGTCGGGCTCGGCCGTCGGGTCGATAGAGTTTGGGGTCTTGTGGACCCCACTGATGTATTGTTCATTGATTATATCATCCCTAATCACATACTTCCTTCACAAACTCCACCCCCAAGCTCTCCCTTTTCTTCAGAACAACTCCCTTCTCTCTCAAATTGCCCTTTCAATCCCTCTTTTCCTCATTTTCCTTCAAGTCATACATCCTTCCTCCGTTCTCAGTAATACCCAGCTTCCAATCCCCTCATTTCTTTTGATTTGAGCTCCTACACCCCCCATTTAAGTCTTAAATTTGTGTAAACCCACCACCCACCCTATTTGTCATTGTTTTATCTTTATATCCCCTCCATTTGAGCCTTTACACCCTCTGTTAAGGCTCAAATCCGTGGAGACCCAAATTTTTCATCCCATTCTTCTTATTTCTCTCCTTTTCCATAGCTCTTTTTGAGTTAGTTATAGCCATCTTCTCGATCTCTATGCTTCTACTGACGGGCGAGACCTAACACAGTAGCTTAGACCATAAACAGTGACCATCTAGTGCTAGGACATATAGAGTTTTGGACTTAGAGTTGGTATTCCTAAATTTTGAAAGATCGAATAGTATAGAACATCTAATAAATTAATAACGTAAATCCTAGACTCTCCTTAGCTGGTATAAACCTATGTGTAGAGCTCGAGCATAATTAAATTTAGGTTTGAGCAACTCAATCCTAATCAAACGACCTTTGACCCTAAGTGATAAAATAATTCCTTGTAATAGAATTGTATGAAACCATCTAGCATATAAGCATAGACTTTGGGTTACAACTAGTGCCGTTACACATAAGTTAAGACTAAGTATTAGTTATACTAAGGATTGTAAAAGACTAATTTTGCTAAGATAATTGAAATATAGACTTAGTTAATTTGCTTGATTAGGTTAAAGTGAGACCTTATTCCTTTATTGGATTCCCTTGATACTTATAGGCTTCTTTAATAACCCTTAGGAAAGTTGTTTTAACTTAAAACCATTCACTTTCAAGGAAAACTTATAAATTCCTTGGAATTAATGTTAGGTCAAATCAAGACGCCCCTTAGAATTGCCTTCCCAAAGACTTATTACAATCAAAAATGCGGAGTAAAGAAACTATATATAAGCAAAGTATTTACGGTTTGAATCGAATTCTCAATCCTAGTAGTCACTAATGAACTCAATGCTCTGATCAAGCAGAAGATTGGGATCAACTAGGATTAAGAATTGATACAACAAATTTTCTTTCCTAGTTAGGCAGAAAGTCTGTATCCGGCTCAGACCCACTACACAACTTTCCTTCCGTGTTGGCCCGACCACCTACAACCAAAAATTATTGCTTTGCCTTTAGGAAGTGTTAAGGACATATAGCCAATAGAGATTAGGCTCATTTCTACAACCATAGGTACTAATGCCATAGTACGTATCATTAACAAAGGAAGACCAATGTATTGAGAGGTTGTTTCCTATTTTATGTCAATGATAGGTCCTAAATTACACCTCGTTCTGACATACGGATCGAGACATAGATTTTTGAGCCTTGTGTAGAAATAATTTTTAAGGGGGGTAAAACATTATGAGCCCAATCTAGTTAGGTCAGCTAATATAACTGTTAGATCAAAGTGACGGAGCAAAAGTGTGGTTGGCCCCTTGCCCACTGGCCCAGGATCGAAGTAAATTGATTTAGGTTATACATAAGATTAGGTCATTAATTAGGATCTAAACCTTCCTCAGAATGTCAATAATGTAGTCTTTTCAGGGAAACAATTAGGGCGAAGGTCAGTGTATCCATAAACCTACTCGTTAAATACGAACATAATAGAAGCCTTGGCCAGCTCTATATGATTAGAAATCCTTTTAGGATGATCTATTAAGGTTCTTATTAACTCCTAACTTGGACATAGATTCAGACGATGACTCTCTTAGACCAAGACCCAAAGGGTAACCTTATAATTAAGAAATTTGAACCTTTTAATGTTGGGCATTCTCTAAGCTTTTAGAGTGATCGAACTACGGAGTTAATGAAATATACAACTGCGAAGTATTCACAGCTTGACCTAATTCTCAATCCTAGCAAACTACCAATAGACTCACTGCTTTGATCGAGCAGAAGACCAGGATCTACCAGGACCAGGAAGGGATACGATGATCCTTCTACCCTGGTCAGGTAGGTGATTGAAGCATCGGGATCAAGCCCACTACAACCATCTCTCCGTATTGGTCGACCATTGAAAACATATATCTTACTCTAAGTAGATGGAAATCGTCGTCAAGACTCCAAATAGATAAAGAACTAAATTATAGCAAACCACTAGGGTATAAGTAAGAGATAAAGAGTAATTTTTAAGGAGGATAGACAAAAATGCGCTAGATTAGCATAGATAGTATACACCTTACCACGCATGTAAACTTGAAATCAGTAAAGTTTAGGCAAAAGGAATAATAGAATCTTTACTCATTACCCTTAGCCAATTTCGGGGACGAAATTATTTTTAAGGGGGGTAGATTGTAACACCCCAGATTATTGCCAACCTGGAGTTAGACGTCCTTAGGCAATGGGTCAACCATAACACCTTGGTAACTTCTCATAACTGAATTCCAAAGCCAAAAAAACTATTTCAGACTAAATTCCTTAGAAATTTAACGTGAATTAACTAGCACTACATCGAATTTCCTGTAAAATTAGCACCAACCACTTTAAATACGATCTGTAAGACCCAAAACCTATAGACTTGTTAACGCTATGTTACCCTAAAATCTAGGATCAATCTCTACGCCCAGTTGCCCTCGAGATCATTCGAAAACTTTGTATCGGACCTAGACCACACGTCGAAAGTCTGATAGTGATGAACTTAAACAATTATGACTGCCTAGTTGGACTTGACCATCACCTCGAAAATTAAGCCCAAACGATGTCCTGAGACCATTTCCTTGAGTTCGGAGTGAAAAGAGTGAGAAAGCAAAGATTTTTAGAAAATTAAATATGATTTTAAGTAATCTGAGTCGTGTCGCTTGCGTGGTATTTCTAAGCATTCTAACCGTTAGATTTTAACCCAAATTCACCCTTAGATCAGGAAAGGTGGCCCATACATGTCAAAGTACTTATGGCCCTGATCGAGTTTCGGTGACCGTTAAATTGAAACTGGTCCGCCACGGTCGATCTGAAAACCCGATCGTACTGAAAACTTAACTTGCTTGAGATCTTATACTAGTGAGCTTAAGTCTGACCAAATTTGATAAGAGGACCTCCAGAAGTGCCTCGTTGGATCAGAAAGAGCCCGATTTGGTTATAACCTAAGTATACCTTGGCCCTAGGGCTATTTCCGTCGCTTTTGGGCTTATAAAAAGGCCTTAAATCCCCATTCTCAAATCCCATACGAATTCTAAACCCTAGCCAATCCAAGAGAGAGAAAAGAGAGAGAAAGTAAGAGAGAACCTATAGTTCCTTCTTGGGATTCTTCCCAGTTCTTCTACACATCGAATCATTTTTTCGATGATTCTGATTCCATTCTTGGGTAAGTTAAGCAAACCCTAACCTGTTTTGGAGCTTAGAATAGCCGAAGTGAAGTTATAGCAAACGTATTTCATGCCTTAGGTTGCCTATCTGCCGTTGATGAAGACTTATCGTCTGAATCATATTTATTGCGTGTTTTCTGGTTTAAGGTACGGACTATATACGTTTAGGTTATGGTTTTCAAGACTTTCAATATCAGTTAATGATATATTACTGACGTGGATGCTATTTCACATGTATAAATTGTTGTCTGTTTCATTTTTTAGTTATACGTTAACTATGTTGAATATACCGTATTCCTCATATTTGTAGAAAATACCGTATACGTATGAAATTTGAATTTGTGCTTGCCATGATTAATTGCTGTCTATGTATGCTAGATGCATGTGTATCAACTTTTAGGTGAACGGATTAGCCAAATACATGTTTTATCAACATACATTGCGTATATTATATTGTGTAGTCTAAGTGATTGTGAAAATGACTGAATGAGTATAGAATTCGCTTTCGTGCTCGCCATGACTAACTATCATGGATATATGATTGTTGTATAGGCGAAAACCCTTTGACGAGAGGATTGACCCTAATACGTATGATAAACTTATATATATCACATATGATGGAATGTGTAGGTTAAGTGTTTGTAAAAATGTTTGAATGAGTTAGTAGTTAGTAAGGTGTACCTGTATGCGTGTTGAGATATACTTCTCAACTACCTTGTCTATGTGTATGACTTCCTCCATGTATTTTATATTACATATGTGTGGATTCATGTTTAAGTTGTATTCCATAACATGTAGAAATAAGACCGTGAAGGGTGATGGGGGAGTGGTGTAACGATTCCGTACAACAGCCCTAGTAGCCCTAAAGTGGACAATATCGAACCTTTGATTGTATAATTTGAAATATGATCCATTTACTACTTTGACTATATCATCGGATAACATGTCATAATTGAATGTGATTGGGCCTATTATATAGTCTAGGTAATCGGTAACAGTCTTTAAACTGGTGGTTGAGGTCATTTTCGCCACGCAGGATGAGTTTAACGAATTCGAGTCTTGCTTGGGATGTTCGACAGTGGTTATGCCACATGGAGTGCTTATGCATTCTATGTCGTTCAACTCAACGTGCGCTTGGCCTAGTTGAGCTTATCAACTAACCCGATTGACCGATGTATGTTCACCATGTTTGGTCACTACTGTTTAAATCTAAGACACTGAACTCACTAGTGAAACCCATTAACCTTGGTATCGTGATCCCTAAAACTCATGAGCCGGATATAGTGGTATGGAACACCGTGGTCGAGCTGTTGGCCTATGCTGGGGCGACGAGTCTCCCGATAGTGACCAGTGAGCACCCTACTCTCGTGAGCCGATTATGGTGGTATGGGATACTATATTCGTTCTGTCATCCTACATCAATTGGTGACGAGCCCTCTGTAGTAACTTCGAGTATATCCTGACACTACATAAGGGCGACGAGCCTTGTTGTAGTATTTAGGATATAAATAGACCTGTATTGATTGGTGACGAGCCCTTTATAATGATTTACAACCGTAACATCGTATGAGATTTCCTAGGACTGACGACCCTATAATGGATCAATGTTTGGGAATTAATATAAGGGAGGTGTCTTAGCTTTCCAATCCTGCTGTATGAAAAGTGTTAATAAGAACTTGGTAATCATACTCATGACATCGCACTGTATGTGTCATTGGCATTAATGTGAGAGCACAGTGATAGTGATTCATGCCGTTAGACGTTGTCGCAAGAGGGAGTTTGTAGTGAGGGCATGCATCATTATTTCATATCATTCTTGCATTAACAAGAGTATCTAGGTCATGTTTGAGTGTACTGCTTTATCATTACTGCTTGATTGAATTAATAACATGTTAACCTTTGCTGTATAGTTTCACCGAGTTGATCACTCACTCTCATGCTACGGGATGGTGTTTGCAACACCAACCAGTCCCTTTTTTAGTTTCAGATGGTGGCGATGCTTGCGAGCCAGGGCTAGTCTTTTATGACGATGAGGAGGGTTTCTCCTATATGCAGTTCTCAGGCAGGTTCATGTGAACAATGCCTTGATTGACTGGGATTCAGGGCTATGTTGGTAGTGATTTATCACTTTTTGATATATGTATTTGGAGACACGTCTTGTAATTATGACCTGACAGAGCATACATATCTTGGGGACTTATATTAATTTATATATGTATTTCAGTCTTCCGCTCGTATTTTCAGACTGTCCTTGAAATATGTTTGCTGATTTGGCTTAATCTACCTCATGTTTTATGCCCTAATACAGATAATATTCATCCATCATAAAAAATGTTGCATAAGTGATGTTCTGGATCTCGGGAGCTGAGTTATGCTCGACCCCCAATTTTCAGGGCATTACATAATGCAAAAGAGGTAATGAAAAGAAAAGGAAAGTGATGGAAAAGTAATATTTGGAGAATGAATTCTGAGGCTTTTCCAATGATCTCAGTGTGAAGATGGGTTAGCATAAGAGTTAAACAGCAAAAACAAACTATCCTAAACATCAGAAAAAAAAAATTATCCTAGTCCTAAATCATATGAAAGTAATAAACCTAGACTATACCTCCATCAGACTAAGAGGTCAATCCTGGTAAACAGTATCAATCAGAGGTATGGACATGTCCTCTGAATTAAATTTCTCAATAAATAGCTTTAATTGATGTCCATTCACTTTGAAAACATTACCATTGTTCGAATTTCAAATCTCGAAAGCGTCATGAGGATAGACATTAGTAATAGTGAAAGGGCCGGTCCAACGAGATCAAAGTTTACCCGAAAAGAGATGTAACCGAGAATTGTACAAGAGGACCCTCTGACCTGGTGTGAATGATTTCCTAAGAATGTGTTGATAATGATACACCTTCATCCTGTCCTTGAAAATTCTCGAGTTCTCGTACGCATCATTTCGGATTTCTTTAAGTTCATTAAACAGAAGTTTGCACAGTGAACTAGCGTTGTCCATATTGAAATTTAGATTTTTAATAGCCCAGTAGGCCCTATGTTCTAACTCCACAGGCAAGTGGCAAGCTTTTCCATAGACAAGTCTAAAGGGAGACATTTCAATAGGGGTGGGTCTTAAATGCAGTATGGTAAGCCCATAAAGCATCGGTTAAGCGGATTGACCAATCCTTACGGTCAAGGTTAACCGTTTTCTCCATAATATATTAATTTCTCTATGGAAATCTTAGCTTGCCCACTTATTTGTGGGTAGTATGGAGTGCTCACTTTGTGGGAGAAGCAATATTTCTTCATTAAGTTCACAAATGGCCTATTACAAAAATGTGAAGCTCCATCACTAATTATGACTCGAGGCGTTCCGAACTGGGAAATGATGTTCTCTTTTAAGAATTTAATGACTATTTGATGGTCATTGTTCTGGTATGGAATCACTTCAACCTATTTAGTGACATAATTTATTGCTAGAAAAATGTAGAAATTTTTAAAGTATTGGGGGAATGGTCTCATGAAATCGATGCCCCAACAGTCAAATGCTTCAATGATCAGAATGAGGTTCAAAGGCATCATGTTTCGATGGGACAATGCTCCCAATTTTTGACAATGTGTTGAGGGTCAAATATTACATATTGGACCCGTCACGTTCCAAACTCAAAAACTGGGCTCACAAAATTCTCGATCGCCGAATCTAGTAGTGACAGCCTCAGTAGTACCCCATTCTCAACTCCTGGCATGCATATACTAGATTCAGATCCTGGGATCCTACAATGAGGATTTTCAACATAAATATTTTTTTGTAAGATGAAGCATAACCATAAGCGTAACCCACAAACAATAACAACACCAACACATATCCACTATAATCAAAGCGTTTGAGTACAATGCATGAAGGGATATACAAGATAGATATAAAATAAACTCCAGAAGCTCAGCTGCATGCTCCTGCCTCAGCTACGTCATAATGTCACCTGCACACAATGGTCATGCATAAGCTTACAGGAAACTTAGAGGGTGGTGCAAGTGTGTGCACAATAAATGTGCTAAGCATACATACATACATGCATACATACATATATCAGAGTAATGCGAAAAGTGCTGGCAAGTCCATGAACGCTATCAATCGTACCAAGGCTATGTGATGTAAGACCTACGTAGCGAAATGTCGTATACAAGATGCAATGCAAGCATACCAGTCCTCAGCTAGATCCATATATCAGTACAATTCACCTCTAGAACATCATATATCAGTACAGTTCCTCTCTAGAAAATCACCGGAGTCTAGTGCACTCCACTTTAACTGCCCCTCCCCCAGGCGCGTAATTTAAGTGAGCGTAAGAGACCTCACTATCCGCCTGACCAATAGTCTATCAATACCTATCCGGCATGTCGATAGCAAACTCATTCCTTGAGTTGGTCAAACTCAACCTACCTAGGCCCCCTTCTCTCCAGGTAAGGTCACACCCCCTTTTGACTGACCACGACACAGTGGGAGGTGCGACCTTCTGGTATTTGGCACTCGGTGCTCATACATCCACTCAGTCTCAACGTTGGAGCAACCTCCTGGTACCATAAGGGTTTAGGGACACCCTGGGACATCTATGGGCCCCCATGTCTAGAACCAAAACATTTTTGGTGTCCAATCCTGCCATCCACGATATGCTTGTAGGGGCTATGACCCTGATGTCGCTAGGGTGTACAATGATCATGTCACACAAATACGAGATGCATGAGTCACACTATCCAGTCATACAACAATCTTGTGCATACCGCGCGCTCATGTGGGGCAACTCCGTCTCTCATGGAGACCCAAAAATAACCATCCTAATGGCACATGTTATGATTAATAACTCCTCATAAAAAGTGTGTAAATGATGCATATAGGCATGTATTATGATGTTCTTCTAGGCATATCTAATAGTGATATTATACTCTCCTATAATCAATCAATAACCTAAATGACATCCGTAAATCAAGGATGAATCTAAGTATAAAGAGTGGGTTTCCTCGCCCTCTCCATCAGATAGTAAACTGGGCTTCCTATGGGGCCCAATAAGCACAAGATGGGCTTTATGGCTTGGAAAAATCTATAAGATATGATGGAAGCACCATCAATAATGGGGGCCCAATGGTTTGGGTTAGCCCACTAGGAGAAGATAAGAATGGGCCTAACAATGGGCCTTAGGGAGGTTACAACGTGGACATTTAACCACCATTGTCTCCTAGAGTGTGGCCCGCTATAGAAACTATCTCACAATGGGGCCCATGATCCTTAAACTAGCT
Source organism: Magnolia kwangsiensis (assembly GCA_037074715.1). Lineage (NCBI taxonomy): Eukaryota > Viridiplantae > Streptophyta > Magnoliopsida > Magnoliales > Magnoliaceae > Magnolia > Magnolia kwangsiensis. Next base: position 47,846,866 of record CM073583.1, read on the forward strand.
AGAAAATGAATGGGCAACATACATATTATTTCATTCATCATGGTGGACCTCTTAGGTTAGCCCATAAACCTCATTCATCATGGTGGGCCTCTTCAGACTACCCATATAATCAGTAAAATAGATGGGTAGCATGTGTAACACATACATCATAATGGGCCTTACAAGTCAGCCCACGTGCTCTAGAAAATGGGTGGACAACACATATATCACATACAACAAGGTGGGCTTCAATGGCTGGATGTCCAGCCCATTTGGGCCTGTTGGACATCCAAAAATTTAGATAGACAAGTTGGTCATGTACATAAGGTGGGCCTTACATAGCAATGGGGCCCACAGCCTTAAAAAATGGCCCAACAGAGTGTATGAAACATATATATCAAGGTGGACCTCATGCATAAATAAATGAAGAGCATGGTTATAAAATACATACAACGATGTGGGTCGTCATGCTGGGCGGTCAGCCCACTGCTGCTGGCCCTATTTGGGCATCCAAATAGTTGGACAGCCTGGATGGAATACACAAATATGGTGGGCCTCACACATCACCAATCGGCCCCACCAACTGATGGCCAGCGGGGATATACAAAGCATACATCATGGTGGATCCCACCATCCTAGGTGGCTGGACAGTGTGGATCAAATACATCACAGTGGGGTCCATAGCTACTGGATGGCTTGGATCAAATACATCATGGTGGACCCCACGTCCTAGTTGGATGGTGGGTGAAACACGTGCATCAGATGGGCCCCACCGTCCCAGCTGGATGGTGCAGGTACAATACATACAGCAAGGCAGGCCCCACCGTCCACATGGCTGGATAATGGGCAACAACACAGGCATCAAGGCCCTCCGTCCCCACACCGAACGGTGTGAATGTAAGACATTCATCAAGGTGGGTCCCACGTCCAGGGACTGGGCAGTGTGGATAGAAACATACATCAAGGTGGTCCCACTATTCCAATCCTGCTGGACGGTGCGAACAGACACATACATTAAGGTAGGCCCCACCGTTCCAGCCTTTTGGACAGTGGGGATACAAATATGCACCCAGGTGGGTCCACATGGTGGCCCACCAGCTTGGATATGAGTTGATATTTATTTTTTCCCTTCATCCAGGTCTGTCCAAACAGATAGGAAAATTGGATAAATACATCATGGTGGGCCTGTTGGCCGTGGACAGTGGGCAGTAAGGTGGGTTGGCCCCACTATTCAGGCGGTCTGGATATAATACATGCATTAAGGTAGGGTCCACCTAGATGGGCCACACACATATAAATCAAACATATGTGTACATTTATCCCCGATATTTGAATCATGTAAAATAGGATAGCAAGGTGGGCTAGCCTACATCTAGAAAACTGGACAGCAAGACTGTACCACCTACTGGACGGTCCGGATCTGATTGCACATTAGGTGGGCCACACATCATCATGGAAAATAGAGAGAGAGAGAGAGAGAGAGAGAAAATGGTTGGAAGAGAGGGAGAAAGAGGATGAGTAGTGGAGGGGCTCCGCCACTATGAGTCCCTCCAGGTACATGCATACATCAAGATGGGTCCTATCCTTGTGTGGGCCCACAATCATAAAAATATTAGGATGAAAATCCCATTTCCACTACAAATCAGGGCCTAGATGGCCTTTATGCAATAGGAGATCTAAGCAAACCTCATGGTGGGGTCCATGGAGAATGGCCCCACCATGGATACATGCATGCAAGATATGGTGGACTATTGGCCACACCTAGGGACCAAGATGGGATCCCCACCATTAATTGGTGGGTCCCACTTGCCCCATGCTAGAAAATGGGAAGATCTACTAAGGATGCAGCCACCTTTCCCTCTTTTTCCTCCCTAGTTCTCCAAAGCTCCTATGAGGCTTCTTCAGTGGTGGAGATGATGATCTAAGGGTTGGATTGGGTGGGATCTAAATATAAAGAGGGTTGGATTTTGTTGGGTTTTTCTCTCCAAGCTTGGACGTTCATGGCTTCTTGGGTTGCAATGAGGGAAATGGGAGAGAATGGGAGGGAGAGAGAGCTGTATATGGATGGTAATGATGGGTTTGTAAGGTGGTGATGGCTAGAGTGATGATGACATGTAAGAGATGTGTAAGAGGCATGAGGATAGTCATCATGGCTAGCAAGGCATGGGTGGCTAGGGTGATGTCACCCTAGGCTAGGTAGCTTAAGATGATGTAATCCTCATGATGGCTTTAGGTAGAGAATTGACTCTCTCTGGAATCTTTAGCCCTACAACACACAATATATGGTCGGGATTATGCGCAGGTCATATCTTCTAGTTTAGGTGTCACATTAGCATACAAGACATGAGGTTGGAACCGTGACGATGGTGCAGTTGTAATGGCATAAATTTCAGGTTGAGTCGACTTAGGTCTATGGGATGTGACTTAAGGTCACTCGAAAATGTTGTCTATAGGTTGTGGGTTGCCAGAATTCCATGGGAAGGATTGCGAGATCTTAAGGAACAACGATATACTAGGACACGAGCCTTACAGGACCCCATTTATTAATTGGTTTTATGAACATGATAATGCTTAATGTTCTATTACTTGTGTTGAATTTAACACTCAAGAATCACCAAAGCCAAGGATGGATCTTATAAGACCAAGAATAAAGAATTCACATGCCAAAGATCTAAGAAAATCAAGTGATTTAGTAATCTCTAGGTAGAAAATTTCTCACTTGGTTTTCTTAGATCTTTGGCATGTAAATTCTTCATTAATGACTTCTAAATCTCTAAATCTCTATTTAGTAATATTTTGAGCATAAATCTTTCTTTTGACATCAATTTTACTTTAAGCTCTCGAAATCACCCGCATATGAAAATATGCATAATTAAATCGATTAAGCACTATCATGTTTATAAAACCAAGTTATAAATAGGAAGAAATATATAATATTTTACCCTCAACAATTTTCTTGGATGAGATGATGTGTCAAAGGACAATTCCCTTACGAACTATGAAGTGACACTTTTTCCAATTCAGTACCAAGTTCTTTTTTTTTTTTTTGCATTGCTTCAACACATTTTTAAAATTTTCCAAACATTCATTGAAGGATGGACTAAAGACCAATAAGTCATCCATAAAGACCTCTAAATATTACCCCACCATGTCAGAAAAAATACTCAACATACATCGCTGAAAAGTGGTGGGGGCATTTATCCTTCGGTAAGCAAAGGTGTCATAAGGAGATGTAAGTGTGGTCTTTTCTTGATCTTCAAGGGCTATCTCGATCTGATTGTAGCTGGAATAACCATTGAGGAAGCAATAGTAAGAGTGACCAGCTAGACCTTTTAAAATTTAATCGATAAAAGGCAAAGAAAAGTGGTGCTTCCTCGTGACGGTATTCAACTTCCTATAGTCAATGCACATTCTCCAACCGCTAGTGATCCTAGTTGTCATGAGTTCATTATTGGTATTGGCTACAATGTTGATTTTAGACTTCTTGGGAACCACCTGAGTTGGACTCACCTATCGGTTAATATTGGGTATATGATACCTACATCCAATGGATGAAGAACCTTGGCCTTAACCACTTCCTTCATGTTTGGATTTCATATATGTTGCGGTTGCCATGAGCACTTTGCACCATCCTTAAGATGAATGTGGTGAGTACAAATTAAAGGGTCAATTCCAATGAGGCCACAATTGACCATCTAAGGGCTCATTTATACTCAATTAGAGTAGAGATGAGCATACTCTCCTGTTCTTGCTCAAGGTGGGAAGAAATCACCACTAGATATGTCTCATCTTGACCTAAATAGATATATTTCAAATCAGAAGGTAAAGGTTTTAGGTCAAGCTTCAGTGCTTTGAGGTTAGATGGTAGAGGTGTTATATCAGGTTGGGGTAATTCTTCAAATTGTGGCCTTCACTGGTTAACTTTAAGTATCGGCATTGTATCAAGCATGACACCCATCTCCCTAATTATATCATCATTCAAATCATGGGAGCATGCTAAGCATGTCTCTAAAGGGTCAGAGGATAAGGTCATCAGGGTTCTATCTTCCACGAATAAATCAATCATGTTAATGTCGTCGGTATCGTCATCATCCTTCGCTTGCTTGCTCATATTGAAGAAAATATTGAGCTCCAATATCATATTCCTAAAAGATAGATTCATGACTTCATTCCTACAATTAATGATTGCATTTTATGTAGCAGGGAATGAGCGACTAAGGATGACAGGAATTTGAGTGCTCATGTCCATGATGGGTTGAGTATCCATGACGATAAAATCTACTGGGTAGTAGAATTTATCAACTTGGACCAACACATCCTCAATTATCCCTCTTGACACACGAACTAAGCGATCGACAAGTTATAATGTGATTCAGATGGATTTTAGTTCACCCAGACCTAGCTGTTCGTAGAAGGAGTAAGGAATCAGATTTACACTTGCTCCTAAGTCAAGTAGTGCATGCTCAATTCAATATTTCCCAATTACACAAGGGATGGTTGGTCTACCAGGATCTTTATATTTTTGTGGCACATCTTGCTTTAGGATGACACTCACTTTTTCTATCAGATAAATTTTCTTTTTAATGCTTTGCCGCCTTTTGGCCATGCACAAGTCTTTTACAAATTTGGCATATGAAGGAATTTATTTCACAGCATCCAGAAGAGGGATGTTGACCTTCACTTATTTAAGTACCTCTAGAATGTCTTGAGAGTTAGAGAGAGATTTTGGTGTAATTAACCATTTGGGGAATGGAGTAATCGGCTTGTTTAGAGGTTTTGGTTTTAATACATGTGGAGTAATGCTTGGTCTATCCTCTGTTTCTTCTTCCGGGTCCTTGCACTTTTTAGTCCTTATCGGAATAGATTTGTCAATTATTTTTCCACTCCTGAGAGTGGTGATAAACTTATCTTGCTCCATTTGATTTAAAGAGCTTGGATCACTAATTTTATATTACAATTTAGGATTAGGAAGAGGCTGAGCCGGTAGGATCCCTTTCTCCCCAATTGGAATTTTTGTCTCACGCCCTTGTATGGCCTTTGAAAGTTCTTGAAGGGTTTGCAGTATACCCTGATTAATAAGTTCTTGGTTTCAAATATGTTTCTAGACTAGATACTCCTGAGGTTTCCCTTGATTCAAGAATTGGTTAGGGATTCCTTGAGGAGTAGCAGTTTGTCCATTCCTCCAACTAAAGTTCGAACGATTTCTCCAACTAAGATTGTATGTGTTAGATATGGGTCCATTAAAAGGTCTTTGATTTGTTCAAGGCATTCGATTGCTCGTTCAATACCTCTTAAAAAGCAGGTATTGTTAGACAATTTTCAGTTGTGTGTATATTGTTAGCACACATACCGCAAACAACTTCTTTATCCTTATCCTTCTTAAGTTCTATAGCCTCAACCTTCCTTGCAAGGCTGACCACTTTAACATTTATGTCATCATCCTTGTAAGTGTTATGGTTTTTAGCTCTTATTATTGTCAAATTTTATAATGCCAAAACCTCTTAGAATCTGTGTCTTGTGTAGTGCTTCTACATATTCAAGACATTGCATCTCATGTATAAGATCAAAGGTCTTTACTGAACTTTAAATGCAAGAATACATGTTCATGTTCAAGTATAACACCAAATGTGAATGCAATCGTTCAAGCTTCAATAGTTCAATTTTTCAAAGCTTTGTCCAAGTCAAGACAAAGTTCTTTACTTTGAACCTCAAGCTCAAGCTTCAATGTTAGTCATATTCAAGCTTCAAAAGTCTCAAGTCAAGTTTTAAGATTTCAATCTTCGTAAGGTTCAAAGAATGACTATCAACTAAAGGAAAAGACGATTCAATGTTCATACATCATGTATAAGGTATGAATGACCCTAGATTGACCAAAGGATAGGTCATTTTGAATACATAATTTAATTGGGTCACTTTATAAGTGCATTGACTGTTTCTTGACTAGTCTTAGACTATGTTCGACTAGTCCTAGCACTGGCTTAACCAGTCCAAGAAATCCTCGACCAATCCTAAGGTTGTTACTTATTTTCAGAATTTTTTGTTAAAGCCTCGCCCAGTCCTGGAGATTGCTTGACCTATCATGTGAACAGTACTCGACCAGTCCTGTAGGCTCAACTCAAAGTCCAGTAACTAAAATGGGTTCCATATGACCAGTCGTGGACATGACTCGACCGGTCATGGAGGCCACTCGACCGGTCAAGCAGGCCCTTCGACGAGTTGTGGAATGGCCTTACCTTATCATGCCCAAATTTTTAAAAGTTTGTTGGTCCTTCAACCAGTCGTGCCGACCTCAGGACCAGTCGAGAGTGTGATTTCTGCACTTATAAATAGAGCACGAATTTTAGAGTTTGATATTCAATTCAAGCAAAATCAATATGCCACTCTGAGACAAGTTAGTGATATTCTTAAGCTATTTAGTGTTCATTTCATATTCTCTTTAATTAACTTTCTTTGTATTTGATTTTGAGTTTCTGCATTCTAATTTTATTTGAAAGAGGGATTGAAGTATTCCCATTTCTTGGAATCAAAATCAAATCAAGCTAGCCCAAGGTGATTTAATTAAAAATCAATTTAGATCCTAGAACCATTTCATAAGTGAGTGAACTTCTACTCCAAATTGGTTCTTCCGGGCTAAATCAAAAGGAGAATATCCAGCTAAGTATTTTACTGCTTTGTAAATTCATTATTTTGATTTTTGAGATTGTGACAGGAAAATCTCTATTTTGGTTTATCTAAGGTGATATGGAAAACTTAGAGTGTGGAGTTTTTGAATTGTGTAAGCCCACTTGAAAGACACAATTGTGAGGGTTTTAGGTTAACCTTGAAAAACCTATTTTCATAGTGAACGCTAATATCCACTATGTGAGGATATTAGGAGTGGAGTAGTTGTGTAGTTATTTTTCTAAACAGTTGGTGTACACACAAGCAAACCACTATAACTTTTGGTCTTGTGGTGATTGATTGAATATTTCATTTTATAAATGTTATAATTTTCCTTTATGCATTTGCAGAGAATTGTGTAATTTCTTTTATGCAAGTGTGGGAATGTTGTAATAGCTTAGTTATTTCCTTTGCTATTTATTTCTTTATTCCTCTGTATCAGTTTGAGTTTTTGATACACGGACCGTTCTAAGAATCAGGTTGGCCTACCATAAACCATTGGTTTTTGGTATAAGGTTATCCTTAGAAAACATCTGTATCAACCTCTCTGTTGAGGCATAAAAAATATTTCATTACATTAGTTAGAGAATTCCATGGTGCGGATCTTTCTAAGGTATTTTGGTAAAATTCCACCTCCAGGGGTATTTTGGGTATTTTGGTAAAATTTCAGCTCCAAGGGTATTTTGAATATTTTGATAAAATTCCAACTCCAGGGGTATTTTGGTAAAATTTCATGTCCAGGGGTAGTTTAGGTATTATAGTAAAAATTCATGTCCAGGGGTAGTTTGGGTATTTTGGTAAAATTTCATGTCCAGGGCTAGTTTAGGTATTTCAGTAAGAAGACATTGAAAAGGGTATTTTGGTAAAAAAGGGTACACAAGTGTCATTTTAAGAAAAAAAGGTTATACACCACCATTTAAGAGAGAGCTTGGTGGACACCATGGTTTAAGAAAAGAAGTCCAAATGTGAAGGGATAAGTGGTGGTGATCACCACTTTGTAAGAGTGGTGGGGCCTGTAAATACCCCACCCCTACTCCATTTAGGGGTGGGATCATTTGTTGGGCCAGGAAATGAGAGAGAAGTAAGGTAGGAGCGCAAGGGCGAGTGTAGTTGAATGGACTGCGCAAGGGGGCATGGCAGTTGCGCCAGCCGGGTAAGGAGGTATAGCAGTTGCGCCAGCTGCATAAGGAGGTAGGCAGTTGCGCCAGTCGTGTAAGGAGATATGCTGTAGCATGGACACCGCAAGAGAATGTTGCTGTTACGCAGACAACGCAAGAGAAGGATGTTGTTGTGCGGACACTGCAAGAAAAGATGAAGTTGCGTTCACCGCACAAGAAAGAAACGTGGTTGCGCGGCTGCAGCCATGTGTAAACAGAGAAAAGAAGAAACCTTTTTCCTTTCAACTGTGCTGTTGTGGGGCCCAGTACGGCCATATTTTGAGAGATCTACACCATCCACCATCTTCCTCTCAAGATTTTAACGATGTATAGTGAGATTTAATCGCCTATTGACATGGCCCACCTAGATAATCAAGCCGCGAAAGCAGCCAAACGGTCTTCTTTTGATCGTTGTAGCGATCATGAGGAAGAACATGATCATGAAAGCTCAATATGGTTTTTATGGGTTTTTATCCCTCTACCTGATAGACAGTTCAGATCCACCTTTCACTGTATGATGGTGGCTCACAACAGAAAGACGGAACCTCTGTTTTCAACAGATTCAACGTACGTTAACTCTGTGAAGATCGGTGGCCCACTTACTGAAGTTGCATGGAAAATCCACTATGTCCATTAGATTTAGGATGAAAAACCATTCAGGAAGGACCCCTTTTGGAGTGGAATCGGTGTGGCCTGTAAGGTTATTTACTCCGTTGTTCATTCTCTGATTAACGACTAAGAACTTACACTTTCTTGCATGGTGTCGAAAGGACATCTAAGCAAGGTTAATACTCCCCTTCAAAGACAATTGAATAGTTCAGATCACTCAATGGAGCAGTGAGTGGACCCCACTACACAAAAATGGTGATTGTAGTGAAGGCGTTGTTATATTTTGAATTGGAGAAGAAGATGTCGGTCAGCGCACGCTGACCGACTTTGAGAAATACGGTGCACGTCTCGTGCACTTGTACACCATGTACATGCGATAAATATGTGGCTCTAGCATGATGCTTGTTAGAAATCTGCTTCGTCCCTCGACTTTGCCACTATGTTTAACGCGTTGAGACCAAGTTTAAAGTGTATCCAAATGATAGGCGGGCCCCAAATCATGATTTTAGGGGCTGATTTGTCAGTTTGGTCATTTCTTCAGGGATCCAAGAGATGAAATTTGATGTGTACAGCTAATTTGTGGTTCTAAAGCTGCACATAAAGTTTTAAGCTGAGCGGACGGTGGAAACCCCATGATCTTACATTCTGGGGGACTTTTTAGGCCCGTTTAACATGATCGGCCTGATTTCTTCAGGTCCTGGCCACACTTCAACAGGATCCTTCATATTTTAAAGAAGAATGACCAGAAGGATGCTCCATATTTCAAGAAAAGATTACTGGAATGATGCTCAGAATCGATCTTAGCGGTCAGATCAAGGGCTTCAAGCCACACATCTCATTGAAGACTGGTTGATCGGATAGACATTCCTCTTAAGTATTAGGAGATGACCGAAGCAGGAGCCGGAATGCTGCCAAAATTTTTATTTGACTATCTTCTTTTTCATTCAGTATATTGCATTAATTGTACTTTATTTTCAGAATTAATGGAATCAAAAGATGTAAATGAACTCAAACAAATGTGATCAATGTTCTCTTAACAAATTCTTTGTTATCATTGAATAAATCCCCTAAATTAAATACATTTTTTTCTTGTTCGAAACAAAATAGGGACTCTGCTGGGGATTTATTATTCGATGGTAACTTGAAAAATATTTAGGGAACATTTATCACTTTTTAGCATTTGTAAAGACACCAAAATGGTGACTCTCAACGGGAACATCTTCCCCTTCATCTCTGAAAGTAAAGTACAACTTTATTTAAATAAATTAATTAATATTTTGTTCTGAATGACAGATATACTGTGGGGATCTTTCTCCCAACTAATATAGTTGTTCACTTCACATCCAATAGACTCCCACCAAAAAATGTCAAAAAAGATCAAATTAGTTTCGATCAAAGACAAATAATGCCAGAACGATGACAGTTTCTGAAGAGAGCTAGCTTCTTGTATAGGAGTGATTTAAATAGCAGTTAGTCAGCACATGTCTAAGGAAGAAGAACAGGTTGCTTTGATCTGGTAGTCCTTTTGCAGCATCCCTGTGAATATGATGGCAGAGTTTCTTCCATGGCCTTCTTCTATTTCACTTGAGGAGCCCCAAGATCTGCTGAAAAGCTTGTGCAAGATAGTCCCATAGAAAAAAAACTTCCTCAAAAGTGCTATGTGGATCCCACACATGGCCAGTGAATAGATCAAATAGAGAAAGGGTGGAGCATTGTGAATCCTCCAAGACTAGAAAAACAAACATCTGGAGTCAGCTGTTGATTCAGTTATAACACATCCAATTGATGAAATATTGTATTGGTACAATGCTGTCAAAAGAGAGTTGGATGATATAGCTGAAGGGTAGTAGATGGAGAATTATTGTTTGCTCAAGAGCATGTTGAAGAAGAAAACCGATTCGACAATTTTAGATGCTTGATAGAAAGCATTCAAAGTTCTAAAGCCAATTCAAATTCAGCTAATTTTTATGCAAAGTTGTGCTCACATGCTAACCAAATAATGAGTATCATATAGAAGCACTTCCATGGTGGGGAAGTTGAGGTCCTTCCTCTTGCCCATGAGCATTCCAATCCTACAAAATAGCGAAAGCTTCAATATGAAAGTTTGTGTGTGATGTCACTAAAATTGGTAGAACGTGTCTTGCCATGGCTGGTCAGATCACTTAATGAAGAAGAAGCAAGTTAATGTCGAAAGTATTTGAAATGGCCAAGCTATATGTCCTTTGGGAGGGGGGGGGGGGGGGGGGGGGGGGGGGGGAACCTTAATAAACAAGTATTGAGAGGTTGATACGAATTCAGTTTTAAGGACAACCTTACACCATAAAAACCAGGGGTTTATGGCAGGACAGCCTTATTTCTAGAACGTCCTTTGTATCAAAAACTCAAACCAAAGAGGAATAAATAAATAGCAAGGAATTGAAATAAATTACAGGAATTTAAATCTAAATTATTACAACATTCCCCACTGTGCTTGAAATGTAAAAATTACAACATTCACATCCACACATACATTCCACAGTTTTAAATGATAAAAGTTAGAAAGAATAAATCACACATCCATAAAACACAGAGTTATAGTGGTTCGGATGTGTGTTCATCAACTGTTAAACAATAGCCACATAGATTGCTACTCCACAGCTAATATCCTCACATAGGGGATATTATCATTCATTATCAAAATAGGTTTCACAGGTTCACCTAAAACCTTCACAATTGTGTCTTTTCCACTTGGGCTTACACAATAAAAAAAAACCCCTCTGTCTGAGTTTTCTGGCTCTCCTCAAATAACCACGTAATGAAATTGTTCTGGCTCAATCTCAAAAGAAACCAAAAAGAAAGTAAATTACATAAACGTAAAATACCTAAATTTCTCCTTTCGTACCAGCTTGGAAGAACCAATCGGAGTAGATGTTTGAATATGGAAGTTCAATGTCTAATACTCACTTTACAATGGTTCTAAGTTCTAATTGATTTTAAGTTAAACCAGAATGGGCTAGCTGTATTTGATTTTGATTCCAAGAAGAAGGAATTACAAAATTTTTCCCTTTTCAAATCAGATTGGAATGTAGATCAAAATAAAATATCAATAAGCTAACAAAAGGAAATATTAATTATGCACAACGTAGCTTAAAATGAACACAAACTTATCTCAGAGTGGAGCCTAGATTTTAGTTGAATTGAATTGAAAAACTCTAAAATTCATGCTCTATTTATAGGTGAAGAAACTCGTCTTCGACTGGTCCTAGGGACACCTCGACTGGTCTTAGCACAACAGCATTTTGAATTTTTTAAGCACGATCCTGAAAACCATTCTACGAATGGTCGTGGACTACCTACGACTGGTCGTAGATGACCTAGGACTGGTCATGGGCCACTTTGGTTGGTCATTGTAGTGTGAGTCGAAGACCCACAACTGGTCGAAGTTAGAGTCGCGAACATGCCTATGACTGGTCGAAGGACTTCCAGGACTGATCAAGGACTAACTAAAAAAATTCAAAAATTCGCAACAACTTAGGACTAGTCATGGAATTTCTTGGTCTGGTCGAACCAATACTAGGACTAGTCGAACAAGGTTTAAAACTAGTCTTAGAACAGACCAAAATCATATAAAAAGATTTAACTTGAATTATGTATCCAAAATGATCTACCTTAAGGTCATCTAAGGTCAATCATACCTGTAACATGAAGGAACATTGAACTTCATTCATTTAGCGAAGGTAGACTTTTAAACCATATCAAGCTTAAGCTTTTTGCACTTGATTTAGCTTGATCTTGAAATATTCAAAAGCTTGAACAAACTTCATCTTGTGTTGCACTTGAGTCTTAAAGTGTACTTGAGTTTTGAAGTGTACTTGAGTCTTGTAATGTACTTGAGTCATGTACTCTTTATCAATGTAGCTCTGAACATATATACTTACAGATGTTGACAAAGTACATGGCTTGACTTGGCTTGAATTCGATCAATGTACTTAACTTGAAGCACTTCTGAAGTAGTGTCTTGAATATATATAAATCAACATACAAACACAAGACACATATAAAGGTTTTGGCACCATAAAATTTTACAAACAAAGGAGCATGTGACCATAGCACTTATAATCTCCCCCTTTATCAAATTTGTGACAAAACACACTCGCATAAACAAGAGAAGCACAAGTAACAGTTACAACAGGCTCAATAAAGAATCATGCACCAGTTGTTATAAACAACATCCATCAAAAGGCAAGAGTATACTCCCCCTGAGTTGCAGCACACATAGATATCAAGAAAAATATAATGTTACTCACTACTTTCATATCCATAAGCAATCAACTCACTACTTTCATATCCACAAGCAATCAAACTGCTTCCAAATTCTTCCCCTTTTTGTCACAATATGACAAAGGAAGAAGCAAAGATAGGATAAACAAGAGAGTAAGAAGGGAGTTAAATATAGAAAAGTTTAAAGTCTATATAGCATTAATCATTTATCCATGTCAAAAAAAGTCAAACTCACAGATAGAAATAAAAAAAAGTATTAAAGTTATTACAACCCAAAGAGTAAAATACTTAACCTGATCCAGAGGAAGGAGAAGGTATGGTAGGATCAAGTTTATGAAGGCCCTTGTTTAAGCGCTGAAGATACTTGCACATATATTTGAATTGCATATCATGGGCAATATTCATATTTTCTACCTTTTCCTCTAATGCATGAAGACGTGCATCAAAATCTGATGGTACAAAATCAGGATCATTTCCAGAGTCAGAATCAATTTTATTAAAAATGTCGTCCATATTAATATCGTCTGGAGGAAGATCATCACCCTCTTCTTCATGCACACCTGCTGCTCCACCTTCTTTAACATCTACTTGGCCATCAGCCAAGTGCAACTTCATTTTGTTTAAGTTAGAATTATTGAAAATGAGGTGTTGGATAGGAGCCTCTCCAACAGGCATAGTGACTAGCATATGAGTTGCTAACACAGTCATTAAGTAAGCAAAAGAAAGATCACTATGACTTGGATGGAGAAGAAACTGAATGATGGAATGACATATCAAAGAAGGCAGACAAAACATTTACACCAATAATAATAGAATACAAAATACGAACCATGAATAAAGTCAGTTCTGTCTTGTTACCAGAACAAGGATACAGATTAAAAGTAAAGATACGATGCAAAACTCTGTATCTGGGTAACAAATTTTTAAAAGCGAGGGCATTCCCATTCTGAGTCCATTGAGCATTCATGTTACACAACACTCTAGTATAAATATATTTTTTAGATTCAGTGACTTTCTCTGCTAGAGTGCTAGGTGGAATACCATCATCATTAACAGGTATATCCATAAGGCTTGAAATTAAATGACGATCAACAGGAAAAGGCCCTTCTCTAGTAGTAATAGAGAAAGTTAATTTTTTAGTAGAAAAATCACTTATGTATGCAAACATGCTCTATGCAATGGATTGGTATGCCGGCCCGCCCCAATAAAGGATGTTAACCCAACCTATAGATTGAAGGAGAGGAATGATACCGAAACGAGCAATGTAATCTAAATTAACAGCTTTCTCAGTAATGACATTATGCAGACGTAAATCATGCACATAAGGTGGATCATCTTCGGGAGACCGAAGATGGAATCTTGTAATAGAAGTTCATCTGGATGAAGAGGGTCCTCTAGTATTTTTCTTTTTCCCTCTAGAATCCATATTCTTGAAGAATGACAAGAAATTTTAAAGAAGTAGAGATGGGTTTCTCTAGATCAGCAAATGAGGAAGAAAACCCCAAAAATCTCAAGACAAACTTGAAATCAACTACTCTAATGGAGAAATTGAAGAAATAGACCACAAATATCCAAGAAAGACAAGAAAAAATCTCTAACCTCGTCGAATCGAACAGTAGGGTTCGACTAGTCGAAGCTTGGCTATTGGAGAGAAAAGTGAAAATGAGGAAGAAGAGAGATTTCCCTAAATTAAAGAGATCATCGCGCTCTACGACTGGTCTTGGCCTGCCAACGACCGGTCATACCACGACTGGTCATGTATGACCACGACTGGTCGAGTACCGGCCAAAAATTGCATTTTGCTATAAATTTTTAAAATTTAACCACAAAAATACATAAACATATATACAATATATTACAATTACGCAAGAATATTCAATTTAAATTGCATATACCGAGGTCAAACTTTAATTTATTAAACCTACTTTTGTCGAGCGATTTAGTGAAAATGTTAGCAAGTTGAGTCTCTGTTGGAATATATTCCAAAGAAATTATTTTTTCCTCCACCAATTCATGAATATTATGATACCTAATGTCAATGTGCTTGGTACGTGAATGTTTGATTGGATTTTTAGAAATATTTATTACACTAGAGTTATCACAAAATAAAACCATTGAGTCCTGTGCAATTCCATAATCGCTTAACATATGTTTCATCCAAATAAGCTGAGTAAATGCATTTCCTGCTATGATATATTCAGCCTCGGCAGTAGAAAGCGATATGGAACTTTGCTTCTTGTTAAACCAAGAAACCAAGCAATTTCTAATATAAAAACAACCACTACTGGTTGATTTTTTGTCATCGATATTACCTGCCCAATCAGCATCTGAGTACCCAACCAATTGAACACTAGTCTCATGTGGATACCAAAGACCCAAATTAGCAGAACTTGCGACATATCACATAATTCGCTTAACAGCAGTTAAATGAGATTCTTTAGGATTAGACTGATATCTAACACAAATACTAATGCTAAAAGCAATATCTGGTCTACTAACAGTTAAATAAAGCAAACTGCTAATCATGTTACGATACAATTTAGGATCCACATCTTTACCTGTAAAGTCCTTTGAGAGTCTTAAAGATGTACTCATAAGAGTATCAAAGTTCTTACCATTCTCAAATCTGAACATTTTAATTAAGTTCAAGGCATACTTGGTTTGAGAAATAAAAATTTCATCAAGTTATTGTTTTACTTGTAACCCTAGAACATAATTTAATTCCCCAACCATGCTCATTTCGAACTTAGATTTCATTAACTCTGCAAACTCCACAGTCATGTTAGTACAACTTGATCCATAAATAATATCATCAATATAGATCTGAACCATTAAGATATCATCGTTATGTTTCTTAACAAAGAGCATCTTATCGACAATTCCCATTTGAAAACTATGACACAGTTAAAACTTAGTCAATTTCTCATACCATGCCCAGGGAGCTTGTTTTATACCATAAAGATCCTTTTTAAGACGGTATACATGATAAGTAAACTTAGGGTCTTCAAACCCTATCGGTGTTCAACATATACCTCTTCATGTAAATCGTCATTCAAGAAGGCACTCTTTACATCCATTTGATAAATTTTAAACTTCTTAAAGCATGCAATGGATATAAAAAGTCTGATTGATTCTAGGTAAGCAACTGGGATAAAGGTTTCATCATAAGCAATGCCTTCAATTTGTGTGTACCCTTGTACAACCGGTCTTGCCTTGTTTCGAATTATATTTCCAAGTTCATCAGAATTATTTTTAAAAATTCACTTTGTTTCGATAATGTGTTTATCTTTAGGTCTAGGAATAAGATACTAGGCATCATTATGAAAAAACTGATTAAGTTCTTCCTGCATAACAACTATCTAGTTTTCATCAGAAAGAGCTTCTTTTACGTTTACCGGTTCTATCTGGGATGTAAAGCACACGTAGTTACAAATGTCTTCTAATTGTCTACGAGTGTGCACACCAGTGAGAGGGTTTTTAAGAATTTGAGTGGTTGGATGATCCTTAATAGTCCTCAGCTCAGAATTAACTTAATTTGATGAAGTATCTGGTTTGTCAATCAAAAGAACTTCATCATTATCTGAACTAGGGGCAGGTGTATTCAAATGATCATCAATGACCACATTTATGGACTCTTGAATCACACTGGTCCTATTGTTCAATACACGATATGCATGATTGTTTAAAGAATATCCTAAAAAGATCCCTTCATCACTCTTAGTGTCAAACTTTCCCAAATTTTCACGCTCATGCAAAATATAGCACTTGCTGCCAAAAACTCAAAAGTATTTGACAGTTGGCTTCTTATCAAACCATAACTTGTAAGTCATTTTATTATGAGATTTACATGTATAAACCTGATTAATAATATAGTAGGCAGTATTCACTACTTCAGCCCAAAGATTTCTAGGGAGCTTCTTACTATTTAACATTACATTTCCCATTTCTTGAAGCACTCTATTTTTTCTTTCCACAATTCCATTTTTTTATGGTGTTTTGGGCAGAGAATTCATGTGATATTCCTTGATCGCTACAGAATTTCTCAAAACTACTATTTTTGAACTCCAATCCATGGTCACTATAGATCTTACATACTTGAGAACCTTTTTCAGTTTGGATTCATTTGATGATCTTTTTCACTTCATCAAGGGTTTCTGATTTGTCCCTTAAGAACGCTACCCAAGTGAATTTGGTATAATCATTCATGATTACCAAGATGTATTTTTTGTCACCTCGACTCTCTGTTCTGGTCGATCCTATAAGATCTATGTGGAGAAGCTCGAGTGGTCTTGATGTGGCATTGGAGTTCACCTTTTTGTGAGAGCTCCTAGTTTGTTTACCATAATGGCATTCACCACATATTTTATCTACTTTTTGCAACTTAGGTAGACCTCTAATTAGTTCTCCTTTGATTAATCTATATAAATTCTGGTAGTGTACATGTCCAAGGTGTTTATACCATAATTCTGTCTCATCGGTATGGACCATGTAGCACGATTGATTAGATGAGCTGCCATCGCTTACTATATAGTAGTTTTCAGAAGTTCTGCAACTAATTAATATTACAGAACCCTTTTTGTTTATAATTTCACAACCTTGATTGGAAAATTTCACACTATGATTGTTATCGCATATTTGAGATATGCTCAATAGGTTGTGTTTTAGTCCCTTAACATATAAAACATTCTTAAATAAAGGGAGGTTATAAAGTTGGACCGTACCTTGGCCAATAATCTTGCAATTTCTACCATCACCAAATGTGACTAATCCATCAGTCATATCTTTAAGATCGGTGAATAAAGCCTTGTTGCCTGTCATATGCCTGGAGCATCCACTATCCAGGTATCACTTTGAATGACTTCTTACTTTGAAAGCAGTGTGGGCAACCAAGTAAGCAACTTTAGGACCCATTTTAGAACTACTTTGGGTTTAGGAGTATAGTTGGTCTTCTTATGTCTATCATTGTAAGAATGACCAATAGAATTAGATTTTAAGAGCTCCTTGAGTAAATTGACTATCTTTTCAGCTAGTAGGTTTCGGTTCTGATTGAAGTTGACATAGCTGCTTTTTGATTTTTGAAAAGTTTTTGTATTTTTAGAAAAACCTTGATAAGTACTTTTCTCTTTTGAGTTTAAGGACTCTCCTTTCACAAACTTAGGAGTATTCTTCTGTTTAGGAGGTATATTATTATCGTAGCCCAACTCAGATCTGTCGCCACATTTTCTTGATATGGATAATATTTTCTCTAATTTTGGATCACCTTGGGCATATCTCCATGTGTCCTTTAAACTCAGAAGAGAAGATACTTCATTTTTAAGTTTTTCATTTTCAGATTTCAGATTTTCAATCAGGGAGGTTTTGAATTCTAAATCACATTTTATTTTTATAAAACAATTCAAAATTTGGGATTTTTCTAAAACAAGTGATTCAAAACATTCTTTGAGTTTAAAAAACTTTTCTTTTTGAAGTTTAAGTTTGACAGTAATTTTACAACTTTTCTTATATAAGGCATTGTAAGCATCTTAAAAATCATCTTCATTTTCACATTCACCGTTCAGATTTTCCTCACTAGATGAATCATCATGATCTAAAAAAGTGAACTTGACTAGAGTCATAAGGGCTTTAACTTCATTGCCCGACTCGGTTTCAGAATCTTCTGATTCAGAAGAGGCTTAAGAATTAGATGATTCATCTCAAGTAGCCCACATATCCTTCTTTTTGGGTTTATCTTTTTTAGGACATTTGTTTGCTAAATGCCCATATTCTTGGCAGTTGTAACATTAACTATCTTTCAAAGACTTCCAAGTTTTAGATTTAGGTTTAGATCTTTTCTTATCATTTGATTTTTAAAAATCTACCCTTTTCTTACTTTTGAAAATTTTATAAAATTTTTTTGCTAAAAGAGCCATATCACCTTCAGAATCAGAGTTTTCTTTAGAAATACATTTAGAAGATTTTAGAGCGATAGATTTACCTTTAAGAGCTTTAAAGTTTAACTCATAGGTTTGTAAAGAACCAACTAGTTCTTCTACCCTCATATTATCCGTATCACGAAGTTCCTAGATCACGGTTACTTTAGAGTTGAATCGTTTAGGAAGAGAGTGTAGTATCTTTGCACACACTTTACTTTCTGAGATTTTATCGCTAAGACCCCACATCGAGTTTACAGTGTGATTTAATCTGGAGTAAAAGTCCATAAACATTTCATTTTCCTTCATATGAATTTCTTCAAATTTGGTTGTGAGGAGTTGAACTTTAGATTTTTTAACAATTGTAGTACCCTCGTGTGTCATTTCTAATATATCCCAGGCTTGCTTTGCAGTATCATAAGATATGATTCTTTTAAACTCATCCGGTGATAGTGCACAAGTGATTACACTTAGTGCTTTTACATTGGTACTACTCTCATTTTTCTGAAAGGTGGTCCATGAGAAATAAGGAGTTACTCTCATTCCAGTCACTTCAGTGATAGGAGGATTTCATTCAGTCACTGTGGCTTGCCACACACTCTCATCCATTGATTTGAGGAAGATCCTCATCCTGGCTTTCCAATAGGCATAGTTGGAGCCATCAAAGGGTGGAGGCCTAGTGACTGATAGGCTATCAAAATTTGACATCTTTTATATAACTTAGATCGTTAGCTCAGGAAATAAATCGAAATAAAAAGTAATAAGTGTGAGCTATTAGGCTTTGATACCACTTGAAATGGCCAAACTATATGTCCTAGAAGGGGGGGGGGGGGGGGGGGGGGGGGGTGAATTGGACTATGCCAAATTAAAATAATAACAGTGGAATAAAATAAAGAGATAGCCAAATAAAAATAAATCAATTCTTAATGCTGAAATAAAAGCAACCTCAATAAACAAGTATTGAGAGGTTGATATGAATTCAGTTCTAAGGACAACCTTACACCATAAAAACCAAGGCTTTATAGCGAGACAACCTTATTTCTAGAATGTCCTCTGTATCAAAAACTCAAATCAAAGAGGAATAAATAAATAGCAATGAATTGAAATAAATTGCAGGAATTTAAATCTAAATTATTAAAACATTCCCCACTGTGCTTGAAATGTAAAAATTATAAAATTCACATCCACACATACATTCCATAGCTTTGAATGATAAAAGATAGAAAGAATAAATCACACATCCACAAAACACAAAGAATTATAGTGGTTCGCCTGTGTGTTCATCAACTATTAAACAACATCCACATAGATTGCTACTCCACTCCTAATATCCTCACACAGGGGATATTAGCGTTCACTATCAAAATTGGTTTCACGGGTTCACCTAAAAACTTCACAATTGTGTCTTTTCCACTTGGGCTTACACAATAAAAAAAACCCCTTTGTTTGAGTTTTCTGGCTCTCCTCAGATAACCACATAATGAGATTTTTTTGGCTCAATCTTAAAAGAAACTAAAAAGAAAGTAAATTACATAACCGTAAAATACCTGAATTTCTCCTTTCGTAGCAGCCCGGAAGAACCAATCGGAGTAGATGTTTGAATATGGAAGTTCAATGTCCAATACTCACTTTACAATGGTTCTAAGTTCGAATGGGCTAGCTGTATTTAATTTTGATTCCAAGAGGAAGGAATTACAGAATTTTCCCCTTTTCAAATCAGATTGGAATGTAGATTAAAATCAAATATCAATAAGCTAACAAAAGGAAATATTAATTATGCACAATGTTGCTTAAAATGAACACAAACTTATCTCAGAGTGGAGCCTAGATTTTACTTGAATTGAATTGAAAAACTCTGAAATTCGTACTATATTTATAGGTGAAGAAACTCATCTTCGACTGGTCCTAGGGACACCTCAACTGGTCTTAGCACAACACCATTTTGAATTTTTTTAAAACTATTCTACGACTGGTCGTGGGGTGTCTACGACTGGTCGTGGACTACCTACGATTGGTCGTAGATGACCCAGGACTGGTCGTGGACCACTTTAGTTGGTCACTATAGTTTGAGTCGAAGACCTACGACTGGTCGAAGTTAGAGTCGAGAGCACACCTACGACTGGTCTAAGGACTTTCAGGACTGGTTGAGGACTAACTAAAAAAATTCTAAAAATTCTCAACAACTTAGGACTGGTCATGAAATTTCTTAGATTGGTCGAACCAGTACTAGGACTAGTTGAACAAGGTCTAGGACTAGTCTTAGAACAAACCAAAATCATATAAAAATATTTAACTTGAATTATGTATCTGAAATGACCTACCCTAAGGTCATCTAAGGTCTATCATACCTATAACATGAAGTATGAGTATTAAACTTCATTCATTTAGCAAAGGTAGACCTTTGAACCATATCAAGCTTGAGCTTTTCACACTTGATGTAGCTTGATCTTGAAATATTCAAAAGCTTGAACTAACTTCATCTTGAGTTGCACTTGAGTCTTGAAGTGTACTTGAGTCTTGTAATGTACTTAAGTCTTGTACTCTTTATCGATGTAGCTCTAAACATATATGCTTACAGAAGTTGACAAAGTACATGGCTTGACTTGGATTGAAGTCAATCAATGTACTTAACTTGAAGCACTTGTGAAGCACTGTCTTGAACACATATAAATCAATATACAAACACAAGACACAGATAAAGGTTTTGGCACCACAAAATTTGACAACCAAAGGAGCATGTGACCATAACACTTACAGTATTTACTAATGCCAGAAAGTATTAGGGTAGATCAAATCAGTTGTGATTAAAAAAATAGACAATGCCAGGTAGCGTTGAAAGCAGTTTCTGCTTCATCAGTAGCGCTGTGTGACAATGAAGGACGAATGATAGTGTGTTGGTGCACATAGAATGTATAAAGCCTTCAGATGAAAAGTTAGTTCGACTGAGTCAAGCGTTGCTCGCCAACAAGTAAATGGATCAATTAATGAATTAATAAATTCATTAGTCAAGAGAGATCCCTAGGGGGTATCGTCACAACTTTCCAGATTAGAAGAGCAAGGGTCAAAGCAAAGCTGCTCCACTCTCATATGAATCGGCTATTTCAAGAGTCCTAGGGGAACAACAACAGATACTGCCGAAGAAAGAAGGTAAAAAGAAGGATTGTCGAAAAGTGAAGGATTGAATCTTCCGTTAAAGAGAACATCGACAATTTTACAAATAAGAAAGTAAAGAAAAGGTTTAGACAATTCAAGGACTACATGAAACATACAGCTGAAGAAGGCGATGTACTTCTTATGAGGAATCAATCGTTAGCTGCAAAGGCAAATAAATTGTCATAGTTAAAGTATTAAAGGAAATAAAACAGAGAAGAAAAGAAGAACAGGAAAGAAGAAAGTAAGACAGCATGTTGACTCAGAAGATTCATGGCAAAATTATTCAGGGGGCAGATAAAGGCATACAAAATAAGTAAAGAGCTACAGTTTTGATGTTTTCAAATATTTTTTTTTAAAAAAGAGCAAGATCAGCGAAGTCTCAGAATGAAAAAATCTCAGAATTCCAAATAAGGTAATTTTTGACTCCTCGAAATGATAATTGTTTATAATAATTGTCTATATCAATTTTTGCAGGTTAAAGTTGGGGCAAAAGCAAGCACTAATGTTATCAAGCATTAACGATTGTCACCAACAAGTACAAGAGCAAAAGGATTATGAAAGACAAGGTCATGTACTATCCCTTATACGAATGAATTAAAGTACAAATTTTTAATTGACTTCGAATTTCAGGAGAAAGACAAGGAGATATAATCAAAGAAGAAAGAAAAGTGAATGGCTTGAAGAATAAATTACAGAAGACAGTTGATAAAGGAAAAATTGTTAAGGTGTACAACATAAAAGAAAAAAAAAAGAAATAAGAATACACAAGCTTAACTAGTTCGAGACTGGGGGCAAAGTTAAACTTGGGCAAAAAAAAGTATGAGGGGATGCGGTGTTAGGTTGCAACATCATGATTTTAATTACGAAGATTCCCAGAGTAATGCTTCCTAATCAAAAGGGGACAAGATAGGTGAGTAAAAGCTATGAAATATGTTTCTCACCATAGAATGTGTTTCTTTTATGTATTTGAATGAAAGACAGGCTTTCAATCATATCAAGTCATCGCCAAAGCAAGACAGGCTTTCAAGCATATCAAGTCATTGTCAAACACGAACCGCTAATAACAATTGCTACCAAGCGTTAATGATTTTAGCGCTACCAAGTGTTGATGATCGCTACCAAGCGTTGATGATCACTGTCAAGCGGCCAAATACTGATGATCACTCTCAAGCGGCCAAACACTGATGATAGCTAACAAGCATTGACAATTGTTATCAAGCATTGATGATTGCCAACAATGCTAAAGATTTTTGTCAGAATCACTACGTACCGATGATTATCGCCCAGATTGGCAACTATCGCTGTCGTCATCAATCGCTTATTAAAATTACTATCATCGCCAAGCTGATACATGATTTCAAACATAATATGAATGTTCTTAAAACATTATTAGCAGCAGTGAAATATCAATTATTGATTCGAGATGTCAATTATTGATCTGAAATATTAATTATTGATCATCTTTTGGCAGTGGAATAAATTATATAGCCAACCACACATAAAGTTGATGACAGTGATGATTGCTTATCATTCAAGGAAGCCTAGCCAAACCTATACGGCCAACTACGCATAAGACCTATCAAGATCGTCATTCGGGCAGAGGCGAGAAGCTAGTGGCCCCAAAAATTCTGTGAAGGCCATCGTACGTATACCCATGCGAGCAGCTGATGAAGCCAGTGACTAAAAGCCTAAAAGGCTAAAAGTCCTCGACGGCTAGTCATGCATGTAAGACCAATGCCGTCTGTATAGCTTTCTGGTAGCATCACGGGGAACAGAGGAAAATGCCCTCCCGTGAATGGGCCCGACCTTGCAGACAACGAAAGAGCGGGCCGCAGTGTGAGCTCTTTGGGCCATGTCCATAGATAGGCCAACCGTGCGTAAGAACCCCCAGATTTAGGGTTATTAATTTTAGTACTAAATCATGAGGAAGGGCTTAAACCTACTCATTGATGGACTAGCGGCCCTAGATCTGATACCTCAAAGGTAGCCTTGTGCACTCTGTGAACTCTAGAGAGTTACCATGGCCAACCTTATGCATAAATCCAATCGAGTTTATGGCTCCGGTAGCTTCACTAGGCCCCTTTGATGGATCGCAGTTTGTGAACTCACCAGGCAATGAGAAGTCCAGTGAACTCCTAAGAGTTACAGAGACCATCATGTGAGACCCGAGTCTTGCATGAGTCTAAGAAATTGCTTGCTCCAAGTACTCAAGCGCTTAAACTGTGTGTTGGTCCACTACTCAAGAGCCTAAACTTTGTGTGTGTAGGTGTTAGTCCAGTAGTATCGGTCTAGTGGTGTTCGTCCAGTAATGTCAGTCCAGTTCAGTCGAGTCTAGTCAAGTCATGTCAAGTCTAGTTTTGTTCAGTTAAGGTATGGTCAGTCAAGAGTATAACTATCACCATTGCTTGAAAATGCTGCAGATACATATTTCACTATATATATGCTCAAACATGCAAAGAATAAACTATGCATAGCATTCAAAATGCTGTAGATACATATTTCAATTTAGATATACTCAAATATGTAATTGCCTGATGAAAATTTTAAACATTGATTAGACAACATGCAAAAATGCATTTCTCTTAAATCAATTTCAAATTACATCAACAGTTAATGCCTTCAAGATATTAGCAATTATCCACTCAAAAGCTCAAGTCTCTAAGGTCAATTAATATATTGACAAGAGATATGAGGTCTTTTCATTTCTCACCTTCTTAATGAATAGAGACATATTATTACACAAGGTTCTCAAAAGGGGGCAGAGAATAAACTAGTGAAGAATTATCATTCTCTACCGGACAGTATAAGGACTCGGATATATTCTTTAGAGTCGTGAAAAGAGCAGTAAAGATTATCCATTCTTCAGGAGTATCAGAAGGCTTCGCTTCGGAAATATTATCTTCTAAAGAAATCTTTATGTGACATTGACCTGAAAAGGGGGCAGGATTTAATGTCTTCAAAATAATCTATGCCTTGGTGTTTCTAATAACTTCCTATGCAAGGTGGAGTAATTCATATGCTGAGTATTATGAATAATAATATCGCAAGACTCTAAGTATCAGATCTGATGGAGACAAAGAACAGAGGAAATCATCATCAAATCAGCATAAATTCAAGAAAAAGTCTATGAAGAAATGCTAAGGAGCACAAACTAGAGAAGACTCAGTAAAAAGACTCAGCGGTTGAACCTTTCAAGCCAAAGATGAAATCTCCAAGAGTGCAATATAAAGAACATAAAGAATACAGTGAAGCACGATGACAAGAACAAAGATTGATTAAATCATATTACGAATATCACACTCAGCCTAAAAAGAGAAGAAACTCTCAATTTATTTCAAAAATTATCAATATTGCATAAAGTTAAATTGAAAGAAATTATTAAATTAAGATACTAATTCTGATTAATTTGGCAGAAAAGATCATCATTTGAAAGCTTGGGTTATGCAAATCATTAATAAAGGAAACAATCGAAAAAGGTGTTGCGGTAGGAGCAGCATTAAAGAACAACCCCAGATACAGAGTTGAAGGAAAGAATTGCTAGAGTTGATCAAAAGGAAAGAATCGCTGGAGTTGATCAAAGAGATCATTACAATAGCAACGGTGTTAAAAGAAAGTTCTCTGATTAAATCTCTCAAAGACGAAGTCGTCACAGCTGTTGTGGAGACGTGCTTCAATGAAAAGAGAATTTTATCCTCTCTAGTGAAACATCTGCTCGACACTACTGGCTGGGGGCATTTCGGTCTTCCATTTGAGCTCTATTATTCAAGTGTCATCATTTAAGTCCTCTATTTGAGTGATATTATTCAAGTCTTTCGTTTGAACACAATTATTTAAGTCTTCCATTCAAATGTGATCATCCAGTCTTCCATTTGAATGTGGGAATTCCAGTCTTTCGATCAAACACGATCATTCAATCTTCTGGTCAAGTATGATCATCCACTCTACCGTGTAAGCATGATCATCCAGTCATCCTTCAGTTGCAGTTCATTCAAGTTCTTCAGACGAAGGAAGATTGATCCTCCATTTGATTTCAAGAATCAATCAAAGAAGGATCGAGGGGGCATCTGTTGAGGCATGAAAAAATATTTCATTGCATTAGTCAGAGAATTCCATGGTGCGGATCTTTTCAGGGATATTTTGATAAAATTCCAGCTCCAAGGGTATTTTGGGTATTTTAATAAAATTCCAGCTCCAGGGGTATTTTGGGTATTTTGGTAAAATTCCAGCTCTACTGTTATTTTAGGTAATTTGGAAAAATTCCATGTCTAGGGGTAGCTTAGGTATTTTAGTAAAAATTCATGTCCAGGGGTAGTTTGGGTATTTTGGTAAAATTTTATTTCCAGGGGTAGTTTAGGTATTTCAGTAAAAAGACATTGAAAATGGTAGGTTGGTAAAAAAGGGTGCACAGGTGTCATTTTAAGGGAGAAAGGTTGTACACCGCCATTTAAGAGGAGCTTGGAGGACACCATGGTTTAAGAAAAGAAGAAGTCCAAATGTGAAGGGATAAGTGGTGGTGATCACCACTTTGTAAGAGTGGTGGGGCCTATAAATACCCCACCCCTACTCCATTTGGGGGGTGGGATCATTTGGTGGGCCAGGAAATGAGAGAGAAGCCAAGTAAGAGCGCAAGGGAAAGTGTAGTTGCACAAACAGCACAAGGGAGTATGACAGTTGCGCCAGCCGCGTAAGGAGGTACAGCAGTTGTGTCAGCCTCATAAGGAGGAAGGTAGTTGCGCCAGTCGCATAAGGAGATATGTTGTTGCATGGACACCGCAAGAGAAGGCTGTTGTTACGTGGACACCGCAAGAAAAGATGAAGTTGTGCTCACCGCGCAAGAAAGAAACGTGGTTGCGTAGCTGTAGCCATGCGTAAATTGAGAAAAGAAGAAACTGTTTTCCTTTCAATTGTGCTGCTGGTGGGGCCCAATACGGCCATCTTTTGAGAGATCTACACCGTCCACCATCTTCCTCTTAACATTTAAACCATGAATAGTGAGCTTTGATCGTCTGTTGACGTGGCCAACATAGATAATCAAGCTGCGAAAGCAGCCGAATGGACTTCTTTTGATCGTTATAGCGATCATTAAGAAGAATATGATCATGAAAACTCAACATAGTTTTGATGAATTTTTATCCCTCTACCTGACAGACGGTTCAGATCCACCTTTCACTGTATGATGGTGGCCCACAACAGAAAGACAGAACCTCTGTTTTCAACAGAGTCTGCGTACGTTGACTTTATGAAGATCGGTGGCCCACTTACTGAAGTTGCATGGAAAATATACTTCATCCATTGGATTTAGGACGAAAAACCATTTAGGAAGGACCCCTTTTGGAGTGGAATCGGTGTGGCCCACAAGGCTATTTACTCTGTCGTTCATCCTCTATTTAACGGCTAAGAACTTATACTTTCTTACATGGTGTCGAAAGGACATCTAGGCAAGGTTAATACTCCCCTCGAGAGACAATTGAACAGTTCAGATCACTCAATGGAGTATTGAGTGGACCCCACTAGACAAAAATGGTGATTGCAGTGAAGGCGCTGTTGTATTTTGAATTAGAGAATAAGATGTCGGTCAGCGCACGCTGACCGACTTTGAGAAATACGGTGCATATCTCGTGCACTTGTACACCATGTACATGCGATGTATATGTGGCTCCAGCATGATGCTTGTTAGAAATCTACTTCGTCCCTCTGCTTTGGCACTATGTTTAACGCGTTGAGACCGAGTTTAAAGTGTATCCAGATGATAGGCAGGCCCCAAATCATGATTTTAGGGG
Organism: Magnolia kwangsiensis; assembly: GCA_037074715.1. NCBI lineage: Eukaryota > Viridiplantae > Streptophyta > Magnoliopsida > Magnoliales > Magnoliaceae > Magnolia > Magnolia kwangsiensis. The sequence continues at coordinate 47,874,373 of CM073583.1, forward strand.
CTGATTTGTCAGTTTGGTTATTTCTACAGGGATCCAGGAGATGAAATTTGACGTGTATAGCTAATTTGAGATTCTAAAGCTGCACATAAATTTTTGAGCCGAATGGATGGTGCAAACCCCATGATCTTACATTCTGCGAGACTTTTTAGGCCCGTTTAACATGATCGACCTTGTTTCTTCAGGTCCTGGCCACACTTCAATGGGATCCTTCATATTTCAAAGAAGAATGACTAGAAGGATGCTCTATATTTCAAAGAAAGATGACTGAAATGATGCCCAAAACCGATCTTAGCGGTTAGATCAAGGGCTTCAAGCCACACATCTCATTGAATACTGGTTGATCAGATCGACATTCCTCATAAGTATTAGGAGATGACCGAAGCAAGTGCCGGAATGCTACCGAAATTTCTATTTGACTATCTTCCCTTTCATTCAGTACATTGCATTAATTGTACTTTATTTTCAGAATTAAGGGAATTAGAGGATGTAAATGAACTCAGATAAATGTGATCAATGTTCTCTTAACAAATTCTTTGTTATCATTGAATAAATTCCCCAAATCAAACGCATTTCTTATTCGAAACACTCTCAATACTTGTATACTTGAGGTTGTTTTACACTTTTGCATTGTGGATTGTTTTATTTATGTTTGTTTTAAATTTCTCTTTTAATTTTTAATTTGGCATAGTCCCCCCCACCTTTTCAAGTGGTATCAGAGCCTAATAGTTCATTTTAATTACTATTCAACCCCCTCATCTCTAGGACTCATTGCTCAGCCTTTTCAAGTGGTATCAAAGCTTAATAGCTTATTTTAATTATTATTTCTTTTAGATTAATTTTCTGAGTTAATCGATCTGAGCTTTGTAAGATGTCAAATTTTGATAACCTTTCAGTCACTAGGCCTCCACCATTTGATGGCTCCAATTATGCCAATTGAAAAGCCAGGATGAGAATTTTCTTAAAATCTATAAATGAGAGTGTATGGCAAGCCACAGTGACTAATTGGACCCCTCTTACTACTGAAGTAACTGGGATCGATGGATCCAAATATATGAAAGTCACACCTTATTTTTCTTAAACCACTCTTCATAAAAGTGAGAGTAGTGCTAATGCAAAGGCTTTAAATGCAATCACTTGTGCACTATCACTGGATGAATTTAAGAAATTATATCATGTGATATTGCAAAGCAAGCCTGGGATATTTTAGAAATGACACACAAAGGAACAACAATTGTTAAGAAATCTAAAGTCCAAATCCTCACAACCAAATTTAAGGAAATACGTATGGAAGAAAATGAAACCTTCATGGACTTTTATACAAGATTGAATGACATTGTGAACTCTATATAGGGTCTCGGTGATAGAATCCTAAAAAGTAAAGTCTGTGCAAAGATACTACGTTCACTGCTTAAATGGTTCAGTTCAAAGGTGACTGCGATCCAGGAACTTCGTGATACGAATAATATGAGGGTAGAAGAAATAGTTGGCTCATTACAGACCTATGAGTTAAACTTTAAAGCTCTTAAAGGTAAATTCATCACTCTTAAATCTTCTAAAAGTATTTCTCAAGATAATTGTAGTAATTCTGATTTAGAAAATTCTGAAGATGATATGACCCTTTTAGCTGAAAAGTTTTGTAAGATTTTCAAAAGTAAAAAAGAGGGTTGATTTTCAAAAACCTAATGAAAAGAAAAGATCTAAATCTAAAAATTAGAAATCTTTAAAAGACAGTCAATGTTATAACTACCAGGAATATGGACATTTAACAAACAAATGTCCTAAAAAGGATAAACTTAAAAGGAAAGGAATGTTGGCTACTTGGAATGAATCTTTTGGCTCTGAAGCCTCTTCTGAATCAGAAGATTCTAAAATCGAGTCGGGTAAGGAAGTCAAAGCCCTTATGACTCTAGCCAAGTTCACTTTTTCAGATCATGATGATTCAACTATTGAAGAAAATCAGAATAGTGATCATGAAAATGAAGAAGATTTTCAAGATGCTTATAATGCCCTATACAAGGAAAGTTGTAAAATTACTGCAAAACTAAAACTTCAGAAAGAAAAGTTTTCAAAACTTAAAGAAAATTTTGATAATCTTATTTTAGAAAAATCTCACATTTCAGATAGTTTTGAAAAAACTAAGTGTGAGTTAGATTTCAAAAACTCCCAAGTTAGAACCTTAAAATCTGAAATTGAAAAACTAAAACTTGAAGTCTCTTCACTTTTGAGTTTAAAAGACACATGAAGGTACGCCCAAGGTGATCCTAAGTTAGAAAAACTCTTATCCGGATCCAGAAAATGTGGCGACCGATCTGGATTGGGCAACGACAAAAGTATTCTTCCTAAACATAAGAATACTCCACCTAAATTTGTGAAAGGGGAGTCTTCAAACTCAAAAGGAAAAAGTCTGAATCAAAACTATTCTAAAAAGGCTTTTCAAACCTTAAAGCCTAAAAGCAACTATATTAACTATAAAAATCAGAATCATAATCCTTTAGCTGAGAAAATTGTTGATTTACTTAAGGACCTCTTAAAATCTAACTCAGTGGGTCGGTCTTATATCAACTACAAACATAAGAAGACCAACTATACTCCTAAACCTAAGACTGTAGTGAAATGGGTTCCTAAGGTTACTTGCTTAGTTACCCACATTGCTTTCAAAGCTTTAAGTCATTTAAAGTGGTACCTAAACAGTGGTTGCTCCAGACACATGACAGGTGATAAAGGTCTGTTCACCAACCTTAAAGATATGACTAATGGTTTGGTTACATTCGGTGATGGTAATAACTGCAGGATTGTTGGTGAAGGTAATGTTCAACTCTTTAACCTCCCTTTATTTGAGAATGTTTTATATGTAGAAGGGTTAAAACACAACTCATTAAACATCTCTCAAATAGGCGATAATAATCAGTGTAAATTTTACTAACCTAGGGTGCGAAATTCTAAATAAAAATGCTTCTATAATATTAACTGGTCACAGAACTTCTGAAAATTACTATATTATAAGTGATTCTAACTCATCTAATCTATCGAGCTACATGGTTCATACCGATAAGACTAAGTTATGGCATAAACACCTTGGACTTGTACACTACTGCAACTTGTATAGATTGAGCAAAAGAGAGTTGGTAAGAGGCTTACTCAAAATATAGAAAATAGATAGGATATGTGTTGAATGCCAGATTGGCAAACAAACTAGGAGTACTCATAAAAAGTCAAACTCCAATGCCACATCTAAATCGCTTGAACTTCTCCACATGGATCTTATTGAACCAACCAGAACGGAGAATCGAGGTGGCAATAAGTATATACTGGTAATTGTTGATGACTTTACCAGATATACGTGGGTAGTCGTCTTAAGAGACAAATCAGAAACTCTCGATGAACTAAAAAGTTTACTTAAACGTATCCAAATGGAAAAAGGATCTCAAGTCTGTAAGATCCGTAGTGATCATGGAACAGAATTTGAGAATAGCGGTTTTGAGAAATTTTATAATGATCAGGGAATATCACATGAATTCTCTACGCCCAAAATACCTCAACAAAATGGGATAGTTGAAAGAAAAAATAGAGTGCTTCAAGAAATGGAAAATGTAATGTTAAATAGTATGAAGCTCTCTAAAAATCTTTAGGCCGAAGCCCTTAACATTGCTTGTTATATAATTAACTGCATTTATACTAGAAAATCAAATGAGAAAATGACTTATGAAATGTGATTTGATAAGAAGCCTATGTCAAATACTTTTGAATTTTTAGCAGAAAGTGCTACATTTTACGTTACCGAGAAAATCTAGGTAAGTTTGACACCAAAAGTGATGAAGGGATACTTTTAGGGCATGCTCTGAATAGTCAAGCATATCGGGTTCTTAACAAGAGGACTAGTGTTATTCAAGAGTCTATTAATGTGGTTATTGACGATCATTTAAATGCACCTATCTCAAGTTCAGAAAATGATGAAGTATTTTTAATTGATAAACCAGATACTTCATTAAGTCAAAATAACTCTGAACTAAGGACTGTTAAAGACCATCCAATTAGATTCTTAGAAACCCTCTCACAAGTGTGCGCAGTCATAAACAACTAGAAGATATGTGTAATTATATGTGTTTTACATCTTAGATAGAGCCAACTAACATAAAAGAAGCTCTTTCTGACGAAAAATAGATTGTTGCGATGCAAGAAGAGCTCAATCAATTTGTTAGAAATGATGTTTGGTACTTAGTTTCTATACCTAAAAATAAACACATTATCGAAAAAAATAGATTTTCAAAAATAAGTCTGATGAACTTGGTAATATTATTAGAAACAAGGCTAGGCTAGTTGTACAAGGGTACACTCAAATTGAAGGTATCAATTATGATGAAACCTTTACCCTAATAGCTCGTCTTGAATCAATCAGACTATTTATATCCATTGCATGCTTTAGAAAGTTTAAAATATACCAAATGGATGTAAAGAGTGCTTTTTTAAATGGCGATTTGCATGAAGAAGTGTATGTTGAACAACCAACGGGTTTTAAAGATTCTAAGAATGCTGATCATGTATATCGCCTAAAAAAGTCCCTTTAGATTTGAAACAAGCTCCCAAGGCATGGTACGAAAAGTTGACTAAGTTTCTACTAAGTCATAATTTTCTAATGGGAAGTGTTGATAAGACTTTGTTTATTAAGAAACATAATGATCACATGTTAATAGTACAAATTTATGTTGATGATATTATTTATGGATCTACCTGTTCTAACATGACTGTTGAGTTTGCAGATCTTATAAAATCTAAGTTTGAAATGAGCATGGTTGGGGAATTAAATTATTTTCTATGGTTGCAAGTTAAACAGCAACCTGATGATTTCTTTCTCTCTCAAACCAAATATGATCTGAACTTAGTTAAAAAGTTCAAATTTGAGAGTGGAAAACATTTTGATACTCCTATGAGTACTACGTTAAAATTCTCAAAGGACTCTGTAGGTAAGAGTGTGGATCCTAAACTATATCATAGTATAATTAGAAGTTTGCTTTATTTAACTGTAAGTAGACCTGATAATGCATTTAGCGTAGGAATTTGCGCTAGATATCAATCCGACCCTAAAGTGTCACATTTTATTACTGTTAAGCGGATTATGCAATATGTTGCTAGTTCAGCTAATATTGGTCTCTGGTATCCATATGATACTAGTGTACAATTACCTTGGTACACGGATGCTGATTGGGCTAGTAACATTGATGACCGAAAATCAACCAATGGTAGTTGTTTCTATGTAGGGAACCGTTTAGTTTATTGATAAAGTAAGAAATAAAGTTCTGTATCACTCTCAACTGTTGAGGTTGAATACATTGCAGCAGGTAATGCATGTACTCAGCTTGTATGGATGAAAAGAATGCTAAGCGATTACGGAATTACATAAAATACCATGGTTTTATATTGTGATAATTCCGGTGCAATTAATATCTCCAAAAATCCAATCTAGCATTCACGAACCAAGCACATTGACATTTGATATCATTATATTCATGAATTAGTGGAAGAAAAGATAATTTCTTTGGAATATATTCCGACCGAGACTCAAATTGCTGACATATTTACAAAATCGATCGACAAAAGAATGTTTACTAAATTGAAATTCGATCTTGCTATGTGAAATTTAAATTGATTATTCATGCATTTCTGTATCATAATGTATATATTTATTATTTTAAATGTTTAAAATTTTAAAATTTATGAATATTACATATTTTGGGCTGTGCATGACCAGTTTAGTACATACTCAACCAGTCATGGCACGACCGGTCGAGCATGTACTCAATCAGCTGTGCAGTGTGGGTTTGATGCTTTATTTGGAGGAAAAATCCATTTTTCCTCATTTTGGGTGTCTTCTCCAATGGCTTCTAGGTTGACCGGACAAACCCATCTCCTATTTCTTCAAGGTTAGTGCTTTGTTTTTATTTTCCTTGTAGAATCAAGTTCCGTGCACTCCCTTTTCATCTTTGGTGTGATTTTTTTCTTGATTCATAGTTATTTTTAGGGTTTTCTACTCCAAAATCTGATCTAGTGAAAACCCTCTCTGCCTCCTTTGTAAGCTCTTTGTTCTTTGTAATCTTTGGTGCAAATGGAAGGTAAAAACAAGAAGAAAGGATATCGTGGTCCTACGTCTCGATCAATCCCTATAATAGTGCGCCACCTTCAGTCACCTGAAGATGATCCCTCTTATGTACAGGATATTAGGTTGCGCAATGTTATAGTTGAACGACCTGTTAATGTTGATCATCTAGCTCTGTTTGATATCCTTCCTCTTCTTTAGTTTGTAGGATGGGATAACATACTGTATTAAGGTGGGCCGGCATACCGCTCTATTGTTCAAGCTATGTATGCATGTATTACTGATTTCTTAACTAAAAATCTGACACTTACTATTGCAGCTAGAGAAGGTCCAGTCAATGTGGATCGCCACCTTATCTCTGGCTTAATGGATTTACCTATCAATGATGAAGGTATTCCCATTAGCACTTTAGTAGCCAAACCATCTGAAACTGAGAAACGTATGCTTATTAGAGATTTATGCAATATAGATGTGGAATGGAATATTGGTGGAAATGTGCTTGCCTCAAAGTATTTGTTACCCAGATACAGAGTCCTTCACAAGATATTCATTTCAAATGTTTATCCTCATTCTGGTAACAAAACCAAACTGACTATTTTCATGGTCTATATTCTATATTCCATCATCTTTAGTTCATCTGTTTGTCTTCCTTCCTTGATTTGTCATTGCATCATTTAGTTCCATCTCCATCCAAGTCATAGTGACATTCCCTTTGCATATCTTATGACTGTGTTGGCCACACATAGTTTAGTGGCTATGCCTGTAAGAGAAGCTCTCATTCATCACCTACCATTCAACAACTCCAATATTAATAAGATCAATTTGAGGTTGGCCCTTGGTCAAGTTAATATGGGTGTTGGTAGAGCTGATGCTAGAAATGAAGAAGAAGGCGATTTACCTCCAAATGACATCAATATATATGATATTTTTGATGAGATCGAATCTGATTCAGTAGATGATCCTGATTATCAGCCATCTGACTTTGATGCATAGTTGTACTTGCTTGAGGAGAAGGTAGAAAACATAAATGTGTCCTATGATTTTCAATTCAAATATATGCGCAAGTATCTTAGGCACCTTAACAATGGAGTTCATAAACTTGATCCTACCATACATGTTCCTTTATCTAGCTAATTAGTTTTTACTTATCTGGTTTGTAATAAGGTTTAGGATACTTCGAATTCTTTTGTTTTATGTGGCTGAACTTGGTTAATCATCCTTGAACAATATTTGTTTAAGGATTTTATATCTTGACTTGTTCATTTATTCCTCATTATTCTTCTTATTCTTACTTATTTATCTACTTCCACTATCATTTATTGGTTCCTTCCTTTATCATATTGTGACAAAAGGGGGGAGAATTTTATCATGCTTAATTTATGCTTATGATATGTGGCATGTGGTCGATTTTGGATGAGTAGCCATCTCCATTTTTTTGTGAGGGGGAGTATTGTTGGGGGAGTAGATGTGATTTGTTTTGAACTATTTATAACTGGTGCATTATTCTTTAACCAAGTTGTAACTGGTTTATATTGATAATTGATGCATGATTCTTTATTGTGCATAGTATGATTATTTTGAATGAAGTGTGTTTTGTCACTAATTTGACAAAGGAGGAGATTGTAAGTGTTATGGTTTCTAGCTCCTATTATTGTCAAATTTTGTAGTGTCAAAACCTCTTGAAATCTGTGTCTTGTGTAGCGCTTCTACAAATTCAAGGCATTGCATTTCATGTACAAGATTAAAGGTCTTTATTGAACTTCAAATGTAAGATTACATGTTCATGTTCAAGTACAACACCAAATGTGAATTCAATCGTTCAAGCTTCAATAGTTCAAGTTTTCAAAGCTTCATCCAAGTTAAGACAAAGTTCTTTACTTTGAACCTCAAGCTCAAGCTTCAATGTTAGTCATATTCAAGCTTCAAAAGTCTCAAGTCAAGCTTTAAGATTTCAAGCTTGGTGAACTTCAAAGAATGACTATCAACTGAAGCAAAAGAAGATTCAATGTTCATACATCATGTATAAGGTATGAATGACCCTAGATTGACCATAGGATAGGTCATTTTGAATACATAATTTAATTGGGTCACTTTATAAGTGCATTGACTATTTCTCGACTAGTCTTAGACTATGTTCGACTAGTCCTAGCACTGGCACGATCAGTCTAAGAAATCCTCGACCAGTCTTAAGATTGTTACTAATTTTCAAGATTTTTTGTTAAAGCCTCGACCATTCCTGGAGACTGCTAGGCCAGTCCTGCAGGCTCGACTTAAAGTCCAGCAACTAAAATGGGTTCCACATGACCAATTGTGGACAGGACTTAACCGGTCATGGAGGCCACTCGACCGGTCGAGCAGGCCCTTCGGCCAGTTGAGGAACGACCTTATCTTATCGGGCCTAAATTTTTAAAAGTTTGTTGGTCCTTCGACTAGTCATGCCAACCTTAGGACCAGTCGAGAGTGTGATTTCTGCTCTTATAAATAGAACACAAATTTTAGAGTTTGATATTTAATTCAAGCAAAATCAATACGCCACTCTAAGAGATAATAGTGATATTCTTAAGCTATTTAGTGTTAATTTCATATTTTTTTTTATTAGCTTTCTTTGCATTTGATTTTGAGTTTCTGCATTCCAATTTTATTTAAAAGAGGGATTGAAGTATTCTCATTTATTTGAATCAAAATTAAATTAAGCTAGTCCAAGGTTATTTAATTTAAAATAAATTTAGAACCTAGAACCATTTCATAAGTGAGTGTGGACATTCAACTTCTACTCTGAATTGGTTCTTCCGGGTTACATCAAAAGGAGAATATCCAGTTAAGTATTTTACTGCTTTGTAAATTTATTGTTTTGATTTTTTGAGATTGTGTATGAAAATCTCTGTTTTGGTTTATCTGAGGTGATCTAAAAAACTCAAACTGTGGGGTTTTTAAATTGTATAAGCCCACTTGAAAGACACAATTGTGAGGGTTTTAGGTGAACTTTGAAAAACCTATTTTCATAGTGAACACTAATATCCACTGTATGAGGATATTAGGAGTGGAGTAGTTGTGTGGCTATTTTTCTAAACAGTTGGTGTACACACAAGCGAACCACTATAATTTTCGGTCTTGTGGCGATTGATTAAATATTTCATTTTATGGATGTTGTAATTTCCCTTTATGCATTTATGGAGAATGTTGTAATTTCTTTTATGTAAGTGTGGAAATGTTGTAATAGCTTAGTTATTTTCTTTGCTATTTATTTCTTTATTCCTCTACATCAGCTTGAGTTTTTGATACATAGACTGTTCTAGGAATCAGGTTGTCCTACCATAAACCATTGGTTTTTGGTGTAAGGTTATCCTTAGAACAACATCTGTATCAACCTCTCAATACTTGTACACTTGAGGTTATTTTACATTTCTGCATTATGGATTGTTTAATTGTTATCTTTTATTTATATTTGTTTAAATTCCACTTTTAATTTTTAATTTGGCATAGTCCTATTCCCCTCCCCCCCACCCTTCCTCTCCTCTCCAAGACTCACTACTTGGCCTTTTCAATCATCTTTCAGCAAGCATATCCCACCCATCTTCTTTGCTTGAGTAAGCTTAAATGTGGTGCTAGGTTTTGGGGAGATGTTCCACGATTATGCTGTTTCAGGCCAAGTAATCCCACACCTCATCGACATTTTTGTTCATAAACTCCCCATTGCACATTGTCTAGACGAATTGGCGAATGTAATATGTCAGTCCATCATGGAAGAAAGTTATTATGCGCCATGTTTCAAAACCATGTTGTGGGCATGAACTGACGAGATCCTTGAACTGCTCCCAACATTGGAAGAATGTTTTATCTTCCTTTTGAGCGTAGTTCATGATCGACTTCCTGATGTGTAACATCCCAAAAATTGGGGGGTCGAGCAAAAACCCAACTCCCGAGTTCCAAAATGTTATTTATGCAACATAGATATGTATGATTGAATGTTGTCTATGATAATGTATTAAACATGAGTGAGATTAAGCCAGAACAGCATATCATACTCCAGAGACAGTTAAATTTGCAAGCGGAAGACTGTAATAGTGTGTATAACATATATAAACTGTTGTATGTCTCCAGAGTGTGAATATATTACCAGGTTATACACATACATGTATACTTCAAAAGTAAAAAAAATGAATATACATGAGGGCGCTAAAAATATAAAATGACAAGTGTCAATGTATCTAATCAACCTCCCTGTAATCCCGTCAATCAGATCACGCATAAAGGAGAGATCCTCTTCCTCATCATCAAATCCAGCTCCGCCTCACAGGCCGCACCATCATCTGCAATCACAATAGGGACTGGTGGGTGTCCGGAAACACCATCCCGTAACGTGGGAGTGAGTGATCAACTCAGTGGGATAAGAGAGCAAAGATTAGCATGTTATCAAATCAATCATGCGTTAATAGTAAAGTAGTAAATCAAACAATCCTAATACTGTTGTTAATGCAATATGACATGACGTGATGTATGCCCTCACCGACGATCTCCCTCATACGGCAACATCTTATGACCGCAGCATGCCACTCCCTAGAGTGCTCCACATCTTCCAGGCACATGCAATGTTATGGTGATATGATTTTCAAGTTGTTATTAGTCCATTCAAACAGCAGGATTGGGAAACTAAGGTACCTCCCTTATATCAATCCCAACAAAGATCCTGTCTAGGGTCGTCACTCCTAGTAATCTCATACGATGTATATTTTGTAGGTTCCTGCAAGGGCTGCCAGAGCTGTTGCACGCACTCGTTGCACCGCTCCCCCATCACCTTATCAATACAGGCCTACTATACTCTAGTGCTACGGAAGGGTCGTCGCCTCCCGTAGACTCAGAATACGTTCGCGGTCATTACAAAGGGCTGCCAGGGCTGTTGCTCGAACTCGTTGCACCGCTCCCCCATCACCTTATCAATGTAGGCCGACAGTAAGAATATAGTGTCCCATACCAACATAATCTGCTCACGAGACAGGTGCTCACTGGTCACTATGGGGAGGTTTGTGGCCCCAGCGTAGGCCGACAGCTCGACCACGGTGTCTCATACCACCATGCCCGGCTCATGAGTCTTCGTGGATCAAGGTACCATGGTTAACAGGGTTTACAATGGTAAGTTCAGTACCCTAGGTTCAAGCAGTTATGGGGTGAACATACAATGGCCAGTCGGGTTACTTGACGGGCTCGACTAGCGCGATCGCATCTCAAGTTGAACGACATGAAGTGCGTAAAACACTTCGTGTGTCCTAACCACTGCCGCCAACTCCAGAACACGGCTCGCGCTCATCGACACGTCGTTCGTGGCGAAGATAAGCTAACCATGAATTCGTTCGGTTACCGACTGCCTGGACTAAGCATAGTCCCAAACAATCATAGAATCACATCAGCAGTTGTGTAAGGGTAATGGAAATGAAATACAACCATGTGAGCATGTTAACACATGTTATTACATACAACTTAAGCAAATCATCTTACACATGTCTTTCACACATATGATGAAATTACGCATTTCGCCAACATATAGGAAATCCTCTCATCAACATATTAATTGAGAATTCAATCTCAAACTAAATCATAAGGAAATCATCAAGTACATGTTATAACATACCACTTAAATGAATCATCAAGCACATGCATTTCATACATATAATGAAATCGTACATATGGCTAACATGTAGGAAATCATTCACATCAGCATATTAATTGAGAAATCAATCTCAAACTAATCCATAACACCATTTAAGTCAATACATACTAATACAAGCATTTATACAAACACTTACACTACACACTTAAGTCTACATATAGTATGTCGACCCGACGTGCGCATTTAGGCGAATCTCTTCACCAAACTAATTATGCACGCATTCCTAATATCCTAATGTGACGAGAAGCCATGTCAATCACATCAGCAAAATATGCATGAAAACGGTACTTCCTACAAATGACTAAAATGCCCTAAATCTCATATTCTTCGTTAATTTATGAAACAGGAAACGGAGAGCACATTGTACATGTCAAACGGCGTTGCCGTCGAGAATCTACTATTAAACGACATTGAAAGCTTTGAAAACAGTCAATCAAAGCATCTAATATCCGCACCTTTTCTCTTATGGATGTGTAAATTCGAACGGAGCGTATACGCTTCGTCTACGGCGATTAGATAACCTGATATACATGTACATCAGCTACTATTCTATTTGAATCGAAGAAATCCCCAAATCAGCAAGTGTTTAGGGTATTTGCTTACCTAGAATCACGGTGAAATCGTCAGGAAAGCGATAGAGGTGCGTTGCTTAAGCACGTGCAACACGGAGCACAAGTAGCAGGAAGAACTCTCCCACCTTCTCTCACAAACTCTCACCTTTTCTCTCTCCCAATCTAGGGATTTTTGCAAATTCGGATGGGAGAGAGGAGTGAGGGTTTCAACCCCTTTTATAAGCCCAAACTTGCCCGAAATAGGCTCCGGAACAATGTTTACTTAGTGCATATCCAAATCGGGGCTGTTTCGGTCCAAAAGATGCTTTCCGGTGGTCCCCTGATCGAATGCGATCGGACTTAAGCTCATGCATACTGGATCTAGCATACATCAAGTTTTCAGTCCGGCAGGGTTCGCAGATCACACGTGGCAGACCAGTTTCAGTTCAGCGGTCACCGCACGTAGATCAGGGCTGAAAGTCTCATGATATAAAATAGAAATTTCTCCTGATCCGAGGGTATAATCTGGCTGAATTCTGACGGTCAGAACGCTCAATACTGATGCGTCAAGTTTTGTGCCAGATTTGAATTTTAAAATTACAACTCTACCCTATTCTCACTCTCTTCACTCCAGGCTCAATGAAATAGCCTCAGAATGTCAGTTGGACTTGATTTTCGAAACGATTGCCAAGCCCAGCTAAGTGGTCATAACGGTCGAAGATGGTAGGTATCGGACTTTCGACGTGCGGTCTAGATCCAATACAAAGTTTCAAAGAGGTCCCGAGAACAAACCGGTTTAGAGTTTGATCCGAGGCTTTAGAGCATTATAGAACCATTGGTTCCACTCGCTTTGGGCCTTGTAGAACGTATTTAAAGTGATTAGGGACCATTTCCCAGCTATTCTAACGTCGCGCTAGCTAACTTACACTTATTTTCTAAAGGAATTAATCCTAAGTGATTTCTTTGGCTATGGAATTGGGTTCTAAGCGATTTTTCAGGTGTTTTAATTGACTCATAGCCTAAGGACGTTTAATCCTAAGTTGGCCAAAATCCGGGGTGTTTCAATCTACCCCCCTTAAAACACAATGTCGTCCCCGATATTGGCGAAAGGCAAGGAGTACCTAGAGAGACTTTAGTATTGACATTCTAAGGAAGGTTCAAATCTTATTTAACGACCTAACCTTTACGTATAACCTAACTCAAAGGTTTCGATCTTGGGCCAGTGGGGAGGAGGCCAACCACGCTTCCGTTGCGCCACTCGGATCGAACGGTAACGTTGACTAACCTAACTGGATTGGACTCAATACGTTCTACCCCCCTTAAAACTTGGTTTTACTTAGAGTTCAAGAATCTATGCATTGCTCCGTATATCGGAACGAGGCGCAACTTAGGGGCTATCCTTAACCTAAAATGGAACCAACCTTTCTCTACATGGTTTTCCTTGCTAATGATGCGTTCTATGGCATTGGTACCTATTATCATAGAGATGAGCCTAATCTCTATTGTGGTTAAGTTCAGGGGCAGGTATGACTTGGTGGCAAGATGTCGAATTCTCTACTGGCTTTAAGTCCTCGCCATTTCTCAAAGACACTATGATCCCATTCGGTTGTATGTGGTCGAGCCAACACGGAAGAAAAGTAGTATAGTGGGTCTGAGCCGGATACATAAACTTTCTGTCTAGCTAGGACAGAAGATTTATTGTATCAATTCTTAATCCGAGTCGATGCCGATCTTCTGCTTGATCAGAGCATTGGATTTATTGGTAACCACTAGGATTAGGAAGTCGATTCAAACCGCGAATACATCGCTTACATGTAGTTCCTTTATTCTGCATTCCCGAATGCAATAAGCCCTTGGGGAAGGCAATTCTAAGGGGCGTGCTAGTACATTCTAAGTTCAATCTGAGGGATTTATAAATGTTCCCTGAGAGTGAATGGTTCCTTCCTATGGGCAACAACAGCAGTCTATAAGTCATAAGGGGATCTATCGAAGAAATAAGGTTCTACTTCAACCAAATCTAACCTACAATTCTTTAGCATATACAGGCCTTACACTGCCTAAGTCAACTAGTAGCCCAGTCTGTAATTCAGTACTTAGAATCCAAAGCCTAAGTTTATACGTTAAATGGTTCCATACCATTTCTACTACAGGGAGTTGTTCTATCGCTTAGGGTCAAGATTGTCTAAATGGAATTGGATTTCTTATGTCATCAGACCCTTTAAATCTAGGAGTGCTAACACTAGATCCAAAATGCCTAGGGCCTATGTGGCCGGTAGCGCTTAGTTGTATTAAATGGAACCGCATTCCTAGTCCCATAGTGGGATCGGAAGTGGCATGCTTGGTAGGAGGGTGGGTTGGGAAAAAATTAATTTGCAGGTTGAACCCCGGGAGTTACAATACTCCCAATCTAGGGACCATACCTTACAGCGAAATGAAACGGCATGTATTCCATCTAACCAAATTTCGTCACAATATATGGAATAAAGTTCCACATGGATTATGACAGAGATGCATTCGGCTATGCTAAGCCCAAACCACTGACGCAACACATTGTCTACCAGTGACATCACTAGACACAATAACAACAAAACACAGAAATCCTTAAAACAAAAATCAAACAATCTACAGGGCAAAGGCATAGATGCCTAACTCTACCAAAGGACTTTACCACAGTCCCGACTTACCTTCTTTATCCCTGTCGAGTCTAATACTGTCTGTTGCTCACTAGAGCTCTCTCGGCCATATATTTTCAGTATCCCTTAAGCAAAGAATATGGAGAAATAGGATTGAGAGGGAGGATGGTGAAAAGAGAGAAAAAGGCTAAAATAGCTTAACAATAGCCATAGAGAATGGGGGAAATGCAAGGAAATGGCTAACCAAAATAGAAAAGGGAGATCTAGGTGTTGTAGAGGGATGCTTCAAGCTCCCCTAGGATGTATTTTCAGAAAGAAAAGAGAATGAAAAGGGGGAATGGAGTACCTCACGATTTCAGCTCGATTTGGGAGTTGTAAGAGCTCCAAAAGATGAAATCTTCAAGAGGGAAGGCTGCAAACAGTAATGGAGTGAAGGAGTATGGTCGTTTTCAACAGAGAAGGGATTTGGGAGTGATTTGAAATCATAATTTTTGGGATAGGGCAGCTGAAAATGAAAATGGGGCTAGGGAAGGGGACTTTTGTGAAGGAAGTACCCCATTTAGGGGGTTTCGAGGTGCGAACCATACATGGGGGAGGTGTACAAGGCGTATAAGGGTGTGCGCCCGAAAATCAGACCAAGTGGGCCCCACCGGTCGGCGATGCATCGCCGAACCTGTGATGGCATCGCCGGCCAACTCTCTAGGTGGCCGGTGGGACCACATGGGTCTGGTCCCCCATGGTCCAGGGACCCCAAAAATGCATGTTCCCCACCTTGGTTCATTGCATTTTGACCTACATAGGCCCAAACATGTTTTCGGGACTTTCCGGGACTATTCCGCAATCCTGAATACAAAACCCTATGATGCAGCATATAAATTTTGGGTAGAAGGAGCTAGTACATCCATTTAGATCCTTATTTGCTAAAGAAAGTGAAGTTAGAATGGCATTATGGCTATTTTTCATGAAATTTTACTATTCACTATAAAATCTTGTGAAAGTATCATTTTATGTTATTTTCACATTATTTTTCATGCCTAACATGATTTGGATAAGAAAGAAATAAAGATTCGAGTGGTGAGAGGAAGAATTTTGAAAATTTTCAGTGAAACGGGGTTTTTAAGCCCTGGCGATTGAATACAGGGGTCGTGGTTGTCTCACGGCCCAAAAATTTACATTTACGGGTTTAGAATCATTCAAAGAACATCTCAACCCACTTACCTACGACCTAGGAGCTATTCGGGTTGCTTCACGCGACCCTAGATGCGCTACGGACTCGATCACGCGATCGAAATGAATAGACTTCGCCTATTGGCGAACCTGGGATCCTAGAAGTGTTTCTAGACCCTTCTCGCACCCACCTAAGTCAAAGGAAGTGACAGCGTGCGTCGCATGACCATAACCCAGGCCTGGTTTAATCCAAATCACGCTTTGATACCATCTGTAACATCCCGAAAATCGGGGGGTCGAGCAAAAACCCAACTCCCGAGTTCCAAAATGTTATTTGTGCAACATAGATATGTATGATTGAATGTTGTCTGTGATAATG
This sequence comes from Magnolia kwangsiensis, assembly GCA_037074715.1. NCBI lineage: Eukaryota > Viridiplantae > Streptophyta > Magnoliopsida > Magnoliales > Magnoliaceae > Magnolia > Magnolia kwangsiensis. Next base: position 47,890,859 of record CM073583.1, read on the forward strand.
TATTAAACATGAGTGAGATTAAGCCAGAACAGCATATCATACTCCAGAGACAGTTAAATTTGCAAGCGAAAGACTGTAATAGTGTGTATAACATATATAAACTGTTGTATGTCTCCAGAGTGTGAATATATTACCAGGTTATACACATACATGTATACTTCAAAAGTAAACAAAATGAATATACATGAGGGCACTAAAAATATAAAATGACAAGTGTTAATGTATCTAATCAACCTCCCTGTAATCCCGTCAATCAGATCACGCATAAAGGAGAGATCCTCCTCATCATCATCAAATTCAGCTCCGCCTCACAGGCCGCACCATCATCTGCAATCACAATAGGGACTGGTGGGTGTCCGGAAACACCATCCCGTAACGTGGGAGTGAGTGATCAACTCAGTGGGATAAGAGAGCAAAGATTAGCATGTTATCAAATCAATCATGCGTTAATAGTAAAGCAGTAAATCAAAAATCCTAATACTGTTGTTAATGCAATATGACATGACGTGATGTATGCCCTCACCGACGATCTCCCTCATACGGCAACATCTTATGACCGCAGCATGCCAGTCCCTAGAGTGCTCCACATCTTCCAGGCACATGCAATGTTATGGTGATATGATTTTCAAGTTGTTATTAATCCATTCAAACAGCAGGATTGGGAAACTAAGGTACCTCCCTTATATCAATCCCAACACAAATCCTGTCTAGGGTCGTCACTCCTAGTAATCTCATACGATGTATATTTTGTAGGTCCCTGCAAGGGCTGCCAGGGCTGTTGCACGCACTCGTTGCACCGCTCCCCCATCACCTTATCAATACAGGCCTACTGTACTCTACTGCTACGGAAGGGTCGTCGCCTCCCGTAGACTCAGAATACGCTCGCGGTCACTACAAAGGGCTGTCAGGGCTGTTGGTCGAACTCGTTGCACCGCTCCCCCATCACCTTATCAATGTAGGCCGACAGCAAGAATATAGTGTCCCATACCAACATAATCTGCTCACGAGACAGGTGCTCACTGGTCACTACAGGGAGGTTTGTGGCCCCAGCGTAGGCCGACAGCTCGACCACGGTGTCTCATACCACCATGCCCGGCTCATGAGTCTTCGTGGATCAAGGTACCATGGTTAACAGGGTTTACAATGGTAAGTTCAGTACCCTAGGTTCAAGCAGTTATGGGGTGAACATACAATGGCCAGTCGGGTTACTTGACGGGCTCGACTAGCGCGACCGCATCTCAAGTTGAACGACATGAAGTGCGTAAAACACTTCGTGTGGCCTAACCACTGCCGCCAACTCCAGAACACGGCTCGCGCTCATCGACACGTCGTTCGTGGCGAAGATAAGCTAACCATGAATTCGTTCGGTTACCGACTGTCTGGACTAGGCATAGTCCCAAACAATCATAGAATCACATCAGCAGTTGTGTAAGGGTAATGGAAATGAAATACAACCATGTGAGCATGTTAACACATGTTATTACATACAACTTAAGCAAATCATCTTACACATGTCTTTCACACATATGATGAAATTACGCATTTCACCAACATATAGGAAATCCTCTCATCAACATATTAATTGAGAATTCAATCTCAAACTAAATCATAAGGAAATCATCAAGTACATGTTATAACATACCACTTAAATGAATCATCAAGCACATGCATTTCATACATATAATGAAATCGTACATATGGCTAACATGTAGGAAATCATTCACATCAGCATATTAATTGAGAAATCAATCTCAAACTAATCCATAACACCATTTAAGTCAATACATACTAATACAAGCATTTATACAAACACTTACACTACACACTTAAGTCTACATATAGTATGTCGACCCGACGTGCGCATTTAGGAGAATCTCTTCACCAAACTAATTATGCACGCATTCCTAATATCCTAATGCGACGAGAAGCCATGTCAATCACATCAGCAAAATATGCATGAAAACGGTACTTCCTACAAATGACTAAAATGCCCTAAATCTCATATTCTTCGTTAATTTATGAAACAGGAAACGGAGAGCACATTGTACATGTCAAACGGCGTTGCCGTCGAGAATCTACTATTAAACGACATTGAAAGCTTTGGAAACAGTCAATCAAAGCGTCTAATATCCGCACCTTTTCTCTTATGGATGTGTAAATTCGAACGGAGCGTATACGCTTCGTCTACGGCGATTAGATAACCTGATATACATGTACATCAGCTACTATTCTATTTGAATCGAAGAAATCCCCAAATCAGCAAGTGTTTAGGGTATTTGATTACCTAGAATCACGGTGAAATCACCGGGAAGGCGATAGAGGTGCGTTGCTTAAGCACGTGCAACACGGAGCACAAGTAGCAGGAAGAACTCTCCCACCTTCTCTCACAAACTCTCACCTTTTCTCTCTACCAATCTAGGGATTTTTACAAATTCGGATGGGAGAGAGGAGTGAGGGTTTCAACCCCTTTTATAAGCCCAAACTTGCCCGAAATAGGCTCCGGAACAATGTTTACTTAGTGCATATCCAAATCGGGGCTGTTTCTGTCCAAAAGATGCTTTCCGGTGGTCCCCTGACCGAATGCGATCGGACTTAAGCTCATGCATACTGGATCTAGCATACATCAAGTTTTCAGTCCGGCAGGGTTCGCAGATCGCACGTGGGGGACCAGTTTCAGTTCAGCGGTCACCGCACGTAGATCAGGGCTGAAAGTCTCATGATATAAAATAGAAATTTCTCCTGATCCGAGGGTCTAATCTGGCTGAATTCTGACGGTCAGAACGCTCAATACTGATGCGTCAAGTTGTGTGCCAGATTTGAATTTCAAAATTACAACTCTACCCTATTCTCACTCTCTTCACTCCAGGCTCAATGAAATAGCCTCAGAATGTCAGTTGGACTTGATTTTCGAAACGATTGCCAAGCCCAGCTAGGTGGTCATAACGGTCTAAGATGGTAGGTATCGGACTTTCGACGTGCGGTCTAGATCCAATACAAAGTTTCAAAGAGGTCCCGAGAACAAACCGGTTTAGAGTTTGATCGGAGGCTTTAGAGCATTATAGCACCATTGGTTCCACTCGCTTTGGGCCTTGTAGAACGTATTTAAAGTGATCAGGGACCATTTCCCAGCTATTCTAATGTCGCGCTAGCTAACTTAAACTTATTTTCTAAAGAAATTAATCCTAAGTGATTTCTTTGGCTATGGAATTGGGTTCTAAGCGATTTTTCAGGTGTTTTAATTGACCCATAGCCTAAGGACGTTTAATCCTAGGTTGGCCAAAATTCGGGGTGTTACATGATGGTGTTTGTCTTATGATATGAAAAGAAAATTTATGAACTCCTTCATCATGTCATTTCATGTGCTAATAAATCGCGGACGTAATGAGTGCAACCACTCTTAACTTTTTCTTTCGAGGAGAAAGGAAAGAGTTTCATCCTGACCGTGTCCTCAGACACATTAAGAAAGTATAAAGTGGCTATAACCACATCAAAATCTTGCAAGTGTTGGTATGGACTTTCATATTCAAGTCCAAGGAACTTTGCAAGGAGTTGGATCACTCCTGGCTTGATATCCATGTTTCCTGTATTTTATGGAAAAGCCATATAGGAAGGAGTGCTCATCCCCGCCAGTTGTAAATAATCTCACAAAGTATGAGGCAGGGGTGCATGATGCACCTCTTTCTCATCCTGGGCTTCCGCAACCAGCAGTTGTGATTGCCTCACTGGTTGATTAGCAGTCATAACCTCAATTGACTCTAAGGATCTCGAGTGATGTCTAATGTCACGCCCCAAACTCGGGAACCAGGGTCACAAAAATTTTGATCACCGAATTTGATGTTGACAGCCTCCGTAGTACCCCATCTCGGTTCTCAACGTCCATATGCCAGATTCTGATCCTGGGATCATACAAGTCCAAGGAACTTTGCAAGGAGTTGGATCACTCCTGGCTTGATATCCATGTTTCCTTTATTTTATGGAAAAACCATATAGGAAGGAGTGCTCATCCCCGCCGGTTGTAAATAATCTCACAAAGTATGAGACGGGGGTGCATGATGCACCTCGTTCTCATCCTGGGCTTCCGCAACCAGCAGTTGTGATTGCCTCACTAGTTGATTGGCAGTCATAACCTCAATTGACTCTGAGGATCTCGAGTGATGTCTAATGTCACGTCCCAAACTCGGGAACCGGGGTCACAAAAATTTTGATCACCGAATTTGATGTTGACAGCCTCCGTAGTACACCATTCTCGGTTCCCAACGTCCATATGCCAGATTCTGATCCTGGGATCATATAAGGAGGATTTTTAGTGTGAAATTTTTGTAGAGAAGCATAACCATATGTATACCCAAATCATAAGAACAACATCATCACCACGTATCCACTAATATAAATATTAAATTACAGTGCTGAAAGGGAAATACATAAATAACAAAATCTCCTAAACAATCTACCACAAGCTCCTTCCTTAATGCTACTGCGACCTAACATCACCTACACGCAATGGTCATGCATAAGCTTACTAAGAAGCTCAGATGGTGGTGCGTGCGTGCACAATGCATGTGTCAAGCATACTAATATCAGAGGAAGCAAAAATACTAGCAAGTCCATAACTACCATTAGTCTAATCCAAAATATGCGATGTAAGACATAAAAAGTCAAATGTCATATGTTGAGGACGCAATGCAATATGCAAATCCTCATAAGTCCATAAATATGATTAGTCATATCAAGGCTATGTAATATAAAAGAAATGATAAGGCTGACATGTGTAGTCAGGATGACAGTATGCGGTATCGCAAGCTATGGGGTTCATCACAAGGGGATTTTATCTAAACTAGTCTCATACCTGAATTTGGATAACAGATTCCACATGGTAAACTCCTGATCTCAGGTTAATTACGCACCTAACTGAAATTATGACCATTATAAAAGTATACATAATGATTTAGTTGCACGCCACCATCTCGAGTGGATAGTGAATGAATGAATCAATCAATCAAATGTTGAACATGTCCACATTTCAGTACAACTCATCTCTAGGATATCACCGGGGTATAGTATACTCCACCCTGGCTACTGCCTCACTAGCTGCACGACCAAGTGAATAGAAAAGACCTCACTACCTACCTAGCCAGTAGTCTGCCAATACCTACCTGACTCGTTGATAGCAGACCCATTTACTAGCTGGTCAAACTCAGCCTAGCTTATAGCCCCCTACCCTCATGCAGATAAGGCCACACCCCCTTCCAACCGACCACGATCAGTGAGAGACACCGTCTATTGGTATTCGGTACCCGGCCGCTCATATTATCTACCCAGTCTCGATGTTGGAGCATCCTCTAGTACCAAGAGGGTTTAGGGACTTTCACCACGAACATCTCAAGTGCCCATATACTAGAACTAAACATTTTTGATATCCCATCTAGTCATCCATGATATGCTTGTGGAGGCCACAGCTCTGATTTCGCTAGGGCACAAAGTGATCATGTCACACAAAATGCGAGATGTATAAATCATATCATCTAGTCATGCATCAAACCTGCGCATACAATGCGATCAAGTGGGGCAACTCCTTATCACAAGGAGTCCCCTAAATGTCTCTGCATAATGGAAAATGTTATGATTAATCATTCCTCACAACATGCATACAAATAATGCGTATGGCCATATGTCATGATGTCATACTAAGCATGTGAAAAGGGCGAGCTCTCAGTCCTAGAGAGGGGGGAGGGCATAAGACTATGCCAAATAAAAAATAATCACAAAATAGAAATAAAGATAGCTAAATCAAATAGTGATCACAATTAAATAATATTAAGAAGTTGATTCGAATGTTGTTCAAAGGACAACCTTACACCAAAAACCAGAGTTTATGGTAGCACAACCCGATTTCTTGAACTCAGTAAGGATCAAAAACCCAAATTAAAACAAGAGGCAAAACAATGAAATCTAGTTATTACAACATTCACCACATGTACATGAAATAGATACAAGCATTCACCACACATTCATCACATACATCATCATCTACCAATCATCAGGAATCATAGTGGTTTGGTGTGTATACTGAAAGTGCCCTAGTTTGTCAATTAGCTTGAGGGTTGAGTCATTAAGTCAAGTGAGCCCCATATGAAGAACGTTCAAGCCACTGCCTCAACTAGATGTGTGCTTCGAGCACGTAAAAGGTAAACTAAGTCTCACATCTAATGTCCTAAAAATACCCAGGTAAATAAATCCTTAAAAGCCTTAGAACAACATAGGAGTTAAAAAATCTAAAAACTTATTTTTAAAAAGAAAAATTTTCTAAGTTTTTCAGCTTAGTTCGAAGACATTGAGCTTGTGTCAATGACATCGAACACTCACAGTTAATGACATCGAACATGCTTCAATGACAACGAATTGAGGTTATTTTATATCTAACAACCACAAAGTAATTGGACAGAATTTTTGATGGGTCAAAAATACCTTCGATGACATCGAACATCCGAAATCGATGACATCAAAGGTTAGTCGATGAGATCGAAGGACTTAGAACATTAACCAGCAAATCTTCTTGAACAATATTCTGATATTACTTGAGTAATCGAATGAGCTTCAATGTCATCAAAATTCAAACTTCGATAACATTGAGCAGGTTTCGATGGCATCAAATCCAAACAAATTTGTGTCCAGCAAGCTTAACAGGAAAATAAATAAAAATGCTCGAGGAATCAAAATAGGCTTGATGACATCGATATTCAAAGTTCCATGACATCGAGGGAGCCTTGATGACATCGAAAAAGGATAAAGAAGTGTCTAGCGAGCTTTTAAGGAATATCTTCTAAAAAGATCGATGAATCGAACTGGGATTCGATGACATTGAAATTTGAAATTCGATGAGATCGAATCAAGTTTAATGACATCAAAGCCAACTTTGAAATGTCTAGCAAGCTCTTGTGTAATGCCATGTAGAGGAATCAAACATTGATTCGAAGACATTAAAGTTCAAATTTCGATGTGATCAATCTTCTTTCAAAAAGTCCCCAAAATATTTTTCAGTTGAGTATGTACCATCGAACTGATATTCGATGGCATCAAAAGTATACGTTTGATGACATCGAACTTAGTCAGAAACTGACCGTTTTATTTTCCTTAGAGCTTTTTTCCTTTATAAGGAGAGCTTGTTCTTAGTTGCTAAAGAGAGCAAAAGAGAGAGAGCTTTGAAAGAGTAATTGCATACCACCTACCCTAAGCCCTTTTTCTCATGAGAGTTCATCTTTCAATCCACCCTCGTCATTAATATTCAATAGAGTGGATTGGTAAATGAACTTTCTCATTCAAGGATCATCCAGCTACCATCTTAATGGCAAATCATTGAGCTGGGATCCCTTGAATGCTTAAGAGCTTGGAATCTCTTCATCTTTCAAATGACTAACATTCATTAAAGTAGATTACAACATAACCCTGACCCAAACTGTCACCTTACATTGGAGCACCATAAGTGTTGCGGATCAAGGGAGCTGAAGAATCTTCATCATCAAGGGAGATCGTCATCATCAACGTACAAAATGGGGCTCATCTACTTATCTGTAAGTCATTAGAGTCCAGACACCCTGTTGATCATTCCTTATATAGGATTGGGTCACAGGTTCATCTCACCTCTTACAAGCCCTCATAGAAGGCCTCCGATGAGAGAGTACATTTAGGTTCTTAGTGTAGGAGTTTTGCTCTTGTATAGGGCATAAACTTAGGTCATTGGCCTCTGTGGCCTAAACTAAGGTTCCTTGTGTGGATCCTTTGCTCTCGTGTAGGGCATAAAAACTAGGTTCCTGGTGTGGATCCTTTACTCTTGTGTAGGGCATAAAAACTAGGTTCCTGGTGTGGATCCTTTGGTCTTGTGTAGGGTATAAAACCTAGGTTCCTGATGTGAATCCTTTGCTATTATATAAGGAATAAAACCTAGGTTCCTTTTGTGGATCCTTTGCTCTTGTGTAGGGCATAAAACCAAGGTTCCTTGTGTGGATCCTTTGCTCTTGTATAAAGCACAAAACCTAGGTTCCTTGTGTGGATCCTTTGCTCATGTAGGGCATAAAACTAAGGTTCCTTATGTGGATCCTTTGCTCTTGTATAAGGCATAAAACCTATGTTCCTTGTATGGATCCTTTGCTCTTGTGTAGGGCATAAAACCAAGGTTCCTTGTGTGGATCCTTTACTCTTGTATAAGGCATAAAACCTAGGTTCCTTGTGTGGATCCTTTACTCTTGTATAAGGAAAAAAAATAAGGTTCCTTATGTGGATCCTTTGCTCTTGTGTAAGGCATAAAACCTAGGTTCCTTGTGTGGATCCTTTGCTCTTGTGTAGGGCATAAAACCCAGGTACTTTATGTAAGACTTTGATCTTGTATAGGGCATAAATGTTTGCCTTATGTAGGCATGTTTAGGTACCTTCTGTAGGTCCTTAAGTCAACCTTGTGTAGGTTACAAAGGTTTGAGGTAAACCTGATTTGAGACCTCCATTAGTAAAATCTGGTACACTGAAGGGTTAAGTGCGTCCGTCGGGAGTGGAGTAGGCACATAGCCAAACCACTATAAATGACTGTTTTTATGATTGGTATTTACATATTCTCTTATTGTGTTTACTTTGAATGATCACATGAAAGAATGATAATATGAATATCTGGAACTAATAAGACTCACATCCTACACACTTTCACATAGTTCATCCATCATAAACTAAGTGTCATATCTTGTTTAAATATTGAGTAGTCTTGTGATTGGATCCTCTACTTGGCTTGGAAGCTTATAGAGTTAAAATGAATATATCTTGATAATTGTACATTAAATCAAGATTAGGTTAATAGGATTCTAAATTGTCATAAAAGTTTATAAAGTCCTATTCACCCCTCTCTAGGACACTTTGACAAATTCCTACTTCTACTATAGTGTCTTTACCGCAATTTCAATTGGTATCAGAGCAGGTCCCTCTTAATGGTTTAACCGCCTAAGAGAGTGATCTTGACTGAAGTTGTGAAACTATGGCCAATAGTGTGGGACTAGAGGGTGTAAAAGATAACACTGCAAATACTCAAAACCAACTGTACACTGAAACTAGTAGGTAGTATCAAAAGTATAAATTAGTTAGAACAATTGCCTAGTGATTAATACTGCTCTTAAAGCTGGCAATAGTTCGAAGTGGTATCTTAATAGTGAGTGCTCCAGACACATGATCGGTGACCAAACTCACTTTTGTGAGTCTTCAGAGTTTGATGGTGGGTCGGTCACATTTGGAGATGGGAGCTCCGCCAAAATAATTGGGCATGGAACAATAGTTGGCCTAAGTCTTCCCACAATAAAAAGTTTTCTTTGTGTAGAAGGTTTAAAACATAATCTTCTCAATATTTCTTAGATCTGTGACAAATAAGACCTGTTCACTTTCTCAAAAGATGTGTGTAGAATCTTAGATCATACATGACAACTTATCATAAAGGGTCTACGGACGAGTGACAACTGCTACGTTATTGAAAGTAGTACAGAGAATGTATTATCCACAAAATGCCATATGACCATGAAGAGCGAGTCAAAACTGTGGCACCAAAGGCTGGGACATGTCCACTATCGAAATTTAGCCAAGCTAAGTTTAAGAAATTTGGTGAGAGGACTTCCCAAGATTAGAAAGGAAGAGAAGATTGTGTGTGGTGACTATCTAAAAGGCAAATAGATAAAAGTTAGACACAAAAAGACAATCACCACAGAAACGTTTAACCCATTAGATTTGCTACACATGGACTTGGTGGGCCCCACCAAAGTTGAAAACCACGACAGAAAAAGATATTTCTTGGTGGTAGTAGATGATTACTCTAGATTTACGTGGGTTGTTGTTAGGGATCAAATATTACATATTAGACCTGGGTTGTTGTTAGGGATCAAATATTACATATTAGACCCCATTTATTACTTGGTTTTATGAACATGATAATGCTTAATATTCTATTTTAATCATGTTTATGTTCCAAGGTGAATTTAGGAGCTTAGATCAGAAAAAGTGCTAAAATGCGGAATTAATGTCAAAAGTCACCAAGGCATGGGATGGATCTTAGGAGGCCAAGATTGAAGAATTTACAAGCCAAAGATAGAAGGAAACTAAGTGATGAAGGAAGCGAATTGAAGATTTGAAGTAAAGAAAAGAAAAGCCTAAAAATTATCTTAAAAATAGATTATGGGGCCAAAAAAGTCTAGTTTTGGAAAACTTCTAGAATGACCTTCGATATATCGAAAACCTGTAGATAATATCGAATACCCTTTGATATTATCGAGAAATTCATATTTTTAGGCCAAACTCGCTGGACACTTCTAGACCGATCTTCGATATATCGAAGACTATTCAATAATATCGAAGGCATATCGAAGACACTTTAATAGCATCAAAACTGCATAAATTTAAGATAGTTTCTAGATTTTTTCAAGTCGGTGAGAAAGAAGGTGCTGTAAAACTATAAATAAGAGTCCTCAAGGCACTCCTAGGCATCATCTAGGGTTTGAGGAGTAGAGCAAAACGTAGAGAAGCCCTCCCCAAGATTTTTTTCTTTCCTTTTCCTTAGTTATTTTTATGCTTTTATGAAGAGATTCTAGTTCAATCATGATTATGGTTGGCTAAACCTCTTTGCTAGGGCTAAGAGGTGAAGCTTGTAGCGTGATGGGATATTTCTATTGCCTTGATTCATGTTTATATTGAAGTCTCTTTGATTCTAGTTTGATTATAAGGAATACTTTTAGTTTTTAATGGTTTATTGTGACTCAAATTACAATAGATCTGCAATAGCTTTAAGTATGTTCTTTTCATGTTTCAAGATTGTGAATTTAGGAAATCCTGTTGTTCACCCTCATCCCTTGGGTATGGTTGGATGATGAAATCTTGCCTAACTTTCACAATTCTCTCAGATTGATTGTGGGATTGGTAAATCCTGTTGTGAGCCATTGTCTCCTAGGCATGGTTTTATGATGTAATCACTTCCAATTCTCACACCTCTCATCCATTGAGAATTACTTCAAAGGAAGTTCAGATTTGGTTTTACTAAGATATCTTTCAAATGGATAAGATGGTGTTCTGAATCCAGTTGTATCTTTGAATCAAGCATAGATCTCCCTGATCTCTATAAGTGGATCCTTAGAAACCCTAGTTTCTCACTTTTAAATTTCTTAAGTTTTTCATTAAATCTCTCACGATTACTCTCTCAAATATTCCATATTTAGGTTTTCATCTTCTTCTAGTTCTAGTTCTAGTTCTAGTTACTTTTAGAAAACTCATGAGATTAGTCCCTATGGATTCGACCTCTATCTCACCGAGATTATTACTACATCGTGAGCCTTGTAACGCCCGTGAAAAATCCGTACTTGGGTTCGAGTACCGATTTGACCCGAAATCGCGTAGAAATAATTTCCATGGAAATTAAGCGTAAGTTAGCTAGCGCAACGCTAGAGTAGCTGGAAAATAGTCCCTGATCACTTTAAATACGTTCTGCAAGACCCAAATCGAGTAGAACAAACAACTCTACAATACTCTATAACCTCGGATCAAACTCTAAGCGGGTTTGTTCTCTGGACCATATTGAAATTTTGTATTGGATTTAGACCGCGCGTCGAAGGTCCGATACCTCCTATCTTAGACCGTTAGAACCGCCCAGCTGGACTTGACAATCATCTCAAAAATCAAGTCAAACCGATAATCACAGACGATTTCGTTGAACCCGGACTGAAGCGACCGCGAATAGGGACGGATTTGGAATTTCAAATTCAAATCTGGCACACGACTTGACGCGTCAGTATTAAGCGTTCTGACCGTCAGAATTCATCCAGATTACACCCTCGGATCAAGAAAAATTTCTATTTATTATCATGAGACTTTCAGCCCTGATCTACGTGCGGTGACCGCTGAACTAAAACTGGTCCGCCACGTGCGATCTGCGAACCCTGCCAGACTGAAAACTTAATACGAGGTACATCTGGTACCCATGAGCTTAAGTCTGATCGCAATCGACCAGGGGACCACCAGAAAGCAGTTTTTGGACCGAAACAGCCCCGAAATGGATAGACACCAAGTAAACTTCATCCCGGAGCCTATTTTCGGCGATTTTAAGCTTATAAAAGGGGTTGAAACCCTCATTTCTCCCTTCCATCCAAAAATCACAAACCCTAGGAGAAAAAGAGAGAGAGTTTGAGAGAAAGAGAAGAAGAGAATTTTCCTGCTTTCGAGCCCCTGACAGTTGCTGCTTCAGCACTTCTTTCCAATCACCTGGCTGGTGATTTCTCCCCTTTTTCAGGTATAAAATAACCCCAAAAACTTACTGATTTAGGGTTTGCTTAGATGCTTAACATGTTAGCTAACGTATTCCATAAATCAGGCTCTCCTACCGCCGTAGACGAAGCGTACACGCTCCGTTCAAAATCCCGCGACCGTAAGAGACTAGGTGAGGATTTTAGACACTTTGATTGACGGTTTACAACGCTTTCAATGTCGTTTAATAGTAGATTATCGACGGCATCGCCGTTTGACATGTACAACATGCTCTCCGTTTCCTGTTTCGTAAATTAACGAAGAATATGAGATTTAGGGCATTTTAGTCATTTGTAGGAAGTACGGTCTACATGCATATTTTGCTGACGTGATTGACATGGTTTGTCGCCGCATTAGAGAGTTAGGAATGCTTGCATAATCAGTTTGGCGAAGAGATTCGCCAAGTTGCGCACTTTGGGTCGACATACTATATGTGGACTTAAGTGTGTAGTGTATGTGTTTGTATAAATGCTTGTATTAGTATGTATTGAATTAAATGATGTTATGTAGTAGTTTGAGATTGATTTCATGATTAATATGCTGACCTAAATGATTTCCTACATGTTTACCTTATGCATGATTACATTACATGCATAGAAAGTATGCCTTGAAGATTTGCTTAAGTTGAATGTTATAACATGTGTTAACATGCTCACATGATGTATTTTAATTCCAATACTTTAACATGTAATGCTAATATGATTCCATAGATGTGTGGGACTTGACCTAGTCCAGGCAGTCGGTAACCGAGCGAATTCGTGGCTGACTGGTCATAGCCACGAACGACGCGTCGATGAACGTGATTCGTGTTGAGAGTTGGCGGCAGTGGTTAGGCCACGGGAAGTGTTTTACGCACTTCATGTCGTTCAATTTGAGATGCGATCGCGCTAGTCGAGCCCGTCAAGTAACCCGACTGGCTGATGTTTGTTCACCTTGTATGTGTCATAACTCCTTGAACCTAGGGTACTGAACTTACCAGTGTAAACCATGTTAACCATGGTACCTTGATCCACGAAGACTCATGAGCCGGGCATGGTGGTATGGGACACCGTGGTCGAGCTATCGGCCTACGCTGGGGCCACAAACCTCCCCGTAGTGACCAGTGAGCACCTAAACTCGTGAGCAGATTATGGTGGTATGGGACACTATATTCTAGCTGTCGGCCTAAACTGATCAGGTGACGAGCCCTTTGTAGTGACCGCGAGCGTATTCTGAGTCCACGGGAGGCGACGACCCTTCCGTTGCAGTAGAGTACGGTAGGCCTGTATTGATAAGGTGATGGGGGAGCAGTGCAACGAGTGCGAGCAACAGCCCTGGCAGCCCTTGCAGTGACCTACGAAATATACATCGTATGAGATTACTAGGAGTGACGACCCTAGACAGGATCTGTGTTGGGATTGATACAAGGGAAGTACCTTAGTTTCCCAATCCTGCTGTTTGAATGGACTAATAACAACTTGGTAATCATATCACCATAGCATTGCATGTGCCTGGAAGATGTGGAGCACTCTAGGGAGTGTGGCATGCCGCGGTCGTAAGATGTTGCCGCATGAGGGTGATCGTCGGTGAGGGCATACATCACGTCATGTCATCTTGCATTAACAACAGTATTAGGATTGTCTGATTTACTGCTTTACTATTATCGCGTGATTGAATTGTGAACATGCTAATCCCTGCTCTCTTATCCCACTGAGTTGATCACTCACTCCCACGTTACGGGATGGTGTTTGTAACACCCACCAGACCCTGTTGTAGCTGCAGGTGAGGACGAGATCCAGGAGGTGGAGCCAGAGATCGACGAGGACCAGGATGAGTTCTCGTATATGCAGTATCATGACGGCTTCCCGTAGGCGACCTGGATCGAGGGGACATCAGTGGAACTTTCTTTTTGAACATTATTCTTTTGTTATGTATATGTACATGAGACTCAGAGATGTAGTCATACTTTGGAGACAGATGAGATTACTTTGTTTTTCCATACAGTGATATATACATTGTTTAGTCTTCCGCTTGCTTTTATCACTGGATCTGAAGTATGAATTGCAGTTTTGGTATACTTTTACTCATGTGAATGCTTTAAATCAGACAACATTGAATCATAACCATTTTTGTTGTATAAGTGACGGTCTGGAACTCGGGAGTTGAGTTTATACACGACCCCCGATTTTCAGGGTGTTACAAGTTGGTATCAGAGCATGAATGAGAGTATACTGGGCCTGGGTTATGGTCTTGCGACGTACGCTGTCGCTTCCTTTGACTTAGGTGGGTGCGAGAAGGGTCTAGAAACATTTCTAGGATCGCAGATGTATGATATATACATTGTTTAGTCTTCCACTTGCTTTTATCACTGGATCTGAAGTATGAATTGCAGTTTTGGTATACTTTTACTCATGTGAATGCTTTAAATCAGACAACATTGAATCATAACCATTTTTGTTGTATAAGTGACGGTCTGGAACTCGGGAGTTGAGTTTATACACGACCCCCGATTTTCAGGGTGTTACAAGTTGGTATCAGAGCATGAATGAGAGTATACTGGGCCTGGGTTATGGTCTTGCGACGTACGCTGTCGCTTCCTTTGACTTAGGTGGGTGCGAGAAGGGTCTAGAAATATTTCTAGGATCGCAGATTCGTCGATAGGCGAAGTCTATTAGGATCGATCGTAAGATCGAGTCTGTAACGTATCTCGAGTAGCATAAAGCAACCCGAATCACTTCTAAGCTGTAGGAAGTCTGGTGGGGACGTCCTATGAGCGGTTTTAAACCGTAAAAGTGAATCCTTGGGCCTTGGGATGACCACGACTCTTGTAATCAATCGCTAGGGCTTAAAAACCCCGTTTCACCAAAAATCTTCAAAATTCCTCCTCTAAACACTCCAATCTTCATTTCTTTCTTATCCATTTCATATTAGGCATCAAACCTAATGTGAAAATAACACAAATTAGTACTTTCATAAAATTTTACAGTGAATAGTAAAATTTCATGAAAAATGGCCATAAGGCCATTCTAACTTCACTTTCTTTAGCAACTAAGGGTTTAGATAGATGTACTGGATCCTTATACCCCAAATTCATATGCTGCATCATATGGTTTGGTATTCGGGATTGTGATGTGGACCCAAAAATCTTCGAACACATGTTTGGGCTCATACAGACCAAATTACTATGAACTAGGGGGTGGGATGTGACTTTTTGGGACCCTGGGACCATGGGGGACCAGACCCATGGGGTCCCACTGGCCAACGTGGAGGTTGGCCGGCAATGTCCAATGGGGCTGAATTTTGGGCGCACGCCCTTAAATGGCACGTGCACCCTCCCTAGGTACCTCCCAGCTCACAAAAACCCCCAAATCTTACCCCTCCTTCACAAACAGCCCTCTACATAGCCCTATTTTCAATTTTCAGCAACCCACTCCAAACCCCAGCGTCCCAAACCACTTCTAGGACCCTCCTTGGCCAAAACCGACCACCACCCATCACTTATTGGGTGTTGGCAGCCTCTTTCCTTGAAGATCTCACCATTTGGAGCTCCAAAATCCCCCAAATATAGCTGAAATCGTGAGGTGCTCCATCCCATCTTTTTGTTTGTATTTCTCTTTAAAACTACAGCCTTGGGAAGCTTGAAGCATCCCTCTACGACGCCTAGATTTCCTTTTCTCAGATTGGGCAGCCATTTCTCCGCATTTTCGGCATTTTTCCATGGCTTTTGTGGAAGCCATTTTGGGCCTTCTGTCACTCTCATCCATCCTGTCTTTGATGGGTAAGAGGAAAACTGTGACAGACGAGGCTGGGCCGAGCCGCCCTGCTCGATCGAGAAGATCGCGGGGTGGTGCCGCAAGTTCAAGCGCCGCCGCAGGTCCAGCTATAGTCCTGGAGTGCCGTACAAAGCGGGATTTGGATCCCCATGCACACCTTGGACGAACCATTTTATCAGAGATGCCTCATGGCGAATACACTGATCGTAGAGTGTTATTTGAGGCGGACGTAGATGGACGATTGTTCGGCGAATATCTGTTGTTCGAACGCATTGAAGCTGCGCACTGGGGACCGATCTTTGAAGCTCGCGCTCGTGCTAATGTGAGCACTGTTCGTGCCTTCTATGCTAGCATCCAGAGTCCTACCTTGGAGCCTTTGCAGTTCAAAATCTCTTTTGGTAGAGATCGGATGGCTACGATCGACGTCCGGTTGATTGCGCGACTTCTCAACGTGCCTTTAGGTGATGTGCATCCTAGTGAGAAGAATTTGAGGACTAGACGTGAATGAGATCGCCGCACCAGGTTTCTTGCGGTAAGTTGGTTCCATGACAGCCTAATAATAGCCTCAAGGCGACGTACATGTCGGAGGATTTACGTCTGCTGCATCATATCTGCACGTTCAATGTCTATCCCAGGTCGACGAACCGCATTGAATGTACACGTCTTATGGTCGATTTCTTATTTCTGGTGGCCCAGGGAGAGAACGTATGTATGGCCACTTTCATCTTACGGCAGATAGTTCTCATAGCCAGGTCGAGGAGAACATCCGAATCGCTTCCCTTTGGCTGACTTATTTGCAAGATTGCACTTGAGTTTGCCTATAGACTTGGGCCCGAATTGTCGGTATCGATTCACACCATCGATGAGTCGACAATGGTTAAGATGAAGATTGGGTCACAATACCGTGAAAATCAACTTGAAAGGGATAGTGGGGATGACTTTGATGAAGAGGAAGATCAAAGCGAAGAAGAACCTAGAGCAGAGGTTCAGGAAGAGGTTCAGGAAGAAGCAGAAGAGGAGGCTCAGGATACTGATGAGAGCCCTCCTCCTTCTGCGCAGACTACTATCGACGATCGCATTGCTCGGATGGAGGAGAGTCAGACCGCTTTGCGTAGGGAAGTCCAAGAACTTCGATCAGAAGTCGCTGATGCCAAGGCCGTTACAAAGAAGAAGTTTGGCAAGGTGACTCGCACCTTGAAGGCAATCCTGTGTTGCTTACAGGATAAGGGTGCTCCTCCTCCGTCACCAGACTCCGACTAGCGATGCGATCTTTGATGTTGTTATCAGTAGTTAGACATTTTCTGTTTTATGTGTGTAAGCCTGTTAGGGCTAGTGCTTTGCTTATGTTGCTGTTGCTTAACTGTCTTAATTTTCATGTAATTCTAGTCATGATGCTTGTAAGGATATATCCCTTGTATTGTGACAATTTTGATTAATTGAAATGCATGGAATGTCTTTGCCTCTTTAAGTGAATGATTGTGGTGTATTTGTGCAATTGAGACTGACAAGGTTGCGCCCTATTTTGAATATAGGGAATGCCACCTAAGACTACGAGGAGCGCGGTTCGGCTTGCATTGTCAGATCATATGGATCAGACTCCCTCTCAGTCTGGCACTCGTTCGGACCCTGCTGTGGGCCCGATTCCTGAGACGGTTCGATCGTCTCAGCCTGCTGTTGGTCCTACAGATGGACCACCGCCATTTACACCATCAGTTAGAGAGCCACATCGCGCATCTACTTCCACACCTCATCCGCCACAGCCTGCTCCACCCCCTGACAGATTCGAGCAGATGATGGCTATGATGCTACAGCAGTAGCAGCTTCTGACCACCATAGTGGGGACTTTGGCCCAGGGTGGGGGTGCGACTACATCTACTCCACCTGCACCACCTGCGCATCCAGCTGAGGATGCCTATACTTACGCCCAGGATGAGGGCATAGCCCATCCTACGCAGCCTGCTTTCCCTGCGGGGAATCCTGCCGACACACGGGGCCTACTGGAGCGATTTCAGCGCTTGCGGCCTCCTACTTTCACGGGTTCTCACAGACCCGAGGAGGCTGAGTTCTGGCTCGACCGAGTGTCGAAGATTCTACGGATGTTGCACTGCACCGAGGCTGAGCAGGTAGAGCTGGCTACCTTCCTGTTTGAGAGAGAGGCCAGTATGTGGTGGGATAGCGTATTGCGGACTGTTGCCGCAGATTTCGTATGGACGTGGACAGCATTTGAGTTCCGCTTCCATGAGAAGTATTATCCCCAGACCTACAGGCACGAGAGGGAGAATGAGTTTCTCCGTCTCAGACAGGCAGCGATGACAGTTACCGAGTATGAGCATCGGTTCACAGAGTTGGGCAGGTACGTCCCGACGATTCTAGCTGATGAGCAGATGCGCATACGGCGCTTTTTGGAGGGCTTGCGACCGGATATTCGGTCGAAGATGTGCTGTGTCAGTTTTCCTTCCTATGCGGAGTTGGTTCACATGTCCATGCGGGAAGAGCAGGACGTGGATCGACTTATGCGATCTCGAGGCCCGGCTGCTTCTAGGCCGCGACCGGATTTGCCAGATAGGCCCTTCGCGGGCAAGAGGCCTCGCATTGATCCTCCTACTAGGATCACGGCGCCTGTACCACCGTTTCGGTGCCCTGATTTGTCATGCACATACTGTGGGAGGACGGGCCACTTGGCGCAGAGTTGCTTTTCGAGGATGAGGGACAGTGGGTTCTCGCCGCCGCAGAAGATTGATCGTGTACGTCCACAGGCGATATCAGCACCGCCTATACGGTCAGCTCCTGCGCATCCTTCTTTCAGACCTACGGTATCACAGATTCGACAGCCTCCACGGCCCTTGACACAGCGGCCGAACCGGCCACAGCAGGCTCGAGTTCATGCATTGACCGCTGAGGCAGCTACGACGCCGACTTTCCAGCATTCAGCCTTCGAGGTCACGGCCCATATCCGAGGTACTCCTGTTCTTGTCATGGTGGACACTGGTTCCATGATTTCTTTGATATCGCGTGCCATAGTCAGACGTCTTGGGTTACAGACTATCACTATGGATAGCGTGCGAGTCTTTGCAGCTCATGGAGATTATTCGGATGTCACTCAGATGTGTGAGGGTTGTTTGGTTGATCTGGGAGGCAGGACGATGACTCTTGATCTGGTCGTCGATCCCTCGCTCGTTTATCTCGACGTCATTCTTGGCATGGATTGGTTGACTGCAGCGAGAGCCGAGATTGACTGCGAGACTCGTATAGTCACAGCGTACGAGCCTGAGGGTGCATCCTTCACATTTCCAGTGCGGGTAAATCTTCCTTTCCGCATTCTTAGCTACACCACTCTATTGCGCGACGCTGGTGCCCAGGTACTTGAGCAGACGCCAGTTGTTTCTGAGTTTGGGGATCTGTTCAGGAAGATCCCTGGTTTGCCGCCCCGACGTGAGATCGATTTCACTATCGATCTAGTTCCTGGTTCTACACCCGTCTCACTGCCGACGTATCGCATGGCACCATGTGAGATGGAGGAGTTGAGGACGCAGATTGATGGTCTGCTAGAGCTTGGCTTTATACGGCCTAGCGTGTCTCCTTGGGGAGCACCGGTCTTGTTCGTGAAGAAGAAGGATGGTTCGCTGCGATTGTGTATTGATTATCGCAGGCTGAACCAGCTCACGGTGAAGAACAAGTACCCTTTGCCTAGGATCGATGACTTGTTTGATCAGTTGATTGGAGCGCAGTACTTCTCGAAGATTGATCTTCAGTCAGGTTATCATCAGCTGCGCGTCAGGGATGAGGACGTGCAGAAGACAGCATTCAGGACCAGTTTTGGCCACTACGAGTTCCTCATGATGTCGTTCGGTCTCACGAACGCACCGGTCGTGTTCATGGATCTGATGAACCGGGTATTTCGGCCTTTCCTCTATCGATTCGTCGTTGTCTTCATTGACGACATTTTGGTGTACTCTAGGAGTCGAGAGGAGCATGAGGAGCACTTGCGTTTGGTCCTTGATACGCTCAGACGACATCAGTTGTTCGCACAGTATAAGAAGTGCGACTTCTGGAAGCAGGAGGTGAAGTTTCTGGGACACGTGGTGTCCAAGGATGGCATGGCAGTTGACCTGTCTAAGGTAGCTGCGGTGCAGGACTGGGAGCAGCCTGGTTCTGTCACTGAGGTGAGGAGTTTCTTGGGACTCGCTGGCTACTATCGGCGCTTCATTCAGGACTTCTCGAAGATCGCGAGACCCTTATCTCAGTTGACACGGAAGGACGTGAAGTTCGCCTGGAATGATAAGGCGGAGTCAGCTTTTCAGGAGCTGAAGGACAGACTTACGTCCGCCCCTATGCTAGTATTGCCAGAGCAAGGGGTTAGATACACTATATACACTGACGCGTC
The DNA here is from genome assembly GCA_037074715.1 of Magnolia kwangsiensis. Classification (NCBI taxonomy): domain Eukaryota; kingdom Viridiplantae; phylum Streptophyta; class Magnoliopsida; order Magnoliales; family Magnoliaceae; genus Magnolia; species Magnolia kwangsiensis. Next base: position 47,911,304 of record CM073583.1, read on the forward strand.
TAACGTTGGTTTGGGTTGTGTCCTTATGCAGAGGGATAGGGTAATTTCGTATGCCTCGAGACAATTAAGGAAGCACGAGGAGAATTACCCTACACACGACCTAGAGTTGGCAGCCGTTATATTCGCACTGAGACTCTGGAGACATTACCTCTACGGAGAGGAGTTCGAGCTCTTTTGCGACCACAAGAGCCTCAAGTACATATTCACGCAGCGAGACTTGAATATGAGGCAGCGGCGATGGATGGAGACGCTAAAGGACTTCAAGTTTGAAGTCTCTTACCATCCTGGGAAGGCGAACCTTATGGCTGATGCGTTGAGCCGCAAGAAGGCGATAGAGTTTGCGGCTCCGCTGACGGTTGCCGAGTGGGATATGGTGGAGTTTTTGCGAGACTTTGAGCAGAAACTCACCGTAGAGGAGCCATTTGAGTTCATTGCACACGTACAGGTGCGATCCCAGATCGATGACCGAGTCATCGAGGAGCAGAGGGACGACACGCATCTTACTGAGCTTCGAGAGTAGGCCAGTGATGATACTGACGCCGACTGGCGAGTTGGTATGGATGGGGGCTTACGTTACCGTGGCCGCCTATGCGTCCCAGATGTCCCTGACTTGAGACGAGAGATTCTCGAGGCTGCGCATTCTACTAGACTCGCGATGCATCCAGGCAGCACGAAGATGTATCGTGACGTGAAGAGGACGTATTGGTGGGAAGGTATGAAGAGCCACATAACTGAGTTCGTGTCCCGTTGTCTCACTTGCCAGCAGGTGAAGGCAGAGCATCGCCGACCACCTGGACTTTTGCAGCCTATGCCGATTGCAGAGTGGAAGTGGGATTTCATTTCCATGGACTTCATTTCTGGGTTGCCGAAGACGAGGAAGGGGCATGATTCCATTTGGGTGATCGTCGACCGATTGACGAAGTCGGCGCACTTCCTACCGATCAGAGTTACGAACTCTGCAGATGAGCTGGCTAGATTGTACATCCGAGAGATTGTGCGTCTGCATGGAGTTCCGTTAGAGATCGTGTCGGACAGAGACACGCGGTTCACTTCTATTTTCTAGACTCGCATTCAGGAGGCTATGGGTGTGAAGTTGAAGTTCAGTACTGCCTTCCACCCACAGACGGACGGACAGACGGAGCGAGTGAACCAGATCCTGGAGGACATGTTGCGAGCTTGCGCATTGGACTTCAAGGACAGTTGGGATGACTGTCTTGCATATGCAGAGTTTGCGTACAATAATAGCTTCCAGGCGAGTATCGGCATGGCACCTTATGAGGCGCTGTATGGGCGACCTTGTCGCGCACCGCATTGCTGGTTAGAGGTCGGTGAGCGTAGCTTGATTGGCCCAGAGTTGGTGTAGGCGACGTCAGAGAAGATTGATATTATTCGACGTCGGCTTCTTACAGCGCAGAGTAGACAGAAGAGCTACGCCGATACGAGACGACGGCCACTAGAGTTCACAGTCGGGGATCACGTGTTTTTGCAAGTTTCCCCTATGAAGGGAGTCCTTCGGTTCGGGAAAAAGGGGAAGCTGGCACCGCGATTCATTGGTCCATTCCAGATCCTCGATCGTGTGGGAGCAGTGGCTTACCGATTGGCTTTACCCACGCCCCTCGCGAGCGTCCATAACGTATTTCATGTTTCTATGCTGAAGAAGTACGTTGCTGATCCTTCCCATATCATCAGATGGGAGCAGGTGCAGTTAGGAGAGGATGTTACTTATATCCTGCGACCGACACGCATCTTAGACAGGAAGGAGCAGGTACTGCGTAGCAAGGTGATTCCCCTTATGAAGGTACTATGGACGCATCACACTGAGGAGGAGGCTACTTGGGAGACAGAAGCCGAGATCAGAAAGAACTACCCACAACTTCTCGAGGAGTACGAAAAGGTACAAATTTCGAGGACGAAATTATTTGTTAAGGGGGGTAGATTGTAACGCCCGTGAAAAATCCGTACTTGGGTTCGAGTACCGATTTGACCCGAAATCGCGTAGAAATAATTTCCATGGAAATTAAGCGTAAGTTAGCTAGCGCAACGCTAGAGTAGCTGGGAAATAGTCCCTGATCACTTTAAATACGTTCTGCAAGACCCAAATCGAGTAGAACAAACAACTCTACAATACTCTATAACCTCGGATCAAACTCTAAGCGGGTTTGTTCTCTGGACCATATTGAAATTTTGTATTGGATTTAGACCGCGCGTCGAAGGTCCGATACCTCCTATCTTAGACCGTTAGAACCGCCCAGCTGGACTTGACAATCATCTCGAAAATCAAGTCAAACCGATAATCACAGACGATTTCGTTGAACCCGGACTGAAGCGACCGCGAATAGGGACGGATTTGGAATTTCAAATTCAAATCTGGCACACGACTTGACGCGTCAGTATTAAGCGTTCTGACCGTCAGAATTCATCCAGATTACACCCTCGGATCAAGAAAAATTTCTATTTATTATCATGAGACTTTCAGCCCTGATCTACGTGCGGTGACCGCTGAACTAAAACTGGTCCGCCACGTGCGATCTGCGAACCCTGCCAGACTGAAAACTTAATACGAGGTACATCTGGTACCCATGAGCTTAAGTCTGATCGCAATCGACCAGGGGACCACCAGAAAGCAGTTTTTGGACCGAAACAGCCCCGAAATGGATAGACACCAAGTAAACTTCATCCCGGAGCCTATTTTCGGCGATTTTAAGCTTATAAAAGGGGTTGAAACCCTCATTTCTCCCTTCCATCCAAAAATCACAAACCCTAGGAGAAAAAGAGAGAGAGTTTGAGAGAAAGAGAAGAAGAGAATTTTCCTGCTTTCGAGCCCCTGACAGTTGCTGCTTCAGCACTTCTTTCCAATCACCTGGCTGGTGATTTCTCCCCTTTTTCAGGTATAAAATAACCCCAAAAACTTGCTGATTTAGGGTTTGCTTAGATGCTTAACATGTTAGCTAACGTATTCCATAAATCAGGCTCTCCTACCGCCGTAGACGAAGCGTACACGCTCCGTTCAAAATCCCGCGACCGTAAGAGACTAGGTGAGGATTTTAGACGCTTTGATTGACGGTTTACAACACTTTCAATGTCGTTTAATAGTAGATTATCGACGGCATCGCCGTTTGACATGTACAACATGCTCTCCGTTTCCTGTTTCGTAAATTAACGAAGAATATGAGATTTAGGGCATTTTAGTCATTTGTAGGAAGTACGGTCTACATGCATATTTTGCTGACGTGATTGACATGGTTTGTCGCCGCATTAGAGTGTTAGGAATGCTTGCATAATCAGTTTGGCGAAGAGATTCGCCAAGTTGCGCACTTTGGGTCGACATACTATATGTGGACTTAAGTGTGTAGTGTGTGTTTGTATAAATGCTTGTATTAGTATGTATTGAATTAAATGATGTTATGTAGTAGTTTGAGATTGATTTCATGATTAATATGCTGACCTAAATGATTTCCTACATGTTTACCTTATGCATGATTGCATTACATGCATAGAAAGTATGCCTTGAAGATTTGCTTAAGTTGAATGTTATAACATGTGTTAACATGCTCACATGATGTATTTTAATTCCAATACTTTAACATGTAATGCTAATATGATTCCATAGATGTGTGGGACTTGACCTAGTCCAGGCAGTCGGTAACCGAGCGAATTCGTGGCTGACTGGTCATAGCCACGAACGACGCGTCGATGAACGTGATTCGTGTTGAGAGTTGGCGGCAGTGGTTAGGCCACGCGAAGTGTTTTACGCACTTCATGTCGTTCAATTTGAGATGCGATCGCGCTAGTCGAGCCCGTCAAGTAACCCGACTGGCCGATGTTTGTTCACCTTGTATGTGTCATAACTGCTTGAACCTAGGGTACTGAACTTACTAGTGTAAACCCTGTTAACCATGGTACCTTGATCCACGAAGACTCATGAGCCGGGCATGGTGGTATGGGACACCGTGGTCGAGCTGTCGGCCTACGCTGGGGCCACAAACCTCCCCGTAGTGACCAGTGAGCACCTAAACTCGTGAGCAGATTATGGTGGTATGGGACACTATATTCTAGCTGTCGGCCTACACTGATCAGGCGACGAGCCCTTTGTAGTGACCGCGAGCGTATTCTGAGTCCACGGGAGGCGACGACCCTTCCGTTGCAGTAGAGTACGGTAGGCCTGTATTGATAAGGTGATGGGGGAGCGGTGCAACGAGTGCGAGCAACAGCCCTGGCAGCCCTTGCAGTGACCTACGAAACATACATCGTATGAGATTACTAGGAGTGACGACCCTAGACAGGATCTGTGTTGGGAATGATACAAGGGAAGTACCTTAGTTTTCCAATCCTGCTGTTTGAATGGACTAATAATAACTTGGAAATCATATCACCATAGCATTGCATGTGCCTGGAAGATGTGGAGCACTCTAGGGAGTGTGGCATGCCGCGATCGTAAGATGTTGCCGCATGAGGGTGATCGTTGGTGAGGGCATACATCACGTCATATCATCTTGCATTAACAACAGTATTAGGATTGTCTGATTTACTGCTTTACTATTATCGCGTGATTGAATTGTGAACATGCTAATCTTTACTCTATGATTCCACTGAGTTGATCACTCATTCCCACGTTACGGGATGGTGTTTGCAACACCCACCAGACCCTGTTGTAGCTGCAGGTGAGGACGAGATCCAAGAGGTGGAGCCAGAGATCGACGAGGACCAGGATGAGTTCTCGTATATGCAGTATCATGACGGCTTCCCGTAGGCGACCTGGATCAAGGGGACATCAGTGGGACTTTCTTTTTGAACATTATTCTTTTGTTATGTATATGTACATGAGACTCAGAGATGTAGTCATACTTTAGAGACAGATGAGATTACTTTGTTTTTCCATACAGTGATATATACATTGTTTAGTCTTCCGCTTGCTTTTATCACTGGATCTGAAGTATGAATTGCAGTTTTGGTATACTTTTACTCATGTGAATGCTTTAAATCAGACAACATTGAATCATAACCATTTTTGTTGCATAAGTGACGGTCTGGAACTCGGGAGTTGAGTTTATACACGACCCCCAATTTTCAGGGTGTTACAAGCCTACACTTGGGGTTGTGAACAAGTTTTTAACATCGTTGCAAGGGATTAACGGTTGCATTTTTCTAAGATTAGATAGTTTTAAAATTAGATTAAGATTAGGGATTTTCTATTTTTTATTTTTTACATTAAGGTTTGTTTTCTATTTCTAGAAAGTTTCTAATTCTAGGATTTCTTTTATTTTTGGAAACTAACTTTCTAATTCTAGGTTTAGAACTTTCCTAATCAGTTTTTAGAAACTTTCTATTTTCTGTTTTTAGAAACTTTCCTTTCTAGAAACTAGTTTACTTTCTATTTTTATTTTTAGGAACTTTCTAATTTTATAAACTGACTTTTTTTGTTTTGTTTTATTTTATAGGATTTTAATTAGGAACTTCTAAGTTGGTAACTTATTTCCAATTCCCTCTCTCTTTATATTTCTAGATTTTTATTTCATTTTTCTTTTTTAGGTTTAGGTTAGAATCCAAAATTGAGGGTTTAGAGTGTTTCATGCCCAAGTGGCTCCGTGATAACACTCGACGTCTTTTGAGGGAAGGAGGACTGGTTGAAGGGTTATCTATTCATCACAGGATTAGACACCACTCGAGATCCTCAGAGGTAATTAAAGTGATGGTTGTAAATCAACCGGGAAGACAACCTCAACTTAGGGTTGAGAAAGTCCAGGATGAGAATGAGGTGCATCAAGCACCCCTGCCTCGTACTTTGCGAGATTATTTACAACAGGTAGGGGTGAGCACGCCCTCATGAATGGTTTTTCCAGAAAATATGAGACACATGGATATTAAGCCAAGGGTGATCCAAATCCTTCCAAAATTCTATGGACTTGAATATGAACGTCCGTATATGCACTTAAAAGAGTTTGACGAGATTATAGCTACTTTATATTTTCCTAGCGTGTCTGAGGACACGGTCAGACTGAAACTCTTTCCTTTTCTTTAAAAGAGAAAGCTAAGACATGGTTGCATTCACTACGTCCCCGATCCATTGGTACATGGAATGACATGATAAGGGAGTTCATAAAGAAATTTTTTCCTCATCATAAAATGAACACCCTTAGAAAGTCAATCATGAACTTCGCCCAAAAAGAGGATGAAACATTCTTCCAATGTTGGGAGAGGTTCAAGGATCTTGTCAGTTCATGTCCACAACACGATTTGAAATATGGCGTATTACACACTTTTTTTATAATGGTTTGACATCTTCCATGCGCCAATTGGTCGAGACAATGTGTAATGGAAAATTCATGAATAAAAATATCAATGATGTGTGGCACTACTTGGATAGACTGCTAAAAATGCATAAACATGGGACATCTACCCAAAATCAAATACCACTTCTAAGCCCACCCAATCAAAGGAAAGGGGCAGATTATACCTTTTGAAAGAGGAGGATGATATCAATGCTAAAGTGGCTAATCTCATAAGGAAGTTTGAGGCCATGGAACTAAAGAAGGATAAGGTTAAGGAAATTGTTTGTGGTATTTGTGCTTGCAACGTTCACATAACTGAAAATTGTCCAACAATACCTGCTTTTCAAGAGGTGATAAATGAGCAATATAATGCCGTGAACAATTACCAAAGACCTTTTATTGGACCTACTTCTAGAGAAATCATCCAAACTTTAATTGGAGGAATGAATAAACTGCTACCCTTCAAGGTTTCTTCAATCAAATTCCAAATCAAGGGAGACCTCAAGAGGATCCGATCTAGAAATATATTCAAAAATAAGAGCTTATCACTCAGGGTATTTTACAAACCCTTCAGGACCTTTCAAAGGTCATATAAGGGTGTGAGATAAAAAATTCAATTGGGAAAAAGGGATTCTTTCAGCCCAACCTTTCCCCAATCCTAAACCGCAATACGAAATAAGTAATCCAAGCTCTTCCAATCAAATGGAGTAAGCTAAGTCTATTTTAGGAGTAGGAAGATAATTGACAAATCTATTTCAGTAAGGGCTGAAAATCTTAAGGACCTGGAAGAAGACAACAATGATAGACCTAGCACTGCTCCACAAGAATTGGAACCAAAACTTCAAGGCAAGCCGATTGCACCATTCTCCCAATGGTTGATTGCATTGCACCAAAATCTCTCTTTAACTCTCAAGACATTTTAGAGGTGTTAAAATAAGTACAGGTCAACATCCCTATACTGGATGTGGTTAAACAAATACCTTCATATGCCAAATTTCTAAAAGACTTGTGCATGACCAAAAGATGGGAAAATATTCAAAAGAAAATCTTTTTAATTGAAAATTTGAAAAAGTGAGTACCATCCTAAAGCAAGATATGCCATAGAATGTAACACCCCGGATTTTGGCCAATCTGGGATTTGACGTCCTTAGACAGTGGGTCAATTAAAACACCTGAAAAATCGCTTAGAACCCAATTCCATAGCCAAAGAAATCACTTAGGGTTAATTCCTTTAGAAACTAAGCATAAGTTAGCTAGCGCAACGCTGGAGTAGCTGGAAAATAGTCCCTGATCACTTTAAATACGTTCTACAAGACCCAAATCGAGTAGAACGTATGACTCCATAATACTCTATAACCTTGGATCAAACTCTAAACAGGTTTGTTCTCTGGACCACTTTGAAATTTTGTATTGGATCTAGACCGCGCGTCGAAAGTCCGATACCTCTTATCTTAGACCATTAGAACCGCCTAGCTGGACTTGACAATCATTTCGAAAATCAAGTCAAACCGATAATTACAGACTATTTCATTGAGCCCGGACCGAAGAGAGTGCGAATAGGGACAGATTTGGAATTTCAAATTCAAATCTGGCATACGACTTGGCGCGTCAGTATTAGGCGTTCTGACTGTCAGAATTCATCCAGATTACACCCTCGGATCAGGAAAAATTTCTATTTTATATTATGAGACTTCCAGCCCTGATCTACGTGCGGTGACCGCTGAACTGAAACTGGTCAGCCACGTGCGATCTGCGAACCCTGTCGGACTGAAAACTTAATGTGCGCTAGATCTGGTACGCATGAGCTTAAGTCCGATCGCATTCGACCAGGGGACCACCAGAAAGCATCTTTTGGACCGAAACAGCCCCGATTTGGTTACCCCTCAAGTGAAACTTGTTCCCGAGTCTATTTCGGGCAAGTTTAGGCTTATAAAAGGGCTTGAAACCCTCACTCCTCTCTCCCATCCGAATTTGCAAAAACCCTAGATTGGGAGAGAGAAAAGGTGAGAGTTTGTGAGAGAAGGTGGGAGAGCTTTTCCTGCTGCTGCTGCACGTGCTTAAGCGGCGTATTCCAATCACTTTGCCGGTGATTTCACCGCGTTTTCAGGTACGAAAAACCCTAGAAAGTTGCTGATTTGCTGATTCCTTGGTTCCATAGAAAAATAGCTAATAGATCTTATGTATTAGGTTGCCTAGTCGCCGTAGACGAAGCGTATACGCTCCGTTTGAATTCTCACCCCTAAAAGGAAAAAGGTGCGGATATTAGACGCTTTGATTGTCTGTTTCTAAAGCTTTCAATGTCGTTTAATAGTAGATTCTTGACGGCAACGCCGTTTGACATGTACAACATGCTCTCCGTTTCCTGTTTCGTAAATTAACGAAGAATATGAGATTTAGGGCATTTTAGTCATTTGTAGGAAGTACGGTCTACATGCATATTTTGCTGATGTGATTGACATGGTTTGTTGTCGCATTAGGAAGTTAGGAATGCGTGCATAATTAGTTTGGCGAAGAGATTCGCCTAAATGCGCACGTCGGATCGACATACTATATGTAGACTTAAGTGTGTAGGGTAAGTGTTTGTATAAATGCTTGTATTAGTATGTATTGGCTTAAATGGTGTTATGGATTAGTTTGAGATTGATTTCTCAATGAATATGTTGATGTGAATGATTTCCTACATGTTAGCCATATGTACGATTTCATTATATGTATGAAATGCATGTGCTTAATGATTCATTTAAGTGGTATGTTATAACATGTGCTTGATGATTTTCTTATGACTTAGTTGGAGATTGAATTCTCAATTAATACGCTGATGGTGATGATTTCCTATATGTTGGCGATATGTATAATTTCATTATATGTATGAAAGGCATGTGTTTGAAGACTTGCTTAAGTTATATGTAATGACATGTGTTAACATGCTCACATGGTTCCATTTCATTTCCATTACCCTTACACAACTACTGATGTGATTCTATGATTGTTTGGGACTATGCCTAGTCCAGGCAGTCGGTAACCGAAAGAATTCGTGGTTAGCTTATCTTGGCCAAGAAGGACGTGTCGATGAACGCGAGTCGTATTGGAGTTGGCGACAGTGGTTAGGCCACGCGAAGTGTTTTACGCACTTCATGTCGTTCGACTTGCGATGCGCTCGTGCCAGTCGAGCTCGTCAAGTAACCCGACTGGCCGTTGTATGTTCACCTTGTATGAGTCATAACTGCTTGAACCTAGGGTACTGAACTTACCATTGTAAACCCTGTTAACCATGGTACCTTGATCCATAAAGACTCATGAGCCGGGCATGGTGGTATGGGACACCGTGGTCGAGCTGTCGGCCTACGCTGGGGCCACAAACCTCCCCGTAGTGACCAGTGAGCACCTAGACTCGTGAGCAGATTATGGTGGTATGGGACACTATATTCTAGCTGTCGGCCTACACTGATCAGGCGACGAGCCCTTTGTAGTGGCCGCGAGCGTATTCTGAGTCCACGGGAGGCGACGACCCTTCCGTTGCAGTAGAGTACGGTAGGCCTGTATTGATAAGGTGATGGGGGAGCGGTGCAACGAGTGCGAGCAACAGCCCTGGCAGCCCTTGCAGTGACCTACAAAATATATATCGTATGAGATTACTAGGAGTGACGACGCTAGACAGGATCTGTGTTGGGATTGATACAAGGGAAGTACCTTAGTTTCCCAATCCTGCTGTTTGAATGGACTAATAACAACTTGGAATTCATATCACATAACATTGCATGTGCCTGGAAGATGTGGAGCACTCTAGGGAGTGTGGCATGCCGCGGTCGTAAGATGTTGCCGAGGGTGATCGTCGGTGAGGGCATACATCACGTCATGTCATAATTGCATTAACAACAGTATTAGGATTGTTTGATTTACTGCATTACTATTATCGCATGATTGATTTGATAACATGTTAATCTTTGCTCTATTATTCCACTGAGTTAGCTACTCACTCCCACGTTACGGGACGGTGTTCCTGGACACCCACCAGACCTTTTTGTGATTGCAGATGATGGCGCGGCCTGTGAGGCGGAGCCGGACTTGATGATGAGGAGGAGGATCCCTCCTTTATGCGTGTTCTGATCGACGGGATTACAAGAAGGTTGATTAGATACTTTGACATTTGTCATTTTATATTTTTAGCGCACTCATGTATATTCGTTTCATCTACTTTTGGAGTATACATGTATGTGTATAACCTGGTAACATGTTCACACTCTGGAGACATACAACAGTTTATATATGTTATACATACTATTACAGACTTCCGCTGGTTAATTTAACTGTCTCTGGAGTATGATATGCTGTTCTGGCTTAATTTCACTCATGTTTAATACATTATCACAGACAACATTCAATCATACATATCTATGTTGCATAAATAACATTTTGGAACTCGGGAGTTGGGTTTTTGCTCGACCCCCCGATTTTTGGGATGTTACAGATGGTATCAGAGCATGATTTGGATTAAACCGGGCCTGGGTTATGGTCACGCGACGACGCAGTCGCTTCCTTTGACTTAGGTGGGTGCGAGAAGGGTCTAGAAACACTTCTAGGATCCCAGGTTCGTCAATAGGCGAAGTCTATTCATTTCAATTGCGTGATCGAGTCCGTATCGCATCTAGGGTCGCGTAGAGCAACCCGAATAGCTCCTAGGTTGTAGGTAAGTGGGTTCAGCTGTTCTTTGAACAATTCTAAACCGTTAATGTGAATCCTTGGGCAGTGGGACAACCACGACCCCTGTATTCAATCGTCAGGGCTTAAAAACCCCGTTTCACCAAAAATCTTCGAAATTCTTCCTCTCACCACCCCAATCTTCAATTATTTCTAATCCATTTCATGTTAGGCATCAATCCTAATGTGAAAATAAGATAAAATCTTACTTTCACAAAATTTTACAGTGAATAGTAAAATTTCATGAAAAATGGCCATAAGGCCATTCTAAATTCACTTTCTTTAGCAACTAATAGTCTAGATGGATGTACTAGATCCTTCTACCCCAAAATCATATTCTGAATGATAGGGTTTTGTATTCGGGATTGAAGATTGGACCCGAAAAACCTCGAATGGATGTTACAAATGTATTGGCCTCCCTAGGATAATCTACAATGAACTAGAGTGTGAACCATACCTTTTTGGAATCCCTAGGGCAAGGGGAACCCATCACATATGGCCTCAGTGGCCAGTTTGCAACTTCACCGGCGATGCCATCGCCGGTTCGGCGATGCATCGCCGGTCAAACTTGTCGAATGGGTTTGAACTTTGGGCTGGAGGAGTTTGGGGGCTAGGGTAGCCCCCTGGTATGCGGTCCGTACCTTGAAAACCCCTAAAAGATGTACTTCCTTCACAAACGGCCCCCATTTCAAGCTCCATTTTCATTTTTGCTGCCCTATTCCAAAAATCATGATTTTAAATCACCCCCAAATCCATTCCTGGCCTAAAACGACCACACTCCATCATCCCATACAAGTTTTCAGCCTTCCCTCTTGAAGATCTCGTTGTTTGGAGCTCTTACAACCCTCGAATCGAGCTGAAATCGTGAGGTGCTCCATTCCCCTTTTTCATTCTCTTTTCTTTCTGAAAATACATCCTAGGGGAGCTTGAAGCATCCCTCTACAACGCCTAGATCTCCCTTTTCTAATTTGGTTAGCCATTTCCATGCATTTCCCCCATTTTCCATGGCTATTGTTAAGCTGTTTTAGCCTTTTTCTCTCTTTTCACCATCCTCCCTCTCAATCCTATTTTCTCCATTTTCTTTGCTTAAGGGATACTGAAAATATATGGCCGAGAGAGCTCTAGTGAGCAACAGACAGTATTAGACTCGACAGGGATAAAGAAGGTAAGTCGGGACTGTGGTAAAGTCCTTTGGTAGAGTTAGGCATCTATGCCTTTGCCCTGTAGATTGTTTGATTTTTATTTTAAGGATTTCTGTGTTTTGTTGTTGTTAGGTTTAGTGAAGTTACAGGTAGAAACTGTGTTTGTGTTGTGGTTTGGCCTTATCATAGCCGAATTTTGTTGAATGAAATGCATGCCGATTCATTTTGTTGTTAGGTATTGTCCCTAGATTGGGAGTATTGTAACTCCCGAGATTCAGCCTACAAATTAATTTTTATCCCAACCCACCCTCCTACAAAGCGTGCCACTCCCGATCCCAACATGGGATTAGGAATGTAGTTTCGTTTCATAGGCTCTAGGCATTTTTGGATCTAGTGTTAGCACTCCTAGATTTGAAGGATCTGACGACATAAGAAATCCAATTCCAGTTAGACAAATCTTGACCCTAAGCAATAGAAGAATTCCCTGTAGTAGAAATGGAATGGAAAGCCATTTACCATATAATCTTAGGCTTTGGATTATAGCTACAGAGTTATAAACTAGGCTACTAGTTGTCTTAGGCAGTGTAAGGCCTATATATGCTAAGGGATAGTAGGTTAGATTTGGTTGGAATGGGACTTCCTTCCTTCGATAAATCCCCTTATGACTTATAGACTTCTGTTGTTACTCATAGGAAGGAACCATACGCTCTCAGGGAACATTTATAACTCCCTCAGATTGAACTTAGAATGTACTAGCACACCCCTTAGAATTGCCTTCCCCAAGGACTTATTGCATTCGGGAATGCGGAATAAAGGAACTACATGTAAGCGATGTATTCGCGGTTTGAATCGACTTCTTAATCCTAGTGGTTACCAATAAATCCAATGCTCTGATCAAGCAGAGGATCGGCGTCGACTCGGATTAAGAACTGATACAACGTATTTTCTATCCTGATTAGACAGAAGGTTCAACGTATCCGGCTTAGACCCACTATACAACCTTTCTTCTGTGATGGCCCAACCATCTACAACTAAATAGGATCACATTATCTTTGGGAAATGGCGAGGACTTAAAGCCAGTAGAGAATTAGACATCTTGCCACCAACTCATACCTGTCCCTGAATTCAATCATAATAGAGATTAGGCTCATCTCTATGATCATAGGTACCAATGCCATAGAACGCATCATTAGCAAGGAAGACCATATAGAGAAAGGCTGTTTCCATTTTAGGTTAAGGATAGCCCCTAAGTTGCACCTCGTTCCGATATACGGATCGATGCAAATATTCTTCAACCTTAAGTAAAACCAAGTTTTAAGGGGGGTAGAAGGAATTAAGTCCAATCCAGTTAGATTAGTTAACGCTACCGTTCGATCAAAGTGGCGCAGCGGAAGAGTGGTTGGCCTCTTTCTCACTGGCCCAAGATCGAAACCTTTGAGTTCGGATATACATACGATTAGGTTATTAAATAAGATTTGAACCTTCCTTAGAGAAAGTACTCCTTGCCCTTTGCCAATGTCGGGGACGACATTGTGTTTTAAGGGGGGTAGATTGTAACACCCCGGATTTTGGCCAATCTGGGATTTGACGTCCTTAGACAGTGGGTCAATTAAAACACCTGAAAAATCGCTTAGAACCCAATTCCATAGCCAAAGAAATCACTTAGGGTTAATTCCTTTAGAAACTAAGCATAAGTTAGCTAGCGCAACGCTGGAGTAGCTGGAAAATAGTCCCTGATCACTTTAAATACGTTCTACAAGACCCAAATCGAGTAGAACGTATAACTCCATAATACTCTATAACCTTGGATCAAACTCTAAACAGGTTTGTTCTCTGGACCACTTTGAAATTTTGTATTGGATCTAGACCGCGCGTCGAAAGTCCGATACCTCTTATCTTAGACCGTTAGAACCGCCTAGCTGGACTTGACAATCATTTCAAAAATCAAGTCAAACCGATAATCACAGACTATTTCATTGAGCCCGGACCGAAGAAAGTGCGAATAGGGACAGATTTGAAATTTCAAATTCAAATCTGGCATACGACTTGGCGCGTCAGTATTAGGCGTTCTGACCGTCAGAATTCATCCAGATTACACCCTCGGATCAGAAAAAATTTCTATTTTATATTATGAGACTTCCAGCCCTGATCTACGTGCGGTGACCGCTGAACTGAAACTGGTCCACCACGTGCGATCTGCGAACCCTATCGGACTGAAAACTTAATGTGCGCTAGATCTGGTACGCATGAGCTTAAGTCCGATCGCATTCGACCAGGGGACCACCAGAAAGCATCTTTTGGACCGAAACAGCCCCGATTTGGTTACCCCTCAAGTGAAACTTGTTCCCGAGTCTATTTCTGGCAAGTTTAGGCTTATAAAAGGGCTTGAAACCCTCACTCCTCTCTCCCATCCGAATTTGCAAAAACCCTAGATTGGGAGAGAGAAAAGGTGAGAGTTTGTGAGAGAAGGTGGGAGAGCTTTTCCTGCTGCTGCTGCACGTGCTTAAGCGGCGTATTCCAATCACTTTGCCGATGATTTCTCCGCGTTTTCAGGTACGAAAAACCCTAGAAAGTTGCTGATTTGCTGATTCCTTGGTTCCATAGAAAAATAGCTAATAGATCTTGTGTATTAGGTTGCCTAGTCGCCGTAGACGAAGCGTATACGCTCCGTTTGAATTCTTACCCCTAAATGGAAAAAGGTGCGGATATTAGACGCTTTGATTGTCTGTTTCCAAAGCTTTCAATGTCGTTTAATAGTAGATTCTTGACGGCAACGCCGTTTGACATGTACAACATGCTCTCCATTTCCTGTTTCGTAAATTAACGAAGAATATGAGATTTAGGGCATTTTAGTCATTTGTAGGAAGTACGGTCTACATGCATATTTTGCTGATGTGATTGACATGGTTTGTTGTCGCATTAGGAAGTTAGGAATGCGTGCATAATTAGTTTGGCGAAGAGATTCGCCTAAATGCGCACGTCGGATCGACATACTATATGTAGACTTAAGTGTGTAGGGTAAGTGTTTGTATAAATGCTTGTATTAGTATGTATTGGCTTAAATGGTGTTATGGATTAGTTTGAGATTGATTTCTCAATGAATATGTTGATGTGAATGATTTCCTACATGTTAGCCATATGTATGATTTCATTATATGTATGAAATGCATGTGCTTAATGATTCATTTAAGTGGTATGTTATAACATGTGCTTGATGATTTTCTTATGACTTAGTTGGAGATTGAATTCTCAATTAATACGCTGATGGTGATGATTTCCTATATGTTGGCGATATGTATAATTTCATTATATGTATGAAAGGCATGTGTTTGAAGACTTGCTTAAGTTGTATGTAATGACATGTGTTAACATGCTCACATGGTTCCATTTCATTTCCATTACCCTTACACAACTACTGATGTGATTCTATGATTGTTTGGGACTATGCCTAGTCCAGGTAGTCGGTAACCGAAAGAATTCGTGGTTAGCTTATCTTGGCCACGAAGGACGTGTCGATGAACGCGAGTCGTGTTGGAGTTGGCGGCAGTGGTTAGGCCACGCGAAGTGTTTTACGCACTTCATGTCGTTCGACTTGCGATGCGCTCGTGCCAGTCGAGCTCGTCAAGTAACCCGACTGGCCATTGTATGTTCACCTTGTATGAGTCATAACTGCTTGAACCTAGGGTACTGAACTTACCATTGTAAACCCTGTTAACCATGGTACCTTGATCCATAAAGACTCATGAGCCGGGCATGGTGGTATGGGACACCGTGGTCGAGCTGTCGGCCTACGCTGGGGCCACAAACCTCCCCGTAGTGACCAGTGAGCACCTATACTCGTGAGCAGATTATGGTGGTATGGGACACTATATTCTAGCTGTCGGCCTACACTGATCAGGTGACGAGCCCTTTGTAGTGGCCGCGAGCGTATTCTGAGTACACGGGAGGCGACGACCCTTCCGTTGCAATAGAGTACGGTAGGCCTGTATTGATAAGGTGATGGGGGAGCAGTGCAACGAGTGCGAGCAACAGCCCTGGCAGCCCTTGCAGTGACCTACGAAATATATATCGTATGAGATTACTAGGAGTGACGACCCTAGACAGGATCTGTGTTGGGATTGATACAAGGGAAGTACCTTAGTTTCCCAATCCTGCCGTTTGAATGGACTAATAACAACTTGGAATTCATATCACCATAGCATTGCATGTGCCTGGAAGATGTGGAGCACTCTAGGGAGTGTGGCATGCCGCGGTCGTAAGATGTTGCCGCATGAGGGTGATCATCGGTGAGGGCATACATCACGTCATGTCATAATTGCATTAACAACAGTATTAGGATTGTTTGATTTACTGCGTTACTATTATCGCATGATTGATTTGATAACATGTTAATCTTTGCTCTATTATTCCACTGAGTTAGTTACTCACTCCCACGTTACGGGACGGTGTTCCTGGACACCCACCAGACCTTTTTGTGATTGCAGATGATGGCGCGGCCTGTGAGGCGGAGCCGGACTTGATGATGATGAGGAGGATCCCTCCTTTATGCGTGTTCTGATCGACGGGATTACAGGAAGGTTGATTAAATACTTTGACATTTGTCATTTTATATTTTTAGCGCACTCATGTATATTCGTTTCATCTACTTTTGGAGTATACATGTATGTGTATAACCTGGTAACATGTTCACACTCTGGAGACATACAACAGTTTATATATGTTATACATACTATTACAGACTTCCGTTGGTTAATTTAACTGTCTCTGGAGTATGATATGCTGTTCTGGCTTAATTTCACTCATGTTTAATACATTATCACAGACAACATTCAATCATACATATCTATGTTGCATAAATAACATTTTGGAACTCGGGAGTTGGGTTTTTGCTCGACTCCCCGATTTTTGGGATGTTACATAGAAATAGAAAGATCTTAGTAGCCCAATCATTGCTTGTGTAATAAGGAATTACCGTATTGAGCACGCACTTCTTGATTTAGGAGTGAGCGTAAATCTTTTTTTTTTTACACACGCACACACACCCCATACACTCACACTGGTGAAATTTCACCACCTATGAGTACTCGAACCCTTGACTAGGAGTTGAAACCCCTAAGAGTCTACCACCCAGGTAAGAGTAAGGACCCTGAGTGAGCGTAAATCTGATTCCTTACTCGGTTTACAAATAGCTAGGTTTGGGTGAATTAAAACCCACCCTAACCACATTACAACTTGTTGATCACTCAATTTGTGTACTGATAGGGGTAATCGAGGATGTGTTGGTTCAATTTGGCAGATTCTACTACCCGGTAGCACTACCAGAAAACTAGGTAAAAGCTACGGATTTAATCCATAGCCATAGACCAATGGCTACGGTTTTAGTCTGTAGCACAACCATAGTCGTAGGTGCCATAACAATAGGTCTAAAACCTATGGCTACGGATTAAATCCATAGCCATATATTACATTGGCTATAGTATTATAATCCGTAGCAATCATTTCTATAGCCAAAAGTCCTACAGCTACAGATAGTATTTGTAGCTAAAAGTAGTAATGAATCCGTAGCAATATACCGAATTTAATAACAACTACGGTTGTCAGATTACTAGCTATGGTCCATATCCGTAGCTATTTCCTATAGTTTAAAAAAATTATAATCATTTATTCATTCACCACCTACATAATCATTCATTCATTCAATTACCACCTGCATAATCATTCATTTATCCAATTACAATCATTCATTCATTCAATTACAATCATTCATTCAATAATGAATCAATTAAAATCATTCATTCAATCAATTACAATTACAATTAAAACTAAAAATACAAATCTTAGTGAGTCTGTGCGCACTCGCACATGGCCAGGTGCATCCTTCATCCACCATAGATAGAAAATGGATGTGAGTATCAGTAGTCCACCTACACATCCGACAGCTATACCGATAACTTCTCCTGTGCGTCTTCTGTAATTGTTCAAGGGCAAACCACCACTAGATGATTCTGCAACATAAAAATAAAGAATCAATTAATTGAAGAAGGATGAAAACTAAATGCAAGGAAAACATAGAATTCCCCTGATGTAAACTAAATTAATGCTCTAAACAGTGTTCCCACAAAATTTGTTTACAGTCAAGCAATCTAAAGTGGATCAGGGTCACTACCGATCCAGTTATAAATGGATCATGGTCCAACCAGCATGTGGGCCTTGATATTGGAAATAGTTGGATGTGTTAGACAACTTCAGCTAATATTTTTTAAATAGTTAGTTTCATGTTTCCCAAATTTTCTCCCAATTTGCAATTGACAAGTCATTCCACCTCACAAATATTTGGTAGAGAGTGCATCACATCTAGTACTAACACATATTTCAGCAAGCAACTTGAGTCGTTGACATAGCTGAAATTTTCACGCAAAACACATCAAAATTTATCAAAGAAAAAAGGACCTTGATTGATACACAATTTTTCCCTAAACGTATCAGTAAACTTAAGCAACTGACCTAGAGAAGACTTAGAGGTGTTGACCCAACTTCTAAAGCCATATCTTCATCCCCTGGGATTACTTGATTCTCCATTGAAATTAGAATTTTCTATATTTCTATTGAGAAAGGAGGCATAAGAAATCAATCATTTGAAGTAGTTTATGTTCAAAATCCATGTTGTACATCCAAATACCTGTTTTAGGCATGTTGAACAGGAACTCTCGGCATAAAATCTTTTGATTTGAGCAGAGAGACCTCACTAAACCACTCATGGTTCAGAGCATTTTTTGCTATTATTCGCTACATTAAAAAGTTAAAAAAAAATAAATGAACAAAAAAAAAGAAGAAGCATTAATCCTCAAGTACATATGAAAATGAATAAGACCCCATGCTTACAACAACAAAAATCTATAGATAAACAAAGGATAGTTATGAGCATGGAAAGATGACCCACAACATGTCAAAAGATGAGATGATACAAATGTCAGCCAAAGATTTACTGATAAAGGCTAAACAAATGTTACCTTCAAAGCCAGCTCTTGGACAAACATCTAAGCGAGTTCTTGCATCGAACTTTCTGGGATTATTTAAAGACAACCATCATTACGGTCAATTCAATACTAGTAGGAATGATCACCTACAACTAGTTGCATGTGAACTTTGGATGAAACCCCGTTCACTTCATGTGTATGACAGGCAATGCATAAGATGAAGGCCACCTGGCATAGAAATCAGAAAAATCCACTGAACAGGCAGGAAAAACACGCATGTTGAATCAGACAGTTAACAGTTCCAATTAAAATGCTCATTGTTTTCATATAGGGTGGTTTCCTGATGAGCGGGCTGACCTGTTTTTTGTAGCAGGTGATTGTCATAGTGAATCCCACCTTATGCATCGCTCAGATGTCCTACACATGACATTTTGGCATATGAGCAAGCTTGCATGTGAACTTCACATGCAAATGGTTGTTTGTGATGATTCCTCATAAAGTGATATTGAACATCTATTTACTTCAATTGCTATTTTTTTGATTGTATTTAATTTGTTAGGAGTCTTAGACTATTTCCAATATAAATACCTTTGTAAGAAAATAGTTTTCTAGAACTGTAAAAAAATCTTGCAATCTTATCATAATTCCCACCATTCGAATGAAAATTCTAGCATCTGTAAACTTTTTTCCAATTACTGCTAGTCGGTGTCTGATTTATCTAGACATAAACAACCATTTTATCAATAACAGGATTTTGATAAGCAAGGTATAACAATTTCAGGTTTCAATTTGTACAAGTGGGTGCCATGGTGAACAAGTTTAGTAAATCAATACTACAAACTTCACAAAATCACTAATAGAGTAAACAAACTTAGTAATCAATACTACAAACTGAACAAATTGATGGTGAACCAAGCTCAGTGAATTGGATTCATTAAGCACCTCAAGAATCCAAACTGCAAACTGAACCTAAACTGAATTGAACCATGACTATGAAAACTGAGTGACATGACATCCCAGCCATCTTTCATATGGGCTCACCACATAGATGACTTGGCCCTAGAGTCAGGTCATTCTACTCATCAAAAGATTAATTTATCCAGCGGCATCAAATTGATGAGATAATTGGAATAGTCCAATTGTAGTCAACTACTAAATAGAGGCAGGTGAACGTCTGTTAATTATCATATAATTGAATGATACATGTGCCAATGATTACATGCTAAGGCAATGCAACTGTCTCCCTTTCACCAGGAAGCACTAACAAGCATGCATGTATTTTATCCATATGTTCATCTATATGCACACTGTATACATGACAATCTAGACATATTTCTAGATACATGATCCCAAACATGAGATTAGATGGTCAAAATATCATGATATTTCTAGATATATGATCATTGTAAATTTCATCTAGACATATAACTCATCATCTAAAACAGCACAAAATGCAAGCCAATGAAAGGAGTGAAATGGATTTCCAATCAATTCCCCCCCAACCCCCCCCCCCCCCCCCCCCCCCCCCCCCCCCCCCCAAAAAAAAAATAATAATAATAAATAAATAAGTAAATCCTTGCAACAAACGACTCCTAAATGGAATTTGATATATGCATCCACCCCACCCTTTTCATATTTCCATAAACCCGTATGAGGAATTCTCAGAATGGAAAATGAGTAGTATGAAAATAAAAAGGGATAAGTAAAAAAAAAAAAAAATGAGGGAAAAAATGCCCATAATGTGAACAAGTAACAAACAGCTCAACTTTAAGTGATTGTCCAAAAGAGAAGAAAAAGTTTTGCATAATTCAAAAGATATACAGTTTAATTTTGAGAAGAAAAAAAGAGGTCCTTTAATGTTCTCTTATCCTAAATAGCATGAAAGC
Source organism: Magnolia kwangsiensis (assembly GCA_037074715.1). Lineage (NCBI taxonomy): Eukaryota > Viridiplantae > Streptophyta > Magnoliopsida > Magnoliales > Magnoliaceae > Magnolia > Magnolia kwangsiensis. Next base: position 47,932,276 of record CM073583.1, read on the forward strand.
ATCAGCTGATGAATCAAGTGCATCTTTATGCAGAACAAGAAATTGATTATTAAAAGTTATCTAATAGACAAGCTTCAGTGTTCTATGAGAAGTTCCCATAGTTCTCAAGAACTCAAGGGATTAATTTTTCACTTTTCTTTTCCTTTTTTTCCCAGAAGAACAAGGAAAAGATCAAAGGCAATCTCAAATAGCTGGCGAAAAGTTATGACAATGGCAATGATGGTGGCCAACAAGGAAAATGCCTAGGCCAAGAGCTTGTCTAGTGAGCTTGGGTTTTCAACATGAACAAGTGAGGCCCATGCATCAGTGATCTAATTATACGATGCTGGGTCTCAACATGGATGGTCCATGCACTGAAAATCCCCGATGTGCATCTGCCAATGCATATACTGCATGTGGACCCCACATTTTCAACATATTGGTTGGCTCCACTATGAACATGACTTGGGCAAACTGAATTATGTTTGGAGGAGATTTTTGGACAGAAAATCGTCTCTGCTCTGGATCTTGCATCATAGCTAGAGTCGGACACCCCTTAGTCAGCTTGCAGACGGTCCAGATCAGCCATCTGATCACGTCCATAATCACACGATGGGCCATGGAGGGCTGGACGTCTGGACGTGTGTAATTGTGAAGGTTTTTGCACTGAGATGCTCGATGGGCCCCACAGTGATGTTTTCAGAGAAATCCACCCTATCCATTAGATTTATGGTGAAATTTCAGTCATGAATGGATACTTTTGCTCGAGTTTGGTATGGCCCACTGTATCAAATCTTCCCGCTGTTCATCTTACATTTAATGGTGTTCTTCGTGTGTGTACGTTCATGGGAGTAGATGATCACCATGGTTATGGTCGCTCCCCATGGACACAATCAACGGCTCCGATCGTCCGAATGGATGAACATGGTGGGTCACTGATCATCACAGCGGACTGACGTCCGTTTCTTACGTAAAAGAAATGCTGGGAGTCGGGTCAGTGCAGGCTGACCGACTCCCATGATCTGGTGCACCACCAGTGCACGTGTGTTATGCACATGCACACCATATAAAGTGGGTCCCACATTGATGTTCGATGAATCCATTCCATCCATCCTCTTTCTTATCTAATTTAAGGGTTAAGACCAAAATTGAAGCATATCTAGATACCAGGTGGGCCCCAAATCAGTGATTTAGTGGTTGATCTATCCATTGAGCCACTTCCGTAAAGATCCAATGGCTAAAATTTTACATGTACGATTACTTTATGGTCCTTACGCTAGATATAAAGTTTTGTGCCAAATGGATGGTGGGAACCCTATGATCTTGTATTCAGGATGATTTTCGGGCCTCTTTATTTTCAAGCACTTGATTTTCTTGGATCTTTAGCGTGTGAATTCTTCAATCTCGATTTCCTAAGATTCATCTCTTGCCTTGGTGATTTCTTGAGCATCAAATTCATGCTTTTAGCACCCTTTTTCATCTAAGCTCTTAAATTCACCTTGCAACAAAAACATGATTGAAATAGATTGTTAAACATTATCAGGTTCACAAAACCAATCAATAACTGGAGTCTAATATGTAACATTTGACCCGCAACACAATCCCCAACCAGCATTTTGCTAGTCCCGAGCAAAGCATGCGAAAAATATTTTAAGAATTATAGGACAATTTCTATAAATTCGAGTGATTTGTGAAAAATAATCTAGATAATAGGATTCTAAGATACATCGATGTTAAGTCTTATTTGCTCCTAAACTCAAGTGCTCGGTAAATTTCATGGTCAAGCTCAAAGCATTAATCCATCAATTAGAACAAATCTAAACATTGAGTTCCATGGGTGTAAAGTGTAACCTTATCACAATTTAAGTCCAATCATTAATTTTCATGATAACATTGATAATCAAAAGGAGCATTCCAGATAACCAAACCTAAACTGAAACTTGCCTTACAGTTCAGCCTTTTTATTCTTCTAGCTTTTGATTTTTCCATCGATGTCTTCATATTGTGTCAACCTTTTTAAAGATCTTTAATAGGTAGTCATTTTTTATGACAAATGTTTTTTAGCTGAGTATTCTTTCTTTTCTCCTTTTTTCTCCCAGGTTGGTTCCTTCTATGCTTAATGATCACCAAGTTAATAATTCAATATCGAAATAAACCTTAATGTGCAAGTTAGATGTTACATGTGTAATCATGACTCAATCAATGTTTAAAATTCCTAATCACAGATTAATAACTCAAACTTAACTGTGAAATCTAACAACTAAATCTAAGAGTTATAAATTACCAACATTAAGTATCTTATACTTCTTAAATCAAGAATATCCTTCAAAATCACTCGAATTCACAAAATTTTCAGAAAACTTTTAAAAACATTTTCACAATTTTTTCTCAAGACTGAGAAAACACTGATTAGCTGACCTTATCTCCCATCCCCAACCGAAAATCGACATTGTCCTCAATTAAAAGATATAAGCATGCAATGAACATAAGACAATGAAAATAAAGGAGAAGTGATGGAAAGGTAGTACCTGACAAGAAAATTATACAGCTTTTTCCAAAAGATGTCAGCTTGAAGGTAGGAAGCACAAGAGTTAAACTAACAAAAATCAAACTATCCTAATGTCATAAAGCTGACTATCTTAGAACAACAAAAAGTAAACTACCCTAGTCTTATGAAAGCAATAAACCTACCTATACCTTCATCAGACTAGAAGATCAATCCTGATAAACAGGATCATTCAGAGGTATGTACATGTCCTCTAAATTAAATTTCTCAACAAATGGCTTTAATCGATGTCCATTTACTTTAAACTCATTGTCATTGATTAGATTTCGAATCTCGACAGCCCTATGAGGATAAACATTGGTAACAGTGAAAGGGTCGGTCCAACAAGATCAGAGCTTACCCGGAAAGAGATGTAACTAAGAATTATACAAAAGGACTTTCTCACCTGGTGTGAATGATTTTTGAAGAATGTGTTGGTTATGAAACGCCTTCATCATGTCCTTATAAATTCTTGAGTTCTCATACGCGTCATTTCAAATTTCTTTAAGTTCATTTAACTGAAGTTTACATAGTAAGTCAGTGTTGTCTAGATTGAAATTCAGATTTTTTATTATCCAGTAGGCTCTATGTTCTAACTCCACAAGCAAGTGGTAAGCTTTCTCATAGACAAGTCTAAATGGAGACATTCCATAGGGGTTTTAAATGCAGTATGATAAGCCTATAAAGCATCAGTCAATCGGATTGACAAATCCTTACGATCAAGGCTAACTGTTTTCTCCAAAATGTGTTTAATCTTTCTATTAGAAATCTCAGTTTGCCCATTTGTTTGTGGGTGGTATGGGATGCTCACCTCATGGAAAATGTCATATTTCTTCATTAAGTTCACAAATGGCCTATTACAAAAATGTGAGCCCCCATCACTAATGATGGCTCAAGGCGTTCCGAACCGGAAAAGGATGTTCTCTTTTAAGAATTTAATGACCATTTGATGGTCATTATTCTGGCATGGAATCGCTTCGACCCATTTACTGACATAGTCTACTACTAGCAAAATATATAAATATCCAAAGGATTGGGGGAATGGTCCCATGAAGTCAATGCCCCAGCAATCAAAAGCATCTATGATAAGGATAGGGTTCAAGGGCATCATATTTCGATGAGATAATGGTCCTAATTTCTGACAACACTCACAAGCCTTACAAAACTCATGAGTGTCCTTGAACATAGTGAGCCAATAAAATCCACACTACAGAATCTTGGTCGTGGTCTTTTTAGTAGAAAAGTGACCACCATATGCATGGGAGTGATAGAAAGAGATGATACTTTGATGTTCATCATCTGGCACACATCTCCTTAAGATTTGGTCTGGATAATATTTAAACAAATATGGATCATCCCAAAAGAATTTGCGCACCTCCGTGAAAAATTTCTTCTTACCTTGCGCAGTCCAATGTGCCGGTGTGAAACCCGTGGCAAGATAATTAGCAATATCAGTAAACCAAGGTGAATGAGAGACTTTGAACAATTATTCGTTATGGAGCATGTTATTTATGTGTGTCGTCTCAAAGGAATCAGAGATATCAAGGAAAGAAAGATAGTCTGCCACTGCATTCTCTACTCCCTTTTTATCTTTTATTTCTAAATCGAATTTTTAGAGTAGGAGGATCCTTCTTATCAGTGGGGCTTAGCATCATTCTTATAAAGAAGATACTTGAGCACAGAATGATCTGTGTAAATGATGATCTTAGATCTAATCAAGTAGGACATAAATTTGTCCAATGTAAACACTACGGCTAAGAGTTCCTTTTCTGTAGTTGAGTAGTTCACTTGGGCAGGATTTAGAGTTCTACTTGTGTAATGAATAACGTAGGGCTTATTTACTTTTCTCTAGCCTAAAATCACCCCAAGAGCATAGTCAGACGTGTCACACATAAGTTCAAAAGGAAGGCTCCAATCGGGTGGTTGCATAATAGGTGCAGTAGTCAACCTGCCCTTGAGCTAAGTAAAAGCTTCCTACCATTGCTCAGTCCACTCATATGATGCATCCTTTTGAAGTAGATTACATAAAAGATGAGAGAGGAGACTAAAGTCCTTTATGAATCTTTTGTAAAACCAGGCGTATCCTAAGAAGGATCATGTCTCGTATGTTCTTGGGTGGAGTTAGGTTAGAGATAAGATCAATTTTTACCTTATCTACCTCGATTACTCTAGACGAGATGATATGTCCAAGGACAATTCCCTTACGAACCAAGAAATGACACTTCTCCCAATTGAGTACCAAATTCTTTTCTTCATATCTTTTTAGCACACATTTAAGATTCTTTAAGCAATCGCTAAAATATGGACTGAAGACAGAGAAGTCATCCATGAAGACTTTTAAATATTTTTCCACCATGTCAGAAAAAATACTCATCATGCATCGTTGAAAAGTGGCAGGGGCATTACATAGTCTGAATGTCATCCTTCGATAAGCAAAGGTACCGTAAGGACATATAAATTTGATCTTTTCTTGATCTTCACAGGCTATCTCTATCTGGTTGTAGCTTGAATACCCGTCAAGGAAACAGTAATATGAATGATCAGTTAGCCTTTCCAAGATTTGATCAATAAAAGGCAAAAGAAAGTGGCCTTTCCTCGTGACGGTATTTAATTTCCTTTAGTCAATGTACATTCTTCAACCAGTAGTAACTCTAGTTGGCACAAGTTTATTGTTGGCATTGGCTACGATGGTGATTCCGGACTTCTTAGGAACCACCTGAGTTTGACTCACCCATTAACTATTAGATTTTTGGTATATAATACCTGCATCCAATAGTTTAAGAACCTAGGCCTTAACCACTTCTTTCATGTTTGGATTTAGTCTACATTGTGATTGTTAAGAGGTCTTCACATTATCCTCGAGATAAATACAGTGAGTACAAATTGAAGGATAAATTCTCTTGAGGTCCGCAATTATCCATCTAAGGGCTCCCTTATGCTCAATGAGAGTAGATATGAGCATACTCTCCTGTTCTTGCTCAAGGTGGGAAGAGATTACCACTGGGTATGTCTCATCTTGACCTAAATAGACATATTTCAAATCATAGGAAAAAGGTTTTAGGTCAAGCTTCGGTGTCTTTAGGTTAGAGAGCAGAGACACTTCATCAGTTTGGGGCAACTCTTCAAATTGTGGCCTCCACCAGTTAACTTCAAGTACCGACATAATATCAAGCATGGCACCCATCTCCCAAATCACGTCATCATCAAAATCATGTGAGTTGTCTAGGCACGTCTCTAGAGGGTCAGAGGATAAGGTCGAAGGTATTTTATCTTCCATGAAGGAGTCAATCATGTTAATGTCGTGGAAATCATCATCTTCGTAGAAATCATCATCATCCTCTATACATCTGCCTATATTGAAAAATATATTCAAACCTAATGTCATATTTCCAAAAGACATACTCATGACTTCATTCCTACGATATACGATTGTGTTTGCAGTGGCAAGGAATGGGTGACCAAGAATAACAGGAATCTGATTGCTTATATTACTGATGGGTTTCATATCCAGGATGATAAAATCTTTAGGATAGTAGAATCTGTCAGCTTGGACTAACTCATCCTCAATGATCCCTCTCGTTACATGAACTGAACGATTTGCAAGTTGTAATGTGGTTAGGGAGGGTTTTAATTCACCCAAACTTAACTGTTTGTAGACCGAGTAAGGAATCAGATTTACGCTTGCTCCTAAATCAAGAAGTGTATTCTCAATGCGGTAATTCCCAATTACATAAGCGATGGTTGGGCTATCGGGATCTTTGAATTTTTATGGCACATCTTGCTTTAGTATGACACTCACTTTTCAGTTAAAAAGATTTTCTTTTGAATATTTTGTCATCTTTTGGTCGTACACAAGTCTTTCAGAAATTTAGCATATAAAGGTATTTATTTTACGACATTAAGTAGAGGAATATTGACCTTCACTTATTTTAACACCTCTAGAATGTCCTGAGAGTTAGAGAGAGGTATTAGTACAACCAACTGTTGGGGAAATGAAGCAACTGGATTGCCTTGAAGTTTCGGTTCTAATTCTTGTAGAGTAGTGCTAGGTCTATCATCGTTGTCCTCTTCCGGGTCTTTATGCATTTCAGCCCTAACCAAAATAGTTTTGTCAATGGTCTTCCCACTCCTAAGAGTGGTGATAGATTTAGCTTGCTCCTGTAAGTGCTATGGTTGAAAGCGCCTTTATGTTGTCAAATTTGTGGTGCCAAAAAAACTAGTTGTACTTTATGAAATTACATACATGTTCACGAAATAGTATGGATGAAGTGAGTCACAGTGTATGGATGTTGACTACATCAGTGAAGCACAATGCTCAACTTAAGATATGTCAAGATCGATTTCGAAAGACAAGACAAGTTTACAAGTCAAGACTCAAGAATGTTCAACTGAATTCATAAGTTATAAGTCAAGATTTAAGATTGCGTAATTAAAGCTTTTAAGGACAAGCTACATCATGATTTCAAGCCTCACTTTTTTTAAAGGTTACATATCTTAAGGGTTCAATGTCCTTACTTTACTATTAAGGTATGTTTGACCTTAGGTTAACCTTTAGAGTAGGTCATTTCGGATACATAATGCAAATATTTTATATTTGAGAATTTGGTCTGTTCTAAGACTAGTCCTGGACCTTGCTCGACTAGTCCTAGCACTGCTTCGACCTGTCTAAAATTTTCCTAGACCAGTCGTAAGTTTATTATCAAAATTTTAATTTTTTTATTAAGCTTCGACCAGTCCTGAGGTCTTTTCAACCAGTCATATGAACAGTGTCGATTGCTCCTTTGACCAGTCGTGAACCTTCAACTCAAACTACAGCGTTGAATTTTGTTTGGCTTCGACTAGTCGTGAGAAACCTATGACCAGTCGAAGGTGACCTTCGACCAGTCGTAAACTACCTACGACTAGTCATGAAATTGCCTTATCTTATCGCGCTCAAATTTTCAAATATCCGTTGGTCCTACGACCAGTCGTAGCGACCTCTGGACCAGTCGAAGATGCGATTTGCTCACTTATAAATAGAGCACGAATCACAGATTATTAAAGAAAACTAAAGAAATTTTAATCCGGCCTTCTGCGAGATAGGTCTGTGCTTCATTTAAGCTAAGTGTGCATATTTATAAATTGATTTTATTTCTTGTATTCCAATCTGATCTGAAAAGAGGAAGTTTTATTTTCCTTTTTCTGTAATTAAAATCAATTAAAAACTAGCCTAATTGGTTTAATTTAAAATCTATTAGAACTTAGAACCATTATAAAGTGAGTATTGGACATTGAACTTTGACATTCGAACCTCTACTCCAACTTGGTTCTTACGGGCTGCTACAACAAAGGAGAAATTCAGTTATTTTACATTTTTTGTAATTTACTTTATTTGGTTTTCTTTTAAGATTTGCTAAAAAATATTATTCTGTTGGTTATCTGACGAAGCTAGTAAAACTCAGAAGTGGGTTTCTTTAATTGTGTAAGCCCACAGAAAAAGACACAATTGTGAAGGTTTTAAGTGAACCTGGAAAACCTATATCGACAATGAACACTAATATCCACTATGTGAGGATATTAGGAGTGGAGTAGCTATGTGGATATTTATTAACAGTTGGTGTACACACAGGAGAACCACTATAATCCTTTATGTTTTATGGTTGTGTGGTTTATTTTCCTATCTTTGATTATTCATTTGTGAGATGTATATGTGGATGCAAATGTTGTAATTTTTTATTTTCAAGCATTGTAGGAAATGTTGTAATAATTGAGGATTTCTATTACCGCTTTATTTTCTTTATTCCTCTTCAGTTTGGGATATTGATATTAACTGTTCTAGTAAGGTTGTCCTACCATAAATCTTGTTTTTATGGTGTAAGGTTGTCTTTATGTCACGCCCCAAACTCGAAAACTGGGCTCACAAAATTCTCGATTGCTGAATCCGGCACCGACAGCCTCCGTAGAACCCCATTCTCGGTTCCTAACTCCCATTCGCCAGGTTCCGATCCTGGGATGCTACGAGGAGGATTTTCAACGTCAGTTGATTCGTAATAAGCATAACCAATGGCATAACCCACAAACAACAACCAAGAACTCCATAACATTTTCATTATGATCAAAAACTTTACAAGTACAATGAGCATAAAGGGAAATACAATGGTAAAGAACAAAAACTCCAAAACGATCTGTAACGTGCTCCTGCCTCAGCGCTGCTGCTAACCAATGTCACCTACACGCAACGGTCGTGCATAAGCTTATAGAAAGCTTAGAAGGTGGTGAAAGTGTGTGCGCAAGGTAGTAATATAAACATGCAATATCAGTGTAATATGAAATATGTAGATGAATCCATAATATCATGAACCGTACCAAGGCTTATGCGATGCAAGACATGAATGGTATCGGCCACCCCAAGGCCATGCGATGTGCAATGCAACTCAAGCATACAGATCCTCATCTATGTCCACACATCAATACAGCTCAAATATGGGATATCACCGGGGTCTGGTACACTCTAAACCAGATTGCCGCCACATCGCGCGCAATAAGGTAAGTGGAAGAGACCTCACTATCCGTCTACCAATATCGGGAGCGACTCGTCGACAGCGGACCCATTCCTCGAGCTGGTCAAACTCAGCCTAGCATTGGCCCATACTCTCAGGCGGGTAAGGCCGCACCCCCTTCCAACCGACCACGACACAGTGGAGAGCACAGTCAACTGGTAATCGGCACTCAGCGCTCATCTACCCACTCGATGTAGACGTTGGAGCAACCTCTTGGTACCATAAGGGTTTAGGAACTTTTACCCAGGGATATCTATAGCACCCCATGTAGAACAAGATTTTCAATATCCAATCCTGCCAACCACGATGCGTCTGTAGAGGCTACGGCCCTGATGTCGCTAGGGCATACAATAATCATGTCATACAATGCGAAATGCATGAATTATACTATCAAATCATGCAGAAATTCCTGCACGTATCGTGCGCCCATGTAAGGTAAAACCGCCTAATCGGGGTCCCATAAACATTCTACCCGAAGGCATATGCTATGATCAGTCACTTCTCATATCAAGCACACATATGATGCGTATGATCATGAGTCATGGAACTATACTAAACATGTTATAATGAAATGAACTATTCTTACAATGCAAATGGGCCCGGACAGCCTATACACAACAAGTATGGGCCTAAAAATAGGCCCTAGGGAGAGTCGTAATGTGGACATTTAACCAACATTAAACTCGTAATGTGGACGTCAAACCAACATTACTCCCATGGTACGATCGTCATGAACATCATTACATAATCTGGATTGGGATCACACATTGCAATGGACCTTAGGTACATCCCATTAGGCCTTTAAATATCTCAAATGGGCCACATACCATGGGCCTTATATTCATAAAGTGGACCACATCAATGGGCCGCACCAATGGGCCTTTAGTGCATTGCAATGTGTCATAATCCATGGGCCTTAGATTACATTAAATGGCCTAATCTCGTGGGTCTTATATGTAACTAATGGGCCACACCAATTGAACCCCATGAGTACATCAGATGGGCCTCAACCCATAGACCCTAACACGTCTCAATGGGCCTTAACCCATGGGCCCCTAATACATCATAATGGGCCTTCTAAATGGGCCATAAATATGTAACAGGTGGACTCTACACATGGGCCTTTACACATCACAGGGGGCCTTTAAAAGCTTAAAATGGTGGGTGTCACGATCCTCTATTTAAATGGTGGGGCCCAGTCGCACTTTAGATCTGTTCCGCCCATTTTCCCATGCCATAAATGATCTTATAAATGGTGGATGGTACGGATGCAACATATGCATCATGGACCCCGCCATTCAAATAGCGGACGGTATCAATAGAGCACATACATCATTGGCCCATGCCACGGGGTAAAACGCATACATCTAGGGTGGGTCCCACATCAGATCACACGTGCCACATGGTGGGACCCACAAGTCTATGGAGGTCTAAGAGATAGACAGAGAGAGAGGTGGAGAGAGACATAGAGAGAGAGGGCACGTAGCCCCTTTTACCTTTTTGCCTGACACAACAGAGGTGGGTCCCACGTAGGGTCCACCACCTCATATATATATATATATATATATATATATATATATATATATATATATGGTGTTGTCATCCAGTCCCTTGCATGGACCGTCACATACATCAAGGAGGGCCCCACATGTTGAGTGGGCCCCACCGTCCAAGTACAGTGGACGGTTGGGATATACACAAGGTTGTGGCCCTCCCAAAGTGGATGGACGTCATGGGTGGGTCCCATGGACCCCACGCCAGCGTACAGTCCATGCCAGCACACACTCCATATTAGCCACGGTCCTAGGGAACCAGCCCCAGGACCTCAGTGCAAAACGAGGTATCTTTCACTCCATCTACCATTTGAGCCGTAGATCTGGGTCCCACCGTCTGGACAGTCTTGATCTCATGTGGGACCCATGGAACTACTAATGTTACAAGGGCAGTGGGCCCCACCCCCCCTAGTCGGCTTGAAAAGTGCGATCCCAACATGTGGGGCCATGGAACTACTGATTTCAAGGACGTAGTGTCCTGCTATTGGCCATCCATCAAGTGTACAGTGTGGGTAAGACCCAAACACCACATGTGATCTACACGTGTGGTTCCACACCTTCTGAGAAACTGGGTCCCACCAGGTAAATGGACAGCATGAGATCACTTCCACTCACAAAAACCGCCAGTGGGTGGGTCCCACGTAGCAGTGGCCACCCCTTAATGTAATATATACAATATATAACCCCTGGAAGAAAAGTACTACATGTATTATCTATGCACACACAAGAGCATGTATATGTGTATTAAAGTTAGTGGCAGCGTCTAGACGCTGGACAGCCTGGGTGAAAGGGGCTCACCTATCAAATAAGCCCCACTTGAATGGACGGCTTGGACGGCCTTTCTCAACACAGTGGCCCCACATCAAGTGGCCACGCTCTTGGATCAAACAGATATTGGTGCTTTCCTTCATTTGGGCCCGTCCAAACGGACTTCCATGTGGGCCACTCAGTGGATGGCATAGATAAAATACATACATCATAGGTGGGCCATGATCATAGCGAGAGAGAGAGAGAAAGAGAGACATCAGCGAAGATAGAGGGGCCCCGCCACTATGGGCCCCTCTTACATACAAACATACATCAAGGTGGGTCCCACTACATGTGGCCCTTAATCAAATAAAATGAATGAAAACAAAGATCAAAGATCACCCACCATTGATCTTCTTACTCCTATGAGTCCCTTAGCACCTTAGCTTGGATTTCAATGGAGAAGATGAGAAATGAATGGTTAGGATGGGGAGATCATGGGGTGAAGAGGTGGGCCACACTTGGAGTTTAGGAAGCTTGGAGAAATTCCATACGTATAGAGCTTGGGAATTTTTGGTTGCTTGGAGATTTGAAATGAGAAAGAGAGAAAGAGAGAGAGTTGTAAAGGGAGAGAGAGAGAGTGATGGATGGATGTGGTGATAGGGGTGTAAGAAAGTCTTGACTTTTGAGGCCTTTTGTGTAAGAGAGGTATGGGAGGTGTAAGAAATTCTTGACTTTTGAGGCCTTTTGTGTAAGAGAGGTATGGGAGGTGTAGACTTTTGTGGTTGCTTGGAAAAAGGGGTGAAAGTGATGTGTACTTGACATGTACTTGACATGTGATGGATTGATGGGTGATTGATTGATGAGATTAATGTGATTGATGTGACACATCATAGAGATTCCCTTGAGTTTCACAACGCGCGGCGTTTCCTCGCACCGAACGTTGGCCCATATCTCTTGACCAGGGTATCGCCTCGGCACGCGAGTCGCGGCATTGGAACCACAGCGACGGCGCGGTCGCTATGGTAGTGGTCTTGGGTTGATTCGACTCGGGTTGTCGGTATATGAATCAGGGTCGCGCGTCGATATCGGTTAAGGGTCGAAGGTTACCGGAGTTTGACCGGTAAGACCACGGAAGTCTACAGAAAGGTACGGACCAAGATACGGGTCTTACAGCTCTCCCCTCATAAAAATTTCACCCTCAAAATTTACACAAGCATCGTAACTAAGCATTACTCATGAAAAAGAAACGACATAACATCATCATATAGAATCAGGGACAACATACAAAATACAATACATGATCAATCATCAAAGAGATGAGGATAACGCTCTCGAATCTCAACCTCACGCTCCCAACAAGCCTCCTCTAAAGAATGGTGACTCCACTGCACCTTCACCAACGGAATGACCTTGGTTCTGAGGACCTACTCCTTCCGATCAAGGATACGAACTGGCTGCTCAATGTAAGAAGCGTCCTCACGAACCTCCAGCGGCTGTCAATCAATAACGGAAACTATGTCTGACCCACACTTCCTCAACATGGAGACGTGAAAAACGTCGTGGACGCCAGACAACTGTGATGGCAAGGCAAGCCGATAGGCCACGGCGCCAACGTGCCCAGTGATCTCAAAAGGTCGTATGAATCTCGGGACAAGCTTGCCCTTCGCACCGAATCAAACTACGCCCTTCATGGGCGAGACCTTGAGATACACATGGTCCCCTATATCAAACTCCAAGGGACGATGCCGACGATCAGCAAAACTCTTCTTTCGACTCTGAGCTGTGCGCATCCTCTGCCTGATGATGTCAATAGCCTCTGACGTCTCCTGCACAAGCTCGGGACCTAGGAGACGGCGCTCTCCAACCTCGGTCCAACAACTCGGTGATCTGCATAGTCTGCCATATAGTGCCTCAAAAGGAGCCATGCTGATGGTCGCCTGATAGCTGTTATTGTATGTGAACTCAGCCAATCGCAGATGCTCATCCCAGCTACCCACGAAGTTAATCGCACAAGCCCGAAGCATATCCTCAAGGATCTGGTTAACCCTCTCGGTCTGGCCATCGGTCTGTGGATGGTACGCGGTGCTAAGCTGTAAATCAGTACCCATCGCTCGCTGGAAGCTCCCCCAAAACTGAGACGAGAACCTCGAGTCTCGGTGAGAAATAATCGAGACTGGAACTTCATGCAGTCTCACAATCTCCTCAATAAATAATCTCGCAAGCTGGTCCATAGACTAAATCACACACATCGCAAGAAAATGTGCCGACTTCGTCAGACGATCCACAACAACCCAAATGGCGTCATGACCGCGCTTAGTCCTCGGCAAGCCCATAATGAAATCAGTCGACACGTGCTCCCACTTCCACATCGGGACACTCAATGGCTGCAAAAGACCAGGAGGTCTCTGATAATCGGCCTTGACACGCTGGCACGTGTCACACTCTACTACAAAACTGGCGATCTGGCGCTTCATCCCCGCCCAATAATACTGTCACCTCATGTCACGGTACATCTTCGTCGAGCCCGGGTGGATAGAAAATCGCGATCGATGTGCCTCGGTCATAAGATCTCTGCGTAACTCTGGAATATCAGGGACACATAATCGGCCTGTGAAACAAAGTCCACCGTCTGTACCAATCTGCCAATTTTCCTGACCCTCAGATGTCGCCTCAGCCATATAACTCTGCAACAACTCATCAGCCTGCTGAGCTTCGATCACCCTAGCGACAAGAGAGGGTTGAATCGATAGGCTCGATAACCGTACGATGGAAGACTGCAGGCCGAACTCAAAGTCATACGCTGCAATATCCTCAAGCATCCGCCACTCCTGGATCATCATATGCACCACTAAGCCTCGTGGCTGACGGCTGAGGGCATCTGCCACCACGTTCGCCTTACCCGGGTGGTACTGGAGATCAAAATTATAGTCTTTCAGGAGCTCCATCCAGCGCCTCTGTCTCATATTCAACTCAAACTGCGAGAAGAGGTACTTCAAGCTCTTATGATCAGAGAAGAGCTCGAACCTAACCCCATAAAGATAGTGCCTCCACACCTTCAGTGCGAAGACAACTGCAGCCAGCTCCAGATCATGCGTACGATAGTTCAGCTCATGGACCTTAAGCTGACGAGATGCAAAGGCCACTGGTCTCCCGTGCTGCATCAGGACAGCACCCAAACTGATGTGTGAAGCATCGGTGAATACAATAAAACCATCACTCCCAGAGGGAAGAGTGAGGACAGGAGCAGACGTCAGACGGTCCTTTAACTCCATAAATGCTCGCTCGCAGGCGTCACTCCAAATAAACTCTACGCCCTTCCGAGTCAACCTGGTCAGCGGGGCTGCAATAAGAGAAAAACCCTCAATGAAACGTCGGTAATAGCCCGCCTAGCCAAGGAAACTACGGATCTTTGTCGCAGTCGTGGGTTGGCCCCACTGACGCACTGCCTTGACCTTCAAGGGGTCCACTGTGATACCCTCCCTCGTCACCGCGTGACCGAGGAACTTCACCTCCTCCTGCCAAAACTTGCACTTCTCCAGCTTCGCATACAGCTGGTGTGCGCGGAGGGTCTGCAAAGTAATCTCTAAATGATGCTCGTGCTCCTCACGGGTCCTCGAATAGATCAGAATGTCATCGATGAGGACTACAACAAACTGATCCAAATATGGGCGGAAGACCTCATTCATCAGCTGCATGAAGACCGCGGGTGCATTGGTCAGTCCGAAGGACATGACATGAAACTCAAAATGACCGTAACGCGTCCTGAATGCCGTCTTCGGAATGTCCTCATCTCGGACCCGAATCTGATGATAATTGGAACGCAGGTAAATCTTTGAAAAGAACTGTGCACTCTGTAGCTGATCAAACAAATCATCAATCCTAGGGAGCAGGTGCTTGTTCTTGATCGTGACTTTGTTGAGCTCGCGGTAGTCAACGCAGAGCCTCAACGAACCATCCTTCTTCTTCACGAAGAGTACCGGTGCTCCCACGGAGAATTGCTCGGACGGATAAAGCCCAACTCACGTAACTCGTCCAACTGCTTCTGCAGTTCCCGTAACTCCAACGGTGCCATACGATACGGGGCCTTCGAAATAGGCGCGGTACCGGGCACGAGATCAATCTGGAACTCGATGAGTCGATGAGGCGATAATCCCGGAATCTCCTGTAACACATCAGAAAAATCGCATACTATGGGCAAATGGTCGATGCAAGCGGCAACAGGCTCCTCTATGGCGTAGGACATCAAGCAAGACAACCGCTCTCCTCTGGCCTCTGCAACGAACTGAAACTGTGGCACACCGGGTATACAGAACGTGACTGTCCTCATGGCACAGTCCAAAATGGCATAATACTCAGCGAGCCAATCCATGCCCAGGATGACGTCGAACTCGGACATCCGCAAAATAAACAAATCGACAAGCAGAAAGGTATCCCCAACCAGAACGGGGCAAGACGAGCAAAATCGTCCCAACACTACAGTCCTCCCCAAGGGAGTCGATACTGATAGGCTCTCACTAGCAGACTCCAACGGTAAGTGTAACAGCCTGAAAATCGGGGGTCGTGTATAAACTCAACTCCCGAGTTCCAGACCGTCACTTATGCAACAAAATGGTTATGATTCAATGTTGTCTGATTTAAAGCATTCACATGAGTAAAAGTATACCAAAACTGCAATTCATACTTCAGATCCAGTGATAAAAGCAAGCGGAAGACTAAACAATATATATATCACTGTATGGAAAAACAAAGTAATCTCAGCTGTCTCCAAAGTATGACTACATCTCTGAGTCTCATATACATGTAAATAGACAAAAGAATAAGTTCAAAATAGTCCCACTGAAGTCCCCCTCGATCCAGGTCACCTACGGAAAGCCGTCGTGATACTGCATATACGAGAACTCATCCTGGTCCTCGTCAATCTCCGGCTCCACCTCCTGGATCTCGTCCTCACCTGCAACTACAACAGGGTCTGGTGGGTGTTGCAAACACCATCCCGTAACGTGGGGATGAGTGATCAACTCAGTGGAATCATAGAGCAAAGATTAGCATGTTCACAATTCAATCACGCAATAATAGTAAAGCAGTAAATCAGACAATCCTAATACTGTTGTTAATGCAAGATGATATGACGTGATGTATGCCCTCACCGACGATCACCCTCATGCGGCAACATCTTACGACCGCGGCATGCCACACTCCCTAGAGTGCTCCACATCTTCCAGGCACATGCAATGCTATGGTGATATGATTACCAAGTTGTTATTAGTCCATTCAAACAGCAGGATTGGGAAACTAAGGTACTTCCCTTGTATCAATCCCAACACGGATCCTGTCTAGGGTCGTCACTCCTAGTAATCTCATACGATGTACATTTCGTAGGTCACTGCAAGGGCTGCCAGGGCTGTGGCTCGCACTCGTTGCACCGCTCCCCCATCACCTTATCAATACAGGCCTACTGTACTCTACTGCACGGAAGGGTCGTCGCCTCCCGTGAACTCAGAATACGCTCGCGGTCACTACAAAGGACTCGTCGCCTGATCAGTGTAGGCCGACAGCTAGAATATAGTGTCCCATACCACCATAATCTGCTCACGAGTCAAGGTGCTCACTGGTCACTACGGGGAGGTTTGTGGCCCCAGCGTAGGCCGACAGCTCGACCACGGTGTCCCATACCACCATGCCCGGCTCATGAGTCTTCGTGGATCAAGGTACCACGGTTAATAGGGTTTACAATGGTAAGTTCAGTACCCTAGGTTCAAGCAGTTATGATACATACAAGGTGAACAAACATCGGCCAGTCGGGTTACTTGACGGGCTCGACTAGTGCGATCGCATCTCGAATTGAACGACATGAAGTGCGTAAAACACTTCGCGTGGCCTAACCACTGCCGCCAACTCTCAACACGAATCACATTCATCGACGCGTCGTTCGTGGCTATGACCAGTCAGCCACGAATTCGCTCGGTTACCGACTGCCTGGACTAAGTCAAGTCCCACACATCTATGGAATTACATTAACACTATACAAAGGTATTGAAATTGAAATACATCATGTGAGCATGTTAGCACATGTTATAACATTCAACTTAAGCAAATCTTCAAGGCATACTTCCCATGCATATTCAACTTAAGCAAATCCTCAAGCACATACGTTCCATGCATGTGATGAAATCATGCATTTAGTCAACACGTAAAAAATCATTTAGGTCAGCATAATAATTGAAAAATCAATCACAAACTATCAAATAACATCATTTAATTCAATACATACTAATACAAGCATTTATACAAACACATACACTACACACTTAAGTCTACATATAGTATGTTGACCCAAAGTGCGCGACTAGGCGAATCTCTTCGCCAAACTAATTATGCACGCATTCCTAACTTCCTAATGCGACAACAAACCATGTCAATCACATCAGCAAAATATGACTGTAAACGGTACTTCCTACAAATGACTAAAATGCCCTAAATCTCATATTCTTCGTTAGTTTATGAAACGGGAAACGGAGAGCATTTTGTACATGTCAAACGGCGATGCCGTCAAGAATCAACTATTAAACGACATTGAAAGCATTGGGAACCGTCAATCAAAGCGTCTAAAATCCTCACCTAGTGTCTTGTAGACTCGGGAATTGAAACGGAGCGTATACGCTTCGTCTACGGCAAGTAAGGAGCCTAATACACAAGATCCATAAGCTACATCGCTATGGAAACAAGGGAAACTCAAATCAACAACTATTTAGGGTTTTTACTTACCTAGGATCGCGGTGGAATCGCCGGGAAAGCGGTGGAGGTGTGTTGCTTAAGCACGTGAAATGCGTAGTACAAGTGGCAGGAAGAACTCTCCCACACTCTCACAATCTCCCACCTTTTTCTCTCTCCCAAGCTAGGGCTTCTCTCAAATTCGGATGGAAGAGAGGAGTGAGGGTTTCAACCCCTTTTATAGCCTAAAACATGCCCAAAATAGGCTTGGGAACAATGTTTACTTGGTGCCTAACCAAATCGGGGCCGTTTCGGTCCAAAAGGGCATTTCTGAAGGTCCCCAGGCAAAATGCGGTCGGACTTAAGCTCATGCATACTGGATCTAGCACACATCCAGTTTTCAGACCGATTGGGTTCCCAGATCGCACGTGGCGGCCCAATTTCAGTTTAACGGTCACCGCACCAAGATCAGGCCTATAAGTCTCGTGATATATAATAGATATTTTTCCTGATCCAAGGGTGTAATTTGGCTGTATTCTGACGGTCAGAACGCTCAATACTGATGCGTCAAATTGTGTGCCAGATTTGAATTTCAAATTCCAATTCTAACCCTATTCTCACTCTCTTCGGTCCGGGCTCAATGAAATAGCCTGTGATTATCGGTTTGACTTGATTTTTGGAATGAGTGTCAAGTCCAGCTAGACGGTTCTAACGGTCTAAGATAGGAGGTATCGGACTTTCGACGTGCGGTCTAGATCCAATACAAAGATTCAAAGTGGTCCAGAGAACAAACCGGTTTAGAGTTTGATCCGAGGCTTTAGAGCATTATAGCACCCTTGGTTCCACTCGCTTCGGGCCTTGTAGAACGTATTTAAAGTGATCAGGGACCATTTCCCAGCTATTCTAACGTTGCACTAGCTAACCTAGTCATATTTTCTAAAGGAATGAATTCTACGCAATTTCGGGTCGAGTTGATACTCGAGCCCAAGTATGGATTTTTCACGGGCGTTACAATCTACCCCCCTTAACAAATAATTTCGTCCTCGAAATTTTGTACCTTTTCGTACTCCTCGAGAAGCTGTGGGTAGTTCTTTCTGATCTCGGCTTCTGTCTCCCAAGTAGCCTCCTCCTCAGTATGATGCGTCCATAGTACCTTCACAAGGGGAATCACCTTGCTACGCAGTACCTGCTCCTTCCGGTCTAAGATGCGTGTCGGTCGCAGGATATAAGTAACATCCTCTCCTAACTGCACCTGCTCCCATCTGATGATATGGGAAGGATCAGCAACGTACTTCTTCAGCATAGAAACATGAAATACGTTGTGGACGCTCGCGAGGGGCGTGGGTAACGCCAATCGGTAAGCCACTGCTCCCACACGATCGAGGATCTGAAATGGACCAATGAATCGCGGTGCCAGCTTCCCCTTCTTCCCGAACCAAAGGACTCCCTTCATATGGGAAACTCGCAAAAACACATGATCCCCAACTGTGAACTCTAGTGGCCTCCGCCTCGTATCGGCGTAGCTCTTCTGTCTGCTCTGCGCTGTAAGGAGCCGACGTCGAATAATATCGATCTTCTCTGACGTCGCCTGCACCAACTCTGGGCCAATCAAGCTACGCTCACCGACCTCTAACCAGCAATGCGGTGCGCGACAAGGTCGCCCATACAGCGCCTCATAAGGTGCCATGCCGATACTCGCCTGGAAGCTATTGTTGTACGCAAACTCCGCATATGCAAGACAGTCATCCCAACTGTCCTTGAAGTCCAATGCGCAAGCTCGCAACATGTCCTCCAGGATCTGGTTCACTTGCTCCGTCTGTCCGTCCGTCTGTGGGTGGAAGGCAGTACTGAACTTCAACTTCACACCCATAGCCTCCTGAATGCGAGTCCAAAAAATAGAGGTGAACCGCGTGTCTCTGTCCGACACGATCTCCAACGGAACTCCATGCAGACGCACGATCTCTCTAATATACAATCTAGCCAGCTCGTCTGCAGAGTTCGTAACTCTGATCGGTAGGAAGTGCGCCGACTTCGTCAATCGGTCGACGATCACCCAAATGGAATCATGCCCCTTCCTCGTCTTCGGCAACCCAGAAATGAAGTCCATGGAAATGAAATCCCACTTCCACTCTGCAATCGGCATAGGCTGCAAAAGTCCAGGTGGTCGGCGATGCTCTGCCTTTACCTGCTGACAAGTGAGACAACGGGACACGAACTCAGCAATGTGGGTCTTCATACCTTCCCACCAATACGTCCTCTTCACGTCACGATACATCTTCGTGCTGCCTGGATGCATCGCGAGTCTAGTAGAATGCGCAGCCTCGAGAATCTCTCGTCTCAAGTCAGGGACATCAGGAACGCATAGGCGGCCACGGTAACATAAGCCCCCATCCATACCAACTCGCCAGTCGGCGTCAGCATCATCACTGGCCTGCTCTCGAAGCTCAGTAAGATGCGCGTCGTCCCTCTGCGCCTCGATGACACGGTCATCGATCTGGGATCGCACCTGTACGTGTGCGATGAACTCAAATGGCTCCTCTATGGTGAGTTTCTGCTCAAAGTCTCGCAAAAACTCCACCATATCCCACTCGGCAACCATCAGAGGAGCCGCAAACTCTATCGCCTTCTTGCGGCTCAAAGCATCAGCCACAAGGTTCGCCTTCCCAGGATGGTAATAGACTTCAAACTTGAAGTCCTTCAGCGTCTCCATCCATCGCCGCTGCCTCATATTCAAGTCCCGCTGCGTGAATATGTACTTGAGGCTCTTGTGGTCGCAAAAGAGCTCGAACTCCTCTCCGTAAAGGTAATGTCTCCAGAGTCTCAGTGCGAATATAACAGCTGCCAACTCCAGGTCATGTGTAGGGTAATTCTCCTCGTGCTTCCTTAATTGTCTCGAGGCATACGAAATTATCCTGTCCCTCTGCATAAGGACACAACCCAAACCAACGCTAGACGCGTCAGTGTATATAGTGTATTTAACCCCTTGCTCTGGCAATACTAGCACAGGGGCGGACGTAAGTCTGTCCTTCAGCTCCTGAAAAGCTGACTCCGCCTTATCATTCCAGGCGAACTTCACGTCCTTCCGTGTCAACTGAGATAAGGGTCTCGCGATCTTCGAGAAGTCCCGAATGAAGCGCCGATAGTAGCCAGCGAGACCTAAGAAACTCCTCACCTCAGTGACAGAACCAGGCTGCTCCCAGTCCTGCACCGCAGCTACCTTAGACAGGTCAACTGTCATGCCATCCTTGGACACCACGTGTCCCAGGAACTTCACCTCCTGCTTCCAGAAGTCGCACTTCTTATACTGTGCGAACAACTGATGCTGTCTGAGCTTATCAAGGACCAAACGCAAGTGCTCCTCATGCTCCTCTCGACTCCTAGAGTATACCAAAATGTCATCGATGAAGACAACGACGAATCGATAGAGGAAAGGCCGCAATACCCGGTTCATCAGATCCATGAACACGGCCGGTGCGTTCGTGAGACCGAACGACATCACAAGGAACTCGTAATGACCAAAACTGGTCCTGAATGCTGTCTTCTGCACGTCCTCATCTCTGACGCGCAGCTGATGATATCCTGACTGAAGATCAATCTTCGAGAAGTACTGCGCTCCTCTCAACTGATCAAACAAGTCATCGATCCTGGGCAAAGGGTACTTGTTCTTCACCGTGAGCTGGTTCAGCCTGCGATAATCAATACACAATCGCAGCGAACCATCCTTCTTCTTCACGAACAAGACCAGTGCTCCCCAAGGAGACACGCTAGGCCGTATAAAGCCAAGCTCTAGCAGGCCATCAATCTGCGTCCTCAACTCCTCCATCTCACATGGTGCCATGCGATACGTCGGCAGTGAGACGGGTGTAGAACCCGGAATCAGATCGATAGTGAAATCGATCTCACGTCGGGGCGGCAAACCAGGGATCTTCCTGAACAGATCCCCGAACTCAGAAACAACTGGCGTCTGCTCAAGTACCTGGGCACCAGCGTCGCGCAATAGAGTGGCGTAGCTAAGAATGCGGAAAGGAAGATTTACCCGCACTGAAAATGTGAAAGGCGTGCCCTCAGGCTCGTACACCGTCACCACACGAGCCTCGCAGTCAATCTCGGCTCTCGCTGCAGTCAACCAGTCCATGCCAAGAATGACGTCGAGATATACGAGCGAGGGATCGACGACCAGATCAAGAGTCATCGTCCTGCCTCCCAGATCAACTAAACAACCCTCACACATCTGGGTGACATCCGAATAATCTCCATGAGCTGCAAGGACTCGCACGCTATCCATAGTGATAGTCTGCAACCCAAGACGTCTGACTACGGCACGCGATATCAAAGAAATCGTGGAACCAGTGTCCACCATGACAAGAACGGGAGTACCTCCGATATGGCCCGTGACCTCGAAGGCTGAATGCTGGAAAGTCGGCGTCGTAGCTGCCTCAGCGGTCAGTGCATGAACTCGAGCCTGCTGTGGCCGGTTCGGCCGCTGTGTCAAGGGCCGTGGGGGCTGTCGAATCTGCGATACTGTGGGTGTGAAAGAGGGATGCGCAGGAGCTGACCGTATAGGCGGAGCTGATATCGCCTGTGGACGTACACGATCAATCTTCTGCGGCGGCGAGAACCCACTGTCCCGCATCCTCGAAAAGCAACTCTGCGCTAGGTGGCCCGTCCTCCCACAGTATGTGCATGATAAATCAGGGCGCCGAAACGGTCCTACTGGCGCCGTGGTCCTGGTAGGAGGATCAATGCGAGGCCTCTTGCCCGCGAAGGGCCTGTCTGGCAAATCCAGTCGCGGCCTAGAAGTAGTCGGGCCTCGAGATCGCGCAAGTCGATCCACGTCCTGCTCTGCCCGCATGGACATGTGAACCAACTCCGCATAGGAGGGAAAACTGACACAGCACATCTTCGACCGAATATCCGGTCGCAAGCCCTCCAAAAAGCGCCGTATGCGCATCTGCTCATCAGCTAGAATCGTCGGGACATACCTGCCCAACTCTGTGAACCGATGCTCATACTCGGTAACCGTCATCGCTGCCTGCCTGAGACGGAGAAACACATTCTCCCTCTCGTGCCTGTAGGTCTGGGGATAATACTTCTCATGGAAGCGGAACTCAAATGCTACCCATGTCCACACGAAATCTGCGGCAACAGTCCGCAATATGCTATCCCACCACATACTGGCCTCTCTCTCAAACTGGAAGGTAGTCAGCTCTACCTGCTCAGCCTCGGTACAGTGCAACATACGTAGAATCTTCGACACTCGGTCGAGCCAGAACTCAGCCTCCTCGGGTCTGTGAGAACCCGTGAAAGTAGGAGGCCGCAAGCGCTGAAATCGCTCCAGAAGGCCCCGTGTGTCGGCAGGATTCCCCGCAGGGAAAGCAGGCTGCGCAGGGTGTGCTATGCCCTCATCCTGGGCGTAAGTATAGGCATCCTCAGCTGGATGCGCAGGTGGTGCAGGCGGAGTAGATGCAGTCGCACCCCCACCCTGGGCTAAAGTCCCAACTATGGTGGTCAGAAGCTGCTGCTGCTGTAGCATCATAGCCATCATCTGCTCGAATCTATCAGGAGGTGGAGCAGGCTGTGGCGGATGAGGTGCGGAAGTAGATGCGCGCTGTGGCTCTCTAACTGATGGTGTAAATGGTGGTGGTCCATCTGTAGGACCAACAGTAGGCTGAGACGACCGAACCGTCTCAGGAATCGGGCCCACAGCAGGGTCCGGACGAGTGCCAGACTGAGAGGGAGCCTGATCCATCTGCTCTGACAATGAAAGCCGAATCGTGCTCCTAGTAGTCTTAGGTGGCATTCCCTATATTCAAAATAGGGTGCAACCATGTCAGTCTCAATTGCACAAATACACCACAATCATTCACTAAAGAGTCAAAGGCATTCCATGCATTTCAATTAATCAAAATTGTCACAATACAAGGGATATATCCTTACAAGCATCATGACTAGAATGACATGGAAATTAAGATAGTTAAGCAACAGCAACATAAGCAAAGCACTAGCCCTAATAGGCTTTACACACATAAAACAGAAAATGGCTAACTACTCATAACAACATCAAAGATCGCGTCGCTAGTCGGAGTCTGGCGACGGAGGAGGAGCACCCTTATCCTGTAAGCAACACAGGATTGCCTTCAAGGTGCGAGTCACCTTGTCAAACTTCTTCTTCGTAACGGCCTTGGCATCAGCGACCTCTGCTCGAAGTTCTTAGACTTCCCTTCGCAAAGCGGTCTGGCTCTCCTCCATCCGAGCAATGCGATCGTCGATAGTAGCCTGCGCAGAAGGAGGAGGGCTCTCATCAGTATCCTGAGCCTCCTCTTCTGCTTCTTCCTGAGTCTCTTCCTGAACCTCTGCACTAGGTTCTTCTTCGCTTTGATCTTCCTCTTCATCAAAGTCGTCCCCACTATCCCTTTCAAGTTGATTTTCACGATATTGCGACCCAATCTTCATCTTAACCATTGTCGACTCATCGATGGTGTGAATCGATACCGGCAATTCGGGTCCGAGTCTATAGGTAAACTCAAGCGCAATCTTGCAAATGAGTCGGCCAAAGGGAAGGGATTCGGATGTTCTCCTCGACCTGGCTATGAGAACTATCTGCCGTAAGATGAAAGTGGCCATACATACGTTCTCTCCCTGGGCCACCAGAAATAAGAAATCGACCATAAGACGTGTATATTCAATGCGGTTCGTCGACCTAGGATAAACATTGAACGTGCAGATATGATGCAGCAGACGCAAATCCTCCGACATGTACGTCGCCTTGAGGCTATTATTAGGCTGTCATGGAACCAACTTACCGCACAGAAACCTGGTGCGGCGATCTCATTCACGTCTAGTCCTCAAACTCTTCTCACTTGGATGCACATCACCTAGAGGCACATTGAGAAGTCGCGCAATCAACCGGACGTCGATCGTAGCCATCCGATCTCTACCAAAAGGGATTTTGAACTGCAAAGGATCCAAGGTAGGATTCTGGATGCTAGCATAGAAGGCACGAACAGTGCTCACATTAGCACGAGCGTGAGCTTCAAAGATCGGTCCCCAGTGCGCAGCTTCAATGCGTTCGAACAACAGATATTCGCCGAACAATCGCCCATCTACGTCCGCCTCAAATAACACTCTACGATCAGTGTATTCACCATGAGGCATCTCTGATAGAATGGTTCGTCCATGATGTGCATGGGGATCCAAATCCCACTTTGTACGGCACTCCAGGACTGCAGCTGGACCTGCGGCGGCGCTTGAACTTGCGGCACCACCCCGCGGTCTTCTCAATCGAGCAGGGCGGCTCGGCTCAGCCTCGTCTGTCACAGTTTTCCTCTTACCCATCAAAGATATGATGGATGAGAGCGACAAAAGACCCAAAATAGCTTCCACAAAAGCCATGAAAAATGCAGAAAATGCGGAGAAATGGCTGCCCAATCTGACAAAAGGAAATCTAGGCGTCGTAGAGGGATGCTTCAAGCTTCCCAAGGCTGTACTTTCAGGGAAAAATACGAACAAAAAGATGGGATGGAGCAGCTCACGATTTCAGCTATATTTGAGGGATTTTGGAGCTCCAAATGGGGAAATCTTCAAGGAAAGGGGCTGCCAACACCCAATAACTGATGGGTGGTGGTCGGTTTTGGCCAAGGAAGGTTGTAAAGGTGGTTTGGGACGCCGGGGTTTGGGATTGGTTGCTGAAAATCGAATCTAGGGTATGCAAGGGGGCTGTTTGTGAAGGAGAGGTGGGTTTTGGGGGTTTTCGTGATGTGGGAGGTAGCTAGGGGTGATGTGGAGGCTATTTAAGAGGGTGCGCCCGAAGGACAGCACCAACCGAGCTCGCCGGCCGGCGATGGCATCGCCGGTCAACTCGCAAGTTGACCGGTGGGACCCCATGGGTCTGGTCCCCCATGGTCCCAGGGTCCCAAAAAGTCAGGTCCCCCCCTTGGTTCATAGTATTTTGGTCTCTATGAGCCCAAACATGTGTTCGGGGCTTTCCGGGTCCACATCGCAATCTCGAATACCAAACCATATGATGCAGCATATGAGGGCTTCTCTCAAATTCGGATGGAAGAGAGGAGTGAGGGTTTCAACCCCTTTTATAGCCTAAAACATGCCCAAAATAGGCTTGGGAACAATGTTTACTTGGTGCCTAACCAAATCGGGGCCGTTTCGGTCCAAAAGGGCATTTCTGAAGGTCCCCAGGCAAAATGCGGTCGGACTTAAGCTCATGCATACTGGATCTAGCACACATCCAGTTTTCAGACCGGTTGGGTTCCCAGATCGCACGTGGCGGCCCAGTTTCAGTTTAACGGTCACCGCACCAAGATCAGGCCTATAAGTCTCGTGATATATAATAGATATTTTTCCTGATCCAAGGGTGTAATTTGGCTGTATTCTGACGGTCAGAACGCTCAATACTGATGCATCAAATTGTGTGCCAGATTTGAATTTCAAATTCCAATTCTAACCCTATTCTCACTCTCTTCGGTCCGGGCTCAATGAAATAGCCTGTGATTATCGGTTTGACTTGATTTTTGGAATGAGTGTCAAGTCCAGCTAGACGGTTCTAACGGTCTAAGATAGGAGGTATCGGACTTTCGACGTGCGGTCTAGATCCAATACAAAGATTCAAAGTGGTCCAGAGAACAAACCGGTTTAGAGTTTGATCCGAGGCTTTAGAGCATTATAGCACCCTTGGTTCCACTCGCTTCGGGCCTTGTAGAACGTATTTAAAGTGATCAGGGACCATTTCCCAGCTATTCTAACGTTGCACTAGCTAACCTAGTCATATTTTCTAAAGGAATGAATTCTACGCAATTTCGGGTCGAGTTGATACTCGAGCCCAAGTATGGATTTTTCACGGGCATTACAGTAAGCCAGCCGATCGACAGAAGCTCTCGACCACAAAAGAGTGTGATTCACCGGAATCAAACAGTACACGTGCAATGCATGCAGAAACTGAAAGTATACCCTCAACAACTCCTCCAGATGACTGCGGATCCTGCTAAGTCGCATAGAATCTAGCCTGAGCTGGCTGGAGAGGTGCTTGTCCCCTCTGAACGTGTTGTTGTTGCTGCTGGGGTCGCTGAGGTGGTCGAAACTGTTGCCTCTGCTATTGTGGCCTCTGAGGCTGGTGATGATGCTGATGCTGCTGCTAAGGTGGCCTCGGTGGTGGAGGCTGCTGTCGCTGTTGCTGTGGGGGTCTCTGCTGCTGCCGTGAAGGCTACTGGGGAGCCCTCTGCTGCTGTGGACCTCTTTGCTGCTGTTGGGAGCTGGGACACTCCCATGAACGGTGTCCCGTCGCACCGCACCTAAAGCAAGTGCCGGTGAACTGCCTCTGAGGTAGTGGTGGAGGTGCTGCTGGTGCTGATGGTGCACGGAAGGCTGGGCGACCTGTACGCCTCTGCTGCTGTGGTCGACGCTGCTGGAAAGCACTGAAAGAAACCTGTCTCTTCCGGTCTCTCCTCTAACCGCGATCAGACTAAGAACCGGCCCACTCAGTCTCATAAATCTGAGCTCTCCGCACCACTACCTGGAAAGTAGGGAGCTCATGCCCAATAACACGACCTCGAAGGCCGTAACGTAAGCCGTGCTCGAAACGGTGGGCCTTCCACCCCTTGTCATCAACCATATACGGTGTAAATCTCGATAGTGCCACAAAATGGGCCGCGTACTGTGCCACAGTCATGTCTCCCTGCACCAGAGTCTCGAACTCTAAAGCTCGCTGACGATGGATATGGTCGGAAAAGTACTGCTCCTCAAATCGATCAACAAAGTCCTCCCATGTTCAGACATACTCAGGTCCGGCAACACGGGTAACAGAGGTCCACCAATGCTCGGCCTCACCCTGGAAGAGAAATACTGCTAACCGGACTCGCTGCTCGGTCGTACATGACATAGTATCGAAAATCTTCTCCACATCGGAGCGCCATCTCTCTGCTGCAGTCGGATCTGGCTCGCCCTGGAAACATGGGGGATCAAGCCGTCTGAACTCACGAAGTAAGGCGCTCACGCGATCATGCTTTGCCTGAGCTGGTGAAACAACTGGGCACCTGCCCTGTCCCTGGAGTGAGGCTGTCATAGCCTGCAACATCTACTGTAACTGAGAGGCACTCAGAGTCACAGTCGGCTCCGCATCGACTTCAGGTGGAGGAATGTCATCCTCAGGGAAGGGAGCAGGGATCTCTGAGGGTGGAACGGGAGGCGCAGGTGGTAAAGCTGGAGCCTCCGGTGGTGAAGCGAGATCCTTAGGTGGTGGTGCGGGAGTCGATCGGGTCACCCTCCCAGGCGCCATGTCCTACAGGAAAGAGAGAAGGCACCTATCAACTTTAAAACTCTCGAAGGTACGCACGTTAACGGTCTGTAATGAAAGGTTGCTAAGCTATCCAAACTTCGAAACTTAGTCATTCTACACTCATAGCAGACATGTAATGTTGTTCTCGGTTATTCCCAAGTCTGGCTCTGATACCAACTTCTGTCACGCCGTAAACTCAAAAATCGGGCTCACAAAATTCTTGATCGCCGAATCCAGCGTCGACAGCCTCCGTAGAACCCATTCTCGGCTCCTAGCTCCCATTCACAAGGTTCCGATCCTGGGATGCTACAAGGAGGATTTTCAACGTCAGTTGATTCGTAATAAGCATAACCAATGGCATAACCCACAAACAACAACCAAGAACTCCATAACATTTCCACTATGATCAAAAACTTTATAAGTACAATGAGCATAAAGGAAAATACAATGGTAAAGAATAAAAACTCCAAAACGATCTGCAACGTACTCTTGCCTCAGCGCTGCTGCAAACCAACGTCACCTGCACGCAACGGTCGTGCATAAGCTTATAGAAAGCTTAGAGGGTGGTGAAAGTGTGTGCGTAAGGTAGTAATATGAACATGTAATATCAGTGTAATACGGAATATGCAAATGAATCCATAATATCATGAACCGTACCAAGGCTTATGCAATGCAAGACATGAATGGTATCGGCCACCCCAAGGCCATGCGATGTGTAATGCAACTCAAGCATACAGATCCTCATCTATGTCCACACATCAATACAGCTCAAATATGGGATATCACCGAGGTCTAGTACACTCTATACTAGATTTCTGCCACATCGCGCGCAATAAGGTAAGTGAAAGAGACCTCACTATTCGTCTGCCAATATCGGGCGTGACTCGTTGATAGCGGACCCATTCCTCGAGCTGGTCAAACTCAGCCTAGCATTGCCCCCTACTCTTGGGCGGGTAAGGACGCACCCCCTTCCAACCGACCACGACACAGTGGAGAGCACAGCCAACTGGTAATCGACACTCAGCGCTCATCTACCCACTCGGTCTAGACGTTGGAGCAACCTCTTGGTACTATAAGGGTTTAGGGACTTTCACCCAAGGATATCTATAGCACCCCATGTAAAATAAGATTTTCAGTATCCAATCCTGCCAACCACGATGCGTCTGTGGAGGATACGGCCCTGATGTCGCTAGGGCGTACAATAATCATGTCATACAATGCGAAATGTATGAATCATACTATCAAATCATGCAGAAATTCCTGCGCGTATCGTGCGCTCATGTAGGGCAAAACTGCCTAATCGGGATCCCATAAACAGTCTACCCGAAGGCATATGCTATGATCAGTCACTTCTCATATCAAGCACACATATGATGCGTATGATCATGAGTCATGGAACTATACTAAACATGTTATAATGAAATGAACTATTCTTACAATGCAAATGGGCCCGGACGGCCTATACACAATAAGTATGGGCCTAAAACTGGGCCCTAGGGAGAGTCGTAATGCGGACATTTAACCAACATTAAACTTGTAATGTGGACGTCAAACCAGCATTACTCCCATGGTGCGATCGTCATGAACATCATTACATAATCCGTATTGGGATCACACATTGCAATGGACCTTAGGTACATCCCATTAGGCCTTTAAATATCTCAAATGGGCCACATCCCATGAGCCTTATATTCATCAAGTGGACCACATCAATGGGCCGCACCAATGGGCCTTTAGTGCATTGCAATGGGTCATAATCCATGGGCCTTAGATTACATTAAATGGCCTAATCTCGTGGGTCTTATATGTAACTAATGGGCCACACCAATTGAACCACATGAGTACATCAGATGGGCCTCAACCCATAGACCCTAACACGTCTCAATGGGCCTTAACCCATGGGCCCCTAATACATCATAATGGGCCTTCTAAATGGGCCATAAATATGTAACAGGTGGACTCTACACATGGGCCTTTACACATCACAGGGGGCCTTTAAAAGCTTAAAATGGTGGATGTCACGATCCTCTATTTAAATGGTGGGGCCCACTCGCACTTTAGATCTGTTCTGCCCATTTTCCCATGCCATAAATGATCTTATAAATGGTGGATGGTACGGATGCAACATATGCATCATGGACCCCGCCATTCAAATAGCGGACAGTATCGATAGAGCACATACATCATTGGCCCATGCCACGGGGTAAAATGTATACATCTAGGGTGGGTCCCACGTCAGATCACACGTGCCACATGGTGGGACCCACAAGTCTATGGAGGTCTAAGAGATAGACAGAGAGAGAGGTGGAGAGAGACATAGAGAGAGAGGGCACATAGCCCCTTTTACCTTTTTGCCTGACACAACAGAGGTGGGTCCCACGTAGGGCCCACCACCTCATATATATATATATATATATATATATATATATATATATATATATATATATATATATATATATATATATATATATATATATATATATATATGATGCTGACGTCCAGTCCCTTGTATGGACCGTCACATACATCAAGGAGGGCCCCACATGTTGAGTGGGCCCCACCGTCCAAGTACAGTGGACGGTTGGGATATACACAGGGTTGTGGCCCTCCCAAAGTGGATGGACGTCATGGGTGGGTCCCATGGACCCCACGCCAGCGTACACTCCATGCCAGCACACACTTCATATTAGCCATAGTCCTAGGGAACCAGCCCCAGGACCTCAGTGCAAAACGAGGTATCTTTCACTCCATCTACCATTTGAGCCGTGGATCTGGGTCCCACCGTCTGGACGGTCTTGATCTCATGTGGGACCCATGGAACTACTGACGTTACAAGGGTAGTGGGCCCCACCCCCCCTGGACAGCTTGAAAAGTGTGATCCCAACATGTGAGGCCATGGAACTACTGATTTCAAGGACGTAGTGTCCTGCTATTGGCCATCCATCAAGTGTACAGTGTGGGTAAGCCCCAAACACCACATGTGATCTACACGTGTGGTTCCACACCTTGTGAGAAACTGGGTCTCACTAGGTAGATGGACAGCATGAGATCACTTCCACTCACAAAAATCGCCAGTGGGTGGGTCCCACGTAGCAGTGGCCACCTCTTTAATGTAATATATACAATATATAACCCCTGGAAGAAAAGTACTACATGTATTATCTATGCACACACAAGAGCATGTATATGTGTATTAAAGTTGGTGGCAGCGTCCAGACGCTGGACAGCCTGGGTGAAAGGGGCTCACCTATCAAATAAGCCCCACATGAATGGATGGCTTGGACGGCCTTTCTCAACAGAGTGGCCCCACATCAAGTGGCCACGCTCTTGGATCAAACAGATATTGGTGCTTTCCTTCATTTGGGCCCATCCAAACGGACTTCCATGTGGGCCACTCGGTGGATGGCATAGATAAAATACATACATCATAGGTGGGCCATGATCATAGCGAGAGAGAGAGAGAGAAAGAAAGACATCGGCGAAGATGGAGGAGCCCCGCCACAATGGGCCCCTCTTACATACAAACATACATCAAGGTGGGTCCCACTACATGTGGCCCTTAATCAAATAAAATGAATGAAAATAAAGATCAAAGATCACCCACCGTTGATCTTCTTGCTCCTATGAGTCCCTTAGCACCTTAGCTTGGATTTCAATGGAGAAGATGAGAAATGGATGGTTAGGATGGGGAGATCATGGGGTGAAGAGGTAGGCCGCACTTGAAGTTTAGGAAGCTTGGAGAAATTTCATACGTATGGAGCTTAGGAATTTTTGGTTGCTTGGAGATTTGAAATGAGAAAGAGAGAAAGAGAGAGAGTTGTAAAGGGAGAGAGAGAGAGAGAGTGATGGATGGATGTGGTGATGGGGGTGTAAGAAAGTCTTGACTTTTGAGGCCTTTTGTGTAAGAGAGGTATGGGAGGTGTAAGAAATTCTTGACTTTTGAGGCCTTTTATGTAAGAGAGGTATGGGAGGTGTAGACTTTTGTGGTTGCTTGGGAAAAGGGGTGAAAGTGATGTGTACTTGACATGTACTTGACATGTGATGGATTGATGGGTGATTGATTGATGGGATTGATGTGATTGATGTGACACATCGTAGAGATTCCCTTGGGTTTCGCAACGCGCGGCGTTTCCTCGCACCGAACGTTCGCCCACATCTCTTGACCAAGGTATCGCCTCGGCGAGCGAGTCGCGGCATTGGAACCGCAGCGACGGCGCGGTCGCTATGTTAGTGGTCTTGGGTTGAGTCGACTCGGGTTGTCGGCATATGAATCAGGGTCACGCGTCGATATCGGTTAAGGGTCGAAGGTTTTCAGAATTCGACCGGTAAGACCGCGGAAGTCTACGGAAAGGTACGGACCAAGATACGGGTCTTACACTTTAGAACATAATTTGTATTAGCCTCTTAAGACTTGAATTGAGGTTGCATTTCATATTACATTGAGGATTGTGATCTCTTATTTGTTTTGGCTATCTTTTTCTTTAATTTTATTATATTTATTTTAAATTTAGCATAGTCCTATTCACACCCCCCCCCCCCCCCCCCTCAGGACATATAGCTTGGCCATTTCAGCTCCATCTGATCTGAAGAGCTTGTATTACTTATCTCATATTGCGGTTTAGGATTGGGGAGAGGTTAAGCAGGAAGCATCCCCCTTTCTATAACCATAACACGTGAATCCATCTTTTGCATATATTTTGTAAGTTCTCTTATTGCTTGAGTAAGCACTTGAGTTTGTGTAGAATTTTGAACAAGTTCTTCTTGAGGTTTCACTTGATTTGGAATTTGATTAAAGAAACCTTGAGGAGTAGCATTTTTTTCATTCCTCCAACTGAAGTTTGGATGATTTCTCCAACAAGGATTGTATGTATTGGAGGTAGGTCCATTGAAAGGTCTTTAGTAATTATTCAAGGCATTGGATTGCTCATTCAACGCCTCTTAAAATGCAGGTATTATTGGATAATTTTAAGTTGTGTGAATGTTGCAAGCACAAATACCGCAAACAGTTTCCTTAATCTTATCCTTCTTTAGTTCCATGGCCTCGAATTTTCTTATCATATTAGACACTTTAGCATTGATATCATCATCCTCCTTCAGAAGGTATAATCCACCTCTCTCCTTTAATTAAGTGGGCTTAGAAGTAATGCTTGAGTTTAGGTAATATCCCATGATTGTGCGTTTTCAACAAGTCTATCCAAGTAGTCTCACACATCATCAACATATTCCTCATTGCACATTGTCTAAAACAATTGGCGTATGGAAATGTCAGACCATTTTAGAAAAAAGTGTGTAATGCGCTACATTTTAAAAATGTGTTTTGGGCATGAACTGACAAGATCCTTGAACCTTTCCCAACATTGGAATCTTCCTTTTGGGCGAAGTTCATGATTGACTTTCTAAAAGTGTTCGTTTTATGATGTGAAAAAAATTTCTTTATGAACTCCCTTATCACGTCATTTCATGTGCCAATAGATCTGGAACATAGTGAATGCAACCACATCTTAGCTTTTTCTTTCAAAGAAAAGAGAAAGAGTTTCAGCCTGACTGTGTCCTCAGACACGTTTGGAAAATATAAAGAGGCTATGATCTCATCAAACTCTTTCAAGTGCAAATATGGACTTTTAGATTCAAGTCCATGAAATTTTGGAAGGAGTTAGACCACCCCTGGCTTGATATTCATGTGTCTATTTTCTAGAAAAACCATGCATGAGGGCGTGCTCACCCTGCCGGTTGAAAATAATCTCACAAAGTACGAGGTGGGGGTGCTTGATGCACTTCATTCTCATTCTGGACTTCCTCAACCCTAGGTTGAGGTTATCTTCCCAATTGATTAACTAGTTGATTTGCAGCCATCACTTCAATTAACTCTGAGGATCTCAAGTAGTGTCTAATCCTGTGATGGATAGATAACGCTTCAACCAATCCTCCTTCACTCAAAAGACATCGAGTGTTGTCACAGACCCACTTGGGCATTAAACACTCTCATCCCTCAATCTCAGATTCTAACCAAATCCTAAAAAGGAAAAAAGGAAATAGAAATCTAAAATTAGAAAGAAAGAGGGTGTTAGAAAGAAGTTACCAAATTAGAAGTTCCTAAGTTAAAAATCTGCAAAACAAAACAAAACAAGTCAGTTTTTTAAAAATGAAAGTGTCAAAAAATAGAAAGTTTATAAAAGACTGATTAGGAAAGTTCTAAACCTCGAAATAGAAGGTAAGTTAGTTTCTAAAAATAAAAGAAAACCTAAAATTAGAAAGTTCCTAAAGATAGAAAATAATACCCTAATCCTAAAAATAGAAGCTAAAAAATTAGAAAGAGATTACCAATTTAAAAAGTCTATCTCAGAATCCTACAAAACAGGAAAGTCAGGTTAGTTTCTAAAAATCAAAAAAAAAAAAAAAAAAAACCTAATCCTAAGATTATAAAACCCTAATCTTAACCTAATTCTAAAACTAGTTAATCTTAGAAAAATACAACCATCAGTCCCCGGCAACGACGCCAAAAATTTGTTCACCACCCCAATTATAGGGTTGTAATGTAGTAATAATCTCGGTAAGACTGAGGTCGAATCCACAGGGACCGAAACTTGTATATATTCTAAAAGTAACCAGAACTAGAATTAGAAGAAAATGCAATCTAAATTAGGAGAATTTAAAGAATAATTGCGAATTATTAAACTAAAAATTGAAAAATTCAAAGGTGGAAAAACTAGGGTTTCCAAGGATCCACTTGTAGAGATCAGGGAGATCTATACTTGATTCATAAACACAACTAGAATTAGAGTCCCATATTCATCTAATTGGAGGATATATCATTAACAATAAACGATGAACTACTTTTGATCTAGTTTTCAATGAATGATAGGCGTGAGAACCAGAAGTGACTCCATCACTAAACCATACCCATGAGACAAAGAAAACAACAGAATTTAACCAATCCACAACCAATCCAAGAGAGTTATGAACGTTAGGAAGGATTCCATCATCCAACCATGCCCATGAGACAATGGTGAACAACAGGGTTCCAAGTTCATAATCCCTATAATGAAAAGAAGATACTCAAAGCTATCGCAATCCATTGTAATTTAAGTCACAATAAACCATTAAAAACTAGGAGTATTCCTCATAATCAAACTAGAATCAAAGAAAACTTAATAAACATGAATCAAAGCATAGAAAACACCTCATCACGATACAAGCTTCACCTCTTAGCCTTAGCTAAGAGGTTTAGCCAATCATGGACATGATTAACTAAGAATCTCTTAACAACATTAAAGGAAAAGAAGAAAAACTACGAATCAGGAGAAAGAAACTCAGCCGCCGTGCGTCCTCCTCTCTCTCTCTATTTCTCACGTCCTCCATATCTCCACGTCCAGATGGCTCCTTTGGTTCCCACATCCAGATGATGCCCCTCTCCTTTTTATAAGAATAGGATGTTGGTGGCTGAAGTCGTGTGTAAGGATGCAGCAAGAGGCAGTGAGAGAAGTCGGTTGCGCATACAACCATGAATAATGCAAACTGAATTGAATTTGGAGAAGATTTTTGGACAAAAAATTGTCTCAGCTCTGGATCTTGCGTCATGACTAGGGTCGGACGCCCCTTAATCAGCTTGTGGATGGTCTAAATCGGCCATCCGATCACTTCTATGATCACACGATGGGCCACGGAGGGCCGGACATCTGGACATGCGTAATTGTGAAGGTTCTTGTGCAAAGATGCTCGGTGGACCCCACAGTGATGTTTTCAGAGAAATCCACCCATCCATTAGATTCGTGGTGAAATTCAGTCAAGAATGGATACTTTTGCTAGAGGTTAGTACGGCCCACTATATCAAATCTTCCCACCGTTCATCCTGCGTTCGATGGTGTTCTTCATGTGTGCATGTGCATGGGAGTAGATGATAACCATGGCTATGGTCAGCGCCCCCCTGGACATAATGAACGACTCCGATCGTCCGAATTGACAACCATGGTGGGTCACTGATCATCACAGTGGACTGATGTCTATTTCATGCATAAAAGAAACATTGGGAGTCGGGTCAGCGCACACTGACCGACTCCCATGATCCGGTGCACCACCAGTGCACGTGTGCTTTACACATGCACACTATGTAAAGTGGGTCCCACCTTGATGTTTCAATGAATCCATTCCATCCATCCTCTTTCTTATCTAATTTAAGGGATTGAGAACAAAATTGAAGCATATCTAGATATCAGATGGCCCCCAAATTAGTGATTTAGTGGCTGATCTGTCTGTTGGGCCACTTCCACAAAGATCCAATGTCTGAAATTTTATGTGTATGGTTACTTTGTAGTCCTCAGGCTAGATATAAAGTTTCATACCAAATGGATGGTGGGAAGCCTGTGATCTTGCATTCATGATGATTTTCAGGCTTCTTTATCTTCAAGCACTCAATTTTCTCAGATCTTTAGCATGTGAATTCTTTAATATCAGATTCTTAAGATTCACCCCTTGCCTTGGTGATTTTTTTAGCATTAAATCCATGCTTTTACTACCCTTTTCAGTCCAAGCTCTTAAATTCACCTTGCAACAAAAACATGATTAAAATAAAACATTAAACATTATCATGTTCACAAAACTAAGCAATAACTGGGGTCTAATATGTAATATTTGACCCTCAATAATGGTAGAGGCACTACATCAGTTTGGGGTAGTTCTTTAAATTGTAGCCTCTACCGATTAACTTTAAGTACCACAACGGTATCCAGCATGGGCCCCATCTCCCTAATTATATGATCATCAAAATCATGGGAGTTAACCAGGCACCTCTCTAAAGGGTCAGAGGATAAGGTCAATAGTGTTCTATCTTCCATGATAGAATCAATCAGGTTAACATTGTGGGAATCATCTTCTTTCTCTAACTGTTTGCCTGTATTGAAAAAGATATTAAACTCTAATGTCATATTCCCAAAAGACATACTCATGACTCCATTCCTGTAATTAATGATTGCATTTGATGTGGCAAGGAATGGACGACCAAGAATGACAAGAATTTGAGTGTTCATGTCCACTATGAGTTGAGTATCCAAAATGATAAAATCTATTAGGTAGTAAAATTTGTTAACCTGGACTAACACATCTGCAATTATCCCTCTTGGTACATGAACTGAGCGATCGGTAAGTTATAACGTGGTCCGGGTGGGTTTTAGTTCTCTTAAACCCAGTTGTTTGTAGAACGAGTATGGGCTCAGATTCACACTTGCTCCTAAGTCAAGAAGTGCATTTTAATTTGATAATTCCCAATTACGCAAGCGATGGTTGGATTACTAGGATCTTTGTACTTTTGTGGCACATCCTTCTTCAGGATGGCACTCACTTTCTCAGTTAAAAAGATTTTCTTTTAATATTTTTTCATCTTTTAGTCGTACATAAACCTTTCAAAAAATTGGCATATGAAGGTATTTGTTTAGCGGCATCTAGTAGAGGATTATTGACCTTCACTTGCTTAAGCACCATTAGAATGTCCTGAGAGTTAGAGAGAGGTTTAGGTGTGATCAACTGTTGGGGAAATGGTATAATCAGCTTTCCTTGAAGTTTCGGTTCTAATTCTTGTGGAGCAATACTAGGTC
The DNA here is from genome assembly GCA_037074715.1 of Magnolia kwangsiensis. Taxonomy (NCBI): domain Eukaryota; kingdom Viridiplantae; phylum Streptophyta; class Magnoliopsida; order Magnoliales; family Magnoliaceae; genus Magnolia; species Magnolia kwangsiensis. The sequence goes on from CM073583.1 coordinate 47,970,225, forward strand.
TATCATTGTTATCCTCTTCTGGGTCCTTAGTTTTTTCAGCCCTAACCGAAATAGTTTTGTCAATGGTCTTCCCACTCCTGAGAGTAGTGATAGATTTGCCTTACTCCATCTGATTTGAAGAACTTGGATCACTTATCTCATATTGTGGTTCAGGATTGGGGAGAAGTTGAGCAGGATGCATCCCCTTCTCTATAATTGTAACACGTGAATCCATCTTTTGTATAAATTTTGTAAGTTCTCATAATGCTTAGGTAAGCTCTTGAGTTTGTGTGGATGTTTCAACAAGAAAAGAAATGCATTTGATTTGGGGGATTTATTCAATGATAATAAAGAATTCAATGAGAAAACAATGATCACATTTATTCTGAGTTCATTTACATCCTCGAATTCTCTTAATTCTGAAAACAGAGTACAATCAATAAAAGCAATGAATGAAAGAGAAGACAGCCCAATGATGATTTTGGCATCATTTCAACACTTTTAATGTTCATTGTCAGGGCGGATAAGTTATATGGGCTTAAAACCCTTGATCTAATCATGCGATAGGTTCTGATCATCCTTTCATTCATCCTTTCAGTCGTACAGACAGATTCGTCTTTCTTCTGAAATTCTCTTTCTGTACTCATATTTCCTTCATTTTCCTATGAAGGTAGAGCGCATAACCCTTGAAGTGTAGAGCGCATAACCCTTGAAATGTGGAGCGCACATCCCTTGAAATGTGAAGCAAACAATCCCTTGAAATGTGGAGTGCACATCCCTTGAAATGTGGAGCGCACATCCCTTAAAATGTGGAGTGAACAATCCCTTGAAATGTGGAGTGCACATCCTTTGAAATGTGGAGTGAACAATCCCTTGATTATCCATTAAGACAACAAAAGGCTTGTCTCATCACAAGTTCTTCTTGAAGTGGCGTATGGAGTATCCGTTAAGACAATAAAAGGTTCGTCCTAGGACAAGTTCCTCTTGAAATGGCGCATGGAGTATCCGTTAAGACAACAAAAGGCTTGTCTCAGGACAACCTTCCATAGGAAGTGGCATTGGAAGCCAAGCATTAGGACAACCTTCCATTCAAAATGGCGTGAAAGGCCTTTAATAAAGTGTATTGCGTGGGTCGCGCAAGAGGATCTCTTCAGGACAGACTCCACTGTAAGTGGCACAATGGAGTTTTCCTCCAAAGTGATTGTGCGGTTCGCGCAAGGGAATCTTCCCTCCATACAAACTCCACAATGTATGGCGCAATGGGACTTCTCCCACTCCCATTGCGTGGGTCGCGCAAGAGTTTCTTCAGGACAACATTCCACAACATGTGTTGCATGGGAGTTTCCTCCAAAGTGATTGCGCGGATGGTGCAATGAATTTCCACAAAAGGTGGTGCAATGAACCTCCACAAAAGGTGGTGCAATGAACCTCCACAAAAGGTGGTGCAAACCCCTTGAGGAGTGGCACAAAAGACCTCCACTTTCTCTTTCTGTTGCGCCAACTGCACAATCATCTCTCTTCACTTTTCCATTACGCACGTCGCGCAAGAGCCCTCTCTCTCTCTTGTCTCTTGTCTTCCTTCCTTCTTTCCCTCCAACCTCCTTGTCTTCCAACCAACCAACCCCCCAAATGTGGCATGGGGAGGCGTATTTGTAGGCATCTCTCTCTCTTACATAGTAGTGACCACCGCCACTTCTTCCTTCATACAATATCCAACCTCCTCTCTTAAACAACGGTGTCCACCAAGCTCTCCCTTAAATAGAGGTGTACAACCACTTCTTCCTCCATACAAGGCAATACTCATCCACTCTTTTTTACCAAAATACCCCAACTTACTCATTTTTACCAAACTACCCCATTTTAAAACCAATTCCTCTTGAGATTTCCCTTGATTTGGAATTTGATTGAGGAATCCTTAAGGAGTAGCAGTTTTCCCATTCCTCCAACTGAAGTTTGGATGATTTCTCCAACTAAGATTATATGTGTTAGATTTAGGTCCATTGAACGACTTTGGTAATTATTCACAGCATTAGATTGTTCATTCAGTACCTCTTGAAAAGTAGGTATTATTGGACAATTTTCAGTTGTGAGAATGTTGCAAGCGCCAAATACTGCAAACACTTTCCTTAGCTTTATCCTTCTTTAGTTTTATGGCCTCGAATTTCTTTATGAGATTAGAAACTTTAGCATTGATATCATCATCCTTTTTCATAAGGTATAATCTGCCCCTCTCCTTTGATTAGTGGGCCTATAAGTGGTGCTTGATTTTAAGGTGTCCCATGATTGTGCGTTTTCAGCAAGTCCGTCTAAGTAGTCCTACACATCAGCGACATTTTTATTCATGAATTTTTCATTGCACATTGTCTCGACCAATTGGCACATGAAAGATGTCAGCCCATCATAGAAAAAGTGTGTAATGCACCACATTTCAAAACCGTGTTGTGGGCATGAACTAACAAGATCCTTGAATCGCTCCCAACATTGGAAGAATGTTTCATGTTCCATTTGGGCGAAGTTCAAGATTAACTTTCTAAGGGTGTTTGTTTTATGATGTGGTAAAATTTTCTTTATGAAACTCCCTTATCATCTCATTCCATGTGCCGATAGATCGAGGACGTAGTGAATGCAACCACGTCTTACCTTTTTCTTTCAAGGAAAAAGGAAAGAGTTTCAGCCTGACCGTGTCCACAGAAACGTTAGGAAAATATAAAGTGGCTACAATCTTGTCAAACTCTTTCAAGTGTAGATATGGACTCACAGATTCAAGCCTATGGAATTTGGAAGGAGTTAGATCACCCCTGGCTTGATATTCATATGTCCCATATTCTCTGAAAAAACCATGCATGAAGGTGTACTCACCCCCGCCAGTTGTAAATAATCTCGTAATGTATGAGGCAGGGATGTTTGATGCACCTCATTCTCATGCTGGACTTCCTTAACCCAAGGTTAAGGTTGTCTTCCCGGTTGATTGACCAGTTGATTAACAGCCATTACTTCAATTGACTCTGAGGATCTCAAGTGGTGTCTAATCTTGTGATGGATAAATAACCCCTCGACCAATCCTCCTTCACTCAAGAGATGTATAGCGTTGTAACGGACACACTTGGGCATGAAACACTCTCAGTCCTCAATTTCAGAATCTAACCTAAGCTTAAAAAGCAGTATGCCTAAAGGAATAAGAAATCTAGAAAAAGAAAGAGAGAGAAAGAGATAGAATTAGAAAGAAGTTACCAAATTAGAAGTTTCTCAATTAAGATCCTGCAAAACAAAACAAAACAAATCAGTTTCTAAAAACAGAAATTCTAAAATTAGAAAGTTTCTAAAAATAAAAATAGAAAGATGAGTTGGTTTCTAAAAATAAAAATAAAAGTTCTAGAATTAGAAAGTTTCTAAAAATAAAACAGAAAACAAACCCTAATCTAAAAATAGAAAGAAAGAGAGAAATTAGAAAGAGGTTACCGAATTGGAAGTTTCTAAATTAGGATCCTACAAAACAAGAAAGATGAGTTAGTTTCTAAAAAAATTTTAAAGAAACCCTAATCCTAAAAATAGAAAGTAAACTAAATCTTAATCTTAACTTAATTTTAAAACTAATCAATCTCAGAAAAACACATTCGTTAATCCACGGCAACGGCGCCAAAAACTTGTTCACAACCCCAAGTGTAGGGTTGCGATGTATTAATAATCTCGGTGAGACTGAAGTTGAATCCACAGGGACTAATCTCGTGTGTATTCTGAGCACAACTAGAAGTAGAACTAAAACAAGATGGGTATCTAAATCAAGAAAGTAAGGGAGAGTAATTATGAAATTTAAGTAAAACTTAGAAATTTAAAGGTGGGAACTAGGGTGTCAAGGATCCACTTGTAGCTCTTGCGATGCTACCTTACTTGATTCAATAGATCCAATTGGAATCGGAGTCCTATCTTATCCAATTGGAGAAAGAGAGAAGATCAAATCTCTGAACTTCTCATTGATCTAGACTCAATAGAAAAGAATTGTGATGATCAGAAGGGATGTTATCACCCAATCATATAGGAGACAAGGCAAAGAATAGGATTTACTATTTTCACAAACTCAAATAAGAAAAGAAGATACTCAAAGCTATCGAGATCTACTATAATTTGAGTCATAACAAACCATTTAAAACTGAAAGTATTCCTTAAAATCAACTAGAAATCAATGATTTCAACATAAAACCATGAATCAAAGTAAAATAAACATCCCAATGATGCTACAAGATTCACCTCTTAGCCTTAGCTAAGAGGTTTAGCCAACCATAGACATGATTGAACTAAAATCTCTTAAGAAAAGCATAAAAAAAACTAAAGAGGAGGAAGAAAAAAATCTTGACGATGGCATCTCAACCCTTTTGCTTCACTCCTTAAACCCTATAAAATGCTTTAGAGCATCATAGGAACTCCTATTTATAGTTTGGGAACTCCAACTTTCGCACCGAGTTGAAAAAATTAAAAAATTACCTCAAATTTATGCAATCCATGTGCTGTCTGCGTAACCTTAGACAAGTCAAGGAATACCTTTAACTGGTCGAGGGTCACCTTCGACTGGTCAAGGAAATTCTTCAACTAGTTGAGGATCTCGTGAAATTAAAAGTTCATGTTTCTGGAGTTCGAGTCGAGGAATCTTCGATTAGTCGAGCAGGAGCCTTAGACTGGCCAAATGAAGGCTTAGATAGTCGAAGCAGGCAAATTTTTAAGGCCCCTTTTCTTCACTTCAAGTCTTCAATTCTCTTCATTCATCACTTAGTTTTCTGGGATCTTTGGCATGTGAATTATTCATTTTTGGTCTTCTAAGATCCAACCTTTGGCTTGGTGATTCTTGAGCGTTATATCCATTCTTTTAGCATCCTTTTCAATCCAAGTTCTTAAATTTGCCTTGCAACACAAATATGATTAAAATAAAACATTAAACATTATCATATTCATAAGACCAAGTAATAAATGGGGGATAATATGCAATATTTAACCCTCAACACCGAGCATGCCTCAAGAGAGTCGTGTGGTTTAATTGAAAGCGGCTCATCCTCCAAATTGGAATCAAGCATGTCATGTAGGTGGAGTAGGTCAACATTACTATATTTGAAAAATACACGTGTCTCTTGATCATTACTTTGGACAGTTAACGAGATTAACTCTTAAGAAATTTAAACCCTATACTCATTAATATAATCCAACTCTTCATTCTCAATTTCAATATTCTCGACAAGCGAGTTAGGATCACTCTCCTAGCATTATGTTTCTAGATTGGGTTGAGGCTAAGATAAACTAGCCTCTTCCTTTTCATTGAGGCACAATTCAATCGTTTCTAATGATTTTCTAATGTTTGCGACTAATTGGTTGAATTATTCTTGAGTATCCATGAATTTCTAAATTGACTCCTATTGGATTCTTTCTGGTTCAATCTCATAAGTAGGGGATCCAAGGGACTAATCATTAGAATCGATTGTTGGTTCATCTCTCCAATGTTGAAGTTTCCACTGATCATAGTCATACAAGTCATATGCGAGAGAGTTTGATGGTTATTGGTACCCGTTATCACCCATAATATAATCACTCATTGTTTTCTTCTTGCCAGATGGGTGATAATTATTCTCACTCCAATAATCACGTAGTGTTTTTTTAATCGGTGGAGTGTAATTATTCTCCCTCCTATGATCACGTAGGGACTTCTTAACCGGTGGAGCATTATATTTCGGTCAGTTCTCGATAATAGTTTTAGAAATAAAAAATTAAGACATAAGTTGTTTCCTAACATGATCATCTAACAACTCTTCCTGATATCTCTCATCTTCTAGAAGTAGATTAGCATTCTTATGTGTCCACTCTTTCATATACATGGTAAAACCCTAATTTTGAATCTAATCCTAAAATAAATTCCTATATATATATATATATATATATATATATATATATATATATATATATATATATATATATATATATATATATATATATATATCTTACAGCACTATGGTAAGCAAGTAGAGGGAATAAGGAAGGATGCTACTAGAAAAGAGGAACTAGATCTAGATGATCCTACAAAGAAAATAAGCGATGTTAGTAATATTAAAGAGAGAAAAAAAATAAGAAAAATCATAAAAATAAAATTCTGAAAATAAAAAATCCTAAAAACCTTAGATTAGAAATTTTCAGAAAATAAGAAAAATCTAACCTAAAACAAAAATCAAACCTAGAAAAACCAAAATCTAATCGTATTCAACGCCAGTCCCTGGCAACGACGTCAAAAATTTATTCACAACCCTAAGTGCAGGGTCGCGATGTAGTAATAACTCAGTGAGAATGAGGTCGAATCCACAGGGAATGGGGAACATGGTTTAGTTCTAATCTAAGTCTAACTTGGTTGGTCTGGGTTTTTAATCCAGCGATTTATTAAAAATGTTTTAAAATAATAAAGATAAAAGACTAAGGATCCATGAATCTACCTATAGCAATCTCAATATTAATCTACTTGATTCAATGATAACTCAATTGGAATCAGAGTCCTATCTTATCCAGTCAGCTAATGAAATAGTTAAAACAAAATATAAACTTTTCATTAGTTTAGTTCCCAAATATCCATCTAATTACAATGATGGTAAGGAATTCAATCATCCATCATGCCCAGGAGACTATGGTGAATAACGACTCTTACACATCACACAATTCCAAAGTCAATAAGATGATATCAAGAGCTTTTACAATATATATTGTAATTTCAGTCACAATAAACCATAGAAAATTGGAAATTATCTTAATTCAAACCAAAATTTAATGGAAGTTCAACATATACTTGAATCAAAACAAACTAAGCATCAAAAAAAGATATAGGTTTCATCCCTTACCCTTGGCTAAGTGATTAGCTTAAGAAAACTAACATCCTAAAAGGAAAAAAAAAATCAACTAGAAGCCGTGAGGAAATCGAAGTAGAAGAACATCGTCAGTGCTCCACCTTGGCCTTCTCTCCCTTTCCAATCCTAAGAAGATACTTTGGAACGTCCTAAGCACTCTTATTTATAGTTGTGGAACTCCAACTTTCACACGAACTTTGAAATCACCTCAAATTTATGCAAAATTTTATGCTTTGGTTGGATTGAAGTTGGGTTTTTTCATAATATATTTTTTCGAGCCAATTTTTAGGATTCCTTTTCTTCACTTCAAATTTTCGATTCTCTTCATTCCTCACTTGTTTCCTTAGATCTTTGGCACGTGAATTCTTCATTGATGACTTCCAAATCTCTAATTCTTCATTATCTTCTTTTGAACTCTATATCCATCCTTTTAAGCGCATATTTATCATAAGCTTCCAAATCACCTCGTATGACAAAAAGGTTTATAATTAAATCAAATTATCAATTAAATGCCATGAAACTAATATAATTGAAGGGTTAAATATATAATATTTGAATCTCAATAAAAACCTTGAAATAGTGAAAGCTAAAATTACGAGGGTAGTAATTTTAGGAGTGGAGTAGGTGTGGGGTTAAGCACTAAACCAGTATAACTCTTTGTGCATTAATGGTAATTGATTATCTCTTGCTAAGTTTGATATTTTTATCTCAAAGATGTCGTGAAATAAGGTTGTCCTGCTTAAATATTTTAGGTGAAGGTTATCCTACGAACTATTTGGAATCAAGACTTCAATACTCTAGGCGATTAAGAGTATTTGTTTAATTATTCGGCATTATATCAAAATATTTTATATTATCCAATTCACACCCCCCCCAATTACACTAGTTTAACTATAATTTAATTAATAATTTGATTAATTATATATACTTTTAAGCCTATGATGAATATGCATTTAAAATGATGCATTTAAAGCTCAAAAGACGATAATGAAGAATTGGAGATTTAGAAGTCATTAATGAAGAATTCACATGTCAAAGATCGAAGGAAACCAAGTGGGGAATGAAGAGAATTGAAGATTTGAAGTAAAGAAAAGGAATCCTGAAAATTGTCTTTAAAAAATATATTCTGAAATTTGGAGGCCAGAAAACATTGTTCTGAAAAAGTGCCAAAATAAACTTCGATTATATCGAAGACACTTCGATAGCATCAAAGGTACAATCAAAGCCAGTTCGATTCAATCAAGAATTTCAGGATTTTCAAGCTAAACTCGTTGGATAGTTTTGGATGATTTTTCAATGCAATCGAAGATCCTTTGATAAAATCGAAGGCGTACGCAGATTTTACATGGACTTTGTAAATTTGAGGCGATTTATAGATTTTTCTAACTCGATACGAAAGTTGGAGTTGTCTAACTATAAATAGGAGTCTCTGGGATGCTCCAAAGCATCTTCTAAGGTTTGAAAAGGTTTCAAGTAGTATAGCAAAAGGGTGGAGCAGCCGCCAAAGAGTTTTTCTTCTTTCCTAGTTTATTTTTCATCCTTTGTTTAAGAGATTTGGTTTCAATCATATCTATAGTTGGCTAAACCTCTTAGCTAGGGCTAAGAGGTGAATCTTGTAGCGTATTTAGATGATTATCTTGCTTTCATTCTTGTTCTTGTTAAACCTCATTAATTTCTAGATTGATATTAATGGAATATTTTCTGTTTTCTATTATTTATTGTAGGTCAAATTACAATAAATGTTGTGATAGCTTTGGATATATTCTTTTCCTGTTTTGAAATTATGAGATCGGTAAATCCTGTTGTTCACCATCATCTCCTAGGCATACTAGGGTGATGGAATCCCTTCCAATCATCACGATGCTCCTCCATTGAGAATTAGGTCAATAAAAAAAGTTCAGATTTGATTTAAATTGCTTTATCTTCCAATTGGATATGATAGGACTCCAGTTCCAATTGTGTTCCTTGAATCAAGTAAGGTAGTATCTTGATAGCTATAAATGGATTCTTGGCACCCTAGTTCCCACCTTTAAATTCATAATGTTTAATCAACATTAAGTCCATGTGGATTCGACTTCGATCTTACCGAGTTATTACTACATCGTGACCCTACACTTGGGTTTGTGAACAGGAAGGACCGCTGATCATCAGAGAAGTACTTCCAGGAGGCACCCTCTAGCTCACCAACATGATGAGAGATGATCCTCCAGAGTTAATCAATGCCGACAACATAAAAATCTTTCATGGGTAAGATTATCTAATCTCATCTATAGTTACATTAGTAAAGTGAAGTTCAAAAAACCAAGGCTAGTCATCCTGAAAATCGTCACTCCCACGCACCAAAAAAATGCTTCAAACAAGTCAAAAAATAGAAAAGAGAGAGAAATAAAAAAGAGTGAAAACACAACAAAAAAGGAAATACAGTAAAATAAGTAGCGCACAGTCTAAAAAGAAAATGAAAAATCATCCCCCAAAGCACAAATAACCACCCCTTCACTTCTGGATAAGTTTGGCCAAGGTCAAAAACATTATCGTTATAACTTGAAATAAGGTTGGAATAGCTGTTAGTTGACTAGAAACGACGGAATTCTGACCCCTCAACCATTGTGGACAAGAAAAGGAGAGAAAAAATAAATGTGCCTAAGAAAAAAAGGCAGAGTGAAAACCCGAAAAGGTGCTCCAAGTAAAAACCGTGGACACACAGCAGACTTGGTGAAAATCTGAAAAGGTACCAAGGGTAAAAACAATATAGCTGCTAAGGGGCAGGCAAGATCAAATGCTTAGAATGTAATGAAAACACAAAAGGGTGTCATGGGCAAAAATGATGGGAAAAGCCGAGTGTAGTGAAAACCCAAAAAGGTTCGACAGGCAAAAATAACTCAAGAAAAAAAAAAGTAGGTACCAAAAGACAAGTCCAAGACTGCTCAGAAAGCAACTCTAGTTAAGAACAAGAAGAAATACAGTTGAAGATAATGATTCTACAACATCTGATAGATTTCAGAAGTAAACTTTTCAACTGCATACTCCCCTAGGGAATCAAGGATTCTTCTAAGGCATTACCCTAAGTTACAAGTCAAAACATTGGCTGAGCCACAGTTCTGATTCTTGCACCCTAGCATAAATATCTAGACACACACACACATAGATGATACAAAGCACAATTTTTTTAAAAAATATTCTTTTTCATTTTATTTACATGCATGTCTTTCACTTTTTCGAAAAAAATAAAACAAAATACAAGAGTCTTCCCAAGCCGTTCGTATACCAGACAAAAATGAGCGTACAAATGACCTAAAAAATAAACATTCAGCTCCCATCCTTACCAAGTACCACTCCTTGGCCTCATACGTAGCTTGTTGATCTCCATATGTAGGTAGTATAGCTCCTCCCTCTCAAACTGTCGATCGACTCTCTCCTCGTCATCCTCTTGGTGGGAAGACAAAAGTTGTTGAGACATCTCAGCACATAGGTAGCGTAACGAGGAGATATATATCAGACCAAAAATGATCGTGGGTGGATACCAAGAAGTTAGGATCAATGAACAGTCACTCCTCAAATGGCTCATCAAAACCAACAGTTGATTCGACACTAGCAAAATCGAGCTCATTGATCTCATCGATCAGCATCTAATTAGGAAAGAATGAGTAAAGGGACTGCTCTACCACCCATCGAAGATGTGGAACAGTCATTAAAGGTGGCCCCTAAGACTCAAATTCGAGCACATCAGCCATCAAATAGCCGTCCTAGAGTAGCCAAACCCGAGAGCTAAGACCTCAGGTCAGCCATGGAAGGGGACAATGACTGAAACCCAAGAATGTGAAAGCTAGAATCTCCTGCCCGAATCTGAACTGGAGAAAAAATATAATCGGGTGATATGAAAAATACTAATGTAACCCTACGATGATCAGGGACTCTCTATGGGCACTACATATGATGGTGGACTCACGAGCCAAGAGGATTCCCAGTAGATCTCCTAACTACGCAGCTACGTAAACATCTGATGATACAAAGACTCATAACTGTTGTACGAGAAAGCCTCTTTGTAATACGATAAGGAATGTTTGTACGAGAAATAAGAGCCATCATTGATAGCTGCTCCTAGAGCCATAACTAAGAAAGTTCAAATGAGCAAAAATCAGAAAGGATGACTAAAAAAGAACAAATGCAAAAGGATGGTGATGCCAAGAAGGAAAGATATCAGGAGGAAAGTGTAGTAGCCTCGTAGGATGCGTGTGCGGCCCCAGGCACAATCGGTTAGCCCCTTGAACACCTCGACAAGAACCAATGATACAATACGTTTCCTGGAGTACGCGTAACTCAACACCTCAAATAGCAACGGAAGAGTAGATCTATGCCCCCAAAAAAGAGTAGCTCAATAATCAGGTAAATGACAAGGGTTGTGCGGCACTCACACGACCGCATAGACCTCGAAAAGCCCTTATCCACCGAGAAGGCATCTTACAGAGCATCCAAAGAGAAAATGATTACATCCCGACCTTAGTTGCAGCCCGGATCAAATATGAAATGCTAAACCAGTGATGAGGGTCATTCACCCTCGCCTGACGCCTCCCTCGAATGTGAGGGGACTGATCTAAGGGTAATCCAGTCAGATAAGAAAGCTCCTCCAAGGATGGTCCCAACTTCAGATCGTTAAACACAAACAAGTTCAACACCAGAACCTAATTGTCCAAAGCTACCCCTACCATCCTCTAATTAACATCTATCTGAATCAGTCGAAGGATTCCACTAAAGCTATAATACTCCATCTCTTGAAGCACAAAGTATGACAAGCTCTCGACCCAGAATCACAGCCGGTTTGAGTAGACTGAATGTGAACAAAGTGGATAGATGTGCAAAGGAATGCCCTCAATAACTACCATCTGGGAAGGAACTGACAACTCATCGAAGTGAGGCATCTCCTCATTATGAAGGTCAACAATAACATCATCCTAGTGGAAGTCTGCAAATACGGTCTCCGAAGTGAAAAAATGACTGATGGGAATCTCGATGACAAGATCATCAACTGATATTGTGACTCCTTGCCCTGCAACCGCATTATCAAGTGCCCCACGAGACATGGTCAACAACTTAGCTCTCTCCTCGGCAGCCCAGGGAGACTCACCTATCTCATAGGTGGACCGTGTAATGTCTCGATCAGAATGTCAGCCATTACAGATGATGACTCAAAAGGAAGAGGATCTCGGAACAATGAATGATTACTACTGCCAAAGCTGACCATCGAGATGTCACTAAAGACTGGGCCTCATACTTCCCTAACCGAGTAGAACTGACCATCTAAAGTTATACTAAGATCCATCAAAGATGATGAATGATAATCTGAGTTGCCCAGAATACCATCCGATCTGTTGAAAAGCGTCATCATGGGCTCGATCGAATAACCAAGGCTAAGATCTCCACCGATTAGCCCATCCCGAGTAAAGGTAGGTATCCAATCAGCATCCTGACTACCCAAAAGAGCCATCAAGTCATCCACACCATCCGATGTCGGAAGAACAACTCTATTGCCATCCATCATGGTCTAGATCGCATTAAGACCGTCCAAATGAAGAGATCTCCCATCCTGGACATCCATACAATGATCAAACCCATCCAAAGTGGCCCTCATGCTATCCAAACCATCCAAAAGGTAGATCAACCCCACTACATCAATCATGGCTTCATCCTCCCCATCCAAATTCACATCTACATGGCCCACAACTTTTTTTATTATTATGGAGCTATAATAGAGCTTCCTCTAGGAGTTTAAGACCTAAAAAAATTGTCTGCAAATGATCAAATTTGATACGGCTTAGAGCAAGCATTGTCCAATCGACAATTATACTACTGTCGGGTGAATGAAATGTAAGGTAGAGGGACTGTGTCACGCCCCAAACTCAAAAACCGGACTCATAAAATTTTTGATTGCCGAATCCGGTGCCGACAGACTCCTTAGTACCCCATTCTCGGCTCCCAGCACTCATACACCAGATTCCGATCCGGGGATCCTACAAGGAGGATTTTCAACATGAATTTGTTTCATAAGAAGCATAACTACAAGTATACCTAAATAATAAGAACAACATCATCACCATATATCCACTAATATAATCGTTTAAGTACACTAATGAAAAGGAAATACATGCATATAATAAAATCTCCAGAAGTTCTGCTGCACGCTCCTACCCCAGCTCAACTGCATCCTATCGTTACCTGCATGCATCTATCGTGCATAAGCTTATAGAAAGCTTAGAGGGTGGTGTAAGTGTGTGCACAATATAAATGTCAAGCATTCAATATAATGCCTTAATCATACAATATCGGAATTACTGGCACGAATTATACGATATTAGAGTAAGAGGAAATACTGCAAGTCTATAAGAATATCATCAACCTCATCTAAGATATGCGATGAAAAGATATAAAAAGTCAATGTCATATACTAAGAAAGTAATGTAAATCGGCTATATAATGCGGAAACACAATGAACCAGATATCAGATATCGAGGATGCAATACAATATGTAATTTGGGAGAGCTACGAATACCATCAGCCTTATCTAGGTCATATAAATGCAGAAATATAGTAACCCAAAATGTCATATGTCGTGGATGTAATCGATATGCAGTGCGAATGGAATGACTATGCTGGAGTGTGAAGTCGGGATGATAGTACACAGTATCACAGGCTATGGGGTCCATCACAAGGAACTTCTATCCAAAATAGTCTCATACCTAATTTGGATAGTCAGACTCAATGTGGTAAACTCCTGATCTCAGGTTAGTCACGCACCCTAATCGAAATCCTGACCATTGCGAATGTACACGTAACAAATAGTTGCGCACCACCAGCCTAAGTAGATAGGGAATGAATGAATGAATGAATATGCAACTCCTGCTAAATAAGTCCACATATTAGTACTGTTCATCTCTGGGATCATCATCGGGATCCTGTACACTCTACACCAGCTTACCACCCCATCAAGTGTACAACTGGGTAAGTGGAAGAGACCTCACTATCCGTCTGGCCAGTAGTCGACTAATATCTACCCAACACGTCGATAGCAGACCCATTCATGAGCTAGTTAAACTCGTCCTAGTTATACCTACTCCCTCAGGCAGGTAAGGTCACACCCTCTCCCAACTGACCCCGACACAGTGGGAGACACGGCCTACTGGTATACGGCCCTTATGTGCTCATATATATATCCACTCGGTCTAGACGTTGGGGCATCCTTTGGTACCAAGAGGGTTTAGGAATTTTCACCTAGGGCCATCTATGACATCCTAATGCTACTAACATATTTCTGGTGTCCCATCTGGCCATCCACGATATGTCTGTGGAAACTATGACCCTGATGTCGCTAGGGTATATAGTAATCACAACACACAATACCAGATGCATGAATCATCCAATCCAGTCATACATTAATCATGTGCATACCGTGCACTCATGTGAGACAATCTCCGCCTATCCAGGAGTCTCATAACAATCTGTCAATGATATATATAATGGTCAACCACATCTCATAACAAACATGCAAATGATGCGCATGGGCATTATCATGATGCCATGTTGTCATATACTCATAATCGGTATCAATAACCTACATCGACAATCGGCCTCGATAATGTGGACATTAAACCATCATTGTCTCTAAGAAATGGCCCGCATAGAGCCTAACATCAGTGGACCCATGGCCCCACACAAGGGCCTAATATACAATACCATGGGCCTCACTTAAGAGTTTAATATACATCATGATAGGCTTATCACATAAGCCTAATATATAACACAACAGGCTCCATCGCCTGGCCCTCAAATGCACCACAATGGGCCTCACACATAGGCCTCACATGCATCAAGCCGAGGACGAATGCTCATCAGAATGGGCCTCAAATACGAACCGCATATACATTAAAATGGGTCTTGGCAATCAGCCTCGATATCCGGTGTCAATAATCAGAGTCGGTCTCGATAATCAGAATCGGTCCCAATAATTGGTATCAATAATCAACCTCGATAATCGACCCCGATAATCAGCCTATAAGCAAGGCGGGGTCCATATATGAACAGTCAATTGAACCATAATATAAAGATCGTCCCTCGGCCGTGGTTATATCAAATCCAATAATATAAAACCATTCATTTATGGTGAATGGGGCCCACTTATTTAGGTTAACCCAAGAGAGAATTATGAGAATAGGCCTAACAAAGACTAAGGGAAGGTCACAATGTGGTCGTCCAACCATCATTGCCCATCAATGTGGACCTTTAACCAACATTAGTCTCAAGGAATGACGCTCATAGGGCTAATCATATAGTGGGTTCATGGCTTCATACAAGGGCCTAATATACAACATCATGGGCCTTGCTTATGGGGCATATATGCACCACATTAGGCCTCACTCATGGGCCAATATATATAAAACATCAGGCTGAATCAAGTATCAAATGGGCTGAATTAAGTGGGTCGATTCAAATGGGTCGATCGAATGAGCTGAATCAAATGGGCCGATCTAATGGGCCAAATTAAATAGGCCAAGTCAAATGGTCAAGTTAAATAGGCCAAGTCAAATGATCGAGTCAAATAGGCCGAGTTGAATAGGCTGAGTCAAATGGGCCTAGTTGAATAAACCGAATCAAATTGGCCGAGTCAAATGGTCAATCAAATGGGCCGAATCAAATGGGCCGAATCAAATAGGACAAGTCAAATGGACGATCAAATGGACTGAATCAAATAGGCCGATACGAATGGGCCGAATCAAATAGGCCAAGTCAAATGGTCAATCAAATGGGCCAAATTAAATGGGTTAATTCAAATGGGCTGAATCAAATAGACCGATTCAAATGGACCGATCGAATGAGCCGAATCAAATAGGCCGATCGAATGGGCGGCATCATTGGGCCAAGTCAAACGGGCCCAAACCAACCACCATTCATCTGTAGATAGAGATCATTTTAAAGCATTATCTAAAAATTATATCCAATAGATCATCTGGACCATACTGCAAATAATGGTGGTTATAAAATTTCCACAGTTAAAAATTTAGAGGAAAAATGAATATCACATTGGTCCAAAACTTTTGTAATTCCAATAAGGGGTTTCCATGGTAGATGTTCAACCCACTGTTGTTGTAGTGTGGTCCACGTACAGGATCTATTTTATTTTCAGTCTCAAGTCCTTAGGTTGAGTTCACCAAATGGGGTGGACGGTTTTGATGCAACACATGCATCAATGGGCCCCACGGAATTGCTGACCTAATACAGCAGCAATAACTGCTAGTGGATTGACTAGCCACTCCACCAATTAGATGGACAATAGGGATATAACACTTATCTCATGGTGGGGTCCACATACGTGTGACCCACCAATTAAATGGACAGTGTTGAATGTAAAACATGCATCACGGTGGGATTGTCCAGATGAAATGAGTGGACGGTTTGGATGAGACACATACATCACGTCTGGGGTCTACGTCCTAGCTGTACGGTAGGGACCCCACACGTGTGGCTGGGTCCCACCATCCAGCATATGGACTGACGGTGAGGATATGGCCCATGCATATGGTGGGCCGCATAGATAGGCGATGTGGATCAAACCCACACATTGCTAACATAGCAGCCACACAACTGGCGTACTAGCTAATCAACGTTCAAGATAGGTGGGTCCCACATAGGGCCCACCACATATACCTATTATATATATATCCTATATATATTCACATATATCAAAGGCTGAGATCGCCCAGACCCACCGTCCAGATGAATCTAGATGGTGCATATTTTTTTGTATTAAAGGTGGGTTCCACGTGGAAGTGGCCCACTAGCTTAAAATAATATAATATATTATATTATATGGCTTTAAGTAAAATAATATACAACATATATAATATTTATATAAGTGTACATGTGTGTGTATAAGAGGAAGAGAGGCCAGCGCTGTCAACGCCTCTGGACGGACAGCCTGATGGCAGGCCTCACATGTGTGAACAGTATTGATGTGTGGGGCCAACATTCATCAGCTTGTGGCTTTAGGGATGGTGGGACCCACAGATCTTACTCACGTCAATATAGCAGATGATTAGATGATGTGAGGTACACCATCCAATCCTCTCCCACCGTCCATTGATTGGATGGTGAGGATACAACACATAAGATCAAGGTGGGGTCCATTCGGGTGGGCCACATAGCTTCATCATCAACCCAAGAAAATGAAAGACAGAGAGAGAGACGAGATGGAGGGGCCTCGCCACTTGGGCCCCTCATGATTACAACACACACACCAAAATGGGTCCCTTCACAAGTGGGCCTTTTAACTAAAATCAATGGTGGATCACCCACCTATTGCACTCCTCCTTGATTCCTTGGACTTGCAGGCTCCTTGCCTTTAACTTTGATGGAGATTGATGGGTATTGAAAGGTTGAGATAAGAGATGAGAAGGTAGAGCACAGTTGGTTTTTGGGAGAGAGCTTGGTTTTAGATATTTCTCATGGGATTTGAGAAATTGCTAGAGAATGAGAGAGAGAGAGAGAGAGAGAGAGAGAGAGAGAGAGAGAGAGAGAAATAATAGGTGAAGGGATGGATGGAGTGGTGGTTGTAAGGAAGGGGAACGAGAAAGCATGGGTTTGTTTGAAATTTTTGTAAAAGAGGGATGAGTAAGGGAGGGAGAGAGTTGAGTTGTGGAAAAAGAGTGATGGTTGCTTGTACTTGGAATATGGTGAGGTGGCATTGAGGTATGGTGGTGTACTTGACTTGATTTGATGTGACATGTTGTAGAGATTCTCTCAAAATTCGCAACGTGCGGTGTTTCTTCAAAATAAATGCGGACCCACATCTCCTGGCCCAGGTATTGGATCGATGCGCAAGTCACGGCTTTGGAACCGCGGCGACTGCGTGGTCGCTAGGGTAAAAATTTCGAGTTGAGTCGACTTCGGTATGCAGGTCTCAACTTAGGATCACGCACAAACGGTGGATACAGGTCGAGGGTTGCCAGAATTCAACCGGGAGGACCGCGGAAGCCTACGGAACGGTACGGTCTAGGATACGGGTCTTACAGAGTAGGAAACTTAGAACTGAAAGCAAGAACAACAATGCTTTGAGAATGTTGTTAATGGGCTGCTTCAGTTTAAATACAAGAGAGAAGTATTTCCACACAAAGAAGCAAGTGGTTGAGAAGTGAAGTTCGTCGAATGCTTAGCTCAACCTCTATCCAGGGCTCTCAAGCTCGGTCTATTCATAACCCTCAGGGCGTGCTTTATAATTACCTTTTTGTATAGCAATTGATTAATAATAGAAAAAAGGGGGTGCCCCATAACTAGAGCTTTGGCAACTAGAGTGTAGAGTGACAAAAGTCGAACCTATCTAATCTGAACTGCAAGACATCAAAACTACCCATAGCTCCCCTCTCGACCCTATCTCCACCATCAAATCCCTCATCAATAACCTCTACAATAATGGTGGAAATTTTAGCAAATCCTCCATTAATGAAGGCACTTAATTCAGCCCCAACCATAATTTGTAAGTCGTCATTAACTCTACCATTAACATCAGCAAGCAAGGCATCATCTAAACCATCAATGGAGAGTTATCACTTCCATCCAAGGCCATTAACCCATCTAATGATGATGCTCCACATACTCCAACAACAAGAGCATCCAAAAACCCATCTTAGGTGGCCCATGAGAGGGATAGCTAAGATAAAGAAAGGACAACGAGAAAGGAGACAAGGGGAGAATCCATATAGGAATCAAAGCTTCAAAGAACAGGGAATGATGGGACCAACAACAGAGCAATGTTGGCATCATTTAAAGTAGAACGGGGCAAGAAAACCCATCAGAAAGGAGTTCTGACTCCGCTCACACAGGATTGGTTATGGGGCCCATAGTAGGTGGAAATGATAGGTGATGTCAACCGGAGGCACCTTAGTTGTCGCTGGTACTTCAAATGGATCTTTATTTTGGCAAAACGTGATCAACATCATCCAGATCCTCCTCGAAGTGCCAAATTATGAAGATATGGACCTGCACAAGCATGTCAGACCCGAAAGTGCTCAATCAATTATCAAAAGGCACACTCACTGATCCATACCCATATTGTCAAAGACTTGTAGAAACATGATCCATGCCATCAATCAACATTCTTAAGCCTTAAAATATTAAGAACAAGTATCAAGAGAACATCAGGAGCCAAACATAGTGAGCTACATTTGTATTTCTAATAAAATTAGCATCAATCGCGATCGTCAACTCACGATCTATTGGATCGGATCATTTTTAAAAATCGCCAAAATACTTTTAATAAAAATTGGCATCAATCACGACCGTTGATTTGCTATCCGATGGACCAGATCATTTTTAAAATTAAAAAAACATTCCAATAAAAACGAGCATCAATCATAACCGTTGATTCGCAATCTAATGGACCGAATCATCTTTCAAATTTTTTTACAAAATATCCTAATAAAAACTGTCATTGATCGCAACCATTGATTCATGATTTGATGGACCAGATCATTTTCAAAAATATTTAAAAAAAGATTGTCATTGATCTTGACCGTCGATTCGTGATTTGATGGACCGGATCATCTTTCAAATTTTCAAAAAAGCATTCCAATAAAAAGCAGCATCGATCACAACCGTCGATTCATGATCCAACCAAATTGTTTTCAAAATCTTCACAATAATATTTCCAATAAAAATGGGCATTGATCATGACCATAGATTCGTAATCGATGGATTGAATCATTCTAAAAAATCTCTAAATAATCCCAACAAAAATCAGCATTGGATTGCGAATCAAGAGCATCGATCACGATCATCGATTTGCGATCCGATGCACCAAATCATTTTTAAAATCACAGAATATTCCAATAAAAATCAGCATCCATCATGATCATCGACTCGCAATCTGATGGACCTAATCATCTCTTAAAAATCTTTAAAAAAAAAAATTCCCAATAAAAAAGGGATTGATTACGATCGTCGATTCACAATCCGATAGACCAGATCATCTTTCAAAAATATCAAAAACTATTTGTATTAAAAACCAACATTGATCATAACCGTTGATTCACAATCCTATGGATTAGATCATCTTTAAAAAAATCTCAAAAAATATTTTCAATAAAAATCGGCATCGATCGTGACCGTCAATTCGCGATCCAATGGTCGGAATCATTCTAATAAATTAGTCATTTATTATGACCATGGATTCGCGACCCGATGGACTGGATCATTCTAAAAAATCTCAATACTATTCCCAATAAAAATCAACATCAATCTCGACCGTCGATTCACTATCCAATGGATTATATCATTTTCAAAAATTATAAAATATTTCAATAAAAACTGGCATCAATTGCGATCATTGATTCGGGATCTAATGGACTAGATCATCTTTTAAAAATATAATAAAATATTCCCAATAAAAACTAGCATCGATCACGATAGTTAATTTGTGATTCGATGGACCTGATTATTTTTCAAAAATCTTAAAAAATATTCTGAATAAAAATCGACATCGATTGCGACCATTAATTCATGATCCGATGGACCAGATCATCTTTCAAAAATCTTTAAAAATATTCCTAATAAAAATCGGCATTGATCGCGACCATCGATTCATAATCCGATGGGCCTTGAGAAGCGAAGTTTGTCGAATGCTTGGCTCTTATGAGGCTTTCTATGGCTGCCCTTGCTGAGCTCCTCAGTGCTAGGCAGAAGTTGGAGAAAGGAGTCTACTCGAGCTAAGCTTGTCCAAACTACTACTCAGGTGATCGATGTGGTTTAAAAACAACTACGCATCGCTCAAAGTAGGTAGAAGAGTTACGCAAATAATCGACGTCTCGACTTGGAATTTTCAGTAGGCGATCAGGTGTTCTTGAAGATTTCTCCTATGAAGGGTTTGGTGAGGTTTGGACAGAAGGGGAAGTTGGCACCACGATTCATTGAGCTGTTTGAGATCCTGGATCATGTGGGAGCCATGGCGTACCGCTTGGCACTACCTACTACGCTAGCTAACATCCACAACGTCTTCCACATATCCATGTTAAAGAAGTAAATGCCAAATGAGTCACATATCATCAGCTGGGAGTAGGTCGAGCTCACTGAGGATGCTTCCAACATCGAGGAACCTATCCACATTCTGGATTGCAAGGAGCAGGTCCTGCAGACGAAAACGATATCACTGGTCAAGTTCTCTGGTCGTACCATGTCGAAGAGGAGGCAGCGTAGGAAAGGGAAGCAGAAGTTAAGGAGAAGTACCCTCACTCGTTCAACAACACACCACAGGTAATTTCAAGGGAGAAAAAAAATTTTAAGGGGGCAGACTGTAACACCCCACACCTTTGGTACGCGGGTGTTACCATTTAAACTCGTACTAGTAAAATTTCAAAAATCAATTAACAAATGATTCTAACTTAAACCCGTACAGGAAGGAACCTTCACCCACCATTGAAGCCATCCATCAATGCCTAGACAAGTCACCAAAGTGTAAGTGTTATGGTTTTATGCTCCTTTGGTTGTCAAATTTTGTGGTGCCAAAACCTCAATCTATGTCTTGTGTAGCTCATTGTTATAAATATTCAAGACATTTCTTCACCGCTCTAAGCACTTTTCTTTAAGTCAAGAATGAAGAGTTACTTCAGTTACTTCAAGAAATGCGAGTACAAGCTACTACAGAAGACTACAAGTACAAGCTACAACAGTAGAAGTGATCTTGTTCAAGACTCAAGTCAGTGTACATCACAAGATGAAGCTATAATAGATCTCATGTTCAGTGCTTCATCATGTTCAAAGATCTCAAGCTTCATAATCTTCATAAATCATCTATCATCTGAAGATATGAAGTCTTAAAGTTCATACCTCACTTTCAAGGTAAGATTGTCCTTAGGATAGGTCATTTTAAATAAATAATTCATTTGAATCATTTTACATGGAATTGGACTGTTCTAAGACTAGTCCTAAACCTTGTTCGACTAGTCCTAGCACTGCCTCGACCAGTCCAAGAGATTCCAAGACCAGTCCTAAGTTTGTTGCAATTTTTTAAAATTTTCTATTCGTCCACGACCAGTTTTGGACTTTGTTCGACCGGTCGTGTGAACAATGTCGACTCATCCTACGAACAGTCCTGGTTCTATGACTCAAACTCCAGCAACCAATCTTTGGGTCCTACGACCAGTTGTGGGAATGTTACGACCAGTTGTAGAGGGCCTATGACCAGTCGTGGAATGATTTCGACGAATTTCATTCTTTAAGATAAAAATTTAAGAAATATCAAGGGACCACTCTGAGATAAGTTTGTGCTCATTTTAAGCTACTTTGTGCATAATTTTTATTCTCTTTTGTTAGCTTTATTTAATTTAATTTTGTTTCTACATTCCAATCTTAATTGAAAAGAGGAATTGTTATATTCCTTCTTCTTGAAATCAAAATCAAATATAGCTAGCCCAACTGGCCATTCTTTTTTATTTCTTTTGAGATTAAGCCAGAAAAATCTCATTGTATAGGTTATCTAAGGAGAGCTAGAAAACTCAAAAGTGGATTTTTGAATTGTGTAAGCCTTTTTTCTAAAAGACACAATTGTGAAGGTTTTAGGTGAACCTGTGAAAACCAATTTTGATAGTGAATGCTAATATCCCCTGTGTGAGGATATTAGGAGTGGAGAAGCAATCTGTGTGGCCGTTTTTTAACAGTTGGAGTACATACAAGTGAACCACTATAACTCTTTGTGTTTTGTGGATGCGTGATTATATTTCCTATCTTTCATCATTCAAAATTGTGGGATGAACGTGTGGATGTGAATGTTGTAATATTTACATTTCAAGCACAGTGGGGAATGTTGTCATAATTTAGATTTAAATTCTTACAATTTTTTTCAGTTCCTTGCTATTAATTTATTCCTCTTCGGTTTGAGTTTTTGATACAAAGACGTTTCTAAAAATAAGGTTGTCCTATCATAAACTCTGGTTTTTTGTGTAAGGTTGTCCTTAGAACAACATTTGTATCAACATCTCAAGACTTGCATATTGAGGTTGCATTTTATTTCAGCCTCCCCCCTCCTCCCCCCTTAGGACATATAGCTTGTCCATTTCAAGTGGTATCAAAGCCTAATAGCTCATTTTAATTCTTTTTATTTGGATTTATTTCTTGAGCTAATCAATCTAAGCTATATTTAAGATGTCAAATTTTGATAGCCTTTCAATCACTAGGCCTTCACCTTTCGATGGCACCAATTATACCTATTGGAAAGCCAAGATGAGGATCTTCCTTAAATCCATGGATGAAAGTGTGCGGCTAGCCACAATGAATGAATGGACCCCTCCTACCACTGAAGTAACTAGGATCGATGGTTCAAAATTAATTAGAGTAACACCTTATTTCTCATGGACCACACTTCAGAAAAGTGAGAGTAGTGCAAATGCTAAAGCATTAAATGCAATCACTTGCGCACTATCACCGAATGAATTCAAAAGAATTATATCCTATGATTCTGCAAAGCAAGCTTGGGATATTTTAGAAATGACACACGAGGGTACATCAATTGTCAAGAAATCTAAAGTCCAAATCTTCACAACCAAATTTGAGAAAATACATATGGAAGAAAATGAAATGTTTATGGACTTCTACACTAGATTAATGACATTGTGAATTCTATGTGGGGTCTTGGAGCTAAAATCCTAGAAAGTAAAGTGTGTACAAAAATATTACGCTCACTTCCTGAACGATTTAATTCTAAAGTAACTACGATCCAGGAACTTTGTGATACGGATGCTATGAGGGTAGAAGAATTAGTTGGGTCTTCACAAATGTACGAGTTAAATTTTAAAGCTCCTAAAGGAAAATATATTGCCCTTAAGTCTTCTAAAGATGTTTCTCAAGAAAACAATTCTGATTTAGAAAATTCTAAAGACAATATGTCCCTTTTAGCGAAAAAGTTTTACAAAATTTTTGAAAGCAAAAAGAGGGTTGATTTTTAAAAAGCTAATGATAAGAAAAGATCTAAATCTAAATCTTAGACTTGGAAATCTTTAAAAAATAGCCAATGTTACAACTACCAAGAATATGGGTATTTAACAAACAAGTGTCCTAAAAAGGACAAACCCAAAAAGAAAAGTATGTTGGCTACTTGGGATGATTCCTTTAATTCTGAAGCCTCTTCTAATTTAAAAGATTCTAAAACCAAGTCGGGTAATGAAGTGAAAGCCCTTATGACTGTAGCCAAATTCACATTTTCAGATAATGATTCAACAAGTGAAGAAAATCTGAACAGTGAATGTGAAAATGAAGATGATCCAAAGTTAGAAAAACTTTTATCTGGATCCAGAAAATGTGGCGATCGATCCGGTTTGGGCTACGAGAAAAATGTTTCTATTAAACATATGAATGCGCCTCCTAAGTTTGTAAAAGGAGAGACCTTAAACTCAAAAGGAAAAAGTACAAATCAAGTTTTTTCTAAAACTACTAAAACTTTTCAAAAACTGAAAAATAATTATATTAATCATAAACATCAGAACTGAACCCTTTAGCTGAGAAAATAGTTGATCTTCTTAAGGAGCTCTTAAAATCTAACTTAGTGGGTCACTCTAACAATAACTACAATCAAAAGAAGACCCACTATACTCCTAAACCAAAAATTGTTATGAAATGGGTTCCTAAGGTTTCCTGCTTAGTTACCCACACTACTTTCAAAGCTACAAGCCATTCAAAGTGGTACCTAGATAGTGGATGTTCAAGGCATATGCCTAGTGATAAAGGATTATTCACCGATCTCAAAAATATGACTGATGGTTCAGTCACATTCGGCGATGGCAGCAATTGTAAGATTATTGGCCAAGGTACGGTTCAACTCTATAACCTCCCTTTGTTTAAAATTGTTTTATATGTTGAAAGTTTAAAATACAACCTGTTAAACATATCTCAAATATGCGATAACAATCATAGCATAAAATTTTCTAAGCAAGGTCGTGAAATTTTAAATAATAAGGGTTCATTAATTTTAACTGGTCACAGAACTTCTGAAAACTGCTATATAGTTAGTGAATCCATCTCATCTAATCAAACGTGTTACATGGCCCATACCAATGAGACAGATTTATGGCATAAACGCTTTGGACATGTACATTACCGTGATTTATATGGACTAAGAAAAAGAAAACTAATAAGAGGTCTACTTAAATTACAAAAGATAGATGAAATATGTGGCGAATGCCAGAAAGACAAGCAATCAAGGAGCACTCACAAGAAAGTAAACTTCAATGCCACATCAAGACCACTCGAGCTTCTCCATATGGATCTTATAGGACCTACAAGGAAAGAAAGTCGAGGTGGCAAGAAATATATTTTGGTAATAGTGGACAATTTAACCAGATTCACTTGGGTATCTTTCTTAAGGGATAAGTCAGAAATACTTTATGAAGTAAAAAAGCGTTCTCAAACGGATTCAAACGAAAAAATGTTCCTAAGTCAGTAAGATTCGTAGTGATCATGGATCTGATTTTGAGAATAGCAATTTTGAAAAATTCTATAGCGATCAAGGGATGTTACATGAATTCTCTGCGCCCAAAACTCCTTAATAAAATAGAATTATTGAAAGAAAAAATAGAGTGCTTTAAGAAATGGCTAATGTAATGTTGAATAGTATGAAGCTATTTAAAAATCTTTGGGCTAAAGTTGTTAATACTGCATGTTATATAATTAACCGAGTTTATACAAGTAAGTCAAATAATAAAAGTGTTTATGAAATGTGGTTTGATAAGAAGTCTTCTGTCAAATACTTTCGAGTTTTTAGCAGCAAGTGCTATATTTTACGTGACCAGAAAAATATGGGCAAGTTTAATACTAAAACTGATGAAGGGATCTTTTTAGGATACTCTTTAAACAGTCGCGCATATCGTGTACTGAAAAAAATGACCGGTGTTATTCAAGAATCTATAAATGTGGTCATAGACGATCACTTGAATACACCTGCCCCAAGTTCAGACTATGATGAATTTCTTTTAATTGACAAACCAGATACTTCATCAAATCAAACTGATTCTGAATTGAGGACTGTTAAAGATCATCCAACCACTCAGATTCTTAAAAACCCTCTCACTGGAGTACGCACTCGTAGACAACTAGAAGATATTTGTAACTACGTATGCTTTACATCTCAGATAGAACCGACTAACGTAAAAGAAGCTCTTACTGACGAAACTGGATTGTTGCGATGCAAGAAGAAATTAACCAATTTGTGAGAAATGATGTTTGGTATCTTGTTCCTAGACCTAAGGATAAACATATTATCGGAACTAAGTGGATTTTTAAAATAAGTCTGATAAACTTGGTAATATAATTTGAAACAAGGTTAGACTGGTTATACAAGGGTACACTCAAATTGAAGGAATTGATTATGATGAAACCTTTGCCCCAATAGCTCATCTTGAGTCAATCAAATTGTTTATATCAATTGCTTGTGTTAGAAAATTTAAAATTTATTAAATGGATGTAAAGAGTCCCTTCTTAAATGGTGATCTACATGAGGAAGTGTATGTTGAACAACCAACTGATTTTGAAGACCCTAAGAACACTGATCATGCGTATCGTCTTAAAAAGGCTCTCTACGGCTTAAAGCAAGCTCCCAGGGCATGGTACGAGAAATTGACTAAGTTTTTACTAAGTCATGATTTTCAAATGGGAAGTGTCGATAAAACCTTATTTGTTAAGAAACATAATGATGATATTTTAATAGTTCAGATCTATGTTAATGATATTATTTATGGATCCACCTGTACTAACATGGCTGTTGAGTTTACAGAATTAATGAAATCTAAGTTCAAAATTAACATGGTTGGGGAACTGAACTATTTCCTTAGGTTGCAAGTAAAACAGCAACCTAATGTTATTTTCATTTCTCAGACTAAATGTGCTCTGAACTTGATCAAAAAGGTCAGATTTGAGAACGGTAAAAATTTTGATGCTCCTATGAGTACAACCTTAAGACTTTCTAAGGACTCTAGAGGTAAAAATGTTGATCCTAAGTTATCATAGTATGATTGGGAGTTTGCTTTATTTAACTGCTAGTAAACCTAATATTGCTTTACGTGTTGGTATTTGTGCTAGATATCAGTCTAATCCTAAAGAGTCGCATAACTACTGTTAAGCGGATTATGCAATATGTCGCAAGTTTAGTTAATTTGGGTCTCTAGTATCCATATGATATTAGTGTTCAGTTGGCAGGGTACACTGATGCTAATTGGGCTGGAAATATCGATGATAGGAAATCAACCAGTGGTAGTTGTTTTTATATCAGAAATTATTTAGTTTCTTAGTTTAGTAAGAAATAAAGTTCTATATCACTCTTTATAGCTGAGGCTGAATACATCGCAGCTGGAAATACATGTACCCAGCTTGTTTGGATGAAAAGTATGTTAAGTGATTATAGAATTATACATGATACAATGGTTTTACATTGCGATAAGTCCAGTGCCATAAATATTTCAAAAAATCTAATCCAGCATTCACGTACAAAGCACATTGATATTAAGTATCATTATATTCATGAATTAGTGGAAGAAAAAATAATACCTTTGGAATACGTTCCGACAGAGACTCGACTTGCTGACATTTTCACTAAATCGCTCGACAAAAGCAGGTTTAATAAATTAAAATTTAATCTTAAAATGTGCATTCAAAACTAATTAATCATGCATATGTGTATCATAGTGTAAATATTTTTGAGAATTTATGTGTTTAAATTTCAAATTTTTTTGATAATATTGCATATTTTAGTCGATACTCGACCAGTCGTGAGTGTACTCGACTGGTCCTGGTACGACCGGTCGAGGATAGCCCAAGATCGGTCGTGGAGCGTGTTGGGTCTTTTAAATTAGGGAGAAATCTCATCTTCCTCATTTATAACTCCCTCTTCAATGAGCCAACACCCGACCAGTTGAACCCACCGACCTAGATCATCAAGGTTAGTGCATCATTTGTGTTTTGCTTGTAGAATCTAGTCTATGTTACTTCATTTTCACTCTTGGGGTAATTTGTGTTGTGATTCATTGCAGTTTTGGAGTTTTCTATTGAAAAATCTGATCTAGCAAAACCCGATTCCACATCTTTTGCATCTTCATGTTTCTTTGATATTCTTGTTGCCAATGGATGCTACAGGGAAAGAGAAAACAGTCCATGTTTGCATGCATCTCTCATTTTATAGATCAGCTCCAATAACTCAGCGCTATCTTCGTTCACCCAAAAATGATCCCTCATATGTACGGGATTTGCGTTTGCACAAGGTTATTGTTAAAAGAGGTGTTGATCTTAACCATTTTTCTCCATTTGGTATCTTTCCACTCCTCCAAGTTGTAGGATAGGATAACATCTTACATTAGGGTGGGCCTGCATACCAATCTATTGCACAGTCCATGTTTGCATGCATCTCTCATTTTTCTGCTGAAAATTTAACATTTAAAATAGATGCTAAAGAAGGCCCTTTTGATGTAGACCGTCATCTAATATCTGGCCTTATGAAAATACCTGTTAATGATAATGACATCCCAATTCATATTCTAACTAAAAAACCCTCTGAATCTGAAAAATGAATGCTCACCAGAGCATTATGTAAATCAATGTGCAATGGACTAATAAAGGCAATGTACTCCCCTCAAAGTACTTGTTACCCAGATACAGAGTCCTCTAAAGAATCTTTACTTCAAATTTGTATCCGCGTTCGGGTAATAAAATAGAATTGACGTCCTTTATGGTTTATGTTTTGCATTCTGTCGTCTCTGGTACTAAAGTTTATCTTCCATCTTAATATGTCATTTCATGATTCAGTTTCGTCTCCATACAGATCATAGTGATATGTTGTTTACCTATCTTATAACTGTTTTGGCTTCTCATATGTTGGTCGCTATGCCTGTTGGAGAGGCTCCTATCCATAATCTTATTTTTAACAACTCAAATATAAACAAAATGAAGTTGAAATTGGCTCCTGGCCAAGTGGATGGTGGTGATGGAGCTGGAGTTGGGAATGAAGAAGAGGCTAATGATCTTCCTCCTAATGACATAAACATGGATGAAATTAAGCCTGATTTTGCTAATGATCCTAATTATGAACCATCTGAGTTTGATGTGCGTCTGATGCACTTGAGGAGAAGGAAGAAAACATGAATGTTGCCCATGACTTACAGTTCAAATATAAGTGCAAGTATCATAGGTGCTTAAACAAGGGCATGCATAAACTTGATCCTTCCATACCTGCTCCTTCTTTAGGATCTGATTGAATGATTAACTATTTGGTCTGTAATAACCTTAAGTTTACTTTTGTTGGGTTGTAAACTTTATTTGGTTTGCTGACTGTGGTTTACTGACTTTGGTTTGAACTAGTTCATGCTATGTGGACTTTATTTACTTAAGGAGAAATTTTTTTAAAGGGGGTAGACTGTAACACCCCACACCTCTAGTATGCGGGTGTTACCATTTAAACTCGTACTAGTAAAATTTTAAAAATTGATTAACGAATGATTCTAACTTAAACCTACACATGAAGGAACCTTCACCCACCATTGAAGACGTCCATCAATGCCTAGATAAGTCACCAAAGTGTAAGTGTTATGGTTTTGTGCTCCTTTGGTTGTCAAATGTTGTGGTGCCAAAACCTCAATCTATGTCTTGTGTAGCTCATTCTTATAAATATTCAAGACATTGCTTCACCACTCTAAGCACTTTGTTTCAAGTCAAGAACGAAGAACTGCTTCTATTACTTCAAGAAATGCGAGTACAAACTACTGCAGAAGACTGCAAGTACAAGCTACAACAGCATAAGTGATCTTGTTCAAGACACAAGTCAATGTATATCATAAGATGAAGCTATAGTATATCTCATGTTCAGTGCTTCATCATGTTTAAAGATCTCAAGCTTCACAATCTTCATAAGTCATCTATCATCTGAAGATATGAAGTCTCGAAGTTCATATCTCACTTTCAAGGTAAGATTGACCTTAGATTGTCCTTAGGATAGGTCATTTTGGATACATAATTCATTTGAATCATTTTACATGGAATTGAACTTTTCTAAGACTAGTCCTGAACCTTGCTCGACTAGTCCTAACACTACCTTGACCAGTCCAAGAGATTCCAAGACCAGTCCTAAGTTTGTTATAATTTTTCAGAATTTTATATTCGTCCACGACCAGTCCTGGACTCTGTTCAACCGGTCGTGTGAACAGTATCGACTTGTCCTACGACCAGTTCTGATTATATGACTCAAACTAGAGCAACCAATCTTTCGGTCTTACGACCAGTCGTGGGAATGCTCGACTAGTCGTAAAAGGCCTATTACCAGTCGTAGACACCCTACGACCAGTCGTGGAACGGTTTTATCCGATCACGCTCAAAAATTTAAAAATTCATTTCTCTTACGACCAGTCGTAGTGTCCACAGGACCAGTCTAAGGTGCAATTTCTGCAACTATAAATAGATGACGAATTTCAGAGTTTAAGATGAAAATTCAAGAAATGTCAAGGGATCACTCTGAAATAAGTTTGTGTTCATTTTAAGCTACTTTGTGCATAATTTTTATTCTCTTTTGTTAAGTTAATTTAATTTAATTTTATTTCTACATTCCAATCTTAATTGAAAAGAGGAATTGTGATATTCCTTCTTCTTGGAATCAAAATCAAATATAGGTAGCCCAACTGGTTTAATTTAAAATCAATTAGAACCTAAAACCATTTTAAAGTAAGTATTGGACTTTAAACTTTTACATTCGATCATCTACTCTGATTGGTTCTTTCGGGTTGCACAAAAGGAGAAATCCATGTATTTTACATTTATTGTAAATTTCATTCTTTTTGGTTTCTTTTGAGATTAAGTCAAAAAAATCTCATTGTGTTGGTTATCTGAGGAGAGTCAGAAAACTCAAAAGTGAGTTTTTGAATTGTGTAAGCTCGTTTTCTAAAAGACACAATTGTGAGGGTTTTGGGTGAACCTGTGAAAACCTATTTTGATAGTGAACGCTAATATCCCCTGTGTGAGGATATTGGGAGTGGAGTAGCAATCTATGTGGCTATTTTTTAACAGTTGGTGTACACACAGGCGAACCACTATTACTCCTTATGTTTTGTGGATGTGTGATTTATATTTCCTATCTTTCATCATTCAGAATTATGGGATGTATGTGTGGATGTAAATGTTATAATATTTACATTTCAAGCACAGTGGGGAATGTTGTAATAATTTAGATTTAAATTCCTACAATTTATTTCAGTTCCTTGCTGTTTATTTATTCCTCTTCAGTTTGAGTTTTTGATACAAAGACCTTTCTAGAAATAAGGTTGTCTTACCATAAACTCTAGTTTTTGGTGTAAGGTTGTCCTTAGAACAACATTTGTATCAACCTCTCAAGACTCGCATATTGAGGTTGCATTTTATTTCAGCATTGTGAATTAAATATCTTTATTTGGCTATCTCTTTCTTTTATTCCGCTGTTTTTATCTTAAATTTGGCATTGTCCTATTCACACACCACCCCTCCCCCCAGGACATATAGATTGGCTTTTACAAAGCCCCTAGGAGCTAAGAGGGACCCTACGCCAGCTATAAGGGTAAGCCTGACTAACCATCTCAAGTTTAGGATAACCTTCACCAATGGATAAATCATCTAGTCGTAGAATAACAAGGACAAATATAATTATGATCATCCCTTGGGAACTAATAAGTTGGCCCTCCTGAGCTTCACATCCACCTCATCTCTCCCTCTTAAGTTCCCATTTAACCGTGGAATAGGATTTTTAAATCAATCCAGCATGAGATCAATAGGAACCTACTAAATAGAGTCTGGGACACACAATGCGGCCCACCTAAGCTTCACATCCACCTCAGCTTCAGTCAGGGGCCCTGACTCGACCCTCCAGGTGGAATGGACAGAGTGGATTCCTCACAAACATCATGATGGATCCCACATAGGGTGCGCGTACACCCGTGCACGGGACCACTCAAGCTAATTAAACCAGCTTGACCGGACCAAATATGAAAGAAGGGAGGATTTCTCCTGCCAAGGAACGTTTCAAACGGACGGACGTCCTGATATCATAGTGGCCCACTTCAGGCCACTATTCGGACGATCCAGACCGTCCATTAAATGGGTGGACCCCGGATGACCAAACCCTAGTGGTCAGATCTGACCCATGCTGTAACGCCCTGAAATTCGGGGGTCGAGCACAACTCAGCTCCCGAGTTTCAAAACATCACTTATGTAACATATTTGATGATGATTGTATGTTGTCTGTATTAATGCATAAAATATGAAATAGATCAAGCCAGATTAGCAGACATAATTCAGGGATATTGAGGAAATGCAAGTGGAAGTCTTAAATACATATATAATTCAAAATAAATCCCCAAATGATGTGTGCTCTGCCCAGGGCAATTTACATACATCTGTGTCTCAAAATACATACACGAACTATTCAAAATGATCCAATACATTTTCCAAAAATAATCCCCGCTGGTCAGGACGAGGCTCAAATGAACCCACCTGAGAACTACATATATGAGAACGCCTCCTCGTCCTCGTCAAAGTCTGGCTCTGCCTCACAAGCATCGCTATCTCCTGCAGCTAAGTCAGAGTCCGGTTGGTGTTTAAACACCGTCCCAAAACGTGGGAGTGAGTGATCAACTTAGTGGTACTATATAGGAAAAGTTAACATGTTATCAAACTAATCAAGCAGTAATGATGAGGCAGTCAATCAAACAGGTCCTAGATCTCTTCTTAACGCAAGGATGACATGAAGAATGATGCGTTCCCTCACCACAATTCCCTCTGTGACATCATCTAACGATCGCGGCATGACTCACTTCCTCAGTGCTCTATCACCAACTCCGTTAGCATATGCAATGCGGTGTTATGAATATGCTTACCAAGTTCTTATTAGTCCTTTTCATACAATAGGATTGAGAAGTTAAGACACCTCCCTTGTATCATTTTCCAACATTAATCCATTCTAGGGTCGTCAGTCCTAGGGAATCTCATACGATATTATGGTTCTAGGTCGCTGCAAGGGCTGTTACGCGCAATCGTTACACCACTTCCCCATCACCTTATCAATACAGGCCTATTTATATCCTTAAGACTACAACAGGACTCGTCGTCCCTATACAGTGTCAGGATAAACTCAAGATCACTATAGAGGGCTCGTCACCAATCAGTGTAGGCCGACAGCAAGAATATAGTGTCCCATACCACCATAATCTGCTCAGTGTAGGGTGCTCACTGGTCACTACGGAGAGGTTTGTGGCCCCAGCGTAGGCCGACAGCTTGACCACGGTTTCCCATACCACTATGCCCAGCTCATGAGTCTTAGGGAATCTTGGTACCATGGTTAACGAGAGCTTCACTGGTAAGCTCAGTGCCTTAGATTCAAACAGTAGTGACCAAATATGGTGAACAAGCATCGGCTAATCGGGTTAGTTGATAAGCTCAACTAGGCCAAGCGCACGTTGAGTTGAACGACATGAAATGCATAAGTACTCCGTGTGGCCTGACCACTATCGAACAGCCCAAGCACGACTCAGATTCGCTAAACTCATCCTGTGTGGCGAAGACAACCTCAACCACTATTTGGAGTATGATTATCGATTACCTGGACTGTAGTACAGCCTCATTCACATACAAATCTAATAACTAGCATATGATTCATATCCTTCATTCATATAAATAGTCATGAAATGTAACTTGAATATAAACACAGTACATGTAGAAAACCATACACTCATGTAACATGATTCAACTAAGTACATAATCCATGGAGGAATTCATACACTCATTTAGCATGGACAACCTAAGTTACATGATTCATGGAGAAAATCATACACACAAACATTATGGTTGAAATCCATATCTCAACCATCTTAACAAGCACATTCTACTAACTACTATCTCATTTAGGCATTTAAACAAACACTTAGCTTACACTATTCAACATACATCACGTATGTCGACACCGTCGCATATTAGGGCAAGTCCTCTCACCAAGGAGTTACCGCATACATATCAAGCATATAATAATGACAATTTATCATGGAAAGAAAATCAACAGATTCCATACGCATACATGTATTCTAACATATACATGAAATATGGTATTTACAATATAAAGTTTACGTATAAGGAAATCAAAATGCATAGCGCATTTAGCATGTGTAATTGTATTCACAACATGAATAAATCATTATCTAACATTGAAAGTCTTGAAAACCATAACCTAAGCTTATATAGTCCGCACCTTAAACCAGAAAAGACGTATTCAAGATGATTCAGACGATGTGTCTTCGTTAACGGTGGATACGCTGCCTATGGCATGAAACAAATCAGCTATAATGTCACTTAAACTCTTCTAGGTCTTAAATTAGGTTAGGGTTAGCTTAACTTACCCAAAAATGGAATCGAATTCGCCGGAAAAATGATCCAGAAAAGCTGGTGCAATGTATAGATGGGTTAGGAAGAATCCTATGGAGTTTCAAATGATTCTCCCATACTTTCTCTCTCTTTTCTTTCTCTTAAAACTCTAGGTTTTGGAAAATTCGTATGGGTTAGCAAGCTAAGGGTTTAAGGCCTTTTTATAAGCCTAAACATGACGAAAATGGACTTTAAGGTATACTTAGGTTATAACCAAGTCGGGATCTTTCTGATCCAATAGAGCACTTCTAGCGGTCCTCTTATCAAATACGGTTGGAATTAAGCTCACTAGCATCAGATCTTTAGTAAGTTAAGTTTTCAGTCCGATCGAATTTCCAGATCGTCCGTGGCGGACCAGTTTCCATTCAACGGTCACCGAACTTCGATCAAGGCCACAGGTACTTAGACATGTAAGGGCCAACTTTCCTGATCCGAGGATGAAATTTGATCAAAGTCTAACGGTCAGAACGCTTAAAAATGTCGCACAAGTGACACGTGCCAGATTACTTAAAAATGTATTTAATTTTTTAAATATTTTCCTTTTTCTCACTCTCTTCACTCCGGGCTCAATAGAATGGTCTCAGGATATTGTTTGGGCTTAATTTTCTAGGTCATTGTCAAGTCCAACTAGGTGGTCGACATGGTCTAAGTTCATAGCTATCAGACTCTCGATGCGCAGTCTAGAATCTATACAAAGTTACAAAGCATTCCTGGGAACAATTGGGTTTAGAGTTGGATCCTAGATTTCAGGGTATTATAGCGTTAACGATTCCACAATTTTTAAGTCTCGCAGAACGTATTTAAAGTGAACAGTACTAATTTCACAGCTAGACTAACTTAGCGCTAGTTAACTTATGCTTAATTTATAAGAGAATTAATCCTAAGTGATTTCTGATCGAGGTGGTACTCGGGTCTTGGTACAAAATTTTTCGAGTCGTTACACATGCAAACACGCATGTCCTTGGGTAAAAGCCAAACAACTGCATGCAATGACGTTTCTCCACAGGGAGAGAGAGTTATATGACCTCCACGTTGGCAACCCGCGTCCACCTCATTCCTCCTATCTCGGCCGTCCATTGAGGGCGCATCTTAGCACTCCTCTCGCTGCCAAAAAGGGGAAAGAAACCACAAGCACTAAGAGATATCAGGGGAGACATTCCCACCTTGGGAAAGTGTCTCTGGCATGATCCAAGCCTCTCCCTGGGCCACATGGACTAATCTTGGCCACCCCCTTTAGGGCAGCAACAATTTGGAACCAATGATCTTCTCATCTCACGAGAAGATAACGAGAAGTGGAGGATCTCGTGGTATATTGTGAAATGCCAATGAAAGGCCTGAAAAGTGGGCCCCGCAGTGATCAGCAGTCCCATGTAATCCATTCAAACAGACCAGATCACACTGAAACATTGTAGAGAAAATCAGCCATTGTTGGCCATGTCATCTTCCCCATTAGCTCGCCAGACCCACCGTGATGAAGTGGGCCCCATTATAAGTAAAAACTTTCTTTTCTAGTGGGCCTAGACAGTAGGAACGCATCCTCAGGGTCGGATGGGTCTCATGCATGTGATAAACTACGGATCACCCATGAGAAGGGTCACCCACTCACAACCATCGGTTCGAGCACGCCTCTCACCTATAAAAACGGCTCTCTGCCCTTGGGATTCACACCCAGAGCTGAGAGAGAGAGAAAGAGAAAGTAGGGAGAAAGAGAGAGAGAGAGAGAGAGAGAGAGAGGGGAGAGAGTGACTGTCTGGACTTGGGCTGCACTGCACCACTCTACCCAGTCGACAGGGCTGGGTCGGCTCGATCCGTCCGTGCTGCTCCAATCAGGCTTTCAAGCCAGCAAGGTGACACTGGTTTCCTACATAGGGACGAAGGAGAAGGAAGCGCAGAGTGGTGTTGCTGCACCAACCACTCGAACTACCCCAACCCGAGGCGAGTTGTGGTAAACCAGCAAGGTTCGGGCTCAAGCTCAACATTCAGAGTTCGTAGGGCAGACCACCGTGCTGCCAAGACTGGGTTCGTGTGCCAACCACACTCGATTGTAAGTAACCCCTCCACAAAGTCTGAGTTGACACACAGGGACTAATTCAATGCCGCCTTATTTCAGGGACCCACTCAACTGACCAACTAGCCATGTGAACGTCCCGGATCGAAAATTGACTTAAAGACCACCTTTCAGGTATCCCCTTGGACTGAGTTTGGGCCAACTGAGTCAACTCAGTGGTTGACTCTCCATTTCAAGTATAAGAGGGGCCTTAGAGTCACATTCAGTGGGCCTCAAAAGCTTTGGATCAGCCTAGTCCCTGGGCCACCTTTAGAACCATAAATCTGGGCCAAGTTTGAGTTGGACCCAGCCACAGATCTGGGCCGAGCTTGAACCACGAGTTCTGCACCGAAACAACCAAAGAAATGGGCCAAAATCAGCCACAAGTCCTTAGGCCGCTAGTGGACAGCTGCTGCTAGCCAGGACTAGCCCAGCCCAGCTAGCCTTTGGGCTACCAGTGGATAGCTGCTATTAGGCTGGAA
This sequence comes from Magnolia kwangsiensis, assembly GCA_037074715.1. Lineage (NCBI taxonomy): Eukaryota > Viridiplantae > Streptophyta > Magnoliopsida > Magnoliales > Magnoliaceae > Magnolia > Magnolia kwangsiensis. Next base: position 48,007,037 of record CM073583.1, read on the forward strand.
CAGCCCAGCACAGTCTAGTTTTGAGCCATCAATGGGCAACCATGGCTGGGCTAGGATCAGCCCAGATTCTAAGGCACTGTTGTATAGCAATGATTGGGCCAAACCAGGCCCAGTCTCTACTTGAATGGGCCCTTACAAACCTCACCTATTTTGTGATGGATTAGATAGTTAGGAGCCTTAAAAATTACTTATCTAATATAAACTCTTGGTTCATGTGGTTTTAGGTTGCTAGTTAATAGTAGAAATTTGGGTCAAGGGAGGAACTACGACCCAAAAAGTGATGACTTCTCCCCTTAGGCTTTTCATCTCCAAGCTAGTTCAACGGTAACTTTTACGTAGATTATAACCTTAGAACTTAAATTGTTATATGTTAGTTAGTTTACTTAGACCCATGATTTAAACTTGATAAACCATGGTCACGTGAATCAAATGTATATGTTAGACCTTCCTTCCCTTTAACAACTCTTGAATTTCATCTACATGCAATGATGGTTGTATTTACACTTGAACTTTACTTCAATTGTTAAAATGATATCTTAGTTATGACGATTCGATACTTAATTGTTATGCCACATCTACATGCTATTAGACTATTTACAAGGCATCATGGAATTGAAATCTCTCTAAATCAATAGGGGAACCTCTACCTATGAAAGAGAGTCCATGCTTAGGGTGTAACAAGATTGGTTGTGCTAAGAATAGACCCTCAATATGGAGGTTATTTACGTGATGAATTATTTATGGGATTTACCATCTATGGGGTGACTCCACCTACATGATTAAGGGATGAATTATTTATCATTCTTATTTGTCGATGCTTCATCGTATTTGAAGCATACATGCCGACTCATTTTAATCATTGATTTAGCCTTTACCCTTACGATTTTGACATTTCATTTTCATCTAACCATGTGATGGTAACTATCCCTCATATTAACAGGTGATTGGCCACATGTTGATGGGTTTTATTAAACACCCTAAGGTGGTACACTTATGGGCCGAGGATGGTGATATGGGACACTATGCCCAAGCCGTCGGCCTACGCTGGGTGACAAGCCCCCCATAGTGACCTCAAGCTTCATTAAACTGACTAATTGTAAATGAACTAATAATGGCCTGGCTAATCATGCATACATGGCATATTGGCGATGACGGGTGGTGACTTCTAGATGCTGCAGCATATGCCCTTAGATTTATTGAGGTAACGTTTCACTAGTTGCTAGACCATCGACTATCGACCTACGTACGTGATGTACGATGGCTTGGTCATTATGCGGTACGTGATGTACGCACATGATGTGTTGCGCTGATGACCAGCCTTTTTACATGGGTGACGAGCCCAAGTCCGACTGGATGAGCATCCCCAGGTCCATAATGCATTCACTCATCCATGCATAAATAAGACTGCATCTTGTTATGTTTCATATGCGTTATTATTTTTCATGTTATACTTGTCTAAGGTGGCGGTGTGTAATCTTGAGGGGAATTCACACTAAGATGGCCATTCATTCATCCAATGTTCAACCGTATAGAGAATATAGGTGTGAGTAGGGATGACTTCGTAGTCAATGCAGTCGTAGCAGAGGAAGAGTTTTATGAGGAAGAGCGGCATCAGGAGGTGGCGAAATATTTTGGATTTAGATTAAATTAGTAGTTATTGTAGTGAATTTTATTTGTTGGCATAGTTAAACTTATTGGTTTTGTATTTGGGTCCCCAGTTGAGTGGACCAAGATATTACTATTTGATTTCATGGCTTTATCCATGCCTAGTTTCGCTATCGCGTTTTGATTTTACTATTATTGCCACTGATTTGATCATTAACACCCAGGTTTTCAGGGAACAAGTTGTATACTCGGGTTCTAAAAATTGGGACGTTACAAGTTGGTATCAAAGTGGATTCTGAGATAGCTAGGCTATGGGAACAAGATACAAAATTCATAAGGGAGTAACTTAAGTGAAACTTAGGAAATTCCTCTAAGAAAGTAGTTAGGATGAACAAACATAGAAACAAAACACTTAGGCCCCCCCTCAGATATTATAACCACTTGAACCTACGAAGAAATCGCCAATACCTAGAAGGAATTTAGAATATGAATTGAAGTCCTAGGTTCCCTAGAAATATTTCCTAAATGATACTAGGGCTATGAATGAACTTAGAATCCCCTAGAAGATATTAGGTTAGTTGTTTGAATCTAGGAAAAAGAATTTTAGTCCCCTTAAAATACTACCAGGAGTATCGATTAGACTTAGGAACTAGATTCATGTATCTTGTGAGAACAAGCACGATAACAAATCTCTAACCCTTGTGTTGTTTCATCATTTGACTGAAATCACTTTTCCCTATTACCTGAACCATGAAATTCTGACCTCATAGGAAGCCATACCCATGAGACCCATATTCTAGCCGTAGCATTTCATAGGCTTCCGCGGTCCTCCTGGTCGAAGTTCGGCAACCCTTGACCTCTATCCAACATTTGTGCGCAATCCTAAGCCGAGTCTTGCATACCAAAATTGGCTCGACCCGAAACTTGTACCCTAGCGATCGCATCGTCGTCGCGGTTCCAATACCTCGACTTGCGCACCATCTGATACCCAGGCCAAGAGATGTGGTCCTGCATTTGGTTTGAGAAAAATACCGCGCGTTGCAATTTCGAGAGAATCTCTACCAAATCTTAAATTAATCTCATCGATCAATCAAAGTACACAACCCATCAAGTCAAGTACCCTATCCCATCCCTAAGTACACAACACCATCCCAAAGTCAACCTTTCCATCCCATCTCTTACACACCCCATCACTCACTCCATTAATCTCTCTCTCTCTCTTTCAATCTCTTTCTCTCTCATCTCTTTCTCATTTTAAAAAAAAAACCATCTTCCAAGAAATCATGGGAGAGGTGGACGTCCATGGGAGAGAGGTCATGTGTGGCCCACCTCCCTACCACCATATCTAACCATCCAATTTTCATCATCCGCCGTTAAAGTCGAAGCCAAGGAGTTGGGCGTTCCATTGGACCAAGAAGGTGGCCAATAGGTGGATGATATTAGGGTTTTTTTTACCATTGATTTGTATGTGAGGGCCCACTTGTGGTGGGTCCCATCTTGATGTATGTTTTGTATGTAATGAGGGGCCCATAGTGGCGAGGTCCCTCCCATAGCCAATCTCTCTCTCTCTCTCTCTCTCTCTCTCTCTCACTCTCTCTCTCTCTCTCTCTCTCTCTCTCTCTCTCTCTCTCTCCCATATTCCATGGCCCACTTAGTGTATGTGTGTATGGCCCACCATGATGTGTTTTATCCATGCCATCTACCCATGGGACCCAACTTTCTAGACTGTCCAGCGGACGGGACTGCTGCCCGTTTGTCTTGACAAGCCTGGATGAAGGGATAACACAAAGTTCAGCTTTGTACAAGCTGCTGGTGGGCCACACGTGTGGACCCACCTGATTCATGTATTTTATGCAGGTCGTCCGTGGCCATCATGATGAATGTGAGAACCCTCGTCGTCTAGATCTGGACGTGTGGGAGCCACTATAATGTATGTGTTTTATGCACGCTGTCCGTCCTTTGGATGGATGTGGGACCCACCCACACGTGCTACATGTGTGGGATGGGGGCCCACCTTGATGACATGTGTTTTATCCCACGCCATTCATTTGTACATCCAAACCATTCATCTGATTTGGCCAGCAGTTGCAACTACTGCACAATGTCAGTAGGCTCGATGGGTCACCGCGATGTATGTGTTTCATCACATGCCGTCCATCTGCTATGCACATGGGACCTACTACACACATGTGACACATGTGGAGGTGAGACCCACCTTAGTGTATGTTCTGTATATACACAACGTCCGTTCATCCGTGTGGGTCTCGCACGTGATGCATATGTATATCCACCATCTGTTTTGGACAGGTGGAAATCCACCATGATGTGATGATGTATGCATGGACCCCCATGCTGCATGCGTTTCATCTGGTTGTCTAGCTGTGGGCCCCAGTGATGTATGTGTTATATCCAAACCATCCCTCCACTTCTCATCTAGACAGTCCATCAATTTTGTTGGTGGGGCCCTGCCCAGATGTATGTGTTTATCCCTACCGTTCATCCAGCAGCAGATGGTTGCTAGGTTAATGTCAGCAATCCTGTGGGGCCACACATGCTATTTAAGCACCGTCCGTACTTGGACGGTGTATATTCTCACTGTCCATTCATTTTTCCCTAGTATTGGCCAAGGCCCACCTTGGAAGTATGTATTTCATATCCACACTGTCCAGAGTGCTGGACGGTGCTGGATAATGTTTGGGTGGTGTTATGGCCACACCATGATGTATTTGTCTCATCCACACCATGATGTATTTGGGTGGTGCTATCCAATGTTTGGACGGTGCGTATTTAAATGGATAATGTTTGAACAGTACTGGTTTACCTGTACAATGTTTGGACAGTGCTGATCATCATACATGGGCCATGTGTGCAATGATACACATGTTACGCCTACAACTATTAAAATGATTTTTGGTGTGGCCCATATAATGAGGCCTACCTTGATATATTTGTGGTCGTTCATGAGGCCTGCCTTGATGTATTTATGGCCCATCCATGAGGCCCACCTCAATGAATTTGTAGCCCATCCATGAGGCCCGACGTATTGCATATAACGCCTATGTAATGCTACCCACTTGATGCTTATATGGCCCATGTGGTGTATAGAGGGCCTATGAGCAAGGTCCACCTGTTATGTATTTGTGGTCTTTATCGAGGCTCAATATGATGTTTTTATGGCCCACCTTAATATATTTGTGGCCAATCCCTGAGGCCACCTTGATATATTAGTGCAGCCCATTTAATGCAGCCCACTTGACCGTATATGAGGTCCATTGGTGTGGCCCATTTGATGCAGCTCGCTTGTTGTATCTTAGGCCTATGGGTAGTAGCCCATTGAGATGTATACTTGACCCATATGTCGTGGCCCATTGTGATGTATTTTTGGCCCATTCATATTTTTCGACCCATGTATTGCAGCCCATTGTGATGTACATGAATCCATGAGCGAGGCCCAATGCGATGTTTTTTTGGCCCATAAGTAAGGCCCATAGTGATGTCTATTAGGCCCTTGCGTGAGGCGATGGGCCCAATATATGTTTGGCTCTATATAGGCCACTACTTGGGAGCAATGTTGGTTAAATGGCCACATTGATGGGCAACGACGGTTAAATGTCCACATTGTGACCTTTCCTTAGGCCTTATTAGGCCACTCTCATTAATGACGGTTGCTGATTCCGATCATCGAGGCTAATTATTAAATGATTCCGATTATTGTGGCTGATTGCTGATTCCTATTATCGTGACCGATTTGTCGATTCCGATTATCGATCGATTTCGAATGTCAATTTTGATTGACGTGACCAATTTGCCAATTGTCATGACCGATTGTCGATTCCAATTAATGTGATCGATTTTTTTATTCTAATTATCATGACCGATTACTGATTCCAATTGACATGACTGATTTACCGATTCCGATTGACTGACCGATTTACCGATTCTGATTATCAATCGATTCCGATTGTCATGATCAATTGCCGATTCCAATTGACGCGACCGATTTGCTGATTCTAATTATCGATCAATTCCGATTGTTGTGGCCGATTTGCTAATTCTGATTATCGACCGATTCCGATTTGTCGAGACCAATTTTTTAGGCCGATTATGTTTAGTCGAGGCCGACCCCATTTGGTCGAGGGCGATTCCGAATGTCGAGGCCAATTCTTTTTGGTCAAGGCCGATTCCACTTATTGAGGTTGATTCCGATTGTCGAGGCCTAATGTAATGTATATAAGGTCCATGAGATGCGGCCTTTGTGATGCATATTAGGCCGGTGTTAGAGGCCCATTCTGATGTATATGTGGCCCATGTAATACGGCCCACTTGATGTATATAAGGCCCAATGTGGCGTATTTATGGCCATCCATTAGGGCCCATCTTGATGTGATGCATAATGGACTCGTGTGAGAGGCCCATTGCGATGTGTTTGGGGCCGATGGGTTATGGCCCAGTGTGATGTATTCGAGGCCCATGGGACATGGCCCATCCAATGTATATAGGCCCATGTGATGTGTATTAGGCCCATGTGACGTAGCCCATTATGATTATATGAGGCCCATTGTGGTGCATTCGAGGGCTAGGCTATGGAGCTCATTGTGATGTATGTTAGGCCCATGTGAAAGGCCCATCGTTATGTGTATTAAGCTCTTGAGTGAGGCCCATGGAGTTGTATTTTTAGCCCTTATGTGAGGCCATAGGTCCACTATATGTTAGGCTCTATGTGGACCATTCCTTGGGGGCAATGTTGGTTAAATGTCCACATTTTCGAGATCGATTGTTGATGTCAGTTATTGATACCGATTACGAGTATGTAACAGCATAAGCATTATGATACATGCCCATACACATCATCTACATGTTTTTTATGAGATGTGGTTGACCATTACATATATCATTGAGTAGGTTGTTATGAGACTCCCTGATAGGCGAAGGTTATCTCACATGAGCGCACGGTATGCGCAGGATTGATGCATGACTGGATTGTATAACTCATGCATCTCACATTATGTGTTGTGATTATCGTACGCCCTAGCAACATTAGGGTCGTGGCTCCACAGGCATATAGTGGACGACCAAATGGGACAACGAAAATGTTTGGTTCTAGCATACGGGTGCCATAGATATCCTTAGGTGAAAATCTCTAAACCTCTGTGTCCTGGAGATGCCCCAACGTCGGGACCAAGTAGATATATATGAGCGCATAAGGGTCGTATACCAGTAGGATGCATCTCCCACTGTGTCGTGGTCGGTTGGGAGGGGGGGTGAGACCTTACCCGCGTGAGTGAGGGGACAATATCTAGGTTGAGTCTGAATAGCTTGAGGAATGGGTCAACTATCGATGAGTTGAGCTTGATATTGGCAGGCGGATAGTGAGGTCTCTTCCACTTACCCAGTTATGCGCTCAGGTAGGAGCGGTAAGCTGGCGTAGAGTGTAATGACCCCGGTGATATCCTAGAGAAGAACCGTACTGATATGTGGACTTATTAAGCAAGAGTTTCATACTCATTCATTCATTCATTCACTATCCACTCGGGCTGATGGTGCATAACTATTTGTTATGTGTACCTTCGCAATGGCCAGGATTTCAGTTTGGGCGCTCGACTAACCTAAGATCAGGAGTTTACCACATTATGTTTGACTATCCAAATTTAGGTATGAGAATGGTTTAGATAGATGTTCCTTGTGATGGACCTCGTAGCTTGTGATACTGCGTACTATCATCCCGACTTCACACTCTAGCTTGGTCATTTCATTCACATTACATATTGTATTACATTCGTAGGCATATGGCATTTTGGGTTGCTATGCTTCTGCACGTATATGGCCTAAACGGACTTAGCAGGATTTACGCATTGCATTGTATCCTTGGCATCTGATATTTGACTCTATATGACTCCTCATTTGCATAACTAATTTGTATTGCGTACTCTGATATTGTATGATTTATAGACTTGTAGTATTTCTGCTTACTCTGATATCGTATAATTCATGATCTTGCCAAAGTTCTAATATTGTATGATTATGGTATTATATTGAATACTTGGCACTTACCTTGCGCACACACTTTCACCACCCACTTAGCTTTCTATAAGCTTATGCACAATAGATGTATGTAGGTGGCGTTAAGTTGTAGCAACGTTGAGCATAGAGCGTGCAACGGTCTTCTGGAGCTTTGATTTTTGACATATGTATTTTCCTTTCAGTATTGTATTTAAATGTTTGTATTAGTGGATATGCGATGATGATGTTGCCTTTGTGATTTGGGTATACTTATGGTTATGCTTATTATGAGTTAAGTGTACATGGAAAAATCCTCCTGGTAAGATCCCAGGATTGAAATATAGCGTATGGACACTAAGAGCTGAAAATGGGGTATTACGGAGGTTGTTGGCACTGGATTCAATGATCAGGATTCCAGTGAATCCGATTTTTGAATTTGGGGCGTGACAATACCACCATTGTTACGATCACAGTGGGCCCATACTATCGATATACCGGCCCTTCCGCTGACGGAGCGCCAGCGAGAACGCAGCCCCGTATACACAACAAGACTCCCGCTTGGAGTGACAAACCAAGACATGGAGTCTGAGGCTAGAGGGGACTCTCCTCCCCCCGAGGTTATTCCATCAAGGTTACCTTTGAGATACTTCAAGTAGAGGATGCCTTTTACTGATGCATCCGTAGACACATGGATAAGGGCCGCAACTTTTACAACCTTTGGACAGATGGCGGCAACCATGCAGCAGCAGCAAGATGCATTCATGCAGTAGCAATAGGATGTGCATGCGCTTATGATGGAGACCCTACGATATAGAAATCATAGAGTGACATCACGTAATGGAGAGGTTTGGGGTGCGAACATATTCGAACGCTTCTAGAGGCTCCGGCCATGGACATTCGAGGGGGCACTCGACCCAGTGTAGGTAGAGCACTAGTTGGCAAGGATCGCCAAGATGATAAGATCACCGGAATGCTCGGACGCCCAGATGGTCAACCTGGCCACATATATGCTACAAGGAGAAGTTGAGAACTGTTGGTAAGGCATACAATGATGTAAGGCCCGTATCCTATTACATACCATTCCTTAGACTCCCACGATCTTCCCGTGATCCTCTTTGTCAAATTCTGGTGACCCACAACTTGTGACGATATTTGCACAAAACTCCAAGTCACATCACATAGATCTGAGTCGACTCGACCTGAGACTTATACCTTAGCGACTGCACCGTCGCCACGGTTTCAATGCCACGACTTGCGCACCAGTGCGATACCCAAGCTAGGAGTTGTGGACCCGCGTTTATCTCTAAGAAACGCCGTGCGTTGTAAATCCTTAGAGAATCTCCACCTAATATATCACATCCATCAATCAAGTACAAGTCACGTACAACCCATCACTCCACTCATCCCTCTCTTACACAAGCCATCCCCAATGTCAACTCTTTCTTACACACACTCATCCCTTTCTTACACACAACCCACTCTTTTCATCCCATCACATTCCCTTTCCCTCTCTCTACCATTTCCATGCAACCAAAGAGAGGACCGTCCAAGCATTCCAAGGAGAGTCGAGTGTGTGGCCCACTCCTTACCCCAAATCTCTCATCCTAACCCTTCAATCTTCATCATCTTCCATCAAAGAAGAAGCCAAGGAGCTTAGCATTCCAAGGAACCAAGAAGAAGTGTAATCGGTGGGTGTTTTATAGGATTAGATTGTAATTTTAATGATACGCCAAGTGGGGCTACCGATTGATATGAATCCTACTTTGGACCCTAGGTGTGGCCGATGGCCCACCATGATTCATATGTTCATCTCATGATGGGGCCATTCTCCATGGACCCCATCATGATGTTTATTTTCCTATTGTAGAAAGGTCATCTAGACCTTGATCTTGAGGGTGGGAAAGGGATTTCCATCATTGATTTTTATGATTTGAGGGCCCACATGTGGCAGGACCCATTTGATGTATGTTTTGTAATCCTAGGAGGGCTCATAGTGACAGAGCCCTCCATCACATGTCTCTCTCTCTCTCCCCCTATGATGTATGTATTTTTATCCATGTTGTCCACCAAATGAGATGCACCCGCTGTACAACCAGGGCCCACCTTACTGTCCACTTGCTGCCCATTTTAGACAGACCCTATTGAAGGGAAAACACAAATATTAGCTTGATCCATGAACCCCACCTTGATGGATGTATTACACCCACACCGTCCAGCAATATGGACATGGGGCCCACCATAATGTATTATCCACACCATCCAGTGGACGCGCCATGGACCAAGAGAAAACACAAACATTAGCTAGTCTCCCAGCTGCTGGTAGGCCACGTGTACGTGTGACCCACCCTAATATATGTATTTCATCCTCACTGTCCATCTGTGGACGGTGAGACCCACCTGAGATATGTGTTTTATCCACCGTCCCTGCATGTGGGACAGTGTGATCCACCGTAATATATGTTTTGATCCACACCATCCACCGTCCAACAGGATGGTGGGACGTCCCATGATGTAAGTGTTTTATCTACCATCCAGGCCTAGGACAATGGGGACCTCCTGAATGTGTGGTATCAGCACCGTCCAGCTAGGATAGTGGGATCCATCATGATATATATGTTATATCCAGGTTGTCCATCCATGGGGCCCACCATGTCGTATGTGTTGTATCTGGACGTCCATCAGATGGACAGTGGAACCCCCATCCTAATGTTGTATCCATATCATCCAATCATCTGTAGAGATCATTTTATGGCATTACAAAGCGAATGAGATAGATCTAAGTTTCAAATGGGACCCACCATTATTATTTTATCCACGTTGTCCAGCAGTCGTGGGTCCCAACCTGACGTAAGTGTTGTATCCACACTGTCCAACTGGGACAGTGGGACCCACCATGATATATGAGTTTTATCTTCACCGTCCAAGCATCTGGACAGTGGGATCCACCGTGATGTATGTGTTTCATATCCACACCGTCCACTGTTGAAGTTTTGGGACCCACCGTGGTGTGTATTATATCTGGACCGTCCATTTGTTGGACGTTCTTGTAGGGCCCACCTACTGTTTGTATGAGGCCCATTGTGATGTATATTAGGCCCGTGTAGATTGTGGGAGACCCATTGTGACGAGGCCTTTGTGATGTATGAGGCCCAACTGTGATGTGCAAGGCCCCCTCGTTGCATATATGAGGTCCACTGTGATGCATGCGGCCCACTTACTGTATGTGAGGCCTATTGTGATTGTATGAGTCCCATTGTGATTGTATGAGGCCCATTGTAAGGTGTGAGGCCCAGCATGATGCATGTGTTATATGCACACTATCCATTCATTTATATAAGCCGCCTTATGCAGGCCCACCATGATGTACAAGTCATACGCCCATTATGGGGTTGCCTTGTGAGGCCCACTATGTATGAGTGATGTGCACACTCTATCCATCTGTCCTTCTAAAAATTTTAAGGGCCGAGGGTCCCGTTGTGATACCGATTCCTATCCTAAATGGACCGCACCTTAGGACAATGGTGGTTAAACATTCACTGTTGTAAACCTCCCTAAGGCCCGTCATTAAGCCCATTACCTTGGGAGCAATGATGGTTAAATGTCCATGTTGTAAGCTCCTTAGGGCCATTGGTAGACCCATTCTCATCTTCTCTTAGTGGGCTAACCTAAACCATTGGGCCCCCAGTGATATTAGTGATACCATCTCCCCTTATTGGGCTATCCTAAACCTTTAGGCCCCCATTGATGATGATGCCTACCACCATACCTTGTAAGATTATCCAAACCATGGAGCTCGCCTTGTGTTCATACTGGGCCTTCCATAGGAAAAGTGGCCCACCTAAATACACGTGTTTGCCCAAGTTTAGTAACCATACCCAAGGCCCACTAAGATGTTGAGCGAGCTACCCAATCCATGTGGAAGGACACATAGTCCTAGATGTATGAACCCCACCAAAGCCCACCTTGTGTACGTATCGGACGCCATAGTAATGCCCAATTAAGTACGTGATAGAGAGGGTGAGAAAGCCAACTCGTTGTACTTAAACATATCCTCTCAACTAACCTTACTGTATACCCATTAGATTCACCCATGAGGCCCATTCTTGATGTAAGTATGTCATCTAGGCCACCCACTGTCTATAGGAGAGTACATCATCATCCTTTGTTGTAGATAGAAGAATACATGGTATCATATTTGGTATATCCACTGCGTGGAAACTACCTTAATGGCATGGTTTAAACCTACCATCCTTTCAGTGGACCCTGCCTTAGGACATATGATATGCTAGTACCTAGAGTAGGTTATGATAGTCTAACATGGACCATTCCATATAGACTTCTATATGTCTAATGGGGTGTATCGTTCAGCCCCTACTCTTGTAAGTGACATACCAGTTAAGGTCGATCATCACCTGCTATATTTGATAATCATGCTAGCGTACTTAGCTAGTAAGACACACTGAATTTATGCTAGCATAGCATCATGATACATGCTTATACGCGTCATATGTATGCTTGATACGAGGAGTGACTGATCATAGTATATGTCATTGGGCGGATTGTTTATGGGACTCCCTGATAAACGGAGTTATCCCACATAAGCTAGCAGTATGCGCATGATTGATGTATGACTAAATGTATGACTATGTGTAACACCCTGAAAATTAGGGGTCGTGTATAAACTCAACTCTCGAGTTCCAGACCGTCACTTATGCAACAAAAATGATTATGATTCAATGTTGTCTGAGTTAAAGCATTCACATGAGTAAAAGTATACCAAAACTACAATTCATACTCCAGATCCAGTGATAAAAGCAAGCGGAAGACTAAAGAATATACATATCACTGTATGGAAAACAAAATAGATCTCAACTGTCTCCAAAGTATGAATACATCTCTGAGTCTCATATACATGTAAATAAACAGAAATCAAATGTCAAAAAAGAGTCCCACTGAGAAGTCCTTCCAATCCAGGCCCCCTAAGCAAAGCCATCGTGGTACTACATATATGAGAACTCGTCCTGGTCCTCATCATAGTCCAGCTCTGCCTCCTAAATCGCTGCCTCACCTGCATGTAAGACAGGGTCTGGTGGGTGTTGCAAACACCATCCCGTAACGTGGGATTGAGTAGCTAACTCAGTGGAATAATAGAGCAAAGATTAGCATGTTCTCAAATCAATCATGCGATAATAGTAAAGCAGTAAATCAAACATTCTTAATACTGTTGTTAATACAATACGACATGACATGATGGATGCCCTCACTGACATTCTCCCTCATACGGCACCATCTGCGTCCGCGGCATGCTTGCATACCGCTCAGTGCTCCACATCTTCCAGGCACACGCAATGTGATGGTGATATGATTATCGAGTTATTATTAGTCCATTCAAACAGCAGGATTGGAAAACTAAGGTACTTCCCTTATATCAATCCCAACACAGATCCTGTCTAGGGTCGTCACTCCTAGTAATCTCATACGATATATATTTTGTAGGTCGCTGCAAGGGCTATCAGGGCTGTTGCTCACACTCGTTGCACCGCTCTCCCATCACCTTATCAATACAGGCGTACTTGTACTCTCGTCGTTACGGAAGGGTCGTCGCCTCCCTTAGACTCAGAATACACTCGAGGTCACTACAAAGGGCTGACAGGGCTGTTGCTCGCACTCATTGCACCGCTCCCTCATCACCTTATCAATATAGGCCGACAGCAAGAATATAGTGTCATATACCACCATAATCTGCTCACGAGTCATAGGTGCTCACTGGTCACTACGGGGAGGTTTGTGGCCCCAGCGTAGGCCGACAACTCGACCACGGTGTCCCATACCACCATGCCCGGCTCATGAGTCTTTATGGATCAAGGTACCATGGTTGACAGGGTTTACAATGGTAAGTTCAGTACCCTAGGTTCAAGCAGTTATGACTTATACAGGGCGAATATACAATGGCCAGTCGGGTTACTTGACGGGCTCGACTAGCACGAGCGCATCTCAAGTCGAACGACATGAAGTGCATAAAACACCTCGTGTGGCCTAACAACTGTCGCCAACTCCAAAACACGGCTCACGTTCATTGACGCGTCGTTCGTGGCAAAGATAAGCCAACCACGAATTCACTCGGTTGTCGACTGCCTGGACTAGGTATAGTCCCAAACATTTATGAATTCACATCAGCAATCATATAAGAGTAATGGAAATGAAATACAACAACGTGAGCATGTTAACACATGTTATAACATACAACTTAAGTAAAACATCTAACACATGCATTTCATACATATAATGAAATCATGCATATAGCTAACATGTAGGAAATCATTTACATCAACATATTAATTGAGAATTCAATCTCAAACTAATTCATAACACCATTTAATTCAATACATACTAATACAAACATTTATACAAACACTTAGTCTACACACTTAAGTCTACATATAGTATGTCGACTCAAAGTGCGCATTTGAGCGAATCTCTTCGCCAAACTGATTATGCACGCATTCCTAATATCCTAATGTGCCAAGAAACCATGTCAATCATATCAGCAAAATATGGATGAAAACAGTATTTCCTACAAATGACTAAAATGCCCTAAATCTCATATTTTCTGTCTATTTACGAAACAGAAAATGAACAGCATGTTGTACATGTCAAACGGTGTTGCCGTCGATAATCTACTATTAAACGACAGTGAAAGCATTGAAAACAGTCAATCAAAGCGTCTAAAATCCGCACCTTTCATCCTAGAAGTGTATTGATTCGAACGGAGCGTATACGCTTCGTCTACGGCGAACCGGGAACCTAATACACAAGATCTATAAGCTACCATGCTAAGGAACCGAATGAACCTTAAATCAGTGAGTGTTTGGGATATTTTCTTACCTAGAAATGCGGCGAAATTGCCAGAAAAGTGATTGAGGCGCATTACTTAAGCACGTGCAACCGGTAGTGCAAGCAGCAGGAAATTCTCTCACACTCTCTCTCAACTTTTCTCTCACACCAACTAGGGTTTCTAGCAAATTCGGATGGATGAGAGAAGTGAGGGTTTAAGCCCCTTTTATAACCTAAAACTTGCCCAAAACAGGCTTGAAAATAATGTTCACTTGATGCCTAACCAAATCGGGACTGTTTCGGTCCAAAAAGATATTTCTAAAGGTCCCCTGGACGAACGCGATCGGACTTAAGTTCATGCACGTCGGATGTCGCTCACATCCCATTTTTAGACCAGTAGTGTTCGTAGATCGCACGTGGCGATCTAGTTTCAGTTCACCGGTCACCGCACGTAGATCAGGTCTACAAGTCTCATGATATGAAATAGAAATTTTTCCTGATCCGAGGGTATAATTTGGCTGAATTTTGATGGTCAGAACGCTTAATAATAACGCGTCAAGTCGTGTGCAAGATTCGAATTTCAAATTCCAAATCTAACCCTATTCCCACTCTCTTCACTCCAGGCTCAATGAAATGGCCTCTGAATGTCGGTTGGACTTGATTTTTGAAATGATTGTCAAGTCCATCTAGGCGATTATAACGGTCTAAGATTGTAGGTATCGGACTTTCGACACGCGGTCTAGATCCAATACAAAGTTTCAAAGAGGTCCTGAGAACAAACCGGTTTAGAGTTTGATCCGAGGTTTTAGAGTATTATAGCGTCATTGGTTCTACTCGCTTTAGGTCTTATAGAACATATTTAAAGTGATCAGGGACTATTTCCCAGCTACTCTAGCGTTGCGCTAGCTAACTTACACTTATTTTCCAAAGGAATTAATTCTACGCGATTTTCGGTCGAGTTGGTACTCGAGTCCAAGTACGGATTTTTCCAGGGCGTTACACTATGCATCTTGCATTTTGTGATATGATCACTGTATGCCCTAGTGACATCAGGGTTGTGGCCTTCATAGGCATATTATGGATGGTAGGATTAGATACTAGAAATATTTTGGTTCTAACACTGGGGTGCAAGGGTGTCCCTGGGTGAAAGTCCCTAAACCCTTATAGTACCAGGAGGTTGCTCTAACATCGAGACTGAGCGGATACATGAGCGCACAAGGGCTGTATACCGTTAGGCCGCGTCTCCTACTATGTTATGGTCGGTTGGAAGGGGGTGTGGCCTTATCCGCCCGAGGGTAGGGGGTATAGCTAGGCTGAGTTTGACTAGCTCATAAATGGGTTCGCTATTGACGTGCCGTGTAGATATTGGCCGACTAGTAGCCAGGCAGACAGTGTGTTCTCTTCCACTTACATGGTTGCGCATCCAGTAGGTGGCGATCTGGTGTAGAGTGTACTAGACCCCGGTGATATTCCAAAGTTGAACTGTATTGATATGTGGATTCAGATGAGGATTGGTATGCTTAAGTTGCATCTCGCATATTACATTGGCCATATAGGCCTTGCATTGTATAACCTTGGTACGGCTGATGGCATTCATGGATTTACCAGCATGTTTTCGCATTACTCTAATATTGCATTCATGATACTTACCTTGCGCACACACTTACACCACCCTCCAAGCTTTCTATAAGCTTATGCACGATCATTGCATGAAGGTGACGCTAGGACACAGTTAAGCTGAGGCAAGAGCGTGCGGTTGAGCTTTTGGAGCTTTGATATCTATCGTGTATTCCCCCTTTATGTATTGCACTCTAAAGTTTTTTTATTATAGTGGATATGTGGTGATGTTGTTGTTTATGACTTGGTCATACTTGTTGTTATACTCCTTTATAAAAAAAAATCACATTGAAAATCCTCCTTATAGGATCCCATGATCAAAATTTAGCGTATGGGCGTTGGAAGCCGAGAATGGGATACTATGGAGGCTGTCGGCGCTAGATTCGACGATCAGAAATTTTGTGAGCCCGGTTTCTGAGTTTGGAGCGTGATAAGCGAGGCACAGCTTGGGATTGAGCTTTGAGAGTGTTATGGTTGACCCATTGCCTAAGGACGTCTAATTCTAGGTTGGCAAAAATCTAGGGTGTTACAATCTACCCCCCTTAAAAAATAATTTTATCCCCGAAATTGGCTAAGGGTAATGAGTAAATATTTTATTATTCCGTTCACCTAAGCTTTATCGATTTCACGTTCCTTAACGTGGTAGGGTATACACTATCTATGCTCGTCTGGCGCATTTTGGTCTACCCTCCAAAAAACTTACTTCTTTATCCATTTCTTACACCTTGATGGTTTTCTACAATTTATTTCTTTATATATTTGGAGTCTTGACGACACTTCCCAACCATATAGAGTAAGATGTATGTTTTCAATGGTCGACTAATACGGAGAGACGGTTGTAGTGGGCCTGATCCCGATACTTCAATCACCTACCTGACCAAGGTCGAAGAATCATCGTATCCCTTCTTAATCCTGGTAGATCCTGGTCTTCTGCTCGGTCAAAGCAGTGAGTCCATTGGTAGTCACCCAGGATTGAGAATTGGGTCAAGCTGCGAATGCTTCGCAGTTGTATAATTTAGTAACTCCATAGTCCGATCACTCTAAAAGCTTAAGGAATGCCCATCACTGCAAGGTTCAAATTTCCTATTTGGGTCTTGGTATAAAGATTCCTCGTCTTAATTTATATCCATGGTGGGAGTTAAGGGTTTCTATCTTTTCGTCTAACCTGGACCAGTTACTTTCGATCCTGGGCCAGTGGGGAAAGGGCCAACCACGCTTCCGCTGCGTCACTCTGATCTAACGATTGTATTAGCTGACCTAACTAGATTGGACTCATAATGTTCTACCCCCCTTAAAAAAAATATTTCTACTCTAAAAGGTCAGGGATCTATGTCCTGATTCGTATGTCGGAACGAGACGAAATTTAGGACCTATCATGAGTGTTGTGGTTAGTTCCAGGGACGGGTGTGAGTTTGTGGCAAGATACCTATACCCCATTGGCTATATGTTCTCAACATTTTTCAAGGGCGAATTAACAAACTTTTGGCTGTAGGTGGTCGGGCCAACACGGAAGAAAAGTTGCGTAGTGGGTCTGAGTCGGATACATTGACGTTCTGTCTAATTAGGACAGAAAATTCGTTGTATCAATTCTTAATCCGAGTCGATGCCGATCTTCTGCTTGATCAGAGCATTAGATTTACTGGTAACCAGTAGGATTAAGAATTCAATTCAAACCGCGAATACTTCGCTTATATATAGTTTCTCTACTCCGTGTCCTCGGTTGTACTAAGTCCTTGGGAAGGTAATTCTAGGGGCGCATTGGTTTGACCTAACATTAATTCTAAGGGATTTATAAGTGTCCTCTGAGCGTGAGGAGTTTCTAAGTCAAAGAGTTACTAAAGTGGTCCATAAGTATTAAGGGGATTCAACAAAGGAACAAGGTCTCACTCTAACTTAATCAAGCTAACTAACTAAGTCTATTTGCCAATTATCTTAGCATAATCAGTTTTTTACATTCCTTAGTATAACTAGTAGCCTAGTCTTAACTTAGGAGTAGCAGCGATCCACTAGTGGTAACCTAAACCTATGTTTATACACTAAATGATTTCATACTCATCCTAATACAAGGAATTTGTTTTATCACTTAGGGTAAAAGTTGTCTAGTTGAATTTGAGTTGCCCGGACCTCAATCTAATTGCACTCGAACACTACACATGTGCTCATACCAACTAAGAAGGTCTTAAGGTTCATGTTATTAATTTATAGAATTTCTTACACCACCAAATCCCTAAAGTCTACGAGTCCAACTTTAAGTCTAAAACTCTAAGTTGTATTCAATGGGTTTTATTGCTGATCCCACCACGGGATTTGAAATGACATGTTTGGAAGGAGGGTGGCATGGGATTAAAATTGATTCATATACTTTAGAAAATGAGTCTTGTGTTGGGAAGTAGGAGATGGGATTTCCAAATCCGAAGATCCCGGGATTTGCTTCTAATTGCATACATTCTGAACACGGTATTAGAAATCATGGGATACACCTAATCTAGGGGCAATACCTTACACATGGAACTATTGCTCCTTTTACAATTCCATCCGCCCTAATCTTACCTAATGTAGTTGGTTAAACAGGCCCTAAACGTCCCGTCATTTGGAGGTTGTGAAGGTTATGGGACACAAAAGTGTAGGTTTTATGCCCACATGAGGGCGTATAATGAGGGTGAAAAGTCATACAGAGTAGTTTTTGGGTAATGGTGGTGGATGGGTGTAAGATGTAGGAGAAGACGGAAGCTTGAGTGAAAAGAAGTGGGGATGTGAGATCATTTTACTTGGTCTCGGTTACGTATGGGCTATTCAATGGTAGTTAATCTCGCCCGTCAGCAAAACTTAGGATTCTAATGTGGTTTCTAGATTCCATCGCCCCCTTCCTAAGTCAGAGTGCGTCAGTGTGCGTTGTGTTACCATAACCCAGGTTCAGTTTAATCCAAATCATGCTCTGATACCATCTGTAACGTCTTAAAAATCGGGGGTTGGGTAGAAACCCAACTCCCGAGTTCTAGAACATCACTTATGCAACATTTTCAACGATGGATGAATGTCAGCCATAATAGTGCATAAAACATGAGGTGGATTAAGCCAAAACA
The DNA here is from genome assembly GCA_037074715.1 of Magnolia kwangsiensis. Lineage (NCBI taxonomy): Eukaryota > Viridiplantae > Streptophyta > Magnoliopsida > Magnoliales > Magnoliaceae > Magnolia > Magnolia kwangsiensis. The sequence goes on from CM073583.1 coordinate 48,026,176, forward strand.
GCATATCATACTCCAGAGACAGTTAAATTAGCAAGCGGAAGACTGTAATAAATATATAAAATGTATAAATGATTGTAAGTCTCTAGAGTGTGAACATGTTACCAGGTTAAACATATACATGTATACTCCAAAATAAAAATAAAAGAATATACATGGGTGTATAAATAAAAGGCAAAATACCAAGTGTATTGGCATCTAATCAGTAACCCTGTAACCCCATCAATCAGAACCTGCATATAGGAGGGATCCTCCTCCTCATCATCAAGTCCGGCTCCTCTTTACAAGCAGCGCCACCATCTGAAACTAAAATAGGGACTGGTTGGTGTGCGCAACACCGTCCCGTAACGTGGGAGTGAGTAGCTAACTCAGTGGAATCATAGAGCAAAGGTTAACATGTTATCAAATCAATCAAGCGATAATGGTAAAGCAAGCAAAACAAACATTCCTAAATACTGTGATTAATGCAAAAATGAAATGACATGATGGATGCCCTCACCGACATACTCCCTCATGCGACACCATCTTACGTCCACGTCATGCTTTCTTCCCTCAGTGCTCCACATCTTCCAGGCACATGCAGTGCGATATGAATATGATTATCGAGTTGTTATTAGTCCTTTCCATACAGCCGGATTGGAAAACTAGGGTACTTTCCTTTTTTCATTTCCAACAAGGATCCTTTCTAGGGTCATCACTCCTAATAATCTTATACGATAATATATTTCTAGGTCGCTGCAAGGGCTGTCAGGGCTGTTGCACGCACTCATTGCTCCACTCCCCCATCACCTTATCAATACAGGCCTAGTTGTACTCTTGTTGCTATGGAAGGGTTGTCGCCTCACGTAGACTCAGAGTACGCTCGAGGTCACTACAAAGGGCTGTCAGGGCTGTTGCTCGCACTCGTTGCACCGTTCTCCCATCACCTTATCAGTGTAGGCCGACAGTAAGAATATAGTGTCTCATACCACCATAATCTGCTCACGAGTCTGGGTTGCTCACTGGTCACTACGGGGAGGTTCGTGGCCCCAGCGTAGGCCGACAACTCGACCACGGTGTCCCATACCACCATGCCCGGCTCATGAGTCTTAGTAGATCAAGGTACCACGGTTATCAGGGTTATCACTGGTAAGTTCAGTACCCTAGATTCAAGCAGTTATGATGAATACAAGGTGAACATACAATGGTCAGTTGGGTTACTTGATGAGTCCGACTAGCGCGAGTGCACGTTAAATCGACCGACATGAAGTGCACAAGCACTTCGTGTGGCCTGACCACTACCGACAACTCTAGTACGACTCGGGTTCGTCATACACATCCTTCATGGCGAATAGAATCCAACCACGAATCCTAATTCGTTACCGACTGCCTGGACTAGAGTATAGCCCCAAACACTTGTAATCTAAATCAATAATCATATGAGAGAGACAGAATTGAAATACATGTAATTCCAGTATGTTATCAGTATGTTATAACATACATCAAAAGCAGTTAACCCTACACGAGTATTTCACACATAAGGTAATCAATTCAAATACAACAAGCATGGAGGAAATCATGTGCATCATCAAATTAGTTGAGAATCTAGTCTCAACGCTAATCTACAACACCATTTACTCAATACTTACTAATACATACATTTATACAAACACTTAGACTACACAACTCCAACGTACTTGACGTATGTTGATTTCAACATATAATATGATACATCCTTATATCAAGGAGATGTCTAATACACAACAATCATGTTCTTACATTCAAAATATATTGCAGGCATAAATCATATTGATTTAGGCATTTCAACAAACACTTAGTCTACACACATTAGTCTACATAGCATATGTCGGCCAATATGTGCATTAGGGCGAATCTCTTCACCAAACAGATCATACACGCATAACTAATATAGGTACACGACAAATACTCATGGCAATCATATCGGTAAAATACGTACGTATACAGTATTTCCTACAAATACCTAAAATACCCTAAATCTCATATTCTTCGTACGTATTCGAAATGAAAAACAGACAGCATGTTGTACATGTCAAACAGCATTCTCGTCAACAATCTACCATTAAACGGCATTAAAAGCTTTGAAAACAGGTAATCTAAGCGTCTAAAGTCTGCACATTAAACCAGAAATTACGAAATGGAGTTGATTGAGACGATAAGTCTTCGTCAACGGCTTAACGGCAATCTATACCATGAAATAGGTTAGTTATATTAACACTACAGCTACATGGATTACCTGAACAGGTTAGTGGTAGGATTTCTTATCTAAAAACGACGTTGGAAGCACTGAAAGAACAACATAGATGGACGGTTTGGCACATGGAGCAGTAGGGAAGAATCTCAGGAGAAAGCTCCAACTCTCTCTCACTTTCTCTCTCTTTTCTCTCCTCTCTCTCCTAAGGTTTTCCCCAAATTCGTATGGATTAAAAAGCTAAGGGTTTAAGGCCCTTTTATAAGCCCAAACATAACCAAAACAGACTCGAAGTCAAGGTATACTTAAGTTATAACCAAATCGGGTCTGTTCCGATCCAACGGAGTACTTCTGGAGGTCTTGTTACTAAATGCGGTCGAACTTAAGCTCTCTAATATTGGATCTAGGTCCAGCTAAGTTTTCAGTCCGGTCGGGTTTCTAGATCGACCGTGGCGGACCAGTTTCAGTTCAGCGGTCACCGAAACTCGATCAGGGCCACAAGTGCTATGACATGTAAGGGCCACTTATCCTAATCTGAGGGTAAATTTTGGTTGAATTCCAATGGCCAGAATGCTTAAAAATGTCGCACAAGCGACACGTGCCAGATTTCATAAATTTTATTCAATTTCTAACATTTCTCACACTCTTCACTCTGGACTCAAGAAAATTATCGTGGAACATCATCTAGACTTAATTTTTGGAGTGATTTTCAAGTCCAACTAGGCGGTCAAGATTGTCTAAGTTTGAGATAATCAGACTTTCGATGTGTGGTACAGGTCCGATACAAAGTTTCCGAATGCTCCCGTGAGCAACCGGGTTTAGAGTTTGATCCTAGGTTTCTAGGTAACATAGCGTTAGGGGTCATACTCATTTTAGGTCTTATAGTTTATATTTAAAGTGATTCAAGTTAATTCTACTGAGTATTCAGTTTGGTACTAACCAAATTCTACCTTAATAGGGCAGAATACAGTCCTAGGGCCATTCTATGCCCCATTTTGGGAACTTCTAGTTATCATATTATTTTTATTATTTTTTTAGGGGTTCATCATCAAGTTTAACCTAAATCTACCAAATTTCATAAGATTTTGAGCTGTAGAAAATTTCTAAAAATTCCAGAAGCAACAGTTGTCTAACAAGTAATTATCGGATAGTTTCTCACAATGACCTACTTTAAACCATATTAAATATTTTATTATATTTTTTACATATTTTTATATAAAACTAGACTCATTTAGCTTCAATTTGGTATTTGAATCACTTAAATCAGAGTAATAACGAAGGAGATATAGTTTTTCAAAGTTAGAAGAAATGTGCAGGAAAAAGTGCAGAAACCGTCCTGCCAGACCGTTGTACGGACGAGTTCGGCGAGGCCTCGCCAAACCTGCGAGGTCCTCACTGGTCACTGACCAAATTGGCTTGGGTTCACTCCAGGGGTGAGGTCCTCACCCCATGGGGATGCCGGAAACATGTGGAGCCCACCTAGGATCCCCCTGAATTGAGTCGTTTGGGCCCACGAGTCCGTCGATGCGTTTATCGAGTCTCGTTTGCAAACCGGAATGAGTTTATATGACTTGTAGCATATGATTTTGGGGTAGGAGATGCTAAGCTATCCAACTAACCTATTTTTTCCATGATATTCCAAAATTTTAAGGGCCAAAACTAATTTTATCTATTTATTTACTATTTATGGTAAGTTTTAGTTTCGGTATTGTTCTTCCTTATTTATACCTTAGGATTGATGTGTATTATGAATGTGCTTTAAAAAAATAAAGAATAAAGTGGTGGAGGGTGAGATTTTGAAGGAATTGGATAAAAAGAGGTTTTAGGCTTTGAGATTGAGTGTAAGATGTTGGGGTTGACCTACCACCTAAGGACATTCATTTCTAGGTTTGGAAGGGAATGAAACATAGTCTAAACCCTTCGATTGACGGTCTAGAAGTGATTTGAGGTCATTGTGTGTGTTCAAGAGTGTGCATGGACTCAATCTCGACGACCGTTTTCAGTAAGTTATAGTTTAAGTATAGTTCTTCACTTTTTAAACTTGAGGATTCATGTATAATATAAAAGTACTTGGAGAAGTTTGAAAAATGAGGTGGTGAAAGATGAGATTTGAAGGAAATGGGTTGAAAAGTGATTTCTTTAGCCTTGGGATTGAGCTTTGAGAGTGTTATGGTTGACCCATTGCCTAAGGACGTCTAATTCCAGGTTGGCACAAATCCAGGGTGTTACACACCATGGCGAAGAGGAGGCAACATGGGAAAGGGAAGTAAAAGTTAAGGAGAAGTACCCTCACCTATTCAGCGACACACCACAGGTAATTTCGAGGGCAAAATTTTTTTAGGGGGGTAGACTGTAACACCCTGCACCTTTGGTACGCAGGTGTTTCCATTTAAACTCTTACTAGTAAAATTTCAAATATCGATTAACGAATGATTCTAACTTAAACTTGTACAGGAAGGAACCGTCACCCACCATTGAAGCCATCCATCAACACCTAAACAAGTCACCAAAGCCCCTAGGAGCTAAGAGGAACCCTACACCAGCCACAAGGGGAAGCCTGATTGACCATCTCAAGTTTAGGATAACCTTCACCAATGGATAAATCATCCGGTTGTAGAATAATAGGGACAAATATAATTATGATCATCCCTCGTGAGCTAATAAGTAGCTACCTAATCAACCACTACCTCTTAAGTTCCCATTTAACTGTGGAATATGATTTTTAAATCAATCCAGCCATGAGATCAATAGGAACCTATTAAATAGAGTCTGGGATGCATAGCGCGGCCCACCTAAGCTTCACATCTACCTCATCTTCGGTCAGGGGCCCTGACTAAGCCCTCCAGGTGGAATGGATGGAGTGGATTCCTCACAAACATCACAATGGACCCTACACAGGGTGCGCGTGCACCCTAATCGTCGTGCACAAAGTGCACAGGACCGCTCAAGTTGGTCAAACCATCTTGACCCGACCAAATATGAAAGAAGGGAGGATTTCTCAAGCCAGGGCATGTTTCAAATGGACAGACGTCTTGATATCGTAGTGGCCCACTTCGGGCCACTGTCCGAACAATCCAAAATGTCCATCAGATGCTTAGACCCCAGACAATCAAGGATGATCGTGAGAAGATAACAGTTTGGAAGCAAGGATCTTCTCATCTCATGAGACGATAACGAGAGGCAGAGAATCTCGTGGTATATTGCAAAATGTCGATGAAAGGCCAGAAAAGTGGGCCCCGCATTGATAAATGGCCCCATCTAATCCGTTCAAACTGACCAAATCACACTGAAACACTGTAGAGAAAAATCGGCCATTGATTCCCCGTTAGCTTGCCAGACCCACCGTGATGAAGTGGGCCCCACTGTAAGTAAAAACTTACTTTTCTAGTGGGCCTAAAGAGCAGGAACGCATCCCCAGGGTCGGATGGGTCCCATGCATGTGATAAACCGAGGATTGCCCATGAGAAGGGTCACCCACTCACAACTGTCGGTTCGAGCACCCCTCTTGCCTATAAAAATGGCTCCCTGCCCTTGGGATTCGCACCCAGACCTGAGAGAGAGAGAGAAAGAGAGAAAGTAGGGAGAAAGAGAGAGAGGGGGGAGAGTGACTGTGTGGACTTGGGCTGCACTGCACCACTCCACCCAATCGATTGTGCTGGGTTGGCTCGATCCGTCCACGCTGCTCCAATCAGGCCTTCAAGCCAACAAGGCGATGCTAGTTTCCTACACAGCATCGAAGGAGAAGGAAGCGTGGAGTGGTGTTGCTACACCAACCACTCGAACTACCCCGACCCAAGGTGAGTTGGGGTGAACCAGCAAGGTTCAGGCTCAAGCTCGACATTCAGAGTTCATTGGGCAGACCACCGTAACTGTCGGGACTAGGTTCGTGTGCCAGCCACACTTGGTTGTAAGTTACCCTTCCACAAAGTCTAAGTTGACTCATAGGGATTGACTCAATGTCGCCTTATTTCAGGGAACCCACTCAGCTGACCAACCAGCCACGTGAATGTCCCGGATCGAATCCTGACCCGAAGACCACCTTTCAAGTATCCCCTTCGACTGAGTTCGGGCCAACTGAGATAACTCTCTGGTTGACTCTCGATTTCAAGTACAAGAGGGGCCTTAGAGTCACATTCAGTGGGCCCCAAAAGCTTTGGATCAGCCTAGTCCCTAGGCCACCTTTGAAACTACAAATCTGGGCCAAGTTTGAGTTGGACCCAGCCACAAATCTGGGCTGAGCCTGAACCACAAGTTCTGCATCGAAATCAGCCCCAGAAATGGGCCAAAATCAACCACAAGTCCTTGGGCCACCAGTGGACAGCTACTGCTGGGCTAAGACGAGCCCAACCCAACCAGTCTTTGGGCTACTAGTGAACAACTGCTGCTGGGCTGGAACAGCCCAGCCCAGTTTTGAGCCGTCAATGGGCAGCAATGGCTGGGCCAGGATCAACCCAGCCCAGCCCAAATTCTGGGCCACTGTTGTATAGCAATGGTTGGGCCAAACCAGGCCCAGTCTCCACTTGAATGGGCCCTTACAAACCTCACCTATTTTGTGATGGATTAGATAGTTAGGAGCCTTGGAAATTACTTATCTAATATAAACTCTTGGTTTGGGAATGACCCTAGGTAATCAACCGTGTGGTTTTGGGTCACTAGTTAATCGTGGAAATTTGGGTCAAGGGAGGAACTGTGACCCAAAAGGTGATGACTTCTCCCCTTGGGCTTTCCATCTCCAAGTTAGTTCAAGGGTAGCTTTTACATAGATTATAACCTTAGAACTTGAAGTGTTATATGTTAGTTAGCTTACTTAGATCCGTGATTTAAACTTGATAAACCATGGTCACGTGAATCAAATGTATATGTTAGACCTTCTTTCCCTTTAACAACTCTTTAATTACATCTACATGCAATGACACTTGAACTTTACTTCAATTGTTAAAATGATATCTTAGTTACTTATGATGATTCGATACTTAATTGTTATGCCACCTCTACATGCTATTAGACTGTTTACAAGGCATCATGGAATTGAAATCTCTCTAAATCAATAGGGGAACCTCTACCTATGAAAGAGAGTCCACGTTTAGGGTGTAATAGGATTGGTTGTGCTAAGAATAGACCCTCAATACGGAGGTTATTTTCGTGATGAATTATTTATGGGATTTACCATCTATAGGGTGACTCCACCTACATGCTCAAGGGATGAATTATTTATTGTTCTTGTTTGTCAATGCTTTTATCATATTTGAAGCATACATGCTAACTCATTTTAATCATTGATTTAGCCTTTACCCTTGTGATTATGACATTTCATTCACTTCCAACCATGTGATGGTAACTATCCCTCATATTAGCAGTTAATTGGCCACATGTTGATGGGTTCTATTAAACACCCTAAGGTGGTACACTTACGGGTTGGGGATGGTAGTATGGGACACTATGTACGAGCCGTCAGCCTACGCTGGGTGATGAACCCCCTGTAGTAACCTCGAGTTTCATTAAACCGACTGATTGTAAATGGACTAATAATGGCCTGACTAATCATGCATACATGACATATTGGCAATGACGGGTGGCTACTTTTAGATGTTGTAACACGTGCCCTTAGGTTTATTAGGTAACATTTCGCTAGCTACCAGACCACTAACTATCGACCTACGTACGTGGTGTACGATGACTTGGTCATTATGCAGTATGTGATGTACGCATGTGATGTGCTGCCCTGATGACCAGCCTTTTTTGCATGGGTGACAAGCCCAAGTCCGACTGGATGAGCATCCTTAGGTCAATGATGCATTCACGCATCCATGCATATAATAAGACTGCATCTTGTTATGATTTATATGCTTTGTTGCTTTTCATGCTATACTTGTCTAAGGTGGCGAAGTGTAATCTTGATGACAATTCACACTGAGTTGGTCACGCATTCATCCAATGTTCAACCGTACAAATAATGCAGGTGTGAGTAGGGACGACTACGATACGGATTTTGGAGTCGATGCAACCGCAATAGAGGAAGAGTTCTACGAGGAGGAGTCGCATCAGGAGGCGGCGAAATATTTTAGATTAAATCAGTAGTTCCTGTAATGGATTTTATTTGTTAACACAGTTAAACTTATTGGTTTTGTATTTGGGTCCCCAACTGAGTGGATCAAGATATTACTATTTGGTTTCATGGCTTTATCCATGCTTAGTTTCTCCATCATGCTTTGATTTTACTATTATTGCCACTGATTTGATCATTAACACCCGAGTTATCAGGGAATGAGTTGTATACTCAGGTTCTAAAAACCAGGGCATTACACCTGGCCAGTAGGCTTGTGAATCGAGCAAAGCTGAGTTCGAGTTGGGGTTAGTTATTGGCCGAGTCGAGCTGAGATGTGCCAAGCTTAACTCGGTTTGACTCATGTACAACTCTACTTCTAAGGCACTAGAGATCTTCTATATCTTTAGGTTGGAGTCAATGAAAAATCAAATAAGATCCGATGTCTCACAGTTTTCCTAGAGATTATCGAATCCGAATGCACAACAAATTACGATCAAACTGAACTCTAGTGTTAGATCCATCTTATTAAATGTTAATTCTAAGAACAGATGATAGGCCAAGACTAGTTAGAAGAAATCGTCTAAACAGAGAAAAATTCAAATTGTACCTAAGTGTCAAAACCAGAAGATTGCATGGAAAAAGGTCACCTACACATACTTAGGCGTGGATGCTTGCAGAACTTGATCGAGTCTAAGTTAGTATAGTGAGTTCCCTATAAGGTCACAGGACAGCTAACAACTTTGATGATTAAGAAAAACAAGTACTCCTAGGGTGGTCTACAAAGCAATGGACATTCCAATTTGGGTCAATGCCCTCGTAAGGCCATAGAAAGCACACGGGCTCTACTGTACCTTTCCAATGATAGTACCAATTAGGAGTGAAAAGGCTTGCAATTGGCGGGCCACATAAGGACAATTACAATGTTTTCCTCAAACCCTCATTACATGTGCGAGTTATCTATTTCCAAACAACTAGCTGACATAGACATAAAGGCAAACAATGAATTTAGACTGCAGTTCATGACTGACTGACAAAGGTGGGGTGTCCATTCGCTTTGGCATTAAGTTGCACACAACCTCTGCCAAAGAGGGGCATCTGTAGACACCCTGCCCCAAGCTGATGAGCTGATTGAGTTTGAATCGATGGATGGTCAACCAAACCCTAATCCTAAACCCCAACCCTAAAGGCCTAAACCCTAGGAACCCCGATCCTAAACCGTAAACTCAATCCAGTCATCTCATTCAAACCAGTTTGCCCATTCAACCCTGTCGACCTAATCCTGAACCCTAAGAACCTAGAACCCTAGAGCCTTGAGTCAACTCACTAGTCAACTCATCTGGTTAGCCTACCCAGTCCAACAACCCAATCAACTCACCTAGTTAAGCCCAAAACCAAAGCCTCGAAGTAAGCACAATTGAAGAACTGTGCAAAACCTCAGTGCAACGTCCTTCATAGCAGAGTCTCCACACGAGTAAGGGAGGCTACTTGTCGAAGCAAGGAGTCTAATTGGGGACTAATGAAAACCACCTCGCCGCTAGCCACGTGGCACTCCCCCTATTTGAGGTGGCGTCCCTCGAGCATGTGGGATCCCTCTTTTCCAGACCCTAAGTGTGCGATTGAGGTGTATTTACTCTGATACTCATATCCTTACCCAAAATTATCCTATTACAATATCATCCAACCTATGAGATGATGCCATGTGGTAATCTCCAATCTAGCCCTTCAACCACCTTTTACCCCTAGACTTTATAAGAATTGCAAGAAAACCGTGTTTGGAGGCTATAAATAGCCCCCTCCCGTTCTCATTTTAAGCATCCAATAGATCCATAGGGCATCCAAAAGTCTCCTCATCCATTAGCGCCTTAGCTATCTAGCCATCCCTCCACCAAGGAGAGAGAGAGAGAGAGAGAGAGAGAGAGAGAGAGAGAGAGAGAGAGAGAGAGAGAGAGAGAGAGAGAGAGAGAGACCAACCCTGGTCTAGAATAGCCTAGTCATAATCTGAGTCTCCCGAGCCACCTAAGCCCTAACCGGAGTCACTCGATCTAACCTTTACGATACTGCCATCCATCCAACCATTTAAGTTTCAATTAACTACAACTAAGTAAGAGCATTAACATTGTGTAACACTCATTCCCTTCTCAATCCCCTTGCTCCTCAAATATATCATCACTGCATTGCATTTCATCATTTTCTTGTATCTAATTGGCAGACGTATGCTTTGTGACTTGTTGATATAGTCAGAGCATGCTCACTAGAAACCTGGCCAGTTAGTCATCATTTTTTCATAAGCATTAACATGTCATCGATCATCTTACACATCACATTTTTATATACTTTGCACCCTACACTCGGTTGGTTTGAACGTATGCTCTACGGGTTGCCGATATAATTAAATCATTGCCATTAAAAATTTGGATCGATTAGCCATCATTATCATTGTATTACATTTCAACCTTTTGTGTGTGAGAACTAACCCTATGCCTAAAAACTTATTCATATCTTGTGAAGTAAAGACTGCATATGTAACGCCTTGAAAATTGGGGGCCGAGCAGGAGCCCAACTCCCAAGTTTCAAAACATCACTTATGCAACATATATGATGATGATTGTATGTTGTCTATAATAGTACATTAAACATGAGTGAGATTACACTAAAACAACATATCATACTCTAGAGGCAGTTAAATAATGCAAGCGAAAGACTAAAAGATGTATATAAGCATATATGGAACGTATAGTCTATAGCCGGTCTCCACAGTATGAATACATTACCAGGTTGAATAATTACATGTATTAGTTTTAAAAAAACAAAATGTCAAGATAGTCCAACTACAGATGATAAGCCCTGTAGCCCCTCCCCCCCATCGATCAGGACGGTCTAAGAGAATTCGCCAGATAACTGCATATACGAGAATTCCTCCTTGTCGTCCAAGAAGTCAGGCTCCGCCTCACACGTCGCGTCGCCATCTGCAGCTAAGACAGAGTCTGGTTGGCGTTTAAAATACCATCCCGTAACATGAGAGTGAGTGATCAACTCAGTGGAATAATAAAGAAAATGTTAACATGTTATCAATTCAGTCAAGCAGTAATGATAACACAATACAACAATCAGGTCCAAGTGCTCTTGTTAATGTAAGGATGCTAAGAAATAATGATGCATACCCTCGCCTGTGCTCCCTCAGTGACTTTATCTCATGATCGCGGCATGAAACACTTCCTCAGTGCTTGACCTACTACACCAAAGGTACACATAATGCGGTGCATGCACGATGATTAGCTAGGTTCTTACTTAGGTTTATTCATACAACAGAATTGGGAAGCTAAGGTACCTCCCTTATATTAATTCTCAAACAATAATTCATTCTAGGGTCATCAGTCCTAGTAAATCTCATATGATGTTGTGGTTCTAGGTCACTATAAATGGCTCGTCACCTGATCAGTGTATGCCTAGTTTACACTCTAGTTGTTACGAAAAGACTCATTGCCTCAACACAGCCTCAGAGTATGCTCGAGGTCACTACAAAGGGCTCGTCACCTGATCAATGTAGGCCGACAACTCGAATATAGTGTCCCATACCACCGTATTCGGCTCACAAGTCTGGGTTGCTCACTAGTCACTAGGGAAGGCTCGTCACCCTATCGTAGGCCGACAGCACGACCACGGTGTCTCATACCACCATGCCCGGCTCATGAGTCTTAGCGGATTTAAGTGTCAAGGTTAACGGGTTTTCACTGGTGAGTTTGGTACCCTAGATTTAAGCAGTAACGTCCATATATAATGAATATACATCGGGTTAACCGGGTTACTTGACAAACTCGACTGGTACGAGCATACGTCAAGCCGATCGACATGGAGCGCACAAGAAACTCCGTGTGGCCTAGCCACTATCGACAAACAGCGTATGACTCGAATTCATCAGGCGTGCCCGTCATGGCTAAACAATTCAGCCACCGATCACATATTATTACCGATTGCTTAAACTACATCGTAGCCCTAAACACATTCTAACATTAAGCATTCATGTTTGGAAATCGAGATAGCATGTAGTAAACAAATCAAATGTAAATCTCATATAAGTATCTTAACGAACATATAGAGAACATATTAACATACATAGGCATTCATCCATACATCACATAGTAGTAATATAGGTTTCATGAAGGAAACTGTAACCATAGATAAGGTCATTGAGAATCCTATCTCAATGGCCTCATTACATGCATTTACACAAGCATTTTCACATTCAGACATTTTATCAAACACTTAGGATACACATATCATATACATGTCATAAGGTAATTATAACAAGTATTATAGTAATTCCCTTTATAAAAGGGTTCCCCATATGTTCAACAATCATGTACTCTCAGTCAATAAACATGGCAGACATAAATCATAATTTCATATTCATTCAGGCATTTCAACAAACACATAGAATGCATTTTAGTAGACATAGTTCACATACATATATAATATATAGAAATCATTGTTTCCAAACACGTATGATAGAAAACAAGTCAGTTATAATCATTAACTGACATTGAATGCCTTGAAAATCATAACCTAAACATTCATAGTTCGTACCTTTCGCCGATAGACACGTAACGAACTCAATTTATTGCCTAAGTCTTTGTCTACGGCACGATGGTAACCTGTAGTATGAAATAGGTTAGCTATTTCCACCATTACTCTATTTGGATCTCTAAAACAGGTTAGGATTAGGATTTCTTACCCAAGTACAGAGTCGAAATCGCCGGGATAGCGATACAGGAATGGTGGTGAAGCACGTGGAGCGGCGGGGTTTAATCCTAGGAATGAACTTCAACTCTCACCCTCACTTTCTCTCTCTTTCCCTCTCTTTCCTCTCTTCTCTCTCTTAGAATTTTCCAAATTCGTATGGAATGAGAGAGAGAGAGGGTTTAAGCCCTTTATATAGGCCCAAAATTGATGGGAATGGCCCCAGGGCCAATGTATACTTAGGTGATAGCCAAATAGTGTCTGTTCCGATCCAACAGAGCACTTATGGAGGCCCCTTTACTGAATGCGGTTGGACTTAAGCTCTCTGACCATGGATCTAGGTCAGACAAAGTTTTCGGTTCGATCGGGTTTGCAGATCGACCGTGGTGAACCAGTTTCAGTTCAACGGTCACCGGTGCTCGATCAGGGTCACAAGTACACTGACATGTGTTAAAAATTTTCTCTGATCTGAGGGTGTAATTGAGTCAGATTCTGACGGTCTGAATCCTTAGATTTGGCCTGTAAGTGAATCAACTCAATTCACTTAAGTTTCAGTTCATTTCCTAAAGATATTCGTATTTCTCACACACTTCGCTCTGGGCTCAAGTTGTGCATTTCTGGGTACTATTAGGAATTGATTTTCGAAGTGGTTGTCAAGTCCAACAAAATGGTCATAACCATATAGTTTCGTAGTAATCGGACTTTCGACGTATGGTCGAGGTCCTATACGAAGTTTCAAGATGCTCCCGAGAGTAACTGGGTTTAGGGATGGATCCTATACTTTAGGGTAACGTAGCGTTAACGATTCTATAAGTTTTGGGTCTTGCAGATCAGATTTAAAGTGATTAGTGCTAATTTCACAGGTAATCTAGTTTAACACTAAATAAGTCTTGTTTAATTTTTAAAGGATTTGGTCCTTAGCAATTTCTGCCTGAGGTGGTGCTCGAGTCTTTGTATGAATTTTTTCGAGACGTTACAGCATATCTGTACTGGAAGAGTGAGTGCGTAACAGCTTCTCTTTATGTAATCGTGGTCCCTTACACAGAATCTCTGGAATGCAAACTTAAGAGTCAATCTTAGGGTTAAGGATTTTCGAATTCTCAATCCTAAACATTTCTACAGGGTCTAACCGATTATATGATCGAAATAATTGTTTAGTGGTTACTTTGGCAAAACGTAACACCCTCTTAGCCCCTAAGAAAGCCCTTGAGCGAGGTAACCCGTGGAAAAACGAGCCAATCCCCTGACCCGGGATCCCAACGTCCACAATGACCTTGAAAACTTGCTCCCTTTTGATCGTGGTCCTAGATCGGACAAATTAGCCATCAAGCTCTCCCATTCTCTTAATTCCGATTGATGAACGTACATAGTCCGTTTCGCTTAGTGTTTATCCTCTCTTAATTTGGGACCAATACACAACTAAATTTTCTCTAATATCTGTATAATCTTTGAATATTCGGAATCTTTGCGATCTTCATAAACTCTCCAAACGTTTATGGGAGGATCTCCTATTTTAAAAGATTGTGAGGGATGGCCGCACCGAGTGTATCATAACTAGATCTGTGATAGAATTCTTTTTCTCGATGGGTGCTGGGCATGTTGTCTCATTAATTGAATCGCTAATAGTAGTCAAGTGGCATGCCGGTTCATTCCCCTAAAGGCATGCATAAGGGTTTGTGTTACTGCATTAATAACAGAATGCGTATTGCCGAATGAAAATTAACCAAATATATCTTCAGGCATGAGTATAATTTCTGTGTACTAAACTTATAGTGTCAACACGTGGTAGATTTTTGTTGGTCCGTGTTACAGCACCTAAAATGGGTGTAAACATTATCTACCAAAGAAGTCATAAGGGTTTCTGATTTTGGGTTAGTTGTTATTTTTAGTCCATGACATGTCCACGGTTTATCAGAGTGAAGTGTCTACCGTCACTCACCATTAAAAACCTTACGAGGGCATATAAGTTTAAGATCAAGTAGATATTTATATTTCCTCTGCATTTAGGTTTGAGTTGCCTTGGGAATGAATTATATGGAAAATAAGCAGCAGGTTTGAGTTGCTTTATGAATGGATTGGATGAAAATAAACATAACTGTGGGCCTTGAAAAGGTACTAACGGCAGATGTCATTTTCTCCTCTGCTTTTAAGATTTGATTTACGTCGTGTTTGGGCTTATGTTCTAAAATGAGCCGGCGAAACATGCTAATAGCGTAATGGTAATACATGCATCACTTTGGGCCGCAAAGAGCTTAGGCTAAGGCTGGAGGAATATTCTTGGAGCGGGGGTGATCAACTTTTACTCAGGGTTAGCAAATTTTACTCGCCCCGCAAAGGGTGAGTAGATTTTATTTATCCACTTCAGCTGGATTCCTTTCTCAAGCCTTTACATTCTGATTCGAGAACCTCACTTATCAAAATTTATCTCCTCGATGTAAGTGTATCCCAGTGAGGGTGTCTACGAACCGGTCATCCGGTGGGCCACATTTCTCTGGTGAAGTAAGGGACGTTAAACATTTTAATATATATTAAATATTCAAATGCGTGTGGCCAAGGCACAAGCAAACCCGCCTGACTTTAGGGCCACCGCGTGTGGACGCAGCTGATTTTCATGCGAGGGCATGTTGGCAAACTCAACGGGGCCACGACTGTCTCTGGAGAAAAGGAGCTAGGTCGAGTACAGAGAGAGAGAGAGAGAGAGAGAGAGAGAGAGAGAGAGAGAGAATGGGAGTAAGGTTAGGGGACGTGGCCTTCAAGGCATTCACAGCGGGATTGGGAGTAGCCACCGTTTACCTGACAGTCACCTTCTCTATCAATGTCTACAGAGGGCTTGCTTGGCACAACGCCCAAGCTGTATGTTCCCTTCTTCTTTTTCTTCTTCTTCTTCTTCTTCTCATTAGCAATCCAAATCCTCAGTACGATTGGGTCCATGCTTCTTGCTGTTATTATTGTTATTGTTACCTTTCAAAAAAAATATTATTAATAGTGTTCTTATTATTTCAACAATCATCATCATCATTTATTGCTAGAGAGTTAATATGATCAACGCAACAAGTCCATTTCGACTCTTTCCCATGTCAGCACGTCCCTCTATATAACAATAGCGGATTTAGTCTAATGAAAGTCTTATTATTGAATTAGTGAGCGTAGAGAATCATTTAAAATGAGAGTCACCATTTTGTTAGGCGATGAATTTTCAATTATATATATGTATGTATGTATTTATCAGCATCTGATTTGCTAGTTGGCTAATCCTTTAAAATTTTCAGTCCTTTCAATGCATATAATCTTGCCGTGCCTTCTCAATTTGTATTTCATCATGTGAAAAATGAAGCAATCTCCTTTCCAATGGCTCAAGCACGGTGATCTATCTTTCCAATGCCTTTCATCACTTTTCTATGGTGCAAAGTTGTCTTAGTGCTTTTGTGTAGCTAACGATAGTGTTTTGATGATTTAGATTAGCTAATGATTGTGCAAAGTTGCCGTGTGTTTCTTCCTTTTTTTTTTCTTTTCTTTTCTGAGAATAAGCTTTTATAGTTGCATTGGTATTGAACTTCCACTGAGAGCATCGAGTTTTTCCCTCAAGAATGAATATGAGATATATTCTTTTTTCTTCTCTTTAATCTTTTCTTCTCTCCTTTCTCTTTATTCAGTAAATGGTATTCTCTGATTTCGAGAGGCTTAAACAGAATCATTAGCTTAATTGGCACCCTATATCATGTATAAACTCACGTCAAATGTGCCCCTGCTGGGAGTTTGAATGAGATTGCATGTAAGAAGCAATTGGAATCTCGTTAAAAAGATGACAGCACTTTAATCCACTAAATGGAAACCATCTTCCTTCAAGAGATGATGCTATATCTTTGATCACTCTAAATGGTAATTCTGCTCAAGAAATCAAGATATTCTCAAATCCAGCAGAAGAAATGCAGCGACCAAGATAACAGCCATCTCAAACTCAAAATCAGGGATTCTTCAAAACCAGTCTTCAGCCTATTCCTTCCTCTTCCAACAAGTTCCATATCCGTCAAGTAGTAGATCAGAAGGTTGATCCCAAGGCAATTTAGTGGAGCCAAATAAATTATAACAATATCCAGCAACTATGTCATTTGTTACAAATGGAAATGATCTATTTTATTTGAGATTTAAGAACCTTGAATCTTGAATCTGGCCAAACTACTCCGGTGGCTCTAACTATTCTTTGCACTCTAGACCAATGCCATATGGACCAGAGTCTTCTAAATTCCTTGCCATCAGCTAAAGGGATACAACTAAACTTAGGTCTTTTTTATCACTCCCCCATAGTTATTAACCTTGTGATCAATACTCTCCTATTGCTTAAGCTCTTCTACCATTAGACTTCTCAACATTATTTTTAAAAACATCATAGAAGCTGCTTGAGAATTCTGATTAGGGGCAACTTTGGGTGCAATGGGTTGATTTCAGGTCAGGTTGGCGACTGGTTTGGTCAGGGTGACAGTGGGTCCAATAAATTAATGATTTGGATTTATAAACCATGGACCTCACTTATCCAAAATATAAGTATCTTTATATTCAACCAGGAGTTCTCTATTTTCCTAATTAAATAAAGAAAATGGACTAAAACTTTGCAACAGTTGTTTTGGTAAAAGTGATAAGTATTAAAACCCTTGAGGGGTCAGGGTTCAAAACTCTATAGTAAATTCTTTTTCAGGTTTGGAATTGGATAAGCTGAAGCAACCCATTGATAACCCATATAGGTGTCTCCAGTATACTAGAGCTCAACATGAGCCCACCAATTTACTAAAGTAGGCCTCGTTTTTTGGCATGAGCTCAATCCACTACCCAGTTAGTAAGGCCTAACTGGGCTTTAGAAGCAAGTCATGTCTATTGATCCGGGTAGCCCTATCTTCACAATTACTCAGAAGCTCGAAGAGTTGAAGCTGCCTTTAGGAATCGACACAAGAACAATAATTCTAGTGTGCTGGTAGTTGATGGTAGACAAAGGCTTCAGTTCATTCAGTTAACATTACAGTAACCAAAGGATTCAAATCTTGCAAACATTGAAAAGGGGGTAGGTAAGCCCTTCACAGTGCCATGGTAGATGAGGTAACCATGTCCACTGTCCAAGCATCAATCTAGGTCCTACTAGCTCATTTAAGCATGCTTATGTTTCTCTCATCACTAGGAGTACAAGGAATATGATCTCTAACATTTGCAACAATGATGGAAGTGTCATTAGTGGTGCTTAGGACATAATCTCCACTGTTGTTGAGCGTCGCTCCAAACCCTACAAGCTTATTATACCCTACTTCTCTTATGAAGGCCCTGATGCACTAAATCCACAACACAGCTGGTTGTGGGGTGAGAATTCCTTCTCGGCGAGTGAGTCAAGAACAGGAGCATGAAATCCTCTGTATTTTTGCGATCCATGAGTAATTCGAGCGATGAACCCACCCTTATTTCTCTCCATAACAAGAGAAACACTTCCATTTCATTGCATACAATCTCCCAATTGCATTTCATACTATGATATATACTAATCCTTAAATCTTAAACAATCCAGACCATTGATTCATCATTCTAGTTTCCAATCCTAGATGTATAATCATTAAAATGAAGTAAAAGTACTTAACTACCCTCCTACTTGCAAAAGAAGCAACACAGTAAAAATGTGCTGAAAGAAGCTCTCTAGGATGCTGCAATTGTTCCACATTCCAGCAATGGTTCAAACAAATTCAACCTTTCTCAGGCATGGGCACACCATTTGTGGGTTCCAATTGTTTGTCACCTAGGAAAAACACATAGAAATTGTATTTTTCTTGCATGGGCCATGATGAATGACCCAGCTGATCACATCTCTTGTGGACCACTTGATTGACACTTTTTTGGGGGGTTTTTGTGACTCGAATGTCCGGATGCAGTGCTCGTGGGGTGGGTAGGCAATGACATTTGATATTCTTGTGGGTCAAATGTGACAACCCTCATGCAAAGCTTCAAAACTCGAACTCTTTGTGGATCACTTTCGCAGTCTTCCTAGTGGTGAATGGTGTGGGGAAATTTTGGCCAAGATGTTGCTGGATTAGGCTTCCTAGTTGAAAAGGACTCATCCTTGGTTCTCACTTGGTGGTAATTCTTCTGATGAATTTTACCTGATTAAGTTTGGGGCTGTCATGAGTCATGACTCATGAGTACCCAGGGAGGTAACTGAGATCGCTTAGTGAATTCTTCCCACATGTCATCTATGAATGGGCCATAGCATGTTAGTTCCTTGTCATAGCTTGGATGATGGAAGGCCAATGTTGGTTTCTTCTCCGCCTTGACCTTACCAATCTCCGCAAGGGCATCCAAATTGGGGGAGGGTGGGAGTAACTGCATTCAATTGTCAAATGTCAATAGTCGTTGAAGGTCATCAATAAAAAAAGAAATTTTTTGTTGAAAGTCATGCCAACTTATTTTGGATCTCCAACAACACCTTGATACTCAATAGGCTTGATGCAGGACAATTAACCACTTGTTCTAAAAGCTCGAACTGTTAGAGTATGATGAATTAATCCCTTTATCTCATAGCCCACACATCTTATGGGTTAGGACCTTGGCCGAGCTCCCCTCATGGGCTCCAAATCACATGGGCCGCCCACCTCGAGTGTGTCCCCGCATCCTAGGGACTACCTTACTCGAGCCCGGTGTGAAATGCCTCTGCATTAATCACCCCTGGTGAGGAATCTCGAACACGAGACCTCCCTTGTGGGCCCCACGTCACATGAGTCATCCACTCCGAGTGTGTCCCCGTATCCCACGGGCTACCCCACTCGAGCTCGGTGTGAAAATGCCCCCGTATTATCACCCCCTGTGAGGAGTCTCGAACACGAGACCTCTCGCTCCGATACCAATTTGATGCAGGACAATTAACCACTTGCTCTAAAAGCTCGAATTGTTAGAGTATGACGAATTAATCCCTTTATCTCATAGCTTAGGCCTCACATCTCATGGGTTAGGATATCGGCCGAACCCCTCTCATGGGCCCCAAATCACATGGTCCGCATACCTCAAGTGTGTCCCCGCATCCCATGGGCTGCCTCACTCGAGCCTGGTGTGAAATGCCCTTGCATTAATCACCCCCGGTGAGGAGTCTCGTACACGAGACCTCTCCCGTGGGCCCCAAATCACATGGGTCACCCACCCTGAGTGTGTCCCCACATCCCACGGGCTACCCCACTCGAGCCCAGTGTGAAAATGCCCCTGCATTAAGATTTCCTTGTCAAAGGTTAAGACTCCATTTTGAATTCTGGATGTCCGTTAGACTTCTTGTTGAAGTCCAAATCTCCTGCACATGCATCAAGCTCAACTTTGTGGGCAAAGAGATGATTGAAATTGTAGGGAATTCGATGATGTCAAGGAACTAGATCTAAGTATTACGTAATAGGATTGGCCTATGTGAGTCCTTTTTGGGACAAAAATCTCAAAATTATTGGTGAAATTCTAGAATTTAATGATTCCAAATATGTTATCTTTTTCTTTTTCTTTTTTGGTTTGGATATGTATTGGATGGTGTCATAGGTGTTCTTTTGTAAGAATGCTGTTTGTTGAGCAGTGTTAGCTTGAGTTGCTGAAAGTTGACCAAATAGGCTCTAATCAAAGACAAATCAAGCATGATATGGTAGATTAGGCTTGTTACATATAAATATAACAAAAAGATGAAAAAAAATGAAAAATGGGTAGTTATGGTTTACCCCTTCTCTTGATATTTCCGAAAATGATCCATTCCACTTTGATTTGTTGAGTCCTACTCAAATTTGTGCTTTGTTACTCAAAATAGGCCTTGATTTGGTTTAAAATTAGTTTCCATGCTTTCTTCATGGTTGAAATGAAGAAAAAGGTGAAAAAAAATGAGAAAATTTGAAAATAACGGTTTTCAAAATGGGCCCTTGCTGGCCGTATAAGACATGTAGCGTGCCAATACGGGGCATATAACGGTGTTGGTATAAGCCATATTTCCTAATTGGACCAATTCACCCCCTACCATATAGCAGGGGTGACTGCTTCCTTTACACACTGTTTTTTAATACCATGGACTAGAGCCTTCCACTCAATTATGTCAATCAGTCAACGGAATACGCTCAGGTTGTGTGCTAGTGGATTCATGACCAATAGACCAAATCTACTAGTGTTGTGTTGCATGATGCACAATGCAATCTCATCTACCTAACACTATCGTTTGGAGCTCTCTGTGTTGGGTCAACACTTTGATTTGTTGTTGAGGGCACTCAATCTCCTTGTCTTTTGCTTACTTAGTGCGTTGTTTACGACCTCAGACTATGGAGCGATGGAGATGTATGAATTGATTTTTAGAAAAGCGGAGTAGACTGGGTGTGTTTGGTTGGTGGGATGTTGTTGGTGTGATTTTCGGTGATGGGGTGGGTAATGGTTGTGACAAGGTATTCAATACTGGTAACAGTGGCCATGACAGCTAGCCTTATTGCTGTTACAATACTGGTTGTAACGGTCATTATGGCCCTATAACAGTCATTTTTAAAAAAAGATAAAATATATTGGTCATATGTGGTCCCCATTTTGGTCCTTATGGACCCACACCAGCCATTACGAGCCTGCGATGGGCCCTTTTTTTTTTATTTTTAAATTTAAATTGGGCGTTACAACACTGTATCATGTCATGCTCAATTTTAAAAAATTTGGCGTCATGTAATGGTCATTATGTCTGTATGTAACCATTTTTGAAAACCATGGCTGCGATGGTATGCATGGCTTGGATTCGGATAGAACTGTTAATGGGTACCTGACCCGTGGGTACCTGAGGAACCCGACCTGGCTAAAGTGGGTCCAGATATGAGTTTAGAACCCATTTTTTAGAACAGGGTAAGGTTTGGATCCACCCCCTTATACTTGTTTAGGAAACTGGATTTGATCAGGTCAAGTATCGGGTACTTGATGGGTATCTGATTAATATACACATGCGCTCATGTTAATTATAATGGGTACAATCGTAGGATTAATTTGAAGATTATTACATTTAATGCAATAATTTAATGCCATGAATAACATACTATTAAGATACAATTTGAAGATGATTTTGCTATGCCCATAGATAATATTATCTGTATATCCAAAAGAAAAAACCCGAAGAACTTACTTCATACATAGGCAGAGTATGAATCCACTGTACACACGCACTTAGCAACATTACACGTGTCATCAATATAAACTAATCCAAACCATTTGAACTATCCAAATCGTAGGGTCTTAGTTTACATTTAACATGAACCAAAATTTTTTCCCACATCATTATCTTACTATAAGATTTGCAGGCATTAATTGGATGGTTAAAAATACAAGATACCCAAAATTTCCTATTTTAACAAACAAGTGTCCGTGTATCAGAGGTTAGGATTGTTCAATCAATCTTATTTTAAAACCTTGACTTAGGGTTCTTCAATTTAGACAGTTTTGATTTGAGTTAGTAGATGCCACACTAGAGTATATAATGTCACCTCCTATAGTTTTGATTTAGATGTACAATTTTTGAGTGCCAGCCTATCAAGCATCATAACTTGACTAGAGTATGAAATAATTCCCCATAGTTACAAAGGAAGGTGAAATGATAGGAGGTTTGCTAGAATACTCCAATCTGGGGTTATTTTTGGTGATTCATTGGTGATCCAAACCATGTAAAAGATGGGCCTCACCATTGATGGAGGATACCTAATGATGAAACTCTTTTATTGGAGTATTTTAGCATTTAAATATTTAACCTTTTCGCTTTTGAATATGGATTGTCCCCTTGATGGTTGCTTTGTGGGCCATTGATTCAAAAGTTAAGGATTTTTCCAATCTTGAATGGTTTTTTTAGGAAGCCATGTTCATAGTTATATTTTCTCAGATTGACAATTTGGATAATTGAATATGGTTCAAATCCAATGGCTATAGTTTTGATGAATTCTATTGTAACACATTGGGATGTAAACTAGCAAGCAAGCCTCAAACTAAAGCCACTTTGTTTTTTGTTTTTTGTTTTGTTTTTTTTTTTTTTTTTTGTTTTTTTTGTTTTTTTTTTTTTTTGAAGACATAGGGTGTCCTCACCCCTTTTGAGGTGAGACTATTCCCTACGGATACATGCAATCACCCACAACCATTTGTATCGAGTAATGTTGATGAGGGGAGTCAAACCCAAATGTGTAGGGAGCAAACACACGGTGATGGCCACTCGCCCAAACATAGATGAAATGATAGACGCGTTTACCAAAAAAAACAGAAAGAATAGTGTGGAAGAACCTGAGTATGGAAGAGAGATGTCCTTCTAGTATGTCTGCCAAGGTGATATTACTTGAGCAACAATAGGACCAATTGTGGGGCGAGAATTCCAATCCTAACAGTTGACTCTAGTGTAGGAGCACAAAGTCCTCCATTTTTTATTTTATTAATCGGACCCAATTTCGAGACGAACAAAATAATTTGTAGAATTTTCATCCTACCTTCTAATGCCTAGTTTTATAGTTATTATAATGCAAGGGTGTTTTCACACCAAGCTCGAGCAGGGTGGCCTGTGGGATGCAAGGGCATACATGGGGTGGATGAGTTTTTGAACTTGTAATGAATCCATATATCCACTTGTTGTGTACACTTGATGGAATTTACCTATTTGAGTGTGGAGGTGAGACCTTTTTATTTTATTTTATTTTTAAATAGGCTAGTTCTTTAGAGCACTCGAGAAATTTAGGAAACAGTGCATCGCCAAAAAACATTGAATTGCAGAACCACTTGTAGTAGAAAAGTCATGTGAGTAGCATGTATAGCTAATTTACATTGAATGAGTCATGTTAAAGATTGTTTGTCACTTGACTTGTCTAAACCTATCATGCTTACTCTAGTATCGATTAACGTCCGATAGACATTGACACTAATGCACAACTCTTTTCACCTTAACTTGAAATGTCATAAATTTTGAAACATGTGGGGGACTGTTATTTTTTTTTTTTAAATTTTATTTATTTATTTTTATTTTATTTGAAAATTTGGTGTTTTAAAAAGCAATTTTGAAACTTTAGTGTTTCAAAATTTTCCTCTGTAGCTTTCCCTCCAAATTTTTTGTCAAACCTTTTATCTCTTATGGCCTTGCATGGCTTTTTGTCCAACATCGGAAATGCACAATGACTAAGAGCTTATACATGGGAGGTGTTGTAGAAGGCTTGGGCATTTAAGGGACATGGCGATTTGTGTTGGATTGTTTCTTTGCTAGTGTTAGAAATATCGATATTGCTACACTTTTCGCCGACCAAGGATATGAAAACAATATTGTTATCATCGATAATCTCACCAATAACAAAAAATGCAAGGAAACATGGGAAAACAATCGAGTTTTCAACGAAACTTCAGGAAATGTTAAAATACACATTTGCACATTGAGGAATAAAACAATTGCAAAAAGAATGCATACCTAATAAGTTTTCATTTAACAGGGACTAAAAAGCATGTGTTGTCGTAAGAAATCAGTCCAACCATCTCATCTAACCATCCTATCATCCCATCTATCCAACCATCCAACCTTCCATCCAAACATTAATCGAGATTTTATAATATCAACATTGATCGATATTTCAAAATATCGACAACACGATATTTCACTGAGAAATCGTCGACTATTGGAAAGGAAACGAAAGATTGGACTTGATACCACCCTTGCTGCGATAAGGAAATATCACGATATTATCGTTGACAAATTGACCATGCACTCATAAAAAAATTGAAATGGGAATTTTTTTAACAAAAAAAATTTTGGCGATATCGAAATATCCTCCATATTATCGAAATATCGCCAATACACCGACGATACAAGTGACACCTAGAATTTACGCCATTGAAAACATTGGCGATATCAATACATTGGCAATACACGTGACGCTCGAAATTTACATAGTCAAAGATATTGGCGATACATTGATGATATTATTACTTCATTGGCCATGCTTAGCGATACATTGTCGATTACTAGGATTTTTGATACCACTAGTGTAATCAGTATCATCGAGCTAGAGATACAGATAATATCAGGGATATTTCGATAATATTGGGGATACTTAGAACAATGTTCTTTGTAATGCGTGCGTGCACTGAGCTACATCGGGCTGGGTTGTGGCATGTCACGTGCACGTGCATGCGTGCCCAGTGGGACCGTGGGCTCGGGTGTGCATGATGTGCATGTTTGATGTGAGTATACTCAAGCAAGTCCAAAGCGTTGTATCCCATTTGTTTTGAACAGCTATGTTTATAGGGCCCAATGGTTAGTAAGCCCCAAGGTCGCACTAGTTGGGTTTAAACGCAACAGTTCTAACCCTTTTAAAATGGTGTATCTATACCCTTAAGGGTGTCCAGTCGAAGTCTATTAAAAAACTTATCATTATTTATTTTCTAATATAAAAAATGCTCTCTAGTTCTATGGTTTTCCAAGTTCCTTGTTCGTTGGGTTCAGGGTGCACATGGTTCGAACTTGTGTACAGTGAGTGTACCATTGTGACTAGGTGATAGCCGTTATATCTTGGTGGTTAATTGTCCAAGACTCCTGTTGAACTTGGGATGTGGTCCAAAGAGGGCAAATTCAACTTCAAGCTGAGTGATTCTAAATCGCACCTCCACTTCTGCAATCCAATAAGTTTTCTCTTTCTCGTATCCTTTTTATTTTATTTTATTATTTTTAAATATAGTATAGATAGTTCTCCAAACCCTAATCTCAACAATTTGGTTGCTTGGGTTTAAACCCAACTAGTGTGACCCATCTGAACAAACATCACTTTTTGTTTAAAAACAAAGGGATGCTATTAGGCTACACGCATGTAGACTTGCACTATCCCATGCTTGCGAGTACTCTTGCACTCACATGCCACACCTGCGCACGCCTTCGGCCTAACCCGGTGCGACACACATGCACATGACACGGCCAGGCATGGCTTGGCTCAGCGTGTGTGCATTGCAAAGAAACAATCCAACACAAACTCCCCTATCCATTAAAGGCCCATGCTTTTTACAACACCTCCCACTTATAAGCTCTTAGAACTCATTGTGCATTTCTGATGTGGGACAAAAGGCATAAAGCCATAGTCCTTTTGAAACACTTATAAATGCTTTTTAAAAATACACCAATCCCCACATGTTTCAAAATTTACAACATTTCGGGTTAAGGTAGAAGAATTGTGCACTGGTGGTGTCGATGTCTATCAGACTTTAATCGATGTTGGAGTAAGCAAGACATATTTACAGGAGTTAGATGACAAACGGTCTTTAACATGACGCCGTGTACAATTACTTGGATTTCATGAGTGCTCTAGAGAATTAACCTACATTCTCATAGGAAGCAACCCCATCTCCACACTCATATAGGTGAATATCATCAGGTGTTGGCAACAACTGGATACACCACCAATATATGACATATGAATTTATTAAGAGTTTAAAAACTTATTCTTACTCATTATTGTTTACTCATTGGAAACCTATTTCATGGGATCTCCAATTGATAGGTTGGGTTGCCGATACCAGTAGCTCATTCTTTTAGGCTTTTCCCTACAGTCCCATTCCCTTCAATATATCAAGGACTAAATTTTTGGGTAGTCCTTTGGTCAAAGGATTTGGTAGGTTCTTTTATGACCTCACAAAGTCAATAATTCATGCAATAGATGTCTTAGTTCGTTGTGATGAAGTCTAATATGTCTACTTTTACTATTATATATCTTACTCTTGGCTTAGCTATAGCTACTTGACACTGACAATCATAATGTAGAGGTATGTTTGAAACAAGTTTTGGCCACAAGTATATTAGTTAAGAGGTTTATAAGCCACTTAGCTTTGATCCTGCTTTTTCTAAAGCAATGAACTTTGATTCAATATTGAATCGAGTAATAAACGTCTGCTTGGTTGGCTTCCAAGAGACTACTCCACCTAAAATAAAAACATATCCACTAGTGGATTTAGTTTCATATGAATCAGTGATCTAGTTAGCATCACTGTACCCGTCTAATACACGAGAGAAGACACAAGTAGACCAAGGGCTACTTTATTTCTCTAGATTCATGTACATTCCGGGCTTTGATTTGGCACAACCCTTAATTATATTCCACGGGAATAACCATTGATTCTAAAGTAAAGCTCAGTGAACTGAAATGTAGTGTATGATGCAAGGAGTAAGCTATGCAGATGAGCCTTAGCTATCAAAAGGATCACTTAACCTTTGGGCATTGTGTCCACAACATAGGCTGTAATAAGCTTACTGCTTAGGCGAGTAACATCGGGTGGGGCACGAAACATAGGTGATCACTCAGTGGATGCACCACTGTTATATGGCCATTCTCATTATCGACTCATGAGATCTGGCCTACTCTCGAGTTCAAATAATTGTGATATTGGCATTCCAGGTGCATCACGAGATGGAATGTAAGATTGTGTTAGCATGCTAGACAAGGAGCTTCAGGCCATGTCACACCGACTAGGCTTGGGGCCATACGATAGGGAATCTATGTTCATGGCCTTAGCTTATAGCTTTCTTGAGAGTGTAGCCTTAGTATGTTGTATGAGTAGACATATACGTGAGAGAGAAATGACATATATGAGCGTGCCAAATGATCACCAACTTTCAGGAGTTTGTGCCCTATTTTCCAAGCGATGGGCATAAGATAGTTAGCTGGGGCTACGAGAGGCCTCTTTGTCTCAAGGACAGGGCCGAATGATCCCATCTTTATCATGCTTTGAACATTGAATGATAAATGAGATGAATGTATGCATGTCGGTGCGTGATATTAGGTTTGAATAGCCATCAAGTGACGATTATCGTCTAAGTAGTCGGGAGATGATCCCAATTGGAATGTGACTCGAGCGTCATTGGATGCCGGGTTCCACTTTTAGGGCTTCACATAGCATGGTATTTCCTCCCGAGTGACTTAAGCACAAGGCGGATACACGGCCTTGGATCATGTGGCTCGAAAGATACCTGCGAGCATGAGGGGTATTGTATCCTCGAGAAGTGAGTCGGGTGCTCGGTCTACGTTGTTGGGACCTTGGGTGCTTGGAACCCAACATATGTAGAGAATTTGAGGTGCTACTGGAGGCTACTGGTGCACTCGCTACTAATATGCAGTATTCGTAAATTATCCATAACTTTGTCATCTAATGCCAGATTTAGGCATTCTTTGGCTCTTTGGAAAGGAATTCCATAAGCTATCCAACACACTTTGAATTGCATCAATTAAAGGTCTTTCACCTTGTCAAATGTAGGTGAGAAGTCACCAGTACTACACTCGGCGCATTCTGCACTATTTAGGTCCTCACACTTGCAATGAAATGTTTGTATCTCTCTCGATTCTCATTGGAATAGGGTGAAGTGAAGCTCATTTGAAAGATGATTTGGTTTGCTATCAATAGGTGATTGTTGCTAGACCTTACTCTCCAAGTGTTAGAGTGCGTAGTGCCACCTTTGTTCAGCAAGCTGTGGTGTGTTGGGTATGCAGGCAACATCGCGTAGTTGTACTAGAACCTCAATAACTCCATTTGGAGTCGGATTGAGATGGTTTAAGGCTTGTTGGAAAGGGTGTTCCTTGGGCTTTCCAACAAGCTAAGGTTTGCCTGAACCGGAGTTCTGCACGACAGAGTATGTTGAGCACACAGGGTTGTGCGCTGGGCACCATGCTCTTTGGTTGATTGCTTGGGTCTATGTGTGGGCTCCATTGCTACTTGCGCAGACTGGAAGTTTTTGAAGTTTCCTCGAGACGTACTTTTTTGGGCAAGTCGAAGCAAGCAAAAAGTTTTGATTCATCGGCATTCGTAGACAATTTATAGTTGTTTCCGACAGGAACGAGTAACACATGACAAAACCTAATTATTCCATGCGGCCATAGGTGACAATTGTCCTGCATTAAACAAGTCTTGTTGACAACTGTACCGCACCCATGTTGGTGGACATGTGTCGCTCTGTGGGTCGTTGACGACAAAGAATCCCTCTTTCACATGTATACTTGCAGCCAACAATGTGTGACTTTAGTAAAATGGCCATATCTCTCTTATTATTAATTGTATAGGCTTTCAAACTAGCTTGGAATTAGAACCATTAGAGTCTGCTTGGCGTGCCTACGACCCTATGGCCCAGTGGTAGACTCGCAAGAGTTTTAACTGGTTCAAGCGCCCATCGTGGTGTGAGTGCGTGTGAAAAAAAGAGAGTTTGCTCGGCCAACTAGAAGGGGTCACAAGGTGTTAATAAGTTGCATGACCCTCTGATTCTTTGATTGGGTCCGCCCCTTCACGGAGATGAAGCCATAGCTTCCTCGATACAACTCCATTTGAGTTGAACTCGGGCTCTTTGGAAAGGTATTTGGACAACCTTTCTAATGCTCTAGTTGTTCCCCAAAGCACTGCTCCATAAACAGGAGTTCCAGGGCCTTTTCTGTTGAGTAGATATTTTGGCATTTGGTTGATCACCGCGGAGCGTGCAATATCGATGACTTGTGCACACTCAGCCTTCCAGAACTTGGAATCAGATGATTTCTCATCCTCTGGGGAGATTTTTTGAAGAGCTTTCTGATGGGTCATGGCTTGCTTCGTTCTGAAATTGATTTATCCTTCATCTGCCGGCTTGTAGTCAGCCTTGACTCAGAAAATGATTTTTTCGGTGTCAACTGCATGCAAGATTGTTGTGGATTTTACTTCTGGTCTAGAAATCATTGAAGGTGATTCCAATAAAATGTTATCTCCTGGCTAGTGGTATTTCCCAATGTTTGAAATATCGGTATCGCGCAATGTATCGCACCCTTGGGATATAGATACGTATTGGTTATCGCACGGGATATGTCGTTTGTATCGTGTAATTTATCGTACTTTTTGGGAAACATGGGGAAACATTGGAAACGCGGTTGAATTTTTCAATGAAACTTCAGGGATTATTAAAAAAAAACCTTAATACACACTTTTAAATCATAAAATCTCAAAAAAGAAGTGCACATAATAGGTTTCCTTTGTATAGGGTCTTAAGCTATGTGTTGTCCGATTGAAATAGGACAACTATATTCAAATATGATGCATAACATTTATAAACGTATTAAGACATGCATGAAAACACAACCAATGCATTCAAAAGCAAACGATATAGTATAAATTATAAAACAACCTACCAATGATGTGACTGGCTATGGCCTAGACCCACATAGAGTTATGCGGTGGCTCGTAATCATTGTCTCCATCTCGACGAAGCTGAAAAGAATACTACTCCACAAATCGACAATACTGCGCCCAAGTCATAGTAGAATGGTACCAATTAAGATACCCCTTGACATAACGTTGGTACTCATCTTCTCCGAACTGAACTAATACGCTCATTCGTGGGTAATGTATAATAGTCACAGTTTGTGGCTGATATGGATCTGGAATGGGCATAGATGGAGCTACTGGGTATCCATACTGCCCTTCATATCCAAAATGCTGCCCATATAGCTGCCCATATGTGGAAGTGAAGTCCCGACCATAGTCGAAAAATGATGATCCATAACTGCTGGAGTTGCTTCCTGCATATCCACTAGCTTCGTATCCATACCCATACTGTGGCACAGAAATCAAGCTACTCTCATGTCTGTGATCCATATCCATGTTGTGGCCTATAACTCGAATTCCCTCCCTCGTCCGTGGACTGGAACTATAGCCACCTCGCTTCCCTCGAACGCTTGTGTTCCTCATGCATTTTGCTAGTAGCTCCTAAAAAATTAGAAAGCTTTCGTGTCTATTTTTCTTTTGTAACCTCTGGCGCTCGTATGTCTTATTGTAGATAAGATGGGGCCGTGGTCCTCTTGGACGAGAACCATGGTTAGGGTCCTGTGTGGCATGATCGAAATCCCCATATAAAATGCTTTTAATGGTCATTCACCACTTTTTCTAGTGTGGTCCACCCGAGATTGGGATTTGCTAAAAGTTTTGGCATAACGTCCTTAAATGATATGAAATACCGGATGAATGGCATAGATA
Source organism: Magnolia kwangsiensis (assembly GCA_037074715.1). NCBI lineage: Eukaryota > Viridiplantae > Streptophyta > Magnoliopsida > Magnoliales > Magnoliaceae > Magnolia > Magnolia kwangsiensis. The sequence goes on from CM073583.1 coordinate 48,057,150, forward strand.
AAACATATACATCAAGGTGGACCCCACATAGCCAGTTTGTAAAGGAAGTGGATTAGCTGTTGTACCACACACCAGTGAGTCCTTTGTAATGGTAGGAATGATGGAAAGAAGATCAAAGTTTTGTGGGCCCCATCATGATGTATTTATTATATCTACAATGTCCATCCATTTGGCGAGATCATTTTAGGACATGTGACAAAAAATGAGTCATATCCAAAGCTCAAGTGGACTACGTCACAAATAGCAACGAGACAACGATTTCCACTGTTAAAACATTCGTAAGGCCCACCATCATGTTTTTTCTCCAGAAAATCTATTCATAAGGCCACATATACATGGATGAAGAGAAAAAACAAAATTGAGGTGGGGACACCCTGTTTCTTCAAAAAAATAAAATAAAATAAAATAAAAATGGATGAAGAGAAAAAACAAATATCAGATTGATCCAAAACTTCTGTGACCCCAAAAAGGTTTCAATGTTAGGCGTTCAATCTCCCACTACTTTTTGTGGTGTGGTCCACTTGATCTTTGGATTTGTCTTATTTTTGGGCTCAACCCTTAGAACGATCTTGCAAAATGGACGAACGGTTTGGATTTAACATGTACCTCATGGTGGGGCCCACATAACTCGTCAACACACTAGCTAGGTTGTTGGTGAGCGGTACACCAGTCGATCCTCTTCCGTAAAAGGCTTCGGAAGCCATTTTCACAGCAGAGAGGGAACCCTAAAACCCTAAAATTTCTCCCAAAAAAACTCCCAAATCCCTGTGATTTTTGGCAGATTTGTTACCGAAATCTCCCTTTCGCAGGAAATTTATCATTTATTAAACGAAAAAAATAGGAAATTAGAGGTTTTTTCGCACTTACGGCACACCGCTAGCTCTCAATCGAGTGGCCCACCAAATTCAGTTTACAATCACGCAATCTTCTTCTGCAGGTACCGGAATCCCCTCTTACATGGATTAAAAGCTTTTTCCTTTCTTTTTTTTTAATTGTTTATTTTTTCAATTTTCCGGTAATTACGCAAACCTGACATCCCCAGCCTTTCTCCTCGAATGGCTGTTGGCTACAAAAAACCCGTGAATCTGTGATAGAGTCTGTAATAGACCCATGACTGTAAGTTTGTAACACGACAATATCGCTAATATGGGTGATTTTGCAAAAAATCATGCGATATTGTGCGATATATCGCACTATGCAAAGAATTTTGTTTTTGTTTTTTTAATTTATTTCTGAGGGACTTCTGATGGGTTTCGTCTCGCTGGCTAGCGGTTATTTCCTACCCTTGGAGAGTAGCAGACCTGATCAAAGAAGTGTGAGATATGTGTGAAGGTTGGGCTGCTTCTTTCTTTCAATCCATAGAGAGGCGAATTTGGTTGCAGATAATCTTGCCAAGTCAGGCCCGAGTAGGGAAGTTTTACTTGTTGCTGATTAGAGATGACTTGGATTCCTTTTTTCTTTTTTGTAGTTGGGGTGTGCCAGCACCTTGCTGCTTTTGTTTGTTTCGTCTCAAGTTCTCTTTGGGTTTGGGTTCCATGTGCTGCTCCATTTCCTGTAGTTTTTTCGTTTCCAATAAAGTTGCTTGATTAACCATAAAGAGAAGTAGGTGCCAGGGAATTATTACGATGGTGTCACCAGCCAGTCTCTATTTTTTAAAACATGGAGCTCTTTTGAAACAAGTTAATTCTACTTTCATCACGCTGGTGCCCAAAGTGGACTTCCATCCAGAGCAGTGGTACCTAAATTGCCAACCCACCTACACTTACTGTTCCAAATTGTGAGATCTAGACTAGGGGGCGTTTGCCTTCCAAATTGTTGTTTTTACTGATCCAAAGTTATGGTTCTATACTCCCTAGTGTTGATTATTTTGAAATGAAAATTTTTATTCAGAATGTAGTGATTTTTATTGGTAATTTAGATTGCACTTTGATTTATGCAGTAGCACACATATAATTTGATACTCTGCATTTGTATGTTATAATACCATGCATGCTGGATCTATAATAATAACATAATTTCACATGCCTGCGCGCACGCAATGCTATCAATTTTTATTTTTATTTTTATTTTTTAAAAATTATATAAAAGTATACCACAGTGTATGCACAGGAATGACCCACATGATCCATGTAAGTGGCTTTACACCCTCCGAGTTTTGATTGTTTAAGTTGTTGTTGTTAGCTTGTTGCCACCTTCATTATAGAAAAAGTGACCCATATGATTCTGCCCAGTACCATGTATTGGAGGAAGTAGCATAGCGTGTACAGGATCCTGTATCATGTACCAGATTGTCCATGGTCCAGGTAACCTTAATCTAGACCTGACTATTTTAGGCATATATCATTATGCAACTACTGGTAAGATTTCGTATAAAAATTCTATTTTACAGAATCAAGTTGGTTATTCCAGACATCATAAGCCCAAACCAATCAGCCTTCATCTAAAGCATGAACATCAAAGATAACCTTCGCCTGGCTTATCAGATCATTCACAATTTCCATAAACTGGTAAGAAAAACTGAATATGCGTTAAAAAAACATCTGGAAGGATTTTTCGTTATCTCATTTGAGGCGATCAAGGCACCAGCTACAATGAGTTTATAATTCAAAAACATAATCTCAGCTTGAATTGAAGATCTGACATTCTCAATCCTTGTAAATGGCTCTCACAAGGATTCTTCATGGGGACATCTTGGTGCAATCACACCCTATCTCACATGTGCATGCTTCACGTGTGTGTACAAGAAGACTTCCAAATGGGTCCCCACTTGAGCACACATGATAATAGTTTTTAATTTGAACAGTTCCATATGTGTGGTCTTGTTAGGAGTTGTTGTTTATTGCTTTCTCTGATATCTTTAGAAAGTCCAGCTGTAGGAGCATTATTATTTGTTTTTTTTCTTTTCTTTTCTTTTCTTTTCTTTTGAAGAGGTCTCAAGTCCAACTGGTTGGCCACAAGTTACAGTCTACCCAGTGGGTAACTTCCAGCCTATTCAGTACATACGACATCCAACCCTTCCAATAGGTTGGCCCCTCCATTAGGATCACTTATTGCAAAATTCAAGCCCATCTACTCATTAGGCAGGCGACACCATGGAAAAAAAATTTCTAGCCATTGATAAATAGCTAAAAGTGTAGTCTACTCAATGAATAGATGTGGCTGATTTTTTTCAGCAGGTGATCCTCATTATGGGGCCAACCGAGTAGACAGGTTGGATGTCTTATGCACATGAAAGGTTGGCATGAAACCTCTTTTTGGAAAGTATTGTTTCCAAAAGAGAAGGAAAGTATGTACACACCTCCATAAATATGGCTCATAGTCATACACATGCGATACTCTATGACACTATGAATGAAATTCATGGGAGCTTTGTTTTCTCCACGGTAGAAGTGTTGGGAGGGGGGATTTTGAACTTGGGGGACTCTTGAGCTTCTGTTTTGCTTATAGTGTTATTTCTTCTTGTATTTGCTGTGGAGATCTTCTTAAACTTGTTACATGCACGGGGTTTGAGCGAACGGCAAGCGCTGTTGGTGTGCTCCCCAAAGACGCGGGTTTGATTCCCACGTGGTTTGCTGGTGATTGTGTGCATCTGCAAGGAATACTCACACCTCCAAATGGGGTGGGGACACTTTGATGTCATTAAAAAATAATAATTTCTTACACTTGTTTGTCACTTAGATCTGTTTTTTCTCATTCCAAAGTACAATGTTTGGTATCAGAGGAAGCTCTGCTCTTGGGAGGGTTCTCTTTCTCTGTTCTTCTCCATTTTATTTCCCCATCTTTCCAAAATCTATCCCAATTGCACCAGCCAAATCATGTTTACAGCCACCTATTCGCTTTTAACCTGCATACCATCTGTCTTTACAAATGACAACTAGTCCCCATTAGGTCCTTAACCTGACACTAAATCAATGTATCAGCTCATAGCCTGCCCCCAAAAGATCCCCAAAAATAGGCCCACACAAACCTATGTACTGTCCCTAATTATTTTCAAAGTCTTCCAAAGAACCCACTAATCTGCTCCAATGTATTTGAATGAGAAAAATCTAGGAAATTAATGTTTGTCTGAGAAAGGAAGAAGAAATACAACTTGATGGAGTGTAACACCCCGGATTTTGGCTAACCTGGGATTTGACGTCCCTAGGCAGTGGGTCAATTAAAACACCTGAAAAATCGTTCAGAACCCAATTCCATAGCCAAAGAAACCACTTAGGATAAATTTCTTTAGAAACTAAGCATAAGTTAGCTAGCGCAACGTTGGAGTGGCTGGGAAACAGTCCCTGATCACTTTAAATACGTTCTACAAGACCCAAATCGAGTAGAACCAATGACTCTAGAATACTCTATAACCTTGGATCAAACTCTAAGCGGGTTTGTCCTCTGGACCACATTGAATTTTTATATTGGATTTAGACCGCGCGTCGAAGGTCCGATACCTCCTATCTTAGACCGTTAGAACCGTCTAGCTGGACTTGACACTCATTCCAAAAATCAAGTCAAACCGATAATCACAGGCTATTTCATTGAGCCCGGACCGAAGAGAGTGAGAATAGGGTTAGAATTGGAATTTGAAATTCAAATCTGGCACACAATTTGACGCATCAGTATTGAGCGTTCTGACCGTCAGAATACAGCCAAATTACACGCTTGGATCAGGAAAAATATCTATTATATATCACGAGACTTATAGGCCTGATCTTGGTGCGATGACCGTTAAACTGAAACTGGACCGCCACGTGCGATCTGGGAACCCTACCGGTCTGAAAACTGGATGTGTGCTAGATCCAGTATGCATGAGCTTAAGTCCGACCGCATTTGGCCAGGGGACCTTCAGAAATGCCCTTTTGGACCGAAACGGCCCCGATTTGGTTAGGCACCAAGTAAACATTGTTCCCAAGCCTATTTTGGGCATGTTGTAGGCTATAAAAGGGGTTGAAACCCTCACTCCTCTCTCCCATCCGAATTTGAGAGAAGCCCTAGCTTGGGAGAGGGAAAAAAAAAGTGAGAGATTGTGAGAGAGTGGGGGAGTTCTTCCTGCCACTTGTGCTACGTGTTGCACGTGCTTAAGCAACACACCTCTACCACCTTCCCGGCGATTCCACCGCGATCTTAGGTAAGTAAATACCCTAAATAGTTGTTGATTTGAGTTTCCCTTGTTTCCATAGCGATGTAGCTTATGGATCTTGTGTATTAGGCTCCTTATTCGCCGTAGACGAAGCGTATACGCTCCGTTTCAATTCCCGAGTCTACAAGACATAAGGTGAGGATTTTAGACGCTTTGATTGACGGTTTACAATGCTTTCAATGTCGTTTAATAGTAGATTATCGACGGCATCGCCGTTTGACATGTACAACATGCTCTCCGTTTCCTGTTTCGTAAATTAACGAAGAATATGAGATTTAGGGCATTTTAGTCATTTGTAGGAAGTACGGTCTACATGCATATTTTGCTGACGTGATTGACATGGTTTGTCGCCGCATTAGAGAGTTAGGAATGATTGCATAATCAGTTTGGCGAAGAGATTCGCCAAGTTGCGCACTTTGGGTCGACATACTATATGTGGACTTAAGTGTGTAGTGTATGTGTTTGTATAAATGCTTGTACTAGTGTGTATTGTATTGAATGATGTTATGTAGTAGTTTGAGATTGATTTCATGATTTAAAATGCTGACCTAAATGATTTCCTACATGTTGACCTTATGCATGATTGCATTACATGCATAGGAAGTATGCTTTGAAGATTTGCTTAAGTTGAATATGCATGGAAGGTATGCCTTGAAGATTTGCTTAAGTTGAATGTTATAACATGTGTTAACATGCTCACATGATGTATTTCAATTCCAATACCCTGGTATATAGTGTTAATGTAATTCCATAGATGTGTGGGACTTGACTTAGTCCAGGCGGTCGGTAACCGAGCGAATTCGTGGCTGACTGGTCATAGCCACGAACGACGCGTCGATGAACGTGATTCGGGTTGAGAGTTGGCGGCAGTGGTTAGGCCACGCGAAGTGTTTTACGCACTTCATGTCGTTCAACTTGAGATGCGATCGCGCTAGTCGAGCCCGTCAAGTAACCCGACTGGCCGATGTTTGTTCACCTTGTATGTATCATAACTGCTTGAACCTAGGGTACTGAACTTACCATTGTAAACCCTATTAACCGTGGTACCTTGATCCACGAAGACTCATGAGCCGGGCATGGTGGTATGGGACACCGTGGTCGAGCTGTCGGCCTACGCTGGGGCCACAAACCTCCCGGTAGTGACCAATGAGCACCTTGACTCGTGAGCAGATTATGGTGGTATGAGACACTATATTCTAGCTGTCGGCCTATACTGATCAGGCGACGAGCCCTTTGTAGTGACCGCGAGCGTATTCTGAGTCCACGGGAGGCGACGACCCTTCCGTTGCAGTAGAGTACGGTAGGCCTGTATTGATAAGGTGATGGGGGAGCAGTGCAACGAGTGCGAGCAACAGCCCTGGCAGCCCTTGCAGTGACCTACGAAATATACATCGTATGAGATTACTAGGAGTGACGACCCTAGACAGGATCTGTGTTGGGATTGATACAAGGGAAGTACCTTAGTTTCCCAATCCTGCTGTTTGAATGGACTAATAACAACTTGGTAATCATATCACCATAGCATTGCATGTGCCTGGAAGATGTGGAGCACTCTAGGGAGTGTGGCATGCCGCGGTCGTAAGATGTTGCCGCATGAGGGTGATCGTCGGTGAGGGCATACATCACGTCATGTCATCTTGCATTAACAACAGTATTAGGATTGTCTGATTTACTGCTTTACTATTATCGCGTGATTGAATTGTGAACATGCTAATCCCTGCTCTCTTATCCCACTGAGTTGATCACTCACTCCCACGTTACGGGATGGTGTTTCCGGACACCCACCAGTCCCTTTTGTGATTGCAGATGATGGCGCGGCCTGTGAGGCGGAGCTGGACTTGATGATGAGAAGGAGGATTCCTCCTTTATGCGTGTTCTGATTGACGGGATTGCAGGGAGGCTGATTAGATACTTTGACATTTGTCATTTTGAATTTTTAGCGCCCTCATGTATATTCATTTTGTTTACTTTTGAAGTATACATGTATGTGCATAACCTGGTAATATATTCACACTCTGGAGACATACAACAGTTTATGTACGTTATACATACTATTACAGTCTTCCGCTTGCAAATTTCACTGTCTCTGGAGTATGATATGCTGTTCTGGCTTAATCTCACTCATGTTTAATACATTATCACAGACAACATTCAATCATACATATCCATGTTGCATAAATAACATTTTGGAACTCGGGAGTTGGGTTTTTGCTCGACCCCCCGATTTTCGGGATGTTACAGATGGTATCAGAGCATGAATGAGAGTATACTGGGCCTGGGTTATGGTCTTGCGACGTACGCTGACGCTTCCTTTGACTTAGGTGGGTGCGAGAAGGGTCTAGAAACACTTCTAGGATCGCAGATTCGCCGATAGGCGAAGTCTATTAGGATCGATCGCAAGATCGAGTCTGTAACGCATCTCGGGTCGCGTAAAGCAACCCGAATCACTTCTAAGCTTTAGGAAGTCGGGTTGAGACGTCCTATGAGCGGTTTTAAACCGCAAAAGTGAATCCTTGGGCCGTGGGATGACCACGACTCCAGTAATCAATCGCCAGGGCTTAAAAACCCCGTTTTGCCAAAAATTCTCAAAATTCCTCCTCTAAACACTTCATCCTTCAGTTTTTTTCTTATCCATTTCATGTTAGGCATCAAACCTAATGTGAAAATAACACAAATTAGTACTTTCACAAATTTTACAGTGAATAGTAAAATTTCATGAAAAATGGCCATAAGGCCATTCTAACTTCACTTTCTTTAGCAACTAAGGAGCTAGATAGGTGTACTGGCTCCTTCTACCCCAAATTCATATGCTGCATCATATGGTTTGGTATTCGGGATTGCGATGTGGACCCGGAAAACCCCAAACACATGTTTGGGCTCATACAGACCAAATTATTGTGAACAAGGGGTGGGACCTAACTTTTTGGGACCCTGGGACCATGGGGGACCAGACCCATGGGGTCCCACCGGCCAACTTCAAAGTTGGCCGGCGATGCCATCGCCGGTCGGGCGATGCATCGCCGGCCGGCGATCTCCGATGGGGCCGTCCTTCGGGCGCACCCCCTTAAATAGGGTCCACATCACCCCTATACACCTCCCACCTCACGAAAACCCCCAAATCCCACCTCTCCTTCACAAACAGCCCCTTACATAGCCCTAGATTCGATTTTCAGCAACCAATTCCAAACCCCGGCGTCCCAAACCACTCCTAGAACCTTCCTTGGCTAAAACCGACCACCACCCATCATTTATTGGGTGTTGGCAGCCTCTTTCCTTGAAGATATCACCATTTGGAGCTCCAAAATCCCCCAAATAGAGCTGAAATCGTGAGGTGCTCCATCCCATCTTTTTGTTTGTATTTTTCCCTGAAAGTACAGCCTTGGGAAGCTTGAAGCATCCCTCTACGACGCCTAGATTTCCTTTTATCAGATTGGGTAGCCATTTCTCCGCATTTTCGGCGTTTTCCATGGCTTTTGTGGAAGCCATTTTGGGTCTTTTGTCACTCTCATCCATCCTGTCTTTGATGGGTAAGAGGAAAACTGCAACAGACCAGGCTGGGCCGGGCCGCCCTGCTCGATTGAGAAGACCGCGGGGTGGTGCCGCAAGTTCAAGCGCCGCCGCAGGTCCAGCTGCAGTCTTGGGGTGCCGTACAAAGCGGGATTTGGATCCCCATGCACACCTTGGACGAACCATTCTGTCAGAGATGCCTCATGGTGAATACACTGATCGTAGAGTGTTATTTGAGGCGGACGTAGATGGGCGATTGTTCGGCGAGTATCTGTTGTTCGAACGCATTGAAGCTGCGCACTGGGGACCAATCTTTGAAGCTCGCGCTCGTGCTAATGTGAGCACTGTTCGTGCCTTCTATGCTAGCATCCAGAATCCTACCTTGGAGCCTTTGCAGTTCAAAATCCCTTTTGGTAGAGATCGGATGGCTACGATCGACGTCCGGTTGGTTGCGCGACTTCTCAACGTGCCTCTAGGTGATGTGCATCCTAGTGAGAAGAATTTGAAGACTAGACGTGAACGAGATCGCCGCACTAGGTTTCTGTGCGGTAAGTTGGTTCCATGGCAGCCTAATAATAGCCTCAAGGCGACGTACATGTCTGAGGATTTGCGCCTGCTGCACCATATCTGCACGTTCAATGTCTATCCCAGGTCAACGAACCGCATTGAATGCACACGTCTTATGGTCGATTTCTTATTTCTGGTGGCCCAGGGAGAGAATGTATGTATGGCCACTTTCATCTTACGGCAGATAGTTCTCATAGCCAGGTCGAGAAGAACATCCGAGTCTCTTCCCTTTGGCCGACTCATTTGCAAGATTGCGCTTGAGTTTGCCTATAGACTTGGGCCCGAATTACCGGTATCGATTCACACCATCGATGAGTCGACAATGGTCAAGATGAAGATTGGGTCGCAATACCGTGAAAATCAACTTGAAAGGGATAGTGGGGATGACTTTGATGAAGAGGAAGATCAAAGCGAAGAAGAACCTAGAGCAGAGGTTCAGGAAGAAACAGAAGAGGAGGCTCAGGATACTGATGAGAGCCCTCCTCCTGCGCAGACTACTATCGACGACCGCATTGCTCGGATGGAGGAGAGTCAGACCGCTTTGCGTAGGGAAGTCCAAGAACTTCGAGCGGAAGTCGCTGATGCCAAGGCCGTTACAAAGAAGAAGTTTGGCAAGGTGACTCGCACCTTGAAGGCAATCCTGTGTTGCTTACAGGATAAGGGTGCTCCTCCTCCATCACCAGACTCCGACTAGCGATGCGATCTTTGATGTTACTATTAGTAGTTAGTCATTTCCTGTTTTAAGTTGTGTTTTGTAAGCCTGATAAGGCTGGTAGTTTACCTATGTTGCTGTAGTAGCTGACTGACATAGCTCCCATGTATTTTTGTCATGATACTTATAAGGAGATATCCCTTGTATTATGACAATTTTGGTTTAATGAAATGCATGATGCTTTTCGACTTGTTATGTGAATGTTTGTGTTGTGGTTTGGGCTTAATGTAGCCAAAATTTGTGGAATGGAGTGCATGCCGTCTCATTTCACTGTAAGGTATTGTCCCTGGATCGGGAGTATTGTAACTCCCGGGATTCAGCCTACAAATTAGTTTTTATCCCACCCCACCCTCCTACCAAGCATGCCACTTCCGATCCCACTATGGAACTAAGAACGCGGTTCTATTTAATACAACTGAATGCTACTGGCCACATAGGCCCTTGGCGTTTTGGTCCTAGAGTTAGCACTCCTAAATTTGAAGAGTCTGACGACGTAAGAAATCCAATTCCATTTAGACAATCTTGACCCTAAGCGATAGAACAACTCGCTGTAGTAGAAATGGTATGGAAAGCCATTTACCGTATAATCTTAAGCTTTAGATTATAGCTACTGAGTTACAGACTAGCCTACTAGTTACCTAGAGTAGGGTAACGCCTGTATATGTTAAGGAATGATAGATTAGTTTTGATTGGAATGAGACTCCCTTCCTTGGATAGATCCCCTTATGACTTATAGACTCCTGTTGTTGCCCATAGGAAGGAACCATACACTCTCAGGGAACATTTATAACTCCCTCAGATTGAACTTAGAATGAACTAGCACGCCCCTTAGAATTGCCTTTCCCAAGGACTTATTGCATTCGGGAACGCAGAGTAAAGGAACTACATGTAAGCGATGTATTCGCGGTTTGAGTCGATTTCTTACTCCTAGCGGTTACCAATGAATCCAATGCTCTGATCAAGCAGAGGATCGGCATCGACTTGGATTAAGAACTGATACAACACATTTTCTGTCCTGATTAGACAGAAGGTTCAACGTATCCGGCTTAGACCCACTACACAACCTTTCTTCTGTGATGGCCCAACCATCTACAACTAAACAGGATCACATTGTCTTTGGGAAATGGCAAGGACTTAAAACCATGTAGAGAAAGGTTACGGATAGCCCCTAAGTTACGCCCCGTTCCGATATACGGATCGATGCAACGATTCTTAGACTTTAAGTAGAACCAAGTTTTAAGGGGGGTAGAACGTATTAAGTCCAATCCAGTTACGATTAGTCAACACTGCCGTTCGATCAGTGTGGCGTAGCGGAAGAGTGGTTGGCCTCTTTCCCACTGGCCCAGGATCGAAACATTTGATTTAGGTTATATGTACGATTAGGTTATTAAATAGGATTTGAACCTTCCTTAGAGAAAGTACTCCTTGCCCTTCGCCAATGTCGGGGACGACATTGTATTTTAAGGGGGGTAGATTGTAACACCCCGGATATTGGCTAACCTGGGATTTGACGTCCCTAGGCAGTGGGTCAATTAAAACACCTGAAAAATCGTTCAGAACCCAATTCCATAGCCAAAGAAACCACTTAGGATAAATTTCTTTAGAAACTAAGCATAAGTTAGCTAGCGCAACGTTGGAGTGGCTGGGAAACAGTCCCTGATCACTTTAAATACGTTCTACAAGACCCAAATCGAGTAGAACCAATGACTCTAGAATACTCTATAACCTTGGATCAAACTCTAAGCGGGTTTGTCCTCTGGACCACATTGAATTTTTATATTGGATTTAGACCGCGCGTCGAAGGTCCGATACCTCCTATCTTAGACCGTTAGAACCGTCTAGCTGGACTTGACACTCATTCCAAAAATCAAGTCAAACCGATAATCACAGGCTATTTCATTGAGCCCGGACCGAAGAGAGTGAGAATAGGGTTAGAATTGGAATTTGAAATTCAAATCTGGCACACAATTTGACGCATCAGTATTGAGCGTTCTGACCGTCAGAATACAGCCAAATTACACCCTTGGATCAGGAAAAATATCTATTATATATCACGAGACTTATAGGCCTGATCTTGGTGCGATGACCGTTAAACTGAAACTGGACCGCCACGTGCGATCTGGGAACCCTACCGGTCTGAAAACTGGATGTGTGCTAGATCCAGTATGCATGAGCTTAAGTCCGACCGCATTTGGCCAGGGGACCTTCAGAAATGCCCTTTTGGACCGAAACGGCCCCGATTTGGTTAGGCACCAAGTAAACATTGTTCCCAAGCCTATTTTGGGCATGTTGTAGGCTATAAAAGGGGTTGAAACCCTCACTCCTCTCTCCCATCCGAATTTGAGAGAAGCCCTAGCTTGGGAGAGGGAAAAAAAAAGTGAGAGATTGTGAGAGAGTGGGGGAGTTCTTCCTGCCACTTGTGCTACGTGTTGCACGTGCTTAAGCAACACACCTCTACCACCTTCCCGGCGATTCCACCGCGATCTTAGGTAAGTAAATACCCTAAATAGTTGTTGATTTGAGTTTCCCTTGTTTCCATAGCGATGTAGCTTATGGATCTTGTGTATTAGGCTCCTTATTCGCCGTAGACGAAGCGTATACGCTCCGTTTCAATTCCCGAGTCTACAAGACATAAGGTGAGGATTTTAGACGCTTTGATTGACGGTTTACAATGCTTTCAATGTCGTTTAATAGTAGATTATCGACGGCATCGCCGTTTGACATGTACAACATGCTCTCCGTTTCCTGTTTCGTAAATTAACGAAGAATATGAGATTTAGGGCATTTTAGTCATTTGTAGGAAGTACGGTCTACATGCATATTTTGCTGACGTGATTGACATGGTTTGTCGCCGCATTAGAGAGTTAGGAATGATTGCATAATCAGTTTGGCGAAGAGATTCGCCAAGTTGCGCACTTTGGGTCGACATACTATATGTGGACTTAAGTGTGTAGTGTATGTGTTTGTATAAATGCTTGTACTAGTGTGTATTGTATTGAATGATGTTATGTAGTAGTTTGAGATTGATTTCATGATTTAAAATGCTGACCTAAATGATTTCCTACATGTTGACCTTATGCATGATTGCATTACATGCATAGGAAGTATGCTTTGAAGATTTGCTTAAGTTGAATATGCATGGAAGGTATGCCTTGAAGATTTGCTTAAGTTGAATGTTATAACATGTGTTAACATGCTCACATGATGTATTTCAATTCCAATACCCTGGTATATAGTGTTAATGTAATTCCATAGATGTGTGGGACTTGACTTAGTCCAGGCGGTCGGTAACCGAGCGAATTCGTGGCTGACTGGTCATAGCCACGAACGACGCGTCGATGAACGTGATTCGGGTTGAGAGTTGGCGGCAGTGGTTAGGCCACGCGAAGTGTTTTACGCACTTCATGTCGTTCAACTTGAGATGCGATCGCGCTAGTCGAGCCCGTCAAGTAACCCGACTGGCCGATGTTTGTTCACCTTGTATGTATCATAACTGCTTGAACCTAGGGTACTGAACTTACCATTGTAAACCCTATTAACCGTGGTACCTTGATCCACGAAGACTCATGAGCCGGGCATGGTGGTATGGGACACCGTGGTCGAGCTGTCGGCCTACGCTGGGGCCACAAACCTCCCCGTAGTGACCAATGAGCACCTTGACTCGTGAGCAGATTATGGTGGTATGAGACACTATATTCTAGCTGTCGGCCTATACTGATCAGGCGACGAGCCCTTTGTAGTGACCGCGAGCGTATTCTGAGTCCACGGGAGGCGACGACCCTTCCGTTGCAGTAGAGTACGGTAGGCCTGTATTGATAAGGTGATGGGGGAGCAGTGCAACGAGTGCGAGCAACAGCCCTGGCAGCCCTTGCAGTGACCTACGAAATATACATCGTATGAGATTACTAGGAGTGACGACCCTAGACAGGATCTGTGTTGGGATTGATACAAGGGAAGTACCTTAGTTTCCCAATCCTGCTGTTTGAATGGACTAATAACAACTTGGTAATCATATCACCATAGCATTGCATGTGCCTGGAAGATGTGGAGCACTCTAGGGAGTGTGGCATGCCGCGGTCGTAAGATGTTGCCGCATGAGGGTGATCGTCGGTGAGGGCATACATCACGTCATGTCATCTTGCATTAACAACAGTATTAGGATTGTCTGATTTACTGCTTTACTATTATCGCGTGATTGAATTGTGAACATGCTAATCCCTGCTCTCTTATCCCACTGAGTTGATCACTCACTCCCACGTTACGGGATGGTGTTTCCGGACACCCACCAGTCCCTTTTGTGATTGCAGATGATGGCGCGGCCTGTGAGGCGGAGCTGGACTTGATGATGAGAAGGAGGATTCCTCCTTTATGCGTGTTCTGATTGACGGGATTGCAGGGAGGCTGATTAGATACTTTGACATTTGTCATTTTGAATTTTTAGCGCCCTCATGTATATTCATTTTGTTTACTTTTGAAGTATACATGTATGTGCATAACCTGGTAATATATTCACACTCTGGAGACATACAACAGTTTATGTACGTTATACATACTATTACAGTCTTCCGCTTGCAAATTTCACTGTCTCTGGAGTATGATATGCTGTTCTGGCTTAATCTCACTCATGTTTAATACATTATCACAGACAACATTCAATCATACATATCCATGTTGCATAAATAACATTTTGGAACTCGGGAGTTGGGTTTTTGCTCGACCTCCCGATTTTCGGGATGTTACATGGAGATTGAGAGAGAAGGTTTTTTTTTTTTTCGAAAGATAATAAATTTTATTGAGAGAGAAGATTGCATGACCTGAAACTTAAAATGAGACAAGGTGATGAAAGTATAAAGGAAGAGACGTTTGAAATAATTTTTTTTTTAAAAAATAAAATGAAAAAGGAGGATTAGGCATGAGGAAAAATAGAACAAAACTTTTCAATTGTGGCATCTATGGGATTACATGGTGGAGAGAATGGAGATCACATGGTGGAGAGAATGGAGATCACTGTCTGCTTGGAAAAGCAGATATTATCTTTTGGATTCCAACCTACTAATATATTAGCATTGGCAAACATGTAGGGCTGTCAATGGGTACAAAGATCTGTATAAAACTCGATTAAATCTAATCTTGATCTAGATTTGGGGCATCATTAGTAATCAGGTGGGGTTCGGGCCCACAGATTTCGATCCAATTAGAAATCAGGTCAGGTTGGGTACCTTCTTTAGCTTTATTGTTTATTTAGTTATTTTATTTTTGAAAACCATAGAAAATATGTTTTTACTATGGAATGGAATCCAGATCCGGGCCTGAACATTTAGCTCAACTCAATCTGGAGGCTGCATTGGTTCCAGCCCATGCCGACCACTAATTCGTGCTCAAAACTATACCTAATGTGAACCAACGTGGAACCTGAGTGTGACTTGATTTAAATTTGGTATCTCATACATGTTACCTGACCTGAACCGACCCCTTGACAGTTGCTCTAAAACATGTTGATCTATTTCATGTAATTATTTGTCTGGTTAGCATTGACATGGCATTGAGTAACAAGGATGTCCTAAGTGTTTATTTTTATTTTTTAAAGGACCAGGGTTTTAACTGAAGACTTAAGCTGGGTCCACACCTCGAGATTTGTTGGAGCTTGTTTTTGAGGCTGTGTTGGGTCCCAAAGAGTCTCATTGGATGGTTGAGACAATTTCCTAGAATTTTAGGTCGCTTAAGGTTGCTTCAATTCTCAAGGTCCTGCAAAACTCTAGAAACAAAAAAGACCTTAAAGTTGGACCCTTGTCCCGATTGGATCAATCAATCTGGGTTTCACATAATGGGGTGTCTATAGTAATATACAACATGTAATGACTATCTTCACTTGTGTTGTAAAATTGTATTTTGACATAATGATTCATGACACATGATTAAATGCTAGCATGCAACGTGGAGATTATGAAAGAGTCCATAAAGTAATTCAATTAACAAAAGATGCTAACCCACCAAGTAATTATGAGTAAAGAATACAAAATAAAATTTGATTTGACTTAAATCTCATGCCCACATGCTAAGAAATCACATAAATAAATTAAAACTAGGCCCGATGGAAGGATAGAACTTCCAATTTAGCATAAGCACGTTCCACACTCAAGGGACAAATTTGCAAGTCTTATGATTAGGGTTAGAAAGGAAAAAATATGAGATTTGAAAAATTAGAGTTCTTGAGAATTGGGAATTTTGGAATTAAGGTTTTTAGAAATTGGAGAAAATAAAAAATTGGGGATTTAGGGTTTAGGGTATGGTTATGGATGAGGAATCAAAGAGTTTTAATGGGGGAAGCAATGGGAAATCAAAGGATTGAGCGGTTGTCCATACAGTTAGTTAGGGGCTCGCACGTATGGGTCATTGGCTAGGTTTTTGGGTCCTCAATGGTTGATTTCGGTTGGGGTTGAAGTTCAATGATGAAAAGTTGAAGAAAAAGATGATTTGGATGGTCTTGGATAGGAAGGGAAGAAGAGAGATGAAGTTTTTAGGAAAATATCTCTTTTTGACAGAAAGTAAGAGAGAAGGAAGATGGTAGATGGAAGCCTTGCACCTCCATTGAATGGAAATGGAATCACATCACACCCAAGCTCCAAATCACATCGATTATTCTTCAAATCATATGAAGAAGAGAAAACATGAATATTTTTTTTCAAATTAATGGCATTAGGGCTTCACACACCCATCTTTCTTTCATAATTTCAGAAAACACCTTTTACAAAAAGACGCTCTCAGATAAAATTCTCAATATAAAGATGGTTAATAAATTAAAAGTTATTTCTAACTTCCTAATCTCAACACATATATAAGGTATACCAAAAATAACGAAGCATGTAAACAGTCTAAACAACTAAACTATTTTGTTGCCAAAGGGGGTCCACAATCAAGATGTTTTATGATAATGATCCAACGGTTCGATTATCGTGTCCACTTGATTCAACTGTTTGATGTGTCCATCGAGCTCCTATATGCAACTCGCATGCTTCTTCCCAGTGTGGGGTCTTCAAAGATGCATGAACATGTACGATTGGGCTAAGTGGGTCCCATGTAATAGTCATCTACCCATAAGGAGACTGACTCAACTATCTAGTATGATACTCGGATGTCCTCATCAATTCCCCTCGACTGAGGAGCTTTCGCCTCTAGCGAAATAAAGTTGCAATGATGCTCGAGGAGATCCGGGTCTTGTTGCTGAAGCTTTGCCTCTGTGATCCATGTATTGTCTAACTTTGGTTTGCCCTTCCACTTGACAAGGTACTCCAGGTAACGTCCATGTCGTGTGGAAACCGCTTCTTCATCTAAGATATCCTTTATCTCCTCTCTTCTCATAGGTATGGATGATATGGGTGGTAAAGGTTAAGAAGAGGGGTCGAGTAATGGCCATGGGTCATGAGACAGGTCGGGCAGTACCATCAAAGTTCATGTGAGGGTTAGGGGAAGTCCCATGAAATGGTACAAGGTCTTCCACATGAAATGTGGAACCGATACCCATATTAGGTGGAAGATCTATCAAGTAAGTATTTGAACCCAGCCTTTTCAAGATTTTATACGATCCAGCACTATGGGCTTGTAATTTTATTTTATTTTTTATGGTTCCCTGTGGAAATATTTTTGGACGTATTATAATCATGACTTCATCACCCATAACAAACTCTTTAAACCTATGGTGTGAGTTAGCAATCATTTTATATGTTTCATTACTTATATTGATTCTTTTTCTAATCTCTACATGCAAGTTATGCATATGTCATGTAGATGCATGTGTAGACTTTGAAGGCGTATGAAACACTGACATTGGTATGCAATCTATAAGGGTTCTAGGCTCATCTACTTGTCTTTCGAGATCCACTCCCTTCGCAAGACTCATTTGATCGTGACAAAGGTTTGGTAGAGTCAACGTGTGAATATCCAACATAGATGTAAGCTCATTCGGTATGTCATATAGAATAACAGCACTTGACTCCTCCAATACGGGACTCACCTCAGGTTGCGTATTCATAATAACCTTAGGTATTACCTCACTTGCCATATGGGCATACACTGTCATATCAGTTTTAGTCTCTCTTTCAAACTCTTTGGCATTAACTATAGGAAGAAACTCGAGCTGTAGTTTTGTCACATCTTCAGGACCATGTTTCTTGACGTCCTCCTTTTTTGAGATGCTTTTGGGCAGGAGAAGTTTCAAGACAATCCTTTTGCCATCATACAAAAACATACACGTATTTGAGCGATTGAATAGCATTGCGTCCTTGTCATACAACTAAGGCTTGCCCAAAATGACATGACTTATATCCATAGGTAAAAACATCACACCTCAACATGTCTGTGTAGAAACTAAACTAGATGGGAATTAGACAACGCCAAGAAGCCAGAATCAAAGATGCATCAACCCATGAGAGTCGATAAGGCTGAGGGTGAGGAACGATTAGCATACCTAAGCGGTCCATTGTGCTAACAGAGACCAAATTGATGCAACTGTCACTATCAATGATCACGTTGCAGTTTTTGCCACCACACTTGGCATAAGTGTGGAAAATTGAAATCCTGCACCAATCATCACTTTCTACAATTTGGCTTAAGGCGCGGCTAACAATTGTAAGTTTCAAAGTCTCAACTCCTGCAATTTGATTCCCAACTTGTGATTGGACATCTTCTTTAGTGTTGAGGTTCACCTGAAGGGAGGCTTCAAGCTGATTAACACGCGCATTTGCCACGGTCAATTGAGTAATGATGGTCATATCGTGCGCTTCAATGGCTGTAAGATGGTTGCTGTTAACGTTAAGGGCCTCGGTAATCTGTTCTAGATTCATAGTAGGATGTATGCCAAAACCACGTCCAGAACGAGTGACCATACACAAGGTCTTAGGGAAAAACTTAAATCCTAGGGTAATGTCATGACAAAGACAAAACTAACCTAGAAATCAAGTTGGACACACTAGAGACACTAATTTAAAAATTCAGCAAGCTGTTAACCTAAAATACTATGCTGAAAATTCAGCAAGATAGCAATTTGAGAGTCTGAAGCTGAAAATTCAGCAAGAGTGTAATATGAAAACTACAAACTGAAAGTAAGGCGACAACCTAAGATTACCATGCTGAAAATTAAGCGATGGTATAAGTGGAAAATGCTAGCTGAAAATTAAGCAATGGTGCAAGTGGAAAATGCTAGCTGAAAATTCAGCAATGGAATACTCCAAACTATGAACAAAATTCAGTAATATGATCCTAGATCCTATATGCAATGTACGCTCTACTAACCCTTGATGTGACTCTAACCTAAGTGTAACACAAAATTCCTATGCTAAACCTATGCTCTGATACCAAATTTGATGCAGGACAATTAACCACTTGCTTTAAAAGCTTGAACTGATAGAGCATGGCGAATCAATCCCTTTATCTCATAGCCCAGGCCCAACATCTCATGGGTTGGACCTCGACCGAACCCCCGTCGTGGGCCCCACTTCACATTGGTTCCACTTTACATGAGCCACTTGCTTCACACGGGGGTGACCCGCCTCACACGGGCCGCCCACCTCAAGGGTGCCCCTGCATCCCACATGCAACCCCTCGAGCCCGGTGTGAAAATGCCACTGCATTAATCACCCCCAGTGAGAAGTCTTGAACACAAGACCTCTCTCTGATACCAAATTTGATGCAGGACACATGATTTAACGCTAGCATGCAACGTGGAGATTATGAAAGAGTTCATAAAGTAATTCAATTAACAAAAGATGCTAACCCACCAAGTAATTTAGAGTAAAGAATAAAAAATAAAATCTTATTTAACCTGAATCGCATGCCCGCATGCTAAGAAATCACATAAATCAATTAAAACTAGGGCCGATGGAAGGATAAAACTTCCAATTTAGCATAGGCACGTTCCACACTCAAGGGATAGACTTGTAGGTTTTATGATTAGGGTTAGAAAGGGAAAAATCTGAGATTTGGAAAATTAAGGTTCATGGGAATTGCGAATTTTGGAATTAAGGTTTTTAGAAATAGGAGAAAATAGAATATTGGGGATCTAGAGTTTAGGGTAAGGTTATGGAAGGGGGGAATCAAGGGGTTTTAACTGGGGAAGCAATGAGAAATCAAAGGATTGAGCGGTTGTCCATACAGTTAGCTAAGGGTTTTAACTGGGGAAGCAATGGTTAGGGTTTTTGGGTCCTCAATGGTTGATTTCGTTTGGGGTTGAAGTTCGATGATGAAAATTTGAAGAAAAAGATGATTTGAATGGTCTTGGATAGGAAGGTAAGAAGAGAGATGAAGTTTTTGAAAAAATACCTCTTTTTAATAGAAAGTAAGAGAGAAGGAAGATGGTAGATGGAAGCCTTGTACCTCCGTTGAATGGGAAATGGAATCACACCACACCCAAGCTCCAAATCACATGGAGTATTCTTCAAATCACACGAAGAAGAGAAGTATGAATGTTTTATTATTAGTATTATCATTATTATTATTATTATTATTATTTTTTATTTTTATTTTAATCAAAATAATGGGATTAGGGCTTCACACACCCAACTTTCTCTTTTATAGTTTCAAAAAACACCTTTTACAAAAAGACGCTCTCAGATAAGATTCTTAATATAAAGATGCTTAATAAATTAAAAGTTGTTTCTAACTCCCTAATCTCAACACAAATATAAGGTATACCAAAAATGACGAAGCATGTAAACAATTTTTACAACTAAACTATTTCATCGCCCAAGAGGGTCCACAATCAAAATGTCCGATGATGATGATCTAACGGTTCGATCATCGTGTCTACTTGAATTCAACGGTCCGATTTTTCCATCAAGCTCTTATATGCAACCCGCATGCATCTTCTCAGTGTGGGTTCTTCAAAGATGCATGAACATGCACAAGGGGTCTTCACCGTGGCTAGGAATGTGAATTAGGCCAAGTGGGCCTCATTTAATGGTCATCTAGCCATAAGGAGACTGGCTCAACCCTCCTCTGGTATGGTACTCGGATGTCCTCATCACAAAAGCATATTGGAAACCATGCCTTCAATATCCCCACAACACATCAATGGGATTTTATGGCAACAAATGTTGATGGTGAACAACTCTTGAGGAAACTGTGGTTCTTGACCAGTTGTCCAATCTTTCAAATGGTGGCAAACAATACGATACGGAACAGGAAATCCTTCTTTGTTTGCACAACCTGCCTCCACAATGCAGTGTTTGCACACTCTAAAGTAGTTAAGATTTATTGTAAGTGAATTACAAATTTATTTAGATATAACATTTCATAAATATATATCTATATATTAATAAATTTGTAATATGGGGAGTACCCTTCTTTTTCTCAATGCAGAGTGATTCCTATGCATCCACAGTTTACCCTTCCCAATTGGCAAGAACATATGTGAAGCCCATGACATTTTGTGGAACATGACCCTTTCAATCGCAAAACTTAATCAAGTGCTCTTATAAAAGCCGGGATATACCTCCCATCTTTGGTTCCAATACAATCGCGTTATATTCCAATAAAGTAAAAACGGGTTCTTATTTGAAAAATGCAAACAATAACTGGATACTTGTTATTAGTCAATTAGCTTAAAATATGGAAATTATCTGTCATGGCTTACTAGGATTTTTGGAGGTGTTTTGGATCTAGGTGGGTTCCCAAACTCCGAGTAGAGTCTCACAATTGTTTCTAAACTCTTTTAAATTGATTGTTAGTTTACACACTAGGGTGCTGAAATCTGATTCTATTAACTCTATTTTTGATATTGTGATGAAAGTTATGCAAAAGGATTACTAATGCCTCCTCTAAATTGACTCGTTTGTTCACTCATTCTAATGGTAGTGAACATGATGATAAGGAGCAATAACTCCTGTGTGTGCATAACATACGTTTATAACATGGTATTTACCTGTGTTTTTAATAGCTTACACTTGGCAGCATGTAGCTTAACACGACGTAGTGTAGCTTAGCCTTAATGCTACTTAGCTTATGAAAACAGCTTAAATCCCGTTAAGGTATGTTACATGATAATTTGCATATGTGACATGCTTCATTGATTACGCTACATGGTACATAGCTCACATTGCATGTTATTTTTCACTACAACACAAATCAATTAATGCTTTCAATGATTTGTTACATTTTTCTATTTTTAGTAAAAATAGTTATTTTTCAATGCCTTTGGTTAAATAATATGTCTTAAATCATTTTCGTTGCTCTTTCTTTACCTTTATACTTTAATCATTGCTCTTTCCTATTACTTCAGGTTGCATTTGGTTGCACCAAATATCATGAAAGTTCATTATTAATTAGTCTAATTTGGTACAAATATCATGAAATTGGTGCAACGAAGCCCAACCTTGGTTACAAATCTAGAAGTAGCTTATAGCTTAAGCTGCACACCATGTAGCTTACGCCTCACACTTTAAAGGGGTGAATGCTACACTACATGCTATTTAGTTTACGCCCTCACACTTCAGAGGGGTGGATGCTACACTGCACACTATTCGCTATATAAAACACTGGTATTTACTTAAATCTAGGTAATATGTTTATTAACAGTTATAATATATCTGTGACTAAAAAAGTTAATGTGGGTAGTAACATTGAGGATAAAAACTTGTTTGTCCCTTTCAGTAGCGCGTGCAATTCCCATTCACATTTGACTCTTCCAAGCCGGCGAGAACATATGTGAATTTCAAATCAAATGAGCACAGGGTCATTACATTTGGTGGGACTTGACCCTTTTGACTGTGGAACTTCAGCTGGCAATCTTACAAATGCTGGGTTGTGTTCCATCTATGGCTCGTACACTTTTGTTTATTGGAAAATGCAAATGTGAAGCACTTTGAAGGTAATGTTTTAAATAGTAGTAGCGTAAGCTACACGATACTTCTATTTTTTTAATTAAAAAATAAGAAAAATATAATACATATTAAGAAAAAAAATATAAAAATGATTAAAAAATGATTCATTTTTTCAAGTATAAGCCCGTTCAAACAAGTTATTAATTATCATTTATCAAAAGCCAATCCACATATATAAACCAAATCAAATCATTATCACATCAACAACTTTCTAAGCAACCCACTTTAATTAATAATGTTTAATTGATACCCCTAGTTACAAGTATGAAAAGAAATTAAAATCCCAGAGGCTGAGAATATTAAGTAAAAAAATACAAATTACAATTATCTTATTTATTTATTTTTATTTTTAGAAGTAGCATTCGCTACATACACTAGCTACAGGGGATTTACACTATGTAGCGTCATAGGTAGCTACACTATGCGACATATGCTATTCAAAACACTGTTTGAAGGTTGCAATGTTGGTCAAATTGTTATCATACGCAAATTGTAATAGGGGGTGAGTTCTATCAGGGTCTAGTGTCTCCTGTTTTCCAGTGGGGAGGGAGGGAGCTATCTCTACATTTTGATTTGTTTACTAAGACTTTCCTATGATTTCAAGGTCTGCTTTGCTTCATTGTTGATCCATATTAATAGTCAGGGTCATGCTGGCTCTAGTTGTCATTTGTCAATCTTTCCAAAAGTTTTTACTAATCCATGTAGTTCTTCTATTTGAAGAGGATTGGTAATTTCACATGGCTTACCCTCACAAGTTCCCATTAGCACACATGGCAGATTTATGCAATATCCAATTCCAGACCACTGATCAGGGATAGGGCTGTCAATGGGCCGGGCCGGGCCTGGGGTAGGTACGGCCCAGATTTTGAACTGTTTCGAGCCGGCCCAATTTAAAATTCTGATTTTCATGCCCAAGCCCCGCCCATTGACACCCCTAATCAGGGAGGCCCTTGGATGTATAGTCATGACACCCCCCCCGACCCAAAAAAAAAAAAGGCTAGTCAGACAATCTTAACTTATCAAAAAGTCTGACCTGCCTATTGTTCACTTTGGACCTTGTATGGTGGGCCCTTTGTACATCTTGTATGTTTGCCAACTCGTGCAATTTTGTCCTAGACCTCTCATAAAAAAATGAAAAGAGAAGAAGCAAGGTAATTCTCCTATAACTGTTCTGTGATGCTATTTATACATTCAGCGTACAGCGATCCAAATGCATGCACACAGCACTGTATGCATGGCATTATATGTACCTCAATGCAAAGAATGAAAATTCTTTTGCGGGCCCCATTTTGGACATGTAAATGTAATGATAAAAAATTACACTGAATGATAATCACAACTTTCCAATTTGCATCCCCATTGGATGGATTGTAGGAATGAAAATAGTTAAAGGTTTGAAATTCAACAAACAATTGTCCATTTAATCAATCAACCTGACTTTGGGTTTGTCCCCATTTAAAGTGGGCCGCATTTTTTGGATGGTTTGGATTGAAGTATACGTCTTCCAGATGCATGTTGTCCATGTGCATGCATATGGATCATCATAATGCCAGTGCATCAATATTTCTCTTTAAACTCCCTATCCAATTTGTCATTTTTTTTTTTTTGTGATTGATGGTATTAATGTGGCAAGAGCTTTCAGAGAGTCATTTTCTTTTATGGTATTTCTTTCTTTCTTATACCTTGTGCTCAGAAGAGTTACCTAATTTGAGTTATTATATTCTTCTCTACAGAAGGTGGACAAAGAAGAAACTCAGGATCAAAGCCGGTGAGGCGAGCATCTTGTGACTCACATATGAAGGCATTGTGTTCTTCTTTAGACGTTGCTTTATTTTCCCATTTCTTTTTAAGCATGAGCCCAAGGAGCTAAAATTGAGGATGATTATGATTAGTTACTCTTGTTCTATATTGTATTGAGGTGTTTGTTGGAGGCTGGCAGAAAGAATGGCGTTTTTTTTTTTTTTTCGGTAAATCCATATTCATGCATTAGATTCTTTCATTCTTCATTATGTTTCTTCTTCTTCTTCTTGCGCAGATGTCTGGGCAGTTAGCGCATGACTAGGGAGCAAATCTTTTTCCAGTTTTGTGGGTCCTGTAACACCAATGCAGTGCTGTTGCATTGCTAGTGCAGGTCTCACCAAAACGAAGATTTTCCAGCCTAAACTGGCCTGTCATTTCAGCCAACGGTTCTGATAAGACAGTCAGTAGTGCCACTGTAATGATGTGCGGTGCTCTTCAGCCGGTCCCAAACTGAGGTCAGGTGGCAAAGCTGCCTACGTTTTTTTTTTTTTTTTTGGCCAAGCCTGACCCCAAATGGCTTGTATTAAGGGCTATATGATGAGGTGAGTCATCAGCGTCACTGACTACCTGGGAACCCTTTGAAGAATTTTAACCCTTGGACAAGTGGTCTATAAATGGATGATTTGAACACTCCTAATCCACAGTTTTGATAATCGCAATTCCTATTTACACTCTGGTTTGTCTTGTTAAGTGCATGTTTAGGATCTCCATCAAGGACAAGAAAGAGTTTGTAGATATCACAGGAAGTCAAGGAATTCAGGAAATTGAGAAACCAAATCTCATATACAAAAGAATAACACATATTTGTAAATGCGCACGCATGGCCACAACGTGAAAATTATGGGGAAGGAGCAGACCTCACTGTCACCAATAAGGCCCACTTGCTGGGTGAACCACACCGTCTGTTGAATGTGTGCCATTGGTTGTCCTTTTTATTAACTACCTACGGTCTTACACACCGGGCCACCTGACAAGTGTACCAGTCTGATTTTTATTTTTTTTTTCGTGGCTGCAGGCACATTTGCCTGTTACGTGTATGATGATAAGCCCCAATTCGATCTTGCACATGTTCAATCTGGGCATGCGTGGGATGCGTGCTGCATACCCTCAACGAGAGGGAGAGCTGATTTTTTGCAGCTGGTTCCTTGCAGTATTCCTGAGACGTTTCTTAATATATATATATATATATATATATATATATATATATATATATATATATATATATATATATAAAATCATAAACAAGGTTTTGATAGGATACTGTTCCGGATCAACGTTCTGGTTCCCACCATCTACTGCCTCTTTTGCGCTCGTATCATCGAGGAAAAGAAAAATAAATTGCCACTATCATTTATTGTCATTTCCATCAGCTACAATTGAGAAATGGATTTCTTTTTTACAGATATAAGTAAAATTTCCAATTCATTAGAAAATGATCACCTAATATGTTTTGCTACAAGTTGTAGTGGTCGAAAATGTCAAAAGGGAATTGATTTCTTTTTTTCTTGTCCCCTCAACAAACATGTGACGTAGTGATGGAAGGTGGTAAAACCTGAGAAATGGGAGGCATCCTGAAAATCAACCTCAAGCGAGGGAAGAGGATCTACTCTCTCTCTCTCTCTCTCTCTCTCTCTCTCTCTCTCTCTCTCTCTCTCTCTCTCTCTCTCTCTCTCTCTCTCTCTCTCTCTCTCTCTCTCTCTCTCTCTCTCTCTCTCTCTCTCTCCATCCATAATGTAACCATTGTCTCTAGATTCTAGAGAATATGGATATAATGCAACTTGCATAACAGCTTCCACGGGGGCCTTCTTTAACCATTGGATGGTACATAGGCCATGCATCTGGCTATTTATTAGGTAGCGTATAATGTGAAAACAATGGAAACAATGTTGGTCAGCTGATCAAGAAAATCATACTTGCACCAGAAAAGTATATGGCTAGAAAGGAAGTCCAAATTCAATTTACATGTGGCTCACTAGATACCGTACGTCTTTTTTAATTTTATTTTATTTTATTTAAAGTTTAATTTTTAATTTTTGAGGATATTCACAATTTTTAATAAAATGCCTTAAAATTATTTCACACGATCTCCGTCCAATAGTAATAGCCAGGTGTGGGGGACTCCTATCTACCAGCCGGGATTCTATCAAAACCTTAAAATAGAATGCTAGGTTCAATACAATATGTTGATGATGACTAGGGCTATACATGAACCGGGCTAGCCCCATTAACTTGCTCGACTCGACCTGACCTGGAACTGAGTTCGGGTCGGGACGGGCCATTTTCTTCAGCTCGAAACTAAGTTTGGGCCGAGTTCGGAAAGGTTCTAGTTTGGCCCTATATATATATATATATATATATATATATATATATATATATATATATATATATATATATATATATATATAGTCGGCTCGACTCGGCCTATTCCTAAATTCTTACCCAGTTACCCTAACCATTTACAGCAATCCAAGTCGTCCAAATCGTGGGTCCGAAATTGGCCCGAACTCTGCCTGAACTCGCCGATTGGTGACCGGGCTGGGTTTGGGCTGGACAAGTTGGCCCAGTGACCGGGCCCGACCAGGTTCGGGCTGGTTTGGTTGGTGACCAGGCCGGGCTAGGTTAAGCCCAGTTCGACTCGGTTCGGCCTGATGTACACCCCTAATAATGATCATGGGATCCAGGTTATCCATACTGCATATAATGGAAGGAGCTCTTGGACATGTTTGCATCCACAATAAATTTTATTTAGGCTATAGACCTTCAAATATTTGAAGGAGATGGAAGGCATTTCAAATGAATGTAAGGGTAGTTTAAGAACTAAATAAATGCAGTTGTTGTCAGTCGTATAGTATTAATTTGCTTGGATTTTACATACGCCTATCAAAATTCTGTACCTGCGGGGTGCCAATTTCTTATAACTCTGTCAAGAGGGCCTATGGATGTGTGGGCCCACCATGGTGTCTGTGTAAAATCCACTCTATTCGTAAGTTTTACTAGCTCCAGTCAGGCCTCGTAAGAGCCCAAAAGTCATGCCGATCCAAAAGTTAAATGGGCCGCACCATAGGAAACAATGGGATTGAACACTCACCGTTGAAAATTTCTTAGGGTTGTTGGCTCTCAGATGCAGAATTCAGTCACATATGAATCTATGATATGTGTGGGCATGCTAGAACCGACTGTGTGGCCCAATTCTAATTGAACAACTTTGACCTCAAGCACAAAGATAGACAGATACATCAAAATTGACCATATATGACTAAGATATGAGAAGAATGGTCACATATTCAACCATTCATAAAATATTGTTCAAAATGATCAGGTGATTATTGGAGGGTAGGGTTCATCTTCCAAGAATAAGTTGCACATTACCTTTCATACGAAAGAACTTTTAGAGATAAAAGTGAAAAGGAAACACTTATAGTCGACTGCAAGAGTAACTGCAAAACACATTTATGAGAGAATGTTCACAACCCCAAGTGTAGGGTCGCAATTTAATAATAATCTCTGTAAGACCGAGGTCGGATCCACAGAGACTAATTGTCACGCCCCATACTCGGAAACTGGGCTCACAAAATTTTTAATTTCCGAGTCCGGTACCGACAGCTTCTGTAGTACCCCATTCTCAGCTCTCAGCATCCATACGCCAGATTCCGATCCTAGGATCTTACAATGAGGATTTTTCAACGTACATTTATCTCATAAGAAGTATAACCATAAGTTTACCCAAATCACAAAGGCAACATCATTATCACATATCCACTAATATAAACATTTGAATACAATGCTGGATGAGAAATACATATATCAAAATCTAAGCTCTAGAAGTTAGCTACACGCTCCAAGCTCCACGTTGCTGTATCCTAAATTATCTGCACACATCTATCGTGCATAAGCCTATAGAAAGTTTAGAGGGTGGTTTAAGTGTGTGCATAAGGTAAGTGTCAAATATTCAATACAATACCATAATCATGCAATATTGAAAATACTAGTAAGATCATGAATCATACGATATTAGAATAAGCAGAAATACTTACAAGTTCATGAGTCAATCCATATCAGAATACACAATACAAAATAGCTATGTAAATGAAGAGTCATAAAGAACCAAATATCAGATGTCGAGGATGCAATTCAATATATACTTCAGAAAAGCTAATGAATAACGTCAGCCATATCTAGACCATATAAATACAGAAACACGGTAACCTAAAATATCATATGCCATAGATGTAATGCAATATGCTCTGCGAATGGAATGACCATGCTGGAGTGTGAAGTCGGGATGTAGAACGTAGTATCACAGGCTATGGGGTCCATCATAAGGGACTTCTATCCAAACCAGTTCCATACATAATCTGGATAGTCAGACTCAATGTGGTAAACTCCTGATCTCAGGTTAGTCGCGCGCCCCAACCGAAATCCTGACCATTGCGAAGGCACATGTAACAAATAGTTGTGCACTACCAGCCCGAGTGGATAGTGAATGAATGAATGAAAATGTAACTCCTGCCCAATAAGTCCACATATCAGTACTGTTCATCTCTAGGATCATCACCGTGGTCTAGTACACTCTACATATAAATTGCCGCCCATAGACGCACGACCATGCAAGTGGAAGAGACCTCACTATCCGCCTAGCCAGTAGTCAGCCAATATCTACTCGGTATGTCAATAGCTGACCCATTCATAAGCTAGTCAAACTTAGCCTAACTATGCCCACTATGCTTGGTTGGGTAAGGCCACACCCTCTCCCAATTGACCACGACACAGTGGGAGACGAGGCTTCCTGGTATTCGGCACTCGGGCGCTCATGTATCCACTCGGTCTCGATGTTGGGGTGTCTCTTGGCCACGAAGGTTTAGGGATTTCACCCACAAACATCTAAAGTGCCCAGATGCTCGAACCAAACATTTTTGATGTCCCATCTAGCCATCCATGACATGCCTGTGGAGGCTACGACCTTGATGTCGCTAGGGCGTATAGTAATCACAACACACAATGCAAGATGCATGAGTTATACAATCTAATCATGCATTAACCCTGTGCATACCGTGCGCTCATGTGAGATAACCTCTGCGTTTCAGGGAGTCTCATAATAATTTACCCAATGACATATGCAATGGTCAACCACACCTCATAACAAGCATGCAGATGATGCGTATGGGCATGTATCATGATGCTATGCTATCACATACTCATAATCAGTATTAATAACTGACATTGACAATATGGACATTTAACTAACATTGCCACCAAGGAATAGCCCATATAGAGCCTAACATATAGTGGACCCATGACTTCATACAAGGGCCTAATATACAACATCATAGGCTTCACTTAAGAGTTTAATACACGTCATGATAGGCCTCTCACATGGGCCTAATATACATCACAATGGTCTCCATCGCCTGGCCCTCAAATGCATCACAATGGGCCTCATTACATATGCCTCGTATATGTCACATTGGGCCTTAAACATAGACTGAATACACATCACAACGGGCTTCAAATACGAGTCGTATATACATCACATTGGGCCTCAAAAATTAACCTTAACATCCGTCCTCAATAATCGAAATTAACCTCAATAATTGGCCTTGACAATCGGAATCGGAATTGGCCTCGACAATCAGAATTGGTATCGACAGTCAGAATCGACCTCGATAATCAGGCTCGACAATCAGAATTAGAATCGGCCTCAACAATCGGCCTCAGCAATCGAAATCGGCCTCAAAAATCAGAATTGGAATCGGAATCGGCCTCAACAATCGAAATCGGCTTATATAATCGGCCTCAACAAAGCCTCGATACTTGGCCTCTATAATTAGAATCAGCCTATACAATCGGCCTCGAAGAATTGGAATCGGCCTCGATACTGGCCTCGATAATTGGAATCAGCCTCCACAATCGAAATTGGTCTCGATAATTGGCCGAATAAGACCTAAGGGAAGGTCACAATGTGGATATTAAACCATCATTGCTCATCAATGTGACCATTTAACTAACATTGCTCCCAAGGAGTGGCCCACATAGGGCCAAACATATAGTGGGCCCATGGCCACACACAAGGGCGTAACATATATCACAATGAGTTGCACACATGAGCTTAATATACATCATAAAGGGCAACATCCCATGGGCCTCAAATATATCACAGTGAGCCTCTCGCAAGGGCCTAATGTACTTTTCGATGGGCATCACCAAATGGGTCACATATACATCGTATTGGGTCTCGCCTATGGGCCTCAAATACATCATAATGGGCCATAACCCATGGGCCCTAAATACATCATAGTGGGCCACATCCCATGGGTTTTAATACATCATAATGGGCCGCATCACCTAGGCCTCATGTACATCAAGTGGGCCGCATTGCATGGGCCACATATACATCGTATTGGGCCTCACCATGGGCCTCAAATACATCATAATGGGCCACAACCTATGGGCTCTAAATACATCACAGTGGGTCGGTCCATCTACACCATTCATCTATTTTTTTAGAGATCATTTAAGAGAACTATCCACAAAATTTAATCATATCGGAAGATTATTTGGACCATGCCACAAATAGCAGTGGAGATAATGATTTGCACCGCTTAAAATTTCCAGGGCCTACCATAAGTTTATTTTCCAATCTGTTCATGAGGTCACAAAGACCTAATTTAAGAGGGAAATCAAATTTCATATTGTTTGAAGTTCCTGGAACTCAAAATGAATTTTAATGGTAGGCGCTCAATCCTCTACTGATTTTTGCAGTGTGGTCCACTTGATAGGCAGATTTACCTTAACTTTTGTCTCAGGCCTTAAGACGAGCTCACCATATGGACAGATGGTTTGGATGTAGCACATACATCATGGAAGGGCTCACAGACCTTGCTGATGTCCATACAGATGGACGGTCTTGATAAAACCCATGCATCACAGTGCAACCCACGTGATGGACGGATAGATAGTCCTCAGCATCAAGGTGGGCTGCACGTCCAGCAGTCTAGACAGCGTGGCTAAAACATATACATCAAAGTGGGATCTCCACATGTAACTACAATAGCTAAAGAGCTGGTTTGCACTGGCCAACCATGTCCAGAAGAATGGACGGTGGGGATACATCCACGTTAGTGGGTCCCATCATCATTGATGGACAGAGTAGATAAAATACATAGATCATGGTGGATCCCACCGGATACAACAAATACATCATGGTTGGGTCCCACTACACGTGTGGGGCCCACAATATGGTAATACATATATAATATATACATATATGTATTGAATATTATATATATATATATATATATATTAAATATTCAATCTGCCAACGTTTAGGCCCTGGACGAACGGCTTGGACGTGGTACATGTACTACGAGGTGGTCCCCACTGCCGCAGGTGGGTCCCATGGATAAATGGATGAATGGTGTGGGGGATAAAACACATGTCATCAAGGTGTGAACCCACCCCACATGTGTAGCATGCGTGGGTGGGTCCCACATCCATCAGAGGGACGGTCAGCGTGCATGGAACGCATACATCACAATGACTCCCACACATCCAGATCTGGATGGTGAGGGTTCTCACATACATCACGAGGGCCATGGATGGCCAGGATAAAATACATGAATCGGGTGGGTCCACGTGTGTGGCCCACCAGCAGCTTGTACAAAGTTGATATTTGTGTTATCCCTTCATCCAGGCCTGTCCAGGTGGACGAGCAGCAGTCTCGTCCGCTGGACAGTCTAGCAAGGTGGGTCCCATGGGTAGATGGCATGGATAAGATACCTCATTGTGGGCCATACACACATACACTAGGTGGGCCATGGAATATGGGAAAAAGAGAGGGAGAGAGAGAGAGAGAGAGATCATGATGGAGGGGAGGGACCTTGCCACTATGGGCCCTCCCTAAATAATGCATACATTAAGATGGGTCCCACCATATGCGGGCCCTCAAATGATCAAAATCAACAAATAAGATCACCCACTTATGCTTCTTCTTGGACTTCTTCTTTGATCAATACATCCTAGAGCCCCCAAGGATCATGATTTAAGGGTTGAGATGAAGCTTGGATGGTGGAGATGAGAGGTAGGAAGGTGGGCCACACTAGCTCTTCTCATGGAGAGCTTGGACGTTGGACTCATGGGATTGCTTGGAATGAAAAATGAGAAATGAGAGAGAGAGGAGTGGTGTAAGGGATATGATAGGAATGTATGAGTTGCCTTGACTTTTTGGTAAGAATGGGATGAGATAGGTATGGGTGTTGTTGACTTGTGGGTGAGAGAGGGATGGGTGTGATGGGATATGTACTTGACTTATACAGTGATTGATTGATGTGACGTGTCATAGAGATTCTTTCAAAATTTGTAACGCGCGGCGTTTCTTCGAAATGAATGCGGGCCCAATCTCTTGGCCTAGGTATCGGATCGATGCGTGAGTCGTGGCGTTGGGACCGCGGTGACGGCATGGTTGCTAAGGTACAAGTTTCGAGTCAAGCTGACTCTGGTATACAAGACTCAGTTTAGGATCACGCATAATCATCGGATACATGTTGAGGGTTGCCAAAATTTGATCGGGATGACTGCGAAAACTTACAGAATGGTACAGTCTAGGATATGAGTCTTACACTAATCTTGTACATTTTTGAAAGTAACTATAATTAGAACTAGAAGAAGATGTAAATCTAGAATAAAGTGAATAATTGTGATTAAAGTGAAAACTATCAATTAAAAGGAACTAGGGTGCCAAGGATCCACTTGTAGCTTCTCAGGATACTACCTTGCTTGATTTAGGAAATTCAACTGGAATTGGAGTCCTATCCTATCCAATTGAAAAAGAGAGATAATTGAATCTCTGAACTTCTCATGAACCTAATCTCAATGGATGAGAATTGTAAGGATTGAAAGTGATTCCATCATCCAACCATGCCCAGGAGATGTTAAGGGTTAAATATTGTATATTATCCTCCATTTATACCTTGGTTTTATAAACATGATAATGCTTAGTATTCTATTTTACTAGTACTCGTGTTGCAACGTGAGTTTAAGAGCTTGGATTAACAAAGGTGTTAAAAGCATGAATTTAATGTTCAAGAATTACCAAGGCAAGGGATGGATCTTAGGAGACCAAGATTGAAGAATTCACATGCCAAAGATCTAAGGAAACTAAATGATGAAGGAAGAGATATCGAAGATTTGAAGTGAAGAAAAGGAATCCTGAAAATTGTCTTGAAAGCAAATTCCAGGCCAGAAAAGCATAGTTTTGGAAAACTGCTAGAATAGACTTCAATTCTATCGAAGACTGTTAGATAGTATTGAAAAACAAATCGAAGACACTTCGATAGAATCGAGAAATTTAGGATTTCAGGCAAAACTCAATGGACAGTTTTAGACCGATCTTCAATTCTATTAAAGACTATTCGATATAATCTAAGGACATATCGAAGACACTTCGTTAGAATCGAAACTGCATAAATTTAAGGCGGATTCTAGATGATTTAAAGTTGGTGCAAAAGGAGGTGTAACATAACTATAAATAGGAGTCCCCAGGGCATCCTTGAGCATCATCTAGGGTTTTGAGGAGCAAAGCACAAGGGTGGAGAGCCGTCGCCAAGCATTTTTTTTCCTTTTTTCCTTAGTTTTTCATGTTTCCTTCTAGGGGTTTAGATCCAATCATATCTATGATTATCTAAACCTCTTAGTTAGGGTTAAGAGGTGAAGCTTGTAGCGTGATGGAATGTTTTTATTACTTTGATTCATGCTTAGGTTGAACTTACCTTGATTCTAGTTTGATATTTAAGGAATACTTTCACTTTTTTATGATTTATTGTGACTTAAACTACAGTAGATCTGCAATAGTTTTGAGTATCTTCTTTTCCTGTTTAGAGATTATGGGATTGGTAAATCCTGTTGTTTACCATCATCTCATGGGCATGGGTTGGTGATGGAATCCCTGCCAATTATCATAATTCTTCTCTTTTGAGAATTAGGTCAAAGGAAGTTCAAATTTAATCTTAATTGCTATATCTTCCAATTAGATAGGATAAGACTCTAATTCCAATCATGTTACTTGAATCAAGTAAGGAATCACCCTGATTGCTACAAGTGGATCCTTGAAAACCCTAGTTTCTGCCTTTGAATTTACAAGTTTTAGTTAAACAATTCACAATTAGTCTCTGTATAATTTGAGATTTAGATTCACATCTTCTTCTAGTTCTGCTTCTAGTTGCTTACAAAATACATACAAGATTAGTCCTTGTGGATTTGACCTCGGTCTTACTGAGATTATTACTACATCGTGACCCTACGCTTGGGGTTGCAAACAAGTTTTTAGCACCATTGCCGGGGACTAACGGCTATGTTGTTATGAGATTAACTAGTTTTAGAATTATGTTAAGATTATGGTTTGTTTACTTTTTATTTTTAGGTTAGGGTTTTTCTGATTTATTTTTATAAACTAATTTACTTTTTATTTTCAAGATTAGAAACTTTCCTTTTTTTTTTCTTTTTTTTTTTTTTTAAAAAAAACTAGGTTGCTTTCTTATTAATTTTTTTTAGAAACTAATTAGTTTTCCTTTTTCTTCTACAGGATCCTAAAATAGAAACTTCTAATTTGATAACTTCTTTCTAATTCTCTCTTTCTATTTCTAGATTTCTATTTCCCTCTTTCTTTTTTAGGTTTAGGTTAGATTCTGAAATTGAGAGCTGCGAGTGTTTCATGCCCAAGTGGGTTCGTGATAACACTCTATGTCTTTTGAGTGAAGGAGGATTGTTTGAGGGGTTATCTATCTATCACAGGATTAGACACCATTTAAGATGCATAGAGTTAACTAAAGTTATGACTGCTAATCAACCGGCTAATCGACCTCCAAATCCACCTCAACCTAGGGTTGAGGAAATCCAGGATGAGAATGAGGTGCATCAACCACCCCTGCCTTGTACTTTACGAGATTATTTACAATCGGCAGGGGTGAGCACACCTTTATGCATGATTTTTTTTAAAAAATGGGACATACGGACATTAAGCCAAGGGTGATCCAACTCTTTCCAAAATTCCATGGGCTTGAATATGAAAATCCCTATTTACACTTGAAAGAGTTTGATGAGATCATAACCACTTTATATTTTCCTAATGTGTCTAATGACACGGTTAGGTTGAAACTCTTTCCCTTTTCTTTCAAAAAGAAAGCTAAGATATGGTTGCATTCACTACGTCCTCGATCTATTGTTAGATGGAATGATATAACAAGAGAGTTCATAAAGAAAAATTTCCCGCACTATAAAACAAACACCTTCAGAAAATCAATCATGAACTTCGCCCTAAAGGAATATGAAACATTCTTCTAATGTTGGGAGCAGTTCAAGGATCTTGTCAGTTCATGCCCACAACACGATTTTGAAACGTGGCACATTACACACTTTTTCCATGATGGACTAGCATCTTCCATGTGTCAATTGGTCGAGACAATGTGTAATAGGGAATTCATGAACAAAAATGTCAATGATGTGTGGGATTATTCGGACAGACTTACTGAAAATGCACAATCATGGGACACCTCCCCAAAATTGAGCACTACTTGTAGGCCCACTCAATCAAATGAGAAGAGTGGAATATACATTATGAAAGAGGATGATGATATTAATGCTAAAGTGGCTAATCTCATTTGAAAATTTGAAGCCAGGGAACTAAAGAAGGATAAGGCTAAAGAAATTGTTTGCAGTATTTGTGCTTGCAACATTCACACAACTGAAAATTGCCCAACAATACCTACTTTTCAAGAGGTACTAAATGAGCAATCTAATGTTGTAAGACCCGTATCCTAGTCCGTACTGTTCCATCGACTACCGCGATCCTTCCCATCGAATTCTGGCAATCCGCGACCAGTAATCGATTTTTGCACATGACCCTAAGTCGTACCCCGTAGATTTGAGTAGGCTTAATCCGAGACTTGTACCATTGCGACCGTACAATTGCAGCGGTTCTAACACCGTGATTTGCGCACCGATTCAATACTCAGACGAGGAGATGTAGACCCGTGTTCAGTTTGAGGAAAAATACCGCACGTTTCAAATCCCAAGAGAATCTCTACAACATGTCCCATCAATCCATCAATCAATCAATCAATCCCATTAATCACCTCTGATGTCAAGTACAAAGCATCCATGCTTTCTTTCTCCATAAGTCAAGAAAACCCAAAAGTCAACCAATCCATCGCCTCACCCATCACTCACCTCAACCATCACTCACCTCACATCTATCACTCATATCTCTCTTACAACCACCACACCTCTCTCTTTTCCTTCACATTTTCTAAGCAACAATCCCAAGCAAGAGAGTGCACGTCCAAGCCATTTCAAGAGAGAAAAAAATGACCTTGCATGGTCCACCTTTCCCATCCTACAAATCTTCATCTTAGCCATCCATTTCTCATCATCTCCATCAAAGTGAAGCACAAGGAGATAGGCTTTCCAACGAACCAAGGAGATCGCTAGGTGGGTGCTTCTATAGCCTAGATTTTATATTTTTTTTATGATGGGCCAAGTGAGGCCTACCGATCAATGGTTTGGATCTTACTTTGGACCTTAGGATGTGGCCGATGGCCCATCTTGATCATCAATATCATTCCATGATGGGGCCATTCTCCATGGACCCCATCATGATGTTTACCTTCTTAGCTTGTATATGGGTCATCTAAACCATCGATTTTCATAGAGAAGGGATCTCCACCATTGGATTTCAATTTTTTTATAAGCCCACATGTTATGAGACCCACTTGATTTATGTTATAGATCATGGAAGGGAGGGCCCATAGTGCTGGGGTCCCTCCATGCACGTGTGTCCCTCAATCTCTCTTTCTCTCCCTCTCTCCTTCTCTTTTTCATGTTTTGTGTGATGGAATGGCCATGTGGCCCACTCGAATGGACCCCACCATGGAGTATGTTTTGGATTCAAGCTTATTATAGGTGGGGCCCACTTTATATTGGGGTCGTATCCACCCCACCTATCATTAGGTGGCCCACGTAAGCAGGGCCCACCCTAATATTTCCTGTACTCCTAAAAACAAAAGAAAAAAGAAAGAGAGTCCAGAGACGCTGTCTCTGGACGTGAAGGTAAAAACACAAATATTAGCCTGTTCAAAGGCATTTGAGGTGGACCCTTGGTGTAGGCCCCACCTTGATGTATATATTCAATCCATGCCATCTATCCTGTTTACCAACTCATTTTAGGCGTTGAGCTGAAAAATGAGGTTATTCAGAGTATCTGGTGGGCCATAGCGTTGAAAAGTGTATCTTTACTGTTGAAATCTAACAAAAATTCTTCTACACGTTGAAAGAAGCCCGATATTGGTCTTCATGGATGGGTTATGGCCCGTAGAATCCATTGGCTGAGGTGGATTCTTTCAATGTGGGCCCCATGTATGAAAAACTATGGAAAAACTGAATTTTCAAAAAAAAAAAAAAGAGGAACCAGCAGGGCTGCTGCTGGCTAGAGGCGCAGGCAGCGCCTGCGTTCGACGGACGGGCGGACGACAGGGCACCCACAGCCCCACATGTGGGCCCCACTTTGATGTTTATTTACCATCTAACCCATCCATATGGTTGGCCCCTACCTTAGGCAGGTCTCACCCAAAAATCAGCCTCATCCAAGGCTCAAGTGGCTCACATAAGAGGAAACAATGGTGATTTAAAGCCTACCATTGAAACCCAATTTTGGGTCCACAGAAGTTTTGGATCAAGTTGAAATTTGTATTTTCTCTTCATCCAGGTCTGTACGACCTTATCAACAGATTAGATGGAAAAGATATGTTATGGTGGGCCCCACGTGGGAGCCCACAGTGATGTATGTGTTGTACTCCCACCGTCTAGGCAGACGGTGGAGTCCACAGTGATGTATGTGTTGTACTCCCACCGTCCAGGCAGACGGTGGAGTCCACAGTGATGCATGTGTTGAATTGCCACCGTCCAGCGGACGGTGGAGCCCACTATGATGTACATGATTCATCCTCAGTGTCCATTGTTTGGACAGTGGGACCCACCATGATTTATGTGTTCTATTCATTCTGCCCGGGTGTGAATGTGTGTGTGTGTGTGTGTGTGTGTATATATATATATATTATATTATATATAATATTGTATATATTATATATGTTATATATATGTATATATGTATGATGGTGGGCCTTTATGTGGACCCCCCCACCATGATGTATGTGTTGCATCTAAACCGTCCATTTATTTTATAAGCTCATTTTATGGCTTGAGCTAAAAATGAGTCAGATCTATGGTTCAATTGGGCCCAACTTGGTATGTGTGTAGGGCCCATGTTGATCTATTTGTAGCCATTCATTGAGGCCCACCTTGGTGTACATATAAGGCCCATGGGATCAGGCCCATTTGACATATATAAAGACCCATGGGATCAGGCTCATTTGACATATATAAGACCCATGGGATCAGGCCCATTTGACATATATAAAGACCCATGAGATCAGGCCCATTTGACATATATAAGACCCATGGGATCGGGACCATTTGACACATATAAGACCCATGGGATCAGGCCCATTTGACATGTATAAGGCCCATGGGATTAGGCCCATTTTGATGTATTCTAAGGCCGTGGGTTAAGGCCCATTGTGACGTACTCTAAGGCTCACAGGTTATAGCCCATTGCAATGTACATCAGGCCCATTAATGCGGCCCACTTACTTAATAACCAGAAAGCCCATGTGATATGGTCCATTTGATGTATTTAAGCCCAATGGGAGTTATCTAAGGTCCATTACAATGTGTGATTCCTCCATGGTTTGTGTAATGATGTTTTATAGTGGTTGTGCCTTAGGAGCAATGATGGTTTGACGCCCACATTGTAAGTACAATGTTGGTTAAATGTTCGCATTGTATCTCTCCTTAGGGCCCATTGGTAAGCCCATACTAGTTGTGTATAGGCCGTCTAGGCTCATCTGTATCGTAAGAGTAATCCATTACTTTATAACATGCTTAGTATAACTCCATGACTCATGCCCATACGCATCATATGTATGCTTGATATGAGTACTGATTCCAAACTTATCCCCTTTTCCTTCTTTTTCTAGTTTTTGATTTTATATTAACATTCAATTTTTATTCATTCTTTTACAGACCTTGCATTATTTTGTATTCTTTTCCAATCTTTTTCGGTCTTTTCAGCATACATGACCTTTTTGTCGATTTTAGTATTTTTTAATTGGTTCTTTTCATCTTTTAAGGTGGATAAAATTCTCCAGACTTAATTCTCACCATTTATCAATGATTCAAATACTAACAATCAGAAATTCTAGCATTATTCATAGAAAATAATTTGAACGTGTCTTGTGATTTAGATTTACTTGATATTCAAAATTTCTCTTGATCAATTGAGAGAAAGAATTGTAATTGATATATTACTTAGATGATCAAATGTCAACAATTCAAAATCCAATCTCTATATTATTATTATACTCAAAGAATTCTTAAATACACAATTCATTGCTTCTCACATAGATTTCAACTTGAAACATTGAAAATTTTTAAATTTTTTTCCCAAAACTGAGAAACACTAATTAGTTTACCTAATCCCCCACCCCAACCTAAAATCTACATTGTCCTCAATGTAAAAGAAATAGGCATGTGATGCGAAAGAGGCAACGAAAAGAAAGGGAGTAGTGATGGAAAGATAGTACCTGGAGGAAGGAATTCAGAAGCTTTTTCCAACGATCTCAGCGTGAAGATGGGTTAGCCAAAACACCAAAACAAACGGAAAGCAAACTATCTTAATCCTAAATTATTTGAAAGAAAACTATCATAATCATGAAAGCAGTAAACCTAACTACACCTTCGTCAGACTAGGAGATCAATCCTGGTAAACAGGATCATTTAGAGGTATGGACATGTCCTCTGAATCAAATTTCTCAACAAATGGCTTTAAACGATGTCCATTCACTATAAAAGTATTTTCATTGTTTGGATTCTTTATCTCAACGGCCCTATGAGGATAGACATTCGTAACAGTGAAAGGTCTGGGCCAACAAGATCAAAATTTTTTCAAAAAAAGATGTAACCGAGAATTGTACATAAGGACTTTTCACCTGGTGTGAATGATTTTCGAAGAATGTGTTAGTCATGAAACACCTTCATCCTGTCCTTATAAATTCTCCAGTTCTCATATGCATCATTTCAAATTTTCTCAAGTTCATTCAATTGAAGTTTGCGTAATGAGCCAGCTGTTGAGGGTTAAATATTACATATTACCCCCCATTTATATCTTAGTTTTATGAACATTATAATGCTTAATGTCCTATTTTACTCATGTATATGTTGCAAGGTGAATTTAAAAGCTTGGATTGGAAAATGTGCTAAAAAGTATGGATTTGATACTCAAAAGTTACCAAGGCAAAGAATGGATTTTAGGAGATAAATATTGAAGATTTCAAGGCCCCAAGATTTAAGAAAATCAAGTGGAGAAAGAAAGAAGTCAAAAGAACAAGTGTCAAATTCTCATTAACTGTGTCATTGATCTCCATTCGATGACATCGAACATGGGTCGATGAAAATGAATTTATGGATGAAAATTGAGTTAGTTGTTGGATAAATTGAAGATATTTCTTGATGACTCGAGGACTTGTTTGATGACTTGAAGCTCTTCTCGATGACATCGAATCCAGTTTGATGACATCAAATTTTTTATGGATTTTTAGCAAAACTCGCTAAATACATTGAGTCCAATGTTCGATTATTTGAAGTACTCCTCGATGATATCGAAGACATGTTCAATGACATCATAGGCCTCTTCGATTACATCAAATTTATTGAAGAAATTGAAATAACTCGCTGGCCTGTTTTGGGCGCATTATCGATTCCTCGAACAACGCTTGATGACATCAAAGACACCTTTGATGACATCGAAAGCAGGTTTGATGACATAGAAGGTTACATAGTACGAATGAAGTTACAACGGTGTGAAAAAACAAGTATAAAAGGTACCTTCAATGACATTGAACGATTCGAGCGGAGTTACGCAGAGTGTGTAAATTTAAGGCGATTTCTGAATTTTTTTTCAAGTCGATGTGAAAGGAGGTGTTGTATAACTATAAATAGGAGTCCCAGGGCAACACTGGGCATCATTTAGGGTTTGGAGGAGCAAAACATAAGGGGGGAGAGCCATCGCCTAGCATTTT
This sequence comes from Magnolia kwangsiensis, assembly GCA_037074715.1. NCBI lineage: Eukaryota > Viridiplantae > Streptophyta > Magnoliopsida > Magnoliales > Magnoliaceae > Magnolia > Magnolia kwangsiensis. The sequence goes on from CM073583.1 coordinate 48,098,916, forward strand.
TCTTCCTTTCTTCCTTAGTTTTTCATGCTCTTCTAAGGTTTTAGATCTAATCATGTCTATGGTTGGCTAAACCTCTTAGCTAGGGCTAAGGGGTGAACTTTGTAGCATGATGTGATATTTCTCTTACTTTGATTCTTATTTATGTTGAACTTCATTGATTCTAATTTGATTTCTAAAGGAATACTTTCAGTTTTTAATAGTTTGTTGTGACTTAAATTACAATAGATCCGCAATAGCTTTGAGTATCTTCTTTTCCTGATTTTTGATATTGTAGGATTAGTAAATCCTGTTGTTTGCCATCATCCTATGGGCATGGTTTGGTGTGGAATCCCTTCCAATTATTAAAATTCTCCTTCATTGAGAATTAGGTGAATGAAAGTTTAATTTAATTTTATTTCTATATCTTCTAATTGGAGAGGATAGGACTCTAATTTCAATTGAGTTATTTGAATCAAGTAAGAGGATTCCCTAATTGTTACAAGTGGATCCTTGGAAACCCTAGTTCACACCTTTAAATTTATTAGTTTTAATTAATCTATTCACAATTACTTTCTTAATCAATTCAAAATTAATTTTACATCTTCATCTAGTTCTACTTCTAGTTAATTTTAGAAACGTACAAGATCAGTCCATTTACGAAATTATTTACAACCGGCGGGGTGAGCTGTAACATCCTGAAAATCGGGGGTTGAGCTAAACTCCACTCCCGAGTTTTAGAACATCGCCTATGCAACATTTTCAATGATGGATGAATGTTGTTCATATTAGTGCAGAAAACATGAGTGAGATTAGACCAAAACAGCATATCATACTCCAGAGACAGTTAAGTTTCTCAAGCGGAAGATTGTGATAAATATATAAAATGTATAATTGATTGTAAGTCTCAAGAGTGTGAACATGTAACCAGGTTAACTAAATACATGTATACTAAAAAAAAAAATAGAAAGAAAAGAATATACATGGGTGTTTAAATAAAAGGCAAAATACCAAGTGAATTGGCATCTAATTAGTAACCCTATAAACCCGTCGTTCAGAACCTGCATATAGGAGAAATCCTCCTCAACATCATCAAGTCCAGCTCTGCTTTGCAAGCATCGCCATCATCTGAAACTAAATTAGGGACTGGTTGGTGTAGCCAACTGTAACACCCCAGATTTTTGCCAACCTGGGTTAGACGTCCTTAGGCAATGGGTCAACCATAACACCTTGGTAACCTCTCAGAACCCAATTCTAAAGCCAAAGAAATCATTTAGAACCTAATTCTTTAGAAATTTAACGTGAATTAGTCAGCGCTACACTAGATTTCCTACAAAATTAGTACCAACCACTTTAAATATGATCTGTAAGACCTAAAACCTATAGAATCATTGACGCTATATTACCCTAAAATTCAGGATCAATCTCTAAACCCGGTTGCTCTCAGGAGCACTTTGAAACTCCGTATTGGATCTAGACCGCGCGTAGAAAGTCCGATATCTACAATCTTAGACCATTATGACCGCTTAGCTAGACTTGACAATCGCTTCGAAAATCAAGCCTAACTGATGTTCCGAGGCTATTTCATTGAGCCTGGAGCAAGGAGTGTGAGAAAGAGTGAAATTCTTTATAACTTAAATGTGATTTAAATAAATCTGGCACGTGACGCTTGCGGGTTAAATGTAAGCATTCAGACCGTTGAAATCTGACCCAAATACACCCTCGGATCAGGAAACATTTCCCACTCAGGTCAGTATACTTGGAATCCCTGATCGAGTTTCGGTGACCGCTGAACTGAAACTGGTCCGTCACATGCGATCTGGAAACCCGATCGAATTAAAAACTTAACTTGATCAGGATCCAGCATCCATAAGCTTAAGTCCGACCGCATTTAGTAACAGGACCTCTAGAAGTACTCCGTTGAGATGAAACAGTCCGTATTTGGACATAACCTAAGTATACCTTGACTTAAAGTCTGTTTTGGTTATGTTTGGGCTTATAAAAGGGCCTTAAACCCTTAGCTTTCTAACCCATACGAATTTGCTAGAAACCCTACGAAGGGTGAGAGAAAAGAGAGAGAAAGTGAGAGAGAGTTGGAGTTTCTCTCAGGGATTCTTCCCTTCTGCTCCACGTGCCAAAGCCATCCTCCTGCATCACGATTCTGGGGATTCCAGCTTTATTCTAGGTAAGAAAACCCTAACCCTAACCTATTTTAAGGCTCCTATGGGTACAAGTAGCTAAGTAGTTGACTCACCTTGTGTTGTAGGTTGCCAATCAGTCGTTGACGACAATGTAGAGTTCCTATTCGATTCATTACGCTCGTACGGCGTAAGGTGCAGATTTTTGACGCTTAGATTACCTGTTTTCAAAGCTTTCAATGTTGTTTAATGGTAGATTGCTGATAAGGATGCTTTTTGACATGTAGAACATGCTGTCCATTTTTCATTTCGAATACGTACGAAGAATATGAGATTTAGGGTATTTTAGGTATTTGTAGGAAATACTGTATACGTTCGTATTTTGCCGATATGATTGCCATGAGTATTTACCGTGTACCTATACTAGTTATACGTGTATGATCTGTTTGGCAAAGAGATTCGCCCTAATGTACATATTGGCCGACATATACTATGTAGACTAATATGTGTAGACTAAGTGTTTGTTGAAATGCCTAAATCAATATGATTTATGCCTGCCATATGTTTTGAACGTAAGGACAGGATTGTTGTGTATTCGACATCTCCTTAATATAAAGATCTATCATATTATATGTTGAAATCAACATACATCAAGTACGTTGGAGTTGAGTAGTCTAAGTGTTTGTATAAATGTATGTATTAGTAAGTATTGAGTAAATGGTGTTGTAGATTAGTGTTGAGACTGGATTCTCAACTAATTGGATGATGTACCTGATTTCCTCCATGCTTGTTGTATTTTAATTGATTTCGTTGTGTGTGAATTACTTGTGTATGGTTAGATTGCCTATGTTGTATCTTATAACATGTTGTTAACATGTTTGAATTATTTGTTATTTCAATGTTGCTTATCTCATTTGATTACTGATTCACATTACATGTGCTTGGGGCTATACTCTAGTCCAGGCAGTCGGTAACAGTTTAGAATTCATAGTTGGATTCTATTCGCCACGAAGGATGTATATGACGAACCCGAGTCGTACTAGAGTCGTCGGCAGTGGTTAGGCCACACGAAGTGCTTGTGCACTTCATGTCGGTCGATTCAACATGCGCTCGTGCTAGTCGGACTCATCAAGTAACCCAATTGACCGTTGTATATTCACCTTGTATTTGTTATAACTTCTTGAACCTAGGGTAATGAACTTACCAGTGATAATCTTGATAACCGTGGTACCTTGATCCACTAAGACTCATGAGCCGGGCATGGTGGTATGGGACACCGTAGTCGAGTTGTCAGCCTACGCTGAGGCCACAAACCTCCACGTAGTGACCAGTGAGCAACCCAGACTCGTGAGCAGATTACGGTGGTATGGGATACTATATTCTTGCTGTCGGCCTGCACTGATAAGGTGATGGGGGAGCGGTGCAACGAGTGCAAGCAACAGCCCTGACAGCCCTTTGTAGTGACCTCGAGCATACTTTGAGTCTACGACCCTTCCGTAGCAACAAGAGTACAACTAGGCCTGTATTAATAAGGTGATGGGAGAGTGGAGCAACGAGTGCATGCAACAGCCCTGACAGCCCTTGCAGCGACCTAGAAATATATCATCATATAAGATTACTAGGAGTGACGACCCTAGACAGGATCCTTGTTGGGAATGATATAAGGGAAGTACCCTAGTTTCCCAATCCGGCTGTATGAAAAGGACTAATAACAACTTGGTAATTATATTCATATCGCACTGCATGTGCCTGAAAGATGTGGAGCACTGAAGGAAGAAAGCATGCCGTGAACGTACGATGGTGTCGCATGAGGGAGTATGTCGGTGAGGGCATCCATCATGTCATTTCATTCTTGGATTAATCACAGTATTTAGGAATGTTTTTTTTTCTTGCTTTACCATTATCGCTTGATTGATTTGATAACATGTTAACTTTGCTCTATGATTCCACTGAGTTAGCTACTCACTCCCACGTTACGGGATGGTGTTGCGCACACCAACCAGTCCCTATTTTAGTTTCAGATGGTGGCGATGCTTGTGAAGCAAAGCCGGGCTTGATGATGATGAGGAGGATCCCTTCTATATGCAGATTCTGATTGGCGGGTTTACAGGGTTACTGATTAGATGCCAATGCACTTAGTATTTTACCTTTTATTTACACACCCATGTATATTCTTTTTGCTCATTTTTGGAGTATACATGTATATAGTTAGCCTGGTAACATGTTCACACTCTGAAGACTTACAATCAATTATATATTTTATGTACCTATCACATTCTTTCGCTTGCTAATTTTACTGTCTTTGGAGTATGATATGTTGTTTTGGATTAATCCACCTTATGTTTTATGCACTATTATGGCTGACATTTATCCATCATTGAAAATGTTGCATAAGTGATGTTCTGGAGCTCGGGAGTTGGGTTTCTACCCGACCCTCGATTTTCGAGGCATTACAGATAGTATCAGAGCATGATTTGGATTAAACTGGACATAGATTATGGTACACGATGCACACTGATGCACTCTGACTTAGGAAGGGGGCGATGGATACCTGGAAACCACATTAGAATCTAAAGTTTCGCCGACAGGTGACAATATACGGTAATTTAGGCCATAACGTATCTTTGGTCGCGTGAAGCGACCTAAGTCGCCTCTAGGCTGTCAGTCGACGGGTTCGAGTCGTTCCCTGAAGAATTTCAAACGTAGAAATGGATGTCCTTAGGTTGTGGACAACCAAAACCCTTACACTCAATCACAAGGCCTAAAACTCCTTTTTATCCAATTTCTTCAAAATCTCTCCTTTCACTACCCCATTCTTCAAATTTTTCTAAGTCCTTTCACACTAGACATAAATCCTAATGTGTCAATGGTAGTTAATCATACTTAAATAAAAATTTACTATAAATAGTAAATATATGTATAAATTAGACTTTTGACCATTCCAATTATGGAATCTCATGGAATAAATGGATTAGTTGGATAGATTAGTGTCTCCTACCCCAAAATAATATGCTACATGATACATAAACTCATTCTGATTTACAAATTGGCCCCAAAAATGTCTCAAATGGAGGGGGGACCAAACGATCAACTTCAAGAGGGTTCCGAGGTGGGAACCTAACTTTTTTGGGGCCTAGGGGGCTGGAGGACCTTGTCCAAAGGGAGACCCCTCGCCAGTTTGACCAAAAGTCGACGAGGGCCTCACCGGTCAACAGTCTCGGCTGGGTCCAAGCTTCGGGCCGATTGAGTTTGGGGCCTAGTGGGACCCAATGGTCCAGGGTCCGACCCTCTGTTCATTCTAAATATCATACTTCCTTCACAAATTGGCCCTCCAAGCTCTCCTTTTCTTTCAAAGTTGCTATTTTCTCTCTCCAACCTCCCTTTCAATCCTTCCTTCCCTCATTTTCTGTTATTTTCTTCACCCCTCCATCATTTACAGTGATATTCAACACCTAGTTCTTCCATTTTCTGTGATTAGAGCTCCCATAGCTCTCATTTGAGCTTCAAAATTGTGCCAGCTTCCAATCTCTCATGTCTTGATCTTTCCTTTATTTTATTTTCCTTTTCTTTAACTCATTACAATCCTATTGCAGACCCAAAGTCGTGAAGACCCAAAGTCGTGAAGACCCAAAGTCGTGAAGACCCAAAGATCTCAGCCCTTCCCTTCATTTCATTCATTTTTCATGGCTCTTACGAGCTAGTGTTAGCCATCTTCTCAATCTTTATGCCTTACTGTCGGGCGAGACCAAACGCAGTAGCTTAGTCCATAAACAGTGACCAGCTAGTGCTAGCACATCTAGAGTTTTGGACCTAGAGTTAGTACTCCTAGATTTTGAAAGATCTGACGATATAGGAAATCCAATTTCAAGTAGATAATCTTGACCTTAAGCGATAAAACAATCCCCTGTAGTAGAAATGGTATGAAACCATTTAACGTATAAGCTTAGGCTTTGGATTACAGCTAGTGAGTTACAGACTAGGCTATTAGTAATATTAAGTAGTGTAAAGCCTGTATATGCTAAGGAATAGTAGGTTAGATTGGTTGGAGTAGAACCTCATTCCTTCGATAGATCCCCTTAATACTTATAGAATTTTGTTATAACCCTTAGGAAAGTTGTTTTAACTTAGAACCATTCACTCTCAGAGAAAACTTATAAATCCCTCAGATTGAACTTAGAATAAACCAGAACACCCCTTAGAATTCCTCTTAGAATTGCCTTCCCAAGGACTTCTTGCATTCGGGAATGCGGAGTAAAGGAACTGTATATATAAGTGAAGTATTCGCGGTTTGAATCGAATTCTCAATCCTAGTGATTACGAATAAATCCAATGCTCTGATCAAGCAGAAGATCGGCATCGACTCGGATTAAGAACCGATACGGCAAATTTTCTGTCTTAGCTAGGCAGAAAGTCTATGTATCCAGCTCAGACCCACTACACCACTTTTCTTCCGTGTTGGCCCAACCACCTACAACCAAAAGTTATTGCTTTGTCTTTGGGAAATGGCGAGGACTTATAGCCAGTAGAGAATTAGACATCTTGCCACAAACTCACATCTGTCCTTGAAATCAACCACAACACCCATCATTTTAGCTCTTTTCTATAATCATAGGTACCAATGCCATATAACGCATCATTAGCAGAGGAAGACCAATGTAGTGAGAGGTTGTTTCCCATTTCGTGTCAAGGATAGGCCCTAAGTTACGCCTCGTTCCGAAATACGGATCGAGACATAGAATCTTGAGCCTTGAGAGTAGAATTATTTTAAGGGGGGTAGAACATTAAGAGCATAACCTAGTTAAGTCATCCTTTTGATCAGAGTGGCGCAGCGGAAGTGTGGTGGGCCCTTGCCCCACTGGTCCATGATCGAAGGAAACTGATTCATGTTAGATGTAAGGATAGGTCATTAGATAGGACCTGAATCTTCATTAGAATGTCGCTAATGAAGTCATTAAGGGAAAGAAATTAGGGCTTAAGTGTTGAACCCATTCATAGCCTTGGCCCATCATATACGATTAGAAACTCTTTTAAGATGATCTATTAAAGTGTCTATTAATCCTTAACTTGGACATAGATTCAGGCGAGAACTCTCCTAGATCAAGATCCAAAGCTCAACCTTATAAATAGGAATTTTGAACCTTTCAGTGATAGACATTTCCTAAACTTTTAGAGTGATCGGACTACGGAGTTACTGAAATGAACAAATACGAAACATTCGCAGCTTGACACAAATTCTCAATCCTAGACGACTACCAATGGATTCACTGCTTAACTGAGCAGAAGACCAGGATCTACCGGGATTAGGAAGGGATATAACGTTGTCGATTCTGGCTAGGAGGACATTCAACGTATCGGGATCAAGCCCACTGCAACCGTCTCTCCGTACTGGTTAACCACTGAAAATATATATCTTACTCTAAGTAGATGAGAATTGTCATCAAGATGCCAAATAGGCAAAAAAATAAATTGTAGCAAACCGTTAGGGTGTAAGTAATGTATAAAGAAGTAAGTTTTAAGGGGGGTAAACCAAAAGGAACTAGACTTATATAGATCGTATACGCCCTACCATGTATAGAAACATGAAATCAACAAAACTTAGGTAAAGGAAATCATTAATCCTTCCTCATTACCCTTAGTCAATTTCGGGGACGAAATTTTGTTTTAAGGGGGATAGATTGTAACACCCTGGATTTTTACCAACATGGGGTTAGACGTCCTTAGGCAATGGGTTAACCATAACACCTTGGTAACCTCTCAGAACCCAATTCCAAAGCCAAATAAATCATTTAGAACCTAATTCTTTAGAAATTTAACGTGAATTAGCCAGCGCTACACTAGATTTCCTGTAAAATTAGCACCAACCACTTTAAATATGATCTGTAAGACCCAAAACCTATAGAATCATTGATGCTATATTACCCTGAAATCCAGGATCAATCTCTAAACCTAGTTTCTCTCGGGAGCACTTTGAAACTCCGTATTGGATCTAGACCGCGCGTCGAAAGTCCGATATCTACAATCTTAGACCATTATGACCGCTTAGCTGGACTTGACAATCACTTTGAAAATCAAGCCCAACTGATGTTCTGAGGCAATTTCATTGATCCTGGAGCAAGGAGTGTGAGAAAGAGTGAAATTCTTTATAACTTAAATGTGATTTAAATAAATCTGGCACGTGATGCTTGCGGGTTAAGTATAAGCATTTAGACCGTTGAAATCTAACCCAAATACACCCTCGGATCAAGGAACATTTCCTACCCAGGTCAGTATACTTGGAATCCCTGATCGAGTTTCGGTGACCGCTGAACTGAAACTGGTCCGCCACGTGCGATCTGAAAACCTGATCGAACTGAAAACTTAACTTGATCAGGATCCAGCATCCATGAGCTTAATTTCGACCGCATTTAGTAACAGGACCTCTAGAAGTGCTCTATTGAGACGGAACAGTCCGTATTTGGACATAGCCTAAGTATACCTTGACTTAAAGTCTGTTTTGGTTATGTTTGGGCTTATAAAAGGGCCTTAAACCCTTAGCTTTCTAACCCATACGAATTTGCTAGAAACCCTAGGAAGGGTGAGAGAAAAGAGAGAGAAAGTGAGAGAGAGTTGGAGTTTCTCCCAGGGATTCTTCCCTACTGCTCCACGTGCCAAAGCCATCCTCCTGCATCGCGATTCTGGTGATTCCAGCTTTATTTTAGGTAAGAAAACCCTAACCCTAACCTGTTTTAAGGCTCCTATGGGTACAAGTAACTAAGTAGCTGACTCACCTTGTGTTGTAGGTTGCCAATCAATCGTTGACGATGACGTAGAGTTCCTATTCGATTTATTACGCTCCTACAGCGTAAGGTGCGGATTTTAGATGCTTAGATTATCTATTTTCAAAGCTTTTAATGCCGTTTAATGGTAGATTGCTGATAAGGATGCTGTTTGACATGTAGAATATGCTGTTCGTTTTTCATTTCGAATACATACGAAGAATATGAGATTTAGGGTATTTTAGGTATTTGTAGGAAATACTGTATACGTACGTATTTTGTCGATATGATTGCCATGAGTTTTTACCGTGTACCTATACTAGTTATACGTGTATGATCTGTTTGGCAAAGAGATTTGCCCTAATGTACATATTGGCTGACATATACTATGTAGACTAATATGTGTAGACTAAGTGTTTGTTGAAATGCCTAAATCAATATGATTTATGCCTGCCATATGTTTTGAATGTAAGGACATGATTGTTGTGTATTAGACATCTCCTTAATATAAGGATCTGTCATATTATATGTTGAAATCAACATACGTCAAGTACGTTGGAGTTGAGTAGTCTAAGTGTTTGTATAAATGTATGTATTAGTAAGTATTGACTAAATGGTGTTGTAGATTAGTGTTGAGACTGGATTCTCAACTATTTGGATGATGTACCTGATTTCGTCCATGCTTGTTGTATTTTAATTAATTTCCTTGTGTGTGAAGTACTTGTGTATGGTTAAATTGCCTATGTTGTATCTTATAACATGTTGCTAACATGCTTGAATTATTTGTTATTTTAATGCTGCTTATCTCATTTGATTACTGATTCACATTACATGTGCTTGGGGCTACACTCTAGTCCAGGCAGTCGGTAATAGTTTAGAATTCGTGGTTGGATTCTATTCGCCACGAAGGATGTGTATGACGAACCTGAGTCGTACTAGAGTCGTTGGCAGTGGTTAGGCCACACAAAGTGCTTGTGCACTTCATGTTGGTCGATTCAACATGCGCTCGTGCTAGTCGGACTCATCAAGTAACCCGATTGACTGTTGTATGTTCACCTTGTATTCGTCATAACTGCTTGAACATAGGGTACTGAACTTACCAGTGATAACCCTGATAATCGTGGTACCTTGATCCACTAAGACTCATGAGCCGAGTATGGTGGTATGGGACACCGTGGTCGAGCTATCAGCCTACGCTGAGGCCACAAACCTCCACGTAGTGACCAGTGAGTAACCCAGACTCGTGAGCAGATTATGGTGGTATGGTACACTATATTCTTACTGTCGGCCTACACTGATAAGGTGATGGGGGAGCGGTGCAGCGAGTGCAAGCAACAACCCTGACAGCCCTTTGTAGTGACCTCGAGCGTACTCTGAGTCTACGTGAGGCAAGGACCCTTTTGTAGCAATAAGAATACAACTAGGCCTGTATTGATAAGGTGATGGGGGAGTGGAGCAACGAGTGCGTGCAACAGCCCTGACAGCCCTCGCAGCGACCTAGAAATATATCATCGTATGAGATTACTAGGAGTGACGACCCTAGACAGGATCCTTGTTGGGAATGATATAAGGGAAGTACCCTAGTTTTCCAATCCGGCTGTATGAAAAGGACTAATAACAACTCTTTAATCATATTCATATTGCACTGCATGTGCCTGGAAGATGTGGAGCACTGAAGGAAGAAAACATGCCGTGGACGTAAGATGGTGTCGTATGAGGGAGTATGTTGGTGAGGGCATCCATCATGTCATTTCATTCTTGCATTAATCACAGTGTTTAAGAATGTTTGTTTTGCTTGCTTTACCATTATCGCTTGATTGATTTGATAATATGTTAACCTTTGCTCTATGATTCCACTGAGTTAGCTACTCACTCCCACGTTACGGGACGGTGTTGCGCACACCAACCAGTCCCTATTTTAGTTTCAGATGGTGGCGATGCTTGTGAAGTAGAGCTGAGCTTGATGATGATGAGGAGGATCCCTCCTATATGCAGGTTCTGATTGGCGGGTTTACAGGGTTACTGATTAAATGCCAATGCACTTGGTATTTTTCCTTTTATTTACACACCCATGTATATTCTTTTTTTCTCATTTTTACAGTATACATGTATATAGTTAGCCTGGTAACAAGTTCACACTCTAGAGACTTACAATCAATTATATATTTTATGTACCTGTCACATTCTTCCGCTTGCTAATTTTACTATTTCTGGAGTATGATATGCTGTTTTGGCTCAATCCACCTCATGTTTTATGCACTATTATAGCTGACATTCATCCATCATTGAAAATGTTTCATAAGTGATATTTTGAAACTCGGGAGTTGGTTTTTACCCGACCCCCGATTTTCGGGGCGTTACCCAACACCGTCCCGTAACGTGGGAGTTAGTGATCAAGTCAGTGGAAACTATATACAACAAAGGTTAACATGTTATCAATCCAATCAAGCAGTAATGATAAAGTAGTACAATCAAACATGTCTTAGTTACTCTTGTTAATGCAAGGATGATATGAAGAATGATGCATACCCTCACCACAATCCCCTCTGCGACATCATCTAACGATCGCGACATGACTCACTTCCTCAGTGCTCTATCACCAACGCCGTTAGAACATGCAATGCAGTGTTATGAATATACTTACCAAGTTCTTATTAGTCCTTTTCATACAACATGATTGGGAAGCTAAGGTACCTCTTTTGTATCATTACCCAAACGGTGATCCATTCTCGAGTCGTCAGTCCGAGATAATCTCATACGATATTACGGTTCTAGGTCACTGCAAGGGCTGCCAGGACTGTTACGTGCAATCGTTGCTCCTCTCCCCCATCACATAATCAATACAGGCCCAGTTATATCCCACATACTGCAACAAGATTCATCGCCCTTATGAACTATCAGGATATACTCGAAGGTCACTACAAAGGGCTTGTCATCAATCAATGTAGGTCGACAACAAGAATATAGTCCCATACCACCATAATCTGCTCACGAGTGTAGGTGCTCACTGGTCACTACAAAGGGCTCGTCACCAATCAATGTAGGCCGACAACACGAATATAGTGTCCCATACCACCATAATCGGCTCATGATCTTAGCGGATCGAGGTACCAAGGTTAGAGGGGCTTTTCATTGGTAAGTTTGGTACCTTAGGTTCAAGTAGTAGCAACCAAACATGGTGAACAAACATCGGTCAATCGGGTTAGTTGATAAGCTTAACTAGGCCAAGCGCATGTTGAGTTGAATGACATGGAATGCATAAGCACTCCGTATGGCCTAACCACTGCCGAATATCCCAAGTATGACTCAGATTCGCTAAACTCATCCTGCATGGCGAAAACAACCTCAACCACCATTTGGAGTACGATTACCGACTACCTGGACTATATAATAGCCCCAATCACATTCAATTACAATGATCTATCATATGAGATACTCAAGGCAGTAATGGAGCAATGATTTAAATCATACAATCAATTGAGCATGTTATGAAGTATAACATAAACATGAATCCATACTTATGCATTTCTAAGTAAAAGCAATGAGTATGAAACAAAGTATATGGAGGAAATCATACACATCATTAGAGTGGCTAAGAATCCTATCTCAACACCCATCTAAAGAACAGTTTACAAGTATTTATTCATACAAACATATTTAGGGCTTGAGGCAAAGAATGAGTCAAATCCATAGCCCAAGTGGGCCCCACCTTGACATGTTTTGAGGCCCATCTTAATGTAATTGTGGTAGTTCATTGGGGCCCACTTTGATGTGGATGTAAGGCCCATGTCATGGGGCCATTCGATGTATTTGTGGCCCATGGTTGAGGCCCACTTTGATATACAGGTAAGGCCCATGGGTTGAGGCCATTGAGATGTGTTAGGGCCTATGGGTTAAGGCCCATTTGATGTACATATGGGGCCCAATTGGTGTGGCCCATTTGATACACATACGACCCATGTGATTAGGTACATTTGATGTATTCAAGACTCAACGGGTTATGGCCCATTGCAATGCACATAAGGCCCATTGGTGCAGCCCATTGATGTGGCCCACTTGATGAATAAAAGGCCCATATGATATAGCCCATTTGATGTATTTAAGGCCCAATGGGATGTACCTAAGGTCCATTGCAATGTGTGATCCCAACATGATTTGTGTAAGGATGTTTCACGATGGGATATGCCTTGGGAGAATTGTTGGTTTGACGTCCACATTGCAAGTATAATGTTGGTTAAATGTCTGCATTATGACTCTCTCTAGGGACCATCATTAGGCCCGTACTTATTGTGTGTAGGTCATCTAGGCCATCTACATTGTAAGGATAATGCTTTATTTCATCACATAAATAGTATAGTTCCATGATTCATGATCATACGCATCATATGTATGCTTGATATGAGAAGTGACTGATCATAAAATATGCCTTTAGGCAGATTGTTTAGGGGCTCCCGGATAGGCGGTGTTGCCCTACATGAGCGCATGTTACACGAAAGATTACTGCATGACTGGATAGTGTGATTCATGCATTCGTATTGTGTGATATGGTTACTGTACGCCCTAGCGACATTAGGGATGTAACCTCCACAAGCGTATCGTGGATGACAGGATTGGATACCGAAAATCTTATTCTACATGGGGTGCTATAGATATCCCTAGGTGAAAGTCCCTAAACCCTTATGGTACCAAGAGGTTGCTCCAATGTCTAGACCGAGTGGGTGCATGAGCAACGAGCGCCGATTACCAGACGGTCGCGCTTTCCACTGTGTCATGGTCGGTTGGAAGGAGGTGCGGCCTTACCTGCCGGAGAGGAGGGGGTAAAGCTAGGCTGAGTTTGACCAGCTCGAGGAATGGGTTCGCTATCGACGAGCCGAGCCTAATATTAACAGGTGGATAGTGAGGTCTCTTCCACTTACCTTATTGCGCACGATGGGGCAGCAATCTGGTTTAGAGTGTACTAGACCCCAGTGATATCCTAGATTTGAGCTGTATTGATATGTGGACTTAGATGAGGATTCGTATGCTTGATTTGTACCTCACATCACATGGCCTTAGTATAGTCGACATTATTCATGTATCCATTAGCATATTTCGTATTTTTCTGATATTGTATGATCATATTACTACCTTGCACACACACTTTCACTACCCTCTAAGCTTTCCATAAGCTTATGCACGACCGTTGCGTGCAGGTGATGTTGGATCATAGAAGCGCTGAGGCTTGAGCACATGGTAGATTATTTTAGAGCTTTTGGTCCATCATCATTTTATTTCCCTTTATGCTCATTGTACTTGTAAAGTTTTTCATCATAGTGGAAATGTAATGGAATTTTTGGTTGTTGTTTATGAGTTATGCTTTTAGTTATGCTTATTACGAATCAAATTGACGTTGAAAATCCTCCTCGTAGCATCCCAGGATCGGAACCTGGCGAATGGGCGCTGGGATCCGAGAATGGGGTTCTACGGAGGCTATCGGTGCCAGATTCTGCGATCAGGAATTTTGTGAGCCCGGTTTCCTAGTTTGGGGCGTGATAGAATATTCCATCAGTTTATTGTTTTACTTGCAACCCACGGAAATAATTCAATTCCCAAATCATGCTCATTTCAAACTGAGATTTAATCAAATCTGTAAACTCAATGGTTATGTCAATACAGGTAGATCCATAAATGATATCATCAACATAAATCTATACTATTAAAATGTGATCATTATATTTTTTAATAAACAGAATTTTATCAACACATCCCATTTGAAAATTATGGCTTAATAAAAACTTTGTTAATTTCTTGTACCATGCCCTAGGAGCTCGTTTTAAACCGTAAAGTGCCTTTTTAAGGTGATACACATGATCAACATTTTTGGGGTCTTTAAAACCCAACGGTTGTTCAACATAGACTTCCTCATGCAGATCGCCATTTAAAAATGCACTTTTCACATCCATTTGGTAAATCTTAAAATTTCTAAAACATGAAATGGATATAAAAAGTCTAATTGATTCAAGATGTGCTACTGGTGCGAAGGTTTCATCATAATCAATACTTTCAATTTGAGTGTAACCTTATACCACTAGCCTAGCCTTATTTCTAATTATATTGCCAAGCTCATCAGACTTATTTTTAAAAATCCATTTGGTTCCAATGATGTGTTTATCTTTAGGTATAGGTACGAGATACCAAACATCATTTCTCACAAATTGGTTAAGTTCTTCTTGCATCGCAACAATCCAGTGTTCATCAGCAAGAATTTCTTTTACGTTAGATGGTTCTATCTGGGATGTAAAACATACATAATTACATATATCCTCAAGTTGTTTATAAGTACGAGCACCAGTTAGAGGGTTTCTAAGAATCTGTGTGGTTGGATGTTTACTCCCCAAGTGTAGGATTGTGATGTAGTAATAAACTCGGTAAGACTGAGGTCAAATCCCAAAGGACTGATACCTGTACATTATCTGAAACTAAGTAGAAATAGAACTAAACTAAGATGTAATCTAAATCAAATAGAATTGAAGGAATAATGGTGAAATAATTAATCTAAAATTTAAGGAATTCAGAAGTAGGAAACTAGGGATTCAGAGGATCCACTTGTAGAGATCAGGGAGATCTTATGCCTGCATCAAAAACTCAACTGAACTTAAAGTCCATCTTCATCCAGTTGAACGGTGTAACCATGAAAATCAAAACTGAACCTCCTTTGATATAGCCCAACATGATTAGGCTAAATCTCATAGGAATAAAAATAAAATAAAAATAAAAATAAAAACTCTAACTCACCCTATCTATCTCTCACTGACGTCCCCAAAACTTGGATGATGCCTCCACGGCTGCCCCCCCTTCCCCCCTTCTCTCACGTTTCTTTCTTTCTTATATGCAATAAGCAGGGCGGTGGAGAGCCTCTCTACGCAGTAGAGGCGGTGAAGGCTTACGCAGCAACGTGCTTGATTTATTTTGCAGCAGAAGAAAAAAAACACAACTGATCTGCTTTGGGCCCAGTTTTGTAAAAAGAAAACGTCCCTACAGACGGTTTTTGCATGGTTTTCATATGAACGGTTTGGATCATCGAAATGGGCCGTCCGTGATGGCCCACCCGGAATGTCAGTTCTGGTTGTGAACATGGTTCGCACAATAGAGCTGCGCAAGCTTGTGCTGTGATCATGGTGGAGCCCATTGTTGATTTATAAGGGAAAATCCAATCCGTCCATTAGATGCAGGATGAAAAATCGGTTGGTAATAGATGGTTTTGATTGTCTGATGATTCGGCCCATAGGATTTCCTTTCTTGCCATCCATTTTGCGCTTGAACAGTATTTTCTTCTATATGCGTGCATGGGGTTGGAAGAACTCCCTCTATACGGTCGGTTTGACCTCCTTAGCACATTGAATGGATTGGATCATCCGTCCAGATGATGAAAGTGGCCCAGCAACATCGCAGCAGACGACCTTACGCAAGATAAAACAGAGTCCCTGTCTCTGTTTAGGAAAGTCGGTCAAACCGACTTTGACTGTGCGAGTCGGTCAAGTGCACTTGTGCACTATGCACACTCATGCTCAAGTGGGGTCCACTATGATGTTCATGAGAAATCCGCTCTGTCCATCCGTTTTGACAAACAGTTTAAGGGGTTGAGAGCAAAATTAAAGTATATCCAGATTTCAGGCGGGCCTCACTTAAGGATTTAAGGGGCTTATCTATCCGTTGGGCCACTTCTGGAGGGATCTAATGGATGAAATTTGACATGTACGGTTAATATATAGTCTTCAGGTCCTGTATGAAGTTTTGAGCTGAACGGATGGTGAGAACCCTAAGATCTTACATTCTAGACGTCTTTCGGGCCACTTGAGCTTTAGTTTCCTAATTTTCTTAGATCCCTGGCGTGCAAATCTGTCGATCTTGGCCTCCTGGGGTCTGTCCCATGCTTTGATGAACTCTGAGCTTTAAATCTTAGCTTTTAGCACCTTGTTTCAGTCCAAGCTCCTAAAGTAACTTTGCAACACAAACACGATTAAATTGGGCTATTAAACGGTACCATGTTCATAAATTCAGGCAATAACTGGGGTTTAAGATGCAATATTTGACCCTCAACACAACCCCCAACCAGCATCTTGCTAGTCTCGAGCAAGGTATGCGAAAATTAAGTTGAGAATTATAGGTTAATTTCTATGAACTCGAGTGATTTTTGAAAAACAAACCAAATGCTAGAATTTTAAGATTCATGAATGTTGGGTATTACTTTCTCCTGAACTCAAGCACTCAATAGACTTCATAATCAAGTTCAATGTGTTAATCCATCTATTAGAAAATTCTAAACATTGAGTTCCATGGGCGTATAGTGTAATCTCAGCTTATCATCATTATGAGATCCAATCGTCAATTTCCATGATAACATTGATGAAAAAGATCATTCAGCACGACTAGAACCTAAAATAGAACTTGCCTTATAGTTCTTCTTTTTCATTCTTCTAGCTTTTGATTTTCCATTAATGGGGAGGGGAATCAAATCCCGTACCTATAAGGAGAAAACTTATGGCAAGGACCATTGACCCAACCCTTTTCACATATCATTCATGGGGAATTAAATCTACACCTATTGGGATCAAACCCATGGTGAAGATTATTCGCCCAACCCTTTCCAAAGGTTTTTTTTTTTTTTTTTTTTTTAATATATAGCTAGGCATTTTCTTTTTCTTCAATTAATCATGACGGGAAAAATTTTCAGGTTGGTTCCTTACATGCTTAGTGATTACCAAATTAACCCTTCAATATCAAACTAAAACCTTAATGTGAAAGCGAGATGTGATATGTGAAATCATGATTCAATCAATGTTTACAACTTCTAATTCTGAATTAACAATTCAAACTTAACTGTGAAATTTAATAGATACTGAATCCAAGAGTCATAAATTACCAACATTACGTATCTTGAAATTCTAAGTGCCCTAGATGGCTATCAAAATCACTTTAAATTCACAAGAAATTTTAAAAAAATTAAAAATTTTCACAATTTTTGCTCAAGACCAAGAAAACACTGATTAGGTAAGCTAATCTCCCACCCCCAACCTAAAATTTACATTGTCCTCAATGTAGAAGATATGAGCATGTAATGCACATGAAACAACGGAAGTAAATGAAAAGTTAGGAAAAGATAGTACCTGGGTAACAAAATTAAGGGAGAGACTTTCCAAGAGGTCTTAACATGAAGGCTGGTCAGCACGAGAGTGGAGACATGAAAGCAAACAATCCTAAAATAATGTATAAAGCAAACTAACCTAATGGCATAAAACTGTCTATCCTAGAACAACATAAAGCAAACTACCCTAGTACTATGAAAGCAGGGAAAAACCATTCGATCATGCTACAAGGTTCCTCTTCCGGCCAATATCTTGATAAGTTTCTCAGTAAGTTTCTCAGTAGGATAATCCAAAAGCCCTTTTTGCAATAGGCTTAGATGCCATGGAGCTTGACTTTCTAAAGAAACTTAGGTACCTCATTAAAAATTTATTATTGATTTTTCTGAGGTATCCAAAGTACATATGCTTCACCTGTGTCAAAAAAAGTTTCAAAGTTAGTATTCAATGGTGAATCAGAGACTAATTAGAGACTACAGGAAGATCAAATTGAGAAAAAATTTCTGGAAGTGGTGTAGTCTCAACACATTCCGAAGTTCCAAACTTCAGTTAAAATTTTAGCTCCTCCTCCCTTAATGGTAAATAGTGAGGATCTATGGAGGGAGGGGCTTCAGAGTAAGGGTTCTCTCGGTCAATGATGACTATCGAGATGTTGTCTTTCAAGACATTCACTATGTCTCTTATCATGGGATCATTTGAATCTGCAAAGTGTGCTAAGCAATTATCCAGAGAGTTGGAAAATTCAGTTGAGCATGACTTATGTTCCATATTAGAGCTCGTGATGATCTGTCTAAGGAATCCATCGTCTTTAAAAGTAAACGGAAGTGTGCTCTCTTACTCTAGCCCTACGTAGACAAATTAAGGGTTAGTATACGAAACATTGATGTGCCGACTCTATTCATTGATACTACTCAGATGAAGCATTAAATCGTCAACATTCAACAGTTTAGATGGTGGCCTCAACTGGGTGGTTTTAAATTTCAGAGTCATATCGAGTAACTTGTCCATCTCCCGAATCATATCATCATTCAATTCAGGGGAGTGGTCCAAAAATATCTCATAAGAGATAGAATGGTCGGTTGTAAGGAGTTCATCCACTTTTAGATTAGACATGTCAGGTGAGTGGAGTAGCTCATTATGCCCGTTCTCTTCGTGTACTTCTTGACCATTGACATAGACCAAACTTGAGTTAGTTCCAGGGGAACTATGGCTGCACATTCAAGATCGTCATCCCAATACTTATCATATTCTAGTTCAGTGCAGTGCACATTTGGGATGGGATCACTTTCCTCACATTCTACACCTAGAATGGGTTGAAGTTCGCATAAACTAACCTCTTCTTCATCATTGGAATCTAGTGTGTCCTGTGAGTGAAGTGTGTCATCATCATTATATTTGAAAGACACCCATGTCTCTTCCCCATTCTTTTGAACAATCATCGAGATTGACTCTTTGGGAAATTGAACCATATGCTAGTTAACGTAATTCAACTCTTCATTTCAAATTCTAGATTTTTTCAAAAGAGAGTAAAGATCACTTTCCTCGCATTGTATTTCTGGATTGGGTTGTCACTGAGATGAAATAGCCTCTATTAGCCTATTAAGGCGTGATTTAAGTGCTTCCAATAATTTCCTTATGCTAGTAACATAGTCTGTGTAACTCGGAGATAACTCCTCTTGGATCATTTTTGATGGATATTCAAAACTGACTGATCCACTAGGGTTCTTACCATGATGTTTTACTGACTCAACTTTGAAATATTTCTGTTTCCACTGATCATAATCATACGGGTTATATGTCGGGAGTTAATATGCGTCATCATTCCAATAATCACGTACTATTTTCTTAACTCATGGAATGTAATTATTCTCCCACAGATAATCACTGAAAGACTTCTTAATCGGTGGAGCATCATATTCTGATTGGTTCTCGAAGATAATTTCAAAAAAATTTTAAGGCACAGGTTGTTTTCCATAAGCTATTTCAACATATGGTTGTGCCCACTCATTCATATACATGGTGAAATCTTAACTCTGAAACTAATTCTAAATGAAAAATCTTACAGCAAAAAAGAAAGTAAGTAGATGAGAAGTTAGAAAGAAGTTACCAGATTAAAGTTTCTAAGTTAAAATCCAGCAAAAAGAAATAAAAGAAATTAGTTTCTAAAAACAGAAGAAATCCTAAAATTAGAAAGTTTTTAAAAAATAAAACTCTAATTCTAAAAATAGAAAAAATAGAGAATTTAGAAAGGAATTTTTAAATTAGAAGCTTATGTTAGGATCCTACAAAATAGGAAAATAGGTTAGTTTCTAAAAAATAAAATAAAAAACTTTAACCTAAAGTTAGTAAAATCCTAATCTTAACAAAATTCTAAAACCAATTAATTTTAAAAAATCGTAACCGTCAATCCCCGGCTACGGCGCCAAAAACTTGATCACTTCCTAAGTGCAGGGTTATGATGTAGTAATAAACTCAGTAAGACTGAGGTCGAATCCCAAAGGACTAATACTTGTACATTATCTAAAACTAAGTAGAACTAGAGCTAAACTAAGATGTAATCTAAATTAAATAGAATTGAAGGAATAATGGTGAAATAATTAATCTAAAACTTAAGGAATTCAGAAGTAGGAAACTAGGGATTTAGAAAATCCACTTGTAGAGATCAGGGAGATCTTATGCCTGCATCAAAAACTCAACTGGACTTAGAGTCCATCTTCATCTAGTTGAAGGTTGTAACCATGAAAATCAAAACTGAGCCTCCTTTGATATAGTTTTTAAGAGATGAAAGATATATGAATTAGAATGGATTCCATCACTAAACCATGCCTAGGAGGTAAAGTAAATAACAGAATTAAACTAATTACTAACCAATCAACATGCTATGAAGGTTAGGAAGGGTATTGTCATCTGACCATGCCCAGGAGACGATGGTGAACAACAGGGCTTCCTGACGTCATACACATAAAAAGGAAAGAAACATGCTCAAAGCTATCGCAGACCCATTGTAATTTTAGTCACAATAGATCATTAAAAACTAAAAACATACCCTTAATTAGCTGAAATCAACATTAGTTCAGTCTAAACAAAAGAAATAGCAAAAGGTTCTCCCATCAGGCTACAAGCTTCACCTCTTAGCCCTAACTAAGAAGTTTTAGCCCAATTTGATTAGGCTAAATCTCATAAGAATAAAAATAAAATAAAAATAAAAACTCTAACTCTCCTTGTCTGTCTATCTCTCACTGACGTCCCCAAAACTTGGATGATGCCTCCACGGCTGCCCCCCCTTCTCTCACGTTTCTTTCTTTCTTATATGCAGTAAGCAGGGTGGTGGAGAGCCTCTTTATGTAGTAAAGGCGATGAAGGCTTATGTAGCAACGTGTGTGATTTATTTTGTAGCAGTAAAAAAATAACATAACTAATTTACTTTGGGCCCAGTTTTTGTAAAAAGAAAACGTCTCTACGAACAGTTTTTGCATGGCTTTCATATAAACGGTTTGGATCGTCGAAAGGGGCCATCCGTGATGGCCCACCTGGAACGTATTTTTCGGTTGTGAACACGGTTCGCGCAAATGAGCTGCGCAAGCTTGCGCTGTGATTGTGGTGGAGCCCATTATTGATTTATAAGGGAAAATCCAATCCATCCATTAGATGCAGGATGAAAAATCGGTTGGTAATAGACTATTTTGACTGTCTGATGATCCGGCCCACAGGATTTCCTTTCTTGCCATCCATTTTGTGTTTGAATAGTATTTTCTTCTGTATGCGTGTATGAGGTTGGAAGAACTCCCTCTGTACAGTCGGTTTGACCTCCTTTGCACATTGAATGAATTGGATCATCCGTCCAGATGATGAAAGTGGCCCAGCGACGTCTCACCGGACGACCTTGCACAAGAGAAAACAGAGAGTCCCTATCTCTATTTAGGAAAGTCCATCAAACTGACTTTGACCATGTGAGT
This sequence comes from Magnolia kwangsiensis, assembly GCA_037074715.1. NCBI lineage: Eukaryota > Viridiplantae > Streptophyta > Magnoliopsida > Magnoliales > Magnoliaceae > Magnolia > Magnolia kwangsiensis. The sequence continues at coordinate 48,120,863 of CM073583.1, forward strand.
AGGTCCAGTGCACTATGCACACTCATGCTCAAGTGGGGTCCACTATGATGTTCGTGAGAAATCCACTCCATCCATCCATTTTGACACACAGTTTAAGGGGTTGAGAGAAAAATTAAAGTATATCCGGATATCAGGCGGGCCCCACTTAAGTATTTAAGGGGCTTATCTGTCCATTGGACCACTTTCGGAGGGATCCAATGGATGAAATTTTACGTGTACGGTTAATATATGGTCTTCATGTCCTGTATGAAGTTTTGAGCTGAGTGGATGGTGGGAACCCTGTGATCTTGCATTCTGGACGTCTTTTGGGCCACTTGAGCTTCAGTTTCTCGATTTTCTTGGATCCCTAGCATGCGAATCTGTCGATCTTGGCCTCATGGGGTCCATCCCATGCTTTAATGAACTCTGAGCTTTAAATCTCAGCTTTTAGCACCCTGTTTCAGTCCAAGCTCATAAAGCAACCTTGCAACACAAACACGATTAAATTGGGCTATTAAACGGTACCATGTTCATAAATCCAGGCAATAACTGGGGTCTAATATGAAATATTTGACCCTCAACATTGGATTATCTTTAACAGTCCTCAGTTCAAAATTAGTCTGATTTGATGAAGTATTAGGTTTATCAATTACAAGAACATCATTATCTGGACTTGAGACTGGTGTGTTTAAGTGATCATCAATGACCGCATTGATGGACTCTAAAATCACACCAGTCCTTTTGTTCAGAACCCTATAAGCTCGACTGTTTAAAGAATATCCTAGAAAGATCCCTTCATCACTCTTCGTATCAAAATTTTCCAAATTTTCACGATCTTGTAAAATATAGCACTTGCTACCAAAAACTCAAAAGTATTTGACAGTAGGCTTTTTATTGAACCACATTTCATAAACCATTTTATTATTACCTTTTCTAGTGTAAACCCAGTTAATGATATAGTAAGATGTATTGACTGCTTCAGCCCGAAGATTCTTAGAGAGCTTCATGCTATTCAACATGACATTAGCCATTTCTTGAAGCACTCTGTTTTTCCTTTCAACTATACCATTTTTTTATGGAGTTTTGGGAGCTGAGAATTCATGTAATATTCTCTGGTAGCTATCGAATTTCTCAAAACTGCTATTCTCAAATTCGGATCCATGATCACTACGAATCTTACTGATTTGAGAACCTTTTTCAGTTTGAATCCTTTTGAGAACTTTTCTTACTTCTTCAAGGGTTTTAGATTTGTCCCTTAAGAAGACTACCCAAGTATATCTGGTAAAATCATCTACAATTACCAGGATATATCTTTTGCCACCTTGACTCTCCATCCTGGTAAGTAAGACCCGTATCATAATCCGTACTATTCCGTCGCTTCCCGCGATCCTTCTCGTCAAATTTCGATAATTCACAACCTGTAGTTGATGTTGTGCACGACTGTAAGTCGTATCCTATTCATTTGAGTCGGCTTAATCTAAGACTTGTATCACTGCGACTGCACCGTCGCTACGGTTCTAATGCCGCAACTCACGCACCGATCCGATACCCAGACGATGAGATGCAGACCCACGTTCAGTTCGAGGAAAAATACTTCGCGTTGCAAATCCTAAGAGAATCTCTACAAAGTGTCAAATCAATCCCATCAATCAATCACCTATCAATCACTTTATGTCAAGTACAAGAACCCATGCTTCCTTTCTCCACAAGTCAAGCAACCACCCAAGTCAACTAACACATCACCTCACCCATCACTCACATCCATCAACCATCACCCCTTCACATCACTCCATCTCTCATTACATCACACCTCTCTCTCTCATTTCTCATCACAATTCCAACCAAGCAAGAGCCTCCCACGTCCAAGGCCTTCCATGAGAGAAAAATGTGTATTTTGGTGGCCCACTTCCCATCTCCAAATCCCATCATCCTAGCCATCCATTTTCCATCTCCACCATCAAAGTGAAACTCTAGGAGACCGACATCCCGACGGACCAAGAAGATCAAGTGGTGGGTGTTTCCATAAGCTAGATTTTTATATTTCTATGATGGGCCAAGTGAGGCCCACCGATCAATGGTGTGGATCTCATTTGAGACCCTAAGATGTGGCAGATGGCCCATCTTGATCATCAAATCATCCCATGATGGGGCCATTCTCCATGGACCCCATCATGATGTTTTCTTTCCTTGTATTAAAGAGGTCATCTAGACCGTCCATTTTTGGTGGAGTGGGATCTCCACCGTTGATCTTTTATTTGGACAGTCCCATATGCAATGGGACCCATTGATGTATGTTTGGATGGTTGAAACAGAGGGCCCATAGTGCCGGGGTCCCTCCATGCACGTGTGTCATTCAATCTCTATCTCTCTCTTCCTATCATTTATTTTATTTTATTTTCTGGAATGTTGATGAGGCTATGTGGCCCACTTGAATGAGTCCCACATGAACTATGTATTTTATCCAAACCCTCCATGAGTGGGGCCCATCTTACACGTATCATCCATCTTGTGGTGGCCCACATAAACAAAAAAAAAGGGGGAAAAGCAACGTCCAGCGTCTGGACGTTGCTGGACATTGAAGGAAAAACACAAATTTTTCTTGGATTCTTAAGCTCATGGGGTGGGCCACCCATAAAGGCCCCACCTTGATGTATGTATTCAATCCATGCCGTCCATCCCTTTCCTCTTATTATTTGAGACGTTGAGCCAAAATATGAAGCTGATCCAACTCTGTAGTGGGCCATGGTGTTGAAAATAACATCAATACCATTGAAATCCTTCCAGATTTCTGTTTACACGATGAAAGAGGCCCGATATTGGACTCGTTGGATTCGTTGTGGATTGTAGAATCCAATAGCAGGAGTGGATTCTTCAGGGGAATGTATGTTATATCCACACTGTCCAGGGGACGGTGTGTGAGTGCACGTGTGTGTGTGTATGCATGTGTGTGAGTGCACGTGTGTGTGTATGCGTGTGTGTGTGTGCATATGTGTGTGTGTGTGTATATATATATATATATATATATATATATATAATATTATATTACATATGATATTGTATATATATATACTGTTTATAAATTATTTATTATATATGTATACATGTGTGATGGTGGGCCTCCATGTGGACCCACCCCCCCCACTATGATGCATGTGCCACATCCATACTGTCCACCTATTTTGAGAGCTCATTTCATGACATGAGCTAAAGATGAGGCAGATCTATGTTTCAAATGGGCCCACCTTGGTGTGTGTTTAGGGCCCACAATTTACTTAATTATGGGGATTTAGTGAGACATACTTTGGTACATATCCAAAGCCTATGGGACTAAGCCCATTTGACATATGCAAAGTCCATGGGACTAAGCCCATTTGATACATAAAGAGCCCATGGGATCAAGCCCATTTGATGTGTATGGGGCGCAAATGGGGTGGCCCATTTAACATATTTAAAGCTCATGTGTGTAGGCCCATCTGATATATTTCAAGGCCCAAGTTGTGAGGCCACTTTGATGTATTTCAAGGCCCATGGATCATTGACCATTGCAATGTACATAAGGCTCATTGGTGAGGCCCATTAATGCAACCCATTTGATGAATGTGAGGCCCATGTAATACGACCCATTTGATATATCTAAGGCCCATAAATCGAGGCCCAACGGATGTCCTTAGGGTCCATTGCAATGTACGTTTCTCATGGTTCATGTAATGATATTTATGGCGGGTCGTGCCTAGGGAACAATGTTGGTTTGACGTCCACATTATATGTACAATGTTGGTTAAATGTCCGCATTGTAACTCTCTTTAGGGCCCATTGATAGGCCCACACTCGTTACTATTCATTGCTTTATAACATGCTTAGTATAATCCCATGACTCATACCCATACGCATCATATATATGCTTGATTTGAGTAGTGACTGATCATAGCATATGCCATTGGGCAGACCACCTATGGGACCCGTTATGAGACGGAGTGCCCTACATGATCACGCAGTATGCGCTGGATTTCTACATGATTTGACGTATGATTCATGCATCTCGCATATGTGTGACTTGATCACTGCACGCCCTAGCGACATCAGGGCCGTGGCTTCACAGGTACATTGTGGATGACCGTATTGGATCCCAAAAATACTTATTCTAGCACTGTTGGCACTTAGGATGTCCTTGGGTGAGAGTCCCAGAACCTTTTTGGTTCCAGGAGATACTCCAACGTCTAGACCGAGTGGATACACGAGCGCCCGAGTGCCGAATACCAGTAGGCCGCGTCTCCCACTATGTCGTGGTCGGTTGGAAGGGGGTGTGGCCTTATCCGCCTGAGTGAGGGGACTATAAGCTAGGCTGAGTTTAGCCAGCTTGCAAATGAGTCCGCTATCGATGAGCCGGGTAGGTAATGACAGAATACTGGTCAGGCGGATAGTGAGGTCTATTCCGCTTTCTTGACTGTGCAGCTAGGGAGGTGGCAGTCTCTGCGAAGTGTATTAGACCTCGGTGATACCCAGAGAGGAACTGTACTGATATATGTACTTGATGAGTACCGACTTCCTTGGATTGTATTTCGCATATGACATTCGGCTATGTAGGCCTTGCATTGCATCGGTGTGGCCGATGGCATTCATATCTCACATCATGCCTTGCATTACATAGCCTTGGTATATTCATGGACTTACCGCATACTTCCGCATTACCTGATCTTGTACACTCGGCGTTTGCCCTCCGCACACACTTACACTACCCTCTAAGCTTTTGTAAGCTTATGCATGACCGTTGCGTGGATGTAGCGTTAGACAGCAGCAGCGCTGAGGCAGGAGTGCATATCAGGAGCTTTTGGAGCTTTTGATCACCTTGTATTTCTCTTTCCGCATTGTACTTAAAATTTTTAATATAGTGGATATGTGGTGATGTTGTTTTGTGACTTGGTTATGCTTGTGGTTATGCTCCATTACAAAAAAAATTTATTCTGAAAATCCTCCTTATAGGATCCCAGGATCAGAATCTGGTATTTGATTATCAGAAGCTGAGAATGGGGCACTACGGAGGCTGTCAGTACCGGATTTGGCAATTGGGATTTGTGTGAATCCGATTTTTTGATTCGGAGCGTGACAGAAGTTGGTATCAGAGCATAACTTGAGAATACCTAAGGATCACATCACATATCTACTATAAATAGGGTCCGAGTCTGAATGATTCAGCGATTTTCTGACATAGACCCTTAATGTATGTGCCTTCGAGAATTTTCAAGACTGATAGGCCATTGTTCCTTCCTGTAGGAGACGTTATGGCTAGAAGAACGACCCGAGCGAATCCCGTTCCACCACCTGCGACTCCTGCTTTACCACCTGCTACTCGTGCTCCACCATCAGATATTCCTGCCTTTGAGCCTGAGGATGCCACTCATTTTCCTGAGATCGGTGTGGATCCGACCGTACCTATGAGTGCCACTCAGTTGCAGCAGATGTTGCAGGCGATGATCGCCATTCTTCAGGGGCAGAGCAGGCGTCCCACTGTTACACCAGCCGAGGCTGAGCAGGAGCGTGCGAGCGCTCTTCTCAAGGATTTTTGATGGCACGATCCCCCACGTTTTTAGGGTGAGCTAGACCCTACTGCTGCAGAGATATGGTGCTCCGAGGTGGAGAAGATATTCGACACCATGAGATGTACGACCCAGCAGCGAGTTCCATTAACTGTATTCCTTCTGCAGGGCGAGGCTCAGTATTGGTGGGCATCTGTGGCTCGATCGGTAGCCGCCGATTTTGACTGGACCTGGGAGGACTTTATAGACTGGTTTGACCGGAAGTTCTTTCCCGAGCATGTGCGACAGTAGCGCGCACTAGAGTTTGAGACTTTGGTCTAGGGGGACATGTCTGTGTCCCAGTATGAGGCTCGGTTCATTGCACTATCCAGATTCGTGACGTATCTTGTTGATGATGAGGGGCGGAAGGCCCGACGTTTTGAGAACGGCTTACGTCCTGCCCTCCGGAGCCGTGTTATCGGACACATGCTTCCGACATTTGAGCAGATAGTAGAGAGGGCCTTGATATATGAGACAGATTGGGCCAGTGTGCAGAGAGCCCACGATCAGAGGGGAGATCAGAAGAGGAAGCACCCTCTAGTAGTTCCCATCAGCAGCATCGTTCACAGCAGCGGCGCACGACCCACCCAGCATTTCGAGCACCAGCAGTACCCCCAGCACCATCTTCAGGATCGTTTACAGGAACTTGCTTTGGGTGCGGTCGTACAGGGCATCGTAGGCACGAGTGTCCCCATCCGTAGCAGCAGCAGTAGCCGAAGGCACCGCATCCACCTCCACGACAGCCACCACAGCAGCAACGACCACAGTACCAGCCTCCTGTACCTCCCCCACGGCAGCAGAGGCAGCAGGTTAGGCCCCCACAGCGACCACAATAGCAGCAGAGACCTTAGAGGGGACCTGCACCTCCCCAGCAGGCTCAGGGCAGATTCTATGCCGCCCAGCGGGACCCTCAGTCATCAGGAGGGGTTGTCGAGGGTACTCTTCCTGTTTCTGCATGCATTGTACATGTACTATTTGATTCTGGTGCATCGCATTCATTTGTCACCGATAATTTCTGCCGATCGATCGATTTGCTGTTGGAGTCTGCCCGTGATGATTTGGTAGTATCGACGCCAATAGGGAAGACCACAGTGTTGGGCCGATTTTGCACGTCTTGCCCTATTTTGATTGGGGATATCTTCTTTCCTGCCGACCTATTTGTATTGCCGATGTCCGGTTTTGATGTTATCCTGGGCATGGACTGGCTTGCCGAGTACTACACCATATTAGACTGCTCTGCGAGGACAGTCACGTTCTGCATACCCGGCGTGCCAGAGTTTCAGTTTGTTTTCGAACCCAGAGGAGGGCAGCTTTCTTGCCTGTTATTGTGTGCCGTTGAGGAGCCAGCTGCTTTGAGTATCGACCAGCTGCCGGTTGTTTGTGGTTTTCCTGATGTGTTCCAGGAGATTCCGGGATTACCACCTCGTCGGCATACTGAGTTTCAGATTGATCTTGTGCCCGGTACCGCGCCTATTTCGAAGGCCCCGTATCGTATGACACCATTGGAGTTACGGGAATTACAGAAGCAGTTGGATGAGTTGCGCGAGCTAGGCTTTATTCGTCCGAGCAGTTCGCCGTGGGGAGCGCCGGTACTCTTCGTAAAGAAGAAGGATGGCTCGTTGAGGCTTTGCGTAGACTACCGCGAGCTCAACAAGGTCACGATCAAGAACAAGTACCCGCTTTCGAGGATTGATGACTTGTTTGATCAGCTGCAGGAGGCGCAGTTCTTTTTAAAGATAGACTTATGGTCCGGTTATCATCAGGTTCGGGTTCGAGATGAGGATATCCCGAAGACAGCCTTTAGGACGCGATACGGTCATTTTGAGTTCCATGTCATGTCCTTTGGAATGACCAATGCGCCCGGAGTATTCATATAGTTGATGAACGAGGTCTTCCGTCCGTATCTTAATCAGTTTATCGTGGTGTTTATTGACGACATTCTTGAGATTACATTGCAGACCCTCCGTGCACACCAGCTTTACGCGAAGCTGGAAAAGTGTGAGTTCTGGCAGGAGGAGGTAAAGTTCCTCGGCCATGTAGTGACGAGGCAAGGTGTCGCTGTAGACCCCTCGAAGAATGATGCCGTGCGTCAGTGGGACCAACCCACGAACGTATCCGAGATCCGCAGTTTTCTTGGTTTGTCGGGCTACTACCGACGTTTTATTGAGGGATTCTCTTGCATTGCAGCCCCGTTGACCAGGTTGACCCGGAAGGGTGCCGAGTTCATTTGGAGCGACGCTTGTGAGCAGGCGTTTATGGAGTTGAAGGACCGCCTCACGTCCACTCCTGTCCTCACTCTTCCCTCTGGGAATGATGGATTTGTTGTATTTACTGATGCCTCACGAGTTGGCTTAGGTGTTGTCCTGATGCAGCACGGGAAGCCGGTGGCTTATGCGTCCCGACAGCTCAAGGTCCATGAGCTGAACTACCCTACGCACGATCTGGAGCTGACAGCGGTTGTCTTTGCGCTAAAAGTGTGGAGACACTATCTTTATGGGGTGAGATTCGAGCTCTTCTCCGACCATAAGAGCTTGAAGTATTTGTTCTCTCAGTCCAAGCTCAACATGAGGCATAGACGTTGGATGGAACTCCTGAAGGACTACGATTTTGATCTTCAGTACCACCCGGATAAGGCGAACGTGGTGGCGGATGCCCTCAGTCGTCAGCCACGAGGCCTGGTGGCGCATATGATGATTCAGGAGTGGAGGATGCTTGAGGATATAGCAGAGTATGACTTTGAGTTTGGTCTGCAGTCATCTATCGTTCAGCTATCCAGCTTGTCGATTCAACCCTCTCTTGTCTCAAGGGTGATCGAGGCTCAGCAGACAACGAGTCGTTACAGGATTACCGAGCGAAGGCAGCATCTGAGAGTCAGACGGATTGGCAGATTGGTTCTGACGGTGGACTTCGCTTCAGAGGCTGATTATGTGTCCCGAATATTCCTAATTTACGTCGAGATCTTATGACCGAGGCACATCGATCGCGTTTCTCTATCCGCCCTGGCTCGACGAAGATGTATCGCGATATGAGACGCCAATATTTTTGGTCAGGGATGAAGCACCAGATAGCTAGTTTTGTGACCGAATGTGACACCTGCCAGCGTGTCAAGGCCGATCATCAGAGACCCCCTGGTCTATTGCAGTCGCTGAGTGTCCCGATGTGGAAGTGGGAGCATATATCTACCGATTTTGTCTTGAGTTTGCCGAGGACTCAGCGCGGTCATGACGCCATCTGGGTTATTGTGGACCGTCTGACGAAGTCGGCACATTTTCTTATAATTCATGAGACTTGGCATATAGATCGGCTCGCCAGGATGTTTATTGATGAGATCGTGAGATTGCATGGTGTTCCCGTCTCGATTGTTTCAGACCAAGATCCGAGGTTCACGTCTTAGTTTTGGAGGAGCTTCTAGAGAGCGATGGGCACTGATTTGTAGCTCAGCACCGTATATCATCCGAAGATCGACGGTCAGACCGGGAGGATCAACCAGATCCTTGAGGATATGCTTCGGGCTTGCGCGATTGATTTCACGGGTAGTTGGGATGAGAACCTGCGATTGGCTGAGTTTGCATACAACAACAGCTATCAGGCGACCATTGGCATGGCTCCTTTTGAGGCATTATATGGCAGACAGTGCAGATCTCTGAGTTATTGGACCGAGGTTGGAGAGCAACGTCTCCTAGGTCCCGAGCTTGTGCTGCAGAGGTCAAAGGCTATCGACATCATCAGACAGAGGATGCGCACAGCTCAGAGCTGGCAGAAGAGTTTTGCTGATCGTCTGCGTCATCCCTTGGAGTTTGCCGTTGGGGACTATGTGTATCTCGAGGTCTCACCCATTAAGGGTGTAGTTCATTTTGGGATGAAGGGCAAGCTTGTCCCGAGATTCATAGGACCTTTCAAGATCACTGGGCGCATTGGCGCTGTGGCCTACCGGCTTGCCTTGCCATCGCAGTTGTCTGGCGTCCACAACGTCTTTCATGTCTCTATGTTGAGGAAGTGTGGGTCAGACGTTGTTCCTGTTATTGATTGGCAGCCATTGGAGGTTCGTGAGGACGCTTCTTACATTTAGCAGCCAGTTCGTATCCTCGATTGGAAGGAGCAGGTCCTCAGGACCAAGGTCATTCCCTTGGTGAAGGTGCAGTGGGGCCATCATAGTATGGATGAGGCATCTTGTGAGCGCGAGGCAGAGATCCGCGAGCGTTATCCCCATCTTTTCGATGATTGATTGTATGATGTATTATGGCGCTTGATTATATATGATGTTATGTTCTCTATTTCCTTTTTGAGTTATGGTTAGTTGCGATGGTAGTGTAAATTTTGGGGATGAAATTTTTATTAGGTGGGGAGAGCTGTAAGATCCGTATCATAATCCGTACTGTTCCGTCGCTTCCCTCGATTCTTCTCATCAAATTTTGACAATTCGCGACCTGTAGTTGACGTTGCGCACGACCGTAAGTCGTATCCTATTCATTTGAGTCGGCTTAATCTAAGACTTGTATCATTGCGACCGCACCGTCGCCGCGGTTCCAACGCCGCAACTCACGCACCGATCCGATACCCAGACGATGAGATGCGGACCCGCGTTCAGTTCGAGAAAAAATACCGCGCGTTGCAAATCCCAAGAGAATCTCTACAAAGTGTCAAATCAATTCCATCAATCAATCACCCATCAATCACTTTATGTCAAGTACAAGCACCCATGCTTCCTTTCTCCACAAGTCAAGCAACCACCCAAGTCAACTAACACATCACCTCACCCATCACTCACATCCATCAACCATCACCCCTTCACATCACTCCATCTCTCATTACATCACACCTCTCTCTCTCATTTCTTATCACAATTCCAACCCAGCAAGAGCCTCCCACGTCCAAGGCCTTCCATGAGAGAAAAATGTGCATTTTGGTGGCCCACTTCCCATCTCCAAATCCCATCATCCTAGCCATCCATTTTCCATCTCCACCATCAAAGTGAAGCTCTAGGAGACCGGCATCCCGACGGACTAAGAAGATCAAGTGGTGGGTGTTTCCATAAGCTAGATTTTTATATTTCTATGATGGGCCAAGTGAGGCCCACCGATTAATGGTGTGGATCTCATTTGGGACCCTAAGATGTGGCCGATGGCCCATCTTGATCATCAAATCATCCCATGATGGAGCCATTCTCCATGGACCCCATCATGATGTTTACTTTCCTTGTATTAAAGAGGTCATCTAGACCGTCCATTTTTGGTGGAGTGGGATCTCCACTGTTGATCTTTTATTTGGACGGTCCCATATGCAATGGGACCCATTGATGTATGTTTGGATGGTTGAAATGGAGGGCCCATAGTGCCGGGGTCCCTCCATGCACGTGTGTCATTCAATCTCTCTCTCTCTCTCTCTTTCTATCATTTTTATTTATTTATTTATTTTCTGGAATGTTGATGAGGCTATGTGGCCCACTTGAATGAGTCCCACATGAACTATGTATTTTATCCAAACCCTCCATGAGTGGGGCCCATCTTACACGTATCATCCATCTTGTGGTGGCCCACGTAAACAAAAAAAAAAGGGGGAAAAGCAACGTCCAGCGTCTGGACGTTACTGGACATTGAACGAAAAATATAAATTTTGCTTGGATTCTTAAGCTCATGGGGTGGGCCACCCATAAAGGCCCCACCTTGATGTATGTATTCAATCCATGCCGTCCATCCCTTTCCTCTTATTATTTCAGACGTTGAGCCAAAATATGAAGCTGATCCAACTCTCTAGTGGGCCATGGTGTTGAAAATAGCATCAATACCATTGAAATCCTTCCAGATTTCTGTTTACACGATGAAAGAGGCCCGATATTGGACTCGTTGGATTCGTTGTGGGTTGTAGAATCCAATGGCAGGAGTGGATTCTTCAGACGTGGGCCCCACATGATAAAAACCCCAGAGAACGGGTTTAAAAAAAAAAAGAAAACAAAAAGGCAGCAGAGGCGCTGCTGTGTCAGGGTGCAGCCGTGCCAGGACGAGCGGGCGGACGGTGGGCAGGGTCCCACGGCCCTGCACGTGGACCCCACCGTAATGTTCATTTGTCATCCAACACGTTCATGAGGTGGGCCACATCTTGAAGTGGGCCCCCTCCAAATTTCAGCGAAATCCAAAGCTCAGGTGGCCCACACCATAAGAAATAGTGTGAATTATATTCTACCATTGAAACTTGTTTTGGGGCCCACAGAAGTGGTGAATTAAGCTAAAATTTACTTTTACCCTTCATTCAGGTCTGCATGACCTAATGGACGGGTCGGATGGCATGTAAGTATTATGTGGGCCCCACATGGGACCCACAGTGGTGTACGTGCCCAATTCCACCGTCCGCACAGACGGTGGAGCCCGCTGAATGTATGTTATATCCACACCGTCCAGGGGACGGTGTGTGAGTGCACGTGTGTGTGTATGCGTGTGTGTGTGCATATGTGTGTATATATATACATATATAATATTATATTACATATGATATTGTATATATATATACTGTATATAAATTATTTATTATATATGTATACATGTGTGATGGTGGGCCTCCATGTGGACCCACCCCCCCCACTATGATGCATGTGTCACATCCATACTGTCCACCTATTTTGAGAGCTCATTTCATGACATGAGCTAAAGATGAGGCAGATCTATGTTTCAAATGGGCCCACCTTGGTGTGTGTTTAGGGCCCACAATTTACTTAATTATGGCCATTTAGTGAGACCTACTTGGGTACATATCCAAAGCCTATGAGACTAAGCCCATTTGACATATGCAAAGTCCATGGGACTAAGCCCATTTGATACATAAAGAGCCCATGGGATCAAGCCCATTTGATGTGTATGGGGCGCAAATGGGGTGGCCCATTTGACATATTTAAAGCTCATGTGTGTAGGCCCATCTGATATATTTCAAGGCCCAAGTTGTGAGGCCACTTTGATGCATTTCAAGGCCCATGGATCATTGACCATTGCAATGTACATAAGGCTCATTGGTGAGGCCCATTAATGCAACCCATTTGATGAATGTGAGGCCCATGTAATACGACCCATTTGATATATCTAAGCCCCATGAATCGAGGCCCAACGGATGTCCTTAGGGTCCATTGCAATGTACGTTTCTCATGGTTCATGTAATGATATTTATGGCGGGTCGTGCCTAGGGAACAATGTTGGTTTGACGTCCACATTATATGTACAATGTTGGTTAAATGTCCGCATTGTAACTCTCTTTAGGGCCCATTGATTGGCCTACACTCGTTACTATTCATTGCTTTATAACATGCTTAGTATAATCCCATGACTCATACCCATACGCATCATATGTATGCTTGATTTGAGTAGTGACTGATCATAGCATATGCCATTGGGCAGACCACCTATGGGACCCATTATGAGACGGAGTGCCCTACATGATCACGCAGTACGTGCTGAATTTCTACATGATTTGACGTATGATTCATGCATCTCGCATATGTGTGACTTGATCACTGCAAGCCCTAGCGACATCAGGGCCGTGGCTTTACAGGTACATTGTGGATGACTGTATTGGATACCGAAAATACTTATTCTAGCACTGTGGACACTTAGGATGTCCTTGGGTGAGAGTCCCAGAACCTTTTTGGTAATAGGAGATGCTCCAACGTCTAGACCGAGTGGAACACGAGCGCCCGAGTGCCGAATACCAGTAGGCCGTATCTCCCACTATGTCATGGTCGGTTGGAAGGGGGTGTGGCCTTATCCGCCTGAGTGAGGGGGCTATAAGCTAGGCTGAGTTTGACCAGCTCGTAAATGAGTCCGCTATCGACGAGCCGGGTAGGTAATGGCAGACTACTGGTCAGGCGGATAGTGAGGTCTATTCCGCTTGCTTGACTGTGCAGCTAGGGAGGTGACAGTCTCTGCGAAGTGTATTAGACCCCGGTGATACCCAGAGAGGAACTGTACTGATATATGTACTTGATGAGTACCGACTTGCTTGGATTGTATTTCGCATATGACATTCGGCTATGTAGGCCTTGCATTGCATCGGTGTGGCCGATGACATTCATATCTCGCATCATGCCTTGCATTACATAGCCTTGGTATATTCATAGACTTACCGCATACTTCCGCATTACCTGATCTTGTACACTCGGCGTTTGCCCTCCGCACACACTTACACCACCCTCTAAGCTTTTGTAAGCTTATGCACGACCGTTGCGTGCAGGTGGCGTTGGACAGCAGCAACGCTGAGGCAGGAGTGCATATCAGGACCTTTTGGAGCTTTTAATCACCTTGTATTTCTCTTTCCACATTGTACTTAAAATTTTTGATATAGTGGATATGTGGTGATGTTGTTTTGTGACTTGGTTATGCTTGTGGTTATGCTCCATTACAAAAAAAAAAAATTCATTCTGAAAATCCTCCTTGTAGGATCCCAGGATCGGAATCTGGTATTTAATTATCAGAAGCCGAGAATGGGGCACTACGGAGGCTGTCAGCACCGGATTCGGCAATTGAAATTCGTGTGAATCTGATTTTCAGATTCGGGGTGTGACGATCAGAATCTGGTATTTGATTATCAGAAGCCGAGAATGGGGCACTACGGAGGCGGTCAGCACCGGATTCGGCAATTGGGATTCGTGTGAATCCGATTTTCAGATTCAGGGCGTGACATGGTAGGTCTTATAAGATCCATATGGAGAAGCTCGAGTGGTCTTGATGTGGCATTGGAATTCACCTTTTTGTGTGACTTACTTGTTTGTTTGCCAATCTGGTATTCACCACATATTTTTTCTATTTTTTGTCGTTTGGGTAGACCTCGTATAAGTTCTCGTTTGATCAATCTACATAGATTTCGGTAGTGTACATGTCCAAGACATTTATGCCACAAATCAATCTTGTCTGTATAAACCATGTAACATGATTGATTAGATGAGCTGGATTCGCTAACAATATAGTAGATTTCAGACGTTCTACGTCCAGTTAGTATTACTGAACCCTTGTTGTTTAGAATCTCATTGCTTTGATTGGAAAACTTTACACTGTGGTTATCGTCGCATATTTGAGATATGCTTAGCAAGTTATGTTTTAGTCCTTCAACATATAAAACATTCTCGAACAAAGGAAGGTTATAAAGTTGAATCGTACCTCGGCCCATAATCTTGCAGTTGCTACCATCACCGAGAATGACTAAACCATTAGTCATATCTTTAAGATCGGTGAATAAACCTTTATCACCAGTCATAGGCCTTGAGCATCCACTGCCTAGGTACCACTTTGAATAGCTTATAGCTTTGAAAGGTGTGCGGGTAACCAAGCAGGTACCCTTTGGAACCCATTTCATAACTGTTTTAGGTTTAGGTGGATAGTTGGTCTTCTTTCATTTGTAAGAGTTATAAGTATGACCTAGTGAGTTAGACTTTAGAAGCTCCTTAAGTAAATCAACTATCTTTTCAGCCAAAGGACTATGGTTTTTCTTTTTATAGTTGATATAGTTTTTAGGTTTTTGAAAAGATTTAGAGTTTTTAGAAAATGTTTGATCATTCCCTTTTGAGTTTAAGGTCTCTCCCTTTACGAAATTGGGAGGAGTATTCTTCGGTTTAGGAGGAACACTCTTATTATAGCCCAGACTGGATCGATCGTCACATTTTCTTGATCCTGATAAAAGTTTTTCTAATTTAGGATCACCTTGGGCATATTTCCAGGTTTCCTTTAAACACAAGAGTGAAGAGACTTCATGTTATAGTTGTTCATTTTCGAATTTAAGATTTTCAATCTGGGAGGCTTTAAAATCCAAATCACATTTTGTCTTTTCAAAACAGTCTGAAATGTGGGACTTTTCTAAAATAAGAGATTCATAAATTTCTTTAAGTTTAGAAAATTTCTCTTTTTGAAGTTTCAGTTTCACAGTAATTTTACAACTTTCCTTGTATAGGGCATTATATGCATCTTGAAGATCATCTTCATTTTCACATTCACTATTCAGATTTTCTTCACTAGTCGACTCATCATTATCTAAAAAAGTTAATTTGGTTAGAGTCATAAGGGCCTTAACATCATTGCCCGACTCAGCTTCAGAATCTTCTGATTTAGAGGAGGCTTCAGAATCAGAGGACTCATCCCAAGTAGCCAATATACCCTTCTTCTTGGGTTTGTCCTTTTTAAGACACTTGTTAGCCAAATTCCTATATTCATGGCAGTTGTAACACTGACTATCTTTTAATGATATTCTTGATTTAGGTTTAGGTTTCTTTTTATCATTTGCCTTTTGAAAATCAACCCTCTTTTAACTTTTAAAAATCTTATAAAACTTTTTTACCAAAATGGCCATATCATCTTCAGAGTTTAAATAATTTTCTTGAAAACCATTTTTAGAAGTTTTAAAGGCAATAGATTTACCTTTTGGAGTTTTAAAGGTTAACTCATAAGTCTGTAATGAGCCAACTAATTCCTTAACCCTCATATTGTCCGTATCACGAAGTTCCTGGATTGCAGTTACTTTAGAATTGAACCGTTTGGGAAGTGAGCGTAGTATTTTAGCACATATTTTGCTTTCAGGGATTTTATTGCCTAGACCCCACATAAAGTTTACAATACCATTCAATCTGGTATAGAAGTCCATGAACATTTCACTTTCTTCCTTACGTATTTCCTCAAATTTAGTTATGAGGATTTGTATCTTAGATTTCTTGACAATTGAAGTACCCTCGTGTGTCATTTCCAATATATCCCAAGCTTATTTTGTAGAATCACAGGATATAATTCTTTCGAATTCATCCGGTGATAGTGCACAAGTAATTGCATTTAGTGCTTTAACATTTGCACTACTCTCATTTTTCTGAATTATGGTCCAAGAAAAATATGGTGTAATTCTCATAGATTTTGAACCATCAATCCCGATTACTTCAGTGGTAGGGGGGATCCATTCATTCACTATGGCTAGCCACACACTTTTATCCATGAATTTGAGGAAGATCCTCATCCTAGGTTTCCAATAGGCATAATTGGTGCCATCGAAAGGAGGAGGCCTAGTGACTGAAAGGCTATCAAAATTCGACATCTCAAATATAGCTTAGATCGATTAGTTCAGGAATTGAATCCAAATAAATAAAAAGAGAGCTATTAGGCTCTGATGCCACTTAAAATGGCTAAGTTATATGTCCTAGAGGGAGTGGGGGGTGAATAAGACTATGCCAAATTTAAAATAAATATAGCGGAATTAAAGAAAAAGATAGTCAAAACAAATAAGAGATCACAATCCTCAATGCAATATGAAATGCAACCTGAATTTAAGTCTTAAGAGGCTGATACAAATTATGTTCTAAGGACAACCTTACACCATAAAAATAAGATTTATGGTAGGACAACCTTACTAGAACAATTAATATCAATATCCCAAACAGAAGAGGAATAAAGAAAATAAAGCAGGAATAAAAATCCTAAATTATTGCAACATTCCCCACAGCGCTTGAAAATTAAAAAATTACAGCATTTACATCCACATATACATCCCACAAATGAATAATCAAAGATAGGAAAATAAACCACACAACCAGAAAACACTAGGGAATATAGTGGTTCACCTGTGTGTACACCAATTATTAATAAATAGCCACATAGCTACTCCACTCCTAATATCCTCACACAGTGGATATTAGCATTCACTATCAATATAGGTTTTCCAGGTTCACCTAAAACCTTCACAATTGTGTCTTTTTCTGTGGGCATACACAATTATAAAAAAAAACTCCACTTCTGAGTTTTACTGGCTTCCTTAGATAACCAATAGAATAAGATTTTTCTAGCAAATATCAAAAGAAAACCAAACAAAGTAAATTACACAAAATGTAAAATACCTGAATTTCTCCTTTGTTGTAGTAGCCCGTAAGAACCAAGTCGGAGTAGAGGTTCGAATGTCAAAGTTCAATGTCCAATACTCATTTATAATGGTTCTAAGTTCTAATAGATTTTAAATTAAACCAGTTTAGCTATCTTTAATTAATTTTGATTCCAGAAAAAGGAAAATAAAATTTTCACTTTTTAGATCAGATTGGAATATAAGAAACAAAATCAATTTAAAAAGCTAAAGAAAGAGAATATTTAATATACACACTTAGCTTAAATAGAGCACATACTTATCTCTCAGAAGGTCGGATTAAAATTACTTGATTTGTATCAATGTAAGACCCGTATCTTAGTCCGTACCATTTCATAGACTTCCGCGATCTTACCGGTCGAATTTCGATAACCTTCGACCCTTAATCGATATTTGTGCACGACCTTGATTCATACGCCATCAACCCGAGTCGACTTAACCCAAGACCATTACCATAGCGACCGCGCAGTCGCTGCGGTTCTGATGCCTTGACTTGCGCGCTGAGGCGATACCCTGGTCAAGAGATGTGGGCCAACGTTCGGTGCGAGAAAAACGTCGCGCGTTGCGAAACCCAAGGAAATCTCTACGAGGTGTCACATCAATCCCATCAATCAATCAAATCCCATCACATCTCATGTCAAGTATACATCACCTTTCACCTATTCCTAAGTAACCATAAAAGTTAAGAATCTCTTACAAAGCCCATACCTTTCTTATACCAAAAACCCTCAAAGTCAAAAAGTTCTTACACCACCCATGCTTTTCTTAAACAAATGGCCACAAAAGTCAAGATTTTCTTACACACCCATCACTCACCACATCCATCACCCATCTATCTCTCTCCCTTTTATAACTCTCTCTCTCATTTCCAAACTCAAAAAAAAATAAATCCAAGCAAGACTCCATACGTATGAGCTCTTCAAGCATTCCCAAGCAATAAAGGTGGCCCACTTTCCTACCCCATCATCTCCCATCCTAGCCATCCATTTCTCATCCCTCCATTGAAATCAAAGCTAAGTTGCTAAGGAACCCAAGAGAGCAAGAAGATCGAACGGTGGGTACTAGATGATAGTAGTTTTGTATGTTTTAAAGATGGGCCAAGTGAGACTAACCGATCAATCGGCTGTAACTTACTTGGGACCCTTAGATGTGGCCGATGGCCCACGTTGATTATCATGATCATCCATGATGGGGCCATTCTCCATGGACCCCATCATGAGTTTATTTCATTACCTTTAAAGGTCATCTAGACCATCCAAATTGGTGGAGAAAGGATCTCCACCGTTGAATTCGATTTTGTTAGTTCCATGTGTAAAGGGACCCATTTTATTATACGATCTCTTACAAAAGAGGGCTCATAATGGCGGAGCCCTCCATCACACGCATGTCCTACTCTCCATCTCTCTCTCTCTCCCTTTTTATTTCATTTTTTAAAAATTATTTCATGTCATTACAATAGGGTGGTGTGGCCTATTTGAATGGACCCCACCATGAGGCTTATAATCTATCCAAATCATCAAGTGTGGCCCACTTTGTGTGTGATGTAGTCACACTGTTCTCCATGAGGTGGCCCACCTAATCAGGGCCCACCTCAATGCACTTTTCTTCAAGGACCAAACCGTCCAGCGTCTGGGACGCTGGACGTCCCTGTAAAAAGGAAAACACAAATATAAGCTTGGTTCAAAGCTTTGGGGGTGGACCCTTGGGTAGGCCCCACCTTGTTATGTGTATTCAATCCACGTCGTCCATCTCCTTCCCTGGGTTATTTTAGGCGTTGAGCCAAGTTATGGGATTGATTGGAAGATCTGGTGGGCCATAGTGTTGGAGATTGCACCCTTACCATTCAAAGATCTTTTTTTTTTTTTTTTCTAAACACAAAAATTACTCTATATTAGACTCGTTAGATTTGTTTCGAGCCGAGGAAGCCAATGGATAGGGTGGATCTACTTGATGCGGGCCCCAGATGCGAAAAACCCCCAAAAAATGGGTTTGTCCAATTTTTTTTAAAAAGTACAGAGGCAGAGCCTCTGCCTCTGACGCGCTGCAGCAGCAACACACTGCTGCGTGCAGCAGGTGGCCGGGCAGCATTCCACGACTGCTGCCGTGGGCTCCACCATGATGTATTTGTAAAATCCAAACCGTTCATGAGGTGGGCCCCCTCCAAGTTTCAACTGATTCCAAAACTCAGGTGGCCCACACCACACGAAACAGTAGGATTGAACCTCTACCATTAAAATCTTTTTATGGGCCATAAAAGTCTTGGATCAAGATGAAATTTGTTTTCCCCTTTCATCCCGGGTTGTGTGACCTTATCAATGGGTTGGATTTCAAATAAACATTGAGGTGGGCCCCACGTGGAGCCCACAGTGATGTATATGTTTTGTTCCACCGTCCGCTGGACGGTGGAGCCCACCTTATGCATGTGTTTTATTCACGTCACCCCCTAGCTGAATGATAAATAAATATTACAGTGGGCCTTCCCCTGGCCCACACGCTGGGTGTATGACAAATAAATATTATAGTGGGCCCCCTGGCCCACATGCTGGATGAAAAATAAATATTGCAGTGGGCCTAGGCCCATGCGACCACATGAACAGTTTGGATGGAAATAAACATCATGTTGGGCCCCAGTTTGGATGGAAAATAAACATTTTATTAGGTCCATGGGAGTGGACCCATTTGATGTGTTCCAAGGCCCATGGGATTAGGCCCATTTAATATAATTTAAGGCCCATGGGAGTGGACCCATTTGATGTATTCCAAGGTCCATGGGATTGGACCCATTTGATGTATTTTAAAGCCCATGAGAGTAGGCCCATTTGATATGTATAAGGCCCATGGGTCGAGGCCCATTTGATGCATTCTAAGGCCCACGGGTTATGACCCATTGCAATGCACATAAGGCCCATTGGTGTGGTCCATTTATGTGGCTCATTTGATGAGTAAAAGGCCCATATGATATGGCCCATTTATTGTATTTAAGGCCCAATGGGATGTACCTACAGTCCATTGTAATGTGTGAGCCCAACACGGATTATGTAACGATGTTTGCGACGATCGTACCTTAGGAGCAATGTTGGTTTGACGTCCACATTGCAAGTGTAATGTTGGTTGGATGTCCACATTACGACTCTCCCTAGGGCCCATTGATAGGAAGTACTTTTTGTGTGTAGGCCGTCTAGGTCCATCTGCTTTGTAAGAATGGTTCATCACTTATTTACATGTTTAGTATAGTTTCATGACTCATGATCATACGCATCATATGTATGCTTGATATGAGAATTGACTGATAATAGCATATGCCTTCGGGCAGATTGTCTATGGGACCGTGATTAGGTGGTGTTTCCCTACATGAGTGCACGATACATGCAGGATTTACTGTGACGCCTTGGTCACTGCTTCATGTGGGTGGGCACATGTGGGCGGGCCCCAAGCTGGCTGGCAGGCTACTGTGTGGCTGGCAGGCTACTGTGCTGAGCGATTTATTGTTACAGTTGACTGTAGCGTAACTTGTCCCACATCAGAAGAGTTGTCTGGAGTTGTGGTGGTTATATGTTGGGTTCCTCCCTTAACAGACATGACGCGTTGGCCTTGTGCGCCAGGCAAAACCTCCGCTATGCACTCTGATGACGGTTGGGTTGGACAATATTATGGACGGGTAGGTGCTGATGTGGGCGGGACCACGGGAGCACCGGGTCTGGGCGAGCTACCAGTATCCTTACCCCAAATGACGCGTTTTAAAGCTGTGAGCTTACCGGTCAAAGCGGACAATATCATGTGTTGTGGGGGTGGGCCTTACATTTACTGTATAATTGAACAGTGTGATTCATGCATTTCGCATTGTGTGATATGGTTACTGTACACCCTAGCGACATCGGGGCCATAGCCTCCACAGACGTATCGTGGTTGGTAGGATTGGATATCGAAAATTTTATTCTACATGGGGTGCTATAGATATCCTTGGGTGAAAGTCCCTAAAGCCTTATGGTACCAAGGGGTTACTCCAACGTTTAGACTGAGTGGGTAGATAAGCGTTAAGTGCCGATTACTAGATGGCTGAGCTCTCCACTGTGTCGTGGTGGGTTGGAAGGGGGTGCGGCCTTACCCGCCTGAGTGTAGGGGGCAATGCTAGGCTGAGTTTTGACCAGCTCGAGGAATGGGTCCGCTATCGATGAGTCGAGCCCGATATTGGCAGACGGATAGTGAGGTCTCTTCCACTTACCTTATTGCGCGTGATGAGGCGGCAATATGGTTTAAAGTGTACTAGACCCCGGTGATATCCCAGATTTGAGCTGTATTGATGTGTGGACATAGATGAGGATTTGTATGCTTGAGTTGTATTTCACATCGCATGGCCTTGGGATGGCCGATATCATTCATGTCTTGCATCGCATAGCTTTGGTACGGCTAATGGTTTTCACGGATCCGTCCACATATTCCGCATTACTCTGATATTGCATATTCATATTACTACCTTACGCACACACTTTCACCACCCTCTAAGCTTTCTATAAGCTTATGCACGACCGTTGCGTGTAGGTGACGTTGGATCGCAGCAGCGCTGAGGCAGGAGCACTTTGCAGATCATTTTGGAGTTTTTATTCTTTACCATTGTATTTCCCTTTATGCTCATTGTACTTGTAAAGTTTTTGATCATAGTGAAAATGTAATGGAGTTTTTGGTTGTTGTTTGTGGGTTATGCTTATTACGAATCAAACTGATGTTGAAAATTCTCCTCGTAGCATCCCAGGATCGGAACCTGGCGAATGGGCGCTAGAAGCCTTGAATGGGGTTCTATGGAGCTGTCGGTGTCGGATTCGGCGATCGAAAATTTTGTGAGCCCGATTTTTGAGTTTGGGGCGTGACAATCAAATATTCTGAGATTCGTGCTCTATTTATAGGTGAGAAAATTGTATCTTCGACTGGTCCAAAGGTCGCTATGACTGGTCGTAGGACCAACGAATATTTAAAAATTTAAGCGCGATAAGATAAGGCAGTTTCACGACTTGTCGTAGGTAGTCTACGACTGGGCGAAGGTCACCTACGACTGGTCGTAGGTTTCTCATGAATAGTCAAAGCCAAGAGAAATTTAACGTTGTAGTTTGAGTCGAAGGAACAGTCGACATTGTTCATACGACTGGTCGAATAGACTCCAGGACTGGTCGAAGCTTAACAAAAAATTTTAAAATTTTACAACAAACTTATGACTGATCTAGGAAAATCTTAGATAGGTCGAAGCAGTGCTAGGACTAGTCGAGCAAGGTCCAGGACTAGTCTTAGAACAAACTAAAATTCAAAATATAAAACATTTGCATTATGTATCCGAAATTACCTACTCTAAAGGTCAACCTAAGGTCAAACATACCTTAATAGTGAAGTAAGGACATTGAACCCTTAAGATATGTAACCTTTAAAGAAAGTGAGGCTTAAAATCTTGATGTAGCTTGTCATTAAAAGCTTCAATTACACAATCTTGAATCTCGACTTGTAACTTGTGAATTTAGTTGAACATTCTCGAGTCTTGACTTGTAAACTTGTCTTTCGAAGTCGATCTTGCGAGACAGTGTCGTGGCTTGACATATCTTGGGTTGATCTTGTGCTTCACTGATGTAGTCAATATCCATACATTGTGACTCGCTTCATCCATACTATGTCTGAAACATGTATGCAATTTTACAAAGTACAAGCAGTGTTTTTGGCACCACATATTTGACAACATAAAGGGGCTTTCAACCATAACACTCACATTTACATTTCTGCGTTGTGGGTTTGTTTATTGCTATCAGTATTTTTATTTATTTAAATTTTGCTATTAATTTTTAAATTTGGCATAGTCCTATTCACACCCCCCCGTCTAGGACTTAATAGCTCGCCCTTTTCAATCTTTCCTTTAGTTTATTCTTGAATATCTGTTTTTATACCACAACAGATGCCCCTTGATCCTTTGTTTACCGTTTATAGGATAAAGAAATAGGATCAATATGTCTTTCATCTTTTTTATCTAGATGTCTTTGGGCGCACCCGTGCAACGGCTAGTCGGATACTCTAGTCTCCTATAAATACCAGAGCTAACTCTTCATTTTCATTCCTCCAATTTCTTATGAAAGCCCTATTTCTTTGATGCTTGCCCACGCAACGCCTTGTCTTTGCACAATGACTTCGCGCAACAGATATTTCTCTGTCACACAAAATTTCCTTTTGTGCGTCCCCGCATGACAGCTGTTTGTTGTGTGGTCCCGCACAATCATCTCCCTTATGTACAAACGTCCTTTAGAAGTTTTAAAGCCTTCTAAATCTTAAATACTCATTTCCTCAAAACTTTATATTCGACCTGACAACTCTTGAAAAATAGAGATGCAACACTCGAAGGCTTCATCTTCAAGAAAGAAGAATCATTCATCTTCTTCAGAGTCTAAAGAAATTCTCCAATATACTTGGGACTGCGTCGAGATTAATGAAGAAGTCTTGAAACTCGATGATCCTTTTGAAAATGAAACAACTGTCATCCAAATCAATTTACAGTGTCATTGGTCGATATTGCACAGTGAACCAGTTGACCAAATGATTTGAACAAATCTTATTTCTTCCGACAACTGCATTCTGAGGGAACCAAGACTTTTAGAAGGACGCTTGAAGGGGAATGAATCTTGTCAGAAAGTTGGCATGATTTATAAAATGTGATTCCTGTGTCCTTGTTATAATCCTCATCAACCATTCCCTACTCAATTTCTTTGAAATCGCTCAACAACATTTCTTCAATGGTCATTCAACCTGAAGGACATATGATTTTCTAGCCAAAGGTCTTCTATCACCTCGAGATTTCTATAGTGCTTGGGCTCGAACCATTGCTCGAAAACATACTGCTATCTTGGAACAGATTAACCTCTTTGATGCAATCATAGCCACATTAGAACATTTTTATGAAGACGCAGCTATCTTCAGGGGTTTCCTCAATCACTGGTCCCCAATCACCAATTCATTTCATCTTCCTTTAGGTGAAATGAGTATTACTTTATGAGACCTTGTTTGCATATCAGGTCTCCCCATCATAGGCAATATCTTTGATGCCCACATTCCTTCAAATGAAGAATTTACTCTCACTTCTGCAAAGAATAATAAATCTGAGATTTCAAAGACCACTCTTGAACTCTTCAGAGAACTAGCCAACTTCCCATAGCTTGATTACATTAATTCTCTTGAATGGTTGGCTCATTTTTCT
The DNA here is from genome assembly GCA_037074715.1 of Magnolia kwangsiensis. Lineage (NCBI taxonomy): Eukaryota > Viridiplantae > Streptophyta > Magnoliopsida > Magnoliales > Magnoliaceae > Magnolia > Magnolia kwangsiensis. The sequence continues at coordinate 48,145,496 of CM073583.1, forward strand.
CGAAAACTATGGTATGTTTCTTTCTTTCTTTTTTTAACTTCCCTTCCCAAGTCTTCATCTGTCTTTTAATAACCATATTATTTTGCTTTGACATCTTTGCAGGTCATAATCATTAAGAACTCAAGATCATTCGTCAGAGTATTGAGAGTATCACTGATTACAGCTCTTCTTGCGAATTAGCCGCCTTCTTATTTTATTGGCTAAGCTTGGTCATATTTCTTGATTCGAAATAAATATATGTCATCAGACCATCTTTCTTTGTAGTCACGGGTGTAAAGGCAGAGGGCTCCCCCAGTTCTGTGCTCCCTTTATCGTACTTTTGAGGACGTCATCTTCGGTCCTAGAGATTCAATTGCTGAATCTTTTCCAGTTTGTACTCCCTGACATTTCTTCATAGGCTGGCTGTGAGTGTATTTCCCTTAGACCTTTGTTGACTCTAGAAGAGCATATTCAAACCCTCATCGGCTCCCCCTTTAGCATTATCAATTAAGGAGGATGATTGAGAAATTGAAAGGTTAGGTCACTCGAAAGATAGAGGATAGTGATCCTATCGACTTTTATCAATTTTCGTTCACCAGCCATCTAGAAGCTATAAAAGTTGTTGATGATGATTCCATCTCTTTTAGGGAGCATTCATTCTTGTCTCCATCGGATCTAGTACTCTTCCACTGAGAGAAGGTAACACATTCTAGTGTGAATCATATTATCTAAACATATTTTCTCGCTAATTTAGTTTTGACCAAATAGTACAGGAGACTTGCGACATTGTCACGAGACCCATGAGGAGTTGTGGCAGTGGGCCATATAATTGGGATCTGATATGGGGGCAACTCTTAAACATCAATACCTGATCTTGCTTCTTAATTCCTGGTTATAATTATCTAGTCCATACTTCTTATTCCTAGATGCGCTGGTGGTCTCATCAATACTATCTGGTATGTGGATATTATTCAGTAGATCATGTCATACACATTCTTCCACCATAGCTAGGAGTTATCAGAAATACTAAGGCATAGGTTACTCTGAAGAAACAAATCTGCCCCTATCCAAGTCAGTTTTGCATAAGGATTTCCTTAGAAGATACTATTCATGAAGTAAAACCTGCTGATACCCTTGAAGGATGGATACCTGTTGGTGTCCCTATAAGGAATTTAGAGAATATATTTGAATCATCGAACCTTCCCAAAGAAAATGATGATTCCTTGCGATTTCATTCTCCATCACCTTTGAGAATTCTACGAGAGAATTTTCCTTCATCACCAAAGAAGGAAGGGACAGAAACATCCCATAGTTCTCGTCAGAAGGATAAATATATTATAATCGAAGACTAATAGTTGATCCTAAAGATTAACATTTGAATAGAAGTGTTGTAACCATTTTGAAAGTATTTGTTGTTGTAATTTGTGCTTGTTTCAAGAGAAATACATTTGTATATATTGTTCAATCAAAGTTTGAGATTTTCATGATTTATTTCCTTATGTCAGACAATTCCATATTTAAGCATATTATAAGTAAAATACGAGCATATGTATCCGCAGTATCAATGTGTCTGCAACATTTTGATGCTACACGTAGTTTGAGCTATTAATTAGTGGAGCAGGTATATTTTGATTAAACAGAACTTTGACTGGACATGACTCAACTGGACTTGACTTGACTCACCATAACTTAACTGAACTTGACTTAACTAGACTTGACATGACCGGAGACTTTCATACATAGTTTAAGCTCATGAGTACTGGAGTAAGCACAATTTCTTAGACTCATGTTCGAGTCGGGTAATACACGAATGGTCTCTGTAACTCTTATGAGTTCACTGGACTTATCGCGGCCAAGGAGTTCATAAACCATGATCCATCAGAGGGGCCCACTGAAGTTATTGGGGCATGAACTTAGTGGGTTTTACGCACAGGGTTGGCCGCAGTAACTTTAAAGAGTTCACAGGGCACATAAAGCTACCTTTACAGCACCAAATTCAAGGCTGCCAGTTCATTGATGAGGAGGCTAAAAACCTATCCTCATGAGTTTCTACTAGAATCAAACCAGGAATCTAGGGGTTCCTTACGCATGGTTGGCCTATCTATGAATAAGACAAAGATCACACTGCAGCTCACTTTTTCTTCATCTTCCAGGTCAGACCCATTCACGCGAGGGAATTTTCTCTCACCTTTCCTCGTGAAACTATCAAAAACTGTACGGACGACATTGGTCTCATGCATGGTTGGCCATACAAGCACACATCGCTGCCAGCATGGGTCTAAGCATGTGATGGCCTTCACGGGCTTTTTAAGGCCATTGGCTTCTCACTGCTACCTGCATAAAATTTAATATATCACCGATTGTATTAGGTCTTTCTATGTAGCATTCCATTGTCATAGATGATAAATCGCCATCACCGCTGTCGTGGATGATGAGTTAATAAATGACATATTGCCAGTGTTAATGATAATATCCTTGATAATATTTTTGTTCAAAATAGTGTATCAACTTGGCCGTAATATCAATTGAACAATGATGACTTTTGTAATAGTAATTAGCAGTAAACAGTGATGGCAATTTGACAGTAATCATCGGTGCTTGGCCATAATTGGTGATAATATTAATTTTGGCGATGATCGGCGATAATTCTTGGCATTTGGTGATAATCATTAGTGATAATCAGTGATCAATTTGATACACTTGATACATGCTTAATATGCTTGTGAATATGTCCTTTATTCATATAAGTAAAAGATCATATAAGCAAAAGACTAATACATGACATTACCTTTTGAGAGGAAAACTCTTCCATCTTTATATTTGCCTTGCCCCCTTTTGATTAAGAAGAACTATGCTAGTAATCATTGTAATCAAAATTTTCACAACCTTTAGAGGTAATATATTTTGGCGAATCGGGCATTATCATGAATACTTGTATTCTCACATTCTTAATAAAAAAGGTATTAAGATTTACGCTCATAGCAGAATGTGATAATCATGACTGACTTTAATCAGGAATGTGCGTTGCTATCTTTTCTCTTACATCATACATTTCACGATTATCCATCATCTCTTGTAAAATTTTCTTTAAGATGAAGCAATTCTTGGTTCGTTGCCCAAGAAGATGGTGATAATAATAATAATCACTTTCTTTCGTCATCTTCATTTCTTTTGGGCATTTTGGCCATGACAACGGGATTTTTCTGCAGCTAATAACTGGTTCATCATAGGAAGTATATCATCTTCTGCAAATGTATACTTCCTGAAAATATTGAATTGTTCAAATCTTTTTCATACTTTTCCTACAATAAAATTGCTCATACTTCTTTCATCAAAATTTCTTCGTTCATATTGATAAATCTTTTTTTTCCTTTCTTCCTGGATAATACCAGTGGAAGTCTTTTCAGAATCCTGAAACATCTGGTTCATATGGAAATCGAACATTTTCCTATTGAGCTTTTCTAAATTACAAGCTTTTACGATCAGATCTTCAAAGGTCTATATTTCTAAGCAATTGAGACCCACTGCAATGTTTGGTTGTATGCATTTCATACATAGCTTGACTTTTTTTTCTTCTTTCTCCAATTATGGGCATGATGCCCCCAGTATCCTCTCCATCATTTGATGATTTCTTTGACTGACTCGTTTTCTCTTTAGCATATGGAGGCTCAGTCTTCTAAACTAATTCCTCCGATGGACGACCCAAGAAGCTGTGAACGATAATACTGAATATTCCTGATGGGACTTGCCATGGGAGATGTAGCAAATGGTAGTTTTCTTATCATAATAGCCTTTCCTTTATCTTTCCACGTCTTCGACGGATCCCTTGCAGAAACCATGTTTGCAATTACTTTCCTCTCCCATTTTTCTTCCTTTCTTATCACTATCTCACTTTGTTTTATCATCTTTTGAAATATATCTTTTAATGTAAAGCAATTTTCTATTGGATGTCCTACATAACGATGATAACAACTATACTTCCTTTCTTTAGTCATCTTAACTTCTTCTAGACGCCTGGGCTGAGGTAGTTGGATGCTTCCAGTAGCCAGTAAATGTTTCATCATTTGTATAACATCTTTTTTTGAAATTGTATTCTTTATGATAGTCATACGATCGAGTTCATTTGTCATTCACACGTTCCTTATAACAACCTGAATCTTTTCTTTTCCTTGTTTCTTGCTTATTATAAAAGGTACCTCTTTTCTTTTCATGATCAACAGTGTTTATCATTGATCTATTTTATCCTCTTCTCTCTATTTTAATTTGAAATGCTGGCATTTTCCTGGCCATCAACTCTAACATATGTGCCTTTATTGTGAGATCTTGAAAGGTCTTGATGTTAGCACTTGTGAGCCCGAAGGAAATTCCTGGCTCCGTAGAATTTAGACACATGTTTACTTATTCTTTTTCTTTGGGTAACTGTCTACATGAAGATCCTAAAATTTTTCACCTGTCACTAAATGTTTCCACAAATTCATTTTCTCACTATCTTATAAAAGTCAATTTTACAATACTAACGTCATGGTCCAATGGGAAGAAGTTAGATATAAATGCATCTTGTATTTGTTCCCAAGTCCTTATCGATTCCGACACCAAATTAGAATACCATCGAAATGCTTTACCCATTAAGGAAGAACCAAATAGTCACAAGAGTCTTGCAAAACAGTGGAGACGTTACCCATTATTGTGAGGAAATGTACCAGATGTTCCTCTAGAGATCCATCTCAATTAAATATCTGGAAATATGGATGCTTAAAATTGGCCTAGAATGGTACATCTTCTACTTCCTTAGGATACATAGTTCTGTAGGGGAATCTCCCAGTATGTCCACATTCACTAACGACTTCTGCAACCATCTGTCAGATTTCTTCTTGCATTATGATTCTCATCGCGGGATGTGAGCCTGCTTTATATAGTAACAAACCTTTGTGTTGTTTTTCAGGTTCATTCGTAGCAGCCATTACAGTAGAGCTGTCACTTGAGCCATGTTATGAGCAAGAGTAGCCAAAGCTTCTCGGAGACTCCAACACTCTTCCATCAAAGTTCTTTGAGCTTCTGCCATTTTGGCCATTAGCTCGTCGACACTTGGTGGAGGGCCTTGACTAACTTCTGCCATATGTACAGTAGCTTCTCTACTCCATGATGAAGTTGTTATCAAAATAGAATGGGAACGTATTAACATAATTAGGCTTAGCGAGAGAGCAGTTTCGCTTGACTATTCTGCACTTCCATAGAATCTAACTGATCGAGATGTAGCTTCTGAAGGTGTACTCTGAGGTGATATGAAAACTGATAGATTTCTTATAGGTGATTTTCCCTTCTCCTTTCTTGTCCATCGGATGTTCACCAAAAATAGGGCTGGAAAGTCTTGTGGCATCAGAGGAGGGAAAGATCTTCCTAGATATAATGCTGGAGGAGCAAGTTCAGGACTCTTTCTGGCCACATTCCGTGTAACTAGTCCTCTGACTTTCCTTAGAGATGAATAAATTCTGGCAATTACAGCATTTCGACCTCTTATCCTTCGGGATGATCAATGATCTAGTCGTTATTATTATCCTATGCCAATGGTGAGATTCTTATGACTTCGGTCATAACTCAAGACTTGTCATTTTTTCTTACAGTAGATTGACCTTCACAATTCACAGATCGATTTGTAACATATTCTATGACGAACCCAATTGCTGTGAAATAGAAATTCCTCTTGTTGGTAAGGATTTCCATTGATTATTTGGAGTTCTGTCTAAAATTGTGTTAATGACTGCTTAAGTTGAAGTGGGTATATGCCAATATGTCCTAAAGGGGGGTGAATAAGACTTTTTAATATTTTATGATAATTTAAAACCTATCAACCCTATCCTGAATAAACATGTAAGTATTAGGCTTTGTTTAAAATAACTCTAATGGCTTCCAAGCCAAATAGAGGATCCAATCACAAAACTATTCAAAACATAAATAAGATGTATAACATAGTTCATGATGAATATGACTATGTGCGAGGTGTGATTCTACTTAGTTCTAGATAATCATGTGTTCATGCAATATGAGAATATTTAGAGAAATCACATAAGCAGAAGAAGTAAATGACAATCTCAAACTCAGTCATTTTTATAGTGGTTCGACTACGTGTCTACTCCACTTTTAGTGGGCGTACTCAACTCTTGAGTGTACCAGATCTCACTAACGGAGGTTTCAAATCAGGTTTACCTTAAACCAGTACAACCTACTCTAGACTGACAGTAAGGTGTCTCCACGACATAAGTTTATGCCCCACACAGGAGTAAGGGTCAACACAAAACACCCCCACATACACTCCCGTTGGAGGCCTCCTATGAGGACTTGAAAGGGGTGAGAAGACCTTTGACCCAATCCTACAAAAGAATGGATACAAGGGTTTTCTGGACTCTAATGACTTATAAATAAGTAAATGAGCCCCATTAAACACGTTAATGAAGATCTCCTCCTTTAACGACAAAGAATCTTTAGCTCCCTTGAACTGCAACTCAGATGATGTACCAATATAAGACAACGGGTTAGGTCAAGGTTATGATGGAATCCTACTCTATTAAATGCTTTCCTATAAAGGAGACAAAGTGATTCCAATCATCTATGCATTTAAGGCATCCCAGCTTGATGATTTTCCATTAAGATGGTAGCTGTAGGATCCTTGAATGCGAAAGTTCATTCCCCAATCCACTCTATTAAATGTCAATGATGAGGGTGGATTGGAGGATGAACTTTCATGAGAGAAAAGGCTTAGGGTATATGGTCTGGGTTTAAACAATCAAAAGCACTCTTTATTTTCTCTGCAAATAACCAAGGGAAAACTCTTATTAAATAGGTAAAAGGTTCTAATGGATATAAAATAGTCATATTTTTGACAGAGTTCGATATCATCGAGCAGGGTTTGATATCATTGAGCATATACTCTCAATAGTATTGAATGACTGCTTGATGATACGAACTCAAACTGTCAAAGGCTTTTGAAGGCAACTGGTCAAGGAAATCGAACACACATCGATGTCATCGGATTTCAAACTCTGATTTCATCGATATAGGGTTCGATTTCTCGACATTTGAAAATGTGAGAGCACTTGCTATTGAAACTTAACACGTATAAAATATGATCGTGCATCACTCGATATCATTGGAATTTAAATATTGATGATATCGATTCTGGTGTCAATTCATCCATAATTTTAGGGAATTTTTCTATAAACTTATTGGACTGTTTATGTCTTATTTCGATGACATTGACCATGCCTCGATAAGATCAATATTTGAATATCAATTTTATCGAGTGATACTCGATATATGAAAACTTTAACCTGAAAACTTGCTGGATAGATTTGTGTCCCAATCCGTTATCATCGAAGGTCTAATGATATCATCGAGATTTGAATTCTGAGGATATCGAGGTTCCCTTCGATATATTGAGACTCACATTTTTTACCTTAGTAATATATTGGATACAACTGACCAGATGTCAATTTTATCGAGTCGGCTTGATGGACTCGAGATTCAAAAGTTGATGATATCGAACAGTCCATCGATTCATCGATATTTCAGTCTAGAGTTCTTTGTAGTTGCTGGACATCTGAAGTCCTCAATTAGATAATATCAAGTGAATTTCAAGGACATTGATAACAGGGTTCTATCTTTTCGAACCTTGTGTTGATAAATCGACAAAGGCAGAAAACTTAAGGATTTTCCAGATTTTGTAAATTATTTTTTTTACCAAAAACCCTAGGATGTTCAATTTTAAGGATTTTATATACCTGGTGTTTTGGGACATGGTATGTGAGGCTAAGGTTTACCTTTGGTGAGTTCGGGCATACATCTTGTTGAAGCAGATGCTTGAACAATCTTTCTATGGGGCTCCTTTGTCTTGCTGACTCAACGCTCACGCTAATTGATAAACCAGGACACTTTCAATCTCCCCATTTGTTAATTACATGATAAAACACCCTAGAACAACTTCTAGACTAATACCCTAAATTGTATGTACTTGAACTTTACACAATTTCACAAAGCTACCTAGTTCACACACACATACGACTGTTTCATTCAGTGGTTGCTCCCCCTATCTTCTTGCATTTGCTCCCCCTAACACCTGTATCACCATTAGCAAACAAATACACACAAATTTCCTCCAGGGTGGGATTTATTCTCCCCCTTTTTGTCAATCATTGGCAAAGGGCAATATAAAAATAAATGTTGACTGAAGTTGAAGCATATGGGAGAACCAAAATGCAAATAGTATATCAACATAGAATGCATAATCCGAAGAGATAGATGTAAGAAGAACATCTCAATATAACACTTATGCAGACCAAGGCAAGAGAGATCAGAAAATTTAAAAAACAATAGTATCATAACTCGCAAAATTAATGCTCAAGTGATAAGGAATTATCAGAAGTATGCAGGCACAATATAGATCAGTATTCCTCAGATGTAAGTGCATAAGTGATATATGCAGGCACAATATAGATCAGTATTCCTCAGATGTAAGTGCATAAGTGATAGAAGAGAGAAATGACAACAAATATATATACAAATCATCACACAGCCATGAAAAAAGTATCCAAAAGAAGAACTGCCCAAGCTTGGTAGTCTTGTAACATCCCTCTTAAAATAACAAACACAAATGTCTAGGCCATCCATTGGCATACAAAAGAGAGTATTTCCCTCACTTAGGGGATATTCAAACTACAAAAAAACTTGTTAGACTTCCCAAGTTAGTCATCCATCACATACACTCATATGATGGTATGGCATTTAAAAAGATATCTATGCCCATACGCTGAGATGAGAATTAGGTGTATGTGACGACACGAAGATTGACTATACTATGGTGGAGGGACGGATGAAGACGGTGTTGTATCGTTGTGTTGGCATGTGATAAAATCAACCAGTTGCTGCACTGCCTGCTGCACCCCGACCACCAATCATTCCAGGACAGTGAAACTTGCATTCATCGTCTCCTTTAGTTGAGTGACTTCTCGCAATGTCGTTCCAATCCGATCTTGATATAGCTTGAATTTTTTTGCCTGCATGGGGTCGGATGGAGACGGAGCTTGTTGCGATGCGAGAGGGTCACCTTCGGCCATTCCGGCGCCTTCGGCTTGTGCAGCCCCTTCACCAAGTTCACCTTCTTCATGAATACCTTCCTCGGGTTGGTCTTCAGGATGTTGGTGGAACTTCAAATTCATCTTTCTAATGTTGTTTTTGTTGAAGTGTTGGAGAGGAAGTTCCCGATCGATTGTTACCGGAAGACTAATTGTATCACATAGCACGTGAATAATCTAAGGATAGGGTAAATGGACATTTTGAGAAGTGTGAATTGCATACACTAACTGGTGAACAATCAGAGTAAGAAGGCATATATTGATCCCAGTTGCTACAGAATATACTACCATGGCCATGAAACCTGTAAGGTCTGGTCAATTGGTACTCTGAGGATACACGTTTGAGGTAAAGATGCCATGCAAAATACGATACCTTAGTTCCATGATTTTTTCCTTTAATGCATTACCTTGGTGCCAAGGAATATCCTAACCATGGCAAAGAAATCTCGTGACCTTAAATCAAGTGTCAACATTTTCAAGGTCCAGGTCAGGGAGACCGACAGGAGACAGAGTGAGGCCAAAGATTCTTGCAATAGATTCAGGGGTAATTTCTACTTTGACATCCCCAATAGAAACAATGATAGAAGAAGAACAAAGAAGTTATAGGTTCTTTCATGGTGACTGGGCTGCCAAAGTCGAGGAGAGGAAGCTAATCAATTACGGCTAACAGCGGTTCCAGATTGTACGGTTTTAGGCATTCCCTGTCAATTTTCTTTTCTTGAGCTAGCTTTCTTCTAGTATATTTTATCAGAGTAGGATTTACACTAGCAGGAGGAGGGACCGGTGCGTCATGTTGGCACCCAGCACACAATGTTTATCTTGTTCACTGGCATGTTGAGGTCCCATGATCAGGCGCCCTTACCCTTTCCTTCGGAGCAAGGACTTTTTGTCTGGAGGATCTTGAGGATTCTTCAGGATCAAACGTTTTGCCCTTATCCTTTCGCATTGACTGGTAACCACCGAGAGAGATTTGATAGATTAGGGATTTTATAGACAGGACTTCTCTAGAAAATCTAGAGATACCCAAAAGACACAAGATATAATCTTGAGGAATAAGGAAATAGACGAGATGTTACTGGATTTTGATGATCTTGTAGGACTCTCGGATGAAGCTTTATGTCGAACAGCTGAGAGAGATGAGCAAAGAAGAGAAAACAATCTTTGAGAAGTGAAATGAAAATTTTCACGCTCGTCCGCCTTTTATCGGGCGTTAAACTTCGATATCATCGAACATGGTTTCGATGATATCGATATACCCCATTCGATGTTATTGAAGATGTCCTCGATAACATTTTCGAACATATAACTCTTCTGATTCGAAAAGGGTCGTCAATGATATCGATAGTTGTTTGATTTCATTGAGCATCCATACGATTCATCGATAGACTTATCGAAGATGTATATCTTTCATATACATAAACTTAGTATATTTTCGTATCGGACAATATACACATCAAAATTTATACAAACATTGTACCAATCAAAATTATAAACATCAGGATGTTTATACACATAAAAAAATTGAGGTGAGGGACCTCGGATATATCATAAAAATTCATCAAAATTGTATCATTTCAACAACTATCCAGATCTAGATGCATGACCTGGACATGTTTTCCAGGCTCAAATGTTGCTAAGCACATGGATCAACCCTTCCTTTACCTTTAATGACATAACAGTGGTTATTTGTGCGACAACCTTTCATCACTAGTTTACTCGATTGGTTTAGGATCTCGCATTCCTATTTTTTGAATGTAACCACAGGCTCATTGTCACATATTTGAGAAATGCTCAAAAGATATGTGTCAATCCTTTTATACAAAAGGCATTCTCATTTTTGTGCATATTTATTCCTTTAATAGTTCCCTGCCATATTACCTTAGCAGTGCTTCCATCTCCATAGGTGACTATCCCATCATTAAGATCTGAATAGTTTGAGAGAAGGGATTTTTCACCTATGACATGTCTTGAGTATCCACTATCTAGGTACAACTTAGCATCGTTGCCTGCTGTCACGCCCCAAACTCAGAAACTGGGTTCATAAATTTCCGATCACCGAATCTGGCACCGACAGCCTCCGTAGAACCCCATTCTCGGCTCCCAGTGCCCATTCTCCAAGTTTCGATCCTGGGATGCTACGGGAGGATTTCCAACGACAGTTTGATTCGTAATAAGAATAAGCAAAGGCATAACCCACAAACAACAACCAAAAACTCCATTACATTTCCACTAAGATAAAAAACTTTACAAGTACAATGAGCACAAAGGAAAATACAATGATGATAGACTAAAAGCTCTAAAATAATCTGCCACGTGCTTAAGCCTTAGCGCTGCTGCGATCCAACGTCACCTGCACACAACGGTCGTGCATAAGCTTATAGAAAGCTTAAAGGGTGGTGAAAGTGTGTGCAAAAGTGGTAATGCAGTTATGCAGTATCAGAGTAATGCGAAATATGCTGATGAAAGTTAAGAATACCATTAGCCATGCCAAGGCCATGCGGTGCAAATCATGAATGATGTCGGCCATACCAAGGCCATGCGATGCTAAATGAAAATCAAGCATAAAAATCCTCATCTAAGTTCACATATCAATACAGCTCAACTCTAGGATATCACTGGGGTCTAGTACACTCTAAACCAAATCGCCGCCCCATCACGCGTAATAAGGTAAGTGGAAGAGACCTCACGATCCGTCTGTCAATATTGGGCTTGACTCGTTGATAGCAGACCCATTCCTCGAGCTGGTCAAACTCAGCCTAACTTTTTCCCCTACTCTCGGGTGGATAAGGCCCACCCCCTTTCAATCGACCATGACACAGTGGAAAGCACGACCGTCTGGTAATCGGCACTCGACGCTCCTGTACCACTTGGTTTAGATGTTGGAGCAACCTCTTGGTACCATAAGGGTTTAGGGACTTTCACCCAGGAATATCTGTAGCACTCCATGTAGAATAATATTTTTGATATCCAATCGTACCATCCACGATACGCCTGTGGAGGCTACGACCCTGATGTTGCTAGGGCATACAGTAACCATGTCACACAATGCGAAATGCATGAATCACACTATCTAGTCATACAGAAATCCTGTGCGTATTGTGCGCTCATGTAGGGCAACACCGCCTAACCGGGAGCCCATAAACAATCTGCCCAAAGACATATGCTATGATCAGTCACTTCTCATATCAAGCACACATATGATGCGTATGATCAGGAATCATGGAACTATACTAAATATGTTATAAAGTAATGCACTATCCTTACAACGTAGATGGCCTAGACGACCTACACACAATAAGTACAGCCTATCAATGGGCCCTAGGGAGAGTCATAATGCGGACATTTAACCAACACTATACTTGGAATGTGGACGTCAAACCAACATTGCTCCCAAGGCACGACCGTCATAAACATCATTACATAAACAATGTTGGGATCACACATTTCAATAGACCTTAGGTACATCCCATTGGGCCTTAAATACATAAAATGGACCAAGTCATATGGGCCTTATACTCATCAAGTGGGCCACATCATTGGGCCACACCAATGGGCCTTATGTGCATTGCAATGGGTCATAACCTTTGGGCCTTAAAATGCATCAAATGGGCCTAATCTTATGGGTCTTATATGTATCAAATGGGCCACACCAATTAGGCCCCATATTGTTCATCAAATGGACCTCAACCTATAGGCCCTAGTACATCTCAATGGGCCTTAACCCATGGGCCCCTAATACATCAAATGGGCCTCAACCCATGGGCCTTACATATAACAAGGTGGGCCCCATACATATACTAAAGTGGGGTCTTAATGGACTATAGACCTGACTCATTCCTCTTAGCTTAAGCCATAAAATGAGCTTTTAAAATGGACGGACGGTTTGGATCCAACACATGCATCAAGGGTGGGGTCCACTGGCCTATGGACCTAACTCATTCTTTTAGCTCATGCCCAAAAATGAGCTTTCAAAATAGCTGGACAGATTGGATGCAACACATGCATCATGGAGGGCCCCATTGTCATTGGACAATGTGATTAAAACACATGCATCAGGGGCTCCACCGTCTGCCTGGACGGTGGAGATAAACAAATACATCATGGTGGGTTCCACCGTCCACTAGCGTGGACGATGTGAATAAAATACGTATATCATGATGGGTTCCTATGTGGGGCCCACTGCAATGTTTGCTTTCCATCTAAACCTTTCATAAGGTCACAGGCATCTGGATGAGGAGGAAAAATAAATTTCATATTAATTCAAAACTTCTATGGACCCAAAGCTGGGTTTCAATGGCAGATGTTTATCCACACTGTTTCCTATGATGTGGGTCACTAGAGCCTTGGATGAGGCTGATTTTTGGAGGGCCCACCACCCTGAAAGGGGCCCACACGTTGCATGGTTTGGATGGCAAATAAGCATCATGGTGGGGCCCATGGCTAGGGCCGTGGATCAGCCCGTCTGCTCACCTGACTTCACAGCAGGCACTGCTTGCGCCTTCTGACAGCGCAGCGACCTGCTGCTATATGTATTTTTTTTATTTAGGGGGTTTCCAGGGTTTTTCCCTAGTGGCGCTCATATCAGATGAATCTGACCCATCCGTTGGGTCCCATAGCTTAATATAAGCCCAATATTGAATATATTTTGGTGATTAGAAATAAAGGGTAATTTTTCAACGGTAACCACTGTAGTTTCCTATGCTATGGCCCACCAGATGCGCAGTTTGACTTCATTCTTCGACTCAATGGGTAAAATGATCCGGAGAATGGAATGGACGGTGTAGATTAACAACATGCATCAAGGTGGGGCCTACATAAGCAGTCCACCCAAATAGCCTTGAACCAAGGCTGATATTTGTATTTTCCTTTCAACGTCCAGTGTCCAGGGATGCTGGATTGTTGTGTATTTCAGGTGGGCTGCCCACGTGGGCCATCAAATGATGGGTGGTGTGGATATAATGCTTATAAAGTGGGCCCCACTTACAAATGGCTTGGTTTGGCTAAAATACATACTTTGTGGTGGGGCCCATCCGGGTGGGCCACACGGCCACATCATCATAAAAAAAAGTAATATGAAAGAGAGGGAGAGAAATAGAGTGGGATGCGTGTGACGGAGGAACCCCGACACTATGGGTCCTCTCTTGCATTTAATCATACATCAAGTGGGTCCCATTACAAATGGGTCCATCGAAATCAAAAATCACCGGTGGAGATCCTTTCCCCACCAATATGGACGGTCTAGATGACCTATTTAATGTAAGGAAATAAACATCATGATGGGGTCTATGGAGATTGGCCCCATCATGAAATGATCATGATGATCAAAGTGGGCCATCGGCCACATCTTAGGGTTCCAAGTGAGATCCAAACCATTGATCGGTTGGCCTCACTTGACACATCTTAAAAACATGAAAACTACTCTATCAAAGCACCCACCACTTGATTTTCTTGCTCCCTTAGGTTCCTTAGCTCCTTAGCTTTGATTCCAATGGAGGAGATGAGGTTTGGATGGTTGAGATGGGAGATCTTGGGATGGCGAGATAGGCCACACTTGGAGCTTGGAAGAGAGGGAGGGGCTTGGACATGTGAGGCTTCTCTTGCTTGGGAGAGTTCTTTGAAAAATGAAGGAGAGAGAGTGTTGTAAAGGGAGAGAGAGTGTGATGGGTGATGGAGTGATGGATGTGGTGAGTGATGGGTGTAAGAACTTTTTGACTTTTGTGGCAAATGTGTAAGAAAGGTATGGGCTTTTGTAAGAACTTTTTGACTTTTGGGGCTTATTTGGGAAAGGGTGAAAGGTGATGTGTACATGGCATATACTTGACATGTTGAGATTGATGGATTGATGTGACAAGTCATAGAGATTCTCTTGGATTTACAACGCACAGCGTTTTCCTCGCACTGAATGTTGGTCCATCTCCTGACCAAGGTATCGCCTCGATGTGCGAGTCATGGCATCGAAACCTCGACGATGGCGCGGTCGCTATGATAAAGGTCTTGGGTTGAGTTGACTCGGGTTGACGGCATGTGAATCAGGGTCGCGTGCAAATACCGGTTAAGGGTCGAAGGTTGCCGGAATTCGACCGGGAAGACTGCGAAAGTATATGGAATGATCCGGTCTAGGATACGGGGCTTACACCCGTTATATGATTTAAGTGGGTAACAAGGCAATTTTTGTTTTCTTTCACTACCCATTTTGTGACAGGATTTTTTACTTTGGTAGGTTTTGATTCATTAAACAAGTTAGGTAACTGGATCATGGTTCCTTGTTTCACAAATTCATCAGTTTTCTGATTTAATTCAGCCACTTGATTAAATAGATCCTTCATTCTTTCAGTCATTTTGGGTGGTGATGGATGTGTATTACTTCAACTCATATTCCTAGGCGGACTTTTAACATTTTGTATTGTTCTTCTGGTTGGTCTGTATTCATTAGTTTGATTTTGACTAGAATTGAGTTGACTCCTCTTAGGAGATATGCATTCAAATTTATAATGGCCAGAATAACCACATGAATGACAAACAGGAGTAGTTTTTATTTTACTTCTTGATGCAACAGATTTTTCAAACTTTAGTGCTGCATTTCCATATTTTGTTTTGAACTTGTCATATCCTAAACCACTCTTGTCTTTTCCAGGTCATCACATCATTAAGAGTTTTTCTAATTTTTTACTACTCTGGAAAAATTTATAGTTCAATTCAATAAACTTTCTGGATTTCTCTAAATCAAACAAGAGAGTGTGATTTTCATTCTGAAAATGCATGTTTTTATCTTTTATTAGTTCAATCTATTTGTTCAGTTATTCTGACTTAGATTTGACCAAAGTATTGATTCTTTCAAGCCTATCATTTTTTGAGTGGTATTGCAATAGATCATTAATCAGATGTGCATTGATTTCCAATGTTTTGTCTAGATCTTTTTACAACAATTTATTTTTGTTTTCAGTTAATCCAAGTCTTTTAAGGATATTGATGCTATGGATATAGAGTTGATTATAGGCATCCTGCAGTTTATCCTTTTCTTCTTCTTCTTTCTCTGTGTCCTCATTATCTGATGGAAATGATTTAGTGGCCTGAGGTTCTTTGATGTTCTCAGTTTCAATAGGAATGTTGGAGGCAGTAGAGACCATAAGTATCTCAAGGATTTCGATCTTCATCACTCTCTAAGTCACTACATTCTGAATTTGACTCTTTAGTATCATCTCATGTGGCTGCCACTGCCTTTCCTTTGGTTTTCCTATTTGGGCATTCAGTAGACAGATGTCCAAACTTTTAATAGGAATAGCATTGTAGTTCCTTGGACTTTTTACTAGATTTACCTGTAAAATGTTTGTTATCCAACTGTCTTCTTTTAAATGGTCGGCCATGATTTTTATGGAAGAATTTTCTGAACCGTTGAGCCAACAAAGCCACTTCATCATCTTCATTCTCCTTTTCACTTTCATCTTCCTCATTTGTAGTGTTCTTTGAAAATTTAAGGATTAGGAATTTGTTTGAAATGTAGTTCAAATGTTTATAGGGAACCTACGAGTTCTTCTGCTTTCATTTCATCCATGTTTCTACATTCTTCAATGGTTGTAACTTTTGAATTGAATCGTTTCGACAATGATCTTAGTATTTTCCTACAGATTTTTGGGAGCGAAACATTTTCACCTAATCTACCCATGGATTACAAATGATGTTCAGTTTTGTGAAAAACTCCATGAAGGTCCCATGCTCTTCCATTATGAGACTTTTAAATTGTGATGTTAGGAGCTATAATTTGGATCTTTTCACTGTGCTTGTTCCCTTATGGGTTGTTTCCAACAAGTCCCATGCTTCCTTAGTTGTTCCACACATATTGATTTGATTGAAGACTTCTTGGGACACATAACAGTAGATAGCATTCATTGCTTTAGCTTCAAAGGTTTCTTTTTCTTTATCGAATGCTATCCACATTTCTTTGGATTTGGGTTTAGTGATAATTGTGCCATTTTTAAGTACTATTTGATCAGTTGGTGCCATATATCCTCTTTCAACAATATCCCAAACATCATGATCCAAAGATCTTAGAAAGTAGCGCATTTTAGCCTTGCAGTATGCATAATTTGATCACTCTCTAAGCAGTAAAGCCCTTAAGAGAGACCCGCTCTTATACCAATTGAAATTGCGGTAATGACCGCTTAAGATGAAATGCCAATATGTCCTAGAGGGGGGTGAATAGGACTTTTTAATATTTTATGATAATTTAAAACCTATCAACCCTATCTTGAATAAATATGCAAGTACTAGGATTTCTTTAAAATAACTCTAATGGCTTCCAAGCCAAATAAAGGATCCAATCACAACCTATTCAAAGGATAAACAAGATGTATAACATAGTTCATAATAGATGTGACAGTGTGTAAGGAGTGATTCTACTTAGTTCCAGATAATCATGTGTTCATATAATATGAGAACATTTAGAGAAATCACATAAGAAGAAGTAGTAAATGACAATCTTAAGCATAGTCATTTTTATAGTGGTTCGACTACATGTCTACTCCACTTTCGACGGACGCACTCAACCCTTAAGTGTACCTGATCTCACTAACGGAGGTTTCGAATCAGGTTTACCTCAAACCAGTACAACCTACTCTAGGCTGACTCTAATGTGTCTATAGGACACAAGTTTATGCCCCACACATGAGCAAGGGTCAACACATAACACCTAACTTTTAGGTCATACAGGACAAGGATCCACACAAGGAACCTACCAGTTTATGCTCCCATGAGTAAGGGTCAACACATACCACCCAGGTTTTAGACCACACAGGTCAAGGACCTACATAAGGACCTAATATTTTATGCTCTCTACAAAACAAGGTTCAATACAAAGCACCCCCATGTACACTCCTGTCGGAGGCCTCCTATGAGGACTTGAAAGGGGTGAGAAGTACCTTTGACCACTCTTACAAAAGGAATGGTCACAAGGGTTCTCTGGATTCTAACGACTTACAGATAAGTAGATGAGCCCCATTAAGCACGTTGATGAAGATCTCCTTCTTTGACGATGAAGAATATTTAGCTAACTTAAACCGCAACTCAGATGATGTACCAATATAAGATAACGGGTTGGGTCAAGGTTATGATGGAATCCTACTCTATTAAATGTTTTTTGTATAAAGGAGACAGAGCGATTCTACTCATCTATGTATTCATAACATCCTAACTTGATGATTTGTCATTAAGATGGTAGCTGCAGGATCCTTGAATGTGAAAGTTCATTCCCCAATCCACTCTATTAAATGTCAATGATGAGGGTGGATTGGAGGATGAACTTCCATGAGAGAAAAGGCTTAGGTTATATGGTTTGGGTTTAAACACTCAAAAGAAATCTTTATTTTCTCTGCAAACAACCAAGGGAAAGCTCTCATTAAATAGGTAAAAGGTTTCAACAGATATAAAATCGTCATATTTTTTACAGAGTTCGATATCATCGAGCAGGGTTCAATATCATCGAGCATATACTCTCGATAATAACGAATGACCGTTCGATGATACGAACTCAAATTATCAAGCGCTTTCAAAACTTTTTCCAATTGGTCGAGGAAATCGAACACACATCGATGTCATCAAATTTTGAACCTGATTTCATTAACACATAGTACGATTTCTCGACATTTGAAAATATGAGAGCACTTACCATTGAAACTTAACAAGTATAAAATATGATCGAACATCACTTGATATCATCGAAATTTGAATATTGATGATATCGATTTCGGTGTCGATTCATCAATAATTTCAGGGAATTTTCTTATAAACTTTTTGGACAGTTTATGTCTTATTTCGATGACATCGACCATGCCTCGATAAGATCGATATTTGAATATTAATTTTATCGAATGATCCACGATACATGAGAACTTTAACCTGAAAACTTGTTGGATAGATTTATGTCCTAATCCGATATCATTGAAGGTTTATCGATATCATCAAGATTTGAATTCTAAGGATATCAAGGATCCCTTTGATATATCGAGACTCACATGTTTTTCCTTAACAGTATATCGGACACAATTGACCAGATGTTGATTTTATCGAGTCAGCTCGATGGACTCGAGATTCAAAAGTCGATGATATCGAACAGTCCATCGATTCATTGATAATTTATTCCAGAGTTCTTTATAGTTGCTGGACATCTGAAGTCCTCAATTCGTTAATATCGAGTGAGTTTCGAGGACAACGATAATAGGGTTCGATCTCATCAAAACTAGAGTCGATAAATCGACAAACGCAGAAAACTTAAGGATTTTTCTGATTTTGCAAATTAGTTTTCTTACTAAAAACTGTCGTATGTTCTATTCAATTTTATGGATTTTATATACTTAGTGTTTTGGGTCATTGGCTGTGAGGCTAAGATTTACCTTTGGTGAGTTCAAGCACACATCCTGTTGAAACAGATGCTTGAACAATCTTCTTATGGGGCTCCTTTGTCTTGCTGACTCAACGCTCACACTAATTGACAAAACAGGGCACTTTCACTGTCTTGTATCCTTCAATTAATAATATGAAATATCAATTAGTATTTGAATAATAAAATATTCTATCTTAGGGATGAAGGGAAGGACGTTCCTGTTGAGAGTCGCCATTTTGGCATCGGTCTAATGCTAAACTATGATGAAATTCTCTAAACTTTCTTTATTTTAATCTTAAATTGGATAAATTCCCCAAAACCAGACCAAAGATTCTTGGTTTGATCCCCAGCAGTGTCACCATTTTGTTTCGATAAGAAATAAATGTATTTGACTCGGGGAATTATCTTACTTAATCATAACAGAGAAAAGATATAGAGAACGATCATCAATTTTATTTATTCTGAATTCGTTTACATCCTTTCATTTCCCTTAATTCTATGATAGAATATCCAAAATACATATATTGAATAATCTTGAACATCAAATCCGAATATCAAATCATCAAATCCGGCAACATTTCGACTATTTGATTTGTTCATCCCATTAAGAGGAATATGATCATCCTGTATCTTCTCCTTGGACTCGAAATCACATTTCTGAATTAAAGAAGAACTGGAATTGAAGGAAATTTGGCTTATGGATAGATTATTTTGATAGCATTTTGGTGCTTTGACATGGCTACCCACATAAAACACTATGTTTGCACGGGTCAGCGTGATGTGCCTTCTGCTCCTTCTCTTCTTCTTCCTCTGAATACCTTCAAAGTCTTCTTCTTCTCCAGAGCTCTGATCTTCTTTGTAATCTTCGTCATGTCAAAATAAGAGGGGGAGTGGGGTATTTATAGGTCTTCACATGTAAAAACCCTCAGTCTTTGTGCCATGGGGGCCACCTTTCATCAGATCTCAACCATCCAACTTGATCTACCCAAAATGGTGTTGCGCAGGTGCGTGCAGCCAATAATATCGTTTGCGTAGACTCGCGCAACTAGCATGATTTGTGCAGGTCGGCACAATCGATATGGATTCCTTCTTTCTTCTATATTTTCTTCATTTCTTTTCTTATATTTTCTTCTTTTTTTTTTTTTTTTGTTCTTTCTCTTAATATTTCCTTTATTTTATTCTTAAATCTCTATTTTTATACCTTAACAAGGTTTAGAAACTTTCCTTTTCTGTTTTTAGAAACTAATTTACTTTCCTTTTTCTAGGATAAAAAGTTTCTTAATCTGTTTTTAGAAACTAATTTACTTTCCTTTTTCTATTTTTAGAAACTAACTTACTTTCTATTTTTAAAAACTTTCCTTTTTCTTTTTTTTAAACACTAATTCACTTTCCTTTTTCTTTTGTAGGATCCCAATATAGAAACTTCTAATTTGGTAACTTCTTTTGAATTCTTTCTTTCTATTTCTAGATTTTTATTTCCCTCTTTCTTTTTAGGTTTAGGTTAGATTCTGAAATTGAGAGCTGAGAGTGTTTCATGCCCAAGTGGGTCCGTGATAACGCTCGACATCTCTTGAGTGAAGGAGGATTGGTTGAGGGGTTATCTATCCATCACAAGATTAGACACCACTCGAGATCCACATAATTAATTGAAGTTATGGTTGCCAATCAACAGGACAATCAACCTCCAAATCCACCTCAACCTAGGGTTGAGAAAATCTAGGATGAGAATGAGGTATATCAAGCACCCCCGCCTTGTATTTTACGAGATTATTTACAATCGGCGGGGGTGAGCATGCCCTCATGCATGGTTTTTCCAAAAATATATGAGACATATGGATTTCAATCTAGGGGTGATCCAACTCCTTCCAAAAGTCCATGGACTTGAATATGAAAATCCATATTTACACTTGAAAGAGTTTGATGAGATCAAAGAAACTTTATATTTTTCTAACGTGTCTGATGACATGGTCAAACTGAAACACTTTCCATTTTTTTTGAAAGAGAAAACTAAGACATGGTTGTATTCGCTACATCCTCAATCTAATGGTAGATGGAATGATATGATAAGGGAGTTCATAAAGAAATTTCCTCACACCATAAAACGAACACTGTTTCGAACAAGAAACAAATGTATTTCATTTGGAAAATTAATTTCATTCACCTGTTAATTAACAAAAGAAGGTCAAGAGGATAATCACATTATTTGTTTATTCCAAGTTCCTTTACATCACTTTCTCCTTTGATTCCAAAACAGAATTATGATAATGATGAAAAAATAATAATCGAAATAGTATGAGCTTAAGGCAATCATTGATGGAAGCATCATGTATTGCAGATTGCTGCCCGAGCCCTTTGTGCGCTGGAGCCCCTTGTGCACTGGAGCCATTGTGCACTGGCACCCATTATGTGCGAGTGATGTTTGTACGCCAATGGTGTTATGTTCCGCACAACAGCTATTCCGCATAATGATGACAAGGTTGTACCTCTCTCTCTCTCTCTCTCTCTCTCTCTCTCTCTCTTTCTTCAAATCTTCCTCTGCTTCTCAATTGGTTGCTTCTTACCCCTCAGTGAAGGGTCATGGGTATTTATAGCCTTCTCACATGTGCGAACATTCCACATAATCATTGTGTGATCCTCTTTATGCGAACATCCTTTGTACAAATGAATTCATGCTGGCAACTTTATGCGGAAGCTAGTGTGTGGATATCTAAATTACGAGATGTATTTTCACACAACGAGTTGTGCACAACACTGAATTTTCGCATAATGATTTGCACACAATGATCTGTGCACTATGATTTGCGCATAATGATTTGTACACAACTATTTTTCTACTACTTTCCTCTCTTCTTTGCCTCAACAGATGCCCCCTTGATCCTGCACTTTTTATTTTTACACCTGCAAAAATAAAGGGATCAATAACAACTCTTTCCAAACACTATTTTTGATCTCCCTCATTGTGCGCTTATTTTCTTTATTTTGCGCTGACTGATCTGTGCACAATGAATTTTTCACAACGATTTGCGCACAACCCTTAGTGCGTAATAGCCAGGATTCTCCCTATAAATACAAGACTTGTCTTCATTTGTGCCATCTCTCTTCGCTGCCTCATACTATTTCTTCATCAAGCTACACCTTTGTGCGCTACCCTTATTGTGCACCACACAACGCCTGTCCCACACAAACCCTTTTACGCACAAACCCTTTTGTGCACAACAGAACAGATTCTGCCCAACAAGATTGACCACACAACCCTTTTTGTACTTAGTCAATATTCTGCACATCATAGGTAGCGCACAATGCTCCTTCGCTCAGCACTTTTTCACACAATGGATTACACACAACATTCTTTGCACAATGCTTTTGTGAACAACAGTGTGCGCACAATCATTTTGCACTCAACGTTTTGTGTACAATACTTTGCACACAATAACTTGAACATTTTTCTTGTATTCGAAGTTTATCTGTCCTCCCTCCTCAGCTTTCTTTTATACTTCTCTCTTTTTTTATAAACCTTTTTCTTCTAACTTTAATTTTTATCAACTCCTGTATAGGTCTCCAATGACAAGCTCAAAAAAACCTCTTGCTTCCCCGAATATTGTCGGTCCGTCTGATCCACAATCTATTGAAACCCATAATCCGAAAAGGCCCCACTCCATCGAGAACTATAGCTCTTTCTTCAAGGAGCTGGCTCCTGTCATCGTGAACTTTGATAATTGTATTCAACGCTTGTTTGAGCATATCCGCATGGCCATAATTATGAAGGAGATAGAGAGACCCCCCTCTCAGGACAAGAATCTAAATGAGACAATTGGTTAAAATGCACGACCAACTTTCACACTGATGACACCCGTCCTTCTCCCGTAGAGGCTTCCCCTTCCCCATCCGTTCCAAAACGAACAAGAGAAAAGAGCCAAGATGAAGCTTTCCAAGAGAAGATTCAAGAACATAACTGAAGAAATTTTCAGAATGCTTGGGATTTAGTCAAGCTAGCTACTGAAGCAATCAAATTTCGTAACCTATATAAAGATGAGACCATCACTCTTCCTCTACAACTTTAATGTCATCGATCCATTCTTCAAGGTGAACCAACAGACTACATGGCACAAAACAGGCTTTTATATGTATCCAATTGGTTGATCAAAGAGCTGTAAATTCTCGAGGGCTATGTTATAGATAAAGGCTTAACCCAAAAGACCAGGCAAATCAGATATATGTGCTTTCTCACACCGTGTCATGACCCTAACTCCTTATATTACACTCTTTCTTCGAGACAATTGATCAGCAATGCTTTCGTCACCTCGATTCTTAGTGAGGTAAAGATGAATTCAGGACACAAGGTATTTGGACCATTCACCTGTATTACAGTGCTTGGACCAAAGCAATTTTGGAGAAACATAAAGACGTCCTTACTGTGACAAGGCTGTATCATGCCATAAAAGCCACTTCAGAATTCTTTAAAAAAGATACAGTGATCTATACAGGCTTTCTAAAGTACTAGTCTTCTACTACGAATTCTTTCCATCTTCCAACGGGGGAAGTGAGTATCACTTTATGGGATTTATTTAGGATGGCAGGCCTGCCTATGTCCAGATCCTTTCTTGATGAATATGTTCCTTCGAACAAAGAGTTTGCCTATGTCGTGCCAATAGAGTGCCAAAAATCATAGAAACAACCATCAAGCTCTTTTAGGGAACATCATACTTCACCGATGTTCACAAGATTTCTCCCCTTCAATGGATAGCCCATTTTTTCCGATACTTGGTGTAAGAATTTTAATGCTCTCCTTCCCTCTCAAACAATATTTATCTATAAACGTGAATTACTCACTGACCTTTCCTCCCCCTTCTCTCTCTCTCTCTCTCTCTCTCTCTCTCTCTCTCTCTCTCTCTCTCTCTCTCTCTAGGTTCCCGAGCAGTCACTGCACTGAGCTAGAAGCTAATCGCAGGAAAATAAGGGGCCCAGCCGAATTCACCATTGAAACTAAATTAGATGCTTTTATGAGTTACTGGTTGAGCTTAGTCATGCTTCCTAGTTTAAAAAGTTCAGACTCTATTCGGCCAACTTTATTTGTGGTAGTAGGTGCAATGGTAGAAGGCAGAAAGAGATATTCCCTGGCCCATCCTGTCTTATGTTCATTATATAGAGCTTTCGGTCATGCCGCGGCACACTGCTCAAGCCCGGTGATAGGAGTTTCATCTATTTTCACTCCATGGCATTACTTCTCTGGATGGCTTAGCATTTATTTTTCCTGGACATACAATGATTTAGATAAGGCTTATGTCGATCCTAACCATTTGCTCTTGTGGCATTTTTTGAAGTAAAAAATGATAAGGGATAGGAATGGATAGTGGATAAAATTGATAACACAGAATCCATCGACTTCTTTCCTTTTTACTTAGATTATCAAGCCGAAGACAGAGATGTGGAGGATAACCAAGACTTGAACCCTATTGAAAGGACTTTCTTTCTTCGCATTCGTTCTTGCAGTCTTCCATTACGGGAAGGACTAGAGTTCTGGCGAGCACCATTTTACCTGAGTCCATTCGCCAGATAGTTTGGGTATGATCAGGCCATGCCCCAAGCAAGTGAAGAAGTCACCAAAACAATGAGTTATGAAGTTGGTCCTTAAAACTGGGCTCTGATATGGAAACAGCTCCTAACTAGAAATTTTGGTTCTCGATTCGTCCTCCCAGGGTATAATCAAAGAGTAACAGCTTCATATACCTAGATGCGATGGTGGAGTCATCATTACTATTTAGTACACAATTGCTTTTCAGTGGATCGCCCTATCCGGGTTCCTCCCCCACGCTTGAGGAATTACAGACCGAAATAAGGGATAGGATACTTTTATGAGAAAGATCAAGCCACCATCCCGGGGCAACTTCATTGAAAAATTTCTGTGGAAGAGCCTATCAGAGAGATAAAGCCCCCAAATACTCTTGAAGGCTGGATTGCTTTTGGCTCCCCTTTAGATCTGATAAATCAGAGAGAAAGATTGGCTAGTCCTCAAAATGAATTTGAAACTGCAGGGGTTATCCTGCCTTCCCCTACTCCCAAAGGAGAAAATCAACCTGTGGGTCCTACTCTTGTTATTCCTCTGGTCACAGAACCTGTCCCTCCTGCAACTTCTCAGCCTGTCAAACATGCAGCTATCACAATTGTTCCTATCGTAGATCTCACAGAAACCACAGCCAATCGTGTTACTACTACAACTTCTCTGGCTATACGTCGAATTATCATTGCTACTTCCCCCTTGACCCGCTTTCATGCTAAGTCACAGTCTCCTGAGGTTTTAGCATAACCAATTCCTTCTCCCTTCCGAGGTGCATGTCTTCTTCCTGTGAAGACTACTCATAAAGGAAAACAAACCGTATCGGAGGAAGATAGCTCGTCAAAATATTTTGCAAATACTACAAGCGAAGATACGTCCTCACCAAGAAGCCTAACTGATGAAGGAGACACTTTTCTCGAGCTGATACTAATGATGAGGTAGATGTTGGAGAAGACAACGATGTCAGAGTTAAGTCCTCTCTTCCTGACGCTCCAATTACACAACCTGATACTTTTTATCCCATTCTAGAAACCTCCCTAGATAATGAAGAGAAACTTGACTATGAAGAATATGGTGGTACTCCCGATAGAAACATCTTTCTTTCTTTTGATTCTTCGTATTCCCCTTGTATCATGGAAGCAGCTGACATGGTTGCTCACGGTATATCAACTTCAAGGGATGCAGAGGCTCAACCATCCAATATTCAGGTAACGATGGGGAACATACTTCTACTTCCTGGTCCAAGAGAAACTTTTCCATCAGTCCCTTAAACATCTGATGCCCCCGCTCAGACTAGCAGGTCCCCTACTACACATCCTTCTCCTATTCGGCCAGTGGCCCGAAGTTTGGAGTTTCTTTTTGATCCAATTGATGTCCCTACTCCAAGTACTCTTGACTTAAGCATTGTAGGAGCTCAGGAACTTTCTTTCAATGCTATTATGACTACAGAAGTCCCCAACTCTATAGCTCAAACAACCCATTCTATTCCAGTTGCCCCTGCTGTTACTCATATTCCAGGTATATATATATATATATATATATATTTCATACCAACATTGAATATATATACGTTTTTTTTTTGAACTTATATTCCCTTCTTATAATTTAGTTTTAGCTGTGCCAACTCCCAGTGGATCTAAAGGATCTAACTCAGTGAGTGCAGCTTTTGACAAGTTCTCTCTAGAAAAGGTGCCACCTCTTATGTTGGGGCTCTTCAAAAATGTGATTTCCGTCATCGTCAGTGCTTTTAAAGATCTAACTCAACGGCCCTTTTTGGATAGTGCTCTAGCAGTTCTTGCTCATTCGACTCACCTAACACATGTGGATGTTCAGCCTCTTTACACTTCCTTATCACAATTTTATGACTCCATGAAGAGCTTAGAAGCAGCGCGGAGTATGGTCATTGCTCTCGAAATTCTAAATCATCAGAAGGAATTAACGCTTCTTAAAGAGAAACTCTCTCAAGCGGATGATGTTCTTGCTAACTATAATACTGTTAGTCAGTCTCTCCATGAGAAATTGAAGGTTTCTGATAGAAATAAGGCTACCATTGGTGATCAAATTGTTTTTCTCGAAAAGGAGATTCTATCACTCAAGAGTCAATGGGAAGCGGAAAACTCAACTATTTGTTAGATCAAAGTGGAGCTTAAATCAAACACTCAATAAATTGATACCGTGCAAGATGAATAGACAAGGAATGGGAAAGCTGCTGCTTCTTTGGAATCTGAACTGATTGGTGCTCCTGATCAAGCTAGCATGAACTTTGCAGTGGAGCACACAACTATTGTAACACAATCTCAATTGAAGGAAGAATTGCAACATTACTTAGATATATTGAACATTACTAAAGATCTGTAAATCTTTCATGTAAATATTCCCTTTGTATCATGATATATAAACAACTTGTAAAATTTCGTAGAGATATTTCAAGCTATTTTGCTCTTTCATCAATTTCTACATCATGAATCATTTTGAGCATGTTCACCTATACAACGGTCTCAACATGACATTTCAACAAAGCACTATTAATAAAATCACCACATATTTTGATTGGTAGTATGGGACTCACCTGTGTGATTTATGTTTCAATAGGGTGTAAGACCTGTATCCTAATCTATACTGTTTCGTCGACTCCGCGATCCTTCCCATCAAATTTCGGCAACCTGCGATCTATAATCAATATTTGTGCCCGACCCTAAGTCGTATAATGTAGGTTTGAGTTGGCTTAATCTGAGACTTATATCATTACGTCTGTATCGTCGCCGTGGTTACAACGTCGTGTCTTGCATACCGATCCGATACCCTGGCAGGGAGATGTGGGTTGGTGTTTATTTCGAAGAAAATGTCACACGTTTGCAATCCTAAGAGAATCTCTACAATATGTCAAATCAATCCCATCAATCATCTCATGTCAAGTACAAAGCACCCATGCTTCCTTTCTCCACAAGTTAAGAAAACTCAATAGTCAACCAATCCATCACCTCACCCATCACTCACATCCATCACCCATCTTCCATCACTTCTCTTACAACCACCCTCTCTCCCTCTCTTTCTCTTCACATTTTTCAAGCACCAAATGAGCATGAGCTCACGTCCAAGCTCTTCCCATGGAGAGAAAAGTGCATGTGTTTGGCTCACTTTTTCATCCTAAGATCTCTCATCCTAGCCATTCAACTCTCATCTTCTACCATCAAAGTGAGACACAAGGAGATCGGCTTTCCAACGAACCAAGAAGATCGACGGTGGGTGCTCCTAGTTTTTCATGCTTTTATGTTAGGCCAAGTGAGGCCTACCGATCGATGGTATGGATCTCACTCTGGACCCTAAGATGTGGCCGATGACCCACCTTGATTATCAATATCATTCCATGATGGGGCCATTCTTCATAGACCCCATCATGATGTTTACTTTCTAGCTTGAATAGAGGTCATCTAAATCGTCTATTTTAGTGGATAAGAAATCTCCACCATTGGATTTTGATTTAATGGATCCACATGCATTGTGACCCACTTGATGTATGATTGGATGCTTGAAACAGAGGACCCATAGTGCAAGGGTCCCTCCATCATGCGTGTCCCTCTACCTTTCTCCCTCTCTCCCTCTCTTTTCATTTGTTTTGGGTGTGAAGATGTGATTGTGTGGCCCACTTAATGAGCTATGAGATGTCCAAACCATTCTTCAAATGGACCTCACCTTGATGTGTGCCTCATCCAACCATTTGGTGGCCCACCCTAGTAGCACGTCTATGGGTGGGGCCCACCTTAAATGTGTTATATACAACCGAACAGCGTCCCTGGACATTGGATGGTCTACACAGTAAAGAGTGCACTGCCAGTGGGTGTACTAACGTCAGTAGCAAAAAAAGAAAGAAAGAAAGAAAAATGATTTTGGAAAGGGCTGTCCATGTAGGCCTCACCTCGATGTATAAATTCAATCCATGTCATCCATCCCTTTCCTCAGATAATTTTACGCATTGATCCGAAAAATGGGGCTGATCTAACTTTCTAGCGGGCCATACTTCAGAAAACAGTGATTTTCACCGTTTTAATGCACCTACATTTTTCTACAGGCCAAAAGATGTCCAATATTGGACTTAATGGATTAGTTACGGACTGTAGAATCCATTAGGTGGGGTGGATTCATCAGATGCGGGCCCCACACATGAAAAATTGTGAGGAAACATGATTTAAAAAAAATAAATACAAAACATAAAAATGAATCCATTGGCCTGCTGCTGCTGTCAGTAGTGAGGACGCGCAGGCATCCTGCGCCACGTGCGGACAGGCGAACAGCAGACCCAAAACCCAGCCGTGGGCCCCACCATGATGTATATTTGCTATCCACACCGTTCATCGGGTGGGCCACTCGCCGAAGTGGACCCACTCCAAAAACCAGCCTGATCTAGGACTTAGGTGGCCCACACCACAGGAAATAGTGGGATTGAGCGTCGGCCATTGAAACCCTTTTTGGGTTTACAGAAGTTTTGGATTAATATGAAATTTGTTGCCCTTTTTCATCCAAGCTTGTGTGACCTTATTAGTGGGTCGGATTGTAAATAAACATTACGGTGGGCCCCATGTGGAATGTGCATGATGTATGTGTTTTATTCACATCGTTCACAGTTTTATTCGCACCGTCCACTGCTGTGGACGGTGTAGCCTACTGAGATGCATGTGTTTTATTCTCACTGTCCACAGCTGTGGACGGTGGAGACCACCATGATTTATGTGTTTTATCCACACCGTCCACACCTGGATGGTGAGACCCACTATGATGCATGCACTACATTTAAACCGCCCAGCCATTTTGAAAGATCATTTTAGTGCATGAGCTAAAGAATGAGGCAAATCTAAAGTCAAATGGACCCCACCATCAAAAGTAGTGGCCAATGACGCCCACCGTTCAAAAACCTCTAAAGGGCAATGGTAGCCTCCCACTAAGTTGATATTTCCATCTATCGCCATGTTAATTCATGATTAGGTTGGATGGGGAACATATTTTATGGTGGGCCTTGGGAATTTTAATGGTGGAAATCATTTTCATCACTTATGTCTAGCGTGGCCCATTTGGTATGCATGGGGCCCAATTAGTATGGCCCATTTAATATATATAAGGCCATGGGATTAGGTCCATTTGGTGTACATAAGGCCCATGTGATTAGGCCCATCTTGATGTAATTATGGCCCATGTTACGAGGCCCATTATGACATATTCAAAGGCTAGGGGCTATGGCCCATTGCAATGTACATAAGGCCCATTGATGTGGCCCACTAGATTTATATAAGGCACATATGATGTGGCCAATTTGATGTATCTAAGATCTATGGATCGAGGCCTAATGGGATGTTCTTAGGGTCCATTGCAATGTGTGATGCCTCCTTGGATTGTGTAATGATGTTTTATGGTGGGCCATGCCTTGGGAGCAATGTTGGTTTGACGTCCACATTATGAGGTAATGTTAGTTAAATGTCTGCATTACGACTCTCCCTAGGGCCCACTGATAGGCCCATACTAGTTGTGTGTAGGCCGTCTAGGTCCATCTGCATTGTAAGGATAGT
This sequence comes from Magnolia kwangsiensis, assembly GCA_037074715.1. Classification (NCBI taxonomy): domain Eukaryota; kingdom Viridiplantae; phylum Streptophyta; class Magnoliopsida; order Magnoliales; family Magnoliaceae; genus Magnolia; species Magnolia kwangsiensis. The sequence continues at coordinate 48,176,087 of CM073583.1, forward strand.
TCATTACTTTATAACATGCCTAGTATAACTCCATGAGTCATGACCATACGCATCATATGTATGCTTGATATGAGTGGTGACTGATCATAGCATATGCCATTGGGCAAACCATTTATGGGACTCCTTATGAGACGGAGTGCCCCATAGTATCGCGCTGTACGTGCAAGATTGTTGCATGACTGTACGGTGTGACTCATGCATCTCGTATATGTGTGACTTGATCACTGCACGTCCTAGCGACATCAGGGTCGTGGCTCCACAGGTACATCATGGATGGCTGTATCGGACACTGAAAATACTTGGTTCTAGCACTGTGGGCACTTAGGATGTCCTTGGGTGAAAGTCCCAGAACCTTTTTGGTACCAGGAGATGCTCCAACATCTAGACCGAGTGGATACATGAGCGCTCGAGTGCCAAATACCAGTAGGCCGTGTCTCTCACTGTGTCGTGGTCGGTTGGAAGAGGGTGTGGTCTTATCCGCCTAAGTGAGGGGGCTATAAGCTAGGCTGATTTTAACCAGCTCATAAATGTGTTCATGTAACGCCCGTGAAAAATCCGTACTTGGGTTCGAGTACCGATTTGACCCGAAATCGCGTAGAAATATTTTCCATGGAAATTAAGCGTAAGTTAGCTAGTGCAACGCTAGAGTAGCTGGGAAATAGTCCCTGATCACTTTAAATACGTTCTGCAAGACCCAAATCGAGTAGAACAAACAACTCTACAACACTCTATAACCTCGGATCAAACTCTAAGCAGGTTTGTTCTCTGGACCACATTGAATTCTTGAATTGGATCTAGACCGCGCGTCGAAGGTCCGATACCTCCTATCTTAGACCGTTAGAATTGCCCAGCTGGACTTGACAATCATCTCAAAAATCAAGTCAAACCGATAAACACAGACGATTTCGTTGAACCTGGACTGAAGCGACCGCGAATAGGGACGGATTTGGAATTTCAAATTCAAATCTGGCACACGAATTGACGCGTCAGTATTAAGCGTTTTGACCGTTAGAATTCATCCAGATTACACCCTCGGATCAGGAAAAATTTCTATTTATTATCATGAGACTTTCAGCCCTGATCTATGTGCGGTGACCGTTGAACTGAAACTGGTCCGCCACGTGCGATCTGCGAACCCTGCCAGACTGAAAACTTAATACGAGCTACATCTGGTACACATGAGCTTAAGTCTGATCGCAATCGACCAGGGGACCACCAGAAAGTAGTTTTTGGACCGAAACAGCCCCGAAATGGATAGGCACCAAGTAAACTTCGTCCCGGAGCCTATTTCCGGCGATTTTAAGCTTATAAAAGGGGTTGAAACCCTCATTTCTCCCTTCCATCCGAAAATTGCAACCCTAGGAGAAAAAGAGAGAGAGTTTGAGAGAAAGAGAAGAAGAGAATTTTTCCGCTTCCGAGCCCCTGACAGTTGCTGCTTCAACACTTCTTTCCAATCACCTAGCTGGTGATTTCTCCACTTTTTCAGGTATAAAATAACCCCAAAAACTTACTGATTTAGGGTTTACCTAGATTCATAGCACGTTAACTAACGTATTCCATAAATCAGGTTCTCCTACTGCCGTAGACGAAGCGTACACGCTCCGTTCAAAATCCCGCAACCGTAAGAGACTAGGTGAGGATTGTAGACGCTTTGATTGACGGTTTACAACGCTTTCAATGTCGTTTAATAGTAGATTATCGACGGCATCGCCGTTTGACATGTACAACACGCTCTCCGTTTCCTGTTTCGTAAATTAACGAAGAATATGAGATTTAGGGCATTTTAGTCATTTGTAGGAAGTACGGTCTACATGCATATTTTGCTGACGTGATTGACATGGTTTGTCGCCGCATTAGGGAGTTAGGAATGCTTGCATAATCAGTTTGGCAAAGAGATTCGCCAAGTTGCGCACTTTGGGTCGACATACTATATGTGGACTTAAGTGTGTAGTGTATGTGTTTGTATAAATGCTTGTATTAGTATGTATTGAATTGAATGATGTTATGTAGTAGTTTGAGATTGATTTCATGATTAATATGCTGACCTAAATGATCTCCTACATGTTTACCTTATGCATGATTGCATTACATGCATAGAAAGTATGCCTTGAAGATTTGCTTAAGTTGAATGTTATAACATGAGTTAACATGCTCACATGATGTATTTCAATTCCAATACCTTTGCATATTGTGTTAATATGATTCCATAGATGTGTGGGACTAGACTTAGTCCAGGCAGTCGGTAACCGAGCGAATTCGTGGCTGACTGGTCATAGCCACGAACGACGCGTCGATGAACGTGATTCGTGTTTAGAGTTGGCGGCAGTGGTTAGGCCACGCGAAGTATTTTACGCACTTCATGTCGTTCAACTTGAGATGCGATCGCGCTAGTCGAGCCCGTCAAGTAACCCGACTGGCCGATGTATGTTCACTTTGTATGAATCATAACTGCTTGAACCTAGGGTATTGAACTTACCATTGTAAACCCTGTTAACCATGGTACCTTGATCCACTAAGACTCATGAGTTGGGCATGGTGGTATGGGACACCGTGGTCGAGCTGTCGGCCTACGCTGGGGCCACAAACCTCCCCGTAGTGACCAGTGAGCACCTAGACTCGTGAGCAGATTATGGTGGTATGGGACACTATATTCTAGCTGTCGGCCTATACTGATCAGGCGACGAGCCCTTTGTAGTGACCGCGAGCGTATTCTGAGTCCACGGGAGGCGACGACCCTTCCGTTGCAGTAGAGTACAGTAGGCCTGTATTGATAAGGTGATGGGGGAGCGGTGCAACGAGTGTGAGCAACAGCCCTGGCAGCCCTTACAGTGACCTACGAAATACACAATCGTATGAGATTACTAGGAGTGATGACCCTAGACAGGATCTGTGTTGGGATTGATACAAGGGAAGTACCTTAGTTTCCCAATCCTGCTGTTTGAATGGACTAATAACAACTTGGAAATCATATCACCATAGCATTGCATGTGCCTGGAAGATGTGGAGCACTCTAGGGAGTGTGACATGCCGCGGTCGTAAGATGTTGCCGCATGAGGGTGATCGTCGGTGAGGGCATACATCACGTCATATCATCTTGCATTAATAACAGCATTAGGATTGTCTGATTTACTGCTTTACTATTATCGCGTGATTGAATTGTGAACATGCTAATCTTTGCTCTATGATTCCACTGAGTTGATCACTCATTCCCACGTTACGGGATGGTGTTTGCAACACCCACTAGACCCTGTTGTAGCTGCAGGTGAGGACGAGATCCAGGAGGTGGAGCCAGAGATCGACGAGGACCAGGATGAGTTCTCGTATATGCAGTATCATGACGGCTTCCCGTAGGTGACCTGGATCGAGGGGACATCAGTGGGAGTTCCTTTTTGAACATTATTCTTTTGTTATGTATATGTACATGAGACTCAGAGATGTAGTCATACTTTGGAGACAGATGAGATTACTTTATTTTTTTTTATACAGTGATATATACATTGTTTAGTCTTCCGCTTGCTTTTATCACTGGATCTGAAGTATGAATTGCAGTTTTGGTATACTTTTACTCATTTGAATGCTTTAAATCAGACAACATTGAATCATAACCATTTTTGTTGCATAAGTGACGGTCTGGAACTCGGGAGTTGAGTTTATACACGACCCCCGATTTTCAGGGTGTTACAGTTCACTATCGATGATCCGGGTCGGTATTGGCAGACTACTGGTCAGGCAAATAGTGTGGTCTATTCTACTTGCTTGGCTGTGCATTAGGGAGGAGGCAGTCAGTGTGAGAAGTATTAGACCCTGGTGATATCCAGAGAGGAACTGTATTGATATTTGTACTTGATGAGTACTGGCATGCTTGCTTTGCCTCTTGCATATGACATTTGGCTACATAGGCCTCGCATCGCATGGTCTTGGTATGACCGATAACATTCATGTATTGCATTACATAGCTTTGGTGCAGTTAATAACATTCATGGACTTACCGCATATTTGCACATTATTCTAATATTTTACACTTGGCGCTTACCTTGCGCACACACTTACACCACCCTCTAAGTTTTTGTAAGCTTATGCACGACCATTGCATGTAGGTGGCATTGGACCGTAGTAGTGCTGAGGCAGGAGGGCGCGTCAGCTTATTTTAAAATTTTTTTTATCACCTTGTATTTCCCTTTCCACATTGTACTTAAATTTTTTGATATAGTGGATATGTGGTGATGTTGTTTTGTGACTTGGTTATGCTTGTGGTTATGCTCCATTATATAAAAAAAATTCATTCTGAAAATCCTCCTTGTAAGATCTCAGGATCGTAATCTGACATATGATTGTCAGGAGCTGAGAATGGGGCACTACAGAGGCTGTTGGCACCGGATTCGGCGATTAGGATTCCTGTGATTCCAATTTTCAGGTTTGGGGCGTGACAAAATTTAGTATCAGAGCATAACTTAGGAATACCTGAGGATCACATCACATATCTACTATAAATAGGTTCTGAGTCTGAATGACTTAGCAATTTTTTGACCTAGACCATTAACGTTTATGCCTTAGAGAATTCTCAAGGCTGATAGGCCCCTGTTTCTTCCTGTAGGACATTATGTCTAGAAGAGTAACCCGAGCGAATCCTGCTCCACCACCTGCGACCCCCGCTCCACCACCGTATATTCTTGCTTTCCATCTTATGGATGTCACTCCTTTACCTGAGACCAGTGCGGATCTGAACGTACTGATGTTTTATTTAAACCACTCTAATTTAAATGATTTTAAATTCGCAAGTATACGAATCAGATGTAGATTTGGTACGTATTACGAGATCGTTCTCACGAGGACTAGTTGTCACAATTTGAATGTTACGACTCTTCTTAACTAATCCAATAAAGAGTTTAGGTAATAATTAAGAAAACTAAACAAAAATCAATGAAAAAGTAACGGAGAGTAGTGAGTAAAATCCAATCGATGAGAAGACTAGGACTTTCGAATCCACCCCTAATTATCCTAACCCTTATTGTACCTGTTGATTCACCCTAATTCAGATTGATATAAATTTAATAAACAAAGCACACCCTATGTCCTAGGTCGGCCACACAGAATGTATAATCCTTTAAAGCATATGGATCCCATCTTTCCATCCATGGTCAGGCATGGAGAGATGTAGATTCCTGTTTCTTCCTCTATAGGAAACCTGTTCATGGTTAGACATAAGCACCTAGTTAAGATTCCAAACAACATCCATATCTAGACTTTGGTCGAGCTTATAGAATGGAGAAGCATGAAAATTATAGTTAAGCATATTAGAGAAAGAAACAAATCAATCAGATTAAAATAAAATCAACATAGACAAGAGTTATTCAAATTACGAGCTTCATCTTAGCCCTAGCTAAGAGATTAGCAACTCATAAATTCAAATAGAAGGAAAGAAAAATAAAATTGATAAAAGGAGAACATTCTTCTCTCTTCTTTCTTCCTCTCTCTCTCTCTTCTCTTTCTTCTCTTTCTTCTCTCTAAATCGAACTCTTGATCTTCCCCTCCCTTGCTGCCTCCCCTTGCTTTAAACGTCTCAGGCCCTTATATAGATGTCAGGGGTCAGTGGAAAGCTGGAGTCGGTGGGAAAATCGGACTGCAGCGAAAGCCTTTTCGCAACCAAGTTCGGGGCTTCACGGTTCCCTTGATCTTTGCATTATGTCAGTAAAATCAACGTCTCCTAAGATGGTTTTGAATGATCTTTACGATGGACAGTCCAGATCTGTCATATGATCAAAGATGGTGGGCCACAATTGCCTAAAAAATTAAATTTTCATGGACGTACGAAACCTTTTGCACTCCTGCGTTGTCATGATCGGTGGGCCCCACAGAAGTGTTTTCGGAGAAATCTACCCTGTCCATTGCATTTAGGATGAAATTTTAGTCAAGAATGGATGGTTTTGAACATCCATTGACGTGGCCCAGAGAAGAAATCACAATAAAATCAATTTTGAACATTGTAGAGTAGTCCACTTGTGGCCTTTGTACCGCACACGTGTGAATTCATGGGTGTAAAGTTACAACTTTGTTTTAAAGTTCTCGAGGCCTTCTACACGATGAACGGTTCAGATCTTCCGTACAGGTGATGGATGGGGCCCACAATCGACTGCAAAAAGGACCAGCGACATTCGTTATGCAGCCAGACGAAAACGACAACTGCCGTTTTGCGTGAGAACGCGGGTCAGCACTACTGATCGCGTCACTTGTTGGCGGTGCTCGTCGTACGTGCATGCAATATATATGCATTCGTACACATTCAGGGCCCACTGTGATGTTGTTACGAAATCCAATCCATCCATTCCTTTTCTCAAACTATTTTAACCGTCGAGACCAAAGTTGAGGCAGTTTCAGATATCAAGTGGGCCCTAGATTGGAGATTAATAGGCTGATCTATCCATTGGCCCACTTCCCAAGATCTTTAATAGCTAAAATTTAATATGTACGGTTAATTTATGGCCCTCATCACATGTATGAAGTTTCGAGTCAATCGGATGGTGAAAACCATGTGATCTTGCATTCTGGATCAATTTCAGACTCGTTTAATGCGAACGGCTTGATTTCCTTGGATCCCTGGCATGTAATTTCTTCAATCTTGGTCTTCTGGAGTCCATTCCCTACTCTGATGACTTTGCAGCGTCAAATTCATGCTTTTAATACTCTTTTTCAATCTAAGCTCTTAATTACTACCTACAACAAAAACACGATTAAAATACTCCACAAAACTTTATCATGTAAGTAAAATAAGGTAGTAATCAGGGTATAATATGCAATATTCGACCCTCATCACAACCCCCAACCAGCATTTTGCAAGTCTCGAGAAAAACATGCGAAAAATAATTTCAGAAATAAAAGACAATTCCTGTAAACTTAAGTGACTTGTGAACAAATATTCGAGATGCGAGAATTTTAAGATTCATGAATGGGAACAGTATTTTCTCTTGGAATCAAGCTTATGGTAAACTTCATAATCAAGTTCAAAATATTAATCCATTAATTAGAACAATTCTAAACATCGAGTTCCATGAGTGTATAGGGTAATCTCAGCTTATCACTATTAAGAGATCCAATTGTCAATTTTATGATATCATTGGTAATTAGTAATGGAATTCATGACAACTGAAACCAACACTTGCCTTATAGATTAACTTTTCATTCTATCAACATTTGATTTTTTTACGAATAATAATGCCAAGGAGGGGAATCAAATCCTCACCTATAGGGAGCAAACCTATGGTGAAAACTTGTCGCCTAACTTTTTCTAAATGTCAACCATGGGGGATTGAATCTACACCTATAGGGAGCAAACCTATGGTGAAGATTATGCCACTTACCCTTTCAATTCTTCTTATAAACTGATTCTAAAAAATTATTTTCAGGCTGGTTCCTTTCATGTTTAGTGATTACCAAGTTAATCATTCAATTATCGAACCGGAACCTTAATGTGTAAGCGAGATGTGATATGCAAAATCATGACTCAATCAATGTTTATAACTTCTAATCATGGATTAATAACTTAAACTTAATTGTGAAATCTAACAGACAACTGAATCCAAGAGTCATAAATTACTAACATTCTATATCTTATAATATTAAAATCACAACTATCCTTTAACAAGAAATTTCAGAAAAATTTAAAAATTTCACAATTTTTGCTCAAGACCAAGAAAATACTGATTAAGTAACTTAATCTCCCACCCCCAGCCTAAAATCTATATTATCCTCAATGTAAAAAAAATAAGTATACAATTCATATGGGACAATGAAAATAAAAGAGGAGTGATGGAAAGATAGTACCTGGACGGAGAATCAAGAGGCTTTCCCAAAATATCAACATAAAAACAAGTCAGCACAAGACAAAAATCAACAAAAAGAAAATTACAATAAGAAGATCCTACCTATACCACTTTCGCAGGTGCTGTCGATTGCATTTAACATTTGCAACAATCCTTTAAACCCCTAGGTTGTCCCTAGTGGACGAGTTGTAGTCTCGTGAGAGTTTGCAGCAATGTTACCCACAAACATTAAACTAACTAACTAGAAAAAAAAAATTAAAAAGAAAAAGCTGGGTTGCCTCCCAGGAGTGCTAAATTTACCATCTATCCTAAAATAGCATAAAAAAAACTACCCTAGTCCTATGAAAGTAGGAAAAAACTACGTGATCATGCCGTAAGGTTCCACTTCTGGCCAATATCTTGATAAGTTTCTTAGTAAGTTCCTCAACAGGATCATCCAAAAGCCCTTTTTGCAATAGGCTTGGGCGCCTTAGAGCATGACTTTCCAGAGAGACTTATGTACCTCATAAGAAATTTTTCATTGAATTACTTGAGGTATCCAAAATATATATGATTCACCTGTGACAAAAAGTTTCAACGTTAGTATCCCATGGTGAATCAGAGACTACTTGTAAATGAAATTTAAAAAAAATTGTAGTAGGTGGTGTAGTCTTAACAAACGCCAATGTTTCACTGTGTAGTTCAATTTTCACTCTTCCTCATTTAATGGTAAACATTCAGGATCAGGGGAAGGAGGTACTTCAGAATACGAGTTCTTCGATTCTTGACAACTGCCGAGGCATTATTTTGCAAGGAATTCAGTATTTCTTATAATAGGGGATCATTTGAATATGAAAAATGCACTAAGCAATCATATAAACAGTTGGGACGTTCAGCTAAGCATGATTTATTTTTCACATTGGAGATTGTGATGATCTGCCCAAGAAATCCATCATCTTTGAAAGTGGATAGAAGTACACATTCTTGCTCTAACCTTGTACAAACAATTTGATGATCAAGAAATGAAGTATTGATGTGAGGACTCTGCTCATTGATACTACTCAGAAGAGATATTGAATCATTAAAAGTGTATGACTTAGATGGTGGCCTCAACTGGGTGGTTTCAACTTCCAGAGTCATATCAAGTGATTCGTTCATTTTCCAAATCATATCATCATCCAATTTAGGGGAGTGGCCCAAACATGTTTCACGAGAGTTAGAAGGGTCGGTTGTAATGTGCTCATCCTCTACTTTTAAATCAGACATGTTAGATGAGAGGAGTGACTCATTTTGACTGACCACTTCGTGTACTTCTTGATCACTGACCTGGACCATACTTGAGATTGATTCTGGGGGAATTCGAGCTGAACATTCATGATCATCATCCCAATACATATCATCGTCTAATTCCCTATCATGCACACTTGGGATGGGATTACTTTCCTTATATTTTATTCCTAAATTGGGTGGAGGTTCAAATAAGCTGACCTCTTCATCATCATTAAACTCGAGTGTCTCATGTGAGTGAAGTATGTTATCATCATTATATTTGAAAGACACCCATGTCTCTTCACCATTCCTTTGAACCGTCATCGAGATCGATTCATTTGAAAATTGAACCATATGCTCATTAACATAATTCAACTCTTCATCCCAAATTTCAGAGTATTTTAAAAGTGAGTGAGGATCACCTTCCTCGCATTGTGTTTCTGTATTGGGTTGTGGCTGAGATGAACTAGCTTCCATTAATGCATCATAAGTAGGGAATCCAAACGAATAATTAACGGGTTGTGGTCGTGATAAATTAGTCTCCATTAGCCTATCAATGCATGATTCAAGTGCATCTAATAATTTCATCATGTCATAGACTGTGTAGCTCGGAGATGACTCCTCTTGGATCGTTTCTGGTGGATATTCAGAAGTAGGGAGCCCAAGAGAATAATCATTATAACATCTTGTTGGTTCATTTCCCAAATTTTGATGTTTCCACTGATTATAGTTATACGGATCATAAGTGGGAGTATCTGATGGTTGATAATAGTCCTCACGCCTATAGTTATGATAATCCCAGCACTCACGTACTGTCTTATTAATCCGTGGGGTGTAATTATTCTCCCACATATGATCGAGTAAGGACTTCTTAACAGGTGGATCATTAGATTCCGGTTGGTTCTCGATGATAGTTTCAGAAAAATATTGAGACATAGGTTGATTTCTACCATAATTATTAATCCAATATATGTTATTCTTCTCAGCATATTGACATTCCCACTCGTGCATATACATGGTGAAACCCTAACTCTAAATCTAATTCTAAAGGAAAAATCTTACACCAATCTAGAAATATGAAGAGAGATAATTAGAAAGAAGTTACCAATTTGGAGATCTATGTTAAAATCCTGCAAAAGAAAACAAAACAAGTTAGTTTCTAAAAACCAGAAAATCTAAAATTAGAAATTTTCTAAAGAACAACAAAGAAGAGTTAGTTTCTAAAAAGGAAGGAAATCTTAGAATTAGAAAGTTACTAAAAATAAAAATAGAAAGTTAGTTTCTAAAAAAGAAAGTTTCTAATCTTAGAAATAAAAAGCTAAGTTAGTTTCTAAAAAGGAAAAAATTTCTAAAACTAGAAAATAGAAAGTTACTTAAAAAAAGAATCTAAATTTAAAATTAGAAAATAGAAAATTTCTAAAAAGAAAGCCTAGACTTAGAAAATTTCTAAAAAATAGAACCCTAATTCTAAAAATAGAAATTAAAAAAAGTAGAGAATTTAGAAAGAGATTACCGAATTAGAAGTTCAAGTTAGGACCCTACAAAACAGGAAATATGTTAGTTTCTAAAATAAAATAAAAAACTTTAACCTAAAGTTAGTAAAATCCTAACGCTATGAATTATAATAAGAGAGAATCCTAAATCCTATTGGACCGAAACAGTCCACGGCAACGGCGTAAAAAAATTGATGTTTTATTTAAACCACTCTAATTTAAATGATTTTAAACTCGCAAGTATAAGAATCAGATGTAGATTTGGTACGTATTACGAGATCATTCCCACGAGGACTGGTTGTTACAATTTGAATGTTACGATTTTTCTTAACTAATCCAACAAAGAGTTTAGGTAATGATTAAGAAAACTAAATAAAAATCAATGAAAAAGTAACTGAGAGTAGTGAGTAAAATTCAATCGATGAGAAGACTAAGACTTTCGAATCCACCCCTAATTATCCTAACCCTTATTATACCTGTTGATTCATCCTAATTTAGATTGATATAAATTTAATAAATAAAGGACACCCTATGTCTTAGGTCGGGCACATAGAATGTATAATCCTTTAAAGCATATGGATCACATCTTTCCATCCATGGTCAGGCATGGAGAGATGTAGATTCTTGTTTCTTCCTCTATGGGAAACCTGTTCATGGTCAGACACAAGAACCTAGTTAAGATTCCAAACAACATCCATATCTAGACTTTGGTCGAGCTCATAGAATGGAGAAGCATAAAAATTACAGTTAAGCATACTAGAGAAAGAAACAAATCAATTAGATTAAAATAAATTCAACATAGACAAGAGTTATTCAAATTAGGAGCTTCATCTCAGCCCTAGCTAAGAGATTAGCAACTCATAAATTCAAATAGAATGAAAGAAAAATAAAATTGATAAAAGGAGAACATTCTTCTCTCTTCTTTCTTCCTCTCTCTCTCTCTCTCTCTCTCTCTCTCTCTCTCTCTCTCTCTTCTCTTTCTTCTCTTTCTTCTCTCTAAACCGAACTCTCGATCTCCTCCTCCCTTACCGCCTCCCCTTGTTTTAAACGTCTCAGGCCCTTATATAGATGCCAGGGGTCGGTGGAAAGCTGGAGTCGGTGGGAAAATCAGACTGCAGCGAAAGCATTTTTGTAGCCAAGTTCGGGGTTTCACGGCTCCCTTGATCTTTGCATTATGTCAGTAAAATCAATGTCTCCTAAGACATTATAGAACGATGTTTACGATGTACAGTCCAGATCTGTCATATGATCAAAGATGGTGGGCCACAACCGCATGAAAAATTTGATTTTCGCGGACGTACGAAACCTTTCGCACTCCTCTGTTGTCGTGATCGATGGGCCCCATAGAAGTGTTTTCGGAGAAATCCACCTCGTCCATTGCATTCAGGATGAAATTTTAGTCAAGAATGGATGGTTTTGAACATCCATTGACGTGCCCCAGACAAGAAATCACAATAAAATCAATTTTGAACATTGTAGAGTAGTCCACTTGTGGCCTCTGTATCGCACACGTGTGAATTCATGGGTGTAGAGTAACAGCTTTATTTTGAAGTTCTCGAGCCCTCTACACGATAGACAGTTTGAATCTTTCGTACAGGTGATGGGTGGGGTCCACAATCGACCGCAAAAAGGACCAGCGGCTTTCGTTATGCAGCCAGATGAAAACGGCAACTACCGTTTTGCGTGAGAACGTGGGTCAGTGCTACTGACCGTGTCACTTGTTAGCAGTGCTCGTCGTACGTGCATGCAATATATATGCGTTCGTATACATTCAGGGCCCACTGTGATGTTGTTATGAAATCCAATCCGTCCATTCCTTTTCTCAAACTATTTTAACCGTGGAGACCAAAGTTGAGGTAGTTCCAGATATCAAGTGGGCCCCAGATTGGAGATTAATAGGCTAATCTATCCATTGGCCCACTTCCTGAGATCTTCAATAGCTAAAATTTAATATGTACAGTTAATTTATGGCCCTCATCACATGTATGAAGTTTCGAGTCAATCGAATGGCGGGAACTATGTGATCTTACATTCTGGATCAATTTCAGACTCGTTTAATGCGAACGACTTAATTTCCTTGGATCCCTGGCATATAATTTCCTAGTCTTCTGGAGTCCATTCCCTACTCTGATGACTTTGAAGCATCAAATCCATGCTTTTAATACTCTTTTTCAATCCACGCTCTTAATTACTACCTGCAACAAAAACACGATTAAAATACTCCACAAAGCTTTATCATGTAAGGAAAATAAGGTAGTAATCAGGGTCTGATATGCAATATTCGACCCTCATCATAACCCCCAACCAGCATTTTTTTAGTCCCGAGCAAAACATGCGAAAAATAATTTCAAAAATAAAAGACAATTCTTGTAAACTCAAGTGACTTGTGAACAAATAGTCGAGATGCGAGAATTCTAAGATTCATGAATGGGAACAATATTTTCTCTTGGAATCAAGCTTATGGTAAACTTCATAATCAAGTTCAAAATATTAATCCATTAATTAGAACAATTCTAAACATCGAGTTCCATGAGTGTATAGGGTAATCTCGGCTTATCACTATTAAGAGATCCGATTGTCAATTTTATGATATCATTGGTAATTAACAATGGAATTCAGGACAACTGAAACCAACACTTTCCTTACAGATTAACTTTGCATTCTATCAACATTTGATTTTTTTATGAATAGTAATGTCAAGGAGGGGAATCAAATCCTCACCTATAGGGAGCAAACCTATAGTGAAAACTTGTCGCCTTACTTTTTCTAAATGTCAAACATCGGGGATTGAATCTACACCTATAGGGAGCAAACCTATGGTGAAGATTATGCCACTTACGCTTTCAATTCTTCTTATAAATCGATTCTAAAAAATTTGTTTTCAGGCTAGTTCCTTTCATGTTTAGTGATTACCAAGTTAATCATTCAATTATCGAATAGGAACCTTAATGTGTTAGCGAGATGTGATATACAAAATCATGACTCAATTAATGTTTGTAACTTCTAATCATGGATTAATAACTTAAACTTAATTGTAAAATCTAACTGACAACTGAATCCAAGAGTCATAAATTACCAACATTCTGTATCTTATAATATTAAAATCATAACTTTCCTTCAACAAGAAAATTCAGAAAATTTTAAAAATTTCATAATTTTTACTCAAGACCAAGAAAATACTGATTAAGTAACTTAATCTCCCACCCCTAGCCTAAAATCTACATTGTTCTCAATGTAAAATAAATAAGCATACAATTCATATGGGACAACGAAAATAAAAGAGGAGTGATGGAAAGATAGTACCTAGACGGAGAATCAAGAGGCTTTCCCAAAATATCAACATAAAAACGAGTCAGCACAAAACAAAAATCAACAAAAGCAAAATAACAAAAAGAAAATCACAAAAAGAAGATCCTACCTATACCACTTTCGCAGGTGCTCTCGGTTGCATTTAGCGTATGTAACAAGCCTTTAAACCCCTAGGTTACCCCTAGTAGACGAGTTGTAGTCTCGTGAGGGTTTGCAGCAATGTTACCCACAAACATTAAACTAACTAACTAGAAAAAAAATTGAAAAGAAAAAGCTGGGTTGCCTCCCAGGAGTGCTAAGTTTACCATCTATCCTAAAACAGCATAAAATAAACTACCCTAGTCCTATAAAAGTAGGAAAAAATTACTCGATCATGTCGCAAGGTTCCTCTTCTGGCCAATAGCTTGATAAGTTTCTTAGTAAGTTCCTCAACGAGATCATCCAAAAGACCTTTTTATAATAGGCTTAGGCACCCTAGAGCATGACTTTCCAGAGAGACTTATGTACCTCATAAAAAATTTTCCATTGAATTACTTGAGGTATCCAGAATATATATGACTCACCTATGACGGAAAAAGTTTCAATGTTAGTATCCCATGGTGAATCAGAGACTACTTGCAAATGAAATTTAGAAAAAATTATAGTAGGTGGTGTAGTCTCAACAAATGTTAATGTTTCACTCCGTAGTTCAATTTTTAACTATTCCTCATTTAATGGTAAACATTCAGGATCCAGGGAAGGAAGTACTTCAGAATACGGGTTCTCTCGATTCTTGACAACTACCGAGGTATTATTTTGCAAGGCATTTAGTATTTCTTGTAACAGGGGATCATTTGAATCTATAAAATGTGCTAAGCGATCATCTAAAGAGTTGGGACGTTCAGCTATGCATGATTTATTTTTCACATTGGAGATTGTGATGATTTGCCTAAGGAATCCATTGTCTTTAAAAGTGGATGGAAGTACACTCTCTTACTCCAACCCTGCACAAATAATTTGATGATCAAGAAATGAAGTATTGATGTGAGGACTCTGCTCATTGATACTACTTAGAATGGGTATTGTATCGTCAAAAGTGTATGACTCATATGCTGGCCTCAACTTGGTGGTTTCAACGTCCAGAGTCATATTAAGTGGTTCGTTCATTTCTCGAATCATATCATCATCCAATTCAGGGGAGTGGCTCAAACATGTTTCACGAGAGTTAGAAGGGTCGGTTTAATGTGCTCATCCTCTACTTTTAAATCAGAGATATAGTGCTCCGAGGTGGAGAAGATATTTGACACCATGAGATGTATGACCCAGCAGTGAGTTTCATTAACTGTATTGTTTCTCTAAGGTGAGGCTCAACATTGGTGGACATCTGTAGCCCAATTGGTAGCGGCCAATTTTGTGTGGACCTAGGAGGACTTTGTAGATCGGTTTGACCGGAAGTTCTTCTCGAGCATGTGCGTTAGCAGCGCGCATTAGAGCTTAAGACTCTAGTCCAGGGGGATATGAATGTGTCCCAGTATGAGACACATTTCATCGCACTATCGAGATTCGTGACGTATCTTGTTGATGATGAGGGGCGAAAAGCCTGCCATTTTGAGAATGAGTTGCATCCTACCCTTAGGAGCCGTGTGATCGGACACATGCTTCCGACATTTGAGCAGGTTGTAGAGAGGGCTCAGAGCTACGAGTCAGATTAGGCCAGTTTATAGAGAGCCCATGACCTGAGGGGAGATCAAAAGAGGAAGGAGCCCTCCAGTAGCTCTCAGCCGTAGCAGCATCGTCCACAACAATGATGCACGCCCTGTCCAGTATTTCGAGCACCAGTGGAACCTCCAGCACCACCTTAGGGACCGTTCAAAGGTACCTACTTTGGATGCGGTAGGATAAGATATCGTGTGCATGTCCCCATCCACAGCAACAACAGTCGAGAGCACCGCATCAGCCTCCACATCATGGGAGTTAGAGCTTGAGATTCGTGAGCATTATCTTCATCTCTAAGGTGTTTAATTTCGATGATATGTTGTGTTTTAATCATATATGATGTTAAGTTCCCTATTCCCTTATGAGTTATGCTTAGTGCGATGGTAGTATAAATTTTGAGGATGAATTTTTATTAGGTGGGGAGAGATGTAAGACCCGTATCCTAATTCATACTGTTCCGTCGACTCCTGCGATCCTTCCCATCAAATTCTGGCAACCTACGATCTATAATCGATATTTGCACGCAACCCTAAGTCGTATTCTATAGATTTTAGTCGGCTTAATCCGAGACTTATACCATTACGACCGTACCGTCACCGCGGTTCTAACACCGTGTCTTGCATACCGATCTGATACCCTGGGAGGGAGATGTGGGTCAGCATTTATTTCAAAGAAAATGTCGCACATTCACAATCCCAAGAGAATCTCTACAACATGTTAAATCAATTCCATCAATCATCTCATGTCAAGTACAAAGCACCCATGCTTCCTTTCTCCACAAGTTAAGCAAACCCAAAAGTTAACCAATCCATCACCTCACCCATCACCCATCTCCCATCACTTCTCTTATAACCACCCTCTCTCCCTCTCTTTCTCTTCACATTTTTCAAGCACCAGATGAGCATGAGCTCATGTCCAAGCTCTTCCCATGGAGAGAAAAGTGCATGTGTGAGGCCCACTTTTTCATCACAAGATCTCTCATCCTAGCCATTCAACTCTCATCTTCCACCATCAAAGTGAGACACAAGGAGATCGGCTTTCCAATAGACCAAGAAGATCGATGGTGGGTGCTCCTATAGGCTAATTTTTTATGCTTTTATGATGGGCCAAGTGAGGCCTACCGATCGATGGTATGGATCTCACTTTGGACCCTAAGATGTGGCCGATGACCCACCTTGATTATCAATATCATTCCATGATGGGGCCATTCTCCGTGGACCCCATCATGATGTTTACTTTCCTAGCTTGAATAGAGGTCATCTAGACCTTCTATTTTAGTGGAGAAGAAATCTCCACCGTTGGATTTTGATTTAATGGATCCACATGCATTGGGACCCACTTGATGTATGATTGGATGCTTGAAACGGAGGACCCAAAGTACCAAGGTCCCTCCATCACGCATGTCCCTCTACCTTTCTCTCCCTCTCCCTCTCTTTTCATTTGTTTTGGGTGTGAAGATGTGATTGTGTGGCCCACTTAATGAGCTATGAGATGTCCAAACCATTCATCAAATGGACCTCACCTTGATGTGTGCCTCATCCAACCATTTGGTGGCCCACCCTAGTAGCACGTCTATGGGTGGGGCCCACCTTAAATGTGTTATATGCAACCGAAAAGCGTCCCTGGACGCTGGACGGGCTACATAGTAAAGAGAGCACTGCCAGTGGGTGTACTAACGTCAATAGCAAAAAGAAAGAAAGAAAGAAAGAAAAATGGTTTTGGGAAGGGCTGTCCATGTAGGCCCCACCTCGATGTATAAATTCAATGCAAGCCGTCCATCCCCTTCCTCAGAATATTTTAGGTGTTGAGCTAAAAAATGGGGCTGATCTAACTTTTTGACGGGCCATACTTCAGAAAACAGTGATTTTCACCATTTAAATGCACCTACATTTTTCTACCGGCTGAAAGATGTCCAATATTGGACTTGATGGATTGGTTACGGACTGTAGAATCCATTGGGTGGGGTGGATTCATCAGATGTGGGCCACACGCATGAAAAAATGCGAGGAAACACGATTTTAAAAAAATACAAAACATGTAAGCAGCAGCCTGCTGCTACTGTTAATAGTGAGGACCCGCAGGCGTCTTGCGCCGCGTGCGGACAGGCGGACAATAGACCCACGGCCCAGCCGTGGGCCCCACCATGATGTATATTTAATATCCACACCATTCATCGGGTGGGCCACTCGCTGGAGTGGACCCACTCCAAAAACCAGCCTGATCTAGGACTCAGGTGGCCCACACCACAGGAAATAATGGGATTGGGCATCAGCCATTTAATCCCTTTTTGGGTTGACAAAAGTTTTGGATTAATATGAAATTTTTTACCCCTTTTCATCCAGGCCCGTGTGACCTTATTAGCGGGTCGGATTGTATATAAACATTACGGTGGGCCCCATGTGGAACGGGCATGATGTATGTGTTTTATTCACACTGTCCACAGATGGTGTAGCCTACTGAGATGCATGTGTTTTATTCTCACCGTCCATAGCTGCGGACGGTGGAGACCACCATGATTTATGTGTTTTATCCACACCGTCCATAACTGGATGGTGGGACCCACCATGATGCATGCACTGCATCTAAACCACCCAGCCATTTTGAAAGATCATTTTAGTGCATGAGCTAATGAATGAGGCAGATCTAAAGTTCAAATGGACCCCACCATCTAAAGTAGTGGCCAATGACGCCCACCGTTCAAAAACCTCTAAGAGGCCATGGTAGCTTCCCATTAAGTTGATATTTCCATCTATCGCCATGTTAAATTATGATTAGGTTGGATGGGGAACATATTTTATGGTGGGCCTTAGGAATTTTAATGGTGGAAATCATTTCCATCACTTATGTTTGGTGTGGCCCATTTGGTATGCATGGGGCCCAATTAGTGTGGCCCATTTAATATATATAAGGCCATGAGATTAGGCCCATTTGATGTACATACGGTCCATGTGATTAGGCCCATCTTGATATAATTTTGGCCCATGTTACGAGGCCCATTGTGACATATTTAAAGGCTAAGGGCTATGGCCCATTGCAATGTACATAAGGCCCATTAATGTGGCCCACTGGATTTATATAAGGCCCATATGATGCAGCCCATTTGATGTATCTATGGCCCATGGATTGAGTCCCAATGGGATGTCCTTAGGGTCCATTGCAATGTGTGATGCCTCCTTGGGTTGTGTAATGATATTTTATGGCAGATCATGCCTTGGGAGCAATGTTGGTTTGACGTCCACATTGTGAGGTAATGTTGGTTAAACGTCCGCATTACGACACTCCCTAAGGCCCACTGATAGGCCCATAGTAGTTGTGTGTAGTCTAGGTTCATCTGCATTGTAAGGATAGCTCATTACTTTATAACATGCCTAACATAACTCCATGAGTCATGACCATACGCATCATATGTATGCTTAATATGAGTGGTGACTGATCATAACATATGCCATTGGGCAAACCATTTACGGGACTCCTTCTGAGACAGAGTGCCCTATAGTATTGCCTTGTATGCGCAAGATTGCTACATGACTATACGGTGTAACTCATGCATCTCGCATATGTGTGACTTGATCACTGCATGCCCTAATGACATCAGGACCGTGGCTCCACAGGTACATCGTGGATGGTCATATCGGATACCGAAAATACTTCGTTCTAGCACTGTGGACACTTAAGATGTCCTTGGGTGAAAGTCTCAAAACCTTTTTGGTACCAGAAGATGCTCCAACGTCTAGACCGAGTGGACGCACAAGCGCCCGAGTGCTGAATACCAGTAGGCCACGTCTCCCACTGTGTCATAGTCGGTTAAAAGGGTGTGTGGCCTTATCCGCCTGAGTGAGGGGGCCATAAACTAGGCTGAGTTTGACCATCTACAAATGAGTCCACTATCAATGAGCCGGGTAGGTATTGGCAGACTACTGGTCAGGCAGATAGTGAGGTCTATTCCACTTGCTTGGTTGTATAGCTAGGGAGGAGGCAGTCAGTATGAGATGTATTAGACCCCGGTGATATCCAGAGAGGAACTATATTGATATTTGTACTTGATGAGTACTGGCATGCTTGCTTCGCATCTTGCATATGATATTTGGCTACATAGGCCTTGCATCGCATGGTCTTGGTATGACCGATAACATTCATGTCTTGTATTACATTGCTTTGGTACAACTGATAGCATTCATGGACTTACCGCATATTTTCACATTACTCTGATATTTTACACTTAGCGCTTGCCTTGCGCACACACTTTCACTACCCTTTAAGCTTTTGTAATCTTATGCACGATCATTGTGTGCAGGTGGCATTGGACCACAGCAGCGCTGATGTAGGAGCACGCATCAGCTTATTTTGAAGTTTTTTTTATCACCTTGTATTTTCCCTTTCCGCATTGTACTTAAAGTTTTTGATATAGTGGATATGTGGTGATGTTGTTTTGTGACTTGGTTATGCTTGTGGTTATACTCCATTACAAAAAAAAAAATTCATTCTAAAAATTCTCCTTGTAGCATCTCAGGATCAGAATCTGGCATATGTATGCTAGGAGCCTGGAATGGGGCACTATGGAGGCTGTCAACATCAGATTCGGCGATTAGGATTCTTGTGAATCCAATTTTTGAGTTTGGCGTGTGACATAGGTGGTGCTAAATTTCATTTTAGTTAAATAGCCGCACGCAGTTTAATCTCTTGAGTAGTTGGAGCAATCACGACCGTGAGTGGGAATTACGCACAAGGATCGCCACGGTAACTCTTCTAGAGTTCGCGAGGCTTTACCTGGCTACCTTAGGTACCCAATCCACGGTCGTTGGTCCATCAATGAGTAGGTTTATGCCCTTCCTCATAAGTTAATACCGAAATTAAACCGGGGATCTGGGTTTTCTTCATCTGTGAGTTCGGACCCATTCCTATGAGGGTATTTTCATCCTCATCCATGACGCTGTTGGAGAGCTCACAAACGGCATTCGTCTCATGCGTGACTGGCTGTTTTGTGACTTTTTAGCCTTTTAGGGCTTTTAGTCACTGGCTCTATCCACTGCCCACATGGGTATGCACATGATGGCCTTTACAAACTGTTTAAGGCCACTAGCTTCTCACTGTTACCCGAATAGTGAAAGTGATAGGTCTTATGCGTAGTTGGCCCTGTAAAGCTTGGCTAGGCTACCTTAAGAAGTAAGCTACCATCGCTGTCATCAACTTTTTGTGGGGTTGGCTGCATAGTCTGTTTCACTGTTAAAAATGGTAAATCAATAATTGATATTTCACCATCGCTGATGATGTCTTAAGAACATTCGTATTATGTTTAACATAGCGTATCAGCTTGGTGATGATAGTAATTTTGATGAAATAAGCTTATATGAGCAATTGATGACGACAACAACAGTCACTGATTTTGGTGATAATCATCGACATTCAGCGAATTTGGTGATAATCTTTGACGCTTAGCGATAATCATCGACGTTTGGTGATCATCAATGCTTTGGCGGCAAAGTTTGCACTTTTTATTGATTCTCGTGAGGGGGAGTACATGACTTTGCCCTTCGCTGCTCTTTTGCTCATGAAGATAGAATATAAGGCTGTGCCTGTAAAGGCTATTTCATCATCTCATCTTTTCATCTGTGATTGCCCCCTTTTGATATAGAAGAATTATCTTGATAATCGCTTAAATCAAAATATTTCCTACTGTCAGGAGTAATATTTCTTGATGAAGCGAGCATTGATTGGTATACTGATGCCTCATCCGTCTTGATCTGATACTCTATATGCTCCATTGGAGTAAACTTCAGTTATTACATACGGTCCGTCCTATTTAGGGTCAAACTTGCCCCTGTT
This sequence comes from Magnolia kwangsiensis, assembly GCA_037074715.1. Taxonomy (NCBI): domain Eukaryota; kingdom Viridiplantae; phylum Streptophyta; class Magnoliopsida; order Magnoliales; family Magnoliaceae; genus Magnolia; species Magnolia kwangsiensis. Next base: position 48,197,472 of record CM073583.1, read on the forward strand.
CTCCGAGTGACTACTATCGGCCTTTTCAACATCAAAACCAAATCCCCTTTCCTAAAAGATTGGTGTTTAACCTTTTTATCAAAGGTAGTAGAAAATCTTAATATAATTGTAAGCATTACTGAGCTGTCAGCCTTTTTTCATCAAGCAAATCTACTTCTTTCAGCCGTATCTTTGCATTTTCATCATTTCTAATTGATTGATGCACTGCTACCCTTAATGAAGCGACTTGTATCTCGATCAGCACAATAGCTTCCACACCATAAACTAACAAATATAGGGTAGCCTGTGTCACTGTACGATGCATTGTTTTATAAGCCCATAGAGATTCTTGTAGTTTTTCATCCCAATCATGCCTATTCTTGCTCACTATTTTCTTCAGTATTTTTACAATTGTCTTATTGAATGCTTTAGCTAGCCCATTGGCTGGTGGATAATAGGGTGTTGAGAATGACTGATGAATCTTGAACTTCTGACATAACTTCTCCATCCCGTTATTTTTTAAAGGAGTGTCGTTATCTGTAATGATTCTTTTTGGGATACCATGGCGATATATTATTGCATGCTGAATGAACCTAACAACTTCTTTCTCTTTAACACTTTGTAGTGCAATTTCTTCCGTCCATTTGGAAAAGTAGTTCTGTAACGCCCGTGAAAAATCCATACTTGGGCTCGAGTACCAACTCGACTCGAATTTGTGTAGAATTCATTCCTTTGGAAAATTTGACTAGGTTAGCTAGTGCAACGTTAGAATAGCTGGGAAATGGTCCCTGATCACTTTAAATACGTTCTACAAGGCCCGAAGCGAGTGGAACTAAGGGTGCTATAATGCTCTAAAGCCTCGGATCAAACTCTAAGCCGGTTTGTTCCCTGGACCACTTTGAATCTTTGTATTGGATCTAGACCGCACGTTGAAAGTCCGATACCTCCTATCTTAGACCGTTAGGACCGTCTAGCTGGGCTTGACACTCATTCCAAAAATCAAGTCAAACCGATTATCACAGGCTATTTCATTGAGCCCGGACCGAAGAGAGTGTGAATAGGGACATAGTTGGAATTTCAAATTCAAATCTGGCACACAAATTTGACGCATCAGTATTAAGCATTCTGACCGTCAGAATACAGCCAAATTACACCCTTGGATCAGGAAAAATATCTATTATATATCACGGGACTTATAGGCCTGATCTTGATGCGGTGACCGTTAAACTGAAACTGGGCCGCCACGTGCGATCTGGGAACCCAACCGGTCTGAAAACTGGATGTGTGCTAGATCCAGTATGCATGAGCTTATGTCCGACCGCATCTGGCCTGGGGACCTCCAGAAATGCCCTTTTGGACCGAAACGGCCCCGATTTGGTTAGGCACCAAGTAAACATTGTTCCCAAGCCTATTTTGGGAATGTTTTAGGCTATAAAAGGGGTTGAAACCCTCACTCCTCTCTCCCATCCGAATTTGAGAGAAGCCCTAGCTTGGGAGAGAGAAAAAGAGTGAGAGATTGTGAGAGAGTGGGAGAGTTCTTCCCGCCACTTGTGCTACGTGTTGCACATGCTTAAGCGACACTCCTCTACCGCTTTCCCGGCGATTCCACCGCAATCCTAGGTAAGTAAAAACCCTAAATAGTTGGTGATTTGAGTTTTTCTTGTTTCCATGGCGATGTAGCTTATGGATCTTATGTATTAGGCTCCTTACTCGCCGTAGACGAACCATATACACTCCGCTTCAATTCCCGAGTCTACAAGACACTAGGTGAGGATTTTAGACGCTTGGATTGACGGTTCCCAATGCTTTCAATGTCGTTTAATAGTAGATTCTTGACGGCATCGCCGTTTGACATGTACAAAATGCTCTCCGTTTCCCGTTTCGTAAGCTAACGAAGAATATGAGATTTAGGGCATTTTAGTCATTTGTAGGAAGTACTGTTTGCATTCATATTTTGCTGATGTGATTGACATGGTTTGTTGTCGCATTAGGGAGTTAGGAATGCGTGCATAATTAGTTTGGCGAAGAGATTCGCCTAGTTGCACACTTTGGGTCGACATGCTATATGTAGACCTAAGTGTGTAGTGCATGTGTTTGTATAAATGCTTGTATTAGTATGTATTGAATTAAATGATGTTATTTGATACTTTGTGATTGATTTTTCAATTATTATGCCGACCTAAATGATTTTCTACATGTTGACAAAATGCATGATTTCATTACATGCATGGAATGTATGTGCTTGAGGATTTGCTTAAGTTGAATATGCATGGGAAGTATGCCTTGAAGATTTGCTTAAGTTGAATGTTATAACATGTGCTAACATGCTCACATGATGTATTTCAATTCCAATACTTTTATAGTGATTCCATAGATGTGTGGGACTTGACTTAGTCCAGGCAGTCGGTAACCGAGCGAATTCGTGGCTGACTGGTCATAGTCACGAACGACGCGTCGATGAATGTGATTCGTGTTGAGAGTTGGCGGCAGTGGTTAGGCCACGCGAAGTGTTTTACGCACTTCATGTCGTTCAATTCGATATGCGATCGCGCTAGTCGAGCCCGTCAAGTAACCCGACTGGCCGATGTTTGTTCACCATGTATGTATCATAACTGCTTGAACCTAGGGTACTGAACTTACCATTGTAAACCCTATTAACCGTGGTACCTTGATCCACGAAGACTCATGAGCCGGGCATGGTGGTATGGGACACCGTGGTCGAGCTGTCGGCCTACGCTGGGGCCACAAACCTCCCCGTAGTGACCAGTGAGCACCTTGACTCGTGAGCAGATTATGGTGGTATGGGACACTATATTCTAGCTGTCGGCCTACACTGATCAGGCGACGAGCCCTTTGTAGTGACCGCGAGCGTATTCTGAGTTCACGGGAGGCGACGACCCTTCCGTGCAGTAGAGTACAGTAGGCCTGTATTGATAAGGTGATGGGGGAGCGGTGCAACGAGTGCGAGCAACAGCCCTGGCAGCCCTTGCAGTGACCTACGAAATGTACATCGTATGAGATTACTAGGAGTGACGACCCTAGACAGGATCCGTGTTGGGATTGATACAAGGGAGGTACCTTAGTTTCCCAATCCTGCTGTTTGAATGGACTAATAATAACTTGGTAATCATATCACCATAGCATTGCATGTGCCTGGAAGATGTGGAGCACTCTAGGGAGTGTGGCATGCCGCGGTCGTAAGATGTTGCCGTATGAGGGTGATCGTCGGTGAGGGCATACATCACGTCATATCATCTTGCATTAACAACAGTATTAGGACTTGTCTGATTTACTGCTTTACTATTATCGCGTGACTGAATTGTGAACATGCTAATCTTTGCTCTATGATTCCACTGAGTTGATCACTCATTCCCACGTTACGGGATGGTGTTTGCAACACCCACCAGACCCTGTTGTAGTTGCAGGTGACGATGAGATCCAGGAGGTGGAGCTAGATGATGACGAGGACCAGGATGAGTTCTCGTATATGCAGTATCATGACGGCTTCCCGTAGGTGACCTGGATCGAGGGGACATCAGTGGGACTTTTCTTTTTGAACATTATTCTTTTGTTATGTACATGTATATGAGACTCAGAGATGTAGTCATACTTTGGAGACAGTTGAGATTACTTTGTTTTTCCATACAGTGATATATATCTTGTTTAGTCTTCCGCTTGCTTTTATCACTGGATCTGAAGTATGAATTGCAGTTTTGGTATACTTTTACTCATGTGAATGCTTTAAATCAGACAACATTGAATCATAACCATTTTTGTTGCATAAGTGACGGTCTGGAACTCGGGAGTTGAGTTTATACACGACCCCCGATTTTCAGGGTGTTACAAGTTCATTGCTCCCAAAATATACTATTTTCCTCTAGACGACAGTGGATTTATGGGGCCAATGACATCAAGTCCCCATGCAACAAAAGGCCAAGAAGTAGTTGACTGATGAAGGTCTTCAGGAGGGACATGTATGATATTTTCATGGATTTGACACTCATGGCACTGCTTCGCATAATCTATTACGTCTTTAAACATTATCGGCCAGTAATATCCCATTTAATGCACTTAGTGGAACAAATTCCTCTCGGCTTGATGCGCCTCGCATTCCCCAGAATATGCCTCTTGTAGCACTTAACATGCCTCTTCTTTGTTTAGACATCGCAATAACATTTCATTATAAGATATTTTGTATAATTCCTCATTATACAAAATGAATCTTTTTACTTTTTGCTTAATTTGTTATTTCACTTTTGGATCATTTGGTAAGATATCGTACTTGAGATAATCAATGAAAGGCTAACGCCAATCATCTATTATCACTTCTAAGTATGATACGGGTAGGGCTTCCATTGTTTCACCAATTACCTCCATTGAAGAAAAGAATCTCCTTTCTTCGACTGTTACTTGCACGAGGCTTCGATCTGGGCAAGATAGCACTGCTGCTAGACTGGCCAAAGCATCGGCCTTCACATTCTCATATCGTGGTATATGATTAACTTCAACGTGAAATAGCGGTGAAGACTGCTTTAGTTGAAGTAGGAATATGCCAATATGTCCTACAGGGGGGTGAATAGGACTTTTTAAAATTTTTATAATTTATTTAAAAATCCTATTACATGAATCCTATCAATTATGTATTTATCAGGATTACTCAAAAATAACTCTACTGACTTTCAAGCCCGGTAGATGATCCAATCACAAACTATTCAAGAGATGACATTATATAACCTAGTTTATGATGGACATGACTGTTTACGTGTGTAGGTTGTGATCTCATGTATACAGATATGAAAGTATTGAAATAAATCACACACACAAAAGAATAGCAATCGCAAATATAATCATTTTTATAGTAGTTCGACTACTTGTCCACTCCAGTCCCGGTAATCGCACTCAACCCTTGAGTGTACCGGATTTCACTAAGGAGGTTTCAGAGTGGTTCACCTCTAACCTAAGGTTTTAAATCAAGTTCACCTTCAACCTTTACAACCTACACTGAGGCTGACTGTTCATGCTCTCACGAGCAAGGGACAATACAATGCACCCACTTTTAGGCACACTGGCTAAGGGTCTTCCATAAGACCCTAATGGAGGTTTCTACACGGTTCACCTCAAACCCGAGGTTTCATATGGTTCACCTCAAACCTAAGTTTTGACTAGTTCACCTTCAACCAGATGTTTATGCTCTCCACAGAGTAAGGGTCCACACAACGTACCCATCACGTACACGCCCGTTGGAGGCCTCCTTGAGGACTTCAAAGGGTGAGAAATACCTTAGACCCAATCCTACAAAGGAATGATCGAAGGGTCCTCTGGACTCTAGATACTTATAGATAAGTTGATCAGTTCCATTCAGCACAATGACGAAGATCTCCTCCTTGTTGATGAAGAATCTTCTGCTCCCTTGATCCGCAACACAAATGATGTACCAATATGTAGCGACAGGTTGGGTCAAGGTTATGATGGAATCCTACTCTCTAAATATTTTCTTATTAGGAAGATAGAGCGATTCCCATCATCTATGCATTCAAGGCATCCCAGCTTAATGATTTGTCATTAAGGTAGTAGCTGGAGGATCCTTGAATGTGAAAGTTCATTCCCCAATCCACTCTATTAAATACCAATGATGAGGGTGGATTGGAGGATGAACTCCCTTGAGAGAAAGGGCTTTGGGTATATGATCTACGGTTAAACACACAAAAGCACTCTCTTCTTTCTCTACCAGCAACTAAAGACAAGTTCTCTTTATATAGGCAAAATGTTTCGATGGATATAAAACTGTCACATTTTATGACAAAGTTCGATATCATCGAGTGTATACTCTCGATCGTATCGATGGTCCGCTCGATGACATAAACTCAATGTCATACGCTTTTAGAAAATCTCTTACCAACTGGTTGAGGGAATCGAAACTCGTGTTGATGCCATCGGATTTTGAACTTCGATATTATCAATATAAGGATCGGTCCTCAAAATTTGAAAATGAAGAGATTTGCTTTAAAAATTTTCAGGTCATCAGATATGATTGGGGGATACTCGATATCATCAGAATTTGAATGTCGATGAAATTGGAAGTCGTGTCGATGCATCGATAAATCTAAAAATTTTATCAGTGAACTTGCTGGAGAGTTTTGTCCATTATCGGTGCAATCAATTCGGTCCCGATATCATCGATATTAGAATATCGATTCTATCGAGTGACCCCCAATCAGAGTTAAAAATCACCTGAAAAATGCTGCTGGAGAACTTCGTACCCATGACCGATATCATCGAGATTTGAACTCCGATTGTATCAATGAGCGCTCCGATATATAGAAGCATATATGATTTTTCTAAGTAAAAACAGGGGCGCTGTATCTTCCTGTCGATATTATCAAGCCACCTTCGATGGGTTCGAGTTCAAATATCGATGATATTGATACGTGTGTTGATATATCAATAATTTCGTCCAGATATGTATATGGTTGCTGGACACATTAAGTCCTTATTCGATTTTATAGATTGGTCTTCTGAGGACATCGACAGCGCAGGTCGATCATATCGAGGTGTGTATCAATACAATCGACAGAGCAAGAAAACTTAGAGATTTTTCTGATTGTTGAAAGAAGTTCTCTCACTTAAAAACCTTATGATGTCTATTTTTTAATGGTTTTATTTACCTGGTGTTTTGGGACATGGGATGTGAGGCTTAGATTTGCCTATGGCGAGCTTCCACACATCCGGTTAAGGCAGACACTTGAATTGATCTTCCTATGAGGCTTTGCGGTCCGATTGACTCAACACACACGCAAATTGACAAACAAGGGCACTAGCAAGGGAACTTTCAATCTCTCCCATTGTCAATTACGTGATAAAATACCCAAAATACCTTAGGACAGTATCTAGACAAACACATCCTAAATTGTGTGTACATTCATTTTACACAATTTTATAAATTCTAATGAACCCGTGTACATAACTCAGTATCTGCTCACCCTTACTGTAAAATTACCCCATTCTTGGTGCAGCTGCTCCCACTGCTCCCTCTAGTAGCTGCAACACCATTTAAGTAGATATACAATTTTCCATCCAGGGTGTTTGAAACGTTCTCCCCCTTTTTGTCAGTCATTGGCAAAGGTATAACATTACAATAGATATTGACTGAAGTTTAAAGACATGTAGGAGAATCAATCAGATATAGATAGATAAAGATGAGATCAATTTAAAAGCATACATTATCTTCAGAAAGTATGGATGCATATTAGATTAAGGAAGGCAGGTATAATAGTAGATAAGATAATCAATAAAATTACATGCATTCCATAAAAGACAGTAAATATCAAAAACCAGGTAGACCAAAGCACAGATAAACCAAGGAACCCCATATCATATTTATGGCAATAGATAGGAATAAGTGAGGATCATCCATAGGAAAAATATCCAAAAAAAATTTAATAAAACAATAGACACGTTTGATATTCTAATGACAATGATAAGTTTTTACTGATCCTTAATATCCCCGAGGATCGTGATGTGTGAGCAAATCCACCACTTGTTGAGTAGTTTGCTGGAGGACGTCGACTTTCTCTTCAATCGCAGTAAGGCACCTTTCACAGTTGTTTAGTCGGTCCTCCATCCCAGCCATCTCGTTCAGTAGGTGGCGTTCGAGGTGATGAGACTAACGGTTTGTGATCGGGTCATGGCTGACCATTAACATGTGATTTGACCCTCCATGTGTAGGCCGAAGTGACGGAGCATGTTGGATGGCCCTTGGCATGGGAAGGTTATGCCTAGAGGCAGACAAGGAGGGAACCAACTGTTGTGTCTCCTACGCTGCATCACTGTCGAACCAAGCTTCAGGATACACTACATCAAATGTGATAGGAAGCCCTGCATGATGTGTTAGCTTGCATATGAGCACTGGAAAGGACAGTGTCTTCCCATGATTACCTCGGATTATATGAATGATTTGCTTGAGGAGAAGAGTTGGTAAGCACACTTGACTTTCTTGATATATATCATAAAGCACATTGATAGCAAATGGAGGAAGATGATGACCTTTAATATCACAAGGATATACATTAGACCTAAAAATACTGTGAAGAATTTTTGAACGTGGGTCCAAGATGGTTAATATGGAGTAGATTTTCATCATTTTGCGGAACAGTCGTGCTGTGACATAGCGCACGAGTTACTTCTCCCCACACACCTAAACCATTGAGATTCCTGTTAGTCATTGGGATTCTAGTGACTTCCATATCGAGAAGATGAGCTAAGGTGATTGGAGTGATGAGTTTTGAGTAATGTGAGAGTTCGATTTGAATGCTAGGGGGATCATCACTAATAATACGACAGTGATTGAAGAATGCATGGATCACCCCTAACTGATATGATCCTCCAAGATTGAGGATATTCTGCCAACGCATAACTTCCAGAAGTAGGTCCACTCCAAACGGTTCTATGACATTGTTGAGTACTAGACGTTCAAAAATGAGAGATGGATGTGTTTCCATAGGTTGACGCCTACTAGATTCTGATTGTATGTTCTTCGATTGCAGAGAGTGAAGAGAAGACTTACCTTTCCCTTTGATCATGTTTTGTAGATGAGAGAGTCTGAGAAGCACTTAGAGAAGGAATGAATTTGAATTTGAATTTGAATGCAGTCTCCTCTTGATATAGCCAATTTGTCGATTTCATCGATCGATTATCTCAATGGAATCGATGTTCAAATCACGTTGATATTGAACCTGCCTAGATATTATTGAAACTGTAAAAGCTTAACATTCATGTTCATCAGTAGGTCAGCCACGAGTATCTCAGATTTAAGATTTACATGTTTGGTCCATTGTTCCTGAGACATTTATCAATGAGAGCATATGCCAATTGACTTTTGAAGGTCACAGAACCTGTTTGTGTCAAGAGGCTTTGTGAGGATCTCAACAAGTTATTTTTCAGTAGTTACATAATCCAATACAAGATCTTTTCTTCAACAAGATCTCGGATAAAATGATGACGAATGTCAATATGCTTGGTCCGAGAGTGCTGAACTAGATTCTTTGAGATATTTATAGCACTTGTATTGTCACAGAAGAGACTCATTGAAGGTTGTGCTATCCCATAGTCCAATAACATCTATTTCATCCAAAGGAGTTGAGCACAACAACTACCAACAACTATATATTCAGCCTCCACGTGGATAACGAGATTGAGTTTTTTTTCTTGCTTTGCTAGGAGACAAGACAATTGCCAATATAAAAACATCCTCCACTCGTTAATTTTTGATCATCCAAATTTCCAGCTTAATCTGCATCAGAATAAATTGCAATGATGGTGGATGTTTCATATGGATACCATAGGCCGAATGTGGTGGTTCCTACTACATATTTGATAATCCTTTTAACAACTGTTAGGTGAGATTCCTTAGGATCTGCCTGATACCGAGCACATGCCCCCACACTAAAGGATATATCTAGATGACTGGCTATGAGATATAGTAAGCTTCCAATCATACTTTGATAGAGATGTTGGTCCATACTTTTGCCGTTAACATCTTTGGAAAGTTTAAGTTGGTACTCATAGGCGTGTGATAAGTGCGTCCAGACTCAGGCCCAAATCTCTTCACCAAGTCCTTTGCATACTTGGTCTGATTTATGAAAATTTCATCATTTAGTTGCTTGACTTGAAGTCCTAGAAAGAAGTTTAATTCGCTGACCATACTCATTTCAAATTCTGATTTCATGAGATTAGCAAACTTGTATGCCTCATCTCCACATGTTGACCCCAACACTATATCATCTACATATATTTGTGCAATAAGTAATGAGTTTCTTGTTCTTTGGTTAAACAGTGTCTTGTTTACACTTCCTCTACAGAATTCATGGTCTAACAGAAATTTTGTTAATCATTCATACCATGCACGTGGTGCCTGTTTGAGACCATACAGAGCTTTATCCAACCGATAGACATGATGGCGGTACTTAGGATCTAAAAATCCTTTTGGTTGTTCTACATAAACTTCTTCAGCAAGATCTCCATTAAGAAATGCACTTTTAACATCCATTTGAAATAATTTAAATTTTAGTGCGCATGCAACGGATATAAGAATTCTGATAGACTCAAGATGAACAACAAGGACAAATGTTTCATCAAAATCAATCCCTTCTATCTGTGAATATCCCTAAGCAACTAACCTTGCTTTGTTTCTGATCACATTACCTGACTCATTGGATTTATTCTTGAAGAACCATTTGGTTCTAATGACATTTGTATCAGTTAGTCTAGGCACCATTTTCCATACCTCATTTCTCTTGAATTGTTGAAGTTCTTCTTGCATAGCATTTATCTAGTGTTCATCTTGAAGAGCTTCTACAATATTTTTAGGTTCAATTTTTGAGGTAAAACAGAAAGGACTATAAATGCTTTCTATCTGTCATCGAGTTCTTACACCATCATTAGGATTTATGATAATTTGTTCTCGTGGATGATCCTTAACGATGGGTATTTCAGGTGACGGTTCAGGTTCATTCGATGATGGAGATCGGTTATCAGATTTATCTAGTATGCATGAATCTACATCGTCTTGTAATTCATTCAACATCATCTTCTAATTCATTCACAAGGGTATCCACATTATGAGGATGATCATCGATTTTCACATTGACTGATTCTTGAATAGTGAGAGTTCTTAAGTTGTATACTCTATAAGCACGACTATTCATGGAATATCCCGAAAAATATCTTCATCACTTTTAGACTCAATTTTTCCTAGGTGATCTTTATCTCTCAGAATATAACATTTGCTACCAAAGACTCGAAAATATTTCACACTAAGTACCTTACCATACCATAGTTTATATGGAGTTTTGTTCAGACTTGCCCTAAGATATACTCTATTTATGATGTAGCAGGCAGTATTAACAGCTTCTTCCCAAAAACTTTTTACCATATCCTTTCCATTTAGCATAACTAACCCCATTTCCTGTAACACTCAATTTTTTCTTTCAATGATTCCATTTTGTTGTGGGGTTTTTGGGGCTAAGAATTCATGACGAATTCCCATTTCATTGTAATTTTTTTTAAATCTTTCATTTTCGAATTCCCTACCATGATCACTTCTGATGCGATTGATTCCATATCCTTTTTCATTTTGAATTCGTTTTGCTAAGATTATAAATTCTTCAAAAGCATCAGATTCCTCCCAAAGAAATGCGACCCAAGTAAATCTGGTATAGTCATCTACTACCACTAGAAAGTATCTTTTCTTGCCATGGCTTTCCACTTTGGTTGGACCAACCAGATCCATATGCAGCTGATCCAAGGGTTTTGTCATTGTTATGATGGTTGTCTTCTTATGTCCAACTTTTATCTATTTTTCTTTTAGACATTCCCCACACATAACTTTTTCTTCTTTTCTAATCTTGGGAAGACCTCTAACCATATTTTTTGAGCTCAGCTTAGCTAAATTTTGGTAGTGAACATGTCCCAACCTTTGATGCAACAACTTGGATTCACTTCTTACAGCCATATTGCACTTTGTGGATGGCGCATTCTCATTTGTACTTTTAATGACATAATAATTATCAATAGTACGTAAACCTTTTATGAGAGATTTGTCTGTATGATCTAAAATCCTACACACATCTTTTGAGAAAGTGACCAGATGTTCCTTGTCACAAATTTGGGAGATACTGAGGAGATTATGTTTCAGGCGTTCTACACAGAGAACATGTTTGATTTTTAGAAGGCCTGGTACAACTATTGTTCCTTGTCCAAAAATTTTGGCTGAGCTACCATCTCCAAATGTGATCGATCCTCCATCAAAGTTTGAATACTCACAAAAGTGAGTTTGATCACCAGTCATGTGTTTGAAGCATCCACTATCAAGATACCATTCTGAGTTATTGCCAACTTTCAAAGAAGTATGAATTACAAGGTAATTGTTTTGAACTGTCACATCCTCTGAGACCTTTTTGAACATGATTCCAACTTTAGTCAAGATCACTCTCTAGGTGGTGAAGCCCTTAAAGAGAGACCCACACTAATACCAATTGAAATAGCGATGAAGACTGCTTTAGTTAAAGTAGTAATATGCCAATATGTCTTAGAGGGGGGTGAATAGGACTTTTTAAAGTTTTTACAATTTATTAAAAAATCCTATTATACTAATCCTATCAATTAGGAATTTATCAGGATTACTCAAAAATAACTCTTTGGCTTCCAAGCCCGGTAGAGGATCCAATCATAAACTATTCAAGAGATGACATTATATACCCTAGTTTATGATGGACATGACTGTGTATGTGTGTAAGGTGTGATCTCAGTTATACAAATATGAAAGTATTGAAATAAATCACACACACAAAAGAATAGCAATCGCAAACATAATCATTTTTATAGTGGTTTGACTACTTGTTTATTCCACTCCCAGTAACCGCACTTAACCCTTGAGTGTACCAGATTTCACTAAGGAGGTTTCACAATGGTTCACCTCTAACCTAAGGTTTTAAATCAGGTTCACCTTCAACCTTTACAACCAACACTAAGGCTAACTGTTTATGCTCTCATGAGCAAAGGTCAACACAACGCACCCACTTTTAGGCACACTAGCCAAGGATCTTCCATAAGACCCTAAAGAAGGTTTCTATACGGTTTACCTCAAACTTGAGGTTTCACATGGTTCACCTCAAACCTAAGGTTTCGACTGGTTCACCTTTAACCAGATGTTTATGCTTTCCATAGAGCAAGGGTCTACACAATGCATTCACCACATACACTCCCGCCGGACGCCTCCTTGAGGACTTCAAAGGGTGAGAAACACCTTAGACCCAATCCTACAAAGGAATGATCAATGGGTTCTCTGGACTCTAGATACTTACAGATAAGTTGATTAGTCTCATTCAACACGATGATGAAGATTTTCTTCTTGTTAATGAAGAATCTTCTGCTCCCTTGATCCGTAATACAAATGATGTACCAATATGTGTTGATGGGTTGGGTCAAGGTTATGATGGAATCCTACTCTCTAAATATTTTTTTATTAGGAAGATAGAGCGATTCACATCATCTATGCATTCAAGGCATCCTAGCTTAATGATTTGCCATTAACGTAGTAGCTGGAGGATCCTTGAATGCGAAAGTTCATTCCCCAATCCACTCTATTGAATATCAATGATGAGGGTGGATTGGAGGATGAACTCCCTTGAGAGAAAGGGCTTTGAGTATATGATCTAAAGTTAAACACACAAAAGCACTCTTTTCTTTCTCTACCAGCAACTAAAGACAAGTTCTCTTTATATAGGAAAAATGTTTCGATGGATATAAAACTGTCACATTTTATGACAAAGTTCGATATCATCGAGCAGGTTCGATATCATCGAGTGTATACTTTCGATCGTATCGATGGTCCGCTCGATGACACAAACTCAATGTCATACGCTTTTGGAAAATCTCTTGCCAATTGATCGAGGGAATCGAAACTCGTGTCGATGTCATCGAATTTCTAACTCCGATATTATCGATATAAGGATCGAGTCCTCGATATTTGAAAATGAGAGAGATTTTCTTTGAATATTTTTTGGTCATCAAATATGATCGGGGGATACTCGATATCATTGGAATTTAAATGTCGATGATATCGGAAGTCGTGTCGATGCATCAATAAACTCAAAGATTTTATCAGTGAGCTTGCTAGACAGTTTTATCCATTCTTGATGCAATCGATTTAGCCCTGATATCATCGATATTAGAATATCAATTCTATCAAGTGACCCCTGATCAGAGTTGAAAACTACCTGAAAAATATTGCTAGAAAACTTCGCGCCCATGACCGATATCATCGAGAGCCCACCGATATCATAGAGATTTGAACTCCGATGGTATCGATGAGAGCTCTGATATATCAAAGCATATATGATTTTCCTGAGTAAAAACACGGGCGTCGGATCTTCTTGTCGATATTATCGAGCCACCTTCGATGGGCTCGAGATTCAATATCGATGATATCGATACGTGTGTCGATACATCGATAATTTCATCCAAATATGTATGTAGTTGCTAGAAACATTAAGTCCTTATTCGATTTTATCGATTGGTCTTTCGAGGCATCGACAGCGCAAGTCGATCATATCGAGATGTGTATCGATATAATCGACAGAGTAAGAAAACTTAAAGATTTTTCTGATTATTGAAAGAAGTTTTCTCACTTAAAAAACCTATGATGTCTATCTTGTTTTAAGGGTTTTATTACCTGGTGTTTTGGGGCATACGATGTGAGGCTTAGATTTACCTATGGCGAGCTTCCACACATTCGGTTGAGGTAGACGCTTGAATTGATCTTCCTATGAGGCTCTGCAGTCCGACTAACTCAACACACGTAAATTAATAAATAAGGGCACTAGCAAGGTCACTTTCACAATGTTCAAAAATTTCTCCAATAAATGTTGTGCTTTTTGAAAGTACGACAGAAGTTCCAGTTTCCTTGTTTTAAATTCTGTCGCCACCTGATTTATGACCAACTTAGAATCCCCATAAATCTGTAGGTGTTTTATTCTCAATTCGCTAGCTATCTCCATCCCTATGATAAGGGCATTATATTAAGCTTCGTTATTCATACACTTTGTACCTAACGTGAAAGAATAAGGCAACAAATCATGGGTAATGAATATTCCTCCGGCACCTTCCCCCTTTGCCCGAGCCGCCCCATCAAAGAACATTTTCCACACTTTAGGCAATTCTGTCATCATGACTTGTTCATCTGGAAATTCATCGAAAATAGCCTCGCAACCTGTCATAGGATGAGCTGCTAGAAAATCTGCTACTTCCTGTCCTTTTACTGCTTTCATCGGTTCGTACGTGATTGCACACTCTGACAACAGTAACATCAACTTTACCAACCTTCCTTACAACATCGACCTTGTCATAAAAAACTTAATGGGATCCGCTCGAGATATCAAAGTTATGTCATGGGACAAACAATAATGTCTTAATTTCTGAGCCGTAAACACCAGTGCCAAGCATATTTTCTCTATAGGCGTATAGTTGCATTCTGCATCGATCAATGTTTGACTTAAATAATAAAGCATTTCTTCTTTCCCATTTTCATTCACTTGTGCCAGTAGGGCTCCCAGTGAATTCTCAGTTGTTGAGATATACAAAATGAGGGGCCTTCCTTTCACGGGGGCTGTTAATACTGAAGGTTGTTTCAACAATTCTTTTATCGAATCGAAGGCATTTTGGAAGGATTTATCCCATATGAATTATGTTCCTTTCTTCATCAGATGAGAAAACAGTTGGCATCTTCCTGCTAGGTTTAAGACAAAGCGACTGATATATGCTAACTTGCCCTGCAAGCTTTTTAGCTTTTTTAACATTTGCGGAGGAGGCATATCTTGAATAGCTCTGAATTTCTTTGGATCTATTTCTATACCCTTATGTCTCACCACGAAACCAAGGAATTTTCCCGTCGACACTCTAAATGCACATTTAGCCAGGTTCATCTTCATCTGTTTCTTTCTGATTTGGTGGAAGACTGATGCCAAATGTTCACAATGTTCCTCATGATGATTTGACCTGGCCAACAAGTCATCCACGTAACACTCAACATGCTTATGCATCATGTCTTGAAATATGTTCTGCATTACCCTCTGATACGTTGCTCCTGCATTCTTGAGTCTGAACGGCATGACCTTATAACAATATATCCCCAACGGAGTTCTGAAAGCCGTTGCCTCCTCATCTTCAGGCGCCATTTGTATTTGATTATAGCCGACATAGCCGTCCATAAAGGACATGATAACATATTGTGTAGTATTGTCAATTAACATTTTTGTTATCGGCAGTGGAAAATCATCTTTTAGACATGCTTCATTCAAATCTCTAAAGTCAACACAAACCCTAATTTGCCCATTCTTCTTCTTTACTAGGACTATATTTGATATCTACCTGGGATATTTAACATCTCTAATGAATCTAACCTTTATCATCTTGTCTATTTCTTCTTCTATCTTGGGAACCAAGTCTGGGTGAAACCACCTTTGTGTTTGCTTAATAGGTCTTTTGTCTTTAGAAATATTCAACCGATGTATCGCTACTTTGGCTCTAGATCTACCATTTCTGCATACATCCAAGAAAAGACATATTTATTTTCCTTCAAGAAACTAACATATTGATCAACTTCTTTTTCTGATCGACTAACACTTATGAAAGTATTCTGCGGTTCTTCCTCTATTCCCAAATTTATCTCTTTCAAGTTGTCAATCGTCAGTTGCCCCCTATCCTCCATTTTCTTTGGAGTTATCTCAGGATTACTGATCACATCACGATGCATTTCTTCTATCTAGTTGGCTGTCACCATATTGACCAAAGATTCTACCCTCAGACCTTGAAATTTTTCTCATTTCTTTTGTTGATCGTGATTGGAATCTAAATTCCTTTCCCATAATTTAAACCAACACGTTCTTCATGGTCAAAGCCCATTTTCTTTAGTATTTTTCGACTTGCCAAACTATATCTCTCCAGTTCTTCGGGCATTATGTAACACCCTGTCCATTCCATACTTCTTTCTACGCCTCTATGCATGATGATCGATCCCCTTAGCTAGACCTGGACTATCCATCTATAGTGTACACCCGACTGACCGGAACCCTAAAGCTTCGAAACCGATTTCATATCGACCGCCCATCGTTGCGATCGCATACTCCGTTAGTGAGATACACCGTGAAGAATCATTAATGAATCATATGTACAAGGTGCCATGTACTCCATTCCACACATGTGCATAACTCAAGCCATGCACACATGCACATTCCAACATGGGTGAGAGAATCTCTACTCATGCGTGTGATGTCACACACCCATACCTCCCCACTCTCATGTGCTCCCCAAAGTCAACTTCTCTCCATTCCATACCCTATTTATGACATCATCACACCATGTCATCTCATGCTTCTTTAATATACCATTAATTACAAATCATGAATTAATTATCATAATCTTAATCTAAGCTAACTAAGATCACATTAATTAAATCTAACCACATTTTAACAATTTCTCTACAAATAGTCCTTCATCCCTTAGCATTTCACCATTTTTCTACACAAAGAGAGAGAGAGAGAGAGTGATTTTGGTGGGTCATCAACTCCATCAATCCCATCCCTTCCATCCATCTCAACCATCCATCTAATCCATCAAGGTGAGTACACCCCCTCCATTCTTATGGTTTGTTCTCTTTTGATTACTTGGATGATCAATAGTGGTGATTATTTGATGATAATGTTGTGATCAATGGTGTGGATGTATAGGAGAATTCATATAAAAAGATGATTAATAGTTGTGATGATATGATGATAATGATGTGATTAATGGTGTGGGTGCATAAGAGGATTCATATAAAAAAAATAAAACAATAATTCATTATAGACTTTATGTGGGACCCATTGATAGTGGGCCCCACCAGAACCTTTGTATGCCATACAAACCATCCAAAGTATGGCCCATTGGGCTAGCCAAACACACACACACTCACACCCATGCACACATGTGCACACCACACCTTGAAATTAAATTTTAAACTAATTAATTAATTAATTTTTTTAAAAAGAGAGAGAAGTGGATGTTGTTGCTGCTAGCGTCTAGAGGACGTTGCAGCAAGCAACGTCCCTGCTGCTACTTGAAAGAGAAGAGGGAAGGGTCTGTGGGTCCCCAACGGGCCCCACCCATAATGTATGTATTTAATCCACACCGTCCATCCAATTTCCTAGCTCATTTTAGGCATTAAGCCAAAAAATGAAGACAATCCAAATCTCTGGTATGCCACATCATCAAAAAGACTATTTTAATATTGTTAAATTGTTAGGGCCCACTGTGATGTTTTTGTGCGTCAAAACATGCTGCATATTGGACTCGTTGGATGTGTCACGAGCTAAAGAATGCAATAGATGGACTTGATAATCTTGATGTGCACCCCATCTATGAAAAATCACACTAAAAAAAATAAATTTAATAGGCCCCTTGCTGCTGACATCCAGTGTCCAAGGATGTTGTAGCTATTACTGCGGGTAGGTGGTGGGCCCCACCACAGGCCCCACCATGATGTATGTTGATCATCTACACTATGCATTTGATGGGTCCCTTTTTGAAAATGGGATACCCCAAAAATCAGCTGTACATGGAACTCAAGTGGCCCACACCATTAAAAAAATAATAATAATAAGTAAAAAAAAAAGGAAGCTGGATCAATCTGATCATGATGTATGTGTTACATTCAAATCGTCCATCCATATGGTGAGCTTATCTTAAGGCTTGAGAAGAAAAATAAGATAGATCTAACTATCAAGTGGGCCACACTACAAAAGTGGTAGGGGATTGAATGTCTACCATTGAAACCCTTTTTGGGTCATAGAAGTTTTGGACCAATATAAATTTTGTTTTTCCCCTTAATTCAGGTCTTGGTGACCTTATGAACAGATTGGATGGAAAATAAATGTTATGGTGGGCCCTATGAATTGTTTAACTATTAAATCATTATCGTCACTGCTATTTGTGGTGAGGTCCAAATAATCTTTGGATATGATTCATTTTATTTGCATAATGCTCTAAAATGATCTCCAAAAAAAATAAATGAACTGTGTATATATAATAAATATATCACTTTGGGATCCATATAACTTTAATCTCCTTGAACCTTTCGTACAACTCGAAGCTCAAGTATATAAAAACACTTGTGGGGTCCACCTAAAATTTTGAAGCATCTGAAACTTGGACTGATCCCTCCACCAAGTGGGACATACACAATGGATGGACTGGATCTCTCAAGTGACCCACCTTGATGAGAAATATACAAAAATAAAATAAAATAATAAAATAAAATAAAAAGAAAGGGCGTGGCAGAGGTGACGTCCCCCTTAGACGTCCAGAAAGGGTGGTCCCTACCCACCTTTGGGGTAAAGTTTTGTGGGGTTGATCATGGCCACACCATGATGTATGTGCTAAATCCACACCATTCATCCATCTTACTAGCCCCATCCATTACACAACATTAAAAATCAGGTCAATTAGAAGCTCATGTAGGCCATGCCACTTGGACAATGGAAATTGTACAAAAAAAAGGCTCAAATTTTTCTGGGGCCCACCTTGTTGATGAAAAGTATATTTGGGTCATTCATCCACTCCTTTAGACCATTTTTAGTCATGAGTAAAAGAATGAGGTAGATCCACGCCTTAGGTGGACTACACTATAAGAAACAGTGGGAATAAAAATCCCTACCATTAAATCCCTTGAGTTCTACCATGATGTGTAACTACCACCAAAGTTGGGTCGGTCATTGGATAGCAGAGCCAAATCATTACGTCTATTTTATATCCAGGTCATCCATCATTTAGACCATGCATGTGTTGAGGGCCTCACCCAATGTATGTACCTTATAGCCATGTCATTCATCTAATGGGTGATATCAACTATGATGTTGTTTGTTGTACAAACTGTTCATGGGGTGGACCCCACCATGTCAATGGGACCCATAATTATATAAAATATAATAATAATAATAATAATAATAATAATAAGGAAAGGGAGTTGCATGCTTACTAATGAAAACTTCCCTAGACATAACATGATGCATGTGGAGCCCACCTAGGTGCATGTGTTGTATACCCATACTACCTATATTTTCCAGTCACTTGGGAAGTGGGCCCACCTCCTTCCTGTGGACACAAGATGAAGTAGAACTCAATTTTAGGTGGGCCACGCTGCAAGTAGAAACAGTAGTAATAACCATTGGAAATTCTTAGGCTTTAGTGTGCCCCTATATGCTAGGATGCTTCCTTGACCATGGACTCCACCTTGTAATATGATGTAGATCCGTACCATTCATTGGTTTATCCTTATCATTTTAAGGTATGGTCCCATAGACTAATCAGATCCAAATCTCATGCCACGGGAGAAATATTGATCACTTGTCCAACGTTAAATATTCCCTAGAGCTGTAGTAATGTTTGTGAGAAATATATCCATCTATTCTTTTTTAACCGATCATGGGCCACCAAATATACATGTTTCACCAGCCATTCATCTATTTTGATTAAATCATTTTAGAGTGTGGGGCTGCCTATATATTTACTGGAATCTAAGTCATTTTCATGACACCCATTGTAATGGTTATTCCTCATTTAGATCATCAGTTGGTAGGAATCATGTGGATACACTATAGGAATTTGGGATTTTGGGTGGCCCAACTAGTCATGTGAACTGATAGAAGTTGTGTGGGCCACCACACCATACGAGAGAGTGATTTTTATTGCCCATCTAACTATATGAAATTAGGGTAATTGTGTGACTACTTACCTAAGTGGATTTATGAATGATGTGGCCCTTAACCATATGATCACTGACGAGATGAATGATAGCTAGATTTGGCAAAATAATGTTGAATACGTAGCTCATAAATCTTGTGATCATGCATGACATGGATAGCCGTAAATCATGTGGGTACATGGGGAATGTGTGGCCCAACCATATGATTATGTGGTGCTTACGTGACTGCTAAAATATGTGAAATTGTGGTACTTGCCGTCTGACTATGTGAAAGTTTAGTAAAGCAATTACCCCATTAGTGTGGCCCATTGATACAACCCACTTGATGTGTATGAGGCCCATTGATGCATCCCACTTGATGCATATAAGGCCCATTATGATATATTTAGGTTCATGTTTATGGTCCATGTGCCGAGGCCTATGTGATGTATATGCGGCCCGTATTTGAGGTACATTGTGATGTGTATTTAACCCGCGTTTAAGGCCTAATGTGATGTATATGAGGCCTATGTGATGAGGCTCATTATGATACATTTGAGGGCCAGGCGATGGAGCCCATTATGATGTATATTAGGCCCATGTGAGAGGCCCATCGTAATGTGTATTAAGCTCTTAAGTGAGGTCCATGGTGTTATATATTTGGCCCTTATGTGAGGTCATGGGTCCACTATATGTTAAGCTCTATGTGGGCCATTCCTTAGGTGCAATGTTGGTTGAATGTCCACATTGTCGAGGTCGATTGTCGATGTTAGTTATTGACACTAATTATGAGTATGTGATAGCATAACATCATGATACATTCCCATACGCATTATCCACATATTTGTTATGAGATGTGGTTGACCATTACATATGTCATTGGACATGTTGTTATTAGACTCCCTGATAGGCGGAAGTTATCTCACATGAGCGCATAGTATGCACAGGATTAATGCATGACTGGATTGTATGACTCATGCATCTATCATTGTGTGTTGTGACTACTGTACACCCTAGTGACATTAGGGTCATATCCTCCATAGGCATACCATGGATGGTTAGATGGGACACCGAAAATATGTTATTAGCATCGGGGTGCCATAGATGGCCCTGGGTGAAAATATCTAAACCCTTTTGGTACTAGAGGATGCCCCCAATGTCGAGACCGAGTGGATATATGTGAGTGCATGAGGGCCGAATACCATGAGGTCACGTCTCCCACTGTGTCGTGGTCAGTTGGGATAAGGTATGGCCTTATCCTCCCAAGTGAGGGGGCTATAAGCTAAGCAGAGTTTGACCAACTCTTAAATGGGTCCGCTATCGATGAATCGAGTAGGCATTGGTATACTACTGGCAGGTACGTAGTGAGGTCTTTTCCACTCACTAGGCTACGCTGCCTGCAGGGTCAGTAGCCAGTTTAGAGTGTACTAGACCCCAGTGATGATCTCAAAATGAACAAGCTCATTCACTATCCACTCGGGCTGGTGGCGCGTAACTATTTGTTATGTATACCTTCGCAATGGTCAGGATTTTAGTTGAGGTGCGCGACTAACCTGAGATTATGAGTTTACCACATTGAGTCTGACTATCCAAATTAAGTTTGAGACTAGTTTGGATAGAAATCCCTCATGATGGGCCCCATAGCTTGCGATACTATGTACTATCATCCCGACTTCACACTCCAGCATAGTCATTCCATTCATAACGTATATTACATTACATCCATGACATATGGCATTTTGGGTTACTGTGTTTTTGCATTTAGATATGGCTGACGATATTCGTGAACTCATCAGGAATTATATATTGCATTGCATCCTTGACATCTGATATTTAACTCTTTATGACTCTTCATTTACATAGTTGATCTGTATTACGTACTCTGATATTGTATGACTCATGGACTTATCAGTATTTTCGCTTACTCTGATATCATATGATTCATGATCTTACCAGTATTTCTGATATTATATGATTATGGCATGATAATAAGATGATGATGATGTGATTACGGATGCGTGTAATATGGTTATGACTATAGTATAGGAGAAATGAAAACATGACTTGCTGATGCTAGTAGCATTGACTCGAATTATTACTATGATGCATATGCATTGCATTGGCATTGACATCATACCTTATGTGCTACATACCTTTCATATACATGATTTCCTTGTAGCATATTTATCTTACTTACATGTAAGACACACTGCACACACATATGTACTCACTAGGCTTTTTTCCTAAGCTTCCTATTTTTCATTTTTTTCAGGGCTGGAGTAGCTTGGAAGACTTAGTTTTCTCGATGCATTGCATCTATTTTTCAATTTGGCAATGTCAACGTTATGTACCTTTTGTAAAGCATTATACTTGTAACCATCAGGATTTATAATGGAGAGTGTTGCTTGGTATTTTGATCATACATCTTCATCCTCAGGTATTATTATATGTATATAGAAAAAAATCTGTCAAAAATCTTCCTTGTGGTACGCTGAACTCAGGACTTGGTGTATAGAAGTCGAGTGTCAGATTCGGGGCATCACGAAAGCTGTCTGTCCCCGGATTTGGGGCGTGACACATTAAGCTTCTATTTTCTTCATGATTTTTCACCCCACTGCTGACTGCTTCATCTTATTTTATTTGTAAAGGAGCATAGAATTCGATCAACTCTGGATACCTTGCATTGGGTTTAACATAAAACCTTTTCGGAATGAGGGGAAATGACATATTCATCTTAGCATATGGGAGTGGTACTATATAATTTGATTATAGAATCTTCAATTGTTCATACGATAGAAATGTTAATGGCAGTTGCCCTGGTTGTCGCAAATGCTTCGGGACAAAATAAAACTTCTTCTTTGCTTTCTCTGTTACAGGCAACTTCGATCCTTTTTCTTTCACTATTTCCATGTAAGTATTTTCTTAGTTTTTGTTCTCACTGTTCTCTTTCTCTTCCTTGCTAGAAAATGCATCATAATAACTTGCATCTACGAAGAAAGCTTCAGCTTCTGTATATGGTCTTGCATCAGCTAACACTTTATGCTTTACCTTGTCTTTGCAATATTTGAAACACTAATACAAGGTAGAGGGTATGATGTCATACTGATGCATCCACAGTCTTTCCAGAAGGAGATTATAAATAGTCACTACATTTATAACATGGCAGACAACATTCATAGTTAGTTCTCCTATCTCCAACATTATTGTGATCTTCCCAAGCTCACGTTATCCATCTTGATTAAAGCCATGTATCATCATTCCACTAGAGTGTAGGTTCAAGCTCGATAACCTAATTCACTCAGCATTGTTAATGGTAACAGGTTTATAACAGACCCATTATTGAGCATTATTCGTTTTACTTACTTATCACGAATATGACCCATTATCATCAACAACCTATTATGTTCCCCCATCACAGACAAGTCTTCATCAGAGAAAGAGATAAACTGTAGAAAATCTTCTTGTTTCTCACTTTGTAATTCAGTCAGCAACACCTCCTTATATTTTCATCAGATAATGCTTTAATTAGGCTTTATCGAGAATCTTCTGACAACTTCAGAGCGTCATAAACACTCAAACGGGCTGGAATGCCTTTCAAGTGACTTATAATGTTATAAGTCACTTTCCTTGTCTCCTTTCCCTTTTCCGTTTCACCGCTGTTATTGTTACTGGCGTGACTCTTAGCTGCTTCCCCCTTTGCTTTTTCATTTTTCAAGCTTAGTGGGCTAGCCATCTTCTTCCCTAATCACAAGGTAATTACGGCAACTTTCTTTGTTGTTTTCTGATCAGTCACCCTTGTCCTCTCCTGATAATCTTCTCATAAGGTGAGTACATTTACTGTAACTCTTCTATCCCTTTCTTTCTCTTTCCTGACTATTATTTCACCCTTGTTTATCATCCTTTGTATAATACACTTCAGTGTATAACAATTTTCTGTCGGGTGTCCCACTAGGCGGTGATAATGACAAAAGTCTCTTTCCTTTATTTTAGATGCCTCCTCAGGATGTTTTGATAGCGGCAATTCAATTGTTCCAGCTTTTACCAACTGATTCATCATGGGGAGTACATCATCTTTTTCAAACGCGAACCCTCATGAGAATTCAATGATCGGGGTCTTTTGTCGTAAAACCTCCCTCTGGGGCGACTTGGCTCTTCTCTCCTATCCGTCCTTTTACCTTTCACTTCTCTAGCCTCCTGGTTCATTTTTTCGTGATCAACCACATTTGTGATCAACTTTTGAGATCCTTTTCTAACCATTTCATAATTGAATGCCGGTATCTTCTGAGTCATTAATTATAGAGCATGCGCTTTTGTAGCCAAGTCACAGAAGGTTCTGATGTCTGCACTAGTGAGACCAAATGCTATTCCAGTTTTCATAGAGTTCAAACACATTTTCACCTGTTCTTTCTCTTCTGGTAATTTCCTGTAAGAATCTCCCAAGGTCTTCTATCTGTCTATAAATTTTTCCACTGGCAGTCCTTTTCTCTATCGCACTGAAGCTAGTTCCGTGATACTGACATCACGTTCTGATGAGAAGAAATTTGACATAAACGCGTCTTACATCTACTCCTATGTTCTTATCGACCTAGGCATTAAGCTAGCATACCACCTGAATGCTTTATTCGTTAGAGAAGACCTAAATAATTGGAGACAGTATTGGGGTACTGTGGAGAAATTCCCCATACTGGTGATGAAGTGCATTAGGTGTTCTTCTGACGATCCATCCCTGTTAAACTTCTGAAAGTTCAGATGTTTAAAATTGTTCGGGAAAGGGATATCCTTCACTTCTCTCGGGTATGATGTACGATATCTGAATCTTCCTTTGCCCTCAAGTTCTCTCTCCAACCTAACCGCTTCTTCAACGACCTGTCATACTTCTTCTTATGTCACTATTCTTGTCATGGGAACAGATCCATGCGACCCAGTCCTCGGCAGCTGCAACCCTTTGGGGTACTGCTCTCTTTCATTCACATTGTCAGTCATTGGGGGGGCAACCATTCAGGCAACATTATGTGCGAGAGTTGTTAAGGCTTCTCTGAGATTTCTACATTCTTCCATTAGTGCTCTTTGTGCTTCCGCCATTTCAATTACACAGTCCTCCGTTGTAACGGCTCGAAAAAATCCGTAATGAGACTCGAGTACCAACTCGACCAGAAATCACGTAGGATGAATTCCTTTAGAAAATTAAGCGTAAGTTAGCTAGCGCTATGCTAGAGTAGCTGTGAAATTATCCCTGAATGCTACAAGACCCAAAACTTGAAGAACCAATGACGTTATAAAATTCTGAAACCTTGGATCAAACTCTAAACCCGTTTTCTCTCAGGAACCTTTTGAAACTTTGTATTGGATTTAGACCGCGCGTCAGAAGTCCGATACCTACAATCTTAGACCGTTATGACCGCTTAGCTAGACTTGACAATCATTTCGAAAATCAAGCCCAACCGACGTTCAGAGGTTATTTCATTGAGCTTGGAGTGAAGAGAGTGAGAAAAGGGTTAGATTTGAAAATTTAAATTCAAATCTGGCACGTGACTTAGCGCGTTATTATTAAGCGTTCTGACCGTCAGAATTCAGCCAAATTACACCCTCGGATCAGAAAAAATTTCTCTTTCATATCATGAGACTTGTAGACCTAATTTAGGTGCGATGACCGCTGAACTGAAACTGGACTGCCATGTGCGATCTACGAACTCTACCGGACTAAAAACTGGGTGTGAGCAACATCCAGTGACCATGACCTTAAGTCCGACCGCGTTCGGCCAGGGGACCTCCCGAAACACTCTTTTGGATCGAAAAAGTCCCGTTTTGGTTATAACTTAAGTGTACCTTGTTCCCAAGCCTAATTTGGGAAGGTTTTAGCCTATATAAGGGCTTTAAACCCTCACTTATCTCACTCATCCGAATTTGCTAGAAACCCTAGCTAGAGAGAGAAAAAGAGAGAGATTGTGAGAGAGTGTGGGAGTGATCTTCCTGTCACTTGCTGCAGCTGCTACACGTGCTAAAACAACGCATCCCAATCACTTTGTTGGTGATTTCGATGCATTTCTAGGTAAGAAAAATCCTAACTACTTGTCGTTTTGGAGTTTCCTTCGATTCGTTAGCGAAGTAGCTTATACATCTTGTGCATTAGGTCGCCTGTACGCTGTTGACGAAGGGTGTACGTTCCGATCGAAGCGATACACGTCTAGGGCAAAAGGTATGGATTTTAGACGCTTTGATTGGCTGATTTCAAAGCTTTCAATGTCATTTAATAGTAGATTATCGACGACAACGTCGTTTGACATGTACAACATGCTGTCCGTTTTCCATTTCGTAAGCGTATGGAAAATATGATATTTAGGGCATTTTAGTCATTTGTAGGAAATACTGTTTACATTCATATTTTGCTGAAATGTTTGCCATGGCTTCTTGTCGTGTTAGTATATTAGGAATGCGTGCATGATTGGTTTGGCGAAGAGATTCGCCCAAATGCGCAATTTGAGTCGACATACGCTATGTAGACTAGAGTGTGTAGGCTAAGTATTTGTATAAATGTTTGTATTAGTATGTATTGAATAAATGGTGTTGTGAATGAGTTTTGAGATTGAATTCTCAAGTAATATGCTGATTGAATGATTTCCATTACATTGGCTATATGTATTGATTTCATTATATGTATGAAATGCATGTGTTGGATGATTTGTTTAAGTGGTACATTATAACATGTTTCAACATGCTTATATTGTTGCATTTCATTTCCATTACTCTCACATGATTAATGATGTTGACTTACAAATGTTTGGGGCTATGCTTAGTCCAGGCAGTCGGTAACAAAGTAAATTCGTGGTTGGCTTATATTTGCCACAAGGACGCGTCGATGAACACGAGTCGTGTTTTGAGTTGGCAGTAGTGGTTAGGCCACACGAAGTATTTTACGCACTTCATGTCGTTCGACTTGAGATGCGCTCGTACTAGTCGAGCTCGTCAAGTAACCCGTCTAGCCATTGTATGTTCACCTGTATGAATCATAACCGCTTGAACTTAGGGTACTGAACTTACCATTGGAAACCCTGTTAACCATGGTTCCTTGATCCATAAAGACACCGTGGTCGAGCTGTCGGCCTACGCTGGGGCCACAAACCTCCCCGTAGTGACCAATGAGCACCTATGACTCGTGAGCCGATTGTGGTGGTATGGGACACTACATTCGAGCTGTCGGCCTACACTGATCAGGTGACGAGCCCTTTGTAGTGACTGCGAGGGTATTCTGAGTCTACGGGAGGCGATGACCCTTCTGTAGCAATGAGAGTACATTAGGCCTGTATTGATAAGGTGATGGGGGAGCGGTGCAACGAGTGCGAGCAACAGCCCTGACAGCCCTTGTAGCGACCTACAAATGTAACATCGTATGTGAATGCTAGGAGTGACGACCCTAGACCGGATCTATGTTAGGATTAATATAAGAAAAGTACCTTAGTTTCCCAATACTTCTGTATGAAAAGGAATAATAGCAACTTGGTAATCATATCCACATCACATTGCATGTGCCTGGAAGATGTGGAGCACTGAGAGGAACGCAAGCATGCCGCGGGCGTAAGATGTTGCCGTATGAGGGAGTATGTCGGTGAGGGCATCCATCATGTCATTTCATACATACATTAACAACAGAATCTAAGAATGTTGTTTCATTGCTTTACTATTATCGCGTGATTGATTTGAAAACATGCTAATCTTTGTTCTATTATTCTACTGAGTTGATCACTCACTCCCACGTTACGGGATGGTGTTTGCAACACCCACCAGACCCTGTCTTAGTTGTAGGTGATGCGACGATTCAGGATGCAGAGCCAGATTACGATGAGGACCAGGATGAGTTCTCGTAAATGCAGTTTTACGACGGCTTTGCGTAGGTGACATGGATCGGCGGGACTTCTTAGTGAGACTATTTTTTGACATTTTCTTTTCGTTTATGACATGTATATGAGACTCAGATATGTATTCATACTTTAGAGACAGTTTGAGAGTATTTTTTTTTTCCATACGGTGATATATATTTATTCTTTAGTCTTCCTCTTACGTTTTATCACTGAATCTGGAGTATGAATTGTAGTTTTGGTATAATCTTACTCATGTGAATGTTCTAACTCAGTCAACCTTAAATCATAATCATATTTGTTGCATAAGTGATGGTCTGGAACTCGGGAGTCGGCTTTATACACGACTCCCGATTTTCAGGGTGTTACAAGTTGGTATCATAGCATAATTGAGATTAAACTGGACCTGGGTTATGGATATGTGACGTACGTTGTCACTCCTTCGACTTAGGTGGCTGCAAAAAGAACCTAAAAACACTTATAGGATCGCAGTTTCGCCAATAGGCGAAGTCTACTCAAATCGATCGTTTTGATCGAGTCCGCAACGTATTTTTGGTCGCGTAAGGCGACCTAAGTAGCCTATAGGTAGTTAGTAGGTGGGTTTGAGATGTTCTCAGAAGCATTTCCAAACCCTAAAATGCATGTCCTTGGGTTGTAGGGCAAC
Source organism: Magnolia kwangsiensis (assembly GCA_037074715.1). NCBI lineage: Eukaryota > Viridiplantae > Streptophyta > Magnoliopsida > Magnoliales > Magnoliaceae > Magnolia > Magnolia kwangsiensis. Next base: position 48,226,240 of record CM073583.1, read on the forward strand.
CACAACCCTTATGCTCAATCTCAGGGCTTAAAAACCCCATTTCACCCAATTCTTTTAAAATCCTTCCTCTTACCATCCCATTCTTCATTTTTTTCTAAGTCTTTTCACACTAGGCAAAAATCCTAATGTGTAAATAACAGAAAATCATACTTAGACAAAACAATTGCTATAAATAGTAAAAATAGGTAAGAATTGGACTTTTGGCCATTCCAGTTATGGAATATCTTGTAAAAAATGGGTTAATTGGATGTATTAGATTCTCCTACTCCAAAATCATATGCTACATGATGCATAAATTCATTTTGGTTCACAGACTGGCCCCAGAACGCCTCAAATGGAGTTTTGGGCCTATCTAGGCCAAATTACAATGAACCAGGGTGGGCCCCATGTATATTTGAGGTCCTTAGGGCAGGGGGGACCTAAACTATGTAGCCCGACCGGCCAGATTGATGGTCGGCCGGCGATGGCATCGTCGGTTCGGCGATGCATCGTCGACCAATGGGCCCCACGTGAGTCGTGCGTCGGGCGGACGACCTAAATGGGGTAGGGCACCCCTCCTATGTGCGGTTCGCACGTTAAAACCCTCCCAAAATCCTATCTCCTTTACAACATCCCCCTCCAAGCTCTCTTTTCATTTTTTTTGCTGCCTCCTTCTCAAATCACGTCTCCAAACCACTCCCAAGCTCATTTTCTACCAAAAACGGTCCCACTCCATCGTCCACAGCAGCAGGCAATCCTCTCTCCCTCTATTTTCATCGTTTGAAGCTCCCACAACCTCCATTCATGGTTGAAATCGTGTGGAGCTCCATTCCCATTTAGTTTTCTCTTTTTCCTTTGAGAATCTAGCATTTGGGAGCTTGATTCATCCCTCTACAATGCCTAGATTTTCTTCAATCCATTTGGGCAGCCGTTTCTCCTTATTTCCCTCATTTTCTATGGCTCTTGTTGAAGCCATTTTGGCTTTTTCCTCTTTCTCCACCATCCTCTCTCTAATGGGAAAGAGGAAGACTGCCTCAGATGAAGCTGGGCCTAGTTGCCCTTCACGATCAAGGAAGCCGAGGGGTGGTGCCGCTAGCTCAAGTACCGCCACAGGTCCAAGTACAGCTCGTGAGTTTCACACAAAGTGGGATTTGGATCCCCATGCTCATGTAGGGCGAGTACTGTTGGCAGAGTTACCCCATGACACTTATACAGATAGTAAGGTCTTGTTTGAAGTGCATGTGGAGGGGCGTCTCTTTGGTGAATATTTGTTGTTTGAGCGCATTGAGGCTGCACACTAGGGTCCGCTCTTTGAAGCACAGTCTCGAGCGAACGTGAGAACTGTTCGTGCCTTCTATGCTTGTATCCGGGATCCTACGTTGGAGCCATTACAGTTTAGGATTCCCTTTGATAGAGACCGGATGGCTACGATCGATGTTAGGCTGATAGCTCACATTCTGAAGGTGCCTCTTGGTGAAGTTCATTCCAGTGCTAAGAATCTGAAGAGTGCTCGTGAGCGAGATCGCCGTACCAGGTTCCTATGTGGTGGTTTGGTTCCGTGACAGCCTAACAGGAGCCTCTTAGTGTCCCATATGTTGGATGATTTTCTCCTGCTGCATCACATTTGCACGTTCAATGTGTATCCTAAGTTGACCAACCGCTGTGAATATACACGTCTCATGGTCGATTTCTTGTATCAAGTGGGCCAGGGTGAAAATGTGTGCATAGCCACGTTTATATTGTGACAGATCGTCCTCATAGCATAGTCGAGAAGAACATCAGAGTCTCTTCCTTTTGGTCAGCTTATATGCAGGATTGCACTTGAGTTTGCCTATAGACTTAGACCAGAGATGCCTGTACTGATTCACTTCATCGATGAGACTACCATGAACAGGATGAAGATCGGGCCTCGATAGCGAGAGGCTCAGCTTGATGCTGACAGCGAGGGCGATTATGATAGCGAAAAGGATGCAAGTGAAGAAGAGGCTGGGGCAGAAATAGAGGAAGAAGCCCAGGGAGAAGAAGATGAGGAGGCTCAGGATATTGATGAGAGCCCTCCTCCAGCGACTCAGGCTACTAGAGATGCTCACATTGCCCGACTCAAGGAGAGTCAGGTTGCCTTGCGACGGGAAGTTCAGGAACTTAGGGCCGAAGTTGAGGATACCAAGGCCGTCATGAAGAGAAAATTTGGCAAGGTGACTCGCACCTTGAAGGCGATCCTGTGTTACTTGCAGGATAAGGGTACTCCTCCTCCATCCCCAGACTTGGACTAGTGATCTAGATCCAGATGTTGTTCATTGTAGTTAGTTGATTCCTACTTTCTGTGTGTAAGCCTGATAAGGCTAGTAGTTTGCTTATGTTACTGTAGTAGCTTACTGGCTTAGTTCCCATGTGTTTCTGGTCATGATGCATGTAAGGATATATCTCTTGTATTGTGATAATTTTGATTAAATAAAATGCATGGAATGTTTTTGGCTTGTTATGTGAATGACTGTGTGGTGGTGTATTTGTTCTATTGCTGTGACTGATAAGGTTGCGCCCTATTTTGAATATAGGGAATGCCGCCTAAGGCTACGCGGAGCACGGTACGACTTACATTGGAAGAGCCTATGGATCAGGCTCCTCTCTAGACTGATGAGCATATGGACCCTACTGTGGGCCCGATTCCTGAGACTGCGCGTGAGTCTCAGCCTTCCACAGGTCCTGCAGCTGGACCACCGCCTTTCACACCACCTGTCAGAAAGCAGTACCGTGCGTCTTCCTCGACACAGTATGTGCCACAGCCTGCTTCACCTCCAGATAGATTTGAGTAGTTGATAGCCACGATGCATCAGCAGCACCAGCAACTCTTGACTACAATAGCAGGGGCTCTAGCCCAGGGTGGGAGTGCGACTCCACCTGCACCCCCTGTGCATCCAGCTGAGGATGCCGGTACTTCTACTCAGGATGAGGGCATGACTTATCCTACACCACCTGCTTATCCTACGGGGAATGCCGCTGATACACGGGGCTTACTCAAGCGATTTCAGCGCTTACGGCCTCCCACTTTTACGGGTTCTCACAGACCCGAGGAGGCTGAGTATTGGCTCGACCGTGTGTCGAAGATACTACGGATGCTACATTGCTCAGAGTCTAAGCAGGTAGAGTTGGCTACGTTCATGTTTAAGAGGGAGGCCAATCTGTGGTGGGATAGCATTTTACGGACTGTTGCTGTCAATTATATCTGAACCTGGGCAGCGTTCGAGTTCCGTTTCCATGAGAAATACTATCCCCAGACTTACAGGCATGAGCGGGAGAATGAGTTTCTATGCCTCAGACAGGGAGGCATGATAGTGACAGAGTATGAGCATCGATTCACTGAGTTGGGCAGATACGTCTCGACTATACTCACAGACGAGCAGATGCGTATACAACGCTTTTCGGAGGGCTTGCGATCGGATATTCGGTCGAAAATGTGTTGCGTTAGCATTCCCTCCTACGCTGAGCTGATTCACATGTCTATGTGTGCAGAGCAGGATGTGGATCGACTTACGCGATCTCGTGGCCCTATGGTTCTTAGGCCACGACCAGATTTACAGGACAGGCCCTTTGCAGGCAAGAGGCCTCGCATCGACCCTCCTCCTAGGGCTACGATGCCAGTGCTTCCGATGAGGCGCCCTGATCTATCATGTACTTATTTTGGGAGATCGGGTCATGTGGTGCAGAGCTATTTTGCTCGGATGAGAGATAGCGGATTCTCACCGCTGCAGAAGATCGACCGTCCACGCCCACAGGCTATATCAGCACCACCTCCACGGTTGGCTCCTGTGCACCCTTCCTTCAGACCTCCAGCATCTCAATTCAGGCTGCCTCAACGGCCCATGATACGGCAGCTGAACCGGCCACAGCAGGATCGGGTACACACCTTGACAGCAGAGGCAGCCGAGACAGACACTACTTAGCCCTTGGCCTTTGAGGTCACCGCCCATATTGGAGGTACTCCTATACTCGTGATGGTGGATACTGGATACACGATTTCATTGATATCGCATTCCATAGATACTGGATACACGATTTCATTGATATCGCATTCCATAGTCAGGCGCCTAAGGTTTCCGACTATTGATATGGATGGAGTGCGAGTCCTTTCAGCTCACGGGAATTTTTCTGATGCCACCCTGATGTGTGAGGGTTACTTGGTGGATCTAGGAGGCAGGACAATGATTTTTGATCTTATCGTTGACCATTCTCTCATTTATCTCGACGTCATTCTTGGCATGGATTGGTTGACTATAGGGAGGGCCGAGATTGACTGCGAGACCCGTATGGTGACGATATACGAACCAGAGGGCATGCCTTTTACATTTTTAATATGGGTAAATCTCCTCTTCCGCATACTTAGCTACGCTTCTTTACTATGGGACACTGATGCCCCGACACTTGAGCATACGCCAGTCGTCTGGGATTTTAGGGATCTGTTCAGGAAGATCCCTGGTTTGCCGCCTCAGCGCGAGATTGATTTTACTATCGATCTGGTGCCTGATTCCATGCCTGTCTCACTGCCTACGTATCGCATGGCACCATGTGAGATGGAGGAGTTGAGGACGCAGATTGATGATCTGTTGGAGCTTGGTTTTATTCGACCCAGTGTGTCTCCTTGGGGAGCACCAGTTCTATTCGTGAAAAAGAAGGATGGTTCTATGCGATTGTGTATTGATTATCGCAGGCTGAACCAGATCACGGTGAAGAATAAGTACCCTTTACCCAGGATCGATGACTTGTTTGATCAGTTGAGAGGGGCGCAGTACTTCTCGAAGATTGATCTTTAGTCAGGATATCATCAGTTGCGCGTCAGGGATGAGGACGTGCAGAAGACAGCATTCAGGACTAGCTTTGGCCACTATGAGTTCCTTGTGATGTCATTCGGTCTCATGAATGCACCAGCCGTGTTCATGGATCTGATGAACCGGGTATTTTAGCCTTTCCTCTATCGATTCGTTATTGTGTTCATTGACCACATTTTGGTATACTCCAGGAGTTGAGAGGAGCATGAGTGTAAGACCAGTATACCAATCCGTACTGTTCCATCACTTCCCGCGAACCTTCTCGTCAAATTCTGGCAATTCGTGACCTGTAGTCGACGTTGCGTACGACCGTAAGTCGTATTTATACATTTGAGTCGGCTTAATCCAAGACTTGTATCATTGCGACCGCACCATCGCCGTGGTTCCAACGCTGCAACTCATGTACCGATCCGATACCCTGACTAAGAGATGTAGGTCGGCGTTTATTTTGAGAAAATGTCGCGCGTTTACATTACCAAGAGAATCTCTACAATGTGTCTCATCAATCACATCAATCAATCATCCATCAATCACTTTATGTCAAGTACACATCACCTTTCACCCCATTCCCAAGCAACCCCTAAAGTCAACTCTTTCTCACCCTCTCTCTTACACCACCCATACTTGTCAAGTACCACATCACTCACATCCATCACTCACATCCCTTTTACATCTCACCTCTCTATCTCATTTCTCAACATAACTTTAAGCAAGAGAAAGAGTCTCCCACATCCAAGCCTTACCATGAGAGAAAAATGCATTTGTGAGGCCCACCTTCCCATCCCCAAAAGCTCTCATCCTAGCCATCCATTTCTCATCTCCACCATCAAAGTGAAGCTGTAGGAGACCGACATCCCGACGGACCAAGAAGATCAAGAAGTGGGTGCCTCCATAGTCTAATTTTCATGTTTTTAAGAAGGGCCAAGTGAGGCCAACCGATCAATGGTTTGGATCTCACTTGGGACCCTAAGATGTGGCCGATGGCCCATCTTGATCATCAAATCATTCCATGATGGGGCCATTCTCCATGGACCCCATCATGATGTTTACTTTCCTTATATTAAAGAGGTCATCTAGACCGTCCATTTTTAGTGGAGAAAGATCTCCACCATTGATCTTCGAATTGGTGAGTCCACTTGTATTAGGGCCCACTCGATGTACAATAGAATGCAAGGGAGGGCCCATAGTGCCGGGGTCCCTCCATCACGCGTGTCCCACTCTATTTCTCTATCTCTCTCTCCCTCTCTTTCATTTATTATTTATTTTGTTGTGTATGTGTGATGTAATGGCCATATGGCCCACTTGGATTGACCCCACCGCTAGGTATGTATTAACCCAAGCCATCTAAAAGTGGGGCCCATCTTATAAGCATTGTACTCACACCGTGGGCCCCACCATGGTGTATATATGTCATCTAACCCATTCATAAGGTGGGCCACTTTCTGAAGTGGGCCCCCTCCAAGTATCAGCTCAATTCAGATCTCAGGTGGCCCACACCACACGAAAAAGTGTGAATTGAACTTTACCATTGAAAATTTTATAGGCCCACAAGAGTTTTGAATCAAGCTAAAATTTGCTTTTACTCTTCATTCAGGTCTATGTGACCTTACCAACGGTTTGGATGGCATGCAAACCTGATGGTGGGCCACACACGTGGATCCCACCATTGATGTATGTGTTTTACAACACCGTCCACAGCCGTGGACGGTGGAGCCCACCTTGCTGCATGTGATCTCTTCACACTATCCAGTGGATGATGTGGATGCCCACTATGGTGTATGTGTTTTATTCACACCATCCAGGTGTGGATGGTGGGACCCACCATGGTGCATAAGTTGTATCCTAACCGTCCATCCATTTTAACAGCTAAAATGAGGTAGATCTATGGTGCAAATAGGCCCACCTTAGTATGTGTTTAGGGCCCATGATTGACGTAATTGTGGCCATCCATTGAGGCCACCTTGGTATAAATCTAAAGCCCAAATGATTAGGACCACCTTGGTGCACATCTAAGGCCATGGGATTAAGCCCATTTGGCATATGTAAAACCCATGGGTTTGGGCCCATTTGACATATGCAATGCCCATGGGATCCGGCCCATTTATTCTATATTAAAGCCCATGTGATCAAGCCCATTTGATGTGCATGGGGCGCAAATGGAGTGACCCATTTGATATATTTAAAGCTCATGTTTGTAGGCCCACTTTTGATGTATTTCATGGCCCATGAGTCATGAACCATTGCAATGTACATAAGGCTCATTGGTGAGGCCCATTAATGCAACCCATTAGATGAATGTAAGGCTATGTGACACGACCCATTTGATGTATCTAAGGCCCATGGGTCGAAGCCCAACGGGATGTCCTTAGAGTCCATTGCAATGTATGAATTCCCATGGTTCATGTAATAACATTTATGGTGGGTCGTGCCTAGGGAACAATGATGGTTTGACGTCCACATTGTACGTACAATGTTGGTTAAATGTCTGCATTGTAACTCTCCTTAGGGCCCATTGATAGGCCCATACTCGTTACTATTCGTCGCTTTATAACATGCTTAGTATAATCCCATGACTCATGCCCATATGCATCATATGTATGCTTGATTTGATTAGTGACTGATCATAACATATGCCATTGGGCAGACCACTTATGGGACCCGTTATGAGATGGAGTGCCCCACATGATTGCGCAGTACGCGCTGGATTTCTACATGATTTAACGGTGTGATTCATGCATTTCGCATATGTGTGACTTGATCACTGCACGCCCTAGCGACATCATGGCCGTGGCTCCACAGGTACATCGTGGATGGCCGTATCGGATACTGAAAATATTTGGTTCTAGCACTGTGGGCACTTAGGATGTCCTTGGGTGAAAGTCCCAGAACCTTTTTAGTACCAGGAGATGCTCCAATGTCTAGACCGAGTGGATACATGAGCGCCTGAGTGCCGAATACCAGTAGGTCGCGTCTCTCACTGTGTCGTGGTCGGTTGGAAGGGGGTGTGGCCTTATCCACCTGAGTGAGGGGGCTATAAGCTAGGCTGAGTTTGACCAGCTCACAAATGAGTCCGCTATCGACGAACCGAGTAGATATTGACAGACTACTGGTCAGGCGGATAGTGAGGTCTATTCCGCTTGCTTGAATGTGTAGCTAAGGAGGTGGCAGTCACTGCGAAATGTATTAGACCCCGGTGATATCCAGAGAGGAACTTTACTGATATGTGTACTGGATGAATACCGAATTGCTTGGATTACATTCCGCATATGACATTCGGCTATGTAGGCCTCGCATTGCATCGGTATGGCCGATGACATTCGTGACTTGCATCATATAGCATTGGTATAGTTGATTTTATTCATGGACTTATGGCATGCTTCCGCATTACCCTGATATTGTACACTTGGTGTTTGCCTTACGCACCCACTTACACCACTCTCTAAGCTTTTATAAGCTTATGCACGATAGTTGCGTGCAGGTAGCGTTGGACAGCAGCAGCGCTAAGGTAAGAGCACGTATCAGGACCTTTTGGAGCTTTTTGATCACCTTGTATTTCCCTTTCCGCATTGTACTTAAAATTTTTGATATAGTGGATATGTGGTGATGTTGTTTTGTTACTTGGTTATGCTTGTGGTTATGCTCCATTATAAAAAAAAATTCATTCTAAAAATCCTCCTTGTAGGATCCTAGGATCGGCATCTGGCATGAGATTGTCAGGGGCCGAGAATGGGGCACTACGGAGGCTGTCGGCACCGGATTTGACAATCGGGATTCATGTGAATCCGATTTTAAGGTTTGGGGCGTGATAATGAGGAGCACTTGCGATTGGTCCTGGATACACTTAGACAACATCAGTTGTTCGCACAGTACAAGAAGTACGACTTCTGGAAGCAGGAAGTGAAGTTCCTGTGACACGTGGTGTCCAAGGATAGCATGGCAGTTGACCTGTCTGAGGTAGCTGCAGTTCAGGACTGGGAGCAGCCTGGTTCTTTCACTGAGGTGAGGAGTTTCTTGGGTCTTGCTGGCTACTATCGACGCTTCATTCAAAATTTCTCGAAGATCGCCAGACCTCTATCTCAGTTGACACGGAAGGACGTGAAGTTCGCATGGAATGATAAGGTGGAGTCAGCTTTTCAAGAGCTGAAGGACAGACTTACATCCGCCCCTGTGCTAGTATTGCCAAAGCAAGGGGTTAGATACATGATATACACTGACGCGTCTAGTGTTGGTATGGGTTGTGTCCTTATGCAGAAGGACAGGGTAATTTCATATGCCTCGAGACAATTAAGGAAGCACGAGGAGAATTACCCTACACACGACCTGGAGTTGACAGCCGTCATATTCGCACTGAGACTCTGGAGACATTACCTCTATGGAGAGGAGTTCGAGCTCTTTTGTGACCACAAGAGCCTCAAGTACATATTCATGCAGCGAGACTTGAATATGAGGCAGCGGCGTTGGATGGAGACTTTGAAAGACTTCAACTTCGAAGTTTCCTACCATCTTAGGAAGGCGAACCTTGTGGCTGACGCGTTGAGCCGCAAGAAGGCGATAGAGTTTACGGCTCCGTTGATGGTTGCTAAGTGGGACATGGTTGAGTTTTTATGAGACTTCGAGCAGAAACTCACTGTGGAGGAGCCATATGAGTTTATCGCACATGTGCAGGTGCGATCTCAGATCGATGACAGAATCATTGAGGCGCAGCGGGATGATGCGCGTCTTACTGAGCTTCGAAAGCAGGCCAGTGATGAGGTAGACGCCGAGTGGCGGGTTGGCACTGATGGGGGCTTACGTTATCATGGCCGCCTATGCATCCCAGACATTCCCGACTTGAGACGAGAGATTCTCGAGGCTGCGCACTGTACCAGACTTGCGATGCATCCGGGCAGCACCAAGATGTATCACGACGTGAGGAGGACTTATTGGTGGGAAGGTATGAAGACCCACATCGCAGAGTTCGTGTCCTGTTGTCTCACTTGCCAACAGGTGAAGGCAGAGCATCGCCGACCTCCTGGACTCCTGATGCCTATGCCGATCGCTAGTGGAAATGAGACTTCATTTCCATGGATTTTATCTCAGGGCTACCGAAGACGAGGAAGGTACATGATTCTATTTGGGTGATCGTCGACCGTCTGACGAAGTCGGCGTACTTCCTACCGATCAGAGTTACGAACTCTACGAACGAGCTAGCTAGACTATATATCAGAGAGATCGTGCGTCTGCATGGAGTTCCATTGAAGATCGTGTCGGACAGAGACACACATTTCACTTCTATTTATTGGACTCGCATTCAGGAGGCTATGGGTGTGAAGTTGAAGTTTAGTACAGCCTTCCACCCATAGACAGACGGACAGACAGAGCGGGTGAACCAGATTCTAGAGGACATGTTGCGAGCTTACGCATTGGACTTCAAGGACAGTTGGGATGATTGTCTTGCATATGCAGAGTTCGCGTACAACAACAGTTTCCAGGCGAGTATCGGTATGGCACCTTATGAGGCATTATATGGGCGACCTTGTCGAGCACTGCATTGTTAGGCAGAGGTCGGTGAGCGTAGATTGATTGGCCCAGAGTTAGTGCAGGCGATGTCGGAGAAGATTGATATCATTAGACGCCGACTTCTTACAGCGCAGAGTAGACAGAAGAGTTATGCCGATACGAGACGGCGCCAGCTAGAGTTCACGGTTGGGGATCATGTATTTTTATGAGTTTCCCCTATGAAGGGAGTCCTTCTGTTCGGGAAGAAGGGGAAGCTGGCACTGCGTTTCATTGGACCATTTCAGATTCTCAATCGTGTGGGTGCAGTGGCTTATCGTCTGGCTTTACCTATACCTCTTGCGATCATTCACAACGTATTTCATGTTTCTATGCTGAAGAAATACGTTTCTGATCCTTCCCATATCATCAGATGGGAGCAGGTACAGTTAGGAGAGGATGTTACATATATACTGCGATCGACGCATATACTAGACAGGAAGGAGCAGGAACTGCGTAGCAAGGTGATCCCCCTTGTGAACGTGTTGTGGACGCATCACTCTAAGGAAGATGCTACCTAGGAGACAGAAGTTGAGATCAGAAAGAACTACCCACAGCTTCTCGAGGAGTACAAAAAAGTACAAATTTTGAGGATGAAATTTTTGTTAAGGGGGGTAGATTGTAACGCCTCGGAAAAATCCGTACTGAGACTCAAGTACCAACTCGACCAGAAATCACATAGGATGAATTCCTTTAGAAAATTAAGTGTAAGTTAGCTAGCGCTACGCTAGAGTAGCTGTGAAATTATCCCTGAACGCTTTAAATACGCTCTACAAGACCCAAAACTTGAAGAACCAATGACACTATAAAATTATGAAACCTTGGATCAAACTCTAAACCCGTTTGCTCTCAGGAACCTTTTGAAACTTTGTATTGGATTTAAACCACGCGTCGAAAGTCCTATACCTACAATCTTAGACCGTTATGACCGCTTAGCTGGACTTGACAATCATTTCGAAAATCAAGCCCAACCGACGTTCAAAAGCTATTTCATTGAGCCTGGAGTGAAGAGAGTGAGAAAAGGGTTAGATTTGGAAATTTAAATCCAAATCTGGCACGTGACTTGGCGCATTATTATTAAGCGTTCTGATCGTCAGAATTCAGCCAAATTACACCCTCGGATCAGGAAAAATTTCTCTTTCATACATGAGACTTGTAGACCTGATCTTGGTGAGATGACCGCTGAACTAAAACTGGACCGCCAAGTGCGATCTACGAACTCTACCGGACTGAAAACTGTGTGCGAGAAACATCCAGTGACCATGAGCTTAAGTTCGACCGCGTTCGGCTAGGTGACCTCCCGAAACACTCTTTTCGATCGAAAAAGTCCCGTTTTGGTTATAACTTAAGTGTACCTTATTCCCAAGCCTAATTTGGGAAGGTTTTAGCCTATATAAGGGCTTTAAACCCTCACTTATCTCACCCATCCGAATTTTCTAGAAACCCTAGCTAGAGAGAGGGAAAAAGAGAGAGATTGTGAGAGAGTGTGGGAGTGATCTTCCTGTCACTTGCTGCAGCTGCTACACGTGCTAAAGCAACGCATCCCAATCACTTTGTTGGTGATTCCGATACATTTCTAGGTAAGAAAAATCCTAACTACTTGTCGTTTTGGAGTTTCCTTCGATTCGTTAGCGAAGTAGCTTATACATCTTGTGCATTAGGTCGCCTGTACGCTGTTGACGAAGCGTATACGTTCCGATCGAAGCGATCCACGTCTAGGGCAAAAGGTGCAGATTTTAGACGCTTTGATTGGCTGATTTCAAAGCTTTCAATGTCGTTTAATAGTAGATTATCGACGACAATGCCATTTGACATGTACAACATGCTATTCGTTTTTCATTTCGTAAGCGTATGGAAAATATGAGATTTAGGGCATTTTAGTCATTTGTAGGAAATACTGTTTACATTCATATTTTGCTGAAATGTTTGCCATGGCTTCTTGTCGTGTTAGTATATTAGGAATGCGTGCATGATTGGTTTGGCGAAGAGATTCACCCAAATGTGCACTTTGAGTCGACATACGCTATATAGACTAGAGTGTGTAGGCTAAGTATTTGTATAAATGTTTGTATTGGTATGTATTGAATAAATGGTGTTGTGAATGAGTTTTGAGATTGAATTCTCAAGTAATATGCTGATTGAATGATTTCCATTACATTGGCTATATGTATTGATTTCATTATATGTATGAAATGCATGTGTTGGATGATTTGTTTAAGTGGTACATTATAACGTTTCAACATGCTTATATTGTTGCATTTCATTTCCATTACTCTCACATGATTAATGATGTTGACTTACAAATGTTTGGGGCTATGCTTAGTCCAGGCAGTCGGTAACAGAGTAAATTCGTGGTTGGCTTATATTTACCACAAGTACGCGTCGATGAACGCGAGTCGTGTTTTGAGTTGGCAGCAGTGGTTAGGCCACACGAAGTGTTTTACGCACTTCATGTCGTTCGACTTGAGATGCGCTCGTACGAGTCGAGCTCGTCAAGTAACCCGTCTAGCCATTGTATGTTCACCCTGTATGAATCATAACTGCTTGAACCTAGGGTACTGAACTTACCATTGGAAACCCTGTTAACCATGGTACCTTGATCCATAAAGACTCATGAGCCAGGCATGGTGGTATGGGACACCGTGGTCGAGCTATCGGCCTATGCTGGGGCCACAAACCTCCCTGTAGTGACCAATGAGCACGTATGACTCGTGAGCCGATTGTGGTAGTATGGGACACTACATTCGAGCTGTCGGCCTACACTGATCAGGTGATGAGCCCTTTGTAGTGACCGCGAGCTTATTCTGAGTCTACGGGAGGCGACGACCCTTCCGTATCAATGAGATTACATTAGGTCTGTATTGATAAGGTGATGGGGGAGCGGTGCAACGAGTGCGAGCAACAGCCCTTATAACGACCTACAAATGTAACATCGTATGTGAATGCTAGGAGTGACGACCCTAGACCGGATCTATGTTGGGATTGATATAAGAAAAGTACCTTAGTTTCCCAATACTGCTGTATGAAAAGGAATAATGACAACTTGGTAATCATATCCACATCACATTGCATGTGCCTGGAAGATGTGGAGCACTGAGAAGAACGCAAGCATGCCGCGGGAGTAAGATGTTGCCGTATGAGGGAGTATGTCGGTGAGGGCATCCATCATGTCATTTCATGTATACATTAACAACTGAATCTAGGAATGTTTGTTTCATTGCTTTACTATTATCGCGTGATTGATTTGAGAACATGCTAATCTTTGCTCTATTATTTCACTGAGTTGATCACTCACTCCCACGTTAGGGATGGTGTTTGTAACACCCACCAGACCCTGTCTTAGTTGCAGGTGATGCGGCGATTCAGGATGCAGAGGCAGATTACGACGAGGACCAGGATGAGTTCTCGTACATGCAGTTTTAAGACGGCTTTGCGTAGGTGACATGGATCGGCGGGACTTCTTAGTGGGACTATTTTTTGACATTTTCTTTTCGTTTATGACATGTATATGAGACTCAGAGATGTATTCATACTTTCGAGACAGTTTGAGAGTATTTTTTTTCCATACGGTGATATATATATTCTTTAGTCTTCCGCTTGCGTTTTATCACTGAATCTGGAGTATGAATTGCGGTTTTGGTGCAATCTTACTCATGTGAATGTTCTAACTCAGTCAACCTTGAATCATAGTCATATTTATTTCATAAGTGATGGTCTGGAACTCGGGAGTCGGGTTTGTACATGACCCCTGATTTTCAAGGTGTTACATCCGTAGTTGGTGTATTTTCCTGATTTGTTCTGGCCATGTGTACCGCAGCTTCTCCACTCTTCAATGAAGTTGTAGTCGGAGTGGTATAAGAATACGTTGATGTAATAGGGCTCACGAAAAGAGGAGAGGATGGAGTTTCATTCGACTTCTCTGTGCCCCTGTTGCCATTGATCGATCGGGGTGAAACAAACACCAGTGAATTTGCTAGCAGTGCTTTGCCCTTTTGTTCTTTCATCCATCTGGCTCTCGGGGTCGTCAAAGCCAGGAAATCATGCGACATCAGCTATGGAACTGTTCGCTCGGGGTTTATAGAAGGAGGGGCGAGTTCAGGAATGTTTTTGGTGGCATTTCGTGTTAGGCCCCCTAACTCTTCTCAGTGGCGATCTTGTTCTTATTGCAGTTACATTCTGAGTCTTTGTCCTTCTGCTAGTGACGATGATCCATTCATCTCTTTCTCTTGGTGCCACTAGTGAAGCAGTCACGACTGTAACAGCTGCCCGTGACCTTGTTCACTTATTTGCTATCACTTTACCTTCACTAAGTCCAGTTCGTTTATTAGCATATTCCACAACAAATCCTGTCGTGGTGAAGTAGAAAATTGTATTTCCTCAAATGACTTTCATTGATTGGTTGGTTGCAATATTCTTATTCTCCTGTCGTTCATATTCATGAAGTAAAGGAAAATTAGTACTTATATTAAATCGTATTCTATTTTGGAGATGAAAGGTATGATGTTCCCATTGAGAGTCACCATTTTGGCACCTTGAAGACGCCAAATAGTTGCGATTATCTGCCTTGTAATTCTTAGGTTATTATTCAAGTGAATATGAAAAATCCCCAGTGGAGTCACCATTTTGTTTCGAATAAGAAACTAATGTATTTCATTTGGGAAATTAATTTCATTCACTTGTTAATTAACAAAAGAAGGTCAAGAGGATAATCACATTATTCGTTTATTCCAAGTTCCTTTACATCCTTTTCTCCTTTGATTCCAAAACAGACTTATGATAATGATGAAGAAAAATAATAATCAAAATAGTATGAGCTAAAGGCAATCATTGATGGAAGCATCATGTATTGCAGATTGCTGCCTGAGCCCTTTGTGCGTTGGAACCATTGTGTGCTGGAACCCTTTATGTGCTAGAGTGCCTTGTGTGCTGGAGCCATTGTGCGCGAGTAATGTTTGTGCGCCAATGGTGTTGTGCACCACACAACAGCTATTTCGCACAATGATGACAGAGCTGTACCTCTCTCTCTTCAAATCTTCCTCTGCTTCTCAATTGGTTGCTTCTTACCCCTTACTGACAGGTTGGGGATATTTATAACCTTCCCACACTTGCGAACATACCACGTAATCATTGTGCTATCCTATTTGTGCGAACCTCCTTTGTGTGAACCTCCTTTGTGAGGACGACTTTGTGTGGGCGACTTTGTGCGGAAGCTAGTGTGTGGATATCTGAATTTCGAGATGTATTTCCGCATAATGAGTTGCGCACAACACTGAATTTCCACACAATGATCTGTGCACAATGATTTACACACAATGATTTTTCTACTGCTTTCCTCTCTTTTTTATGCCTCAAAAAACACCCTCAGAAAGTCAATCATGAACTTCGCCCAAAAGGAAGATGAAATATTTTTCCAATGTTGGAGCGGTTCAAGGATCTTGTCAATTCATGCTCACAATATGATTTTGAAACGTGGTGTATTATACACTTTTTTTATGATGGACTGATATCCTCCATGTGTCAATTGGTTGAGACAATGTGCAATGGGGAATTCATGAACAAAAACATCGATGATGTGTGGGATTATTTGGATAGACTTGCTGAAAACGCACAATCATGGGACGTCTCCTCAAAATTGAGCACCACCTCTAGGCCCGTTCAATCAAAGGAGAGGGGCAGAATACAGCTTCTAAAAGAGGATGATGATATTAATGCTAGAGTTTCTAATCTCATAAGGAAATTCGAGGCTATGGAACTAAAGAAGGATAAGGCTAAGGAAACTATTTGCGGTATTTGTGCTTGCAACATTCACACAATTGAAAATTGACTAACAATACCTGATTTTTCAAGAGGTATTGTATGAGAAATCTAATATCGTAAATAATTACCAAAGGCCTTTCAATGGACCCGTCTCTAATACATACAATGCTAGTTGGAGAAATCATCCAAATTTTAGGTGGAGCAATGGACAAACTGCTACTCCTCAAGGATTTCCTAATCAAATTCCAAATCAAGACAAAACCTCAAGAAGAACTGATTCAAAATTCCACACAAACTCAGGAGCTTACCCAAAATATTATGAGAACTTATAAAAATTATGCAAAAGATGAATTCATGTGTTATGGTTTTAAAGAAGGTGATGCTTCTTGCTTAACATTTTCCCAATCCTAAACCGCAAGATGAAATAAGTGATCCAAGCTTTTCAAATCAAATGAAGCAAGCTAAGTCTATCACCACCCTTAGGTGTGGGAAAATAATTAAAAAATCTATTCCAGTAAGGACTGAAAAATCTAAGGACCCAGAAATAGATGAAACCGATGGACACCGCACTGCTCCACAAGAATTAGAACTAGAACTTCAAGGCAAACCGATTGCACCATTTCCCCAACAGTTGATTGCACCAAAAACTCTCTTTAACTCTCAAGACATTCTAAAGGTGGTGAAACAAGTGAAGGTCAATATTCCTTTACTGGATGTCGTTAAACAAATGGCCTCATATGCCAATTTTCTGAAAGAATTGTGTATGACCAAAAGACAGTAAAATATTCAAAAGAAAATCTTTTTAATAGAAAAAGTGAGTTTCATCCTAAAGTAAGATGTGCCATAGAAATATAAAGATCACGGTAGCCCAACCATTGCTTGTGTAATTGGAAATTACTAGATTAAGCACACACTTCTTGACATAGGAGCGAGCATAAATCTGATCCCTTAGTCTACGAACAACTGAGTTTAGGTGAATTAAAACCCACCCGGACCACATTATAACTTGTCGATCGCTCAGTTCATGTACCGAGAGGGATAATTGAGGATGTGTTGGCTAGATTGACAAATTCTACTACCCGGTAGATTTTATCGTATTAGATACTTAACCCATCGTGGACATGAGCACTCAAATTTCCGTTATTCTTGGTTGTCCATTCCTTGCCACATTAAATTCAATTATTAATTGCAGGAATGGAGTCACGAGTTTTTCTATTGGAAATATAACATTAGAGTTAAATATCTTTTTTAATATGGGAAAATAGTTAGAGGAAGATGACAATTCCCACGATATTTACCTGATTGACTCTTTCATGGAAGATAGAACTTTTCTGACCTTGTCCTCTGACCCTCTAGAGACTTTCCTGACCCACTCCCATGATTTAGATGATGATGTGATTAGGGAGATGAGACCCATGCTGGATACTATGCCTGTACTTAAAGTTAATCGGTGGAGGCCACAATTTGAAGAATTATCCCAAACGATGTGGTACCTCTACCGTCTAACCTCAAGGCACCGAAGCTTGACCTAAAGCCTTTGCCCTCTGATTTGAAATATGTCTATTTGGGTTAAGATGAGACATACATGGTGGTGATTTCTTTCCACCTTGAGAAAGAACATGAGAGTATACTTATCTCTACTCTCATTGAGCATAAGGGAGCCCTTGGATGGTCGATTGCAGACCTCAAGGAAATTGACCATTCAATTTGTACTCATCGCATTTATCTAGAGGATAATACTAAGACCTCATGGCAACCATAATGTAGATTAATTCCAAACATGAAAGAAGTGGTTAAGGCTGAGGTTCTTAAGCTATTAGATGTGGATATCATATACCCTCTATCGGATAGCTAATGGGTGAGTCCAACTCAGGTGATTCCTAAGAAGTCTGGAATCACCATAGTAGCCAATGCCGACAATGAACTCATGCCAACTAGAGTTACTACTGGTTAGAGAATGTGCATTGACTACAGAAAATTGAATATCGTCACGAGGAAGGACCACTTTCCTTTACCTTTCATTGATCAAATTTTCGAAAGGTTAGCTATTCACTAGTACTATTGCTTCCTTGACGGGTATTAAGGCTACAACCAGATAGAGATAGCCTTTAAAGATTAGGAAAAGACCACATTCACATGTCCCTTTGGCACCATTACTTACCAAAGATGTCATTTGGACTGTGTAATTCCCCCACTACTTTTCAGCGATGCATGATGAGTATTTTTTCTGACATGGTGGGGCAATGTCTAGAAGTCTTCATGGACAATTTCTCTGGTTTTGGTCCATCCTTTAGTGATTGTTTGGAGAACCTTAAATGTGTGCTAAAGTGATGTAAGGAAAAGAATTTGGTACTAAAATGGGGGAAGTGCCATTTCATGGTTTGTAAAGAAATTATTCTTGGACATATCATCTCATCCAAGGGAATTGAGGTAGATAAATCTAAAGTTGATCTTATCTCTACCCTACCTCCACCCAAAAATATAAGAGATGTGTGATCCTTCCTGGGACACGCTGAATTTTACAGAAGATTTGTAAAGGACTTTGATTACCTCTCTCGTCATTTATGTAATCTACTTTAAAAGGATGTACTATACGAGTAGATTGAGCAATGCTAGGAAGCTTTTCCTAAGCTCAAAGGCATGCTAACCACTACACCTATCATATAGCCACCCGATTGGAGCATTCTTTTGAACTTATGTGTGATGCATCCGACTATGCTCTTGGGGCGGTGCTAGGCCAAAGAAAAGATAAAAATCCCTATGTTATACACTACGCAAGTAAAACCTTAAATATTGCCCAAGTGAATTACTCTACTATGGAGAAGGAACTCTAAGTTATAGTATTTTCTTTTGACAAATTTAAGTCATACTTGATTGAATCCAAGATCATCATCTACACTAATCATGCGGCCCTCAAGTATCTTCTTTCTAAGAATGATGCTAGGCCCCATTTGATAAGATGGATCCTTCTACTCTAGGAATTTGATTTGTAAATAAAAGATAAAAGGGGAGTAGAATATGTAGCGCTGATCATCTTTCCCACCTTGATCTCCTTGATTTCCTTGAGACAACACCGATAAATGACATGTCCCATGATGAAAAATTGTTTAAAGTTTCCCACTCACCTTGCTTTACTGATATTGCTAATTATCTTGCCACAGGTTTCACGCCATCACATTGGACTGCGTAAGATAAGAAAAAATTCTTCGTCGAGGTATACAAGTTTTTCTGGGATGATCCGTATTTGTTTAAATATTGTCCAGACCAAATCTTAAGGAGATGCGTGCCAAACAATAAACACCAAAGTTTCATCTCCTTTTGCCACTCTAAGGACAGTGGTGGTCACTTTTTTTCTAAAAAGACCACGACAAAAATTTTACAGTGTGGCTTTTGCTAGCCGACTATGTTTAAGGACACTTACGAGTTTTGCAAAGCTTGTGAGCGTTATCAGAAATTGAAAGCATTGTCCCGTTAGAATATATGCCTTTCAACCCCATTCTAATCATTGAAGTATTTAATTGTTAAGGCATCGATTTCCCCAATCCTTTGGAAATTTATATATTTTTCTAGCAATAGACTATGTCACTAAATGAGTTGAAGGGATTCCATGCCGAAACAATGATTAGAATGGGGTTGAAAGGTATATATTCCGATGGGACAATGCTCTCAATTTCTTATAATAGTCATTAAGTTCTTAAAAGAAAACATCTTTTCGTGGTGTTTCAATAAGAAACAAATGCATTTGATTTGGAGAACTATTTTATTCAATCATAACAGAGAGAGTGCATGGGGAACAATCATCATATTTATTCATACTGAGTTTATTTACATCCTTTGATTTTCCTTGATTCTAAGATAGAATATTTGAAAGAATTGAAAGAGTTTGAATATCCAATCCGACCGCATTTTGGCCTATGAATTGATCATCTCATTAAGAGGAATGTTATGTGGATTCGATCATCTGATCACTCTTTCTTGAGCTCATGTTCCTGTGCAAAAGGAAGATTGAAAACTGTGAATATTGAACTAGAAATTTCTACAGCATTTTAACTCTCGAACCCTGATGGTCGCTCATCACCATGCTGTTGCACGGCCCAGTGCAACAACACCAGATCCCCTCCTTCCTCTTCCTCTTCATACCTTCTGACTCCTCATCTTTGCTGGAGCTGTGGTCGTCCTTCAAAATCTTTGATCTCCACAAATGAGAGGGGGAGTGGGGTATTTATCGGCCTTCACACGTGCGAACCCTCGAAGTCCATGCCATTAATCCTATGCACACAACACCCTATACCTTTTGTACGGGTCCTCACAACACTCTAGTGTTGCGTGGTTCGACTCAAAGGTCTCAACACACTTAGTCAGTCTATCATTTGTGCCAGTGTGCACAACTGAGAAGAGTGTTTGTACGGACCCGCGTAATTAATGTTGTTTGCGCGGGTTCGTATAAAGCCATGTATCCCTGCATTTTCTTCATCCTTTGCTCTCTCTTCTCTTCATGATTTCCCTTTTCTTTCTTCTATTCTTTTATCTTCTTTCTTCCTTATCTCTGATATCTTCTCATTCATAGAAACTTCATACATTTTTTGTGCACCAACAGATGTCCCCACAATCCTTCTTTGATTGATTGATGATATCAAATGGAGGATCGATCCACTCCTGCACAAAAATCCTTTCTCGACAAAGAACTTTTCATGAATGTAGAACTGATTACCAATCGAGCTCAGAAGAATCAAGCTCGAAAGAGTTGTTCTCTAAATGAATTGCTGTCAAACAAATCACGACTGAAGGAATCATCCTCGAACAAATTGCTGCTGAAGGATGACTGGATGATCGTGCTCGAATAGAAGACTAGATGTTCGCGCTCGATCGAAAGATTAGATGCCCCCATTCAGAAATGTCAACTGAATGACTCGATAGAGAGGCTAATGACGGCAACGAAAGCACTCTATCTTCGTAGTGGCCAATGAAATAAAACGTCTGTTTACAAATATGGCCACAATTGCATCCACCACAGTTCTGACTCTTCTTGTTTGTTCAATTCTTTTTCTTTCATCAAATCTTGTCATTGTAACAGCTGTAGCGACTTCATCTTTGAATGACTTGATTAGAAAATTGTTCTTTCATTTTATCCTTGCTGCAACAATGTCTTTAATCAATTCTTTTACCCATAGTCCGCATAATCCAGGTTTTCGAATAGTAATCTTTTCCTGGGAAATCAACCAGAATTAGTATCTCAAAATTTCATAACTTTCCAATTTATAATTTTTAAAATATATATTAAAAGCTTTTTAGAATGCCATCTTTGTGATTGTCAGCCATATTTGTTGTATTCCTTGCTCATTAGATCGTGCTTTCGGAGATGTCTTTTCCATCTCTAAAGGTTTCACTGCTGAGTCTTTTCTAATATGTGTTCCTTTGCATTTCCTCATGGGTTAGCTCAGATTATATTTTCTTTGGACATTTACTAACTTTGAAAGAGCGTATTTGCATCCTGATCACCTTGATCACCTCCCTTTGTAACATTATCAATTGAGAATGATGGTTAAGAAATCGAATGGATGGGTCACTAGAAAAATAGAAAGCAATGATCATATCAAATTTTATCAATTCCCTTTTTCTATTTATCATGATGACATGGCAGTCATTGACAATGATTCCATTTCATTTGGTGAACAATATTTTCATGTTTCTATATGGTCCAGTACCCTTCCCTAGAGAGAAGGTAGTGTATTCTGGTGTGAACCATATTATCCTAGCAGATTTGCCCCCCACTTTAGATTTGATCAGACTGTCCTAAAGACTTGTGACGTTGTTACTGGAGCAATGAGAAGTTATGACATCGGACCATACAATTGGGCTCTGATATAGAAACAACTCTTGAACATTCACACCGGATTGCACTTCATAATTCCCAGTCATAATTACCCTTTTAGTGCTTCTTATTCCTAGATGCGATGGTGGGTTCACCAGTATCTGTTAGTGGAACACTGCTATCCAGTGGATCATGGCATTTGGATTCTTCCTCCTCGCCTAAAAGATTTTCAGAAAGACTAAGGCATTGGTTACTTCGAAGAAATAGATCATGCCACCACTTCAGGCCAACTCTGCATAAAAATTTCTTCTGCAAGGAAAATTTTCGAAACAAAACCTATCGATACTCTCGAGGGATGGATAACCTATGGCATGCCTTTGAAGAATGCTCATGAATCCTCAGATTTCCTAGAAGAGATTGATGACTCTTTGTGATTCTATCCTCCTCCTCCTTTGCAAATCTTAAGAGATAATACTCCTTCAGTGTCAGAAATGTAAAAAAACAGAAAAGCATCATTGTCCTTTTCAAAAGGATAAACATATTATCATTGAAGACTCATCTTCCTCATAAGAATAACCATATTTTGAAGCACTTAGCTTTAAGATAGAAGATATCAAATATTTTGATCGGACTTGACATATAATCGTAATCGGTACCTGTTTCAATAGAAACACATTTTGCATACCATATATCCATTTATGCTAAGTATGAAATTTTCATGATTTTCGTTATCATATCAGGCAATTTACATTTTCAGGCATATTTTAAGTAGATAGATGATCATGTATTTCTGTAGCATTTTGATGTTGTGCAAAGTTTAAGCTCTTACATAATGGAGCTAATGCACTTTGGCTGACCACACTTAGACTGGACTGGATTGAATTTGACTGGATTAGACTTAAGCGAACAAGACTTGAACGAACTAGACTTAACTGGACTAGACTTAATTGGACACAACATTTTAACCAGTTTAAGCCCTTGAGTAGTGGAGCAAGCAGTTTCTTAGACTTATGCAGGAATTGGGTCTTACATGAATGGTGGTTGTAACTCTTTAGAGTTTCACGTCCAGGGAGTTTACAAACTGCGATCCATCAGAGGGGCCCAATGAAGCTGTCAGGGCCGTGAACTCGGTGAGATTTATGCACAGGGTTGGCTACAGTAACTCTCTAGAGTTCACGGGGCATGCAAGGCTACATTTGGGTAGCAAATCTGAGGTTACCAGTCCATTAATGAGTAGGTTAAAAACCCTTTCTCATGAGTTTCTACTAAAATCAAGCCAGGAATCTAGGGGGTCTTACACATGGTTGGCCCATCTATGTTCAAAGCCACAGAGCTCACACTGCAGCCCACTTTTTCTTTGCCTTCAAGGCCGGACTCATTCACAGGAGGATATTTTTATCCTTCCCCGTGACGCTGTTAGAAGCTCTACAGGCAGCATTGGTCTCACGCGTGACTAGTCGTTGAGGGCTTTTTAGTCATTAGCTCTATCCACTGCTCGCATGGGTATGCATGTGATGGCCCATGAGCTTTTTAAGGCTACTGGCTTCTCATTGCTGCCCGAATAATATATATATATATATATATATATATATATATATATATATATATATATATAGCATCAATGATGATAGGTCTTATACGTCGTTGGCCGTTGAGGGCTTGGCTAGGCCGCCTTGAATGATAAGCTACCATCACTGTCATCAACTTTATATGTGGTTGGCTGTATAGTTTATTCCACTACCAAAAATAGTGAATCGATGATTGATATTTCACCACCGCTAATAATGTTCTGAGAACACTCATATTATGTTTTAAATAGTGTATCATCTTGGCGATGATAGCAATTTCAATAAGATTATGCAAGCAATTGATGACGACAATGATAGTTGTTAATTTTAGAGATAACGATAGTTGCTAATTTCGATGATAATCATCAACATTTGGCGAAATTGATGAAAATCATTGGCATTGTGGCGATACTTGATGAAAATCATCGACATTTGATGAATTTGACGATGACAATCATTGATATCAGTGACAACCATCGATGCTTGTCATGTATCGTCCCCACTTGACAACAATCATCAACAATTGACAATAATCATCAATGCTTGGCAGCAATCATCATCAATGCTTGACATAAATCATCATCAATGCTTGATAGCAATCATCAATGCTGTGCTCAATCTTAATATGCCTGATATGCTTGAGACGCTTTGAGAAGATTTTCTTAAAAAATTGTGCTTTTTATTCATTCACATGCAGAGGAATACATAACTTTATCTTTTGTAGCCCTTTCATACTTCTACTTGTCATGCCCCCTTTTGATTAAGAAGCCTTAATATGATAATCTTCGTAATCAAAACCAGAATATTGTTACTAATGCTGCATCACTTCATATCAATCGTCTGAGATTAGCATTTCTCCCAATCTTGAACTAATCAGGCCTATGTACTCTTATTTCTTCTTTTATTTCATATACTTTCCTTATAGCGATTTCACCTTTATCAATCATCTTCTGTAACTTGTTCTTCAAGATGAAACAGTTCTCCATTCGATGTCTGAGGAAAAAAATGGTAGTAATAATAATCTCCTTCACTTATTTTCTTCATTTCTTTTTAAAGTTTTGACCACGGAAATCTTATCTTTTCGGCAGTTAACAATTTGTTCAGCATAGGGAGCCTATTATCTTCTTCGAATGAATATTCCTTATAAGCCTTGGGCCGTGCAAATTCTTTCTTCATTTTCTTGGTCATATGTTCATTCATATTTCTTGTATCCGAACTTCCTTGTTCATTTTATCAATTTTTCATTTTTCCTTCTTCCTCAATCATATTGGTTGGATTTCTCCCAAGGTTTGGAATCAACTGGCTTATATAAAAGTCAGCCACCTTTGCGATGACCCTTTTTAAGCTATAAGCCTCTTCAATCAGGTCTTGAAATGTCTGTATATTTAGACCCTCAAGACTTAACACAATACTTGGCCTCATACATTCCAAGCATAACTTAACTTGTTCTTTTTCTTCTTTCACCAATCACAAACATGATGCCCCTAGGATTTCCATTGATTAATGAATTCTCTAAATAGAAGCTAAACCATGACTAACTTCTTTAGAGGATAATTCAATAAATTGCGAATCACAATGAGAATTTTTGAGCCAATCCATCGCTAGGCCATTCTCTTATAGCAACATCCTTCCTTTTATCTTTCCCAATCTTCTGTGGATTTGCTACAAATGTGGCACGAACAGTCGCTTTCTTATCTCATTTATCATCCTTTTTCATTACTATTTCACCTTGTTTTATCATTCTCTGCAACATATCTTTTAACGTAAAACAATTTTCTTTCGGATGTCCAGCACAATGATGATAACGGTAATATCTCTTGTCTTTAGTCATTTCGACTTCTTCTGGATAACTGGGCTCAAGTAATTGAATGGTTCCGACGGCCAGCAATTGTTCCATCATTGGTACGACATCATCTTTATCAAAATCATATTCTTTCTGATAATCATTCAATTGAGTTCGCTGATCATGCACTCAATCTTTATACCAAAAGCATCCTTCTTTCTTTTTGGAGCAACCGTATTTACTAACAATCTATTTGATCCTCTTCTATCTATTATAGTATGAAATGCTGGCATCTTCCTGGCCATCAATTTCAATGTGTGCGCTTTTATCGCTAATTCTCGAAAAAACTTTAAGTTAGCGCTTGTAAGCTCAAAATGTGAGATCCCGGTCTTTTTCAACATCGCTCGTGTGTACACGTGTCCCAACTTGCATCATTGATAGACCATACACTGTACCTTAGTACACCTAAAAAACTCACCAAAGTGATTTGTTTTAGATGAACATGAGACCTCTATCATGTGGACTGCATCGTCACTGCAGTTGCAATGGTGAAAACTATGTGTCAATCCAACGCTTCATTAGTGAGATATGACCTATCAAATGTCCGACCCAAATTATGTATCCAACAACACAAGCAACCTTTATTATGTTAGGCCCATTGGACTTGGGCCCATGTGGACCTAAAGCCCACTTTTACAACATGGAAATTACCAATAAATACGACATTATTACATGACAAAATAAGAACCTACCACATATAAGACAAGCACTATAAGACAAAATTGGATTCTATTCCAAAACTCATCATTAGCTCTCTCCCCATGCTTTAGAAACTAATCATAGCTCATGTCCAACTCATCCTATACATGCATCCAATGCAGGTCTTAATTTTTGCCGTATCACTTCAAACAACCAATTGCAACACTCTACTTCATCATCCACCATGCATCACCTACAACCCATAACCCTTATCCATCCATTTGTCAATGCATGTCTAGATTTCTTCCACCTTGGTCAATGCATGCTTAGCACCATCCACCTCATCCATCTACTACCCATACCATACATCACATTCCACCTTACTTTTAGCACCAATGAGATCCCATGAACTTGCCACATCATTTTGCCACCTCAACCCCTATATAAGAGCAGGAGCTCTCTTGCACTTATTCTTTTCCTATACTTAGAAATTTTCTAAGATTTTAAGAGAGAGTGAGAGAGAGTGGGGCCAAGGTGTGGCCCACCATTAATCAAGAGGGAGTGGACCACACATCATCATCCAACCATCCATCCATTGAAGTGAGTCTACACCCTTCCTTACATCTTTCTCATCTTCCTCTTTCTTCCCCCTTTTATTTTCTTAATATGTATGGGCCCTATTGGTGTGGAGTTCTTATGTGCATGTATTTATATCTATGGTGGTCAGCAATGGCCCATGTCAATATGGTCCACCATAATGAACATCATATCTACACCCTTCATTTGTAATCATGTTTTTGTTTCTGGATAACAAGTTCTAAAAATCTTATAAAATCAACCATACTAAGATCAGATTTGAAACTTGGAGATACTATGAATCACAATATGAACTAACTCTGGACCAAATTTCGTAGCCATCCAACGATCCAATCATCTGTAACATCAAGTTTACTTAGCTGTTGTCCAGCAGAACATGCAAGATTCCAATTTGCCTCAATGGACCCATTTTTAACTATTTTAATGAATATATTAAAAATATATGTTCTATTGGATTCATAGAAAATCGAACTAGCTTTTCAACGGTATATAATAAGCCTCAATAGGAGTTCAGACGGCTGAGATCTTGGCTTTATACGAAAGATATATTTGAGAGATTATTATGACCATTCTTGTTTGGGCCATATTCGTGATTCCAATGATCAGATGTATTTAATATTTGATCTTAACTTACTTAAGATAGTTAATAATCATATGTATAATTCCTATGATCAGATTCTTTCATGATAAATTTAGAAAATTTTGGACCGATAGATACTTCTGTAAGGACAAATCTTGAATTTCTATGTGGTTCAGATAGATCCAAGGCTCTGTATAGTTGGAAACCTATAAACAGTCTAAATTATTTGTTCCCAAACCATCCATTAGATCAGATCTTCCAACAGAGAATTTTCTCATAGAGATTTCATCAATATATATTTCATATGTTACTTGATGAATATGTTGGATCTATGTTATACATAACAATTATCCTCTCATTGACCTACTTGGGTGTGAGATCACTGTGATTTATGCATTTTATTAGTTCATCCAATCTGAGAACCCATGTATATTTTTATGTGTCTCTTATCTATGGTTTGCTAGTATATGGGCCCCACTTCCCATTGGATCTATTTCATTTACTTTACACTTTCTGTTTGCTGAAAATTTTCTATGTACTTAACTGCATTGCATGTAGGCCTCTTTGACACCTTGTAGTGGGCCCTACACTATGTAGTTAAGGGTCCCACTTTGGGGGATGTTTAATACTTATATAAGTGAGCTGGGATGTCCCACCTTTTTGTAAGGAATGATCCCTAAGTGTTTGGAAATTGGGCCCTAAGTTGTGATAGACCACATTTCTGAAAACAGTCTGATTATTTGTGTTTTGTACCAACTTTGGGCCTCTGTAGTGGGCCACACGCTGGAGGTTTGAGTAGGACACCACTTGGAACCTCTAACCTACACTAATGAATAGATAAATAATATTTTAATTGAGCTAAATTAGACCCCGCATGATCAAGGAGTGGATCCCAAAATGTGGTCAATCATGGTTGTGTAGAAAATCAAAGTGCCTATGTTTGGCCCCTATACCAAATATTACGTGTGCACAACAAGTTGGTCCCAGCTTGTAATTTTTGAAGTTCATATATAGTAGTACAACTAAGGGCACCTAACGGCACTCTGAAATGTGGTCCCTTGTGATCATGGGATATACTTAAAATTGTGCCAAAACTAATTCTGCACTATATTTCCTGCACAGTTTCTCCAAGTGCCCATGTTTGGGCCACACCGTATATTGTACTCATCAAACCAATGAGGCCTGCCTTATAATTTTTAAAGCCCATACATAGAGCTACCAGGTGGTTAGCCTCTTTCACCATATGTAGGCCCCATGTGATCATGAATCTAACTCTAAAATGACCAGAACCAACACTGCACAAAAATCTGTTTGATGTAAAATTTATGTGGGCTACGTTAGTGGGGTTCACCACCTTCCCAAAGTATTTCATATAGTATCTAAACTCTGAAAAATAAATCTCAGGTGTTGTTGGGCTCATGTATGGGCCTTACCTTTCATGTGATGAGACCCAATGAGATCTAGGCGAGGCCCATGTGATAAGACCCACTTGATGTATATGAGGCCTGTGTGATGAGGCCCAATGTGATGTATGTAAGAACTTTGTATGAGGCCCATTGTGATGTATATAAGACCTATGTGGTGAGGCCCATTACGATGTATATAAGTCCCCTGTGATGAGACCCATTTTGATGTATATGAAGCCTATGAGATGAGGCCGATTGTGATGTGATGAGGCCCATGTGATGAGACCCATTGTGATGTATGTGAGGCCCATGTGATGAGGCCCATTATGATATATGAGACTCTTGTGCAAGGTGTAAATGCTATTGTTAAATCTAGCACTCGTTGTATTGTCAAATTTTATTATGTCAAACCGTTTAGTATTTGTATCTTGCTTTGTTGAAGTGATCAGGTTCGTACATTTTAAAGTTCTCTAGATCTTCATTAAACTTGCTTACATCTTCAAGTTAAAGTGAAGAGTGTTGAAGTTCGTAGTTTTAAGATAAAATACAAGAACTCAAGTTCAAGTTTGAAGTTCAACTCCTATTTGCTAAAGACACAAGAACTCAAGCATAACTGAAGCTCAAGTTCAAGTGATCTAACTCAAGCGTAACTCAAGCTCAAGTTCAAGTGATTGAACTCAAGCTTCAAGTATCATAAGATAGCAAGATTCACAAGTGAATGATGTTTCATTTGTTCCTACTCACAAACAGGTTTGGATGACCCTAGATTGACCTTAGATTGTGTCATATTCATTGTATATTGTATATGGGTCATTTCATATGTTTATAGGTCATTTTCTCAACTAGTTTTAGACCTTATTCGACTAATCCAAGTACTAGCTTGACCAGTCTAAGAGTTTTCTCGACCAGTCCAAGGTTTATTTTTAATTTTTAGAAAATTTTATTGGACGCTCGACGAGTCCTGAAGATTGCTTGGCCAATCGAGTGAACAGTGCTCGACTGGTCGTGCAGGCTAGACTCAAAGTCCAGCAATCTTTTCTGGTCCCACTCGACCAATCAAGTAAGCCACTCGACTAGTCGAGTAACGGCCTTATCATATCGCGCCAAAATATTTAAAATTTTATTGGTTCTTTGACCAGTTGAACCAACCCTTAAACCAGTTTAGTGAATAGTATTTTCACCTATAAATAGAGCATAAATTTTAGAGTTTATTCATTTATAAAAGAAAAATCAAGACACCACTCTAAGAGATAAGTTTGAGATATTTTAAAGTTATATTGTGCTCATTTAATATTCTCTTTAATTAGCTTTTGTTATTTGATTTTGAGATATCTTTTCCAATCTTACTTTAAGAAGGGATTTGTATTTTTTCCTTTCTTGAGATCAAAATCAAATCAAGCTAGCCTAGGTTGATTTAATTTAAAAATCATTTAGAACTAGAACCTTTTCATCTGTGAGACTAGACATTGAACATCTTCGTCTACATCGGATCAGTTCTACCGGGCTTCTTCAAAGGAGAATTTTCAGATAAGTACATTTACGTTTTTGTATCTCTTTTTGGTTTTTGAGGTTGTGCCAGAAAAATCTCTTCTTGGTTTGTCTAAGGTAATCAAGGAAATCTCAGAGTGTAGGGTTTTTAAAATTATGTAAGCCCAATCAAATACACAATTGTGAAGGTTTTAAGGTGAACTTTGGAAAATCTTTTTCATAGTGAATGCTAATATCCCGAGGGAATGGATATTAGGAGTGGAGTAGTTGTGTGGCTGTTTTCTAACAGTTGGTGTACACACAAGCGAACCATTATAATTTCAAGTGTTATAGTGAATGATTGAATGTGCCTATATGTGTGAATGTTGTAATTTATTTTAACCATTTGTGGTGAATGGTGTAATTTATTTTACGCGGTTGTGGGAATGTTGTAATAACTTAGATTATTTTATTTTCTATTCCCTTTACCTCTTTATTGGTTTGGGTTTTTAATACTTACAGACGTTCTAGTAAGGTTGTCCAGCCATAAGCCTTTGGTTTTTGGTGTTTGACTGTCTATAGAACTAAGTTTGTATCAACCTCTTAATACTACTACATTTGAGGTTGTTATTTACTTGTGCTTCTTTATTATTTGTTTGTGCTATCATTCTTCAAATTCCACATTTATTTTTTAAATTTGGCATTATCCTATTCAACCCCCCCCCCTCCTTTAGGACATATTGCTTGGCCTTTCAAGTGGTATCAAAGCCTAATAGTTTTTTTATTTGGATTCATTTCCTAAGCTAACCAATCTGAGCTTATAAGATGTTAAATTTTGATAGCATCTCAATCACTAGGCCTTCACCTTTTGATGGCTCCAATTATGCCTATTGGAAAGCCAGAATGAAGATCTTTTTACGATCCATAGATAAGAGCGTGTGGCAAGCCATAGTGACTAAATGGACCCCTCCTACCACTGAAGTTCTAGGCACTGATGGAACCAAGTCTATGAAGGTTGCATCTTATTTTTCTTGGACCACACTTCAGAAAAATGAAAGTAGTGCCAATGCAAAGGCTTTAAATGCAATTACTTGCGCACTATCACCGGATGAATTCAAATGAATTATATCCTGTGATTCTACAAAGCAAGCTTAGGACATTCTAGAAATGATACATGAGGGAACGACTATTGTTGAGAAATCTAAACTTCAAATCCTCACCGCAGTGAAACTTTCATGGACTTCTACACTAAGTTTAATAATATAGTCAACTCTATGTGGGGTCTTGGTGATAATATCCTAGAAACCAAAATCTGTGTAAAGATACTATGCTCATTGCCTTAAAGGTTCAATTTAAAGGTTACTGCCATTTTGGAATTTTATGATACGGATAATATGAGGGTTGAAGAACTAGTTGCTTCTTTATAAACCAACGAGTTAAATTTTAAAGCTCCTAAAGGTAAGTGAATCGCCCTTAAGTCTTCTAAAAATACTTCTCGTAAAAATGTTAGTAATTCTGATTTTAAAAACTCTAAAGATAATATGGAATTATTAGTGTCACGCCTCGAATCCGGGGACGGACAACTTCCGTGATGCCTCGAATCCGACACTTGACTTCCATACACCAAGTCCTGAGTTCGGCGCACCACAAGGAAGATTTTCTTATGAATTTTTTTAATCTAATAATACTTGAGTATGAAGATCCCTGATCAAAATACCAAGCAATACTCTCCATTATAAAGCCCGATAGTTACAACTACAATGCTTTCTAAAAGGTACATAACATTAACATTTCCAAATTGAAAAATAGATACAATGCATCGAGAAAGCTAAGTCTTCCAATCTAGTCCTGCCCTAAAAAAAATGGGAAATAGGAAGCTTAAGCAAAAAGTCTAGTGAGTACACATGTGTGTGCAGTGTCCTACATGCAAGCAAGATAAATATACCACAAGGAAATCATGTATGGTGAAAGGCGTATAGCACGTAATGTATGATGTCAATGCCAATATAATGCATATGCATCATAGTAATACTCCGAGTCAATATACCAGCATCACCAAGTCACATTTTCATTTCTCTTATACCACAGTCATAACCATATTATACGCATCCGTAATCACATCATCATCTTCATATTATTATGCCATATCATAACTGTATACCTCGGGAAAATACTGTGATCGACACCCATGCACCAAACACTAGTAACCGACCTCGCATACCCACCCTGCGGTAGACTTCTACCAACTGTATATCATGGGAAACACCGTGGTCGATACCCATGCACTAGAGACCAGTAATCAACCTCGCATACCCACCCTATGGTGGACTTCCACCTGACATGCCAGTAGCGGATTTCATTCACGCTTCTCTTCGCCGGCGAGTCAGACCGGTCCTTATTTCTACCTCATCCCTTAAGCATGTTGGTCCCACCTCTTCTCAACCCAACCTCGTCAGCGGGAGTAAAATCCATGACCCATGTATCCACTCGGCCTGACAATGAGGCAACCCTAGCTAGCATAGGGGATTAGACACTTTCAACCCAAGAGACACATCATCCCATACTATTTTCACACTTCGAGTGTCCCGTTCATTTTTAGGGATAACCTAAGTCATCATTATAAATGTACATTTCATCGTCAAGATCCAACTCATGTTATACGGCACGACTGTGGTATTTCAATCATCATGTATGTCATGATTATACATGAATTCAATCAATCATGATAAGGCATACGTTCAAGTATATGTGGTATGCATATAATGTTATGAGTTTAGGGTCTGCTTAACCTTTAAGCTAAAAATGACATATAATCATCATATGCCACTATCAACTATATCAATCCATAGTCATGTGACTAAACTGAAGAGGACATATCTTACACATGAATAAATGTATTGAAGTACACTTGCAGATACCATCATTCCATGGTGCATGAGTATGATCAATAACAACATGGTCAAGTAAATGAATTTAGTATGCTAGAAAATGGAATAACATTAATCAAGATATTAAATTATATACTTCCATTAACCATAATCACTAGCATCACTAATTTCATCCATAGCTATCATAGTCATGAGCATTAATTGCATTTATAATTACACCATATCCTTCGTAAGATAGATATTCCATTAGCAGCTTTGGCCAAATATTATTTTTCTTCTATTAGGACCACATGGTTATACCCTAACTGGGTCTTTTGATTAAAGAGTGTTGGTGATGCAAAGTACATGCACCAAATGGTTATGAGATGAAAGGCATAAATATATCATATAGTAAATGAGCCACAGAATAGATGGTGCTGGTGAAACTCATATAATGTAGTGGACTTCACCTTCATGTGGGTTGTTAGTAGATTGAATTTACAAGTAATTATTGTAGTAGTTTTACAATGGTTTTGAAGGCACATGTAAACTTTATAAGATATAGTGAACCCTAAGTTGAACGACTTGGTATATATTATACACATAAGAGTTAGTCACTATTGGATGATGTGGGTTTGTGTCATACAACATAGTGGATCCTACTTCCAAGTGGTCCTACAAGCAGATGGATCCACACACAGACATTACGGTGGGTCTCATCAAGTGGATAATATAGGTAACTCACATATAATAAGTAGTACAAGGAAGAACAGTTCAGATATACAAGGCAGACAACAGCGGGCTCCATGATCGAATTGTTTGGTTGGTAAAATAATTGAATAGAACGGATAAAATACGTACATTGAGTGGGTTCACAAGTGTTTGAAATTTATACGTTCAATTAACAGTATTTCATATCGTCTGACTTAGTCTAATGAATAAATTGTGAAATATGCAATACTTACACCAAGGTAGGGTCTATTATCAATCTGACACATGTCCTAAGTCTACATACCCAAAGGTTACACCATTAGCATAGTCTACGAGTATGAGTAATCATGCAATTCTCATATTCCCGCATGGTCTTATGGTCACTCCATTATTAAAGGTCCATATGGTTGAGTGGCCACACAAATGTCACTCTACTTGTCATAATAAGAGACTTAAGGTGAGATGGTTAATTATTATTATTATTATTATTATTATTATTATTATTATTATTATTATACCATAGCTTGCTTAATGTGGCAACTACTTTACTAAACTTTCACATAGTCAGGCGGCCAGTACCACAATTTCACATAGTTTAGAAGTCACCTAAGCATTACATGATCATATGGTTGGGCGCCACATACCCCACATACCCAAATGATTTAAGGATATCCACGTCACGCATGATCACAATATTTATAAGCTATATATTCAACACCATTTCGCCAAATCTACCTGCCATTCATCCTGTCAGTGATCATATGGTTAAGGGCCACAATAATCATAAATTCATTTAGACATGTAGTCACACAATTGCCCCAATTTCATACAGTTAGGTGGGCTATAAAAATCAGGCACTCACATGGTGAGGTAGCCCACAAAACTTCCACCGATTCACATGACTAGTTAGGCCACCTAAAATCCCAAATTCCTATAGTGTAGCGATCCACATGATTCCTACCAACTGACGGTCTAAATGAGGAATAACTATTACAATGGGTACCATGAAAGTGACTTAGATTGCAATAAATATATAGGCATCCCTACACTCTAAAATGATCTAATCAAAATAGATGAATGGCTGGTAAAACATGTATATTAGGTGTCCCATGATCAGTTTAAAAAGGATAGAGATTTAGCTCTAGAAAATATTTAACGGTGAACAAGTGATCAATATTGCTCCCATGGAATGAGATTTGGATCTGACTATTCTATGGGGCGATACCCTAAAATGATAAGGATAAACAGATGAATGGCATGGATCTACATCATACTACAAGGTGGAGTCCATGGTCAAGGAAGCATTCCAGCATATAAGGGGCACACTAGAGCCTAAGAATTTTCAATGGTTGTTACCACTATTTCTGCTTACAGCATGGTCCACATAAAATTGAGTTCTACTTCATATTGTGTCCACGAGTAGGAGATGGGCCCACTTTCCAAGCAACTGGAAAATATAGGCAGTATGGGTATACAACACATGCACCTAGGTGGGCTTCACATACACCACATTATGTCCGGGGAAGTTTTCATTGGTAAGCATACAATTCCCTTTCCTTATTATTATTATTATTATTATATTTTGTATAGTGTGGGTCCCATTGACATGGTAGGGTCCACCCTATGAACAATTTTTACAACAAACAACATCATACTTGATACCACCCACTAAATGAATGACATGGATATAAGGTACATACGTCGGTGGGGGTGGCGCTCAAAACACATAGATGGTCTCAATGATGGACCACTTGGATATAGAATACATGTAATGAGTTGTCTCCACGGTCTAATGGCTGACCCAACTTTGGTAGCGGTTCCACATGACGGTAGAACTTAAAGGATTTAATAGTAGGGATTTTTATTCCCACAGTTTCTTATAGTGTGGTCCATCTAAGGTGTGGATCTGCCTCATTCTTTTTCTCATGACTCAAAATGGTCTGAAGGAGTGGATGAATGGCCCAGATATACTTTTCATCACAAAGGTGGACCCCAAAAAAATCTAAGAATTTTGAGTACAATTTCCACTGTCCAAGTGGCATGGCCTGCATGAACCTCTAATTGGCCTAATTTTTGGGACCATACAATAAATGGGGCTAGTAAGATGGATGAATGGTGTGGATTTAGCACATACATCATGGTGTGGCGATGATCACCGCCCTCTTTGGATGTCCAAGAAGGACGTCAACTCCTCCACGCCCCTTTTTATTTTATTTTATTTTATTTTATTATTTTTATTTCTTTTTGTATATTTCTCATCAAGGTGGGTAACTTGAGAGATCTCATCCATCTATTGTGTGTGTCCCACTTGGTGGAGGGGTCGATCCAAGTTTCAGAGGCATCAAAATTTCAAGTAGGCCCCAGCAAGTACTTTTAGATGTTTTAACATGTCTTCACATGATTTTTGATGGCGTGGGCCACCTGAGCTTCGTGTACGGCTGATTTTTGGGAGATCTCATCATTTAAAGGGGACCCATCAAATGCACAGTACTGATGTTTGACATACATCATAGTGGGGCCTATGGCTGGGACCCACAGTCCCAGCCCGTTCAGCTACAGTGCCAGTGGACACTGGACATCAACATATAAATTTTTGAATTTTTTTTGTTTTACTATGGTTTTTCATAGGTGGGGTGCACATCAAGATAATCAAGTCCATATGTTGCATTCTCCAGCTCATGACACATCCAACAAGTCTAATATGCAGCATATTTTGATGCACAGAAGCCTCACGATGGGCCCCAATAGTTTAACACTATTAAAATAGTATTTTCGATGGTGTGGCCTACCAGAGAACTAGATTAGCATCATTTTTTTGTCCAATGTCTAAAAAGAGCTGGGAAATTGGATGGATGGAGTGGATTAAATACATACATTATGGGTGGGTCCTGTTAGGGACCCACAGCCCCTTACCTCTTCTCTTTCAAGTTGCAGCAGGGACGCTGGATGCTAGCAGTAACAACGTCCACTCCTTTTATTTATTTATTTAGTTATTTTCATGGTGTGGTGTGCACATGTGTGCATGGGTGTGAGTGTGTGTTTGGCCAGCCCAATGGGCCACACTTTAGATGGTTTGGATGATATACAAAGGTTCTAGTGGGGCCCACTATTAATGGGTCCCACATAAAGTCTATAGTGAATTTTTATTTTATTATTTTTTTGCATGAATCCTCTTATGCATCCACACCATTAATCACATCATTATCATTATATCATCACAACTATTAATCATCTTTTTATATGTATTCTCAAATACATCCACACCATTGATCACATCATTATCATTAAATCATCACCACTATTAATCATCCAATTAATCAAAAAGAGAACAAACCATAAGAGTGGAGGGGCTGTACTCACCTTGATGCATTAGATGGATGGTTGAGATGGATGGAAGGGATGAGATTGATGGAGTTGATGGCCCACCAAGATCACTCTTCTCTCTCTCTCTCCATGTGTACAAAATGGGGAAATGCTAAGGGATGAAGGACTATTTGTAGAGAAATTGTTAAAATGTAGTTAGATTTAATTAATGTGATCTTAGTTAGCTTAGATTAGAATTATGACAATTAATTCATGATTTGTTATTAATGGTGGGTTAAAGGAGCATGCTATGACATAGTGTGATGATGTCATACTTAAGGTTTGTATGGAAAAGAGTTGACTTGAGGTGTACATGAGGGAGAGGTATGGGTGTGTGACATCACACACATGGGTAGAGATTCTCTCACCCATGTGTTGCATATACGTGTGTGCATGCCATGTGTTGTGCACATGTGTGGAATGGAGTACATGGCGCCATGCGCACATGATATAACAATGATTTTTCACGGCGTATCTCACTAACGGAGTATTGTACAGATGCACAGGTGGTACCTCCACGATTGCGGCGACGAGGCGGTCGATATAAGATAGGTTTCGAGGTCTTGGGGTTCCGGTCAGTCGGGTGTGTACTATGAACTGCTAATCTAAGTCTAACTAAGGGCATCGATCATCGTGTAAGCATAGAAAGTCATACGGAATAGACTAGGTCTTACAATCTACCCTCCTAATAAAAAATTTCACCCTCAAAATTTCTAGTCATAATACATTAACTAATTCATAACATGGAAAGATAAACATACGTATTATCATACATATAAAGTACAATCATCCATCCCACAAGTGAGGGTATTACTCACGGCTATCTGCCTAATGTCTGGGTGTTAAGTATATTCTCTAGGTTCTCTACTAGTGGATCCTATTTTGACTAGGTTCTCAAATCAGGAATTCTAAATACATGTCTCTAAATTTATACAGATTAGGGGTACTAATAGCATCTTAGTTCTCAATCAATTACGGTGAGAGACCTAGTTTAAGTTCTTCTATGTTTTCCAACTATTGACTTTGCTCGTAACTGATCTCAAATCTTAGGCTCTAATACCATCTTCTGTCACACCCCAAATCAGAGGACAGACAACTTTCGTGATGCCCCAAATCGGGCACTCGACTTCCATACACCAAATCCCGAGTTTGGTACGCCACAAGGAAGATTTTTGATTAAATATCTCACGCCCCAAACCCAAAAATTGCATTCACAAGAATCCCGATCGCTTAATCCAGTGCCGACATCCTCAGTAGTACCCCATTCTCGGCTCCCAGCGCTCATATACTAGATTCTGATCTTGGGATCCTATAAGGATGATTTTCAACATGATTTTGTCTCATAAGAAGCATAACCACAAGTATACCCAAATCGTAAGAACAACATCATCACCACATATCCACTATTATAACCATTTGTATACAATACTGAAAAGGAAATGCATATGATAAAATCAAAGCTCCAGAAGTCAGTACATGCTCCAAGCTCCATGCTGCTGCAACCTAACATCACCTGCAGACATCTATCATGCATAAGCTTATAGAAATCTTAAAGGGTGGTGTAAGTGTGTGCACAAGATAAGTGCCAAGTATTCAATATAATGCTATAATCATATAATATCAGAAATACTGGTAAGATCATTAATCATATGATATTAGAGTAAATGGAAATACTAACAAGTCCATGAGTCAAATAATATCAGAGTACGCAATACAAATCAGCTATGTAAATGAAGAGTCATAAAGAGCTAAATATCGGATGTCGAGGATGTAATGCAATATACAATTTCTGATGAGTTCACAAATACCGTCAGGTGTATCTAGACCATATAAATGTAAAAACATAGTAACCCAAACTGCCATATGTTGGGGATATAATGAAGTATGCGGTGCGAATGGAATGACCATGCTAGAGTGTGAAGTCGGGATGATAGTACGTAGTATCGAAGGCTATGGGGTCCATCACAAGGGACTTTTATCCAAACTAGTTCCATATCTAAATTTGGATAGTCAACTCAATGTGGTAAATTCCTGATCTCAAATTAGTCGCGCGCCCCAACCAAAATCCTGGTCATTGCGAAGGCACACGTAACAAATATTTACGCACCACCAGCCCGATTGGATAGTGAATGAATGAATGAATATGTAACTCATGCCCAATAAATCTACATATCAGTACTTTTCATCTCTGGGATCATCACCGGAGTCTAGTACACTCTACACCAGTGTACCGCCCCATCAAGCGCACAACTGGATAAGTGGAAGAGACCTCACTATCCGCCTAGCCAGTAGTCAGCCAATATCTACCTAGCACGTCGATAGCAGATCCATTCATGAGCTGGCCAAACTCAGTCTGGCTATGCTTACTCCCTCAGGCGGGTAAGGCCACACCCCCTCCCAACCGACCACAACACAGTAGGAGACGCGGCTTACAGGTATACGGCCCTCATGCACTCATATATATCCACTCAGCCTCAATATTGGGGCATCCTCTGGTACCAAGAGGGTTGAGGGATTTTCACCCAAGGCCATCTATGGCAGTCCGATGCTAATAACATATTTATCCCATCTGGCCATCCACGATATGCCTGTGGAGGCTAAAACCCTGATGTTGCTAGGGCGTACAATAATCACAACACACAATGCTAGATGCATGAGTTATACAATCCAATCATGCATCAATCTTGTGCATACTGTGCGCTCATGTGAGACAATTTTCACCTATCAGGGAGTTTCATAACAACCTACCCAATGATATATGCAATGGTCAACCACATCTCATAACAAACATGTAGATGATACGTATGGGCATGTATCATAATGCTATGCTATCACATACTCCTAATTGGTATCGATAATCGGTATTGATAACCAGTACT
The DNA here is from genome assembly GCA_037074715.1 of Magnolia kwangsiensis. NCBI lineage: Eukaryota > Viridiplantae > Streptophyta > Magnoliopsida > Magnoliales > Magnoliaceae > Magnolia > Magnolia kwangsiensis. Next base: position 48,266,066 of record CM073583.1, read on the forward strand.
GATAATCATCCTCAACAATCGGAATCGGCCGAACAAAGCCTACGGAAAGGTCACAATGTGGACATTAAACCATCATTGTCAAACGATGTGGCCATTTAACCATCATTGCACCCAAGGAGTGGGCCACATAGAGCTAAACATAAAGAGGACCCGCAGCCTCACACAAGGGCCTAGTATATAACAAATGGACCATACGAAATGGGCCTAATACCTATCACAATGGGCCCTACCCATAGGCCAAGAATATATCACAATGGGCCTTACCCATCGGTCTCAAATACATCACAATGGGCTATAAATACATCATAATAGGCCAAATCACATGGGCTGAAAATATATCAAAATGGGCCACAACATATGGGCCGGAAATACATCACAATGGGCCACGACATATGAGCCGAAAATACATCACACTTGGCCACGACCCACGGGCTTCAAATACATAACAAGTGGGCCCCATCACATGGGTCATAAATACATTACATCAGGCCTTGCCCATGGGCCTCGAATAAATCACATGGGCCTCAAATACACAACAGGTGGGCCCTGCACCTGGGCTTCAAAACACATAACAGGTGGGCCCTGCACCTGGGCTTCAAAACACACAACAGGTGGGCCCCGCTCATGGGTTAAAGATACATCCTAATGGGCCACATGTATATCATAGTGGGCCTCTTGAAAGGGCCACCAAATACATCAAGGTGAGCCGCATCACCTGGTTCGGCATAGAGATACAATATATACATCACGACAGACCGCACAAATAGACAGTTATAGATGTACAATACATACAACACGGCGATGATAAAACAAATATGCCATGGTGCATTTCATGGACGGATAGTATGGATAATACATACATCATAGTGGTCCCCACCAGTGTCAAAGGCATGAATGGTGTGAATATACATATGCCATCGAGGTGGGCCTTACTCAGCACCGTCCAAATGAACGACGGGGATATAAAACACATCAACATGGGCCCCACTCGTCCAAGACAGACGAACTACTTGAATTAAACGCATATATAATGGTGGGATCCCACAGCACGTCCATGCACGGACGATGTGGATATAAAATAAATACATCAAGTTGGGTCCCACTCCCACACGTGCCACACGTGTGGGGTGGGCCACACCCTAAACAGATGGACGGGGGTGGACATAGAAAATGCACATCAAGATGGGCCTAATCACATGGACCCCATATATATATATGTGTGTGTGTGTGTGTGTGTGTGTGTGTGTGTGTGTGTGTGTATCGAATAGGCCGCACCAATTGGGCCTTATAGACATCAAATGGGTCACATCACATGGACCTAACACTCAACAGGTGGGCCCTGTACATAGGCCTTAGAATACAAGGAAGGTGGGCCCTATCACACGGGTCTCAAATAGAAGCAAGCGGGCCCTATCATATTGGCCTCAAACATACATCATGATGGGCCCCATGGATGGGCCAAATACACATCAGGTGGGCCCCATCACATGGACCTCAAAACTAATGGATGGCAAGGATAAAACATATATACCATGGCGAACCGCATCCCATGGACAGCGTGCATGCAAAACATACTTCAAGTGGGTCCCGTCCCAACTGGGCGGTGCCGATAAAATACATACACCATGGTAGGGCTCACCGTCCTACAGACGGTATAGATAAAACACATACATCATATTGTGGCCCAACAAATGGGTGGCGTGGACATACAATACATACATCAACGTGGGCCTCACACCACCTTGGACAGATGGATAGAGTGGATATAGAATAAATACATTAAAGTGGGGTCCATGTCCCCAAACGGATGGACGTTGTGGATACAACACACACCTCATATGCGGGCCCCTCATAGACTTGCATGCTTCATACCGTAGGACCCACAAAGCTTGATGAATGGACGGTATGCATGAAATACATACATCAAGAGGACCCCACATAACTGGCTGACATTAACCTCACCAGCTATATAGCTGGTGTGTGGTGGACTAACCAATCTACATCCAAGTTAGGTGGGTCCCATGTGGGGCCCACCATCATAAATAATAGAATATATTATTATAATATATAATAATAATTATTATTATAGTCAGTGTCCAGCACCAGCACCGTTCATGCACGTACGGTGTGGATAAGGAACACATACATCAAGGTGGGTCCCATCCACCACACGTTCCACACGTGTGGGGTGGCCCCTCGTCCAAACAGATGGATAGAGTGTTTAAAACACATATATTATACAGGAATCCCACCGTCCAGCAGATTGGACAGTGAGGATATACAATACATGCATCTGATAATGGACAGTGTGGATGGAAATCCATACGTTAGGTGGATCCTACAGACATACGGTGTGGATGAAACACTTCATCGAGGTGGTTCCACGAACGTGTGGACAGTGTGGATGGCCACACACCTCATAGCAAGCCCCACCGTCTAGAGTTTGGACGGTGGATGACATGAATAAAATACATATTTCTGGTGGGCCCACGTACACATGGTGGGTCTCACGTGAAATTTAGATCTATCCCATTCTCCTGTAATGCCATGAGAAATAAAAATAAAATAAAATAAAAGAAAACATCACTGTGATGTTTGGATGGTGTGAATACAACATCTACATCATGGTGGAGTCCACGTGGACGGTTTGGATCATCAGGGCCCCACCTGCTAACGTTAGTACATCAACTATTTAGTTGTTGTAAACATACTCTAGCCAATTCAATTCCAAATCAGGTGGGTCCCACGTGGGGCCCACCACAATATAATATAATATTATTATATTATTTATACATATATATCTTACCTGCTCCTCCTAAGCTTTGAATCTGCTCTATTTCCACCACTGTCCAGATATAAGGTGGGATGAAATACATACCATGGTGGGTCTCACTGTCCAGATAAAATGCATAAATCGTGGTGGTCCCACATTCGGTGGGCCACTCCTTTGGATCAAGCTATTTTTGTGTTTTTTCCTTACAATAGGACTTACCCAAATGGAAGCAATGGTAGACATAGAAGTGGGCCTCGGTTGGATAGCGGTTGTGTCCCACTTGGTAGACGGTATGTATAAAATACACACATCATAGGTGGGCCAGAAGATGGGAAAGAGAGATAGAGAGAGAACAGAGAGAGAGAGAGAGAGAGAGAGAGAGAGAGAGAGAGAGGGGAGGGACCCCGCCACTATGGGCCCTCCCTACATAATACATACATAAAGATGGGTCCCACATATGTGGGCCTTTAAATCTCAAAATCAACAAATAAAAGCACCCACCTTAATCTCCTCTTCCTTCTTCCGCCTATAGCCTTTAGAGCTCCAAGAGAGCAATTTCAACGGTGTAGATGATCTTTGGATGGTGGGGATGAGAGGTAGGAAGTGGGCCACGTCTAGCTCCTCCATGGAAGCTTAGATGGTTGCTCTCATGGTGTTTTGAGAGAAATGAGAAAGAGAGAGAGATGTAAGAAGTGATGGGAGAGAGTGATGTAAGAAGTGATGGATGGATGTACTTGATGGGTGGAGAGAGAGAGAGAGAGTTGACTTTAGGTAAGGTTCTATAAGAGAGGGATTGGTGTTGGTACTTGACATGATGTGATATGGTACTTGATTGATTGATGTGAAATGTTGTATAGATTCACTCGGAATTCGTAACGTGTGGCATTTTTCTCAAACTGAACGCGGGCCCACATCTACTGGTTAGGGTATCGCCTTGGCACACGAGATGTTGCGTCAGAATCGCGATGATGGCTTGGTCGTAAGTTTATAAGTCTTAGGTCGAGCCAACTCAAATATACGGGACACGACTCAAGATGGCGCGCAAACGCTGATAATAGATCGTGGGTCGCCGAAATTCGACCGGGAGGACCGCGGAAGCCTATGGAATAGTAAGGTTTAAGATAAGAGTCTCACAAAATATTTTTTTTAATATAATATACCTAAGCATGAAGATCCTTAATCAAAATACCAAGCAACACTCTCCATTATAAATCCTAATGGTTACAAGTATAATGCTTTCTAAAAAGTACATAACGTCAGCATTTTCAAATCGAAAAATAGATACAATGCATCAAGAAAGTAAGTCTTCCAAGCTACTCCTGCCCTAGAAAAAAAAGGGAGAAATAGGAAGCTTAGGCAAAAAGCCTAGTGAGTACACACGTGTGTATAGTGTGTCATACATGCAAGCAAGACAAATATGCCACAAGGAAATCATGTATGATAAAAGGCGTGTAGCATGTAAGGTATGATATCAATGCCAATGCAATGCATATACATCATAGTAATACTCCGAGTCAATACTACCAGCATCACCAAGTCATATTTTCATTTCTCCTATACCACAGTCATAACCATATTACACGCATCCGTAATTACATCATCATCATCATATTGTTATGCCATATCATAACTGTATACCTTGGGAATACATCGTAGTCAACACCCATGCACCAGACACTAGTAATCGACCTTGCATACCCACCCTACAGTGGACTTCCACCAACTGTATATCATGGGAAACACCATGGTCGATACCCATGCACCAAACACTTGTAATCGACCTCGCATACCCGCCCTGCGGTGGACTTCCACCCGGCATGCCAGTAGCGAATTTCATTCACGCTTCTCCTTGCCGACGAGTTAGACCGGTCCCTATTTGCACATCAGCCCTTAAGCAGGTTAAGCCCACCTCTTCTCAACCTGACCTCGTCAATTAGAGTCAAATCCATGACCCATGTATCCACTCGGCCCGACAGTGAGGCAACCCTAGCTAGCATAGGGGTTTAGGGACTTTCAACCTAAGGGGCACATCATCCCCTACTATTTCCACACTTTTGGTGTCCTATACATTTTCAGGGATAACCCAAGTCATCATCATAGATGTATATTTCATCATCAAGATCTAACTCGTGTTATACGACATGACTATGGTATTTCGATCATCATATATGTCATGATTATACATGATTTCAAGTAATCATGATAAGGCATACGTTCAAGTCCATGTGGTATGCATATAATGTTATGAGTTTAGGGTTTGCTTAACCTTTAAGCCAAAAATAATATATAATCATCATATGCCACTATCAACTATATCAATCCATAGTCATGTGACTAAACTGAAAAGGACATATCTTACACATGAACAAATGTATTGAAGTACACTTGCACATACCATCATTCCATAATGCATGAGTATGATCAATAACAACATGGTCAAGTAAATGAATTTAATATACTAGGAAATGGAACAACATTAATCAAGATATTAAATCACATACTTCCATTAACCTTAATCACTAACTTCACTAATATCATCCATAGCTATCATAGTCACGTGCATTAATTGTATTCAGAATTACACCATATCCTTCGCAAGATAAATATTCCATTAGCGGCTTTAGCCAAACATTATTTTCTTCTATTAGGACCACATGGTTATACCCTAACTGGGACTTATGATTAATGAGTGGTGGTGACGCAAAGTACATGCACTAAATGGTTATGAGATGAAAGGCTTAGATATATCATATAGTAAATGAGCCATAGGATAGATGGTGCTGGTGAAACTCATATAATGTAGTGGGCTTCACCTTCACATGAGTTGTTAGTAGATTGGATTTATAAGTAATTATTGTGGTAGTTTTACAATGCTTTGTAAGGCACATGTAAACTTCATAAGATATAATGAGCCCTAAGTTGAATGTCTTGGTATATATTATACACATAACAGTTAGTCATGGTTGGATGACATGGGTTTATCTCATACAACATAGTGGATCCTACTTTCAAGTGGTCTTGCAAGCAGATGGATCCACATACAGACATTACGGTGGGTCTCATCAAGTGGATAATATAGGTAACTCACATATGATAAGGCAATACAAGGAAGAACGGTTCAGATGTACATGGCAGGCGACAGCAGGCTCTATGATCAAACTGTTTGGTTGGTAAAACAATTGAACAGTGAAGATAAAATATGTACATTAAGTGGGTTCATAAGTGTTCGAAAGTTATACGTTCAATTAACACTATTTCATATCGTCTAACTTATTTAGGATTTGGATCAAGGTCATTTTGGAATCCTGTTCTAGGATTAGCTAGCCTAATGAATAAATTGTGAAATATGCAATAATTACGTCAAGGTAGGGTCTATGATCAGTCTCACACACATCCTAAGTCCACGTACCAAAGAGGTTACACCATCAACATAGTCCACGAGTACGAGTAATCACACAATTCTCATATGCCCGCATGGTCTTATGGCCACTCCATTATTAGAGGTCCATATGGTTGAGTGGCCACACAAATGTCACTCTACTTGTCATAATAAGAGACTTAAGGTGAGATGATTACTTATGATTATTATTATTATTATTATTATACCATAGAACGTATAATGGGGCAACCACTTTACTAAACTTTCATATAGTCAGGGGGCCAGTACCACAATTTCACATAGTTTAACAGTCACCTAAGCACCACATGATCATATGGTTGGGCCACACATTCCCCACATACCCACATGATTTACAGTTATCCATGTCACGCATGATCACAATATTTATAAGCTATATATTCAACACCATTTCACCAAATCTACCAACCATTCATCCTGTCAGTGAACATATGGTTAAGGGCCACAACAATCATAAATCCACTTAGACAAGTAGTCACACAATTGCTCCAATTTTATACAGTTAGGTGGGCTATAAAAATCACTCACTCACATGGTGTGGTTGCCCACACAACTTCCACCAATTCACATGACTAGTCGGGCCACCTAAAATCCCAAATTCCTATAGTGTAGCGATCGACATGATTCCTACCGACTGGCGGTCCAAATTAGGAATAACTATTACAATGGGTACCATGAAAGCGACTTAGATTGCAGTAAATATATAGGTAGCCCCACACTCTTAAATGTCCTAATTAAAGTAGATGAATGGCCGGTAAAACATGTATATTAGGTGTCCCATAATTTGTTTAAAAAGGATAGACGGATAGATTTCTCACAAGTATTATTACAGTTCTAGAAAATATTTAACGGTAGACAAGTGATCAATATTGCTCCCATGGAATGAGATTTGGATCTGACTAATCTATGGAGAAATATCCTAAAATGATAAGGATAAACCGATGAATGGCATGGATCTACATCATATTACAAGGTGGAGTCCATGGTCAATGAAGTGTTTCAGCATATAAGGGGCACATTAAAGCCTAAGAATTTCCAATGGTTGTTACCACTATTTCTACTTACAACGTGGCCCACCTAAAATTGAGTTCTACTTCATTTTGTGTCCACAGGCACGAGGTGGGTCCACTTCCTAAGTGACTGAAAAATATAGGCAGTATGGGTATACAACACATTCACCTAGGTGGGCTTCACGTACATCACATTATGTCTGGGCAAGTTTTCATTGGTAAGCATACAATTCCCTTTCCTTATTATTATTATTATATTTTGTATAATTGTGGGTCCCATTGACATGGTGCGGTCCACCCCATGAACAATTTGTACAACAAACAATATCATACTTGATACAACCCACTAGATGAATGACATGGATATAAAGTACATACATTGGGTGGGGGTGGGGCTCATAACACAAGGATGGTCTCAATGATGGACCACTTGGATATAAAATACATGTAACGAGTTGGCTCCATGGTCTAATGGTTGACCCAAATTTGGTGGCAGTTACACATCACGGTAGAACTCAAAGGATTTAATAGTAGGGATTTTTATTCCCACTGCTTCTTATAGTGTGGTCCATCTAAGGTGTGGATCTGCCTCATTCTTTTTCTCATGACTTAAAATGGTCTGAAGGAGTGGATAAATGGCCTAAATATACTTTTCATCACAAAGGTGGACCCCAAAAAAATTTAAGTATTTTGAGTACAATTTCCACTGTCCAAGTGGCATGGCCTGCATGAACTTCTAATCGGCATGATTTTTGGGACCATACAATAAATGGGGCTAGTAAGATGGATGAATGGTGTGGATTTAGAACATACATCATGGTGTGTCCATGATCATTGCCCTCTCTGGACGTCCAGGGAGGACGTCACCTCCTCCACGCCCCTTTTTATTTTTTTATTTTTTTATTTTTATTTCTTTTTATATATTTCTCATCAAGGTGGGTCACTTGAGAGATCCCATCCATCTATTGTGTGTGTCCCACTTGGTGGAGGGGTCAATCTAAGTTTCAATTGCATCAAAATTTCATGTGGGCCCCAACCAGTACTTTTATATGTTTTAGCATGTCTTCACATGATTTTTGATCATGTGGGCCACCTGAGCTCCGTGTATTACTGATTTTTGGGGGATCCCATCATTTAAAGGGGACTCATCAAATGCATGGTACTGATGTTCTACATACATCTTGGAGGGGCCTATGGCTGGAACCCACGATCCTTGCCTGTTCAGCTGCAACGTCCATGGACGCTGGATGTCACGCCAAGATAATCAGTAATATATATATATATATATATATATATATATATATATATATATATATATATATATATATATATATATATATATATATATATATTATTTTTTATTTTTTATTTTACTGTGGTTTTTCTTAGGTGGGGTGGACACCAAGATAATCAAGTCCATCTGTTGCATTTTCTGGCTCGTGACACATCCAGTAAGTCCAATATGCAGCATATTTTGACACACAGAAGCATCACAGTGGGCCCTAACAGTTTAACACGGTTAAAATAGTATTTTTGATGGTGTGGCCTACCAAAGAACTGGATTAGCATCATTTTTCAACCTAATGTCTAAAATGAGTTGGGAAATTGGATGGACGGTGTGGATTAAATACATACATTATGGGTAGGGCCTGTTGGGGACCCACAACCCCTTCCCTCTTCTCTTTCAAGTAGCAGCAGGGACGTTGCTTGCTGCAGCGTCCTCTGGACACTGGCAGCAACAGCATCCACTCCTCTTATTTATTTATTTATTTTCATGGTGTGGTGTGCACATGTGTGCGTGGGTGTGAGTGTGTGTGTTTGGCCAACCCGATGGGCCACACTTTAGATGGTTTAGATGGCATAAAATGGTTCTGGTGGGGCCCACTATCAATGGGTCCCACATAAAGTCTATAATGAATTTTTATTTTATTATTATTTTTTGTATGAATCCTCTTATGCATCCACACCATTAATCACATCATTATCATCATATCATCACAACAATTAATCATCTTTTTATATGTATTCTCCTATACATCCACACCATTGATCACATCATTATCATTAAATCATCACCACTATTAATAATCCAATTAATCAAAAAGAGAACAAACCATAAGAGTGGAGGGGGTGTACTCACCTTGATGGATTGATGGATGGTTGAGATGGATGGAAGGGATGAGATTGATGGAGTTGATGGCCCTCCAAGATCACTCTTCTCTCTCTCTCTCTCCATGTGTACAAAATGGGAAAATGCTAAGGGATGAAGGACTATTTGTAGAGAAATTGTTAAAATGTGGTTAGATTCTATTAATGTGATCTTGGTTAGCATAGATTAGGATTATGACAATTAATTCATGATTTGTAATTAATGGTGGGTTAAAGGAGCATGCTATGACATAGTGTGATGATGTCATGCATAAGGTGTGGCATGGAAAAGAGTTGAGTTGAGGTGTACATGAGAGAGGGAGAGGTATAGGTGTGTGACATCACACACATGGGTAGAGATTCTCTCACCCATGTGTGGCATGTACATGTGTGCATGCCATATGTTGTGCACATGTGTGGAATGGAGTACATGGTGCCATGCTCACATGATACAAAAATGATTCTTCACGGTTTATCTCACTAACGGAATATCGTACAGAATCACGGGTGGTACCTCTACGATCGTGGCGATGGTGTGGTCGATATGAGATAGGTTTTGAGGTCTTGGAGTTCCGGTCAGTCGGGTGTGTACTATGAACAGTTAATCCAAGTCTAAATAAGGACGTCGATCATCATGTACATAAGCATAGAAAGTCGTATGGAATAGACGGGGTCTTACAATTAGTCAAGAAGATTTATAAGATTTTTAAAACTAAAAAGAGGGTAGATTTTCAAAAACCTTCAGAAAGAAAAGAACTAGATCTAAAAATTAAAAATCTATTAAATACAACCAATGTTTCAACTACCATGAATACGGGTAGTTGGCAAACAAATGTCCAAAGAGGGACAAATCTAAAAAGAAAGGCATGTTATCCACATGGGATGAATCGACTTGCTCTAAAGCCTCTTCTGAGTCAAATGATTTTGAACCTGAGTCTACTAATGAGGTTAAAGCCTTAATGACTCTAACTAAATTCACTTTCTCAGATAGTTGTGATTCAACTAGTGAAGAAAATCTGAGAAGAGATCCTCAAAATGATGAAGATTTATAAGATGCATATGATGCCCTATATAGGGAAAGTTGTAAGATAGTTGTAAAATTAAAACTTCAAAAAGAAAAGTTTTTAAAATTAAAAGAAAATTTTGATAATCTAGTCTTAGAAAAATCACATTTTTCAGATTGTTTTGAAAAAGCTAAGTGTGATTTAAATTTTAAAACTTCCCAAATTGAAAACTTAAAATCTAAAATTAAAAAACTAAAACTAGAAGTCTCTTCTCTCTTAAGTATGAAGGATACTTGGAGGTATGCCTAGGTTGATCCTAAACTAGAAAGACTACTAACCAGATCAAAAAAATGTGGCGATTGATCTAGTTTGGGCTATGATAAAAATACCAGTCTTAAATATAAGACTACTCCTCCTAAATTTGTTAAAGGGGCATCCTCTAACTCTAAAGGGAAAAATATGAATCAAAACACATTTAAAAATCCTAAAACTTTTCAGGCTTTGAAACCTAAAAACAACCATATCAATTATAGAAATCAGAATCATAACCGCATAGTTGAGAAAATTGTGGATCTACTTAAGGAGTTTCTAAAATCTAACTCGAATGGTAAAATATACAACAATTATAAGCATAGAAAGACCAATTATTCTCCAAAACCCAAAATGGTAATGAAATAAGTTCCTAATGTTGCTTGTCTGGTTGCCCACACCACTTTCAAGGCTTCAATTCAATCAAAGTCGTACCTGGATAGTGGTTGCTCTAGACACATGACATGTGATAAAGATTTGTTCACCAATCTTAAAGATAGAACTGATGGTTCATTCACATTCGGTGATGGTAGTAACTGCAGGATTATTGGCCAAGGTACGGTTTAACTCTTTAATGTTCCTCCATTTGAGAATATGTTATTTGTAGAGGACTTTAAGCATAATCTCTTAAGTATTTCTCAAATTTGTGATAATAAACATAACATAAAATTCACCAACCTAGGGTGTGAAATTTCTAATGAGAATGGTCCTATGATATTAACTGGTCATAAAACATATGAGAACTGCTATATAGTTAGTGATTCAATCTCGTCTAAGTTAACGTGTTACATGGTCCAAACCGATGAGACCGAACTATGGCATAAACGCCTAGGACACGTATACTATCGTAATCTTTATAAACTGAGCAAAAGTGAAGTAATAAGAGGTCTACCCAAGATTAAGAAATTGGATAAAGTTTGTGGGGAATGTCAGATTGGAAAACAAACTAGGAGTGCTCACAAGATAGTGAACTCCAATGCCACATTCAAAACCCTTGAACTTCTCCACATGAATCTCGTTGGATTGACTAGAAAAGAGAGTCGAGGTAGTAAGAAATATATACTGGTCATAGTAGATGATTTTACCAGGTATACATGGATAGTTTTCATGAGAGAGAAATATGACTCTTGATGAAGTGAAAAGGGTACTCAAGCGTATCCAAACTGAGAAGGAATCACATGTCACCAAAATCCATAGTGATCATGTTTCCAAATTTGATAATAGCAGTTTTGAGAAGTTCTTTAGCGATCATGGAATGTCCCATTAGTATTCTGCACCTAAGATACCTCAACAGAATGGTGTAGTTGAAAGAAAAAATTAGTTTCTTTAAGAAATGGCCATTGTGATGCTAAATAGTATGAAACTTCCTAAAAATCTTTGGACTGGAGCTGTGAACACGACGTGTTATATCACTAACTGTGTTTATACTAGAAAGTGTAATATGAAACTTCTTAAAAATCTTTAGGCTGAAGTTGTGAAGATGGCGTGTTATATCACTAACTGTATTTATATTAGAAATTTTAATAATAAGACCACATATGAACTATGGTTCAATAAGAAGCCTACTGTTAAATACTCTTGAGTTTTTGGTAGGAAGTGTTACATTTTGTGTGACCGGAAAAATCAGGGAAAATTCGACACTAAGAGTGACAAGGGTATTTTCGAGTGTATCGTGTTCTCAACAAGAGGACCAGTGTCATTCAAGAATCTATTAATGTGGTTATAGATGATCACTTGAACACACTTGTCTCAAGTTCAGAAGATGATGAAGTCCCTTTATTTGATAAACCAGACTCTTCATCTAGTCAAAATGACCCTGAACTGTGGTCAATTAAAGACCATCCAACAGATCAATTTCTTAGGAATCCTTTCACTAGTGTGCGTACTCATAGACAATTAGAAAATATTTATACTTTTGTGTGCTTCAAATCTCAGATTGAGCTGGCCAACGTAAAATAAGCTCTTGCTGATGAAAACTGGATAATAGCTATGCAAGTTGATCTTAATCAATTTGTAAGGAATGATGTATGGTATTTAGTTCCTAGACCTAATGATAAACACATTATTGAAACTAAATGGATCTTTAAAAATAAGTTTGATGAACTTGGTAAGATTATAAGAAACAAGGCTAGACTGGTTGCATAAGGGTACACTCAAATAGAAGGCATCAATTATGATGAAACCTTTGCCCTAGTAGCTCGTCTTGAATCTATCAGACTGTTTATATCCATTGCTTGTCACAAAAAGTTCAAAATTTACCAAATGGATGTTAAGAGTGCTTTCTTGAATGATGATCTACATGAAAAAGTATATGTAGAATAGCCTATTGGTTTTGAAGACCCTAAATATTCTGATAATGTTTATCGCCTGAAAAAGGCACTCTATGAATTGAAACAAGCTCCTAGGGCATGGTATGAGAAATTGACTAAGTTTTTACTAAGTCATAACTTTATAATGGGGAGTGTTGATAAGACACTTTTTATAAAGAAACACAATGATCACATACTGATAGTACAGTTTATATCAATGACATTATCTATAGATCTACCTGTTCTAACATGACTGTTGAGTTTGCAGATTTAATGAAGTTGAAATTTAACATGGTTGGAGAACTGAACTATTTCTTAGGTTTGTAAGTAAAATAGTTTCTTAATTGATTCTTTATCTCTTAAACCAAATACGCTCTAAACTTGGTTAAAAAGTTTGGATTTGAGAGCGGTAAAATTTTCGATACTCGTATGAGTACAACACTTAAACTCTCTAAGGTTTCAACAGGTAAAAATGTAGATCTTAAGTTGTATTGCAGCATGATAGGTAGTTTATTATATTTAACTGCAAGCCGACCTAATATTGCATTCAGCATAGGAATCTGTGCTAGATATCAATCGGACCCTAAAGAGTCTCACCTGATGCTGTAAAGTGCATTTTAAGATATGTCGTAAGTTCGGTCAAACTTGACTTTGGGTATCCTCATGATACTAATGTTCTATTAGCGGGTTATTCGGATGCTGATTGTGTTGTTAATATTGATGACCGCAAGTCTACCAGTGGTGGATACTTTTATGTCAGGAACTATCTAGTTTCATGGCATAGTAAGAAACAGAGTTCCGTATCACTTTTCACAACTGAGGCTGAGTATATTACAGCTGGTAATGCATGTACTCAGCTTGTGTGGCTGAAGAAGATGTTAAGTGATTATGGATTTGCGCAAGATTCTATTATATTATATTGTGACAATTCTAGCACAATTAACTTTTTTAAAAATCTAATTCAACATTCACAAACTAAGCATATTAAAATTATATATCATTATATTTTTGAATTAGTAGAAGATAAGATTATTTCTATGGATTATATTCAGATTGAAAATCAACTTGCTGACATATTTACAAAATCGCTTGATAGAAATAGGTTTGCTAAGTTGAAATTGGATATAGGTATGTGCAATATGAACTGAAATGCTTGTGTTTATTTGTAATATATTGCATATTTTTATTTTATTTATTTTTGTAACTTTTTAAATTTTAAAAATATGTAAAATTGCTAAATTTTTGTGGTGCACGACCAGTCAAGTACACACTCGACCAGTCGTGGCACGACCGGTCGAGTATGTATTCAACTAGTCGAGCCACTCGGGTTTAGGAGTTTTTATTGTCCAAAAAGAACTTTTCTTCATTTCTTTCATCATCCCCAACCAACCCTACCACGACTGGTCGAACCCATCTTTGATTCCCTCATGATTAGTGCATCATTTCCGATTTCCTTATAGATTTGAGTTCTTTGCACTTCCCTTTTCTTATTTTTGTTTTTCATTTCAAAGTTTATGGTGGTTTGTTGGGTTTTCTTGCTATAAATCTGATTTTCTTGAAACCCTTTCTTCCTTTCTTGCATCGCTTCTATTCCTTGTCTTTCTTGTTGCTATGGAAGGTCAAAATAAGAAGAAAGGTTCTCATGGTCCTTCTTCTTATCGTTCTGCTCTAATCACTGTGCGTCATCTTTGGTCACCCGAAGAAGACCCCGAGTATGTGTGAGATATACGTCTTCGCAATGTGATTCTTGAATGGACAGTCAATTCTAATCACTTGGAACCATTTGGCATTGTTCCCCTCCTTCAAGCTGTAGGATGGGATAACATTTAAAATTGGGACGGTCTAGCATATCATTATATTGCACAGGCTATATATGCTTGCATAACTGACTTCTCATATGAGAATCTAACTTTTACAATTAAAACGAGAAGGTCTTATTGAAGTGGACCGTCATTTATCATTTAATATCTGGATTGTTGGATCTTCCAGTTAATGACGACAATATTCCCATTTCTACTCTTGTAGCAAAACCTTCTGAGTCTGAGAAAAGAATGCTCACTGAAGTGTTATCCAACATGAATGCAGATTGGAGTTTCAGGAATGTGCTCAGTTTTAAATTTATGTTACCCAGATACAGGGTTCTCCATCAAATTTTTATCTTTAATGTTTATCCTAAGTCTGGTAACAAGACTGAGCTCACTACTTTCATAACTCGCATTCTTCACTCTATTGTTGCTGGTGTCTCTATATGTCTTCCATCTCTTATCTGTTACATCATGATTCAGTTCCGATTCCATCCAAGTCATAGTGATATACCATTTGCCTATCTTATGACTGTCTTACCCATAGTCTTATGGCTATGCCTATTGGAGAAGCTCCCATTAACCATCTTCCCTTCAACAACTAGAACATAAATAAAATGAATTTGAGGTTGGCTCTAGGCCAAGTTGATGTGGATGCTGGAGGAGTGGCTAAAGCAACTGAAGAGGAGGATGCTTTGCCTCCAAATGATATCATTATGGATGACATATTTGATGAGATTGAGTCAGACTCTGCAGCTGATCCTAACTTTCAGCCGTTTGACTTTGATGAGCATTTGCGATCCCTTGAGGAGAAAGTAGAGGGTATGCATGTGTCCCAAGAAAATTAATTTTAATACATGCACTAATATCTTAGGTTCATTAATAAGGGATTGCATCAGATAAATCCTTTTATTCTTGCTCCTTCACTTGGATCTGATTAGCTGTTTATGTCTTTCTGGTTATGTATTAATAGTTTCTACTCTATGTTGGGATATTTCTTGGACATACTTTTACTTTTTAAGTATGTGGACATGCTATTGTGCCTTTCATTTATATCTTGATCGTCATGGTGATGCTATTTCCTATCTTATTTCCTTTCCTTCTCTTATCTTTTAATATCTTTCCTTTGTCATATTGTGATAAAAGGGGGGAGAAATTGTAGAGATGTGTGTTTGTGGATTATGAAGTGTAGCATGTATGTATGACAATTCTTTTCACAGGTTCTGTAAATCACCACTCCTGGATTGAGGGGGAGTAATGGAATGAGGGGGAGTTTTTGATCATTTGTTACTCATCCGGTGCATGATTCTTTATTATGCTTATATAACTGGTGCACGATTCTTTATTGTGCATGATTCTTTTGGTTTTGTCACAATTTTGACAAAGGGGGAGATTGTAAATGCGATTGTATGAATCTAGCACCCGTTGTATTATCAAATTTTGTTGTGCCAAACCATTTAGTATTTATATCATACTTTGATTTAAAGTGATCAGGTTCATACATTTCAAAGTTCTTTGGATCTTCATCGAACTTGTCTACATCTTCAAGTTGAAGTGAAGAGTGTTGAAGTTCATGGTTTCAAGCTAAAATTCAAGAACTCAAGTTCAAGTTTGAAGTTCAACTTCATTTGCTAAAGACTCAAGAACTCAAGTGTAACTCAAGCTCAAGTTCGAGTGATCGAACTTAAGCGTAACTCAAGCTCAAGTTCAAGTGATA
Organism: Magnolia kwangsiensis; assembly: GCA_037074715.1. Classification (NCBI taxonomy): domain Eukaryota; kingdom Viridiplantae; phylum Streptophyta; class Magnoliopsida; order Magnoliales; family Magnoliaceae; genus Magnolia; species Magnolia kwangsiensis. The sequence continues at coordinate 48,282,556 of CM073583.1, forward strand.
GAACTTAAGCTTCAAGTATCATAAGATATCAAGATTCGGAAGTGAATGATGTTTCATTTGTTCTTACTCACAAACAGGTTTGGATGACCCTAGATTGACCTTAAACTGTGTCATATTCATTGCATATTTTATGTGGGTCATTTCATATGTTTATAAGTCATTTTCTTGACTAGTCTTATACCTTATTCAACTAGTCCAAGTACTGGCTTGACCAGTCTAAGAGTTTTCTCGACCAGTCCAAGGTTTATTGCTAATTTTTAGAAATTTCTGTTAGATGCTCGACCAGTCTTGGAGACCGCTCGACCAGTCGAGTGAACAGTGCTCAACCAGTCGTGTAAGCTCGACTCAAAGTCTAGCAAGTTTTTCTGGTCGGACTTGACCAGTCGAGTGTATTGCTTAACCAGTCAAGCAAGTCGCTCGACTAGTCAAGTAACGGCCTTATCTTATCGTGTCAAAAAATTTAAAATTTTGTTGGTCCTTCGACCAATCGAACCGACCCTTAGACCAGTCGAGTAAATAGTATTTTCACCTATAAATAGAGCACGAATTTAAGAGTTTATTCATTTATAAAAGTGAAATCAAGGCACCACTCAGAGAGATAAGTTTGTGATATTTTAAAGTTATATTATGCTCATTTAATATTCTCTTTAATTAGTTTTTGTTATTTGATTTTGAGATCTCTCTTTCAATATTACTTTAAGAAGGGATTTGTATTTTCCTCTTTCTTGAGATCAAAATCAAATCAAGTTAGCCTAGGTTGATTTAATTTAAAAATCATTTAGAACTAGAACCTTTTCATCTGTGAGACTGGACATTGAACATCTTTGTCTACATCGGATCGATTCTTCCGAGCTTCTTCGAAGGAGAATTTTCAGATAAGTACATTTATATTTTTTTTATCTCTTTTTTATTTTTGAGGTTATGCCAAAAAAAATCTTTTCTTAGTTTGTTTGAGGTAATCAGGGAAATCTCAGAGTGTAGGGTTTTTAGAATTGTGTAAGCCCAATTAAAGACACAATTGTGAAAGTTTTAAGGTGAACCTTGGAAAACCTTTTTTCATAGTGAACGCTAATATCTCGAGAGAGTGGATATTAGGAGTGGAGTAGTTGTGTGACTGTTTTCTAATAGTTGGTGTACACATAAGCAAACCACTATAATTCCAAGTGTTATGGTGAATGATTGAATGTGCCTGTGTGTGAATGTTGTAATTTATTTTAACCATTTGTGGTGAATGGTGTAATTTATTTTATGCAGTTGTGGGAATGTTGTAATAACTTAGATTATTTTATTTGTTATTCCCTTTGCCTCTTTATTGATTTTGGTTTTTGATACTTACAGACATTTTAGTAAGGTTGTCCTGCCATAAGCCTTTAGTTTTTGGTGTTGGGTTGTCCTTAGAACTAAGTTTGTATCAACTTCTCAATACTAGTACATTTGGGATTGCTATTTACTTGTGCTTCTTTATTATTTGTTTATGCTATCATTCTTTAAATTTCGCATTTATTTTTTAATTTGGCATAATCCTATTCACCCCCCCCCCCCCCCCCCCCCCCACTCTAGGACATATTGCTTGACCTTTTCACAAGGCCCAATTGTGATGTTGATCCCACCATGATGTGTATGATAATGTTTATGATGCTCATCCATTTTTCTAGCTAGTTTAAGGGCCATGGGCCTCATTGTGAGATAGTCTCTATAGCGGGCTGCATTTTAGAAGACAATTGCAGTTAAATGTCTATATTGTAAACTCCTTAGGGCCCATTGCTAAGCCCATTCCCCATTGTAAGTTAGAATCTAAGGCGGGCCACACTTTAGGAGCAATGATGGTTAAATGTCCACATTGTAAACACTCTAGAGCCCACTATTAAGGCCATTTCTATTTTCCTCTTATTGGGCCCTCATTGAGAATAATGCTTTCCATCATACCCTGTAGTACTACTCAAACCTTGGAACCCATCTTGTTGTCATGATATGTAGGACCATTATGACAAGTAGGCCCATTGTGATATGTTGGACCATTGTGATATGTAAGCCCATTATGATTATATGACGTCATTGTGTGAGACCCATTATGCGAGGTCCATTGTGATTATATGAGGCCTATTATGATTGTATGATTCCCATTATGATTGTAAGATGCCCATTATAATGGTATGAGGCCCATTGTGAATGTATAAGGCCCGTTGTGAATGTATGAGGCCCATTGTGACTGGATGAGGCCCATTGCGATGTGTGAGGCCCATTGTGATTGTGTGAGGCTGATCATTATTATGATTGATAATCATGCATGGCATACACCATGATTCATGCCCATACGCATCATTTGCATGCTTGTTATGAGGATTGATTGACCATAACATATGTCATTGGGCTAGTTGTTTTCGAAACTCCCTAAGAGTCGGAGTTACCCCACATGAGCGCGCGGTACACGCAGGAATGATACATGACTAGATTATATGACTCATGCATCTTACATTTGTGTGATATAATTTTTGTTCGCCCTAGTTACATCAGGGCTAAGGCCTCCACAGGCATATCGTGGATGGTAAGATTGGACACCAGAAATGTTTTAGTTCTATATGGGGCGCCATAAACGTCTCTGAGTGAAAGTTCCTAAACCCTTATGGTACCAAGAGAATGCTTTAATATCGAGATCGAGTGGATGTATGAGCGCACAAGTGTTGAATACCATTAGGCCATGTCTCTAAATGTGTCATGGCCAGTTGGAAGGGGGTGTGGCCTTACCTGCCCGAGTGTAGGGGATAATGCTAGGCTAAGTCTGACCAGCTCGTAAATAGGTCTGTTATCGACGTGCCGGATAGATAAAGGTAGACTATTAGCCAGGCGAATAATGAGGTCTCTTATGCTCACTTAGACTGCCCACCTGGGGGAAGGGCTTTGCCATTTTGAGCGTACTAAACCCTGGTGATTGCCCATAAAGGAACTATACTGATATGTGGATTCAGATGAGGACCAGCATGACTTGTGATTGCACCTTGCATATGACATTGGTCACGTAAGCCTTGTATTGTATAGCCTTGGTATGACTGACAACATTGTACTAAACCCCGGTGATGATCGCAGAGATGTATGGTACCGATATGTGGACTTACTAAGCAGGATTTTTCGACTCAGCATTTAACTCAGTCATTCATTCATTCACTATCCACTTGTGCTGGTGTTGCGTAACCAAATCATTATGTGTACCTTCACAATGGCCAGGATTTTGGTTGGGGTATGCAACTAACCTGAGATCGAGAGTTTACCACATTGAGTCTGGCTGTCCAAATTTAGGTATGGGACTGATTTGGATAGAATTCCTTTATGATGAACCCTAGATTGCGATACCACGTACTATCATCCCGACTACACACTTCAACCTTGCCATTTCTTTTGCATTGCATACTGCATTACATCCTCTGCATATAACAAAGTGTGACGCCCCATCACTATGGTCACATGTGGGTGGGCACACATAGGTGGACGCTGATGTGGGCGGGGCCTAGCGGGCCTCGAAAAACTACCAGTGGTTGGCAAGCGACTGTGCACACAGTGTAGGTAAGAGCTTGTCCCACATATTCGTGAATTTGTCAAGATTTACATATTGCATTGCATCCTCAGCATATGACATTTTATTTGTTATGTCCTTATACTCGAACAATTACATGTCAGCCTTACCATTGCCTTTCCATCGCATGCTATATAGTAGAAAATGAAATTTGATTATCTTGTTCATAATGATTGGATATTTTAATGATTCATGGTCATGTTAATTTCATGATAATCTGTATAGTTATACGACATGCTTGATTGATAACCTACTCACTTATGCAACATGATTGGTTAATCACATGCCTATGGTTGTTATGGATATCTTTATGGGAGTGCCTTGATAAGACGTGTTTTACTCCCGGAAAGCACTAGACTCACGAGTTGTAGTTTTCTCATACGTACAACTTGCACTTTTCAGGATGCATATAAGAGTTGTTGGAGTTTGCTATTGTTTCCTTCATTACTGTTGAGCTGGTGCACCATAATTTCGAACAGGTTCATATCTTTGATATGCATTGATACCATGTATAAAATGTGTAACCGCCTAAACAGATTAATCATTCAAAAAAATCACACTGAAAAATATATGAGTGTCGAGAGCCAAGAATGGGATAGTACGAAGGCTGTCAGCGTCGAATTCGGTGATCGAGAATTTTGTGAGTTGGGTTTCCAAGTTTGGGGCATGATACAAAAGCAATTCCCAGCTCCATGAAATTTAAACACATGTTTACTTGATCCTTCTCTTCTGGCAACTGTCTCCATGAAGCCCCTAAAGTCTTCCACCTGTCAATGAATTTCTCCACAGGTTCATTTTCTCTTTGTCTGACGGAAGCCAATTCTACAACAATAAGGTCACGTTCTGATGAAAAGAAGTTTGATATGAACACATCCTGCATCTGTTCCCAAGTTTGCATCGACTCTGGCGCCAAACTGGAGTACCATCGAAATGCTTTGCCTGTCAAAGAAGAACAAAACAACCAAAGGCAATATTGTGGTACTGTAAAGAAGTCTCCCATGCTCGTGATGAAATGCATGAGATGTTCCTCCGGTGATCCATTTCCATTGAATATTTGAAAGTCGAGATGTTTGAAATTGACTAAAAAAAGGGATATCTTCTACTTCTCTCAGGTATGGCGTTTGATATCTGAATCATCCAGTATTCTCACTCTTTTTCTATTCAAACATCTTCTACAACTACCTGTCATATTTCCTCTTGAGTCACTACCCTTGCCATGGGATCAGACCCAAGTGATCCTGCCCTCAATGGCTAAGAGCTTTCTGGTTGCTATTCTTGCTCGTTTATGGTGGCCATCACTGGAGGAACTACAATCTGAGCCACATTATGCACTAAAGTGGTTAAGGCCTCTCAAAGACTCTTACATTCTTCCATGAGATTTCTCTATGCTTCGGCCGTTTCGGCAATGCGATCTTCGGTTGTTGGTTGTGACCATTGATTGGTTCCTGCCATATAAACTGTGGCTTCAACATTGTCCAAAGAAGTAATTGTATGAGTAGAATGTCTAAACATGATGGGACTTGTTAGGAGAGGAGCTTCATTAAGATTTTCTATACTCTCGTAAAATTCGGCTAATTAAGGTGTTCCTTGCTGGGTTTATCTTGAGATGAAGCAGAAACTGAATCATACATTGGTTATTTACCCTTTTCTTTCCTTGTCCATCAAGTCTTCGCAACAAGCAATGCTAGGAAGTCTTGGGCTATCAAAGAGGGAAGAGATCTCCCTGGGTATAAAGCCAGAGGGGCGAGTTCAGGATTGTTTCTCACCGTATTTTGTGCCACAGGTCATCTAACCCTTCCTGGTGATGCTGTAACATCCCGAAAATCGGGGGGTCGAGCAAAAACCCAACTCCCGAGTTCCAAAATATTATTTATGCAACATAGATATGTATGATTGAATGTTGTCTGTGATAACGCATTAAACATGAGTGAGATTAAGCTAGAACATTATATCATACTCCAGAGACAGTTAAATTAACAAGCGAAAGACTGTGATAGTATGTATAACATATATAAACTGTTGTATATCTCCAGAGTGTGAACATGTTACCAGGTTATATACATACATGTATACTCCAAAAGTAGATAAAACGAATATACATGAGTACGCTAAAAATATAAAATGACAAGTGTCAAAGCATCTAATCAACCTCCCTGTAATCCCGTCGATCAGAACACGCATAAAGGAGGGATCCTCCTCATCATCATCAAGTTCGGCTCTGCCTCGCAGGTCGCGCCATCATCTGCAATCACAAAAGGGTCTGGTGGGTGTCCGAAAACACCATCCCATAACGTGGGAGTGAGTAGCTAACTCAGTGGAATAATAGAGCAAGGATTAACATGTTCTCAAATCAATCATGCGATAATAGTAAAGCAGTAAATCAAACAATCCTAAAACTGTTATTAATGCAATATGACATGACGTGATGTATGCCCTCACCGACGATCTCCCTCATACGGCACCATCTTACGACCGCGGCATGCAATCGACCCTCAAGTGCTCCACATCTTCCAGGCACATGCAATGGTATGGTGATATGATTTCTGAGTTATTATTAGTCCATTCAAACAGCAGGATTGGGAAACTAAGGTACTTCCCTTATATCAATCCCAACACAGATCCTGTCTAGGGTCGTCACTCCTAGTAATCTCATACGAGGTATATTTTGTAGGTTGCTGCAAGGGCTGCCAAGGCTGTTGCTCGCACTCGTTGCACCGCTCCCCCATCACCTTATCAATACAGGCCTACTGTACTCTACTGTTACTGAAGGGTTGTCGCCTCCCGTAGACTCAGAATACGCTCGCGGTCACTACAAAGGACTCATCGCCTGATCAGTGTAGGCCGACAACAAGAATATAGTGTCCCATACCACCATAATCTGCTCACGAGACTAGGTGCACACTGGTCACGACGGGGAGGTTTGTGGCCCCAGCGTAGGCCGACAGCTCGACCACGGTGTCCCATACCACCATGCCCGGCTCATGAGTCTTCGTGGATCAAGGTACCATGGTTAACAGGGTTTACAATGGTAAGTTCAGTACCCTAGGTTCAAGCAGTTATGACTCATGCAGGGTGAACATACAATGGCCAGTCGGGTTACTTGACGGGCTCGACTAGCACGATCGCATCTCAAGTTGAACGACATGAAGTGCGTAAAACACTTCATGTGGCCTAACCACTGCCGCCAACTCCAAAACACGACTCGCGTTAATCGACGCGTCGTTCGTGGTGAAGATAAGCTAACCACGAATTCGCTCGGTTACCGACTGCCTGGACTAAGTATAGTCCCAAACATGTGGAATCACATCGGCAAAGCATGTGAAAGTATTGGAAATGAAATACAACCATATGAGCATGTTAACACATGTTGTAACATACCACTTAAGCAAATCACCTGATACATGCCTTTCATACATATAATGAAATTATGCATATCGCCAACATAAAAGAAATCATTTCCATCAGCAAATTAATTGAGAATTCAATCTCAAACTAAATCATAATGAAATCACCAAGCACATGTTATAACATACAACTTAAGTGAATCATCAAGCACATGCATTTCATTCATATAATGAAATCATGCATATGGCTAACATGTAGAAAACCATTTACACCAGCACATTAATTGAGAAACCAATCTCAAACTAATCCATAACATCATTTAATTCAATACATACTAATACAAATATTTATACAAACACTACACACTTAAGTCTACATATAGTATGTCGACCCGAAGTGCGCAATTAGGCAAATCTCTTCGCCAAACTAATTATGCATGCATTCCTAACACTTTAATGCGACAATAAACCATGTCAATCACATCAGCAAAATATACATGAAAACAGTACTTCCTACAAATGACTAAAATGCCCTAAATCTCATATTCTTCGCCGGTTTACGAAACAGGAAACGGACAGCATGTTGTACATGTCAAACGGCGATGCCGTCGATAATCTACTATTAAACGACATTGAAAGCTTTGGAAACAGTCAATCAAAGCATCTAAAATCCGTACCTTGTCTCTTATGGATGTGTAAATTCGAACGGAGCATATACGCTTCGTCTACGGCGATTAGAGAACCTAATACACAAGTTCTATTAGCTACTTTGCTAGGAAACGAAAGGAACCTCAAATCAGCAACTTCTAGGGTATTTTCTTACCTGAAAACGTGGAGGAATTGCCGGGTAAGTGATCGGAGTGCGTTGCCTAAGCACGTACAGCACGTGGCATAAGCAGCAGGGAATTCTCTCCCACCTTCTCTCACAAACTCTCACCTTTTCTCTCTCCCAATCTAGGGATTTTTGCAAATTCAGATGGAAGAGAGGAGTGAGGGTTTTAACCCCTTTTATAAGCCTAAACTTGCCTGAAATAGGCTCCGGTACAAAGTTCACTTAGTGCATATCCAAATCGGGGCTGTTTCGGTCCAAAAGATGCTTTCTGGTGGTCCCCTGACCGAATGCGATCGGACTTAAGCTCACGCATACCAGATCTAGCACGTATTAAGTTTTCAGTCCGGCTGGGTCTGCAGATCGCACGTGGCAGACCAGTTTCAGTTCAGCGGTCACCGCACGTAGATCAGGGCTGAAAGTCTCATGATATAAAATAGAAATTTCTCCTGATCCGAGGGTGAAATCTGGCTGAATTCTTACGGTCAGAATGCTCAATACTGATGCATCCCGTCGTGTGCCAGATTTGAATTTGAAATTCCAATTCTGTCCCTATTCGCACTCTCTTCGGTCCGGGCTCAATGAAATGGCCTGTGATTATCGGTTTGACTTGATTTTCGAAATGAGTGTCAAGTCCAGCTAGGCGGCTCTAACGGTCTAAGATAGGAGGTATCGGACTTTCGACGCGCGGTCTAGATCCAATACAAAATTTCAAAGTGGTCCAGAGAACAAACCTGCTTAGAGTTTGGTCCGAGGTTGTAGAGTATTATAGAGTCATTGGTTCTACTCAATTTGGGTCTTGTAGAACGTATTTAAAGTGATCAGGGACTATTTTCCAGCTACTCCAGCGTTGCGCTAGCTAACTTACGCTTAATTTCTAAAGGAATTAATCCTAAGTGGTTTCTTTGGCTATGGAATTGGGTTCTGAATGATTTTCCAGGTGTTTTAATTGACCCACTACCTAAGAACGTCAAATCCCAGATTGGCCAAAATTCGGGGTGTTACAGATGCATTTGTCCTGGTGACCACGACATTTCGGGCCCTAGTTCTCCATGATGAAAAAACAACCCAGTCGTTATCCTTCTCTTGTGTTATTGGTGAGGCAGACATGACCCTAGTCATAACTTTCAGTTTGTCACTTTCGCTTGCATATGATTGGGGTTTGCAACCTGCGGGCTCAGTTGTCTCATATTCCACCACGAATCCAGTTGCAGTGAAATAGAAATTCACCTTCCTTGCAGCCATTGATTGTAATATGCGGTTTTATCTTCTTACCTTCAAACAAAATATAAGATTGTAATTAATATCCTGATAACAAAATGATCTATCTTAGAGTTGAAGGGGAGGATGTTCCCATTGAGAGTTGTCATTTTTGTGTCTTTCGACGCCAAACTATGATAAAAGTTACCATAACCTTCTCAATGTTAATCTTGAATAAGATAGAAATCTCCAGCAGAGCTGCCATTTTGTTTCGATAAAAAACAAAATCATTCGATTTGGGAAACTATCTTATTCAATCATAACAAAGAGAGTGCATGGGCAACGATCATCATATTTATTCATACTGAGTTCATTTACATCCTTTGATTTCCCTCAATTCTAAGATAAAATATTCAAAAGAATTGAAAGAGTTTGAATATCAAATATGAATATCCAATTTGGCAGCATTTCGGCCTGCGAATTAATCGTCTCATTAAGAGGAATGTTGTACGGATTTGATCATCTGATCTCTCTTTCTTGAGCACATGTTCCTGAGTGAAAGGAAGATTGAAAACTGCAAATATTGAACTAAAAATTTCTACAGCATTTTGATTCTCGAACCCTGATGGATACGCAACACCATGCTATTATGCAGCCCAGCGTAACAGCACAAGATCCCCTCCTTCTTCCTCTTCATACCTTCTGACTCTTCTTCGCTGAAGCTCTGGTCTTCCTTCAAAATCTTTGATCTTTGCAAATGAAAGAGGGAGTGGGGTATTTATAGTCCTCTACACATGCGAACCCTTGAAGTCCATGTAGTGGGCCTGCCTTTCATCAAAGCTCAACCGTCCATGTCAGCCTGCTTGAATCACCATTGAGCTTATGTGCACAACACCCTATACCTTTTGCACGGTCTGACACAAAGGTCTCAACACAATTAGTCAGTCTGTCATTTGTGCTAGTGTGCACAACTGAGAAGAGTGTTTGCATGGGTCTGCACAAAGCTAAGAATCCCTGCATTTTCTTCATCCTTTGCTCTCTCTTCTCTTCATGATTTCCCTTTTCTTTCTTCTATTCTTTTCTCTTCTTTATTCCTTATCTCTGATATCTTCTCATTCATAGAAATTTCATACATTTTTTGTGCACCAACAAGCGGTCCGGAACGCCTTGAGTCATTATTAGTGATGGGGGCTCACATTTTTATAATAGGCCATATGCGAACTTAATGAAGAAATATGACGTCTCTCACAAGGTGAGAACTCCATACCACCCACAAAAAAGTGGGCAAGCTGAGATTTTCAATAGGGAGATCACACACATTTTGGAGAAAATGGTTAACCGTGATCAAAAGGATTGGTCAATTCGATTGACCGATGCTTTATGGGTTTACCGTATTACATTTTAAACCCTTATTGGAATGTCTTCCTTTAGACTTGTCTATGGGAAGGCTTGCCACTTACCTGTGGAGTTGGAACATAAGGGCCTACTAGGTGATTAAAAATCTAAACTTCAATTTAGATAATGCTAGCTCATTACGCAAACTCCAGTTAAATGAACTTGAAAAAATTTGGAATGATGCATACGAGAATTCGATAATTTACAAGGACAGAATGAAGGTATTTCATAAAAAATATATTCTCATGAAATCATTCACACTAGGTCAGAAGGTCCTTTTGTACAATTCTTAGTTACATATCTTTCCGAAAAAACTCCGATCTCGTTGGACCTATCCTTTCATTGTTATTAATGTCTATCCTCATGGGGCCGTCGAGATTCGAAATCCAAACAATGGCAATGATTTTAAGGTGAAAACATCGTTTAAAGCCATTTGTTGAAAAATTTGATTCAGAGGACATGTTCATGCCTCTAACTGATCCTGTTTACTAGGATTAACCTCTTAGTCTGAAAATGTGTAGTTAAGTTTACTACTTTCCGCTATTTAGGATAGTTTTCTTTCTGCTATTTAAGAATAGTTTTCTTTTCACTGTTTAAGATAGTTTGTTTATTGTCGATTTGAGTCTTTTGTGCTAACCCATCTTCATACTGAGATCATTAGAAAATCCTCAAAATTCCTTCTTCAGGTACTATCTTCTCATTACTTCTCTTTTTCTTTTCTTCACCTCTTTTGCATTACTCGCTTATTTATTTTACATTGAGGACAATGTAGATTTTATGTTGGGGATGGGAGATTAGGTAAACTAATTAATTGTTTTCTTAATCTTTGAGAAAAAATTATGAAAAATTAAAAAAATAATTAAAGTTTAAGATGCTTAATATTGATGATTTTTATCTCTGAGATTCGGTTACTTGGAGATTTCAAAGTAAGTTCGACTTATTAATCCATGATTAGGAGTTTTAAACATTGATCGAGTCGTGATGTCATATGTCACATCTAGCTTGCACATTAAAGCTTCAGTCAATGTTAAATTGTTAACTTGGTGATTATTTAGCATGAAAGGAACTGACCTGGAGAATTCGTCGACCATGTTCAAAAAAAATATATAATAATAACCAACTAAAAAACAGTTGTCTTTGAAAAGGCCACCTATTAAAGATCTTTAAAAAGGTTGACATAACGTGAAAGCCATCGATGTAAAAATTAAAAACTAGAGGAATTAAAAAGAAAATTTAAAGATAAACTGTAAGGCAAGTTTTAATTTAGGTTTTAGTTATCTTCAGTGCTATTTGGATTATCAATGTTATAATAAAAATGAAGAATTAAACCTTTGATTGTGATAAGTCTAGACTTCATTATACACTTATGGAACTCAATGTTTGGAATTGTTCTAATTGATGGATTAATGCTTTGAACTTGATTATGAAATTACCAAGTGATAGAGTCTAAGAAAGTATAAGACTCAACGTTAATGTACTCTGAAACTCTATTATTTGAATTAATTTTGAAATCTCTTGAGCTTTTGAAGACTATACAATGGTTTCGAAATATTTTTCGTATACTTTGCTCGGGACTAGCAAAGTGCTGGTTGGGGATTGTGTTGAGGGTCACGTATTGCATATTATCCTTCATTTATATCTTGGTTTTATGAACATGATAATGTTTAATATTATATTTTACTCATATTTGTGTTGCAAGGTGAATTTAAGAGCTTGGATTGAAAAGTGTGCTAAAAGCATGGATTTAGTGCTCAAGAATCACCAAGGCAGGGGATGGATCTTATAAGACCAAGATTGAAGAATTCACATGCTAAAGATCTAAGAAAACAAAGTGATGAAGAAGAGAATCGAAGATCTTAGCATTTTTCTTCTTTCTTCCTTAGTTTTTCATACTTTCTTTTAGGGTTTTAGATCCAATCATGTCTATGGTTGGCTAAACCTCTTAGCTAAGGCAAAGAGGTGTCGTAGCATAATGGGATGTTTTTATTGCTTTGATTCATGTTTATGATGAACTTACTTTGATTCTAGTTTGATATTTAAGGAATACTTTTAGTTTGTAATGGTTTATTGTGACTCAAATTATAGTAGATCCGCAATAGCTTTGAGTATCTTCTTTTCATACTTTGAGATTATGAAATTAGAAAATCCTCTTATTCACCATCGTCTCTTGGGCATAGTTGGATGATGGAATCCCTTCTAATCTTCATAATTCTCCTATGTTTGCGAATTTGGGATATCCTGTTGTTTGTCATTGCCTCTAGGGTATGGCTAAGTGATGGAATCACTTCTAATCCTCACAACTCTTATCCATTAAGAATTAGGTCAAAGGAAGTTCATATTTGATTTTATTTCTATATCTTCCAACTGGATAAGATAGGACTCCAATTCCAGTTGTGTCCTTGAATCAAGTATCGTACACCCAAATTGCTACAAGTGGATCCTTAGAAACCCTAGTTCCCACCTTTGAATTTCTTAAGTTTTTAATTAAATCTCTCATCATTGCTTCTATTTATTTCAAATTTAGATTCACATCTTTTCTAGTTCTACTTCTAGTTGCTCTCAGAATACTCACGAGATTAGTCCCTATGGATTCGACCTCGGTCTTACCGAGATTATTACTACATCGTAACCCTCCACTTGGGGTTGTGAACACTGAACAAATTGTATGCATTCCTCGATGACATCGAAAGCATTATACAGAGTATGAAAATTTAAGATGGTCTTCAAAGATGGTGGACAAAGGCTATGAATATGGGTTCTTTAAGGAGTTCTAAATATGAATTAGGTTTTGAGAAGTAAAGCCAAAGGGTGGAGCAGTCTTCCAAGAGTTTTTTATTTCCTTCTTTTATTTATTTTTAATGCTTTCTTTTAGAATTTTAAATCTGATCATGTCTATGGTTGGCTAAACCTCTTAACTAAGGCTAAGAAGTGAAGCTTGTAGCATGTTAGTATAGTTTTCTTGCTTTCATTCTTATTCTTATTGAATCTCATTGATTTCTAGTTTGATATTAAATGAATATTTTCAATTTTCTATGATTTATTGTGACTCAAATTACAATATATGCTATGATAGCTTTAAATATCTTCTTTTCCTGTTTTGAGATTGTGAGATTGGTAAATCCTGTTGTTCACTATCATCTCCTGGGCATGGTAGGATGATGGAATCTCTTCCAATCACCTAAATACTTTATTGAGGATTAGATCAATGAAAAGTTCATAGATTTGATTTAACTGCTTTATCTTCAAATTGGATAGGATAGGATTCCAATTCCAATTATTCTCCTTGAATCAAGTAAGGTAGTATCCTGAGAGCTATAATTGGATCCTTGACACCCTAGTTCCCACCTTTCAATTGATAGTTTAAATCAACATTATTCACAATTACTCTCTTTTATTTTAGAGTTAGGTTTAGAACTTATTCTAATTCTAATTCTAGTTATTTTTAGAATACGTATAAGTTTAGTCCTTGTGGATTCGACCTTGGTCTCACTGAGTTATTACTACATCGCGACTTACACTTAGGGTTGTAAACACTAGAGGCTTCCTCGGCATTGAAATATTTTTGTGACCCATTCAGTATATTAGCCATCGTTGTTGGTGGGTTCTTATCCAGTGAGAAGAGAAATTTGGGATCCAATAATCCTCTCATTATTGTAGTTAGAACGAGTTCTTATGAGTGCTTCTGTACTTGCATCGCCTCTAGATTGAAGTACTTGATGTAATCTTTTAGCGGTTCTCCTTCTTTTTTGACGACATGGAGAAGGTGAGAGGTTTGTTTGAGTCATTCCTTTCCTCCGTTGAATTTCGTGATGAAAATCGGACTGAGTTGGGAGAACGAGCTGATAGAATTAGGCTTTGGTTGTTTGAACCACAGTCAGGCGGTTCCAATTAAGGTTAAAGAGAATGCTCGGCACATTATTGCAACGAGCGCATTGTGGAGCTCCATCCAGACCCTGAAGGACTCCAGGTGTTTGGATGGATTGGTAGCTCCTGAGGAGGGAGTGATTTCTGGCATTTGAAATTGGTCTAGCAGTTGCGCCTGCATAATATCAGTAGTGAACGGAGGCTCGGTTTCCTCCATTATCTCTTCCATTGGAGTTGAAACATTTGTACGGTAGGCTTGTCATATGTTTCTAACTGACATCACAAGTCCTTGAGCTCGGTTTCCCATGTTTAGCTGCTTTCAGTCGTAGTTTCAACCAGAGCTTTGTCGCGCTTCTTTCAGTCCATCTCATGGCATAGGTCGAAAGCGGGCAAAGCTGCAGTCCTGAAAATATGAGAAGGGGCCGGCCTGGTCGACCTAAGCTGCTATCCTTTCTGAGAGGCGGCGGGCGTGTTAGAAGGCTGAGGAGTATTGTGGCCCACTTGTTCAGCTTCTGAGGTAGTCTTCTGTACCTGGTGGGGCTGTAGCTGTTCCAACAATTATTGCATGGAGTTCATGTTATTATTCAACATTTCAACCTTCTGTTCAAGGGAGTTCAACCATCCTCCTTTGTTGCAAGATCGTTCAGCTTGCCTTGTGGGACCGAAGTCAACCTGTTGTTGGGAGGTAGAGTCCCAGTGGCTGTCAAGCTGTTCTGGTGGCTTAAGATCAGGAGAAATAGGGGAGACTTGGGTTTTCTTCTTCCCTCTAGCCATCATGATTTATCTGGTAAAGAAGGAAACAACTTTGATGTCAGTTCCCACAAATGGCGACAAACTGTTGATGCAGTTTCCCAGTGGACACTTCTTAGACCCTTGGGTTCCTACACATGAAAAAAAATAAGGAAGACCCTGGCTTATGCAGGGGACCCTTTGATACCAAAGTCAGGAATCTGAGTCTTTGTAGAAATGATCTTAAAGGAAAAGATTCATTAGTCTATAAAAAATTTTAGGTTATATTTGAGTGTGTACCTTTCACTATTCATGGGCTTCACTATTTATAATAGAGGGAAGAACACACAGTCAGAAGATCTTTTTTGTTAGAGGGAAGATCACATCATTGGAGATCCTTTCTGTTTAGAACTCCTCATATCTTCGAGATCTTCCCGAGATCTTTGACGTCCGAGATCTCTGGGATTCTGACCCTATCCCCCAAGATCTCAAGAGAGATCCCCAGGTCGTTTGCTTTATATAGGATCAAACGCCAGTCGAAAGCCAATAGACTCATCCGACCCATAGATAAGGTCGGACGATAGAGGCAGACAACACCTTAAAGATAGACAATACGGAGCTATCAGAGGGTTGGTACCACTTCGATGATAATACTGACCAATTGTGTTTAGGATGTCCTTGACTCCAGTAGTACTTAGCATTCTTTACGAAGTTTGGTGACCCCATTAGGCTACTCTTTTGGGAAGAGGTCGTGATGACCTATAGATGTGCTGACCTATCCTATGGTCAGCCCTTCTTTTACAATAGTTACCTTTCGAGTAGCTTGGCCCATTGGTTTGTGCTGGCATTGGTTTGACCTCTTTTCATGGGTCACCCTATTTTTCCCATAATAGAAACTATTTGGAAAATAAAAGTTTGTGTAATTAAGAATGTTTTAAGTATGAGGATAAGATTGAGAATTAAACTTTGAATTGTTGAAGTTTGATCAAATGAGTAAACTAGTGATAAACTCTTCCAATTGACTAGCTAAAAGGTTGGTTGAATATCACTTTTCTAATTCACATTTGACTCTTGACATATTTTCTAAGGAGGACACTAGAACTTTTAATCTCAGTATGCAAATCATTGATTGGTATTAAGGATCATGATTAGAGAATTTTATTTCCCTAAAGAGATTAATAAAAATCAAAAACCAAAAAAGAAGAAAAATGGGATACATTCAAAATCAATGCTTAAGTAATCTCTTTTCCCTCGAAGTGATGAGCATGGCTGGCACTATGAAATAATAGTTGTCTTCTATGGAGGGTAAGTTGAGATCCACCGGGCACATTAGGAATTGGATATGCAACCTTATTCTCTTAGTCATTGATATCGGAAGACTTAGTTCAATCAATTTTCCATGAGATTCAGCTCTAGATTTTCAAGTTTCTACTTTCTCATCTTTATTCTACTCATTCATCATTAACTGCACGAAAGATTATTTTCTAAAAAAAAGAAGAAGTTTGAACATTGAGAATTGAGAATTCTTTCACAAACGTTTTGCTAAAGACTAGCAAAATGTTAGCTTGAGATGTGTTAAGTGTCAAATATTGCATATTTTCCCATATTTATATCTTAGTTTTATGAACATGATACTGCTTAATGGGTATATTTTATACATGTTTGTATTGTGAGGTGAGTCTGAGAACTTGGAATGAAATGAATGTTAAAAGCATGGATTTGATGCTTAAGAATCACCAAGGCAATGGATGGATCTTAAGAGACCAATATTAAAGATCTCAAGACCCTATGATTCAAAGAAACCAAGTGGAGAAGGAAGGAAGTCACAAGTGCAAAGTGCAGAAAAGACAGAAACTATTGAATTCATTATCAATGACATCGAATACCCTTCGATCCCATCAAAGTACGTGTTTGATGCCATCAAAAGGTTCATCGAAGACCAATTCGATTGCATCAAAACATGTTTGATGGAATCGAGAATTTTGAGGATTAATGGAGTAACTCACTGGACAATTTCTTGACATTTTTAGAGGCATCGAAGGCCTTCGATGCAATCGAAGATGCATCTTCGATGCCATCAAAAGTCGGTTGATGACAATGACGACTAATGCAGTGCGAAAGGGCATGACTTCCAAATCGATTCAAATTAGAAATCCACATTCGATGACATCAAAGGCATTACGTAAAGTATGTAAATTTGAGGCAGTTTCCAAAGACGGTTCGGGAAAGCTTATAAATATGGGTTCTTTTAGAAGTTTCAAACACAAATTAGGGTTCAAGGAGCAGAGAAAAAGGGTGGAGCAGTCTCCCAAAAGTTTTTCTTCTTCCTTAATTTATTTGTAATATTTTATTTAAGGGTTTTAGTCTTAATCATGTCTATGGTTAATTAAACACCTTAACTAAGGTTAAGAGGTGAAGTTTGTAGTTTGTATGGATGTTTATTTTACTTTGATTCATGTTTATGTTAAACTTCATTGATTTCTAGTTTGAATTAAGAAATATTTTTAATTTTTTATGATTTATTGTAACTCAAATTACGATAGATGTTGTGATGACTTTGAATATCTTCTTATATGTTTTAATATTGTTGAAATTAGTAAAATTCGTGATTCACCATCGTCTCCTAAGTATGGTGGATGGATGAATTCCCTTCCAATCATCACAATGGTTCTTTATGTGTGAACTATTTCAATGAGAAATTCAGATTGTGCTTCAATTATTTTATCTTCCAACTAAATAAGATGAGACTCCGATTCCAGTAGTGTTTGTTGAATCAGTTGAGGTAGCATCTTAATAGCTACAAGTGGATCCTTGACACTCTAGTTTCCTTTTTATTATTGATAATCTATTCACAATTATTCTCAACTATTATAAATTTTAGTTTAAATCTCATCATCATTTTAATTTTAGTTATTTTTAGAATACGTACAAGTCCGTATAGATTCGACCTCAGTCTCACTGAATCATTACTACATCAAAACCATGCACGTGTGGTTGTGAACATCCTACATTGTTGTGGATAAATTGTTCACACAACCTGGTTATAAGTTGCGTGTACATGGCAGGTAATCCCCCAATGGATATGGCACTTATCCTACACCGTAGGTAACAATGGACAAGATACAAATTCACGTTGGAAGACCTGGTGGTTGGATTGGCCTAACAACCATAACGTCGTATTTTCTCGGTGGGACGAGCCTCTTGAACAAGTCGGATGTAAGGTACATTATGTGAGATTCTATTACTGCAGGATGCACCAAAAATATGGAAAAATGGACAACCATCGAAAACGTCTAAATTCACGGGGTAGCGGTTAGTGTTGAGTATCTGATCCTACAAGGACTGGAGGAGGAACCTGCAGCCTTACTAAAAGATTAACTTGTGCAAACTCTTCAACAATTTAACCGTTTAGTAGTTAAAGGTCAACATCACTACATTTCCCGGAGGACAATGCGTTAATACATCTAGTGGTGAACTTTTAACTACAACTATCCTTGGCTAAAAACAACTGGTACTCTGGCAGATCGCGATGGTTCATACACCTGCAGTAAAAAAATTTCCTTGGCATCCGAGTTGCTCACTTGAAGATTTCTGGATAAGGCCTAAAACGAAACTTACCATGTTATTATTTATTTACTGTCTGATTTGGAGAGACATGGATGGCTAAAATGTAAATTACTAAATGGACCAGATTCACAATGAAATGTCCATCATTCAGATTTTAAAGTTTTCTAGTCCATCTCATTCCAGGGTTATACCCTGTCGCAGTGTGTCCCATGATTTCGACGGTTTGCCTCCAGTCTGTATGCCATGTTTACAGTCTCTATGTGCATGCGCATGCGCATGAGCCATCACAATCTGCCAGAGCATGAAAGGGACTTCTCTTCTGTCCAGGTAAGGATGGGTCGAGCACAATAAGAAAAGATGTTCGTTAATATGAATTGCTAAGAGCACTCGTTACAATCCACATTGAAAGTGCAAATGCCTCACGTGTGATGACGTGTGTCACGTATGTAGGATTGGACCAGCTTGCAGGCCACAATGGCATAATTTCATGCTGTTCGTAATTGGTGTGCGCGAAATTTTCAATGCTGGGGTGGTTCATCTTCTTTGTTAAATTCAAGACCCGGGACTTTCGCCAAGGAATTTGGAATCATGCAGCGCAATTACTGACTAAGCTTCGGATCCATCACTCTTATGCTGGGGCCATTATTTCTGAAATAGAGGAGTAGCTTATGATCAGCGATGATAATTCAAATGTGGGGAATCTTATTGCCAACATTTATTTTCCCACAATGGCTCATGACATGTCTAAAATGAGAGAAATTGCAGAATCTCCCAAGTTTTCTAAATCGAAAGAGATAATCCTTCAGATCTCTCATCTTCAGGTCTTTTCTTTGCGACTCGACTAATTCCCCAAGCGCCTGGTATGATGCTTGAAATCTTTCTATTGCCGTGGCAATTCAACTAATTAACATTAATCAAATCAGGCCCCTGCATAGAATTCATTCAATTCCAGTTATAGATCCTCTTCAAACAAGGAAAATAACCTCCATGATGGCTGATAGCAGCATGATTGAAGTGCGCTGTTGCGAACCAATGTCATTGACTGGGACATTATTGATCATATTGTTGCTGCTGAGATACATATGATCTAATCATCCAAGCATACGTTTCCTTCTCAAGATTCTGGGAATTCAACAACGATTCATACGAGTAGAAATCCAGGACGGCACCATCATGTCATCTACCCTCCAGCTGCTTGCAGTTGGCTATGAAGTGAGGCTTTTAGCTTGAAAACTCCCAGCCTTATGAACAGATTCCAGCAATTCAATATTCAAGTTAGTTCTCCACATAGTTGCAAGATCTTAATAGCATGAACCTGAATCAAGTTTCTCCCAAATGCCATGTTGTTTGGTGAGGGGATGTAGCAATTCTTTAGTTGATTACTGGATCTTTAGAGATCGAGCCATCCTTCTTTGTGCCTCCTGTTTTCTTTCATCTCGTGGCGTTGGTTTTGTCTTATAACTGAGCTATGGCACATGTGGTTGCTTTCTGGCTTCTTCTTCTACTATTTTTATATTTTTTTTAATGGTAACTTGTAATCAAGCTTAGACCCCTTTGTTAGTAGTAAAATTATGCTTAGCTTTTTGTAATAATAATAATAATAATAAAGCATACAAACATGATCATTAAGTGGGCCATGCATGTACAAAGAATTAGAGCAATTTGTTAATTTTTGCTTTACTTTCAAACTCTGTTTATATATATATATATATATAAAATGAATAAATAAAATAAAATCAAATTGGTGTGACTCATCTAGGATCATATAGACCTGCTTTCTTAGTTTTGTTATCTACATTGCCGGTACTACCTGATGCGTGCTTCTGATTTGCAAATGTTGTTCCTAGTTTTCACGTGTATGCAAGTGTACTTTCAGTGTGCAGCCCACAGAGCTAGGGGTGTCAAGAGTACCCATACCTATACCCACTAGTGGATAGTATACCTGGCGACATAACCTGTAGGGTCTTGGGGTACCGATCAAGGCATCGGGCATTCATTATAATTTGGATTAATTTGAGATTTAAACACACAATTTAAGGAAAACAGATTAAATTTTAGAGAAAAAACAAAAAGGAAACGATCTGATTTTCTTCAAAAAAATGTACAATATAGCATGATAGCTTGCTATTTGTGATTAAAAACGGAATAAAACAACCCTTCCTCACATTGTTTTTAATCCATCACATGATTAATTGCTAAAAACTATCATACTGAAATTGCTTACTGGTGTACAATTAGTTAAAATATTAATCATCCAAAATGTGGGCCCTAGATTAGATGTAGAATGAGCCCAAAATTAAGCTTATTTGATTATCCTTTTATTACATTGATGAACAATTTTTGTATAGCTAAAAGTGAAAAAATAAATAAAAATAAATAAAAATCTGATAGCTCCATTTCAACAAACAAGTGTACATGAATCCGATCAATGTTAGGATTGTTCAAACAATTTGAGTTTGGGATAGTTACATAGCTAAATGATTTCCACAATTTATTCAGTTTAATTTGAGATATCGTTTCGTTTGTTGTCACGCCCCAAACTCGGAAATCGGGCTCACAGAATTCCCGATCGCCGAGTCCGGCGCCGACAGCCTCCGTAGAACCCCATTCTCGGCTCCTAGCTCCCATTCTCCAGGTTCCGATCCTGGGATGCTACGAGGAGGATTTTCAATGTCAGTCTGATTCGTGATAAGCATAACCAAAGGCATAACCCACAAACAACAACCAAGAACTCCATTACATTTCCACTATGATCAAAAACTTTACAAGTACAATGAGCATAAAGGGAAATACAATGGTAAAGAACCAAAAACTCCAAACGCTCTGCAACGTGCTCCTGCCTCAACGCTGCTGCGATCCAACGTCACCTGCACGCAACGGTCGTGCATAAACTTACAGAAAGCTTAGAGGGTAGTGAAAGTGTGTGCGCAAGGTAGTAATATGAACTTGCAATGTCAGAGTAAAGCGGAATATGCAGATGGATCTATAATATCATGAGCCGTAACAAGGTCATGCGATGCAAGACATGAATGGTATCGGCCATCCCAAGGCCATGCGATGTGCAATGCAGCTCAAGCATACAGGTCCTCATCTATGTTCACACATCAATACAGCTCAAAATATGGAATATCACCGGGGTCTAGTACACTCTAAACCAGATTGCCGCCACATCGCTCGCAATAAGGTAAGTGGAAGAGACCTCACTATCCGTCTGCCAATATTGGGCGCGACTCGTCGATAGCGGACCCATTCCTCGAGCTGGTCAAACTCAGCCTAGCATTGCCCCCTACTCTCGGGCGGGTAAGGCCGCACCCCCTTCCAACCGACCACGACACAGTGGAGAGCGTAACCGTCTGGTATTCGGCACTCAACGCTCATCTACCCACTCGGTCTAGACGTTGGAGCAACCTCTTGGTACCATAAGGGTTTAGGAACTTTCACCCAGGGATATCTATAGTACCCCATGTAGAACAAGATTTCTGGTATCCAATCCTGCCAACCACGATGCGTCTGTGGAGGCTACGACCCTGATGTCGCTAGGGCGTACAATAACCATGTCACACAAATGCGAAATGCATGATTCACGCTATCCAGTCATGCAACAAATCCTGCGCATATCGTGCGCTCATGTAGGGCAACACCGCCTAACCGGGAGCCCATAAACAACCTGCCCGAAGGTAAATGCTATGATCAGATAATTCTCACGTTAAGCATACATATGATGCGTATGATCATGAGTCATGAAACTGTACTAAACATGATGTAATAAAATGAACTATCTCACAATGCAGATGGACCTGGACGGCATATACATAATAAGTACGGCCCAGTAATGGACCCTAAGGAGAGTCGTAATGTGGACATCCAACCAACATTACACTCGTAATGTGGACGTCAAACCGACACTGCATCTCAGGTACGATCTTCTTAAAACACCGCTACATAATCGGTATTGGGTTTACACATTACAATGGACCTTAGGTTCCTCCCATTGGGCCTTACATATATATCAAATGGGCCATAGCTTATGGGCCTTTTATTCGTCAGATGGGCCACATAAATGAGCCACACCAATGGGTCTTATGTGCATTGCAATAGGTCAAAACCCGTGGGCCTTGGATTGCATCAATTGGACCTAGTCACATGAGTCTAATATGTATAAAATGGGCCACACCAATTGGGCCCCCAAATGTATATCAAATGGGCCTAATCCATGAGCTTGCATGCATATCAAAGTGGGCCTAATCCCATGGCCCCTTTCTTAATCAAATGAGTGCAGTCCCATGGGTCTTACAATATAACAAATGGGTCCACTTCCATGGGCTTTAAGAATGCAACAAATAGGTCCAATTTTATGGGCCTAGAAGTACATCAAATGGCCTAGTCACATGGCCTTAGATCATATCCATTGGGCCTAGACCCATAGGCCTTAAATATCAAGTTAAGCCCATAGGCTTTACATATCAAGTGGGCCTAAGTTCTTGGGCCTTAAATGTCAAGTTAGCCTAAGCTCATAGGCTTTACATATCAGGTGGGCCCAAGTTCATAGGCCTTAGATGAATCAAATGGGCCTAGCCCATAAACATTTCATAAATCAAATGGGCCTAGCCCATAAACATTTCATAAATCAAATGGGCCTAGTCCATATATGAATGGTCCATCTCACCACTAGTTCAAGCCTTAAAATGATCTCATCAAATGGACGGACGGTCTGGATGCACTACAGGAATCATGGTGGGTCCCACTACCGCCGGCCAGGCGGGGCACACGCAACAAGGAAGGCTCCACCGTCCACTGGACGGTGGAGACGCTGGAACATCAAGGTGGGCGCCACCGTCCACTGGACGATGGTCTTAAGGCACGCTACATTGTGGGTCCCATGTGGGGCCCACCCAAATGTTTAGATGCCATCCAACCCGTTCATAAGGTCACTTGGACCGGGATGAAGGGAAGACATAAATTTCAGCTTGATCCAATACTTCTGTGGGACCCAGGAAAATTTTCAATGGCAACACTCAATTCTACTATTTCACGTGGTGTGGGCCACCTGAGTTTTGGATCTGTCCCATTTTTGGAGGGGGGCCACTTTAGAGGGTGGCCCACCCGATGAACGGTTTGAATGTCATATAAACATCAAGGTGGGGCCCACGGCGTCCGCCCACCCGTCACCTGGCAGCCGTGCAGGCGCTGCCAGCGCCTGACGCAGCAGCATCCTGCTGCCTCACTCCATCTCTCTCTCTCTCTCTTGAATTTTGATTTTTTGACAAAAAAATACGTGTGGGGCCCGCTTTCTGAAAATCCACTCCAGCTATAGCGATCAGTGGCCCGAGGCCGTCCAAATGAGTCCAGAGTTTGGATTTTTTTGACGCTAGAAAATGAATAAAATGAGAAAATGGATCCTTGAATGGTCGAGGTGCATTATTTGATGCTATGGCCCACCAGGTCTTCCAATCAATCCCAAACTTCTACCCAATGGTTAAAACTCTTTAAGTAAGAGGGTAGACGGCTTGGATTGTCTGGGTACAACACGATGGGGCCTATACAAGTGGGCCACCAAAGCTCTTCTTTCTTTTCTTTTCTTTTTTTCTAATTTTCTTTACAACGTCCAGCGTCCCAGACGCTGGACGGTTCATAATATATATTTTTTTAATGGTGGGCCCTGATGAAGTGGGCCACCATATGATGGGCGGCATGGGAATAACGTTTAAGGTGGGCCCCACTTGAATAAAATAAATACATCAAGATGGGATCCATTCAAGTGGGCCACCATCCTATAGCATAAAAAAAATAAAATAAAATAAAATAAAATAAAATAAAATGAAAGCAATAAAAGAGAGAGAGAGACATGGAGAGTGGGACACGGTTTGTGATGGAGGGACCCCGACATTATGGGCCCTCCCTTACAAGAAAATTTTACAATAAATGGATCCCTTGCATATGGGACCATTGAAAATGTAAATCAACGGTGGAGATCCATTCTCCACCAATATAGGCGGTCTAGATGGCCTATCTAAATGAAAATAAACATCATGATGGGGTCCATGGAGAATGGCCCCATCATGGAATGATCATGATGATCCAAGTGGTCCATCGGGCACATTTTAGGGTCCCAAGTGAGATCCACACTATTGATCGGTGGGCCTCACTTGGTCCACCATAAAAATAAGTAAAACTATCCTATAGAGGCACCCACCGTCCGATCTTCTCGCTCCTAGGGGTCCCTTGGCACCTTAGCTTCAACTTCAATGGTTAAGATGAAGAATGGAGGGTTTAGATGGGAGATTTTGGGGTAGGAAGGTGGGCCACTTGGAGCTTAGGAATTTGGAGAAATTCCATACATATGGAGTCTCTTAGAGCTCATTTGTTGCTTGGAAATTTGAAATGAGAAAGAGAGAAGGAGAGAGAGTGATGTAAGGGAGAGAGAGAGAGAGTGATGGATGGATGGGTGAGTAATGGTTGTGTAAGAAAAACTTGACTTTTGTGGCTTTTGTGTAAGAAAGGTATGGGTGGTGAAGACTTTTGTGGTTTTTTGTGTAAGAGAGGTATGGGTGGTGAAGACTTTTGTGGTTGCTTGGGAAAAGGGATGAAAGTGATGTATACTTGACATGTGATGGATTGATGGGTGATTGATTGATGGGATTGATGTGATTGATGTGACACATCGTAAAGATTTCTTTGGTTTTCGCAACGCGCGACGTTTTCTCGCACCGAACGTTGGCCCATAACTCTTGACCAGGGCATCGCCTTGGCGCGCGAGTCGCGGTATCGGAACCGCGGCGACGGTGCGGTCGCTATGGTATCGGTCTCGGGTTGAGTCGACTCAGGTTGTCGGTACATGAATCAGGGTCGCGCGTCGATATCGTTTAAGGGTCGAAGGTTGCCGAAATTCGACCGGTAAGATCGTGGAAGTGTACGGAAAGGTACGGACCAAGATACGGGTCTTACATTTGTCATGTGTACATTTTCTTAGTGTCTATGTGTCAATTGATATAAACACACTAAAGATCAAATAAACTAACCTCACTGTTTTATCATGACTCTTATTGATGTTGTTTTCATCTTGCCCCCTTTGTGGCCCTTGGACGTGCACAGGAAGAAGGAAAAATGTGACCCTAGCTTCATCAGGGGACCCTCTAATGCTTAAGTTAGAATATGGGTCTTAGAATAAAGGTTTTAGGGCAAAATTTTTTGTATACCTTTCACCATGAAGGTGTTCTTATTTATAATGGTGTCGTACCCCATATGGCTTCTACAATTGGAGTAGATCTCAATCTCTTGGGATCCATAATCCTTGTTGTTCCTGGATTTTCGGGGATTTTAGTTTATCTCGCAAAAATCTCAAGTGAAAATCCAGAGTTTTACTAGGTAACTTCCAGATATGGAGCAATATAGCTCGGCCGACTCTTATCTCTTTAACACGATCGTGCCAAGATGGATTACGACTAATCTCAGCCCACTCTATTGGCCGATCCATTTTATGGGTAGGACTAGAGCTCGAGCGGCTCTAGGGCCGACTGATCATATGTTGATTTGGGCTTTCCTCTGTGAGGCTTTTGATTAAGCCTTGAGGTGCACTTCCTCCCTTAGAGGTTTCGTGTTATGGCTCTGGACATTTAGGCTACGGTCGGGCTAGGTGCCTCACGATCCGAGCTACATCTCTCCATTCGGTATTTGGGAGCTTTAGGCTTTGTCCAAACTCGGCGTCCGACGAGTCCATGCCATTGCTTCACTAACTCTTTTGACCCTCAAGCTAACTCAAGGACTTGTCTCATTTTTCCCCCAACAGTGAGCCCCCTACTCTATGCGTCGCCTTAAGGCGGCCGAGGAGTATTTCAGAATTGGGTCGGGTTGTATTTGAGCTGAGTTTATGATGAAGCATTTATTGATTGTAGGGCGGTTCACGCAGCTTCCAAGACATATCGTCTCGCTTGACCACGTGTCGGTTCGCTTATGGAGGCTACACAAGCAGATTAGTCATCGTTTCAGCACCAGGTCATATGAAGAGTGGACATGTGGAGGAGTACTCGATGACTACGCATGGGGTGCCGCCATGTGTGAAGCTGGGGCACCCGAGGGAATGTCGCTTTGGCTCCTCATTTAATGTTGGAGACACGTGGCGGCTTTATAAAAAGGGGTCGCCCTAAGCAAGCTTTCGCCATTTTTGCGCCTATTTCGATTTTCCCTTCATCTCCTCGCTCTTTCTTGCAGATTCTGACATAGTAACACTTTGCTTCGTTGTCTCTGGCACTCTTCGGCTTCTCTCAGTGAGCTCCTTCTTTGTCCCTTTATTTTCTTTTAACAATGTCAGGCCTCGCAAGTTCTAGGGAGGGACAATACAGCGGTGAGGGTGAAGCGAGTGACTTTTGAGTGGCTTTGGAATCACCCTCATTGTTGGTGGAGGTTGTTGCAGAGGTAGACATCCTATTCCCCCATTCACGAAGAGTAATAGACCCTTCAGCAGAGAGGCTGGTGGCGTCAGTGAGAGCGTCGGACTCACCTCCCGAACATGTGGTTGTCGAAGGGTCCTCTGGTCATTCCAATCCTGAGGAGGGAGTTGGGGCTGAGGGAAGGGTCAAAGGGCCCGTGCCTTTCATAATGACAGTAGAGGAGCTGTCTAAAATTTAGGCCAGATATTATATTCTGGACTTGGTCATTTTGACTCTTCCTTGGCCAAGAGAGCTACCCGACTAGCCTTCTCCTAGGGCAGTTACAATTTTTCATGTTGCGTTGTAATGCGGTCTCCGATTACAGCTACTAAAGATTGATCAAGACCTATTGGGCAGTCTTATCATAGCTCCGGGACAAGTTGTGCCAAACAAATGGAGAGACTTGTTTTGTTGCACGGTGCTCTATGCCAAGATGCAGCAACCCAAGCTAAGTGTGAGTGAATTTCTTCACTTGTACTAAGTGCGGGCACACACTCAGCATCCTAGTTTTTTTTTTTTTTCAATTTTTGGCAGAATACCAGCGGGACTTTAATAACCGACCCTCCTTCATCGAACAATCATTGGAGGGATAGGTGGTTTTAGGCCCTCGGTCGATGAGAGTCGGCCGAAACAGGGCCTATTCGTCCCTTCATCCCTCAAAATTTTTGCACGGTAGGTAGTACTGATGTTGGACTTATTACAATTACTCAGTCGAATTCTCGTCGAAATACTGATGCGTCTTCTCCCTTCCTTTCAATGATACCTAAGAATCTTTCGAAACTTGACTAAGGCTCTCTGACTTAGATTCTTTTCGAGTGGAGCCTTGACTTGTAGGAGGCTTGAGTTTGGAAAGGAGATCTTGTAAGAGACTTCTTCAACCAGAGCTTCTTTTAGAGTGGGGCCTCAACTCTTCTGTGGCTAGTGAGAGACTTAGGGTTTTTTCTTTCTTTTTTTTTCTGATTGTACATTTTTCTGTACTAACACTTTTCTTTCGAACGCAGACATGTCTGAGGCTCGGCTCTCTCTTCGTCCTCCATCTCAAGTTTGACCCTCACCCCGTTCAGGCTCTCGGGCCTCGAAGAGGCATAAGGTAATCTCGAAAGGCCCGGTGAGGGCCGCCGCCCTACTTCCTCGGATATTATTGAGGTCGAGGAAGGTATAGAGGTGGTGGAGGCGATGGAAGCGGTAGTAACGGAGGCGGTAGCAACGGCCTCTAAACAGCTTCGAGAGGCACCCGAGCCAGAGCCGACCGAGGCACCTATTGCCCCAAGGATAGAGGAGGGGGGACTGCTTAGGGAGGGAGCAGCTGAGGAAGAGAGGATAGCCCTCTGCCAGAAAGTTGAAGAGATCTTTCCATAGGCAAGCCTTCAAGTGTTCGTGCGGAGTTTTTGGCCTTCTAGGGTTGCCTTCCGTGGAAG
The DNA here is from genome assembly GCA_037074715.1 of Magnolia kwangsiensis. Classification (NCBI taxonomy): domain Eukaryota; kingdom Viridiplantae; phylum Streptophyta; class Magnoliopsida; order Magnoliales; family Magnoliaceae; genus Magnolia; species Magnolia kwangsiensis. The sequence goes on from CM073583.1 coordinate 48,310,896, forward strand.
GCACGCTTGGTAGGATCGGGATGTTATTGCTCGAGGTAACAACGTAATTTTCCTCAATTGTCTTGTTTCTGATTCCATTAAAAAAAAACTTTTCTCCTTATGTAGTTCACCCCTTGTATGTTGAATGCCTGTGACGAGCTGTCTGACATGATCAGGTGAGTCATAGAGTCATAAGCTCGGCTGTCGGATGTGGAGGCTCGGCGGTCGGAAGCAGTGGATTAACAATCATTTGTTGAGTCTTAGGCTTTCTATGTAGAGGGCCAGTTCGAGGAGGTAAAGGCTGCTCTTGAGAAGGTCATGATGGAGAGGGACCGTGTGGCCTCGCGATTAGAAGAGGCCGGGGTGGCCTCTAAGCAGGCCACCATGGAGCGTGCCTCGCCTTGCAAGAAGCTTTAGAGCTTGCGACGGGGACCAAGGCCGCTCTCGCGACCATGAGGGTTAAGGCTGTGGAAAAGTATCTTTCATCTCCAACTTTTGAGGAGGACTGAGTCATTGTTTATCGATAGGGCTACGCAGAATGCATCAGACTGATAAAAGAATCTTTTCCCCATCTAGATCTATCTGGCTTCGATGAGGGTGAGTCAGGGTCTGGTGGGGAGGCTATGGTAGACCCCAAGGCATACACTTATAACGCCTCTGCTACTACTCTTGATGCAGCTCCATCAGCTCCTAATGCAGCTCCATCATCATCTTCTGGGTTAGCTCCTGGTGTGGCTAGCGAGGCCGAGCCCTGAAGTTAGTGTGGTGGAGCAAAATTCCATTCTGCTCCCCACTTTTACTTCAGGCACTTCAAGCACACCAAGCTTCGAGGTTGAGTGTGTCAACAGCAGCGAGTGTCATCCTTTACAGATGTCCGAGCGTTGAGCATTTATTAATTTGTTAATATGATACAATTGTAAACACTAAACTAACAATGTAACACTTTTATCGATCAATGAATATATATTTTTACCATTTATTCGTACATTGTACATTTTTCTTTCTATAATTCTTTTAAGTATTAAAAGAGAACGAGCCAAGCGTGTGTTGCCCTTTGGCCGAGCTAGGCATAATATATTCTGAAATGCTCGGCATTCCAAGGATGAGGCAGGAGGTACCCTGTTAGGTTATCTAGTTGGTAGGTTCCTAGCCGGACTGTATTCACGATTACGTAAGGGCCCTCCCAATTGGGTCCCAGTGTTCCCGCGCCACTTTCTTTGGTATTCTGAAAAGTTTTTTGGAGGACTAAGTCCCCCACTCGAAATCACTTGATTTCGACTCAAGCGTTGTAGGATCGAGACACCAATCGTTGATAGGCGGCTATTTGAATTCAAGCCAACTCTTTGATTTCATCCAAAAGGTTAAGGTTGAGGGTCAACAATTCCTCATTATCTTGCATGTTGAACGAACTTACTCAGGCAATAGGTAAACCAATCTCCACATGGACAATGGCTTCCGAGCCATATGCTAGAGAGAATGGAGTTTCCCCTGTTGCAGTTCGAGTTGTAGTTTGGTAGGCCCAAAGAACTTTAGGAAGCTCTTCAGCCCATGCCCCTTTGGCTCAGTCTAACTTAATCCGAAGGTATTGTTTTATAACCTTGTTAACGGTTTCAACCAGCCCGTTCACATGTGGATGACGCGGGGACGAGTAAATAATCCTGATCTCGAGGTTCTGAAACATTTTTCAATAATGACTATCGTCAAACTGTCTCCCATTGTCGGAAACAATGGTCCGAGGTATTCCAAACCGACAGATAATATTTTTTCAAATGAAGTCTATGATCTTCTACTAGTTATCTTTGTTAGGGGCTCGGCTTCAGCACACTTAGTGAAGTAATCTACGACGATGACGGTGAACTTATTCTGACCTCCATTAACCAAAAGGCCAAGGACCATCCATCGGTGTCAGCGCTTCAAGTGGCTGTCAAGGGATGATAGTAAACCTCTGTCATTTATCACAACTCTTAATGAGCTTCTGAGCATCTTGCCAAATGGTCGGCCAGTAATAGCCTTGCCGAATAACCTTGTGAGCCAGGGATCGACCTCATGAGTGATTATTGCAAATGTCTTCATGAATTTCATGCAGGGCATAGTTAGTTTTACTCGACCTTAGACATCGCAGGAGTGATGCGTAGTATCCTTTCTTATACAACATTCCGTTAAGCATGGTGTAGCGAGCTGCACGGTTCTTCAGTCGTCGAGCCTCAACACGATCTTCGAGGAGAACGTTGATCTCAATGTATATGACGATTGGATCGACCCATGATGGCTCAAAATTGATGGGGAGCAGGGCCGAGGGATCGGTTCCCTAGATGCTTGGCTCGGTCACGAATTCAATGGGAACGGACCTAGGGATGTCATCTTTGTTGGCTGAGGCGAGATTCACTAGGAGGTCGTCTTTAGCATTCTCGACCCTCAAGATTCGAGTAATAAAACATTGGTGGAACCTGGCGATTAGCTTTTTTACTTTCATAAAATAGGCTTTTAACCTCTCCTTCCTAGCCTAATATATATCGGCTATCTGGTTGACAACTAGTTGGGAGTCATTGTACATGTTCAGATGAGTGACTCCTAAGCTGGCTAATAGTCGGAGTCTAAGAAGCAGATTTTCATATTCTGATGTATTATTGGAGGCTTGAAATGCAAGTCTTAAGGCATATTATATAACCGTATGATCAGGAGTCTCCAGAACTATTTCGACCCCGCTTACCTTAGAGTTGGATGAGCCATCTAAGTAGAGTGATCGTATGGGGTGGGTGGGTGGTGACTGATCAAACGATGCCCCTGGGTCAGTAGAAGGGGTTTTTGTTTGCAATGTGACTTCGACGATGAAATCTTCCACGACTTGTCCCTTAATTAATACCATGGGCGTGTAATGGATGTCGAATTCATTGAGTTTGATTGCCCATTTTGTGAGTTGTCCTGAAGCCTTCGGTTTCTGCAGCACTTGGCAGAGAGGATGGTCAGTCATAACGATGATCGAATGAGCCTGAAAGTATGACTATAGGCGTCGGGATGATACAACTAGTGTCAAGGCCACTTTTTCTAGGGTTGGATACCTTGTCTCTTCTGGGATGAGGGCCTTGCTAATGTAGTATACAGAAAATTGTTTGCCTTCATGTTTGCGGATTAGGGTCGAGCTTATGGCTATGTCGGATACTGCTAAGTAAATCAGCAGAGGCTCGCTTGGCTCAGGCTTAGAAAGTAGTGGAAGTGATTTAAATATTCCTTGAGTTGCTGAAGGGCGATCTCTCATTCCTCTGTCCAATCAACAATTTTCTAGCCCTTAATTATTTGAGGAAGGGGAGACATCTGTCGGTAGCTCGGGACATGAAGCGATTTAGGACCGCTATCCTTCCAGTCAACTATTGGATATCTTTGATTGTCTTCAGAGATTTCATGTCGAGCAAAGCCCTAATTTTCTCTGGATTAACTTCGATTCTCTGTTGACTGACCAAGAATCTGAGGAATTTGCTCGAGCCTACACCAAATGTACATTTGCTCGGGTTGAGTTTCATCTCATATTTTTGGAGGATGAGGAACATTTCCTCTAGGTCGACTATATTGTTAGTTGCCTTGATGCCCTTGACGAGTATGTCGGTGATATAGACCTTCATTGTTCATCCTATCTGTCTGGTAAAAATTTTGTTGACCAACCTTTTATTAGTCGCTCCAGCATTTTTCAATCTGAATGACATCACTTGGTAACAATAAAGACCTTTGTCGGTAAAAAGGTGATTTTTGATTTATCAGACTGATGCATTACAATTCGATTATAACTAGAGTAAGCATCCATAAAGCTAAGTAACTTATGCCTCGCGGTACTATCAACTAGCTGATCGATCTAAGGAAGGGGAAAGCTCTCTTTAGGGCAAGCTTTGTTCAAGTCAGTATAGTTTATACAGACTTGCCACTTCTCATTAGCCTTCTTGATTAACACGACGTTGACCACCCACTCGGAGTAGTATATTTCTTTAATGACATTAGCTCTGAGGATTTTTTAAACATCTTCCTTGATTACGGTGTACCTTTTGGGGATGAGTGTACGTCGTTTCTAATAAATCAACTTATAAGTTGGGTCGATATTAAGGCGGTGAGTTATGAACGAAGGGTTAAATCTCGGTATGTCTTCATGAGTCCATACAAAGACATCAGCATGTTGGCAGAGCAAGGCTACCAGCTTATCCTTTAACGGCACAAACTAACTCGAACGGTCTTTAAGACGTTTGACTTGTACACTGGCACCTGAATGAGGTCCTCTACAGGCTGACCATGTTCAGAAGATTCGTCACGTGGATCCAGGTCTCGATCATCAAAATTTCTACGGGTACTCATAAAGCAGTAGCATAGCATCGCTGAGTGTCGTGTTGATCTCCTTTTATAATTTCAACACCATTTTCAGTCAAAAACTTCATAGAAAGGTGATAGACTAAGATGATGGCTCGAAGGAGGCAGAGGGAAGGTCGACTGAGGATCGCATTATATACTGAAGACTGATCGGTTATTAGAAAATCGACCATAGCAGTAACTTGATTTGGCACATCCCCAGCAGTGAGCAGGAGCTGAATTTCTCATTTGGGAAGAATCTGTCCGCTCAAGAATCTAATTAATGGAGTCCTTACGAGCCTCAGAGCCGAACGCTTGGCACCCATCTCTGTCGAACACCTGTGTAAACAGTATGCTCACAGATTTTCTTGTGTCAACGAGGACCCTAAAGACTCGGTGGTCGGCGATAGTGATAATGATGACTAGAGCGTTGTCGTGTGGGTGATGAATGCCCCTCATGTCCGCTTCGGTGAATGATACACTATATTTCCCGAGCTTTCTCTCCTTTGGGGGCTGAGCCAAAACCATAATTTTAGACTCAGGTCGACCAACATTCCTCACGTGGTTTTTATGTGCATTATTCAAGTCACCTCCGCCCAGATGGCCACCGATAATAGTACGGATATCCTCAGTAGGTCGGTTATCATTCTGGCGTTCCTCTACATTTCTGTCTCCTAGGTCGACGTGTTCGCCGAGGTGGCCTTCTCGGATAAGCCTCTCAATCTCCTACTTTAGATTATAGAATTCACTCGTGTTATGTCCATGATCGGGATAGAGATGACATACTTACTCTTACTTCATCGATGCAGATTACTACGGAGTTTGTCTAGCCAGTTAATGAATCATTCGCCCTTGATCTCCATCAAGACCTGCTCTTGTAGCTTGTTGAGTGGAGTGTACATCGAAAACTTGTGGTTATGCCGCTTGCCCGACCTACGATCGTTGCAAGACCGGTCATCTTTCTGCTTCTTACCACTGACCGAGTCAACTTCTTTTTTGGCTGGCTCTTTAGTCGAGGTTTTTACGTTTTGAGTAGCCTCCCATAGGATTCGGCTTTCCTCAGCATCTGCATACTTCTCTGACCGGGCCATAAACTCGACCAGAGTAGTGGGTGGGTTCTTGTCTAGGGATGCAAGACACGACCTGTCTTTGACTCTAGAATTGTGTGCTTTCTCGTCCGAATGCTTCCAGACTTGAAGTGATTCGAAATTGAAGTGCTTAATATAATCCTAAAGTAGCCCTCTCTCCTTTTGGATTATATTATTTAGGTGCGCAGATGACTTCAACTTTTTCTTCCCTCTAATGAAATTAGTAAGGAAAGCATCGCTGAGCTAGGAGAACGAGCTGATGGATTTTGGTTTCAACTGTTTGAACAAAAGCCGAGCTACATCGACCAACGTGAAAGTGAAGACCCGGTACATCACGACATCTGAGGCATTGTGCAGCTCCATATAAGTCCGAAAGGACTCAATGTGCTCCATTGGATCGGTTTTGCCGATGTAGGGCGTGATTTGGGGAAGGCAGAATCTTTCCAATAGTCAAGCATGCATGATCTCGTCTATGAATGGGACGCCTTCGTTTCAGGCCCCGCCTGCTGGCACAACGACTTTGCTTTATATCTGCAATTTCCTCCCACATTTCCTTCCGTACGTCTTGGATCTCAACCTTCCAAGGTTCATCGTTGTTAGCCGTTCCCTCAACCGAGGGCCTGCTGCACCTTCTCCGATCTATTTCATGTTATAGATGGGTGGCAAGTAGCGGGCGGTCACGGAGATATGAGAAGGTTTAAGCTCAGCCGGACCTTGGTGTTAACTTTGAGGAACAGCTCGCGGATCGACGGGCGAGGATCGACGAATTGTTGAGATGGATGGACCTACTGGCGGTGAATCTGTTCCAACATCTGCTTCATGTAGTTCATGTTGGTCCTGAGTTCCTAGACCTCCTTATCCAATCGTCTGTTCTCTCCATTTCATCGAGTGTACCTGGTCGAAACAAAGGTTGCCCTGGGCCCCCTGGGCTCCATTTGTACCAGATGGACCCTTTGTCGCTGGTGGTCTGGTGACAGGGACCTCGCTGGGTTCATTTTGGATGTTTCTCCTTGTTCTCACCATTGAAGATTACTCAGTGCTTAAAAAAATGACTTTTTGTATCGTGATCCCACAGACGGCGTCAAACTGTTGATGTTGTTTTCGGCTCGCCCCCTTTATGGTCCTTTGACCTGTACAGGAAGAAGGAAAAAGGTGACCCTGGCTTCACCAGGAGACCTTCCGATGCTTAAGTCAGAATTTTGGTCTTAAAATAAAGGTTTTAAGGTGAGATTTTTTGCACACCTTTCACCATGAAGGTGTTCTTATTTATAATGGAGTTATACCCCGTAGGGCTTCCACAATTAGAGTAGATCTCAATCTCTTGGGATCCGTAATCCTTGATATTCCTGGATTTTTGGGATATTAGTTTATCTCTCGAAAATCTCGAGTGGAAATCCAGAGTTTTACTAGGTAACTTGTAGATATGGAGTAATATAGCTCGACCGACTCTTATCTCTTCAACACGATCGTACCAAGATGGGTTTTACAACTAATCTCCACCCATTCTATTGGCCGATCCATTTTAAGGGTTGGACTAGAGCTCGAGCGGCTGTAGGGCTGACTGATCATAAGCTGGTTTGGGCTTTTCTCTGTGAGGTTTTTGATTGAGTCTTGAGGTGCACTCCCCCCCTTAGAGGTTTCACGTTATGGCTCCGGACATTCAGGTTACGATCAAGCTAGGCGCCTCACGATCCAAGCTACGTCTCTCCATTCAGCGTTTGAGGGCTTTGGGCTTTATATGGACTCGGCGCATGACGAGTCCGAGTCATTGCTTCACTGACTCTTCTGACCCTCAAGCCGACTCAAGGACTTATCTCATTTTTCCCAACAACTCCTGATTTAGTATGTTACTCACCTCTCCACCAATTGATGTAAACACGCTAAAGATCAAATAAGCTCACCTCTCCGTTTTATCATGACTCCTGATTTGGTATGTTACTTCCACACCTAGACTCTTGATTTAGTATCTATGATCTGCAAGTGTCCTGCATGCGGGCACTTGTACCACATGCCGTTTCACATTTCCAGTGGACTGTATGTCTATGTAAAATAGTTAGGTTTGAGCTACGTGGTCCACTATTTTAATACATATATTATTTATAGCCTATTTATTTGTATAATCATGTTTCGGGGGATTGGTTGGGGTGTGCCCACACCAGGCCCATTTATCAATAGGGGTAAAATAATAATAATAAATTACCAAACCCATACTCAGACCAGTTAAACTACATCCATACCCAGGGCATATTGGGCTGCCCATTGGGTCAATAGCCCATTGACACCCCTACAGAAAGTGCAATTAGCATCTCTTTCATAATTAACTTTCTCTCATCCAAGGAACTATAACGATGAAGAAAATAACATTGATATAATACTACAAAGCCATCCTTATTGATAAATCTACCCCTTCAGCTATACAATGGAGCAAGCTTATGCAATTTTATAAACCAACGAAAGGGAAAGAAAATGATATCTATCAACCAGTGTGGGTCCAGAAATATATTTCCCACTGGCAACAACGACGACAACAACAATTGCAAATGCAGCATCCACGAAGACCTCAAAAACTACAACGGTGGGGATTATGGCTACAAATTCTCTGACGAGTTGGCAACCCTAGCTCTCTGTTACATGCGCTAGGTGTGATGGAACTTTGGAATTCCATCCTGAAGACGTTGGTTCAGGATCACTAGATTGTGTGGCCCATGGGGCCCACTTGCAAAGATGATTAGATTATCAGGAGATTTCATCGTCATACAATTTTGGGGGGTCTCTGATTCAATAGTCCTGCTGAAAAAGGATCATCACCACTGCTTTATCGAGTTAAATGTAAGAAATTGTTTTTTTCATCATTGAATCAGATTCAACTACACATACGGATGGTCAGAGTCGTCCATTTAATACAGTTTGTTAGTGTCTCCCTTCATGCATATCATAAAATGCATAGACGGTTCTGATTATCCAAGCATCTTTGCATGTGGGCTGGATAGGGAGATACATGGTTCTGATCCGGAGTTGCCACAAAGGGAAATCTACATTCTTAGTGGAACACATGTGATGCAATCGAACTTGGCGGTTTAAAATTGGTGGCATAAAAACCCTTGCTGCATCCAATCCTAATGAAGCAGGCTACTTGGGAATGGTTGGCATTAGATGCAAACCAATCATACCATGATAGAAAATCTAATCAAAATAAAGCAAAGCATTGAAATCTAAAAGAACAAAGAATGAATATAAGAGATTTAAATTCCTTTAAGAAAAAAAAATAAAAATTAATTCTCTGTTGAATCCAAGGATGCATATAAGAGAGAGAGAGAGAGAGAGAGAGAGAGTTCGTTTTACGATTTATACTTAGAAGAATGAATGAAACAATCAGTGAAGGCGAGCCACATCCGAGGTTAAGTCTCTCTCTCTATTTTCCCACAGCTTTATTGAACCGCAACAAGATCGAGCATGGAGAATGCAGTTCAAGAAAGCTGTGGAAAAGTACAAAGAGGGACATTCATAGACACTCCGAAGATAATTGCAGGCATGGAAGAGAGAAGGGCGGATAAGAAGAGAGAGAAAGAAAAGGATGTAGGCGTGGGTAGATTGGGAGAAGTATTTATAGAGGAGAGAAGAAAAGAAGGTTCGTGGAGTTGGGTAAAACCGATCCCGAGAAGAATATTGGGCCTCTCTCACTCATATAAAAAGGTGGAGACTTTTCCCCACTAGGAGTATTAGGGTTTGTTATTATCATATTATATACAAGGGTAGGGGAGTTATTTGATACTCTGGTACTATACGAAAGTTGATATGCAGTCACCCAGTAAGAACACTTGATTTTCAGTAAGCTAGAAATTGCAGATGTGGTATGCATTAACTAAAGTTGAACCGACTAAATTGTGAAACCCAGAGTCTACAAGTCAAGGACCTAAAAATCAGATTGATTAGTGGACACTTGCTTGTGGAAGTAAGATCATTAGATGTTTTCCATTTTTAACCGTCCAATAATTGTATAGTAATCCAAAATAGTAAGAAGATTTTTGGTTCACGATACATCTAAATTGGTTCCATAATTTGGATACTTTTACTTGAATTAATTGCATGCCACGTTTACAGTTAAAAGTAATTTCCAGGTGCCTGCATTGCATTTCATCCATCAGACCATGCCAGATTATATATGTTTTTTTTTTTTTTTTTTTTAAATGTAAAGCAGTCACTCGTGCTATATCGATCCTTCTTACCATGAGGGTGCCACTGAATGAATAGATCACCCTTCCTCAAGAATTTGATAATCTGATCATCAGCTAGCTGACACGTTTACGAGTTTGATTAATGGTCCACAATGAGCGTGCAGTTATAGCCCACCTAGTGATCCGATTGCCTTAATTTTCTAGGCAATAAAAAATGAACGGTAGAATCGTGAGGAAGAACAGACTCGATGAGATTCAAACCCCCGTAAATGCATGGTTCCGATCCACACACAACACAGTGGGTAGTGTTTCCACGTGCAACGTTTACTCGCTGCATAAACAAGCTGCGGGTTGTATAAGGAGACATGGATAGCCCAATCAAGCAATCTGGTTCGTTAATTAGCACAGTCCACCTTTCCTTGGACACCATGCAAAAGTCAGATTGGACGAACAAGAAGAAGTTGAGCCTACCCGTTCCAGTCCTATGACTTCCACCCGTTGTAACATTTGTCTGTTCGGTGGACCAAAATTTGCAGTTGGTATTTAATGACCTCCACGCCTATAGCTTTTCTGGTCTATCATAACTGATAGTCGAATGATCTTACGGTGGCTCACAGATCGTCAAGAATCTACTTGTGTAGTCCTGTGAACTACCAAAAGGGTCATCTTAAAAAAAAAGGTTGAACGCCGTGATTTTTCCGTCGTAACAGCCGGATCTGACGGGGACAATAGGAGGGGGGACACCATGTGGGGCCCATGGGAGGAGGGGGCTGTCCGTTAGCGTAATGTCTCCTCCAACCTTTTGATTAAATATTGGAAATTTCCATTAATTAAAGATGCAGATGAGGTGTGTAGTTTCCTCTGGCGGAGGGTCGCATTCGAACGGCTCCAACACATGCTCGCATGTGACGGTGGGCCACCCCGTAACGTGTGACAACTAAGCCCCGTTTTTTGCGGGGGGAGGTCTTTTTGTCGGGCTCGGGTGGCAGACAATCCCCTCTCTCCTTGCTCCATCGTGCGCGCTCTACGCGATTACCCAAACTCGGGTGCGCACGTTAAGATCGTGCGCCCCTCTCGGGTTACATCTTAAGAGAGCTGGCAATCACTAATTAGGGCCCTCCCTAAACCTTTTATTATGTGGATTTTTCCTCTTCGTCGCACAACCATATCTTTTCTTGGTTCGTCGCCACTCTTCGCTGCATGCTCCGTGAATCGGGACGGTTCAAACGGCGACGTCTCAGGATAAAGAAATAATAATTGTTGATTGAATAATTTTAATATCCGACTTTATAACGCTTTTCTTTTAAAATCGTTACTGTCGATATTCCTCCCATTCGGAGGCCACACATTTTTAAGGAATAAATTGACCTTTTAGTATTCTTTTAAAATATTCCACAGAAAGAAACATTTCCAACTAGATAGACGGTCCGGATTCACCATCCTTGTAAAAATGCCTTTGAAGGTGTCGCGACGAACTACAGCTTCTTCGTAGCGCAATGGATTAAAGTTGGCCTTGTTAATATTTATTCTCTCACATGCCCGAGAATCGATTGATTTAACCCACGATTTTGTCTTTCTTCGCTCCGTTTCTCGTCCCGTTGTGTCCCTTCACTCAGCAATTATACAATACGCCATCGGAGTCTTACCGCGCACTCCGTCAAGTGGTGTCCATGATTTCGTTATCTAGACCATTAACCTGTTGAGTCCACCAATTGATGTATCCTGTTCATTAACATATATAGCAGATTCATACCATCCAATCCATAAATATTAGCCAGTTTCTTTTGATGAATTTGGACGGTGTTAAGGGTAAAACTGGACCGACCATGACGTCGGGAGTAGAAGAGTCCATAACTTAAGCAACGGAGTTCGGGAGAGAGCTCGACCTCCTGTCATTGACTGAGCTCTTAAATCGGGCAGTAATAACTAACATAAGATACGTCAAGCATGGAAGGGGAGATCAGCTCGGTCTGTGCAGCCGAGCTCTTTCTCCATAGGAGTGTCACTACCGTGAACAACAAACGACTAATAACTCGACTGCAAAGGTATCCTTGGCTATCGAAGAAGATTACAGATCTCGACTAAGGACCCCGGCTACTCTGCCTGTGATGTCGGACTCAATCATCAATCTTAACTCCTCGTAGGAGTGATGTAACGCCCTGAAATTCGGGAGTCGAGCATAACTCAGCTCCCGAATTCTAGAACATTACTTATACAACATGAACAATGATGGATGTATGTTGACTATATTAGCGCATAAAACATGAAGTATATTAAGCCAAATCAGCAGACATAATTCAGGGATATTGAGAAAATACAAGCGGAAGACTTAAATCAATATATAAACCAAAGTAATCCCCAAAAAATGTGTGCTCTGCCCAGGGCAATAGGTACAACTGTGTATCAAAATACATGTATCAAACTGTGCAAAATCAACATATACATATCCCAGAATCCCCGCCAGTCAGGACAAGACTCACATGAACCGGCTTGAGAACTGCATGAACGAGAAAGCCTCCTCGTCCTAGTCGAATTTCGGCTCCGCCTCGCAGGCATCGCTATCACCTGCAGCTAAGTCAGAGTCTGGTTGGTGTTTAAGCATCATCTCAGAACGTAAGAGTGAGTGATCAACTCAGTGGAGCTATATAGCAAAGGTTAACATGTTATCAATTCAATCAAGCAGTAATGATAAAGCAGTACAATCAAATATGTCTTAGATACTCTTATTAATGAAAGAATGATATGAGGGAATGATGCATGCCCTCACCACAATCTCCCTCTGTGATCTTCATCTTACGGTCGCGCATGTAAGTCACTCCTCAGTGCTCTTACACCAACACCGATAGCACATGCAGTGCGATGATATGAGTATGATTACCAAGTTCTTATTAGTCCTTTTATTACAGCAAGATTGAGAAGCTAAGACACCTCCCTTATATCAATTCCTAAACATTGATTCATTCTAGGGTCGTCGGTCCTAAGAAATCTCATACGTTGTACGGTTCTAGATTACTGTAAAGGGCTCGTCACTAATCAATACAGGTCTAGTTATATTCTAAATACTACAACAAGACTCGTCGCCCTTATGCAGTGTCAAGATATACTCGAGGTCACTACAGAGGGCTCGTCACCAATCAATGTAGGCCGACAGCACGAATATAGTGTCCCATACCACATAATCGGTTCACGAGAGTAGGGTGCTCACTGGTCACTACGGGGAGGCTTGTCACCCCAGTGTAGGCTGACAGCTCGACCATGGTGTCTCATACCACCATGTCCGACTCATGAGTCTTAGAGGATCACGGTACCAAGGTTAACGGGAGTTTCACTGGTGAGTTCAGTGCCTTATATTCAAATAGTAGCGACCAAACATGGTGAACAAACATCGATCAATCAGGTTAGTTGATAAGCTCAACTAGGCCAAGCGCACGTTGAGTTGAAGGACATGGAATGCATAAGCACTCCGTGTGGCCTAACCAATGTCGACTGTCCCAAGCACAACTCGGATTTGTTAAACTCATCATGCGTGGCGAAAAAGACCTCAACCACCATTTGAATAACAATTACCGATTACCTGGACTGTAGTACAGCCCCAATCACGTACAAGCTCAATAACAGTCATTTGATTCATATCCTACATTCATATGAACATTCATGAAATATAACTTAAACTTAAATACTGTACATGGGGGAAATCATACATACAGTTAACATAAATAATCTAGGTTACACAATTCATGGAGAAAATCATACAAACAGTTAAGGTGATTGAGGTTCATATCTCAACAACCTAAAATGTCACACTTTACTAATTACAAACTCATTCAAGCATTTAAACAAACACTTAGACTACACTATTCAACATACATCACGTATGTCGACTCCATTACATATTAAGGCAAGTCCTTTCGTAAAGGAGTTGTCGTATACATACCAAGCATACGCCTACGAAAAATAATCATGGCAATCATAACAGTAAATTCCATACGTATACGGTTATCCTAACATATACATGAAATACGCTATTTATAACATAGATCATACATATCCGTAAATCGAAACAGATAGCGCATTTGGCATATGTAATAGCATTCACGTCATGAATAAATCATTATCTAACATTGAAAGTCTTGAAAATCATAACCTAAATGTATATGGTCCGCACCTTAAACCAGAAAACGCGTATTATATGTGATTCAGATGGTAAGTCTTCGTCAACGGTGGATACACTACTTAAGGCATGAAAAAGGTTAGCTATAACTTCACTACAGCTATTCTAAGCTCCAAAACAGGTTAGGGTTTAATTATCTTACCCAAAAACGAAATCAGAATCGCCGGAAGAACAATTCAGATATGCAGGATCGTTGCGTAGAAGAACTGAAAAGAATCCCACAGAAAAACGACAGGTTCTCTCTTACTTTCTCTCTCTTTTCTCTCTCTTGAATAGCTAAGGTTTAGAAAATTCGTATGGAATTTGGGAATGAGGGTTTAAGGCCTTTTTATAAGCCTAAAGTCGACGAAAACAGCCTTAGGGCCAAGGTATACTTAGATTATAACCAAATCGGGCTCTTTCTGATCCAACAGAGCACTTCTGGAGGTCCTCTTATCAAATGCAGTTGGACTTAAGATCAATAGTATTGGATCTTAAGCAAGTTAAGTTTTCAGTCCAATCGGGTTTTCAGATCGTCCGTGGCGGACCAATTTCAATTCAACGGTCACCGATATTCGATCAGAGGTATAAGTGCTATGACATATATGGGCCACCTTTCCTAATCCGAGGGTGAATTTGGGTCGAAATCTAACGATCAGAATGCTTAGAAATAACGCGCAAGTGACACATCTTAGATTACTTAAAATCATATTTAATTTTTTAAAAATCTTTGCTTTCTCACTCTCTTCACTCCGAACTCATGGAAATGGTCTCAGGATATCGTTTGGGCTTGACTTTCGAGGTGATAGTCAAGTCCAACTAAGCGGTCATAATGGTCTAAGTTCATCACCATCAGACTTTCGACGTACGGTCTAGTTCCAATACGAAGTTACAAAGCATTCCCGGGAGCAATTGGGTTTAGAGTTGGATCCTAGTTTTCAGGGTAATATAGTGTCAACGATACTATAGGTTTTAGGTCTTACAGATCGTATTAAAAGTGGTTGGTGCTAATTTCACATGTAATTTAGTTTAATTCTAGCTAATACACATTAAATTTCTAAGGGATTTAGTTCTAAATGATTCCTACTGGAGGTGGTACTCGGGTCTAAGTACGGATTTTTCTAAGACGTTACAATCTACCCCCTTAAGAAAAAAATTTCATCCTCGAAATTCGTACCTTCTCATACTCCTCGAGGATCTGGGGGTAATTCTTCCTGAACTTAGCTTCAATCTCCCAAGTAGCTTCTTCTTCGCTATGATGTGTCCACAGTACCTTCACAAGTGGAACAACCTTGTTATGCAATACCTGGTCCTTCCTATCGAAAATACGCGTCGGGCGTAGTTTATCAATGGCATCCTCGCTCAACTGTACCTGCTCCCATCTGATAATGTTCGAAGGATCGGGAACGTACTTCTTCAACATGGACACATGAAAAATATTATGCACGCTTACGAGTGATGTGGCCAAAGCAAAGCAATACACTACTACCCCCACTCGATCAAGTATCTTGAATGGGCCAATAAATCTCGGCGTGAGTTTTCTTTTCTTACTAAACTTAAGAACTCCTCGCATAGGGAAAATCTTAAGGAATACATGGTCCCCACCATCGAACTCAAGCGGTCGTCGTCTCGTATCGGCGTAGCTCTTCTGCCTATTCTGTGCTGAGAGCAGTCGACGTCGAATAATGTCGATCTTCTCTGGGCCAATCAGAGTCTTCTCGCCCACTTCTGCCCAACAATGCGGCGCTCTGCATGGGCGACCATACAGTGCCTCATAGGAAGCCATGCCAATACTCGCCTGGAAGCTGTTGTTATACGCGAACTCTGTATAAGGAAGAAAGTCATCCCAACTGTCCTTGAAGTCCAATACACAAGGTCGCAACATATCCTCTAAAATCTGATTCACACGCTCCGTCTGCCCGTCTGTCTGCGAATGGAATGTTGTACCGAACTTTAACTTCACACCCATTGCTTCCTGGATACGATTCCAGAAGATAGATGTGAATCACGTGTCCCGATGTGACACAATCTCCAAGGGAACTCCATGCAGGAATACAATCTCCCTGATATACAATCTAGCTAACTCGTCTGCAGAATTCATAACTCCGATCGGTACAAAATGAGCTAACTTCGTTAATCTATCAACGATCATCCAAATAGAGTCATGTCCCTTCCTCGTCTTCGGCAGTCCAGAAATAAAATCCATAGAAATAAAGTCGCACTTCCATTCAGCTATGGGCATGGGCTGAAGCAATTCAGGAGGTTGGCGATGCTCTGCCTTAACCTGCTGACACATGAGACAACGGGATACAAACTCAGCAATGTGGACTTTCGTATTGTCCCACCAGTACGATCTTTTCATATTCTGATACATCTTCGTGCTACCTGGATGCATCGTAAGCCTCGAACTGTGGGCTGACTCAAGAATCTCTTGTCTCAAATCAGGTATATCTGGAATGCACAGGAAGCCTCGATATCGTAAGCCCCCATCCATACCAATAGTCCACTCAGAGTCCTTATCAGTACCAACCTGCTCTTTCATCTTCACCAGAAGCTCATCGCCTGCCTGAGCCTCAATAATACGGCCATCTACGAGGGGTTGTGCACAAACATGTGCGACGACTTCATACGGCTCTTCTACTATGAGTTTTTGCTCAAAGTCTCGCCCGAATTCCACCATATCCCATTCTGCAATCATAAGCGGAGCCACAAATTCTATAGTCTTCTTGCGGCTCAACGCATCTGCCACAAGGTTTGCCTTGCCCGAATGGTGGGAAACCTCGAACTTAAAGTCCTTAAAAGTCTCCATCCATCGGTGCTGCCTCATATTCAAGTCTCATTGTGAGAATATATATCTAAGGCTCTTGTGGTCGCAAAAGAGCTCGAACTCTTCTCCGTAGAGGTAATGTCTCCAGAGTTTTAATGCTAAAATGACAGCTGTTAACTCTAGGTCATGTGTAGGGTAATTCTCCTCGTGTTTCCTTAATTGTCTTAAGGCATTAGCAATCACCCTACCCTTTTACATAAGGACACAACCCAGACCAATGCGAGGTGCGTCAGTATATATCGTATACTTAACCCCTTGCTCTAGCGATACTAGCACAGGGGCGGACGCCAACTTGTCCTTCAGCTCCTGAAAAGCTGCTTCAGCCTTTTAATTCTAGGCAAACTTTAAGTCTTTTCGTGTCAATTGAGACAACGGTCTGGCAATCTTAGAAAAGTCTCGAATGAATCGTTGATAGTAGCCCGCCAGACCCAGAAAACTCCTCACCTCAATAACTGAACTGGGCTCCTTCCAATCCTGAACCGCAACAACCTTAGCGAGGTCAATTGCAATACCTTCCTTGAAAACCACATGTCCTAGGAACTTAACTTCTTCTTTCCAAAAGTCACATTTCTTATACTGCATGAACAACTGGTTCTCCCTGAGAGTCTTCAATACCCCTCTCGGGTGCTCCTCGTGCTCTTCCCGACTCGTGGAGTATATCAAAATGTCATCGATAAAGACAATGACGAACCAGAACAGAAGTGGCCAAAATACTCTGTTCATTAGATCCATGAACACGGTCGGAGCATTCGTGAGTCCAAAAGACATCACAAGGAACTCATAGTGACCAAAACTGGTCCTGAACGCCGTCTTCTGCACGTCCTCATCCCTGACGCGCAACTGATGATACCCAGACTACAAATCTATCTTCAAGAAATAACGTGTCCCCTTCAACTGATCGAACAGATCATCAATCCTGGGCAAGGGATACTTGTTCTTCACTGTCACTTGATTCAGCCTACGATAATCAATACACAACCGCAGGGAACCATCTTTCTTCTTCACAAACAAGACAGGAACTCCCATGGGCTTGAAATAGCCTGAGGCATCGGATGGCTGATCCTCTGAGACGGCAAGAAACCACTATCTCGCATCCTAGAAAAATAAGATATCTCAGCGTGGCCAGGCTTCTTACAATAGCTGCACCACACATCAGGACGTCTCACATGGGCAGGAGATGTAGAAAACCCCTGCGGTGAATCGAAACTAGGCCTCTTACCTAGGAAAGGCCTACTCGTGAAGTCAGGTCGCGGCTTGGGAACCATAGGTACACTCATGCGTGATAACCTCTCCCCATCCTGCTCTACTCACAAGGACATGCTCACTAACTCAGCATAAGAAGAGATGCTCGCATAGCACATCTTCGATAGAATCTCTGGCCGCAAACCCTCAGAAAAATGTCGCATCCTCAACTGCTGATCACCCAGAATCAAAGGAGCATACCTGTCCAGCTCCGTAAACTGGTTCTCATACTCTATCACTGACATGCCTCCCTGACGAAGGCGAAGGAACTCACTCTCTTTCTTGTGCCGGTAAGTGACCGAAAAATACTTCTCGTGGAAGCGGGCCTCAAACGCCACCCACGTCTAATCAAATCCCTCTGTAACTGTGTGGAGAATACTGTCTCACCATAAGCTATCCTCCTTCTCAAATATGAAGGTGGCAAGCTCAACCTACTCCGCCTCGGAACAGTGCAATGTTCTAAGCATCTTAAAGATACGGTCGATCCAATACTCAGTCTCCTCGGGTCTGTGAGTACCCAAAAATGTAGGAGGCCTCAAGCGATGAAATCGCTCTAAAGTGTCGCTCGCACTAGTATTCCCAACAAGGTGTAGAGGCGAGGCAGGTGGAGTCACACCCATCGACTGAGCAAAGATACCAGTCATGGAGGACAAGAACTGTTGTTGCTGCTATATCTGCTGCTGCTGCATCAACAACATCATCTGCTCTAGCCTATCAGGAGGTGGAGCGGACTGTGATGTAGAAGGCGTCGATGCAGACGTACAGTTCTGCTCGGAAACCACAGGTGTGACAGGAGGCACCACAGAAGGTGTCATAAGAGGTGGCCCAGCAGCAGGGCCAGAAGTCGGCTGAGAACTCGCCATGGGATCTGAACGAGATGGGCCCAAATAGGGGTCCATTTGACTATCGCTCAGGGTAAGGGCTCCATCAAGCGAATCTCCCAGAGAAAGACAGGCTGAAGATCTCGAGCCCTTAGGTGGCATACCCTACACACAACAGAGGGTAGCAACCAATGAGATTAGGCATTCACACAGTCCATCCACAACATTAACTTCACAAGCTAAAGAAACAACATGTATTTCATTATCAAAATTGTCACAATACATGATGTGCAGCATTACATGAATCGCGACAGAGAAAGCATGTGAGCAAACAACTAAGCTTCAAACACTAAACAACTCTCAAACTACCAAACCACACATAAAAATAAGCAACAATAAACAAACAACAACTACATAAAGCCTATTCATCAAAATCTGGCAATGGAGACGAGGTACCCTTATCCTTTTGGCAGTACAGGATAGTCTTCAGCGTACGGGTTACTTTCTTAAACTAATGCTTCACGAGGCCCCGCAAATCCATAATATCCTGTCGAAGAGTGGCCTGACCCTCCTCAAGCTGAACCGAATGGGCTTCTCTGTCAGCCCTCTCAGGATCACGCTCCTGAGTCGCAGGAGGACTCTCATCAGTATCCTGAGCCTCCTCTTCTTCTTCATCCTGCACTTCTTCCTCTATCTCTCCCCCACCTTCTTTACTTTCCTCTCCTTCTTCGCTCTCAGACTCATCCTCGCTCTCTTCAAGTTGGGCTTGTTGTTGCCAAGGTCTGATCTTCATCTGGTTGAGAGTGGTCTCGGTGATGTAATGGACCGGCGCTGGCAATTCCGCCCCAAGTCTGTAACCAAACTCAAGTGCAATCTTACATATGAGTCGGCCGGAGGGGAGTGACTTAGTCCTTCTATTTGATCATGCGATAAGGATGATCTGTCGTAGTACAAATGTAGGCACGCACAACTTCGCTCCCTGCCCCACTTGGTACAAGAATTCCACCATGAGACACATGCACTCACTGCGATTACTCCACCTGGGGTAGACATTAAATGTGTAGATGTGGTGAGGCAGACGGAAATCACCCGACATATGGGTTACTAAGAGACTCTTGTTATGCTACCACTCAACCAAACAACCACATAGAAACCTGGTGTGGTGATCCCTTTCACGTACACTATTCAGATTCCTCTCACTAACATGTACCTCACCAAGTGACACATTCAAGAGTCGAGCTATCAACCTAACATTGATTGTGACTTCCCGGTCTCTACCGAAGGGGATCTTGAACTGCAAGGGCTCCAGCGTAGGGTCCTGAATGTGAGCATAGAAGGCTCGAACAGTGCTCACATTTGTACGAGCCTCACCTTCAAATAGCGGACCCCACCCGACTTCTTCCAAACGCTCGAACAACAAGTACTCGCCAAAGAGTCGCCCATCAACATGCGCTTCAAAAAGAACCCTACGGTCCTCATAGATGCCATGAGCCAACTCCGCTAACAACGCTCTTCCAATGGGAGCCTGGGGATCAATACCCCGCTTAGTCTGTAATTCACTCCCAGCGCTAGAACTCGCGATAGCTCCTTTAGGCCTTCTTGAACGAGCAGGGTGACTAGGCCCAGCCTCATCCACAGGGGCTCGCTTCTTTCCCATCAAAGAAAGGATGGTGAAAATGAAAAATAGAGCCGTAACAAGCTTCAAGAAAGCCATGGAAAGTAAAGAAAATGAAGGAAAGGACTGAGATCTTTGGGTCTCCACAAATTTGGGCCTTATATGGGGGTGTAAAGGTTCAAAGAAAGGGAATATAGAAGAAAGAAAATAACAAAATAAGATGGGTAGGGGGTTGACATGATTTTGAGGCTTAAATGAGGGATTTAGAGGCTTAAATCAAAGGAAATGAAAGGATTAGATGATGGGTATGGCTGAGCACGGTGAAGGGATGAAGGATTTAACGAAAAATGAAAGGAGTGATAGGAAGGATGATTTGAAAGAGAATGGGGCAATTTTGAAGAAAAGGGAAAGCTTTGGAAGAGGGTTTGTGAAGGAAGTAGTAGATTGGGGATGAAATAGGGGTCAAACCTTACACCAGTGGGTCCCACTAGGCCCCAGGTGCCATAGGCCCGAAGGCCCGGTCCATACAGGCCCGTCGGTCGATGAGGCCCTCGCCGGCCACTGACCAAACCGGCGAGGCCTCGCCCTTTGGGCGAGGACCTCCCCACTCCCTGGGTCCAAAAAAGTCAAGGTCCCACCTTGAGACCCACTGGAAGTGGTTCGTTTGGCCTCCCCTTCTGATTTGAGCCGTTTCAGGTCATTTCAGAACTAATCTAATCTCTAATCACATTTATCGATTTTTAACAGCTGAAATGGGATAAAACGTGATCTATACTCTTCAATTGATGGTCTAAACTTGATTTGGGGTCGTCGTGTGTGATCAGGAGTGTGCACGAACTCGATCTCGACAATCATTTTCAGTAAACTTTCGCCATAGGACACATATGGGGTCCTAGACCTGTTTCTAGAGTATTCTCGCACCCTCCTACACTATAGTGGCATCAATGTGCATCATGTGACCCTAACCCAGGTCCATTTTAATCCAGATCATTCTCTGATACCAACTTGTAATGCCCTAAAATTTGGGGGTCAAGCATAACTCAGCTCCTGAGTTTCAGAACATCACTTATGCAATATGAATAATGATGGATGTATGTTGTCTGTATTAGTACATAAAACATGAAGTAGATTAAGCCAAACAACAGACATAATTCAGGGATATTGAGAAAATGCAAGCGGAAGACTTAAATCAATATATAAACTAAAGTAATCCCTAAAAAATGCGTACTTTTCCCAGGGCAATACGTACAATTGTGTATCAAAATACATGTATCAAACTGTGAAAAATCAACATACACATATCCCAGAATCCCCGCAGGTCAGGACAAGGCTCACATGAGCCCGCCTAAGAACTGCATGAACGAGAAATCCTCCTCGTCCTCGTCGAACTCCGGCTCCGCCTCGTAGGCATTGCTGTTACTTGAGGCTAAGTCAGATCTGGTTGGTGTTTAAGCACCATCCCAGAACGTGAGAGTGAGTGATCAACTCAGTGGATCTATACAACGAAGGTTAACATGTTATCAATTCAATCAAGTAGTAATGATAAAGCAGTACAATCAAACATGTCCTAGATACTCTTGTTAATGCAAGAATGATATGAGGGAATGATGCATACCCTCACCACAATCTTCCTCAGCGATCTTCATCTTATGGTCGCCCATGTCAGTCACATCCTCAGTGCTCTTACACCAACACCGATAGCACATGCAGTGCGATGATATGAGTATGATTACCAAGTTCTTATTAGTCCTTTTCATACAGCAGGATTGAGAAGTTAAGATACCTCCCTTATATTAATTCCCAAACATTGATCCATTCTAGGGTCGTCAGTCCTATGAAATCTCATACGATGTACGGTTCTAGATTTCTGTGAAGGGCTCGTCAATTAATACAGGTCTTGTTATATCCTAAATACTGCAACAAGACTCGTTGCCCTTATGCAGTGTTAGGATATACTTGAGGTCACTACAGAGGGCTCGTCACCAATCAATGTAGGCTGACAACACGAATATAGTGTCCCATACCACCATAATCGACTCACGAGAGTAGGGTGCACACTGGTCATTACGAGGAGGCTTGTCGCCCCAACGTAGGCCGACAGCTCGACCACGATGTCCCATACCACCATGTCCGGCTCATGAGTCTTAGAGGATCACAATACCAAGGTTAGCAGGAGTTTCACCGGTGAGTTAAGTGCCTTAGATTCAAACAGTAGTGACCAAACATGGTGAACAAACATCAGTCAATCGAGTTAGTTGATAAGCGACCTCAACCACCATTTGAAGAACAGTTACCGATTACCTGGACTGTAGTATAGCCCCAATCACGTACAAGATCAATAACAGTCATTTGATTCATATCCTACATTCATATGAACAATCATGAAATATAACTTGAATTTAAATATAGTACATGGAGGAAATCATACATACAGTTAACATGAATAATGTAGGTTACACAATTCATGGAGGAAATCATACACACAGTTAAGGTGATTAAGGTTCATATCTCAACAACCTAAAAAGTCACACTTTACTAATTACTAACTCATTCAAGCATTTAAACAAACACTTAGACTACACTATTTAACATACAACACGTATGTCTACTCCATTATATATTAGGGCAAGTCCTTTCACTAAGGATTTGTCGTATACATACCAAGCGTACGTCTACGACAAATAATCATGGCAATCATAACACCAAATTCCATACGTATACGATTATCCTAATATATACATGAAATATGCTATTTATAACATAGATCATACATATCCATAAATTGAAATAGATAGCGCATTTGGCATGTGTAATAGCATTCACGTCATGAATAAATCATCATCGAACATTAAAAGTCTTGAAAATCATAACCTAAACGTATATGGTCCTCACCTTAAACCAGAAAATGCATATTAGATGTGATTCAGATGGTAAGTCTTCATCAATGGTGGATACGCTACCTAAGGCAGGAAACAGGTTAGCTATAACTTCACTACAGCTATTCTAAGCTCCAAAATAGGTTAGGGTTTGATTATCTTACCCAAGAATGAAATCAGAATCACTGGAAGAACGATTCAGATACGCAGGATCGTTACATAGAAGAACTGGGAAGAATCCCACAGAAAAACGACAGGTTCTCTCTTATTTCCTCTCTCTTTTCTCTCTCTTGAATAGCTAGGGTTTAGGAAATTCGTATGGAATTTGAGAATGAGGGTTTAAGGCCTTTTTATAAGCCTAAAGTCGATGAAAATAACCTTAGGGCCAAGGTATACTTAGATTATAACCAAATCGGGCTTTTTCTCATCCAACGGAGAACTTCTGGAGATCCTATTATCAAATGCAGTCGGACTTAAGCTCACTAGTATTGGATCTTAAGCAAGTTAAGTTTTCTGTCCAA
Source organism: Magnolia kwangsiensis (assembly GCA_037074715.1). Lineage (NCBI taxonomy): Eukaryota > Viridiplantae > Streptophyta > Magnoliopsida > Magnoliales > Magnoliaceae > Magnolia > Magnolia kwangsiensis. The sequence goes on from CM073583.1 coordinate 48,334,516, forward strand.
TCAAGTTTCAGATCGTCCATGGCGGACCAGTTTCAATTCAACGTTCACCGATATTTGATCAGAGGTATAAGTGTTATGACATATATGGGCCACCTTTCCTGATCCGAGGGTGAATTTGGGTCAAAATCTAACGATCAGAATGCTTAGAAATAACGCGCAAGCGACATGTCCCAGATTACTTAAAATCATATTTAATTTTCTAAAAATCTTCGCTTTCTCACTCTCTTCACTTCAGACACAAGGAAATGGTCTCAGGACAGCGTTTGGGCTTGATTTTCGAGGTGATAGTCAAGTCCAACTAAGCGGTCATAATGGTTTAAGTTCATCGTCATCAGACTTTCGACGTACGGTCTAGGTCCAATATGAAGTTATAAAGTATTCCCGAGAGCAACTGGGTTTAGAGTTGGATCCTAGTTTTCAGGGTAATATAGCGTCAGCGATACTATAGGTTTTAGGTCTTACAGATCATATTAAAAGTGGTTGGTGCTAATTTCACATGTAATCTAGTTTAGTGCTAGCTAATACACATTAAATTTCTAAGGGATTTAGTTCTAAATGATTCCTACTGGAGGTGGTACTCGGGTCTAAGTACGAATTTTTCTAAGACGTTACAAGTGATGAGATAAGATATCCCCAGGATCCTCGCCTAAGGTCTCGGGAAAGTGGCCACATACCAGGGAGAAAATCCTTTCTATGATACACACCTATCGTGTAGGGACATTTTCCATCTATGCAATTGAAACTATAAATAGAGACCCCATCCACAATAGAGGTATGCACAAAAATCCTAATTCGACTAGGCCTAGATATCTTGTTCTAACTTAAGCATCGGAGGGTCCCCCTGTCATAGTAGGTCCCCCATTGATTGGTTTTTACAGGTACCCAACAAGTTATGCATCAAAGATTTGGTGTCATCTGTGGGAACGATGAGTAAAGCCATTACCATGTCATTTATTATCTCCAACATCTCCATCATAACAACCTTAGCCACTATTATAATGCCTACACCAGCTTCAATCGATCTCTCTGTCGATATTTGAAATCCACCCTCTCAACGTCAGGCGAGTTCTACCTCCACAGTGCTAATGCCATGATCCTATAACCGGGTTGATTGACTAATCTCTCTAGAAAACTAGGTCGAGGCCTTAAATGGAAATATGAACTGACTAATACGGATGATGAGAGACAAAATCCACCTCTCGGCCACGAGGTAGGGGCTGGCGCCTCCATCGAGTAGTCCCGACCTCCACAGGTTCCATATAATTCTTAAAGGGCCAGAATGTAACCATGACAACACAACCACGTACTTGCTCAAACTACGAAGACTACCAAGCTCAAGGACTCTGATTTATGTCATGTTCACAACCCCAAGTGTAGGCTCGCAATGTAGTAATAACTCGGTGAGACATAGGTTGAATCCACAGGGACTAAAATTATACGTTGTCTAAAATAACTAGAACTATAACTATAAAAAGATCTAAAATAAAATCTGGACTAGTTGAGAATAATTGTGAATGAATTAGCAATAATCAAAAGAGAACTAGAACATGAAGGATTTACTTGTAGCTTAAGATGTTACCTAACTTGATTCAATAAACACAACTGAAATTGAAGTTCTATTCTATCCAGTTGGAAGATAAAACAATTAAACCATAGTCTGAGTTTTCCATTGAATTGGTTCCCACATGAAGCACTATTGTGATGATTGGAAGGAAATTTAACTGTCCACCATGCCCAGGAGACGATGGTTAATAACAAATTTTACCAATCTCATAATATCAAAACAAATATGAAGATATCCAAAGCTTTCATAGCATTTACTATAATTAGAGTCACAATAAACCATAGAAAACTAAAAATATTCATTAATTTATACTAGAAATTAACAGATATTCAACATAACATGAATCAAAATAAGATAAACATCAAAATAAATTACAAGCTTCACCTCTTAGCCCCAGCTAAGAAGTTTAGTCAACCAAAGACATGATTGAACTAAAAACTCTTAAACAAAGCATAAAAACTGAATAGAAGAAGAAGATTGGGTAAGAAAGGACTTCTTCAAAGCCTCCAACACCTTGTTCCACTCTTTCAATCCTAATTTGTTCTTAGAAACAATTAAGAGACCCATATTTATAGTATTTGCTTGGACCGACTTTAAAATCGCATCAAATTTACGCAAAAATTTACGCTTTGGTCGGACCGAATCAAGGATGAAAATCTCACTCTCTCGCTGAACAATTCTGCATAATTTTGGTTAGACCGAAGTCTGCTTCAGGACATTTCTATTTTAGACTTAGAATTCCAAAATATGATTTTTCAGGACAATTTTCAGGAATATATTTTTTTAGGACAGTTTTCAGGATTCTTTTTCTTCACTTCAAATCTTCGATTTTCTTCATTCCTCACTTGGTTTCCTTAGACCTTTGGCATGTGAATTCTTCATTAATGACTTCAAAATCTCCAAATCTTTATTTAGTAATTTCTTTATCATAAATCTTCCTTTTGGCATCAATTTCACCTTAAGCTCTCGAAATCACCTCGCACATGAAAACATGCACAATTAGATTGATTAAGCACTATCATGTTTATAAAACCAAGGTATAAATAGGGAGAAATATGAAATATTTCACACTATACACAACCCCAACCAGCATTTTACTAGTCTCGAGCAAAACATGCGTGAAGATATCCTCAATTCTCAGTGTGTAAACCTCTTTTAGAAAGTAATCTTTTGTGCAGTCAAGTATGGATAAGTAGAATCAAGACGAGAAAGTGAAATTTTGAAAATCCAGAGTCGAATCATATAAGCAATCAATTAAATAAGTTCTTTATCAATCACTTAGGAGTATAAATTCATATATTAAGTTTTTTCAATGTGATCAATGAATTTCAGCTTACTTTTCATAAAAATACTATCACATTAAAATGTTAGTCATGTTCATCAGTTCAGTATTAATTGAATAGTTAAGTGTTGATTCCAAACTTTTCCCCCTTTTCATTCTTTTTTTATTTTTGATTTTATATCGACAGTCTCTTTTATTTATTCATTATTTTCATATTTTTTATTCTTTTCCAGTCTTTTCATCATACATGACATTTTTGTTAATCTTTTTGTTTTTTAACTAGTTCTTTCATCTTTTTAAGCTGGATAAAATTCTCTAGATTCAATTCTCAATATCTATCAATGATAGACATGTTAAAAATCAGAAGTTCTAGTATTATTCATAGAAAGCAAATTGAACGTGTCTTGTGATTTAGATTATCATGATATTCAAACTTTCTCTTAATCAAGTAAAAGAACTCAAGTGATAGTCTACTTAGTTGATAAAACTCCAACAATTCAAAATTCATTCTCTATCTTATCATCATACTCAAAGCATTCTTAAATACACAAACTTTTGATTTCCAAATAGTTTTTTTTCTTGAAAATTTGAAAATTTTCAACAATTTGTTTTTTGCTCAAAAACTAAGAAAACACTTATTAGTTTACCTAATCCACACCCCCTAATCTAAGATCTACATTGTCCTCAATGTGTGTGTATATATATATATATATATATATTTATATATACATGAAATGCACATGAGACAAAAAAAAGAAAGGAGTCGTGATAGGAAGGTAGTACCTGAAGAAGGAGAAAAAAAGATTTTCTAAAATTCTCAACATGAAATGAATTAGCATGAAGATTAAACAAACTATCTTAATCCTAAATACTATGAAAGCAGTAAATCTAATTACATCTCCATCAGCCTAGGAGGTCAATCCCGATACATAGGATCAATCAGAGGCATGGACGCATCCTCTTAATCTAACTTCTCAACAAATGGCTTAAGTTGATGTCCGTTTTCTTTGAAAACATTGTCATTCGTCAGATTCTTTATCTCAACGACCCCATGAGGGTAGACGTTTGTAACAGTGAAAGGACCGGTCCAATAAAATCGAAGCTTACCCGAGAAAAGATGTAATCGAGAATTATATAGAATGAATTTTTGATTTGGTGTAAATGATTTCCAATGGATGTTGTGGTCATGGAACACCTTCATCTTATCCTTGTAAATTCTTGAGTTCTCATATGCATTGTTCTGGATTTTTTTGAGTTCATTTAATTGAAGCTTGCATAGTGAGCCAACGTTGTCCAAGCTAAAATTCAATTTTTTATAGCCTAGTAAGCTTGATATTCCAACTTTAAAGGCAATGGCAAGCTTTTCTATAAACAAGTCTAAAAGGAGACATTCCAATGGGGGTCTTATAAGCTATACAGTAAGCCAATAAAGCATCAGTCAAGTGGATTGACCAATCTTTATGGTCAGGATTAACCATTTTTTAGATTTTGTTTAATTTCCCTATTCGAGAACTCATCTTACTCACTCTTCTGTGGATGGTATGAAGTGCTTACTTTATGAGAGATGTCATATGTTCTCGAATGGTCTATTATAGAAGTGTGAGCCTCCATCAGTAGTGATGGCTCTAAGCGTTCTGAACAGGAAAAGGATATTTTCTTTTAAGAATCTAATAACCGTTTTATGATCATTATTCTAGCTTGGGATTACTTCGACCCATTTACTGACATAGTCTACTGTAAACAATATGTAAATAGTTCCAAAGGATTGGGGGAATGGCCCTATGAAATCGATGCCCCAGCAATTGAATGCTTTAATGATAAGAATTGAGTTTAGTGGCATCATATTTTGATGGGACAATCCTCCCAATTTCTGACAATGTTTACAAGCTTTGCAAAACTCATGAGTATCTCTGAACATAATAGGCTAGTAAAAGCCACACTGCAGAATTTTGGCCATGGTCTTCTTAGTAGAAAAGTGACTACCACAGGCCCGAGAGTGACAAAAGGAGATAACACTCTGATGTTCATTGTCTGACACATATCTCCGTAGAATTTGATCTGGGTAATATTTAAATAGGTAAGGGTCATCCTAGAAAAACTTATGTACCTTGGCAAAGAATTTCTTTTTATCTTGCATAATCCAGTATGTTGGCGTGAAACTTGTTGCAAGATAATTTGCAATGTCAGCAAACTAAGGTAATTAGGAGCGTTTAAACAATTGTTCATCAAGGAACATATCATTTATTGGTGTTAGCTCAAGGGGACCGGGGAAATCAAGTCTCGAAAGATGGTTGGGGAGAAGAAAATATAGCATATTTTCTCCAGTTTTTATCTTAGTTTTATGATCAAGATAATGCTTAATGGGTATGTTTAATATGTGTTTGTATTGCAATGTTAATCTGAGAGCTTGGATTGAAAAGAATGTTAAAAGCATGAATTTGATACTCAAGAATCACCAAGGTAAGAGATGGATCTTAGGAGACTAAGATTAAAGATTTCAAGGCCCCAAGATTTAAGGAAACCCACTGGAGAAATAACGAAGTCGAAAGTACAAAGTGCAGAAATTCACAGAATCTGAACTTCACTGTCAATGTCATCGACCACCAGTCAATGACATCGAACACGAGTCGGTGACATTGAGGAATTACATGAAAATTGAATTTAGTTGCTAGATAAATTGGATGCATTTCTCGATGACATTAAAGCCCTGTTCGATGACATTGAAGGCAGTTTGATGACATCGAGAATTTTATAGATTTCTAGAGAAACTCATTGGAACACTCTGAACACATTCTGGATTACTCGAACACCCTTCGATGTTATCAAAGGACTTTTCGATGACATTGAAGGTATGTTCAATGACATAAAAAGTTACACAGTAAGAAAGGCATTACGAAGTACGAAAAGGCGCAACTTCCGGATTCAAGTTATGTTCGAGACATCAAAGGCGTTACGCAAATTGCGTAAATTTGAGGCATTTTTCAAAGACGAACGGATAAAGGATATATATATATGAGTTTTTTAAGAAGTTCCAAACATGCATTAGGTTTCAAGAAGCAGGGCTAAAGGGTGGAGAAGCCTCCTAAGAGTTTTTCTTCTTTCCTTATTTATTTTTAATATTTTATTTAAGGGTTTTAGTTTCAATCATGTCTATGGTTAACTAAACCTCTTATTTAGGGCTATGAGGTGAATCTTGTAGCGTATTGAGATGATTATCATGCTTTGATTCTTATTTTTCTTGAATCTCTTTAATTTCTAGTTGGAATTAAAAGAATATTTTTAATTTTTTATGATTTATTGTGACTTAAATTACAATAGATGTTGTGATAACTTTAAATATCTTCTTTTCCTGTTTTGAAATTGTGAAGATTGGTAAATCCTGTTGTTCACTATTATCTTTGGGCATTGTAGGATAGTGAATTCCCTCCCAATCATCACAATACTCCTTCATGTGTGGACTAGGCCAATGAAAAGTTCAAAGATTTGATTTTCCAATTGGATAGGATAGGACTTCAATTTCAATTGTGTTTCTTGAATCAAGTATGATAACATCTTCATAACTATAAGTGGATCATTAGTGCTCTAGTCCCCTTTTGATTATTGATACTTTATTCACAATTACTCTTAACTATTTCAGATTTCAATTTAAATCTTTTTCTAGTTCTAGTTCTAGTCATTTTTAGATTACGTACAAGTTTAGTCCATGTGGATTCAACTTCGATCTCACCAAGTTATTACTACATCATGACCTTGCACTTGGGATTGTGAACAAGTTTTTGGCGCTATTGTCAGAGATTATGGCTCATTTTTCTAAGATTAATTGGCATTAGAATTACGTTAAGATTATGGTTAATATGTGTTATGTTTTTAGGTTAGAGTTTTCTATTTTTAGAAACTAACTTTGTTTTCTATTTTGTAGAATCCTAACATAGCAACCCTAATTGAGTAACTTCTCTTCAACTCTCTCTTATCTTTTTATATTTCTTATTTGTTGTAGCTTTTAATTTTCTTTTTCTAAGATTCTAGTTGTTTAACTATTTGAGGGTTGTGAGTATTTCTTGCCCAAGTGGGTTCGTGATAACACTCTCCGTCTCTTAAGTGATAGAGGATTAGTTAAAGGGTTGTCTATCCATCACCGAATTAGACACCACTTAAGATCCTTTGAGTCACTAGAAGTTATGGTCTCACATTGACCTCAACACTTGGTTAAGGAGGCCTAGGATGAGAATGAGGTGTATCATGTACCCCCACCTCGTACTCTATGAGATTATTTACAATCGTCGGGGGTGAGTACACCTTCCTGTATGATATTCCTATTGAATGCATGAATTATGCATGTTAAACCAGGGGTAATTAAACTCTTTCCTAAGTTTCATGGACTAGAATTTGAAAGTCCATACTTGCATATGAAAGAGTTTGATGAGATAATATCAACATTACACTTCCTAAGTGTATCTGAGGACATAGTAAGATTGAAAGAAAAGGATAAGTCATGGTTACATTCCTTAAGACCACAGTCCATTGGCACATGTGTTGAGATGACAAGGGAGTTCCTTAAAAATTTCTTCCTATATTATAAAACGAATACCCTAAGGAAAGCAATCATGAATTTTGCATAAAAAGAGGATGAGACCTTTTTCTAATGTTAGGAACGATATAAGGATCTTATAAATTCATGTCCATAACATGGATACGAAACATGACAAATAACAAGCTTCTTCTATGAAAGATTGACCTCAACCATGCGCCAATTTGTGGAGATGATGTGTAATGGAAAATTCATGAATAAGGAAGCCAATGATGCATGAGATTATTTTGATAAACTCACTGAGAATGCACAATCATGGGATACCTGCTGAAGAACCACTACTTCTAAGTCTACTTAATCAAAGGAAAGGGGAGAAATTTATATTTGAGTCACACTTAACGATTGTAGAGAAAGGGACTCTTCCACCCCAACCTCTACCAAATTATAACATCCCCAATTTTTGCAGCCCAAGTACATACTCATGCCTGAGAATTTTAAGTCTTAATAATGTATAAATTGGATGCTTTAAAAATTACACCATATTTTTTATCATTTAGATCACATGTAGTTACATTCACGAAGGTAATAATTCACGAGAATAAAATCGACTATATTTATTATTTCATTTGAGTAAAATAATTTAACAAATTATCAAATTCCCTCTCAATGGGAGCTTGTTACATTATTAAGTTTGCAGTAGAAATAGAAAATTAAATCATAAAACTCTCTTCTTATTCATTCAATATAATCTTCTATAAGGAGATGGTCCTCTAGGTCTTCAATCTGTACATCACCTGTATCATCTGTACGGTTGGAGAGGGTCAATGTCATACTAATAGTAATGATTATCCTTTAAGATTAACAATAATTCAAGGTATTTATAAAAGTAATATAGGGGTTCTGATACGTCCCGTACTCCACTACTACAAGAGGTATCAATATGCGCAAGAAACCTACATGAAATGCGTGCCTAGCAAAGTATGTGTGGTTCATCACACTTAGCAATCTCTATAATGTGAAAAATAATTTAGAGTTATCTGACTCACCCCACATCCCATACTATGGAGATTCGTCGATGTGTCCAATGTTAACGTGGATTTACGTGAACCTCCCAATATGGCACAACACATAGATCGGATGAATTACGTGACACGATGTAACATCCCGAAAATCGGGGGTCGAGTAGAAACTCCACTCCCGAGTTCCAGAACATCACTTATGCAACATAAATGTGTATGATTGAGTGTTGTCCATGTTAATGTATTAAACATGAGTGAGATTAAGCTAGAACAACATATTATACTCCAGAAATAGTTAAATTAACAAGTGGAAGAATGCGATAGATATAGAAAATATATGAACTATTGTAAGTCTCCAGAGTGTGAACATGTTACCAGGTTAACTGAATACATGTATACTCCAAAAATGATCAAAAGAATATACATGAGTGCTCTAAAAATATAAAAAAATAACAAGAGTCATAGCATCTAATCAACCTCCCTGTAATCTCGTCGATCAGAACACGCATAAAGGAGGGATCCTCCTCATCATCATCAAGTCCGGCTCCACTTCACAAGCAGTGCCATCATCTGAAACTAAAATAGGGACTGGTGGGTGTGCGCGACACCGTCCCGTAACGTGGGAGTGAGTGATCAACTCAGTGGGATAATAGAGCAAAGATTTGCATGTTATCAAATCAATCAAACGTTAATAGTAAAGCAAACAATCAAATATTCCTAAATACTGTTGTTAATACATGCATGAGATGACATGATGGATGCCCTCACCGACATACTCCCTCATACGGCACCATCTACGTCCGCGGCATGCTTTCTTCCCGCAGTGCTTCACATCTTCCAGGCACATGCAATGCGATATGGATAATGATTATCGGGTTGTTATTAGTCCTTTTCATACAACAGGATTGGAAAACTAAGGTACCTTCCTTATATCAATCCCAACACGGATCCTGTCTAGGGTCGTCACTCCTAGTAATCTCAGACGATGGTATATTTCTAGGTCGCTGCAAGGGCTGTCAGGGCTGTTGCACGCACTCATTGCTCCTCTCCCCCATCACCTTATCAATACAGGCCTAGTTGTACTCTTGTCCCTACATAAGGGTCGCCCCTCACGTAGACTCAGAATACGCTCGCGGTCACTACAAAGGACTCGTCACCTGATCAGTGTAGGCCGACAGCAAGAATATAGTGTCCCATACCACCATAATCTGCTCACGAGTCAACGTGCTCACTAGTCACTACGGGGAGGTTTGTGGCCCCAGCGTAGGCCGACAGCTCAACCACGGTGTCCCATACCACCTTGCCCGGCTCATGAGTCTTTATGGATCAAGGTACCATGGTTGACAGGGTTTTCAATGGTAAGTTCAGTACCATAGGTTCAAGCAGTTATGACTCATACAGGGTGAACATACAATGGCCAGTCGGGTTACTTGACGGGCTCGACTAGTATGAGCGCATCTCAAGCTGAGCGACATGAAGTGCATTAAACACTTCGTGTGGCCTAACCACTGCCGTCAACTCCAAACATGACTCGAGTTCATCGACGCGTCCTTCGTGGTAGATAGAAGCCGACCACGAATTCAATCCATTACCGACTGCCTGGACTAAAGCATAGCCCCAAACATTTGTAATCCATACCATTGATCATATGAGAGTAATGAAATTGAAGTTCAACAACACAAGCATGTTAACACATGTTATAGCATACAAAGTAAGCAAATCACCCAACACATGTATTCCATACATATAAGGAAATCAATTCATATAGCAAACACATAGGAAATCGTGTACAACATCATATGGATTGAGAATTCATTTCCAAAACTAATTTATAACACCATTTACTCAATACATACTAATACAAATATTTATACAAACACTTAGTTTACACACTTTAGTCTACATAGCGTATGTCGACCCAAAGTGCGCATTAGGGTGAATCTCTTCGCCAAACAGATTATACACGCATATATAATATCATAACATGATAAATTTACATGTCAAGCATGTCAGCAAAATACGGACATATACAGTCTTTTCTATAAATGCCTAAAATACCCTAAATCTCATATTTACCGTACGTTTACGAAATGGAAAACGGACAACATGTTCTACATGTCAAACGGCATACCCGTCGATAATCTACTATTAAACGACATTAAAAGCTTTGAAATCAGTCAATCAAAGCGTCTAAAATCCTCACCTTAAACCAGAAATTGCGAATGGAGTTGATTCAGATGATAAGTCTTCCTCAACGGCAGATACGCTACCTATGGCAAGGAATAGGTTAGCTAGAAATCTTCTACAGCTAGTCTAAGCTTCAAAACAGGTTAGGGTTAGGGTTTCCTACCTAAGAACGATGTTGGAAGCGCTGAGAGAGCAACACAGATGGACGGCTTGGCACATGGAGTAGCAGGGACGAATCCATGGAGGAAGAGCTCCAAATCTCTTCCTCTTTCTCTCTCTTTCTCCCTCTCTTTTCTCTCTTCTCTCTCCAAAATTCGTATGGAATGAAAGAGCAAGGGTTTAAGCCCTTTTTATAAGTTCAAAAGCGATGAAAATAGACTTGGGGCCAAGGTATACTTATTTTATAACCAAAGTGGGCTTGTTCTGATCCAATGGAGTACTTCTAGAGGTCGTGTGACTGAATGCGGTCGGACTTAAGCTCCATGACATTGGATCTAGGTCAGGCAGAGTTTTCAGTCCGATTGGATTTCCAGATCGCCCATGGCGGACCAGTTTTAGTTCAACGGTTACGGGAACTCGATCAGGGATTCCAAGTATACTGACCTGAGTGGGAAATATTCCCTGATCCGAGGATAAAATTTGATTGAATTTCGACGGTCAGAACGCTTAAAAATAACGCGCAAGTGAACGTGCCAGATTTCATAAATTATATTTATTTCTCACACTCTTCACTCCGAACCCAGTAAAATATCATCAGGACATCAGTTGGACTTAATTTTTGAGATGATTGTCAAGTCCAACTAGGCGGTCAGGATTGTCTAAGTTCGGGGTAATCGGACTTCCGATGTGCGGTCCAGAGCCTATACAAAGTTTCCATGGTGCTCCAAAGAGCAATTGGGAATAGATTTTAATCCTAGGTTTTACGGTATTGTAACTCTAGCAGATCGGATTGAAAGTGATTGGTGAGAATTTCATAAGCCATCTAGTGCAGCGCTAGTTAATTCTCATTGGATTTCTAAAGGAAGTAGCCTTTATTGATTTTTTTTTGAGATGAGATTTGAAGGGTGGAGCGAGGGTGTTTGGAAATAGAAGAGGGAAGAGTTTGGAAGGGTGGTTTTTGCCAAAAATCAGGCATTTTGGTGAGAAAAGAGAGCTTGGAGGGTCACTTTGTGAAGGAAGTACCTGATTGGGGAGGTTTTAAGGGACGGCCCGCACCTAGGGGGCTACCCTAACCCCCAAACACCTCCAGCCTGAAGCCCGGGCCCAATCGAGCAGTTTGACCGGCGATGCATCGCGGAATCGGTGATGTCATCGCCGGTGAACTCGTAAATCGGCGATGCTGGCCATATGGGCTGGGTCCCCCCTGCCCTAGGGGACCCAAAAAAGTATGGTTCCCTCCTTGGTTCATTGTGGATTAGCGTGTGTAGCCCCACGACTCCGTTCAAGGAGTTTTGGGGCTAATTTGTAAACCGGAATGATTTTCTATATCATGTAGCATATGATTTTGGGGTAGGAGACACTAATCTATCTAACTAACCCATTTATTTCACAAGATTCCATAATTAGAATGGTCAAAGGTCCAATTTATACATGTATTTACTATTCATGATAAGTTTTAGCTTTGGTATTATTCTTCATCATTAATACCTTAGGATTGGTGTTATTTACTATTTAAACTTGAGGTTTCGTGTCTAATATGAAAGTACTTAGAGAAATTGGAAGAATGAGGCAGGGAAAGGTTCGATTTTAAAGAAAATGGGTTGAAAAGCAATTTTTAGGCTTTAGAATTGATCTATGAGAGTAATATGGTTGACCCATTGCCTAAGGACGTCTAACTCTAGGTTGGCAAAAATTCGGGGTGTTACACACGATTTATTCATGAAGTGACTATTTGCGACATTCAATCCTAGAAGTGATGTAACACGCATTGTAAATTACTTATATCAATTTGTCCACCATTGCCCAAAATCGATGGAATTATGTGTCAATTAAGGGGGGCGATACCCGAAATGCATTACGTCCATGGTATTTATTTGATTGCTAGAAGTGGGATTTTCAACATAGTACTTACGTGCAATATAGTGATGTAGTGTTTTGAATTATGCATCAAAAATTCATAGTGAAATTAAAGATTTAAAACATATAAGACAGGTGAAATTAATTTAATTTAAAGTTGCAAAGTTAAAGAAAAATAACCCTCACCTCTATCATCAAATCACCCTTATGTGTTGTTGGAGCTTTATGTACAGAATGTAAGATTGAATTCTAACATGATTGAAACCATTCATGTGGTTAGATCATCACATTAGATGGCTCATATGGTTAAGATCAGAAGTTTAGAATTTGGTCTAACATCCAAATTTAGGATCACGTGCAAGGGTAATAATTTAGATTATTTTAAAACAACAATTAGCTTAGTAAAAAATAATATAAAATTCTACAAGATTTAGTTGTTGGGTCGACTTGGCTCAACTCAATTACTAGACAACCTACATCTATGAAAATTTAGATTTGAAGGTAAGTTGATCTTACAGAAAGTACCTATATGAAGGTCTTATATCTGGACTGACTAGATTGCCAGAGCTGGACTTGATAGTGGTATTGAGTGAGCAAAAAATCCATCTCCTGCTTCTTCTTCTTCTTCTTCTTCTTCTTCTTCTTCTTCTCCTCCTCTCTCTCTCTCTCTCTCTCTCTCTCTCTCTCTCTCTCTCTCTCTCTCTCTCTCTCTCTGTGTGTGTGTGTGTGTGTGTGTGTGTGTGTGTGTGTTTGTTGTATGCATCCTCTAGCCGACGATGTGTATTTTTATAGCATTTTGAGCTTCTAGGTCGTTCTTACGTAGTGCATACGTTGGATGTAGAGTGTGAGGAAGACCAATGCCAGCGCTGTTTTACGATTCCACTGATTTCAGTTCTCATAAGATTTTCCATTCCTGATTTCAAAAGTCGGGTTGGTTTCGGATGGCCCATCATTTGGTAGACTTGGATGTCATAATTGTTCAGGGTCATGCAACATCAGATGATCGTTTCAAATGAGGAAGATATCCCAGCTTCAATGGCGAAACATCCTCCATTTCATCTTTTTTGATCAGTCTCCTCTAGACGGTCCAAATTAGTTGATGGATGCTTAGGATGTCAGGAAAACAAAGGTCCAAATCGCTCCATTGGAGGATCCAATAAAAACACATGGAGGCCATTTTACCATGCGGTATTTTCGTTCTGACTTTGAAAATCCAAGCACGGTAGGGATTCTCCTGACTTTCGATGCTTGTAGTTAGAGTTGGATGTTCCCTAGGTGCAAGTTTAATGACTTGGATTTCTTTGGACTGCCGAATCTAGAAGTTTTAGTGGCAAAATTGTTGCCAGCGTTGTTTGTTCGACCGTTGTTAATGCGAGCACAGAAGGGGTGTCATCTTGGTTTGAATGCCAGATCAGGTGGGGTCCACTTACGGTGTGCATTTGGGAAATCCATACCCTTCATCAGTTTCCTTGCCTTGTGTTGGCCCAAGAGCTAAACTATGAGGCCAATCTAAGTTCTAGATGGGTCACACGGTCAGTCACCGTAGGGATTACACTCACCATTGAAGCAGGTTCTCCTTCATGTATGTGTTAGGTGTTCTAGGTAGGTGGGGTCCACTATGTTATTTGTAAGTGATCCGCTCCATTCATCGATTTCTCCATATCATGTTAGGACATGGAGTTAAAAATGAGGCAGACCCATTAATCAGGTGGGCCACATGATCTAAATTAGTTGAATATGTTCACCCTTTAAGGTTTGAAGAGCTTTCGAGATTAGAAATTTTAGGGAAGGAAGTTTCCTTCAAACACGTCTCTATACGTGAGGGAACCTTGTCTGTTGTGTGCAACTATAATGTGGGGTCCATCATGATATTTGTAGGGAATCCAATCCATTCATCGGTCTAAGTCGTGTTGGCCCATGAGTGTTGAGTGTCAAATATTACATATTCTCCCCTATTTATATCTTGGTTTTATGAACATGATAATGCTTAATGGTATATTTTATACACATTTGTGTTATAAGGTGAATTTGAGAGCTTAGATTGAAAAGAATGTTAAAAGCATGAATTTAAAGCTCAAGAATTACCAAGGCAAGGGATGGATCATACCAGACCAATATTGAAGAACTCACATGCCAAAGATCCAAGGAAACAAAGTGAGGAATGAAGAGAACCAAAGATTTGAAGCGAAGAAAAGGAATTTATGTGAAATTCAACTAACTCGAGTTCTGATTCGACTAGCCCGAGTTCTGTTTTGACTAGCCCTAGAAACTTTGTCTCGAACTCTAGCAACATTAACTTTTAAATTCACGCGAATCTCAACTAGTTGAAGATGACTTTCAACCAGTAGGAGATATTTCTCGACCAGTTGAAGGTTATGCAGATTTTGCACGGACTGCGTAAATTTGAGGTGGCTTTCGACCTTTTCCAACTCGTTGCGAAAGTTGGAATTCTCCAATATAAATAGGAGTTCCTAGGATGCTCCAAAGAATCTTATAGGGTTTAAGGAGTGGAGGAAAAGGGTGGAGCCGCCGCTCGGGAGATTTTCTTCTTCTTCCATAGTTGGTCTTTATGTTTTGTTTGAGAGTTTTTAGTTCAATCATATATATGGTTGACTAAACCTCTTAGTTATGGCTAAGAGGTGAAGCTTGTAGCATGATTAGGATGTTTATTTTTCTTTAATTCCTATTTATGTTGAACTTCATTGAATTATAGTTTAATTATAAGGAATATTCTCAGTTTTATGTGGATTATTGTGACTAAAATTACAGTAGATGCTATGATAGCTTTGAATATCTTCTTTTCCTATTTAAGATTATGGGATTGGTAAATCTTGTTGTTCACTATCGTCTCTTAGAAATGGTAGGGTGGAAATCCCTTCCAATCTTTACAATTCTCCTCCATTGAGTGTAAATCAATGAGATGTTCAGATATTTGACCATCTTTTTCTCCAACTAGATAAGATAGGACTCTGATTCCAGTTGGATCTCTTAAATTAAGTACGGTAGCATCTTAATAGCTACAAATGGATTCTTGGCACCCTAGCTCCCACCTTTAAATTCATAAGTTTCAATTTACAATACTCACAATTACTCCCTTTATTCTAGATTTCTAATTTAGATATTCTTCTAGCTCTAGTTCTAATTACTTTCAGAAACATACAAGATTAGTCCTTGTGGATTCGACCTTAGTCTCACTGAGATTATTACTACATCGCGACCCTACGCTTGGGGTTGTGAATAAGTTTTTGGTACCGTTGTTGGGAACTACGGCTACGCTTTTCTGAAATTAATTAGTATAAAATTGGATTATGATTACTATTTTTAGATTTTATTTTTAGGATTCATCTTATAATTATTTTCTCTTGCTTCTTTTAACATTTCAAACATATTTTGATTGTTTTGATTTTGTAGCATTTTCAATTCTAGTTCTTCTCTTCTGGTAACTTCTTCCCTCTACTTACTTTTCATATCGCTGTATAAATTTTTTTTAGGAATTTGTTTAAGGAATAGTTTCAAAATTAAGGTTTCAACATATACATGCAAAAGTGGGCATGTAAGTATGCTAGTATACTTCTAGAAGATGAGAATTATCAGGAAGGGCTGTCAGATGATTATGTTAGGAAACAACCTTTATCTCAAAAAATTTCTAAAACCTTTATCGAGAACCAACTAAAATCAAGAAGTCTGTGCGTGATCATATGTGGGAGAATAATTACACTCAACGGATTAAGAAAATAGTACATGATTATTGTAGTGAGAATGATTATCACCTATCAGGCAAAAAGAAAACATTTTGTGATTATATTATGGGTGATAGCGCATACCAACAACCACCAAACTCTCCCACATATGACCCGTATGACTATGATCAGTAGAAATATCAAAATTGAAGAGATGAACCAACAATCGATTATAGTGACTATTCTCTTAGATTCCCTACCTTTGAGATCCAAACAGAGACCATCCAAGGGAAGTCACTTCAGAATTTCACACAAAATCTAGAGTTCACCCAACAAAGCATACTCAAGCATTACAATAACTTACAAAAGATATATAAAAGATAGGTACACGTGTTGTGATTGTGGAACATACTGAAATTGAGAATGAGGAGTTGGATTCTATTAATGAGCATACAGTTCAATTTTCCAAAGAGTCAATCGCGATGACTATCTGCAGGAATGATCAAGAGACACTGGTATTTTTCAAACATAATGATGCTGACTCACTCCACCCACATAACACACTTGATCTCAATAAGGAGGAAGATGTTAGTTTATTTGTGTGACACCCTGAACTTTTCAATACCCAAGTATTGAAAGTTCTCGAGTGTTACCATAGAAAGTAACATAATATGTACATGTGTATGATACCAATCTAACTATCTTAACCTTACATTTATTCCCTGACATGAATCTAACCGTTAGGAATAATTTTCATTCATAAATCAAATCATCGCACCATTGATCATGTGGTTTGATATATGTACCTTCCTTTGACTAAACAGTGAATAACTCTTTATCTATAATGATTTAGATGTAAGTTCTCTTGTAAGAATTGTTTAGCAATGAACATATAACCGTGTAAAACCATTAGATTTCACAAAACTCTTAGATTAACAATAATTATGAAAATGCCATCAACCTATACCCTTGAATTCCAAATCACATGGTACTCATGATCCATTTCATGTAAAATTTTATATCAGGCCTAATTATCATAAATTAACCATACATGTCAAATTTCAACCCTTAGATCAAACTAGCTACTTGACTTCTACATCCATCCGTACACTTATCAAATTAAGATTCTGATTCATTTGTCTTGTTCACCCCATATGAATATGCTTAACCCACAATTAAAATTACAATCCAAGGAACTTACACATGTGCACAAGTCACTTGAATCTAATGGTATACATGTCCTACCCCTAGTCACTTTAGAAACCTGCTTTATGTCCATTCATTTACGAAACTGATTGTATATCCACCTACATGCATGGTTAGAGTGTTAACCATCAAATTCCCTTATTTTTAGCAAGTCACCTGACCATCCGTGATGTTTGGATCCACCAAACGGGCCTCATGAACAACACGGTAAACCGATCATCAGGAAGATCTTAGGGTACAGGCCCAAACTACTCCGTAACTTTTCAAACATAGGTGTACAAATACTATTTCAAAGTACAGAGTGTGTTAACCACTAAATGAGCATCTAGGCCATCCTTGATAGATCATGACCCAAATTTAACTAGTTAAGAGAAATTGAGAAATAAGGATTGTTGGTAAAGTTTCACTCCTTTTAGACAATGGAGTAGGGAGGAACGGATGACAGAAGTTACTAAAAAGGAAAATGGAAAATTTGTAAATACCAAGTGTATGGAAAAACACATATGAAGAAGGATTGGGTTATATGGTGAATACTACCCCCATGCATCGGCAGATCGTGTGGCCCACCTGGAGAATGGATTTAACTCAAACTTGAGGTCGTGGGCCACCATGACATGTAGAAGACGGTGGAAGGCATGGATCCCTTGGAAGACCATCGTAAGTGGACCCCACCAATCCCTAACTACCATGTAGAACATCCGCACACTGCTACAGTGGGCGGTGAAAACGTTACAGCAAAGGGAATCATCCCATTTTCCTGTCTCTGATGTGGGCTAACTGATCAGTGGATCCACCCCAAATTTGAACCCATGCCCCAACTAGAGGAAAAACTAGTGGCCAGGATGGATCACGCCAAAATAGATGAATCAACTGACCTCATCCACTCTCGAAACGAGGAGAGTCCAGTGATGTTACAGCGCCCAGAGAAAACATGAACGTGAGGATTTCTCCCATCCAAACTCTGGCTACAGTAGCTCTAGTAAATCTGAGCCATTCAATCCCTAGTAAGGGACAATCTGAAGCAATCGGAAGCCTAGTGAATTCCCACATCACTGAGACTGCCGAAGAATTCAGTTTTAGATATGAAATTGCGTGAAAAGAGGGCAGTTGCGCATCTTTGCTAGGACCACCAAAGAATGCAATCTAAGTCCTTGATCATGACCTGTCCCAAGCTTCCATGGACCAATTCGATCCATCCAGGAGAAACAATTCAAGGGGAGAAAGGCTAGAAAAGAAATTGGTCATTGTAGCTGAAGTCATCTTCCTTGTTGGAAGCTTGATCATACACACCTCGCTGGCTATAATCTCAAGATCCAAAACGATCACTCACTAGGCCATTAGGATCAACACAAGACCAAAACAACCTAATGGAAGAAGATCAATCATGTAGGAAGCTAGAACGAATCAAACCACATCCTACTACACCAAGTGTGAACCCATCAAGCGCACCTCTCGACCTAGCAGGAATGGGACTCTTTAGCTTATAATGAACGACTATAAAACCTTATAAAAATAACCAATAAGAGGAAGAATGAGAATAAAATCTGGAGGGAGATTTCAAGAGGAAAAGAAGCAAGAAAGAGAGGGGAGGATCTAGCACCGAGGGTAGTGACTAGATTTGTTCAGTTGGAGTGATCCTAGATAGCCGTCCAACAACAAAGAAAGGAAGAAATGAAAGAAGGAATTTTCAGTAGGAAGAGAGAGAACAAATGTTATCTCAAAAGGCCATTGAGGCACCTGATTGTCTTAGACTCGAGCTGAGTAAAGGAGATGAGAAATCAAAAAATTGAATACATGAAGTTTTGGCAAGGGCCTAGTTGAACTGAGTCGACTCATCGTAGAAACTCATTGAGTTTCAGGTTTTGACAAGTTAAAAACAATCATTGATCAAAGTGAGTAAATATCTACACTTCATTCTAGTTGAAGTTCTTAATTAAATCAGAAACTACTTCAATCACCACTCTCAATCCATATCTACGCTAAACCCTAGCATTTGACCTTAACCATATGATGATGAAATCTAACTACAGGAATTATGTTAAGCATGATAGAATCTGACCCTACAACTTGTATGTCAAATTCTAACAACCTTATAAAGAATCTAATGCAAGAGGTGAGGGTTTTTATCCTTTAAGCTTACTTTGATTTAATTGATGAGAATTATCCTACCTTTTCATGTTTACATATTATTGAGAGTTACCCTTTTAATTGATTGATTTAGTAAAATCACTTATTTACCCTTTTTGGGACCTTAATTCAATTTATGTTCCCTACATGTAAGTGATGTGCTAAAGGTATCACAACTAGTGAATCAAATATTTTATCATGGACGTAATGCGTTATGGGTAGTGACCCATTTGGTCGGTATGTAATTCTGTGGGTTGGTTGGCGTGGCGCACAATCAATGTAAGTAAATCGCCATGCGTGTTACATCACTTCTTGGGATTGGATATCGCAAATTGTCGGTCCATGAACACATCATTGTTAAGGCAAAAAAATATTTTATCTTTCTAATACATGAGTTGAAGTCCTGTGGTGCATGGATAAGCGTGTCAGTCTCTATCCCTGTTAGGCACCCCTCCTCTTAAATAAAGCCTTATGGGCCACTTGGTACAAAGGACGGTTGTGCTTTGTCTTAAGGAAAGAAGGAGAGGAGGTGCGTTGGAAGCCTTGTCTTAAGGAAAGGAGGGATGGACGTTGCTTTGTATTAGGGAAGAAGTGGTTGAACACCAATGTTTAAGGAAGAAGGTTGGGTATTGTCTTAAGGGAGAAGTGGTGGTGATTACCGCTATTTAAGGAGGGGAGGAGCCTGGGAGGCCTATAAATACCCCTCCCCACTCCTCATTTGAGAGGATGATGGAAGCTAAGAGCCGCTCCTCCTTAGGAGAGAGGAAGGAGTTGCGATGGAGTGGAGAGAGAGCGGAGTTGTGCCTAGAAGTTACGCGCTAGTTGTGCTCCACCACTATTTGTGGAAAGTAGGAGGGTTGCGCCACTTTTTGTGGAGAAGGCTTTATTTTGACTAGAAATGAAAAGCAATTGATTTGGGGAATTATCTCACTCAATAGTGACAAAAGGTAGAATAAAGAGAATAATCATCAATTTTTTTCATTCTGAATTTGTTACATCCTTTTGATCCTTTGATTCCGGGATAGAATTTTAGAAATGTAGAAATACAAATATTAAGTAAAGCTTAAAATAAGAATTTTGGCATCATTCCGGCCAATATTGATCATATCTATAGGGGAGATGAGTCGTGTGGGCTTCCCATGCATTTCATCTCTTATTGGCATGACAAATGAGTGCTTGGATCCCATTGAAATATCTGGAATGGACTGAGGATTTAAAAAGGCACAACATAGCAGCTGCCTTAAAAAGTATCCGCGCAACTCATGGGAGTTACATGGGCCGAGGAGCGTACAACTCGCTAGGAGTGGCGTGGCTTGGCATGAGCCTTCTACACCCTGCACTACCTCTCCTTCTCTTCGTCCCAAATACCTGTCAGAGGCACTGGTCTTCCAAACATCCGATCTTACAAATGAGAGGGGTAGGGGGTATTTATAAGCTTGAAGGATTAACTTCTCCTTTAGAACTCTAGTTGCACAGGTCTGCACAACTCCCACCTGCGTAACTTGCTACCGGCATCACTGGTCTATAAATACCAGATCGTCCAATCATTCATCACTTTAGAATTTCTTCTTTCTCCTAGCGAAGCCCTTTTCCATGCTACTGTTCCATGTAACTCGCGCGCAACTTGCTAGCTCAAGTCCCTAGCACTTAGTACCAAAAACCACTGTTTCGAAACTCTGCTAAATTTTCTTCCCCTTTCAAAACTTCCATCTTTGACCCAATGCTCTTAGTTTGAGATCATGCATCACTCGTCGACATCCTTTTCAAGAAGAAGGAATCATCCATCTTCCTCAGGGTCCAACCAACCTTGTCACTATTATTGGAAATATGTAGAAATTAATGAAGAGACTTTGGAGCTTCATAACCCCTTTACCTACAAACTGACTGTTATTCCCATCAACTTGTGGCGCACTAGTCAATTCTTCATAGTGAACCTTTCGATTAATGAAATATATTTATCTCCATGGACAGTTGGATCATGCAAGAGCTAAGAATTTTGACAGGCTATCTAGAAAAGAAGGAGCCCCATCAAAGAGCTGGCAGGATTCATAGAATGAGATTTTTACGTCCATGTCACAATCCTCAACATCCTTTCCCTGCCCACTATTTCGAGACCGCTCAACAACTCTTCTTCTCCGAAAGACTCCCTTGGAATATAGAAAAATTCTCGGCAGTAGGTCTCCTATTTCTTTGTAATTTCTACAGTGCTTGGGCTCGATCAATCGTTCGAAGACACACAACTATTCTGGAATAAACCAATCTCTTTGATGCAATCATATCTACGTTAGAGCATTTCATGGGGATGTTGTTATCTTTAGAGGCTTCCTCAATCATTGGTCCCTAGTCACCAACTCATTTCATATTCCCTCAGGAGAAATGAGCATCACCTTATGGGACTTTATTTTCATAACAAGTCTTCCCATTATGGGTAACATCTTCGATGCCTATGTACCCTCTAATGGAGAGCTCGCTCTAGCTTATGCAGGAGACAGTAAATCTGAAATTTCAAAGATCACTCTTGAACTCTTCAGTACACTGGCCAATTTCCCTCAACCTAATCGCATTACTTCACTTGAATGGCTAGCTTACTTTTGTAAATAAATACGGTATATCTTCCCCTTTTGTTTTTAACTTCAATCTTATACGGTTTGATTTTAATGATCATTTCTTCATCTTAACAACTTTGCAGGTCATAACCATCAAGAACTTAAGACCAATTGCTAGAGTGTCAAGGATATTGTCGAATACAGTTCTTCCTATGAATTGGCTTCCTTCTTAGCCTACTAGTTGAGGATAGTGATATTCCCAGATTCTGAACAAATAAACATTATCAGACCATCCTTCTTCGTAGTTGTAGGTGCGATGGTAGAAGGCCAAAAAGATTTGCTAGCTCCCCCAGTCTTGTGTTCCTTGTACCATGCTTTCGAAGATGTTATCTCTGGTTCTAAGAATTCATCTTCTGACTCTTTCGCTGTCTATGCCCCATGAAATTTCTTTATGGGTTGGCTAGGAGTTTATTTCCCTTGGACATTTGCTGATTCTAGAAGAGCGTATTCGAACCTTGATCGTCTCCCTCTTCAACATTATCAACTAAGAAAGATGATCGAGAAGTCGAATGGCTGGGTCACTAGGAAGATAGAAAGCAATAATCCTATCAACTTCCATCAATTTTCATTCACCAGCTCTCCCGAAGACATAACAATGATTGGCGATGATTCCATTTCATTTGGCGAACATTCTTTTCTTGCCACCATCAGATCTAGTACTCTTCCTTTGAGGGAAGGTAGCGTATTCTAGTGTGAACCATACTATCCTAGTAGGTTTGCTCGCCAGTTTGGATTCGATCAAACTGTGCTAGAGATTTGCGATATTGTTACTAGAGAAATGAGAATTTATAGAATTGGGCCATATAATTGGGCTCTAATATGGAAGCAGCTCCTGAACGTTCATACTGACTGAGTTTCATAATTCCTGGCTATAATTATCCATTTAGCGCTTCTTACTTCTAGATGCGCTAGTGTGCTCATTAGTATTACTTAGTGAAACATTATTACCTAGTAGATCATGCCATATGGATTCTTCCACCATGACTAAAAGGTTATCAAAAAGACGAAGGCATTGGCCATTTTGAAGAAGCAAATCGTGCCCCCTTTCCATGCCAACTTGGCATAAAGATTTCTTCAGAAGACAATATCTCTGAAACAAAACCGACTGATACCCTTGAGGGATGGGTAACCTTTGGTATGCCTCTAAAGAATACCCACAAATCTTCATATTTTTTAGAAAAGAATGATGAGTCTTTGCAATTTTATCCTCCTCCTCCCTTGCAAATTATGGAAGGCAGTACTCCTAAAGTATCAAGAGGACAAGAGGCAGAAAAACATCATCATTTTCCTCAAAAGGACAAACATATCATCATTAAAAGTACATCTTCTTCGGAGTAGAAAATAGCAAATGTACTGATCAAGCTCGACATTGTTGTATTCGAACAGGAAATATCGACATTTTTCTTTCTCGTATTTGTTTTGAGATCGCATCTTTATATGAAACATATGAGTATAAGCATTTTCAGAATTACGTATTGATTTAAGATTCACAGTATTTCTAAGATCGAGCAATTCTCATAAGTATATTTGATAGACACATGCTAATCAAAGTAATAAACTATTATAATGGTCAACATAGCATTGCCTATATGATATTTTAGAATGGGCAGAACTAAATTTTGGTTCTAGTTAGTTGCACACACAGTTTAGTCTCATAAGTAGTTAGAGCAATCACAGTTTAGACTCATAAGTAGTTGGGGTTGGTCTTACACGAATGGCCGCTGTGACTCTCTAGAGTTCACGAGACTTATCACGGCCAGACAGTTAAAAAACTGTGATCCATCAGAGGGGCCCGATGAAGTCACCGGGGTTGTGAACTCAATGGGATTTACACACAGGGTTGGCCACAGTAACTCTCTAAAGTTCACAGGGCACACAAGGCTACTGTCGGGTACCAAATCCAAGGCTGCTAGTCCATTAATGAGGGGTCATCTTGCTTCAGGGACCTGTCCTCATGCGTTACTAATGAAATCAAGCCAGGGATTTGGGGAGTCATCTTGCTTCAGAGACTCACTTTTCCTTCGTCTGCAAGGTTAGAACCATTCACGAGGGGGCGCTCTCTGGCCACCCACGTGTCGCTGCCTGAAGCTATACAGATGGCATAGGTCATTTCCTGCATGGGTGCGCATGATGCTCTCCAGGATTTTTAAGGCCACATCAACACTACTACCTGTATAGTTCTGCCATATCGCCATCACCCATAATGATGAGCCTTATGCATGTTTGGCTTCATAGCGGCATCTTTCTCGCTATCATATGTGATAAGTCACCATTATTGTCGCGATTCTCGAACTTAGCTTAATAAGCTTATTCTGCCACTTGTAAATGGTGAATTAGCCTTGCTGAAATAATTAATCGAAATTAATATACCGCATTTATTAATGATATGAGACAAAACTTTGTAATTAAGATAATATATCAACCTGTGGTGCTATTAATTTTGATAGCCTTTTACTAGCAAGATAATGTAGTAATAACAACTTTTGGCGATTTAGCGATAATCATTGGTAACTTGGCGATTCATACTTGGCGACAAGATAATGATTGGAGATTGGTGATATATACTTAGTTCTTTATATTTGACGATATGGCCTGCATTTCATTAGTATTCAAAGAGAAATATGATATTAAAAAGAAATACAGAGTTCTGCCTTTATATGCTTTTACCTACCCCCTTTTGATTGAGAAGAACTACGCCGTGAATATTCTGAATCAAAACTACATATACATTCAAGGATGATATATTTTTATGAAACGAGCATTGACTGGTATACTTATACCTTGTCCATCTTAATCTACCACCTGATAGGCCCCATTAGAATATACTTAGGATATTATGTATGAGTCATCCCATTTATAGTCCAATTTTCCCCCTATCTTATAAGTGACCACTATCGGCCTTTTGAGCATTAACACCATATCGCCTCTTTTGAAGGAGCGATGCTTGACTTTTCTGTCAAAAGTAGCAGAGATTCTTGCTTGATATATCTGTAATCACTGCTAAGTTTCTAATTTCTTTTCACTTAGCAAATCCAATTCTGCCAACTTGATCTTAGCATTTTCATCATCAGTGATCGATTGATGTATTGCTACTCTAAGTGACGCAACTTCTGTTTCAATTGGGATGACAACTTCAACTCCATAAACTAAAGAATATGGCGTTGCTTTCGTAGTAGTATGGTGAGTTGTTCAATAGGCCCATAGAGCTTCTTGCAACTTCTCACCCCAATCGCATTTATTTCTTGTGATTGTTTTCTTTAATATTTTCACAATCGTCTTATTGAATGCTTCGATTAATCCATTAGCTGGCGGGTAATAAGGTGTCAAGAATGAATGCTAGATATCGAACTTTTGACATAATTTATCCATTCCCCTATTCTTAAATGGGGTTCCATTATCAGTGATGATCTTCTTCGGAATGCCGTAGTAGTATATTATTGCATGTTGTATGAAATTTATGACGTCCTTCTCTTTCACACTTCTTAATGCGATGGCTTCAGTCCATTTTGAGAAGTAATCTATGGTTGTCAAAATGTACTATTTTCCTTTGGATGATGATGGTTTATATGACCGATAACATCGAGTCCCTAGGCTGCGAAGGGCCAAGAAGCCATTGATTGATGCAAGTCTTCTGGAGGTACATGTATGACATCTCCATGTATCTGACATTTGTGACATCATTGTGCATAATGAATTGCATATTTGAACAATGTAGGCCATAAATACCCCATCCGACGCACTCGATAAAATAGAATTCTATCGGCCTGATGAGCCTCGCATTCTCCTGAATGAGCTTCTCATAATATTTGATTTGCTTCTTCTATAGTCAGGCATCTCAACAACACCTCATTATAGGACTTTCTGTAAAGCTCTTCATTACACATAATGAATTTCTTAGCTCTTTGCTTTATTTATAACATTTGCGCAGGATCTTCTGACAAAATATCATATTTGAGATAATCTACAAAAGGCTGACGCCAATCATCAATTGTAAATTCCAAACATGACACAGGAAATACTTCAACAACTTTAACATCTTCAGCAGCCAGCAAAAACCTTCTTTCTTCGATCGTCACTTGAAGAGGGCTTCGATTAGGACAAACCAAGGCTGTAACCAAACTTGCCAAAGCATCTAACCTTACGTTCTCTGACCTCGGTATATGCTTGATTTCAACGTCCTAAAATTTCTCCAATAGTTGTTGCACTTGACGATAATATGGGAGGAGTACTTGCTTCCTTATTTTGAATTCTGTAGTAAGCTGATTTATTACTAGCTTAGAATCACCAAAAATTTGTAACACTTTTATCTTTATTTCCTAGGCTATTTCCATCCCTATAATGAGAGCTTGATATTCAACTTCATTATTAGTATACGCTACACATAAAGTAAAGGAACATGACTCCTTTCGAGTGATTGTGGACCAATCGACGAAATCAACTCATTTTCTCCCTATTAAAGTTCAAACTTCACAGATGATTTAGCCAGGCTATACATCAAGGAGATTGTACGACTGCATGGAGTTTTTATGGAGATTGTGTCGGATCGGGACACGCGATTCACATCTATCTTCTGGACTTGAATCAAAGAAGCAATGGGGGTTAAACTGAAGTTCAGGACCGCGTTCCACCCATAGACTGATGGGCAAATAGAACGGGTAAATCAGGTGTTAGAAGACATGTTACGGGCATGTGTGCTCGATTTCAAAGATAGTTGGGATGATTATCTTCCTTATGTTGAGTTTGCTTATAACAATAGCTTTCAAGTGAGCATTGACATGGCTCCCTACGAGGCCTTATATGGGCATCCATATCGAGTGCCGCATTGTTGGGCAGAGGTTGGTGAGAAGAGTTTGATTGGCCCAGATTTAGTACAGGTGACCTAAAAAAAGATCGACATTATTAGGCGTTGACTTCTTACTACACAGAGTAGACAGAAGAGTTACGCCGATACCAGATGACGACAACTAGAATTTGAGGTTGGGGACCACGTGTTTCTGAAAGTTTTCCCAATGAAGGGAGTCCTTCACTTTGGTAAGAAAGGGAAGCTTACACCATGATTTATTGGTCCATTCCAGATTCTAGACCGAGTGAGTGTAGTAGCGTACCACCTTGCTTTGCCCACAACACTCGCAGGCATGCACAATGTATTTCATGTTTCGTTGCTGAGGAAATAAGTTCCTGATTTGTCCTACATTATCAAATGGGAGCAGGTACAGTTGAGTGAAGATGCTACCTACATACTGCGACCGATGTGTATTTTAGACAGGAAGGAGCAAGTGTTACGCAGTAAAGTGATTCCGCTTGTCAAGGTACTGTGGACTCACCACACTGAGGAAGAGGCTACTTGGGAAACAGAAGCCAAAGTCTATAAGAACTACCCTCATATTCTCAAGGAGTATGAAAAGGTACTAATTTTTAGGATAAAATTTTTCTTTAAGGGGGTAGATTGTAACATCTCAGAAAAATCAGTACAAAGAACAAAGTACCACCTCAGGTAGAAATCCTTAATGACCAAATCCTTTAGAAATTAGACAAAAATTAGTTAAGTACTAAACTAAGTTAATCGGTGAATTATCTTGAACCACTATCTATACGAACTGTAAGACCCAAAACCATTAAAATTGCTAACTCAACATTACCAAAAGACCTAGGAGCAATCTCAAAACCTAGTTGCTCTTGGGAGTGCATTGAAACTCCGTATCGGACTTAGACCTTGCGTTAAAAGTTCAATTACCGTGAAACTATAAGGTTATGACCGCGTTACTGGGCTTGACAACCATCGCGAGAATCGAGTCTGAATAATGTCTAGAAATGCACAACTAGAGCCTTGAGTAAAGTGTGTAAGAAATGTGAATATCATTAAGAAATGAATCAAAACTTAAGTGAATTGGATCGTTCGCTTGTGGATGAGATTTAAGATTTTAGACCGTCAGTTTCAGACCAAACTATACTTGCAGATCAAGGAAATTTCCCTACACATGTCAGTATACTTGTGGCCCTGATCGAATAACGATAACCGTTGAACTGAAATAGTTCCTCCACGATCAATCTACAAACCTAATCGAACCAAAACCTTAACCTGGCTTAGATCCATGGTTAGGGACTTACTCCATGATGTTGGTGCGTAATGGTCCTCCAGATGAGTACCGTTTGCCTGAAACAGACGCCTTTCATCTACAACCTAAGTATACTATGGCCCTGGGGCCATTGACATCACTTCTGAGCCTATATAAGGCCCTTAAACTACCCCATTCCTATCCCATACGAATTTTCTCTAACCCTAGGAGAGAGAAGAGAGAAAAGGAGAGAAGAGTGGAGATAGAGGGGAGATCCTTGGAGTTTATTGCAGTACTTCTGTTCTGCTACTTCACGCATTGAATCGCCTTTACGTCTAGCTACTCAACTCGTTTCAACTTCATTTTGGGTAAGAAATCCTAACTCTAATCCTGTTTTAAGGATTCAAATAGAGGAAACGATGAAATAGCTAATATATTTCTTAATTTAGGTAGTCATTCTGCTGTAGACGGAAGCATAGTGTACGAACCGAGTTCGTAATGAGCTCACCGATGAAAGGTGCAGACTATAAATATTTAGGTTATGGTTTTCAAGGCTTTCAATGTCAGAAATGATTTATGTTTGACTTGATTGTTGCCATATGATATTAGTTATGATGTTTTTGATAAACTACACGTGTGAAATATGTAAATATAAAATGCATCCTATGTATTTGTTGAAATGTTTGAATGAATGTGAAATTTGATTTGTACTTATAGTAAGTTCTAATCTTAGATACATGTATGTTATATACTTTATAACCGATGTTGTGAAATGAATTGCTATAATTCATGTCGTAACAAGTCTAGTCTATATATTTGGAAATGTGTAGTCTAAGTATTTGTTAAAATGTTTAAATGAGATTTTGTTGATGGATTGTACTTATTAAGTGTATTGAGATAGGATTCTTAGTTTCCTTAGTCATATGAATAATTTTCTTCATGTATTGTAAATTGTCACTATATGATTTATAGATGAAATGCATATGTAGGTCAACTTGTCTAATATGTTTGATAAAATGCTTAAATGAGATTTATGTTTGTATTATTTGTTAAATGTTGTTATGAGTAACGTATGTGATTCCTTATTGCATTTGAGTATGCTTGGGACTATCACCTTATCTAGGCAATCGGTAATGACTCTTGATTAAGTGGTTAAACTATAATCGCCACACTAGATACGTTCGAGGAATACGAGTCATACGGTGCTTGTCGACGGTGGTTAGGCCATGCGGAGTGATTACGCACTCTATGTCAATTAATTCAACATACGCTCGTACTAATCGCACTTGTCAAATAATTCGATTAGGCTATTGTGTGTTTATCATGTAAGGACGCTACTGTTTGAATCTAAGGTACCACTGACCACTATAAAGCTCGTTTCAACCATGGTGCCATGATCCACTGAGACTCATAAGTGGGGCATGGTGGTATGAGACACCGTGGTCGAGCTATCAGCCTACGCTGGGATGACGAGTCTCCCCGTAGTGACCAGTGAGCAACCCAAACTCAGGAGCCGAATATGGTGGTATAGGACACTTTATTCGAGCTGTCGGCCTACAATGAGGTGACAAGCCTTTCTGTAGTGACCTCGAGCATAAACTAAGCCTACGCTGAGGTGACGAGCCTCTCCGTAGTGACCTCGAGTGTAAACTCAGGAACTTACCTATCTACTGCTTTCATCAGGGGTGATGCCCTATAACTTGCCTATCGTATGTGATTAACTAAGATTGACGACCCTAGATGGATCCTTATTTGGGTAAATGATATAAAGGGAGGTACCTTAGCTTTCCGAATCTACTGTATGAATAAGCCTAATTAAATATTAGCTAACATGATCATGCACCGCATTGCATGTGCTTTGACAAGGAAGCACATGTGTAAGGAGTGTTGCATGCGCGATCGTGAGATGATGTCGCTGAGGGAGTGCAGGTGAGGGCATACATCATTACAACATGTCATTTTTACATTAACAAGAGTACTTAGGATATGACTGTTGTACTGCTTTATGATTACTACTTGACTGATTTGATAACATGTTAACCTTTGCCTTATAGTACCACTGAGTTGATCACTCACTCCCACTCTAGGATGGTATTTTAAAACACCAACTAAACTCTATTGTAGATGCAGGTGACGACAATGTCTACATTGCTGACTGGGACTTCATTGACGACGAGGAGGAATTCTCCTATGTTCAGTTATCAAGCAGGTCTATGTAGACCATGTACTAATCGATGGGATTATAGGGACTATAAGGATTAGTTGGACATTTACATTTTCTTTTTTATATTTTGTAAAGTTTGGATCAATACTTGTATATATTCATCTTAGTAACATACGCATGCTCTAGGGATTGAAAAACGCTTATATATTGTATATACCTATCTCAAACTTCCGCTTGCTTAATTATCTCTAGATTATGATATGTTGATTTAGTATAATCCCACTCATGTTTAATGCACTAACATGGGAAAAATTCAAACATTATTATCTATGTTGCATAAGTGATGCGTTGGAACTCGGGAGTTGAGCTTTGCTCGACCCTCAATTTTTGGGGCGGTACAGGGTTGATTCCAAATTTATAAGTAAATCCAAAAGTTAAGTATACCATGCCACGTGAAACAGTGTGGAATAATGATTTCCACCATTGATATATACCTTCCTTGGGCCCACAGTAATGTTTATTTGACATCCAACATGTTCAAAATATCAAAAAGATATGAATGAAGAGAAAACACAAACATAATCTTGATCCAAAACTTCTATGAATGTTATTTTTAATGGTGGACGTTCAATACCCACTTTGTTGGGACTTTTTTAAAAAAAAAATCCATTTTGGCTTTGAAAGTGTCCACGACCCATAATCCATTCGGTCCATCAGACAATAAATCATATTTTCACCATGTATCTTAAATTTTATTCAAATATAATAGTTATGTATATCACATCACAGTGAAAAGTGTGAAATCACGTATAAAGCATCTAAATTCACATTTTTGCACACATAAACATTTGAATACAATTGATTACAAGAAACTCAATCTTCCTTTGTCTAGGATCAGATGAATAGATTAGATTGCATGTATATAATAAGGTGATCCCACACACAATTAAGAAGATTTTAAGAGATTTCTAATCTCATTTTTCCCCATTGCATAGAGAATCAGAACATTGAATCCCTCTGATTTTTAATTCCCGATATAAATACGTGTTGGACCACCTTATAGACAGGTTAGATCTTATCCATATGAATTCATCCTAAACAAACCAGAAAATGTAATGTATTCATCCATATGAAAGTAACATCATAAAAATTTGTATATTTAATTGCTATTGATTGATCCATCATCAGCGAATGCAAGCTTTTTAAGTGAGTGGATTAGATGTCGCCCTAGTCTCATCCAACATGGTGCCACCTTGACTGTGGGGCTCATATTCATAAATGTATTTTTTATCCATGCCATCCATCTGTATTTTCAGCTCATTAATTCTAGAGCTAGATCCCAAAACTAAAGCATATCTGAATCTCAAGTGGACCACACCAGAGGAAAAGTGGGAATTGAACAATTACTGTTTGTAAATTATTGGGACCATCAACATTTGAATCAAGCTGATATCTTTGTTTTTCCTTCATTGACATCTTTCTAACCTTATCAACAGGTTAGATGAAAAATAAACATCACTGCAGGCCCTAGTAAGGTTTCAACTCTGAACATTGTTATTCCCACAATTTTCTGTTGCGTCATCTATTTCAAGCTTGGATATACTTTTTTTTTTCTTTTAACCTAAAATGAGCTGAAAAAATAGATGAATGACATTGATTAAACACATAAATTAAGTTGGGCCACAAATTATCCATACGCGTGGTGAGAACGGAAACATTAACCATTGAAATCTTCCTAGGATTGCCATGATGTTGTATTATAAAATATTTCAAAAAGAATTAAAATTAAAATAAGAATTCTGAATTTTAATTTTCAAAATCTCATAAATTTTCTCATATTTTATTTTTTTTCTCAAAAATTTCAAAATGCCTATCTTTTTTTTCCCAATAAAACCCATTAGAGATAGTTTTCAGTCATCAGGAAAATTTTTCATTTTTATCTTTACCGACGATATTAATCGCCAGTAAAAACACTTTTACCATCGGTAAAAGAGTGTTTTCGGATGTGGCGAGAAGTTTTGTTCCGTGGCAGGAACTGTTTCCTGACGATTATAGTTCATCGACAAAAGTGTCATGTTTACGGATGTGGCGGGAATTTTTGGTCCGTGGCAGGAACCTTTTCCCAGTGGTTTTAGTTCATCGAGACATACACTATTACTGATGAAGATAAGTTTCATCAGTAATAACATTGTACAGAATTTTTGCCGACGTTTTATGTTCGTCGGGAAAAACCCTTTTCCCAACGTAGATACTTTTTGTCGGTAATAACATTATACTATGTTTTTGCCAACAATTTATGTCTTTCAAGAAAACCCCCTTTACTAACAAACATAGTTTTCATCGGTAATAACATTGTACCCGATTTTTGCCAATGATTTATGGCCATCAGGAAAAAAAATTGTACCAACGAAAATAGTTTTCGTCGGTAATAACATTGTATCAGTTTTTTTTGATGATTTATGTCCGTTGGGAAAAACCCTTTTACCGACGATCATTGTTTTCGTCAGTAATAACATGGTATCGATTTTTCTCCGATGATTTACGGCCGTCGGGAAAAACACTTGTACTAGTAATACTAGTTTTCGTTGGTAATAACATTGTATCTGATTTTTTCCAATGATTTAGGTCCACTGGGAAAAACCCTTTTACCGACGAACTTAGTTTTCATCGATAATAACTTGTACCAGATTTTTGCCGACAGTTTACGGGGGTCGGGAAAAACATTGTACCAATGAAAATGGTTTTTGTCGGTAATAACATTGTATCTGATTTTTTCCAATCATTTATGTCCATCAGAAAAAACACTTGTATCGATGAAAATAGCTTTCGTCGGTAATAATTTTGTATCAGAGTTTTGATAACGGTTTATATCCTTCGGGAAAATAGTTATACCTACGAAATAAAAATTTTGTTGGTAAAAGTAAATTTTTTTTAAAAAAAATAAAATTCAAAACACCCATTATCGACGAAAATTTTCATCGGTAGAACTTTCATCGGTAAAAATCCTATTTCTTGTAGTGAGTCTCTTCTCTCTTAAGTTTGAAGGATACTTGGAGGTATACCCAGGGTAATCCTAAACTAGAAAGACTACTAACCTAATTAAGGAAATGTAGTGATAGATCTGGTATAGGCTACGATAAGAATACACCTCCTAAAACTAAGTCCACTCCTCTTAAGTTTGTTAAAGAGGAGTCCTCTAACTTAAAAGGGAAAAGTCTGAATTAGAATAGTTTCAAAAATCCTAAAACTTTTCAGGCTATGAAACCTAAAAGCAACCATATCAATTATAAAAATTAGAATCATAACCCCTTAGCTAAGAAAATTATGGATTTACTCAAGGAGCTTCTAAAATCTAACTCGAATGATAGAATATATAATAATTAAAAGCATAGAAAAACCAACTATACTCCAAAACCCAAAACTGTAATGAAATGGGTCCCTAAGGTTGCTTGTCTGGTTGCCCACTCCGCTTTTATGGCTTTGAGTCAATCAAAGTGGTACTAGACAGTGGTTGTTCTAGACACATGACAAGTGATAAAGATTTATTCACCAATATTAAAGATATGACTGATGGCTCACTCACATTTAGTGGTGGTAGCAACTGCAGGATTATTGGCTAAGGTACAGTTCAACTCTTTAATCTTCCTCCATTTGAGAACGTGTTGTTTTGTAGAGGGCCTTAAGCATAATCTCTTAAGCATTTTTTAAAATTGTGATAATAAACATAGTGTAAAATTCACTAAGGGTGTGAGATTTCTAATGATAACGGTTCTGTGATATTAACTTGTTGCAGAACATCTAAGAACTGCTATATAGTATGTGATTCAAGCTCGTCTAAGTTATCGTGCTACATGGTCCAAACCAATGAGACCAAACTATGGCATAAACGCCAAGGACATGTACACTACCGTAATCTTTATAGACTTAGCAAAAGTGAAGTAATAAGAGGTCTACCCAAGTTAAAGAAAATGGATAAAATTTGTGGCGAATGTCAGATTGGAAAATAAACTAGGAGTGCTCAAAAGAAATTGAACTCCAATGCTACATCCAAACCCCTTGAACTCCTCGACATGGATCTCTTTGGACTAACTAGAACGGAGAGTCGAGGCGATAAGAAATATATTTTGGGAATTGTAAATGATTTTACCAGGCATACATGGGTAGTTTTCATGAGAGAAATCAGAAACTCTCGATGAAGTGAAAAGGATACTCAAGCGTATCCAAACTGAGAAGGAATCACGTCTCTAAAATCTGTAGTGATCATGGTTCCAAATTTGATAATAATGGTTTTGAGAAGTTCTGTAGCGATCATGGAATATAACATGAGTATTCTGTACCCAAGACACCTCAACAAAATGGGGTAGTTGAAAGAAAAAATTGAGTACTTCAAGAAATGGCTAATGTGATGTTAAATGGCATGAAACTTCCTAAAAATCTTTGGGCTAAAGTAGTGAACACTGCTTGTTATATCATTAACCATGTTTATACTAGAAGCAAGTGCTACATTTTACGTGAACGGGAAATTTGGAAAAATTCAACACTAAAAGTGACAAAGGGATATTCTTAAGGTATACTCTAAATAGTCAAGCGTATCGTGTTCTCAATAAAATGACTGGTGTAATTCAAGAATCCATTAATGTGGTTATAGATGATCACTTGAATACACCTGTCTCAAGTTCAGAAGACGATGAAGTCTCTTTAGTTGATAAACCAGACTCATCATCTAACCAAAATGACACTGAACTGTGGTCAGTTAAAGACCATCCAACTGATCAAATTCTTGGGAATCCTCTTACCGGTGTGTGCACTCGTAGATAATTAGAAAATATTTGTAATTATGTGTGCTTTACATCCCAGATTGAGTCGGCTAATGTAAAAGAAGCACTTGTTGATGAAAACTGGATAGTGGCTATGCAAGATGAACTTAATCAATTCGTAAGGAATGATGTATGGTACTTAGTTCGTAGACCTAATGATAAACACATTATTGGAACTAAATGGATCTTTAAAAATAATTCTGATGAACTTGATAATATTATAAGGAACAAGGCTAAACTGGTTGTAAAATGGTACACTCAAATAGAAAGCATCGATTATAATGAAACTTTTTCCCCAGTAGCTCATCTTTAATCTATCAAACTATTTATATCCATTACTTATTACAAAAAATTTAAAATTTATCAAATGGATGTTAAGAGTGCTTTCTTGATCGATGATTTGCATGAGGAAGTATATGCTGAACAACTTAAGGGTTTTGAAGACCCTAAACGTACTGATCATGTTTATCGCTTGAAAAATAAACTCTATGGATTAAAACAAGCTCCGAGGGCATGGTACGAGAAATTGACTAAGTTTTTACTAAGTCATAACTTTATAATGGGGAGTGTTGATAAGACACTTTTTGTAAAGAAACACAATGCTCACAAACTGATAGTATAGATATATGTTGATGACAATATCTATGGATCTACCTGTTCTAACATGACTGTTGAGTTTGCAGATTTAATGAAGTCCAAATTTGAAATAAGTATGGTTTGAAAATTGAACTATTTCTTAAGTTTGCAAGTAAAACAGATTGCTGATGGGTTCTTAATCTCTCAAACCAAATTCACTCTAAACTTGGTGAAAAAGTTTGGTTCTGAGAGCGGTCAAAATTTTGATACTCCTATGAGTATGACTTAAAATCTCTAAGGATTCGACAGGTAAAAGTTTAAATCCTAAGTTATATCGTAGTATGATAGGTAGTTTATTATATTTAACTACGACCTGACTTGATATTACATTCAGCATAGGAATCTGTACTAGATATCAATCGGACCATAAAGAGTCCCACCTGATTGCTGTAAAGCACATTTTGAGATATGTCGCAAGTTTGGCCAAACTTGGCCTTTAATGTCCTCATGATACTAATGTTCAATTAGCCAGTTATTTGAATGCTGATTGGGTTAGTAATATTAATGACTGCATGTCTACCAACAGTAGATATTTTTATATCAAGAACTGTAACACCCCGAATTTTGGCCAATCTGGGATTTGACGTCCTTAGACAGTGGGTCAATTAAAACACCTGAAAAATCGCTTAGAACCCAATTCCATAGCCAAAGAAATCACTTAGGGTTAATTCCTTTAGAAACTAAGCGTAAGTTAGCTAGCGCAACGCTGGAGTAGCTGGAAAACAGTCCCTGATCACTTTAAATACGTTCTACAAGACCCAAATCGAGTAGAACGTATGACTCCATAATACTCTATAACCTCGGATCAAACTCTAAGCGGGTTTGTTCTCTGGACCACTTTGAAATTTTGTATTGGATCTAGACCGCGCGTCGAAAGTCCGATACCTCCTATCTTAGACCGTTAGAACCGCCTAGATGGACTTGACAATCATTTCGAAAATCAAGTCAAACCGATAATCTCAGACTATTTCATTGAGCCCGGACTGAAGAGACCGCGAATAGGGACAGAATTGGAATTTCAAATTCAAATCTGGCACACGACTTGACACGTCAGTATTAAGCGTTCTGACCGTCAGAATTCATCCAGATTACACCCTCGGATCAAGAAAAATTTCTATTTATTATTATGAGACTTCCAGCCCTGATCTACGTGCGGTGACCGCTGAACTGAAACTGGTCCGCCACGTGCGATCTGCGAACCCTGCTGGACTGAAAACTTAATGCGCGCTAGATCTGGTACGCATGAGCTTAAGTCCGATCGCATTCGACCAGGGGACCACCAGAAATCATCTTTTGGACCGAAACAGCCCCGCTTTGGTTAAGCATCAAGTGAACTTTGTTCCCGAGCCTATTCCGGGCATTTTTAAGCTTATAAAAGGGGTTGAAACCCTCTCATATCTCTCCCATCCGAATTTGGGAAAAGCCTTAGATTGAGGGAGAGAAAAGGTGAGAGATTGTGAGAGAGGTGGGAGAGAATTTCCTGCTACTGGTGCTACCTGCTGCACGTGCTTAAGCGGCGTATTCCAATCACTTTGCCGGCGATTTCTCCGCATTTACAGGTAAGAAAATGCCCTAGAAAGTTGTTGATTTGATGCTTCTTTAGTTCCATAGCATATATACTGATAGAACTCGTAAATTAGGTTCTCTATTCGCTGTAGACGAAGCGTATACGCTCCGTTCGAACTCTCACCCCTAAAAGGGAAA
Source organism: Magnolia kwangsiensis (assembly GCA_037074715.1). NCBI lineage: Eukaryota > Viridiplantae > Streptophyta > Magnoliopsida > Magnoliales > Magnoliaceae > Magnolia > Magnolia kwangsiensis. The sequence goes on from CM073583.1 coordinate 48,372,108, forward strand.
AGGTGCGGATATTAGACGCTTTGATTGACTGTTTCCAAAGCTTTCAATGTCGTTTAATAGTAGATTCTTGACGGCAACGCCGTTTGACATGTACAACATGCTCTCCGTTTCCTGTTTCGTAAATTAACGAAGAATATGAGATTTAGGGCATTTTAGTCATTTGTAGGAAGTACAGTTTACATTCATATTTTGCTGACGTGATTGACATGGTTTGTTGTCGCATTAGGAAGTTAGGAATGCGTGCATAATTAGTTTGGCGAAGAGATTCGCCTAAATGCGCACGTCGGATCGACATACTATATGTAGACTTAAGTGTGTAGTGTAAGTGTTTGTATAAATGCTTGTATTAGTATGTATTGGCTTAAATGGTGTTATGGATTAGTTTGAGATTGATTTCTCAATGAATATGTTGATGTGAATGATTTCCTACATGTTAGCCATATGTACGATTTCATTATATGTATGAAATGCATGTGCTTAATGATTCATTTAAGTGGTATGTTATAACATGTGCTTGATGATTTTCTTATGACTTAGTTGGAGATTGAATTCTCAATTAATACGCTGATGGTGATGATTTCCTATATGTTGGCGATATGTATAATTTCATTATATGTATGAAAGGCATGTGTTTGAAGACTTGCTTAAGTTGTATGTAATGACATGTGTTAACATGCTCACATGGTTCCATTTCATTTCCATTACCCTTACACAACCACTGATGTGATTCTATGATTGTTTGGGACTATGCCTAGTCCAGGCAGTCGGTAACCGAAAGAATTCGTGGTTAGCTTATCTTGGCCACGAAGGACGTGTCGATGAACACGAGTCGTGTTGGAGTTGGCGGCAGTGGTTAGGCCACGCGAAGTGTTTTACGCACTTCATGTCGTTTGACTTGTGATGCGCTCGTGCCAGTCGAGCTCGTCAAGTAACCCGACTGGCCGTTGTATGTTCACCTTGTATGAGTCATAACTGCTTGAACCTAGGGTACTGAACTTACCATTGTAAACCCTGTTAACCATGGTACCTTGATCCATAAAGACTCATGAGCCGGGCATGGTGGTATGGGACACCGTGGTCGAGCTGTCGGCCTACGCTGGGGCCACAAACCTCCCCGTAGTGACCAGTGAGCACCTAGACTCGTGAGCAGATTATGGTGGTATGGGACACTATATTCTAGCTGTCGGCCTACACTGATCAGGCGACGAGTCCTTTGTAGTGACCGCGAGGGTATTCTGAGTCTACAGGAGGCGACGACCCTTCAGTAGCAGTAGAGTACAGTAGGCCTGTATTGATAAGGTGATGGGGGAGCAGTGCAACGAGTGCGAGCAACAGCCCTGGCAGCCCTTGCAGTGACCTACGAAATATACATCGTATGAGATTACTAGGAGTGACGACCCTAGACAGGATCTGTGTTGGGATTGATACAAGGGAAGTACCTTAGTTTCCCAATCCTGCTGTTTGAATGGACTAATAACAACTTGGAATTCATATCACCATAGCATTGCATGTGTCTGGAAGATGTGGAGCACTCTAGGGAGTGTGGCATGCCGCGGTCGTAAGATGTTGCCGCATGAGGGTGATCGTCGGTGAGGGCATACATCACGTCATGTCATAATTGCATTAACAACAGTATTAGGATTGTTTAATTTATTGCTTTACTATTATCGCGTGATTGATTTGAGAACATGTTAATCCTTGCTCTATTATTCCACTGAGTTAGCTACTCACTCCCACGTTACGGGACGGTGTTCCTGGACACCCACCAGACCCTTTTGTGATTGCAGATGATGGCGTGGCCTGCGAGGCGGTGCTGGACTTGATGATGATGAGGAGGATCCCTCCTTTATGCGTGATCTGATTGACGGGATTACAGGGAGGTTGATTAGATACTTTGATACTTGTCATTTTTATTTTTAGCGCACTCATGTATATTCGTTTTGTCTAATTTTGGAGTATACATGTATGTATATAACCTGGTAACATGTTCACACTCTGGAGACATACAACAGTTTATATATGTTATACATACTATTACAGACTTCCGCTGGTTAATTTAACTGTCTCTGGAGTATGATATGCTGTTCTGGCTTAATTTCACTCATGTTTAATACATTATCACAGACAACATTCAATCATACATATCTATGTTGCATAAATAACATTTTGGAACTCGGGAGTTGGGTTCTTGCTCGACCCCCCGATTTTCGGGATGTTACAGATGGTATCAGAGCATGATTTGGATTAAACCGGGCCTGGGTTATGGTCACGCGACGCACGCAGTCGCTTCCTTTGACTTAGGTGGGTGCGAGAAGGGTCTAGAAACATTTCTAGGATCCCAGATTCGCCAATAGGCGAAGTATATTCATTTCGATCGCACGATCGAGTCTGTAACGCATTTCGGGTCGCGCAAAGCAACCCGAATAGCTCCTAGGTCGTAGAAAGTCGGGTTGAGAAGTTCTTGAACGATTTAAAACCCGTAAAAGTGAATCCTTGGGCCGTGGGATGACCACGACTCCTGTATTCAATCGCCAGGGCTTAAAAACCCCGTTTCACCGAAAATTTTCAAAATTCTTCCTCTCACCACTCGAATCTTCATTTCTTTCTTATCCAAATTATGTTAGGCATCAAACCTAATGTGAAAATAACATAAAATGATACTTTCACAAGATTTTACAGTGAATAGTAAAATTTCATGAAAAATGGCCATAAGGCCATTCTAAATTTACTTTCTTTAGCAAATAATGGGCTAGATGGATGTACTAACTCCTTCTACCCCAAAATAATATGCTGCATGATAGGTTTTTATATTCGGGATTGAAGATTGGCCCCGAAAAGCCTCGAATGGATGTTACAAATGTTTTGGCCTCCCTAGGGCAATCTACAATGAACCAAGTTGGGAACCATACCTTTTCGGAATTCCTAGGACAAGGGGAACCCATCCCATATGCCCTCATTGGCCAATTCGAAATTTCACCGGCGATGCCATCGCCGATTCGGCGATGCATCGCCGGTCAAACTTGTCAGATGGGTCTGACCTTTGGGCTGGAGGAGTTTGGGGGCTAGGGTAGTCTCCTGATATGCGGTCCGTACCTTGAAACTCCCTAAAAGATGTACTTCCTTCACAAAAGTCCCCTTCCCTAGCCCCATTTTCATTTTCTTGCTGCCCTAACCCAAAACTGTGGTTCCAAACCACCCCTAGATCCATTCCCTGTCAAAAAAGACCACCCTCCATCATTCCTTTGAAGTTGGCAGCCCTCCCTCTTGAAGGTTTCGTCCGTTGGAGCTCCTAAAACCCCCAAATCGAGCTGAATTCGTGAGGTGCTCCATTCCCCTTTTTCATTTTCATTTCTTCCTAAAAATACATCCTAGGGGAGCTTGAAGCATCCCTCTACAACACCTAGATTTCGTTCTGTCCATTTGGGCAACCATTTCCCTGCATTTCCTCCTCCTTCCATGGCTATTGTTAAGGCTGTTTCAGCCTTTTCCTCCCTTTCCATCGTCCTCTCTCTCATGTCCCTTTTATTTGATCCTCAGACTCGTGGAAACCTTCTTACCCATCCCATTTCTCCACGTTATTCGCTTGTTTGATTACTGTTTTGAAATTTCTGTGTTTTGTGTTGTTAGGTAGAAAATGTGTTTGTGTTATGGTTTGAGCTTAATATAGCTAAAAATTGTTGAATGGAGTGCATGCCGTTCATTTTTTGTTAGGTATTGTCCCTAGGTTGGGAGTATGGTAACTCCCGGGATTCAGCCTGCAAATTAATTTTTATCCCAACCCACCCTCCTACCAAGCATGCCTCTTCCGATCCCGCTATGGGACTAGGAATGCGGTTCCATTTAATACAACTTAATGCTACTGGGCATATAGGCCTTTGGGCATTTTGGATCTAGTGTTAGAACTCCTAGATTTGAAGGATCTGACGACATAAGAAATCCAATTCCAGTTAGACAAATCTTGACCCTAAGCAATAGAAGAATTCCCTGTAGTAGAAATGGAATGGAAAGCCATTTACCGTATAATCTTAGGCTTTGGATTATAGCTACAGAGTTACAGACTAGGCTACTAGTTGTCTTAGGCAGTGTAAGGCCTAAATATGCTAAGGGATAGTAGGTTAGATTTGGTTGGAATGGGACTTCCTTCCTTCGATAAATCCCCTTATGACTTATAGACTTCTGTTGTTACCCAAAGGAAGGAACCATACACTCTCAGGGAACATTTATAACTCCCTCAGATTGAACTTAGAAGGTACTAGCACACCCCTTAGAATTGCCTTCCCCAAGGACTTATTGCATTCGGGAATGCGGAATAAAGGAACTATATGTAAGCGATGTATTCGTGGTTTAAATCGACTTCTTAATCCTAGTGGTTACCAATAAATCCAATGCTCTGATCAAGCAGAGGATCGGCGTCGACTTGGATTAAGAACTGATACAACGCATTTTCTGTCCTGATTAGACAGAAGGTTCAACGTATCCGGCTTAGACCCACTACACAACCTTTCTTCTGTGATGGCCCAACCACCTACAACCAAACAGGATCACATTGTCTTTGGAAAATGGCGAGGACTTAAAGCTAGTAGAGAACTAGATATCTTGCCACCAACTCATACCTACCCCTGAACTCAACCACTATAGAGCTTAGGCTTGTCTCTATCACCATAGATACCAATGCCATAGAACGCATCATTAGCAAGGAAAACCATGTAAAGAAAGGTTCTTTCCATTTTAGGTCAAGGATAGCTCCTAAGTTGCGCCTCGTTCTGATATACGGATCGATGCTAAGATTCTTCAACCTTAAGTAAAACTAAGTTTTAAGGGGGGTAGAACGTATTGAGTCCAATCCAGTTAGGTTAGTGAACGCTACCATTTGATCAGAGTGGCGCAGCGGAAGAGTGGTTGGCCTCTTTCCCACTGGCCCAAGATCGAAACCTTTGAGTTCGGATATACATACGATTAGGTTATTAAATAGGATTTGAACCTTCCTTAGTGAAAGTACTCCTTGCCCTTTGCCAATGTCGGGGACGACATTGTGTTTTAAGGGGGGTAGATTGTAACACCCCGGATTTTGGCCAATCTGGGATTTGACGTCCTTAGACAGTGGGTCAATTAAAACACCTGAAAAATCGCTTAGAACCCAATTCCATAGCCAAAGAAATCACTTAGGGTTAATTCCTTTAGAAACTAAGCGTAAGTTAGCTAGCGCAACGCTGGAGTAGCTGGGAAACAGTCCCTGATCACTTTAAATACGTTCTACAAGACCCAAATCGAGTAGAACGTATGACTCCATAATACTCTATAACCTCGGATCAAACTCTAAGCGGGTTTGTTCTCTGGACCACTTTGAAATTTTGTATTGGATCTAGACCGCGCGTCGAAAGTCCGATACCTCCTATCTTAGACCGTTAGAACCGCCTAGCTGGACTTGACAATCATTTCGAAAATCAAGTCAAACCGATAATCTCAGACTATTTCATTGAGCCCGGACTGAAGAGACCGCGAATAGGGACAGAATTGGAATTTCAAATTCAAATCTGGCACACGACTTGACACGTCAGTATTAAGCGTTCTGACCGTCAGAATTCATCCAGATTACACCCTCGGATTAAAAAAAAATTCTATTTATTATTATGAGACTTCCAGCCCTGATCTACGTGCGGTGACCGCTGAACTGAAACTGGTCCGCCACGTGCGATCTGCGAACCCTGCTGGACTGAAAACTTAATGCGCGCTAGATCTGGTACGCATGAGCTTAAGTCCGATCGCATTCGACCAGGGGACCACCAGAAATCATCTTTTGGACCGAAACAGCCCCGCTTTGGTTAAGCATCAAGTGAACTTTGTTCCCGAGCCTATTCCGGGCATTTTTAAGCTTATAAAAGGGGTTGAAACCCTCTCATATCTCTCCCATCCGAATTTGGGAAAAGCCTTAGATTGAGGGAGAGAAAAGGTGAGAGATTGTGAGAGAGGTGGGAGAGAATTTCCTGCTACTGGTGCTACCTGCTGCACGTGCTTAAGCGGCGTATTCCAATCACTTTGCCGGCGATTTCTCCGCATTTACAGGTAAGAAAACGCCCTAGAAAGTTGTTGATTTGATGCTTCTTTAGTTCCATAGCATATATACTGATAGAACTCGTAAATTAGGTTCTCTATTCGCTGTAGACGAAGCGTATACGCTCCGTTCGAACTCTCACCCCTAAAAGGGAAAAGGTGCGGATATTAGACGCTTTGATTGACTGTTTCCAAAGCTTTCAATGTCGTTTAATAGTAGATTCTTGACGGCAACGCCGTTTGACATGTACAACATGCTCTCCGTTTCCTGTTTCGTAAATTAACGAAGAATATGAGATTTAGGGCATTTTAGTCATTTGTAGGAAGTACAGTTTACATTCATATTTTGCTGACGTGATTGACATGGTTTGTTGTCGCATTAGGAAGTTAGGAATGCGTGCATAATTAGTTTGGCGAAGAGATTCGCCTAAATGCGCACGTCGGATCGACATACTATATGTAGACTTAAGTGTGTAGTGTAAGTGTTTGTATAAATGCTTGTATTAGTATGTATTGGCTTAAATGGTGTTATGGATTAGTTTGAGATTGATTTCTCAATGAATATGTTGATGTGAATGATTTCCTACATGTTAGCCATATGTACGATTTCATTATATGTATGAAATGCATGTGCTTAATGATTCATTTAAGTGGTATGTTATAACATGTGCTTGATGATTTTCTTATGACTTAGTTGGAGATTGAATTCTCAATTAATACGCTGATGGTGATGATTTCCTATATGTTGGCGATATGTATAATTTCATTATATGTATGAAAGGCATGTGTTTGAAGACTTGCTTAAGTTGTATGTAATGACATGTGTTAACATGCTCACATGGTTCCATTTCATTTCCATTACCCTTACACAACCACTGATGTGATTCTATGATTGTTTGGGACTATGCCTAGTCCAGGCAGTCGGTAACCGAAAGAATTCGTGGTTAGCTTATCTTGGCCACGAAGGACGTGTCGATGAACACGAGTCGTGTTGGAGTTGGCGGCAGTGGTTAGGCCACGCGAAGTGTTTTACGCACTTCATGTCGTTTGACTTGTGATGCGCTCGTGCCAGTCGAGCTCGTCAAGTAACCCGACTGGCCGTTGTATGTTCACCTTGTATGAGTCATAACTGCTTGAACCTAGGGTACTGAACTTACCATTGTAAACCCTGTTAACCATGGTACCTTGATCCATAAAGACTCATGAGCCGGGCATGGTGGTATGGGACACCGTGGTCGAGCTGTCGGCCTACGCTGGGGCCACAAACCTCCCCGTAGTGACCAGTGAGCACCTAGACTCGTGAGCAGATTATGGTGGTATGGGACACTATATTCTAGCTGTCGGCCTACACTGATCAGGCGACGAGTCCTTTGTAGTGACCGCGAGCGTATTCTGAGTCTACAGGAGGCGACGACCCTTCAGTAGCAGTAGAGTACAGTAGGCCTGTATTGATAAGGTGATGGGGGAGCGGTGCAACGAGTGCGAGCAATAGCCCTGGCAGCCCTTGCAGTGACCTACGAAATATACATCGTATGAGATTACTAGGAGTGACGACCCTAGACAGGATCTGTGTTGGGATTGATACAAGGGAAGTACCTTAGTTTCCCAATCCTGCTGTTTGAATGGACTAATAACAACTTGGAATTCATATCACCATAGCATTGCATGTGTCTGGAAGATGTGGAGCACTCTAGGGAGTGTGGCATGCCGCGGTCGTAAGATGTTGCCGCATGAGGGTGATCGTCGGTGAGGGCATACATCACGTCATGTCATAATTGCATTAACAACAGTATTAGGATTGTTTGATTTATTGCTTTACTATTATCGCGTGATTGATTTGAGAACATGTTAATCCTTGCTCTATTATTCCACTGAGTTAGCTACTCACTCCCACGTTACGGGACGGTGTTCCTGGACACCCACCAGACCCTTTTGTGATTGCAGATGATGGCGTGGCCTGCGAGGCGGTGCTGGACTTGATGATGAGGAGGAGGATCCCTCCTTTATGCGTGATCTGATTGACGGGATTACAGGGAGGTTGATTAGATACTTTGATACTTGTCATTTTTATTTTTAGCGCACTCATGTATATTCATTTTGTCTAATTTTGGAGTATACATGTATGTATATAACCTGGTAACATGTTCACACTCTGGAGACATACAACAGTTTATATATGTTATACATACTATTACAGACTTCCGCTGGTTAATTTAACTGTCTCTGGAGTATGATATGCTGTTCTGGCTTAATTTTACTCATGTTTAATACATTATCACAGACAACATTCAATCATACATATCTATGTTGCATAAATAACATTTTGGAACTCGGGAGTTGGGTTCTTGCTCGACCCCCCGATTTTCGGGATGTTACAAGAACTATCTAGTTTCATGATAGTAAAAAATAGAGTTCTGTATCACTTTTCACAAATGAGGGTGAGTATATTGCAACTAGTAATGCATGCACCCAGCTTATGTGAACGAAGAGGATGTTAAGTGATTACGAATTTGCTCAAGAGTTTATAGTGTTGTATTGCGACAATTCTAGCACAATTAACATTTCTAAAAATCCAATTCACCATTCACGAACTAAGCATATTGACATTAGATATCATTATATTCGTGAATTAATAGAAGATAAGATTATTTCTGTGGATTATATTCGCACTAAAAATCAACTTGCTAACATTTTTAAAATGCCACTTAATAGAAACAGTTTTTTTAAATTAAATTGGATATGGGTATGTGCAATATGATCTGAATTGCTTGTGTTTATTTGTATTATATTGCATGTATTATTTTTTTATAATTTTTTAAAATATTAAAAATATGAAAAAATGTAAAATTTTTAAGGTGCACAACAAGTCGAGTACACACTCGACCAGTCATGGCATGACCAGTCGAGTTGTTCGGGTTTGTGGCCTTTTAATGTACAAAAAACACTTTTTCCTCTATTTTTTCATCTTCCCCAACCAGCCTTACCATGACTGGTCGAACCTACCTTCAATTCCTTTATGGTTAGTGCATCTTTTTTTTTTTCTTGTGGATTTAGGTTCTTTGCACTTCCATTTACTTCATTTTGTAGTTTATTTCAAGGTTTTTGGTCGTTTATTGGCATTTCTAACAAAATTTCTAATTTCATTGAAACCCATCTTTCCTTTCTTGCATTACTTATATATCTTGTATTTCTCATGCTATGGAAGGTAGAAATAATAAGAAAGCCTCTCGTGGTCCCTCTTCTTCCCGTTCCGCTTCAATCATGGTGTGAGATATTCGTCTCCGTAATGTGATTGTTGAGTGGACTTTTAACTTAAATCATTTGGAACCATTCAAGATTGTTCCACTCCTTCAAACTATAGGATGGGCTAACATATTAAATTGGGGTGGTCCTGCATACGGTTCCATTGCGCTAGCCATGTTTGCTTGTATAAGTGACTTTTCTATTGAGAATTTAACTTTTACTATTTCAACTAGAGAAGGTCCAGTTGATGTAGACCGTTACTTAATATTTGGATTGATGGATATTCTTGTGAATGATGAAGGAATACCTCTCTACTTCGGTGGCAAAAGAATCTGAATCAGAAAAATGAATGCTAACAAGAGTGTTGTGGAACATGAATGTGGAATGGAATTCCAGGAATGCACTTGGTTCCAAATATATGTTACCTAAATACAAAGTTCTTACTGTATATTCATTTCAAATGTATATCCTCAATCTGGTAACAAAACTGAGTTAACGTCTTTCATGGTGCACGTCCTTCATTCAGTTGTTATTGTTGTTCATGTATGTCTTCCATCTCTTATTTGTTACATTATCATAAGTTTCATCTCCATCCTGGTCATAGTGATATTTCCTTTACTTATCTAATGACCACACTTGCTACCCATAGTCTTGTGGTAATGCCTGTTGGAGAAGCTCCCATATCCTATCTTCCTTTCAACAATTCGAACATTAATAAGATGAATTTGAGGTTGGCTCCTGGCCAAGTTGATGGGGGTGCAGAGGAGCTGGCTGAAGAAACTAGAGAGGAAGATGATTTGCCTCTTGATGATGTTAATATGGATGACTTGTTTAACGAGATAGAATTAGATTCTACGGTTGATCTAGACTTTTAACCTTCTAATTTTGATGAGCGATTGTGATCCCTAGAGGAAAAGGTGAAAGGTTTGCATGTGTCCCAGGAAAATCAATTCAAATACATGCGCAAATACCTTAGGCACATTAACAAGGGACTACATCAGATAGATCCATCTACTCCTGCTCCATCATTTGGATCTAACTAACTTTTTATGTTATTCTAGATATGTATTAACTCTTTATACTCTTTATACTCTTTATGTGTTTAGATAGTTCTTGGTCTTATACTTTTACTTCTTACTATGTGGACATGATATTATGCCTTAAGTTGATATTATGATTGTCATGGTGATGTTTTTTCCTCTCTTATTTCATTTATATCTCTTATCTTTATATGTCATTTACACCTTAGGCACTATTTGTGCACTTAAGAATGTTTTGAGTATGATGATACGATGGAGACTGAAGTTTGAATTGTTGGAGTTTGATCAACCAAGTAAACAATCACCTAAGTTCTTGAACTCAATTGATTAAGAGGAAGTTTAAATATCATGATGATCTGAATCACAAGACACGTTCAATCTTCCTTTTATGAATAATGCTAGAATTTATGATTGGTAGTATGTGAATCATTGATAGATGTTGAGGATTGAGTCTGGGGAATTCTATCTACCTTAAAAGATGAAAAGAACCAGTTAAAAAATAGTAAGATTGACAAAAAAGGTCATGTATGGTGAAAAGACTAGAAAATACTGAAAAAGAATGTAAAGTCTAAAAAGAATGTATAAAAGTGACGTTGATATAAAATCAAAAAATGAAAAAAAAAAGTGGATAAGTTTGGAATCAGCACTTGATTATTCAATTATCCTTAAAGTGATGAACATGGCCAACATTATGAAAAGATAGTATTTTTATCGAAAGTAAGTTAATTTGCACTGAATGTTAAAAAGAATGTTAAAAGCATGAATTTAATATTTAAGAATCACCAAGGTAAGGGATGGATCATACGAGACCAAGATTGAAGAACTCACATGCCAAATATCCATTGAAACCAGGTGAGGAATGAAGAGAATCAAAGATTTGAAGTGAAGAAAAGGAATATGCGTGAAATTCGACTAACCCGAGTTTTAGTTCGACTAGTCTGAGTTCTGGTTCGACTAGCCCAAGAAACTTCAGCTCGAACTCTAACAACATTATCTTTTAAATTCACACGAATCTCGACTAGTTGAAGATCTCACTTGACTAGTCGAAGATGACTCTCGACCATTCAAAGATTTTTCTCAACTAGTCGAAGGTTACACAGATTTTGTGCGGACTACGTAAATTTGAGGCGGTTTCTGAACTTTTCCAACTTGATGCGAAAGTTGGAGTTGCTCAACTATAAATAGGAGTTCCTGGGATGTTCCAAAGCTTCTTCTAGGGTTTAAGGACTGGAGCAAATGGGTGGAGCCACCGCTCGGGAGTTTTCTTTTTTTTCCTTAGTTAGTCTTTATGTTTTGTTTGAGAGGTTTTAGTTCAATCATGTCTATGGTTGGCTAAACCTCTTAGCTAGGGCTAAGAGGTGAAGCTTGTAATTTGATGAGGATGTTTATTTTATTCTGATTCTTTTTTGTGTTGAACTTCATTGAATTTTAGTTTGATTATATGGAATATTCTCAGTTTTCTATGGATTGTTGTGACTCAAATTACAATAGATGTTGCGATAGATTTGAATATCTTCTTTTCCTATTTGAGATTATGGGATTGGTAAATCTTATTGTTCACCATCATCCCCTGGGCATGGTAGGGTGATAGAATCCCTTCCAATCTTCATAATTCTCCTCTATTGAGGCTAAATTAATGAGAATTTCAGATATTTAACCATCTCTTTCTTCGATTGGATAAGATATGACTCTGATTTTAGTTAAATCTCTTGAATCAAGTAAGGTATCATCTTAATAGCTACGAGTGGATCCTTGTCACCCTAGTTCTGTAACGCCCCGGTTTTTAGAACATGAGTATACAACTTGTTTCCTGAAAACCCGAAAGTTAATAATTTAATAAGTGGCAATCAAAATAGAATCAAAGCACAAATAGCGAAACCAAGCATAGCATAAGATGCAAACCAAATAAAAACACATTGGTCCACTCAGCTAGGAGCCCAAATACAAAATCTCAAGTTCAAATGTTTTAATTAAATAAACAACATCTATAACTACTGATTTAGTCTGAAGTATTCCGTCGCCTCCTATTACGGCTCCTCGTAGTAGACTCTTCATCCACTGCGGCGGCATTATCCCTGCACCCCGTGCCGTAGTCGCTCATGCCTGCACCTGCGTTCTCTGTATGGTTGAACATTGGATGAATGAGTGGCCAACTTAGTGTGAGTTTTCCCTTAAGATTTCACAGCACAGCCTTAGACAAGTACAACATGAAAACAACAAGGCAAACAAAATATGACAAGATGCAATCTTATTATATGCATGGATGTATGAGTGCAAATCAACTGGGAATGCTCATCCAGTTGGATTTTGGGCAAAACCCATGCATGTAACTGGTTACCAGTGAAAGTACATAGTACATGCATAGTGTCAAACTCACTGAAAGTGGGATGATAGTCGATGGTTTGGGAGCTAGCGAAATGATACCATGACAAGGGCACGTGCTACAACATCCAGAATTAGCCATCCGTCATCGCCCAAATGTTATGTATGCATGATTAGCCTAACCATTATTAATTCATTTACAATCAACATGTTTAATAAAGCTCAAGGTCACTATGGGAGCTCATTGCCCAGCATAGGCCGACGACTCAGGCATAGTGTCCCATTCCACCATCCTCGGCCCATGAGTCTACCGACTTAAGGTGTTGATAGAACCCGCCAACAGGTGGCCAATCAATTCTTAATGTATGGGACAACTACCAACATATGGTTGAGTGAGCATGAAATATAGAGATCGCAATAGTAAATCAATTGTTTAAAATGACGTAAAGATCAAGTATTGAATCTACTAGCATAACCTCCGTACTAAGGGTCTACCTTGAACACGACCATCTTGTTACCCCCTAAGGACGGACTCTCTTTCATAGGTAAAGATTCTCCTATTTATATAGAGAGATTTCAATTTTATGTGTGGCATACAAAAATTCCAATAGCATATTCAAATGGCGTAGAGATCAAGTATTGAATTAAGATATCATTCTAATAAGGTAAAACTCAAGAACGAATGTAAGTAAAATTCAAGAATTATTAAATGATTAAAGGTCTAGCATATGCATTTAATATTCATGATCAATTCTCGAACATATATCTAGTTAAGCTAATCATGTGACTAATCAAGTTCTGAGGCATCACTTATAATCACTTTAAAAGCTATTCTAAATCTAATTTAGAGATGGAAAGCCTAATGGGAAAAGTCATCACCTGAAGGGTCATAGTCTAGTCCTTGATTCTAATTCCCTTAAGTGTCCTGCGGCCCAATATCACACAAGTGATTTCCTAGAGTCATTCCCAATATGATAAATTTGTATTAGAAGGATTTTTAAACATTGAAGTCATTGAAGTGAACGACGTTTTGAAAAGGCCGAGCTAAGAGTCCTAGAGGGGGGAGAGGGTGAATAGGACTATACCAAATTAAAATTTAAATGAGAAATTAGAAAGAAATAAATAAAGATAGCACTTATCAATCTCACGAAGCAAAAATAAATAGCAACATCAAATGCACAAGTATTGAGAGGTCGATACAAATGTTATTATAAGGACGACCTTACACCAAAAACCAATGGCTTATGGTAGGACAACTTGATTTCTAGAACGGTTTGTGTATCAAAATCCCAAATTGATATAGAGGAAAATAAAAATAGAAAAGAAAATAAACTAAGCTATTACAACATTCCCACAATTGAATATAATAGATTACATCATTCTCCACAAAGACTTAAAGAGAAATTACAACACTCACACAAAGACACAATCAACCAAAAACCACTACACCAGATATTATAGTGGTTCACTTGTGTCTACACCAACTGTTAAAAAACAGCCATACAACTACTCCACTCTCAATATCCTCTCCCTCGGGATATTGGCTTTCACTACGAAATAGGTTTTTCAAGGTTCACTTAAAACCTTCACAATTGTGTATTTCAAGTGGTCTTACACAATTCAAAAACCCCACACTCTGAGATTTTCTGGATCACCTCAGACAAACCAAAAAGAGATTTTGCCTGGCACAACCTCAAAAATCAAAAAGAGATTTACAAAAATGTAAATATACTTATCTAGATATTCTCCTTTGATGAAGCTCGATGGAACCAATTCGAAGTAGATGTTCAAAACTCACTTATGAAAGGGTTCTAAATGATTTTTAAATTAAATCACTTTGGGAAAGCTTGATTTGATTTTGATCTCAAGAAATGAGAAAAACTTAAATCCCTTCTTTAAATAAGATTGGAATATATAACTCAAAATCAAATACAAAAAGCTAGTTAAAAGAGAATATTAAATGAGCACAATATAGCTAAAGAATATCACAAACTTATCTCTCAGAGTGGTGTCTTAATTTTTCTTGAATGACATACCAAATCCTAAAATTCGTGTTTAAATTATAGGTAAAAAAAACTGTTCACTTGACTAGCCTAGATGTCAGCTCAACTAGTCGAAGGACCAACAAGAATTTACAATTTTGGGCGCGATAAGATAAGATCAATCCACGACTGATCGAGTAGCTAGCTCGATTAGTCGAGTGGCCTTCTCGACTGGTCGAGTGGGACCCTGAAAGGTTGCTGGACTTTGAGTTGAGCCTACTTGACTGGTTAACCACTATTCACTCGACTGGTCGAGTAGTCTCCAGGACTGGTCGAGGGTCCAATAGAAATTCTAAAATCCACAACAAACATTGAACTGGTCGAGAAAATTCTTAAACTGGTCGATCTAGTACTTGGACTAGTCGAATATAAGCTAGGACTAATTGAGAAAAGGCCTATAAAATTATATAATGATCCACATTAAGAATATAAACAATATGACCTAACCTATGGTAAATCTATGGTCATTCATACCTTATAGGTGAAAATTGAACATTGAAACATCATTCACTTCGGTTGATAGTTATCTTAAAGTACTTGAAGCTTGTCATTGTATATTCGAAGATGAGCTTGAAGTAGTGACCTTGTGACTTTAAGTTTCAACTTAAGAAGATTACTTAAGCTTGAATTCTTTAAGTAAAGCACATTATCTTAATATAGCTGAAACTTGAAAACTTGATCTAGCACTTGCACTTGATGTTGTACTTGAATATCTTATTCTTGTACTTGAACTTCATGATGTAGAGTCTCTCGTTCTTGTACTTGAATGTGGGTAAGGATGATATAAAATTGAGCTACACAAGATACAGATTCCAAGAGGTTTTGGCACTATAAAATTTGACAAATCTAGGAGTTAGATAAAATAGAATTCACAAGTTTGTAAGATCTCGTTAATTAAGGGATTTTGGGCCTGCATTAGGGTGATTAGGCTCACCTAATTTTGTCCTAACAAGTGGCTTAGATTGGGCCTATAATTGTCCATAACTAAGGCCTGAACTGAGCCTGGTTTGGCCCAACCTGTTAGGTCTAATAAGTGCCCAGAAATTGGGCTGGGCTAGGCTGTCCTTGGCCCAACAATGGACGTGTGCAACTAGCCCATGGGTTGGGCTGGGCTGTCCCGGTCCAACATCACCCCAAGACGAAGTGGGCCTGCTGGGCAGATTTTGGCCCAGTAGCATTACTCATCCGAGAGGGGGCAGCGGAGTAACCTTCAGCCCAACACTAATACCAGCCACATAATGGGCTGGCTGGGCCGTTTCTAGCCCAGCGTTCGCTGACTAGAGGTCGAGTGGACCACCCGTTTCTGGCCTAGTTATCATGATGCCCACCTAGTATGAGATGGGCTCCCACCTGGTACGAGATGGGCTGCCACCTGGTACGAGATGGGTTGGCCCATTAGTTGTCGTTCCCTATTAGCCTAAGCTAGCTGGGCCGTTGTTGCCCCAGCATCCAATGTCGACTAGACTGGGCTCACCTTAGCCTAGCTGGCCATAGGCCATCTGCTGCATCCACATAGCAGAACTGGATTGGATTCACTAGCCCAACAATGCGTTCACACTCATTCCACACGGGGAGCTGGGTTCAGCCCTGCTTCAACCCAGGCCCAAAACTTTCAAAACAGGTGAGATAAGAGCCTAGGCTTCTTACAACTCCACAGTGGGCCCAATAATAGCATCTATGCAAGCCCAGCCTGGTTGTGCAGGCACTTGGCCCAGCAGAGTAACAATTTATCCTTTAGGAGTAGGCCCAACAGCATTGTTAAAAAGGGTTTGGGCCCACTGCATTAGACGTGGTGCGGCCTATTGTGACGTGTGGATTGGCCCACTGAGATTAACCTTAGGTGGGGCTTATTATGGACATGGTGTGGCCCACTGAGCTACTTCTTAGGTGCGTCCCACCGTGTCATGTGGTGTGGCCCACTAAGTATGTAACTTGGTGAACCCACTGTGTTAGGAGGTGTGGCCCACTGAGATGTACCTCAGGTGCGGCCCACTGTGATTCGTGGTGTGGCCCACTGAGTGTCTAACTCGGTGAGGCCCACTGTGATATGTGGTGTGGCCCACGGAGTTTGGAGAGCGTCAGGGGGTCGAAATGGGGCTTGAAATCGGCCCATTGCTGGGTTTAGACTCATCCCCACTCATCCAAACTCGTCCTAGCCTCATCAGTCGAGTTTGGTCCAGTCCGACTCAGTGCCTTCTTCTCTGATTTGGGCTTGCACTAGACGAGCCAATCACTCAATGCTGAGTGAAGTTGGGCCTGCAACCACTCTAGTTTCCGGTCCTACTAGTGCTAGCTCCAACAACAGTGTACTGTTAGATGAAAAATGGAAGGAGATAGAGTGTTACCTGATCTGCTCCAATGTTTGTTGAGTCGACTCAAGCACAACTACTGCAGTTTAGATAACGCCACACCTGGTAGCAGCAGTCCACGACTACAACTCCCCTAAACTCAGTGAAGCAACAACTCGCCTACCTAAGTGACTGAGAACGAACCGAGTCGAGCTGACTCGTAGCTTGGTGCAGCACCCACAGTTGCCTCTCTTTCTCTCTCTTATTTTCTCTCCTTCTCTCTCTCTTACTTTCTCTTCTTTCCTTTCTCTGTTACGAATCCCAAGGCGAGCTAACGGTTCTTATAGACGAGGGAAACTTACTTGCACGATTCAGTCAACGGTTGAGATAAAAATGGCCCTTGCCACGACCATCCTTAAAGAACCAATGTGTATGGGGTCCATCCGACCCTGGGGATGGATTCCCACCATAATTGCACACCAAAAAAGTACCTTTATGTCCTTTGTGGGGCCCATCTCATTAAAGTGGGTTGGACGTTCCAATGGAGAAGATGAGAGGGCCGCTAATGGCCAACCTCCATCTACGGTATTTCACTAAGATCTGATCCATTTGAACGGACCAGATGGAGCTTCTGAACACCGCGGAGCCCACTTTTTGGGTCATTCATGCATGTTTCAGATTTTCTCACGAGATAATCCATATCTCCCAACTATCTCATGAGACAAGATGTCTCATGCTTCTAGCTCGTGCTGCCCAATAAAGGACGGTTGGAATTCATCCACGTGGCCCAGGGAGGGATCGGATCAAGCCAGATACCCGTACTATAAACGGTAATGTCCCCTCTCACTTTTCTTGGTGCAGGCGGCTGCCTGCCCATTTTTTGCAATAGGAGAGAGGGTGCAATTTGAAAGGGTGAACGAACGGTTGAGATGGACGATCTAGACGATTAGGGATCGACCACGTGGCAACGGTTTGGCCCACCATCTTTGTACTTAACCAAACACATGGCCCTGATTGGTGTCATCCCGAAGTCGTATAACATTGCATGGGTCCGAATAGATTACTAGGGTTTGGTTAACTAGGGCCTACACATCCGATGGACGGTTTAGATCGGCCAGATAGTGGCCAAGGTGGGCGACAATGAGATCTGGTGATCGTCACTTTTAAAAAAATATGCATTGGCGAGAGTTTTTCCCATTTTTTCGAAAGAGCTCGGGTCAGCGTTGGTCAAACCAGCGTGTGACGTCTTGTGCACTTCATGCACAGGTAGTTATGGTGCACTCACACCCTATATAGGGTCCACCGTGATGCTTGTGATAAATCGACTCCGTCCATTCTTCTTGGAGGCTTCAGTCAGGGTTCCTGACCAAGTATGAGGTGGATGTTAGGCCCAGGTGGGCCGTATTGCACATTCCATGCCCTATTTAGTCAGTGCACCTTGATCTAGTGGCTGGATTGGTTTAATAATTGGTTTCGATGGTCAAATGGGGGTTTAGAAGGTAGTGATTGTTTTTTTAGCTATTCACTAGCCCTCGAAGGTCGATTACAAGTGCATTGCCCCGTTACTCTTCGACCAGATGATTTGGAAACTGTTCTTACTTGAGGTGTTTAGTTAGGCTTACCCTCATGGCTGATGTAGGGTCCTTCTTAGCTCTTAGAGTCTCTGATGGACGGCTTCAATGATGTGTAGAGGCCCCATCCTGTATTCGTTGAATTAAAGTTGTTTGTTAATCAATTTTGAAATTCCATTGATACGGGTTTTAAATGGTAACACCCACGTACTAGAGGTGCAGGGTATTACAGTCTACCCCCCTTAAAAAAATTTACCCATGAAATTACTTGTGGTGTGTTGCTGAACAGGTGAGGGTACTTCTCCATAACCTGTGCTTCCCTTTCCCAAGTTACTTCTTCTTCATCATGGTGCGACCAGAGAACCTGGACTAGTGATATCGTTTTCATCCGCAAGACCTGCTCCTTGCGATCCAGGATGCGGATAGGTTCCTCGGTGTAGGAAGCATCCTCGATGAACTCGACCTGTTCCCAGATGACAATATGTGACTCATCTGGTGTGTATTTCTTCAGCATGGATTTGGAAGACGTTGTGGATGTTAACTAACGCAGTAGGCAATGCTAAGCGGTACGCCACGACTCTCACAAGATCCAAGATCTTGAAAAGCTCGATGAATTGTGGTGCCAACTTCCCCTTTTGTCCAAACCTCATCAAATCCTTCATAAGAGAAATCTTCAAGAACACATGATCGCCTACCGTAAATTCTAGGTTCGATGTCAATTATCCGCATAACTCTTTTGTCTACTTTAAGCAGTGTGCAGTTGTTTCCAAACAACTTCCATGACTTAAGTAGTAGCTTGGACAAGCTCGGGCCCTAACAGACTCCTTTCTCCAACTTCAACCCAGCACTGAGGAGCTCGACAAGGCCGGCCATAGAGAGCCTCATACGCCACCATGTCTATGCAAGACTGGAAGCTATTATTGTACGCGAACTCTGCTAGAGCCAAATGATCATCCCGGTTACACTGAAAGTCCATAACACATGCCCTCAATATATCTTCTTAATCTGATTCACCCTCTTGGTCTGACCGTCTGTTTGAGGATGAAACACCGTGCTAAACTTGAGCTCTATACCCGTCTCTTCTTGCAACCTCTTTCAAAAGGCAGAAGTAAACCTAGAGTCTTGATCTGATATGATTTCCCATAGAACTCTATAGGATTGCATGACTTCCCGAATGTATAACCTTGTTAGACTATTGGTCGAATCTGTCGTACAAATCAGAAGGAACCAGGCAGCCTTTATCAGCTTACCAATAATGACCCAAATTGAATCATGCTTCCTCTGTGTCGTAGGAAGGTCAGATATGAAGTCCATGGAGATGTTATCCAACTTCCATTTAACTAGCGGCAGTAGTTTAAGGAGGCCAGTGGGCTTGCGATGTTTGGCCTTGATCTTTTAACACACCATACACTTCGCCACAAAGCCTGCTATGTCCCTCTTCATCTTGCTCCACCAGTACTACCTCCTAACGTCGTTATACATCTTAGTGCTACCCGGATGGATAGCTAACTTGGAGTGATGGGCCTCTACCATAACCTCTCTCCTCAAGTCGGCATTATTGGGTACGCATACTCGTCCCTGGTACCAAAGACTGCCATCACCCCCATTCCTCCAATCGGGCATTTCCTCGCTCCTACACCTCTTCTTCACCTTAATAAGCCACTCATCTTGGTCTTGGGCAGAGATTACTTGTCAAACTAGGGTCGACTCTTTAGTTAAAAGAGCCACGTAAACATTCGACTCGTCGAGGGTAACCTGGATATCGAAGTCCTGAATGAACTCCATCATCTCCCACTTCTTGATCATTAAGGTGGCTATTAACTCATGTTTCTTCTTTCAGCTCAGAGCGTCAACTATGGAGTTTGCCTTACCCGGGTGGTAAGATATGTCGAAGTGGAAGTCTTTAAGCATCTCCATCCACCGACGCTGGTGCATGTTCAAATCCTTCTACGTGAATATATGCTTTAGACTCTTGTAGTCACAGAACAACTGGAACTCTTTCCCATAGAGATAGTGCCTCCATATCTTTAGGGTGAAGACCACAGCTGCCAATTCCAGATCATGCGTCAAGTAATTCTCTTCATGCTTCTTCAACTACCTCGAAGCGTAGGCTATCACCCTATCATTCTGCATCAGCACACATCCCAACCCTAACTTCAACGCATCACTGTAAACCACGAACTTCTCTCCTTCCTCTGGAACAGTGAGTACTGGCATGGAAG
Organism: Magnolia kwangsiensis; assembly: GCA_037074715.1. Taxonomy (NCBI): domain Eukaryota; kingdom Viridiplantae; phylum Streptophyta; class Magnoliopsida; order Magnoliales; family Magnoliaceae; genus Magnolia; species Magnolia kwangsiensis. The sequence goes on from CM073583.1 coordinate 48,392,887, forward strand.
TTAGTCTCATCTTCAGCTCTTGGAAGGCTGCTTCCGTGTTCTCGTCACACGTAAACCGGTTCTTCTTCTTTGTGAGTTGGGTGAGCGGCTGCGGGATCCTGGAGAATTCTTTGATAAAGCATCTGTAATACCCTGCCATGCCCAGAAAACTCCGAACCTCAGTGACTGTGGTGGGCTGCACCTATTTAGACACTACCTCCACCTTAGCTGGTTCGACCGCTATACTCTCTGCTTTCACTATGCGCCCCAAGAACTTTACTTTCTCTTCCCAGAACTCCTACTTGGTTTGCTTGGCGTAGAGCTGATTCTCTTTTAGGGTGTTCAAGACCGTACGTAGGTGATGTTTGTGCTCTTCTTGGCTCTTTGAATAGGCCAAGATATCGTCGATGAACACAATTACGAACCGAACCAGGTATGACATGAATACCAGGTTCATCAGGTCCATAAATATGGTTGGGGCATTGGTGAGGCCGAAAGACATAACCAAGAACTCGTAGTGCCCATAGCGAGTTCTGAATGCCGTCTTAGGGATATCCTCATCCTTGATCCTCAACTGATGGTACTTTGATCGCAGATCGATCTTAGAGAAGTATCTGACACCCTTACTAATCAAATAGGTCATCGATGCATAGTAGGTGGAATATTTTTTTATCACCACTTCGTTCAGTCTTTATAATCTATACAAAGACGCATGAGCCCGTCCTTTTTTCATGAAAAGAACTGGATCTCCCCACGAAGAAATGTTGGGGTGAATGAACCCTTGGGCTAGAAACTCATCAATTTGACTCCTCAGCTCCTCCATATCGTAAGGAGGTATGCAAAACGGAGGCAGTGGTATGGGGGCAATCCCTGGCTTGAGATCTATATAAAAATCCACCGCTCACCTAAGGTGCAGTCCTGGTATTTCTTGAAACAACTCATGAAAATCTCACACTATTGGTACCTGGTTAATGGTGGCTTCAACTATTTCAGGTTCCCCCAAAGCCTACTAGCCCTCGAACATCTTGTGCCTACCCCTCCCCTTTAGGGTGAAGGAGGCTTGCCCAAGGATGGATATAGTGCATGTCTTGTCGTAACAGTCCATGACTACTCGTAATAGCATAAGCTAATCCATCCCAAGGATGATGTCAAACTGTTTGACAAGCATAATGATCAGGTCCACGGTTACTTCACGATTCGTAAGAGTTATGGAACATGCTTTTCATACTTTGTCTGTTTCTATGAACTTACCCATAGGAGATGTTATGACTAGGGGGCATGCATTCGAGTTATGTTTAATTCTTTCTTAGATGCAATAGCAGAATCGATGAAGACAAAGTTGCACCAGAATCAAATAGAGTGAGTACATGGGTACCGTTGATGTGAGTGGTACCATGAATGGTCTGGAGAGGGTCCTCTTCGGCCTCAATAATGATGACTACATACATATGTGCGGGAGGAATCCTCTGCTAAGCTGGTGGTCCTAGTCTGGGCTGTTGGGGTCTGCGTGTTGTCATGACTACTGCTCAGTTCAGCTGTGGGCATTTTGCTGGCGACGCGATGCCCTCATCTGCTATCCTCTTGTAGCAATATCGGGTAGTATGGCCATCCCGTTTGCAGTACTCGCAATATTTTCTTAGGGGGCATGAAAGAGGCACCTGCGGGTTCGATCCTGAACCTTCCTGTTGGAATAGGCAGAGTGGGAGGAGCCTACCTCGGTCCGCCTGAGGTGTCTCTAATTGGGGGGTATGACCTGATAGTGCGTTCGAAGTCCTTCTCGACCCTCATTCACCTTGTCCACCAATTCCGGGAAGTCCTCGAAATCCCATACACATAACCACGATTGTATCCCTAGCTTGAGTCTCTCTTTGAACTTCTGTAACTTATACTCTGCATCCTCGAGGGCCTTGCGCACGTATTGGTAGAGCTCGTCGAATCACACCTCATACCAGGCGTTAGTCATGCTTCCCTGCTCCAGCTTTAGAAAATTTGCGATCTTCTTATTTTTACATGATCACGGGAAATACTTCTCCATGAACTTCGTCCTAAAGCATGCCCATGTCCAAGCGTACCTAGATGGCATGTTTCACTGTACGCCCTGCCACCAATTCTCAGCCTCTCCTTCCAGTAGATACATGGCCATATTGACCATCTGGGCATTTGAGCACTCTAATGGTCCCATCATCTTGGCGATCCTCACCAATCAATGCTCTGCTTGTACTGGGTTGGGTGCTCCCCCGAAGGTTGGTGGCCAGAGCCTCCAGAAGTGATCGAATATGTTTGCACACAGGACCTCTGCATCACACGATATCGCCCCACGATTCCGGTCTTAGAGGGTTTCCATCATGAGGGCGAGTGAGGCTTGCTTTTACTACATAAAGGCAGCATGCTGCTGCTGCATGGTCATCGCCATTTGTGTGTAGGCTACGAAAGCCGCGACCCCTGTCTGTGAGTCTGCATATGCATCAGCAGAAGGCATCCTTTGCTGGAAGTATTGCGAGGGAAACCCTAATAGAATAACCCGAGGGAGGAGAGTCCCCTATGGCTTTAGACCCCATATTCGAATTTGCCACTCCAGGTGAAAGGCCTGGCGTATATATGGGGTTATGCTCTCACTGGAACTCCATCGGTAGAAGGGGCTGTATATCAACCGTATGGGCCCGTTGCAATCATAACACGGGCGACATGGCGCCCTGTGAGGTCAAAATTTCATGGTTCAGGTATTAAGAAAAAGTGATTTTAGTCAAATAATAAAACAACACAAGGGTTAGAGGTCTGTTATCCAGCTTGCCACATTCACGTTATGGTGAGCATACGCCTTTTCACGATACTTGAATCGAGCTCCTAAGTTTAATCAATACTCCTGGTAGTATTTCAAGGGCACTAAAGTTTATGTTTTTAGATTCAAATGACTAACTTAACATTTTTCAAGGATTCTAAGTTCATTCCTAGCCTTAGCATCATCTAGAAAATCCTTCTAGGAAACTTAGGGCTTCAATTCTTGTTCTAAGTTCCTTCTAGGTACTGGGGATTTCTTTGTAAGTTCAAGTGTTTATTCTAATAATATCTGAGGGAGCCTAAGAGTTTTATTTCTATGTTTGTTCATCCTAGCTACTTCCTAAGGGGAATTTTCCTAAATTTCACCTAAGTTAATCCCTTAAGAATTTTGTATGTTAATCCCACAGCCTGGCTATCTCAGACTTCGCTTTGATACCAACTTATAACACCTCAGTTTCAGAACATGAGTATACAACTCATTTCCTGAAAACCCGAAAGTTAATAATTTAATAAGTCACAATCAAAATATAATCAAAGCGCAAATAGCGTAACTAAGCATAATATAAGCCAGAAACTAAATAATAAATCCTGGTCCACTCAGCTGGGAGCCCAAATACAAAATCTCAAGTTCAAATGTTCTAATTAAACAAACAACATCTATATTTATTGATTTAGTTCGAAGTATTCCACCACCTCTTGTTGCGGCTCCTCATCGTAGAACTCCTTATCAATTGCTGCAGCATCAGCCCCAAGCCCAACACCATAGTCGATCATGCTTGCACCTCCGTTCTTTGTACGGTTGAACATTAGATGAATGAGTGGACAGCTCAGTGTGAGTTTTCCTTAAAGATTTCACACGACCGCCTTAGACAAGTATAATATGAAAACAACAAGGCATACAAAATATAACAAGATGCAATCTTATTATACGCATGGATGTATGAGTTCACATCAATTGGGGATGCTCATCCAGTTGGGTTTTGGGCGAAACCCATGCATGTGGCTGGTCACCAGTGAAAGTACATAGTACATGCGTAATGCCAAACTCACCAAAAGTGGGCCGATAGTCTATGGTCTAAGAGCTAGTGAAATGGTACCATGACATCCAAAATTAGCCATCTATCATTGTCTGAATATTATGTATGCATGATTAGCCCAACAATTATTAATCCATTTACAATCAGTAGGTTTAATGAAGTTCATGGTCACTATAGGAAGCTCATCGCACAGTATAGGCCGAAGGCTCGCACATAGTGTCCCATTCCACCATCCTCGGCCCATGAGTCTACCGACTTAGGGTGTTGATAGAACCCATCAACAGGTGGCCAATAAATTCTCAATGTATGGGACAACTACCAACATATAGTTGAGTGAGGAAGAAATATTGAGATCGCAATAGTAAATCAACCGATTAAAAATAAGTCGACATGTATGCATCAAATATGATAAAATAATTGTAATTTAAAACGTTTAATGGTTCATCCCAACGTCACCCCATAAGTGGTAAGTCCCATGAATCTTCTATCACTAGCATAACCTCCATACTGAGGGTCTACCTTGAACACGACCATCTTGTTACACTCCAAAGACGGATACTCTTTCATAGGTAAAGATTCTCCTATTTAAATAAAGACATTTCAATTTTATGTGTGTCTTTCAAACATTCCAATAGCATATTCAAATGGCATAGAAATTAAGTATTGAATTAGGATATCATTCTAATAAGGTAAAACTCAAGTACGAATGTAAGTACAATTCAAGAACTATTAAATGATTAATGGTCTAGCATATGCATTTGATATTCATGATCAATTCTTGAACATATATCCAGCTAAGCTAATCATGTGACTAATCAAGTTCTAAGGCATTACTTGTAATTTCTTTAAAAGTTATTCTAAATCTAATTTAGAGATGGAAAGCCTAAGGGGAAAAGTCATCACCTGAAAGGTCGTAGTCCGATCCTTAATTCAAATTCCCATGAGTGTCTTGCGGCCCAATATCACACAAGTGATTTCATAAAGTCTTTCCTAATATGATAAATTTGTATTAGAAGGCTTTCTAAACATTTAGTCATTGAAGTGAATGGGGATTGCAAGGTCCTGTTAATCAAGGGATTTCGGGCCTACATTTGGGTGACCAAGCCCACCCAATTTATCCCAATAAGTGGCCCAGATTGGGCCTTGAATTATCCATGACTAAGGCCCAAACTGGGCCTGGTTTGGTCCAACCTGTTAGGTCTTATAAGTGCCCAGAAATTGGGCTGGGCTAGGTCATCCCTGGCCCAGCAATGGACGTGTGCAACTTGCTCATGGGTTGGGTTAAGCTGTCCCGGCCCAACATCACTCGACAACAAAGTGGGCCTGCTGGGCAGAATTCGGCTTAGCATCATTACTCGTCTGAGAGGGGCCGGCTGAGCAGCATTCGGCCTAACACTGGATGGGCCATTTTTAGCCCTGCGTTTGCTGACCAGGGGCCAACTAGGCTGCCCATTTCTGGCCCAGTTATCATATCTCTCAGCTGGTACGAGATGGACTGGCCCATCAGTCGTCGTTCCTTATTAAGCCAGGTTGGCTGGGCTGCCGTTGGCCTAGCATCCAACGTCGACCGGACTGGACTCACCCTAGCCCAGACGGTGATCGGCCATCTGCTGCATCCACCTAACAGAACTGGGATGGATTCATTGGCCCAATAGTACGTTCACACACATTCCACATAGGTAGTTGGGTTCAGCACTGCTTCAGCCCAGACCCAAAACTTCCAAAATAGGTGAGATACGAGCTTGAGCTTCTTGTAACTCCACAGTGGTCCCAACAGTAGCATCTTTTCCAGCCCAAGCTAACTGTATAGGCCCTTGGCCCAGCAGAGCAACAATTTATCCTTTGGGAGTAGGCCTAACAACATTGTTCCAAAGGGTCTAGGCCCACTGCATTAGACAAGGTGTGGCCTACTATGACGTGTGGTGTGGCCCACTGAGATTTACCTCGGGTGGGGCCTGCTCTGGACATGGTGTGGCCCACTAAGCTACTTCTCAAGTGCGGCCCACCGTGTTATGTGGTGTGGCGTGTAACTCGGTGAGGCCTACTGTGTCATGTGGTGTGGCCCACTAAAATGTACCTCAAGTGCAGCCCACTGTAGTTTGTGGTGTGACCCACTGAGTGTCTAACTTGGTGAGGCTCACTGTGATATGTGGTGTGGCCCACGAATTTTGGAGAACATCGGGGGATCGGAATGGGGCTCAAAATCGGCCCATTGCTGGGTCTGGACTTAGCCCCACTCATCCAAACTCGGCCCAGCCTCATCAATTGAGTCTGGTCCAGTCCGACACAGTGCCTTCTTCTCTGATTTGGGCTTGCACTAGATGAACTAGTCACTCAATGCTGAGTGAAGTCAGGCCTGCAACCACTCTGGTTTCTGGTCTTGCTAGTGCTAGCTCCAACAACCGTGTACTGTTGGATGAAAAATGGAAGGAAATAAAGTGTTACCTAATCTTCTCCAACATTTGTTAAGTTGACTCAGGCACAGCTACTGTATTTTAGATAACGTCACATCTAGTAGTAGCAGTCCACGACTACAACTCCCCTGAACTCAGTGGAGTAGTGACTCACCTGCCTGAGTGACTGAGAACGAACTGATTCGAGCTGACTCGTAGCTTGGTAATACACCCACAATTGCCTCTCTCTCTCTCTCTCTCTCTCTCTCTCTCTCTCTCTCTCTCTCTCTCTCTCTCTCTCTCTCTCTCTCTCTCTCCTATTTTCTCTCCTTCCCATTCTCTAGTGCAGATCCCAAGGTGAGCTAACGGTTCGTATAGCTAAGGGAAACTTTCTTGCACGATTCAGCCAACAACTGAGATAAAAATGGCCCTTGCCACAGCCATCCTTGAAGAACCAATGTGCATGGGGTCTATCTGACCTTAGGGATGGATTCCCATTGTAATGGCCCACTAGAAAAGCAACTTTATGTCCCTTGTGGGGCCCATCTCATTAGAGTGGGTCGGACGTTCAAATGGAGAAGATGAAAGGGTCATTAATGGCCAACCTCCATCCACAGTATTTCACTAAGATCTGGTCTGTTTAAACAGACCAGATGGTGTTTTTGATCATCGTGGGGCCCACTTTTTGGGCCATTCATGTGCGTCTAAAATTTTCTCACAAGATAATCCATATCTCGCAACTATCTCGTGAGATGAGATGTCTCCTGCTTCTAGCTCGTGCAGCCCTAGAAAGGATGGTCGAAATTCATCCGCATGGCCTAGGGAGGGCTCAAATTGGGCCAACTACCCCTGCTATAGACAGTAATCTCCCCCCTCTCTTTTCTTGGTGCAGGCGGCTGCTTGCCTATTTTTAACAATAGGAGAGAGAGAGCGATTTGAAAGGGTGAACGGACGGTTGAGATGGATGATCTGGAGAATCGTGGATTGACCACGTGGCAATGGTTTAGGCCACCATCTTCGGGCTTAGCCAAACACGTGGCCTTGATCGGTGTCATCTCGAATCTGTGTGATATTATATGGGTCCAGACAAACCATTAGGGTTTGGTCAACCGGGGCCTACACGTCCGATGGACGGTTTGGATCGGCCAGATAGTGGCCAAGGTGAGCCACAATGAGATCTGGTGACCATCAATTTGAAAAATACATTGGCGGGAGTTTTTCCCATTTTTCAAAAGAGCTCGGGTCAGCACTAGTCAAACTAGAGTATGATGTCCTGTGCACTTCGTGCATGGGTGGTTGTGGTGCAATCGTACCCTGTGTGGGGTCCACCATGATGCTTATGGTAAATCCACTCTGTCCATTCTTCTTGGAGGTTCAGTCCGGGTTCCTTACCAAGTATGGGGTGGATGTGAGGCACTGATGGGCCGTATTGCACATCCTCGGCCCTATTTAGTTAGTGCACCTGGTCCAGTGGCTGGATTGGTTTGATAATTGGTTTCGGCAGTTAAATGGGGGTTTAGGAGGAAGTGATTGCTTAGTTGGCTATTCACTAGCCCTCGAAGGTTGATCACAAGTGCATTTCCCCGTTACTCTTCAACTATATGATTTGGAAACTATTCTAACTTGAGGTGGTTAGTTAAGCTTACCCTCATGGATGATGTAGGGTCCTTCTTAGCACCTAGAGTCTCTAATGGATAGCTTCAATGATGAGTTGAGGCCCCATCCTGTACTCATTGAATTAAAGTTATTTGTTAATCAATTTTGAAATCCCGTTGAAATGGGTTTTAAATGGTAACACCCGCGTACCAGAGTTGTGAGGTGTTATAAGTTCTCACCTTTAAATTCATAAGTTTTAATCTACAATATTCATAATTACTCCCTTTATTCCAGATTTTTAATTTAGATCTTCTTCTAGCTCTAGTTCTAATTACTTTTATAAACATACAAGATTAGTCCCTGTAGATTCGACCTCGGTCTCCCTGAGATTTTTACTACATCGCGACCCTACACTTGGGGTTGTGAACCATAAGCCCAAATATGAAGCATATCCAAACCTTAGATAAACTTACCTTTAGAATTCTCCTAGCGGATGCCCAAAATGAACTCGATCTTAATTAACGGTCAATACTTAATGATCAAGGCTAAATTTTAAAGTAAATATGTGTTCACAACCCCAACTGTATGGTCGCGATGTAGTAATAATCTCGATAACACCGAGGTCGAATTCACATGACTCAACTTATACATTTCTGAATTTAACTACAATTAAAACTAGAAGAAGATATGAATTTAATTTTAAAGTAATTGAGAGCGTAATTGTGATTAAAGTAATTAAAATTTATAAATTTAAAGATGGGAACTAGGGTGACAAGGAATTCAAAAAGCACAATTGGCATTGGAGTCCTATCCTATCCAATTAGAAGATAAAGAAATTAAATCAAATATGAACTTTCACTGACCTAATTCTTAGTGGATGAGAATTGTGAAGGTTGGAAGGGATTCCATCACTAAACCATGCCCAAGAGACAATGGCTAACAATGAGATTTACCAATCCCACAATCTCAAAAAAGGAAGAAGAAGATACTCAAAGCTATTACAAATCTATTGTAATTTGAGTCACAACAAACCATTAAAAACTAAAATTATTCTTTAAAAAATAAATTAGAATAGATGAAGTTCAACATAAACATGAATCAAAGCAAAGAAAACATCTTAATCACGCTAAAAGCTTTACCTCTTAGCACTAGCTAAGAGGTTTAGCTAACCATAAACATGATTGAACTAAAATCTCATAAGAAAAGCATAAAACAACTAAGGAAGAAAAAGAAAGACTCTTGAATAGTGGTTATACCCTTTTTCTCCACTCTTTAAACCCTAGAAGATGCCTAGGAACATCCTAGGGACTCTTATTTATAGTTGGGGAACTCCAACTTTCTTACTGAGTTGAAAAAGTCTGGAAACTTCCTCAAATTTACGTAGTCCGTGCAGAATCTACATAACCCTTGACTAGTCGAGGACAACCTTCGACTGGTTGAGAGTTGCACGAAATTAAAAGTCCATGTTACAAGAGTTCAAGTTAAAGTTTCTTTGACTAGTTGAGGCAGAGCTTAAACTACTAGAAGGAGGGCTTATACTGGTCGAAGGAGGTAGATTTTTAGGGTCCTTTTTCTTCACTTAAAGTCTTAGATTCTCTTCACTCCTCACTTGATTTTCTTGGATCTTTGGCATGTGAATTCTTCATTTTTGGTCTTCTAAGATCCAACCTTTAGCTTGGTAATTTTGAGCATCAAATCCATGCTTTTAACATTCTTTTCAATCCAAGCTCTTAGATTTACATTGCAACAAAAACATGTATAAAATAGACCATTAAGCATTATCATGTTCACAAAACCAAGATATAAATGGGGGATAATACGAAATATTTGACCCTTAACAATATGTAATCAGGATAGGCAAATGATTGGACAAAATTCAGTGATTGATCGATGGTGGAAAAAGTCTAAATTAAATATATCACCTTTTGCATCAAAAAGAAGTAACTCGCTTCAGCGTTCAATGATATAGGATCATAGATCGGGGACCAAATTTTGTATGTTGTCATAATCATGTTTGTCCAAGGTGTGATCCAAGTTTGAGTTTCGATGGACAGCAGAAAGTGGTTAAATCTAAATATTTAGATTTATACAGAGTTGGCAAGCCTTAAAAGGATAACTTCATGCCTAATTAAAATCCTAACAAAGTGGGGTCTTCATATATAGCATCTTGATTTCATATAACTAATTATACGCACACCTAGACATATATATCCACCTCATGAGGAATACAGTGCATATATAAACCAAATGAATAAGTATAATGGTACAAGTAATTAAATTTCAGGGAGAAAATTTTGCTTAATGGAGGAAGATTGTAATGCCTCGAACTTTTCAATACCCGCATATTAAAATTTCTCGAGTGTTACCATAAAAGTTAACTTATTATGTACATGTGTACGATACCAATTTAGGTATATTAACCTTACATCTACTCTCTAGCACAAATCTAACCATTGAAAGTAATCACCATTCATAGATCAAGCTATCTGACCATTAATTTTAAGATAGGATCATCATATACCTAAATATTCTCACTTGTCCATCATAACCAACCACTAAGTCAAATATTGCACTGCTAGATAGAGACATCTAATTGTCTACTTTGATTTTGGACCACCCGATTGTATTAAACTAGCTACTTGATCTCTACATCCGCTCGTATACATATTAAGTTGATATTCTGACCTGTTCATCTTTTTCATCACCTGTGAATAAGCTTAACTCATCATCAGAACTATAACCTGAGAAACTTACACATATGAACAAGAAACTCAAATATAATGATACACATTCCTACCCCTTAATCACTCCAAAAACTCACCTTATGTTCTTCCGTTTACAAAATTGGTCGTACATATACCTATATACATTGTTAGAGTACTAACCATCAAGTTTTACTATTTTAAACATGTCATCTAACCATCCATTGTGTGGTTTGATATATTTACTTTCCTTAATTAATTTTATGAATAACTCTTTATTCATAATGATTAGATATAAGTCATTTGTAAAAAGTACTTATAAACGTGCTTATAACCACGTAAAACCATTAGATTTTCCAAACTCTTATGTCAGCAATAATTAAGAAAATGTCATTAACATATACCCCTGAATTCTGTATCATATGGTTCCCACGATCCGTTTGATGTGATGTTTTATACCATACCTATGTATCATAAATTAACCATACATGTTAAATTTCAACCCTTAGATCATTGTAAAAGTGACCCAATTGACAAATCATCCTTTTAACCATTGATTTTGGTATCCATCGAGTGAAGAAACCGCGTGAGTAGTCATAGTACCTTCATATGAATGACTTGAATTTGTAAGTGCTATGATTTTTTGCTCCTTTAGTTGTTAAATTTTGTGGTGCCAAAACCTTAATCTATGTCTTGTGTAGCTCATTGTTATAAATGTTCAATACATAACTTCATCACTTTAAGCACTTTGCTTCAAGTCAAGAATAAAGAACTAATTCAAATACTGCAAAAGAATGCGAGTACAAACTGCTTCAAGAAATGCAAGTACTACCTATAACAGTAGAAATGATCATGTTCAAGACTCAAGCCAGCATACAACACAAAGATGAATGGTCATTTAAGCTTTAGAAGATCTTTTGTATCAAGTGCTATATTATGTTCAAAGAAGTCAAGCTTCATTCACAAAGGTCATCTACTATCTGACAATAAGAAGTTTTCGAAGTTCATAACTCACTTTCAAGGTAAGGTTGACCTTAAATTCTCCTTAGGATAGGTCATTTTGAATACATAATTCAATTGTAACATTTTGCATGGAATAAGACTATTCTAAGACTAGTCCTGAACCTTGTTCGACTAGTCCTAGCACTGTCATGACCAGTCTAAGAGATTCCAAGATCAGTCCTAAGTTTGTTGCAATTTTTCAAAAAAATTTATTCGTCTACGACCAGTCCTGGACTCTGTTCAACTGGTTGTGTGAACAGTATCGACTCGTCCTATAACCAATCCTAGTTCTATGATTTAAAGTCCAGCAACTAATCTGGTGATCCTACGACTAGTTGTGAGAAGCTTACGACCTGTCGTGAGAGGCCTACGACAGTTGTTGACACCCTGCGACCAGTCATGAATCGGTTTTATCTGATCGTGCTAAAAATTTTGAAAATCCGTTCTCCTATGACCAGTTGTAGTGTCCACTAGACCAATCGAAGGTGCGATTTCTGCAGCTATAATAGACGACGAATTTCAGAGTTTGAGAAAATAAAAATTAAAGTAAAATCAAGGGATCACTCTGAGATAAGTTTGTGTTTATTTTAAGCTACATTGTACTCATTTAATATTCTCTTTTGTTAGCTTTATTAATTTGATTTTATTTCTACATTCCAATCATAATTGAAAAGAGGAATTGTGATATTCCTTCTTCTTAAAATCAAAATCAAATAGAGCTAAGCCCAACTGGTTTAATTTGAAATCAATTAGAACCTAGAACCGTTGTAAAGTGAGTATTAGACTTTAAACTTCTACATTCAATCATCTACTCTGATTGGTTCTTCTAGGCTGCTACAAAAGGAGAAATCTAGGTATTTTATATTTATTGTAAATTCCTTTCATTTTGGTTTTATTTGAGGTTAAGCCAAAAAAATCTCAATTTTTTGTTATCTGAGTAGAACTAGAAAACTCAGAAGTGAGGGTTTTTGGATTGCATAAGCCCTTTAAAAAAGACACAATTGTGAAGGTTTTGGGTGAACCTGTGAAAACCTATTTTGATAGTGAACGCAAATATCCCTTGTGTGAGTAGAAATCTATGTGGCTGTTTTATAACAGTTGGTGTACACACAGGCGAAACACTATAATTCTTTGTGTTTTGTGGTTATGTGATTTATATTTCCTATCTTTTATTATTCAGAATTGTGGGATGTATGTATGGATGTGAATGTTGTAATATTTACATTTCAAGCACAGTGGAGAATGTTGTAATAGTTTAGAATTTACTTTCTGCTATTTTCCTTTATTATTCTTCTTCAGTTTGGGATATTGATACTTATTGTTCTAGTAAGGTTGTCTTGCTATAAACCCTTAGTTTTTATGGTGCAAGGTTGTCCTTAGAACTACATTCGTATCAGCCTCTCAAGACTCGAATTTGAGGTTACTTTACATTCCTTTATTGTGGTTTGTTTCCTTTCTTTTGTTAGCTATCTTATTTCTTATATTCCGCTATTTTTTTTTAAAAAAAATTTAGCATTGTCCTATTCACCCCACCTCTAGGACATATAGCTTAGACATTTCAAGTGTTATCAGAGCCTAATAACTCGCTTTTAATTCTTTATTCTTGGATTTATTTCTTGAGCTAACGATCTAAGTTATATATAAGATGTCAAATTTTGATAGCCTATCAGTCACTAGGCTTCCACCCTTTGATGGCTCCAATTATGCTTCTTGGAAAGCCAGGATGAGAATCTTCTTAAAATCTATGGATGAAAGTGTGTGGCTGGCCACAGTGAATGAATGGACCCCTCCTACCACTGAAGTGACTAGAATCGATGGTTCAAAAATAGTGAGAGTAACTCCTTATATCTCATGGACTACACTTAAAAAAAGTAAGAGTAGTGCAAATGCTAAAGCACTAAATGCAATCACTTGCACACTATCACCGGATGAATTCAAAAGAATTATATCCTGTGATTCTGCAAAGCAAGCTTGGGATATTTTAGAAATGACACACGAGGGTACATCAATTGTCAAAAAATCTAAAGTCCAACTCCACACAACCAAATTAGAAGAAATTCATATGGAGGAAAATGAAATGTTTATGGACTTTTATATAAGATTAAATGACATTGTAAACTCTATGTGGGGTCTTGGCGATAAAATCCTAGAAAGTAAAGTATGTGCAAAGATACTACGCTCACTTCCTGAGCGGTTTAACTCTAAGGTAACCGCGATCCAGGAACTTCATGATACGGATACTATATGGGTAAAAGAATTAGTTGGATCTTTACAAACCTACAAGTTAAATTTTAAAGATCCTAAAGGAAAATCTATTGCCCTTAAGTCTTCTAAAGATGTTTCTCAAGAAAATAATTCTGATTTAGAAAATTCTAAAGAGGATATGGCCCTTTTAGCGAAAAAATTTTTATAAAATTTTCAAAAGAAAAAAGAGGGTTGATTTTTAAAAAGCTAATGAGAAGAAAAGATTGAAATCTAAATCTAAGACTTGAAAATCCTTAAAAGAAAATCAATGTTACAACTGTCAAGAATATGGGCATTTAGCAAACAAGTGTCCTAAAAAGGACAAACCCAAAAAGAAGAGTATGTTGGCTACTTAGGATGATTCCTCTGATTCTAAAGCCTCTTCTGATTCTGAAGATTCTGAAACCGAGTCAGGTAATGAAGTGAAAGCCCTTATGACTCTAGCCAAATTCACATTTTTACATAATGATTCAACAAGTGAAGAAAATCTGAACAATGAATGTAAAAATGAAGATGATCTTTAATATGATTACAATGCCTTATATAAGGAAAGTTATAAAATTGTTGTTAAACTTAAACTTCAAAAAGAAAGATTTTTAAAGCTTAGAGAAAATTTTGAATCTCTTGTTTTAGAAAAATCCCATATTTCAGATTGTTTTGAAAAAATCTGATTTAGATTTCAAAAATTCTCAGATTGAAAGTCTGAAATCTGAGAATGAAAATCTTAAACTTGAAGTATCTTCTCTTTTAAGTTTAAAGGATACATGGAAGTATGCCTAAGGAAATTCAAAGTTAGAAAAACTTTTATCTGGATCAAGAAAATGTAGCAATCGATTCGGTATGGGCTACGAGAAAATGTTCCTCTTAAACATAAGAATACGTCTCCTAAGTTTGTAAAAGGAGAAACCTTGAACTCAAAAGGAAAAAGTACAAATCAAGTTTTTTCTAAAACTACTTTTCAAAAATAAAAAACATTTATAAATATTAGAATCGAAACTTTTTAACTGAGAAAATAGTTGATCTTCTTAATGAGCTCTTAAAATCTAACTCAGTGGGTCACTCTAACTATAACTACAATTAAAAGAAGACCCACTATACTCCTAAACCTAAAACTGTTATGAAATGAGTTCTTAAGGTTACTTGCTTGGTTGCCCACACTGCTTTCAAAGCTACAAGCCATTCAAAGTGGTACCTAGATAATGGATGCTCCAGGCATATGATAGGCGACAAGGCTTTATTCATCGATCTCAAAGATATGACTGATGGGTCGGTCACATTTGGTGATGGTAGCAACTGCAAGATTATTGGCCAAGGTATGGTTCAACTCTATAATCTTCTCTTATTCAAGAATGTTTTATATGTTGAGGGACTAAAACACAACCTGTTAAGTATATCTTAAATATGCGATAACAATCATAGTGTGAAATTTTCCAATCAAGGTTGTGAAATCATAAACAAAAAGGGATCTGTAATATTAACTGGTCACAGAACTTTTGAAGACTGCTATATTGTAAGCGATGGCAGCTCTTTTAGTTAAACGTGCTACATGGTCCATACCAACGAGATAAAATTATGATATAAACACCTTGGACATGTACACTACTGTAATTTATACAGATTGAGCAAAAAAGAACTAATAAGAGGTCTACCTAAATTACAAAAGATAGACAAAATATGTGGCGAATGCCAAACAGGCAAGCAAACAAGGAGCTCTCACAAGAAGGTGAACTCTAATGCCACATCAAGACCACTCTAGCTTCTCCACATGGATCTTATTGGACTTACTAGGATGGAAAGTTGAGGTGGTAAAAAATACATCTTGGTAATCGTAGATGATTTTTCCAGATTCACTTGGGTAGCTTTTTTAAGTGATAAATCAGAAACCCTTGATGAAGTGAAAAGGATTATCAGACGTATTCAATCTGAAAAAGGTTCTCAAGTCAGTAAGATCTATAGTGATCATGGATCTGTATTTGAGAATAGTAGTTTTGAGAAATTCTGTAGTGATCAGGGAATATCGCATGAATTCTCTGCGCCTAAAACACCACAACAAAATGAAATTGTGGAAAGGAAAATAGAGTGCTTCAAGAAATGGGAAACGTAATGTTAAATAGTATGAAGCTCCCTGGGAATCTTTGGGCCGAAGCAGTGAATACTGCCTGGTATATTATTAACCGGGTTTATACTTGTAAATCTAATAACAAAATGGCTTTTGAACTATGGTTCAATAAGAAGCCTACTGTCAAATACTTTCGAGTTTTTGGTAGCAAGTTCTATATTTTACGTGACCGTGAAAATTTAGAAAAGTTTGACACTAAAAGTGATGAAGGGATCTTTTTAGGATACTCTTTAAATAGTCGCACATACCGCGTACTGAATAAAAGGATCGGTGTTATTTAAGAATCTATTAATGTGGTCATAGACGATCACTTGAATACACCTGCCCCAAGTTCAGACCATGATGAAGTTCTTTTAATTGACAAACTAGATACTTCATCAAATCAAGTAAACTCTGAATTGAGGACTGTTAAAGATCATCCAACCACTCATATTCTTGAAAACCCTCTCATAGGTGTGCACACTCATAGATAATTAGAAGACATGTAATTATGTGTGCTTTACATCCCAGATAGAATCGATAAATGTAAAAGAAGTTCTTTCTGACGAAAAATGGATAGTTGCTATGCGGGAAGAACTTAATCAATTTGTTCAAAATGATGTCTGGTATCTTGTTCTTAGACCTAAAGATAACATATTATTGGAATAAAGTGGATATTCAAAAATAAGTCTGATGAACTTGGTAATATAATTCGAAACAAGGCAAGACTGGTTGTACAAGGGTATACTCAAATTGAAGGTATTGATTACGATGAAACCTTTGCACCAGTTGCTCACCTTGAATCAAAAAGACTTTTTATATCCATTACATGCTTTAGAAAATTTAAAATTTATCAAATGGAAGTAAAGAGTGCCTTCTTAAAAGGGGTTTTACATGAAGAAGTATATGTTGAACAACCTACAGGGTTTGAAGACCCTAAGTTTACTGATCATGTATACCATCTTAAAAATGCTCTCTATGGTTTAAAACAAGCTCCCAGGGCATGGTACGAGAAATTGACCAAGTTTTTACTCAGTCATAATTTTCAAGTGGGTAGTATTGATTATACGCTTTTTGTTAAGAAACACAACAGTGATATCTTAATGGTTCAGATCTATATTGATGATATTATTTATGGATCAACTTATACTAACATGACTACTGAGTTTGCAGATTTAATGAAATATAAGTTCTAAATGAGCATGGTTGGAGAATTAAATTATTTCCTAAGGTTGTAAGTGAAACAACAACTTGATGGAATTTTCATTTCTCAGACCAAATATGCTCTGAACTTGATTAAAAGATTCAAATTTGAGAATGGTAAGAATTTTGATACTCCCATGAGTACAACTTTAAGACTCTCAGAGGATTCTACAGGTAAAGATGTGGATCCTGAATTGTATCATAGCATGATTGGCAGTTTTCTTTATTTAACTATTAGTAGACCTGATATTGCTTTCAGTGTTGGTATTTGCGTGAGATATCAATCTAATCCTAAAGAGTCACATTTAACTAGTGTTAAGCGGATTATGCGATATGTCACAAGTTTAGTTAATTTGGGTCTCTGGTATCCATATGATTCTAGTGTTCAGTTGGCAGGGTATACTGATGCTAATTGGGCTAGAAATATCGATAATAGAAAATCAACCAGTGGTGGTTGTTTTTATATTGGAAATTATTTGGTTTCTTGGTTTAGGAAGAAACAAAGTTCCATATCACTCTCTACTGCTGAGGCTGAATACATCGCAACTGGAAATGTATGTACTCAGCTTGTTTGGATGAAACGTATGTTAAGTAATTATGGAATTACACAGGATTCAATGACTTTACATTGTGATAATTCCAGTGCTATAAATATTTTAAAAAATCCAATCCAACATTCATATACCAAGCACATTGACATTAGGTATCATTATATTTGTGAATTAGTTGAAGAAAAAATAATATCTTTGGAAGACATTCCAACAGAGACTCAACTTGCTGACATTTTCACTAAACCGCTTGACAAAAACAAGTTTAATAAATTGAAATTTGATCTCTGTATGTGCATTCAACATTGATTATTTATGTGTTTGTATATCATAGTGTAAATATAATTATGTATTTATGTGTTTAAATTGTAAATTTTTATGATAATTACATTTTTTTTTGTCGATACTCAACCAGTTGTGAGTCTTGGTACGACTGGTCATGGACAGTTCAAGACCGGTCGTGGAGCGCGTTGGGTGTTTTAAATTTAGGGAAAATCTCATCTTCCTCATTTCTAACTTCCTCTCTAACGAGCCGACGTCCGACCAGTCGAACCAACTGACCTGATCTTCAAGGTTAGTGCATTTTATTGGTCAATTTGTCAGATTCAAGCTCTATTCTCTTCTTTATTTACATTGGAGTGCTAGATTTCAAGTTTTGTGGAGATTTTGGAGTTTTTCTTTTACATTTGCTGATCTTGAAAAACCCATCTGTACTTTGAGTTTTTTTTTGTTCCTTTGTATTTCTTTGTGAAAATGGATGTTAGGGGAAAAAAGAAAGTAGCCCATGGTCCATCATCCTTTAGATCAGTTCCAATAACTCAGTGCCACCTTCAGTCACCCGAAGATGATTCCTCTTTTGTTCGGGATTTGCGTTTGCGCAAGGTTATTGTTGAAAAAGATGTTGATCTTAACTACATTGCTCCATTTGGTATCTTTCCACTCCTCCAAGCTGTAGAATGGGATAACATCTTACATTGGGGAGGGCCTGCATACCAATCTATTGTACAGTCCATGTTTGCATGCATCTCTAATTTTTCTTCTGAAAATTTAACATTTAAAATAGATGCTAGATAAGGACCTTTTGATGTAGACCATCATCTAATATCTGGCCTTATGGAAATACCTATTAATGATGAGGGTATTCCCATTCATGTTCTAACTGAAAAACCCTCAGAAATAGAAAAATGAATGCTCACTAGAACATTATGTAACATGAATGTGCAATGGACTCATAAAGGGAATGTGCTCCCCTCAAAGTATTTGTTACCCAAATACAGAGTCCTCAACAGAATTTTTACTTTAAATCTGTATCCGCGGTCTGGTAATAAAATAGAGTTGACTTCATTTATGGTTCGTGTTTTGCACTCAGTTATTTCTAGTACTAAAGTTTATCTTCCATCTTTAATTTATCATTCCATCATTCAATTTTGTCTCTATCCAGGCCATAATGATATACTATTTGCCTATCTCATGACTGTGTTGGCTTCACATATGTTGGTCGTTATGCCTGTTGGAGAGGCTCCTATCCATAATCTTATTTTTAATAATTCAAATATAAACAAAATGAGGTTGGAATTGGCTGTAAGACCCGTATACTAGACCGTATCGTTCCGTAGACTTCCGCGATTTTACCGGTCGAATTTCGGCAACCTTCGACCCTTAGCCGATATTTACGCGTGACTCTGATTCATATGCTGTCAACCCGTATCGACTCAACCCAAGACCCGTACCCTAGCGACCGCACCGTCGCTGCGGTTCCGATGCCGCGACTCGCACGCCGAGGTGATACCCTGGTCAAGAGTTGTAGGCCGACGTTCGGTGCGAGGAAACGCCGTGCGTTGGGAAACCCAAAAGAATCTCTACGAGGTGTCCCATCAATCCCATCAATCCATCAATCAATCAATTCATCACATGTCAAGTACACATTACCTTTCACCCATTTCTAAGCAACCAAAAAAGTCAAGGATTTCTTATAAAGCCCATACCTCCCTTACACAAAAGGCCTCAAAAGTCAAGAATCTCTTACACTTCCCATACCTCTCTTACACAAATGACCACAAAAGTCAAGGTTTTCTTATATACCCATCATTCACCACATCCATCCATCACCCATCTCTCTCTACAACACTCTCTCTTTCTCATTTTCTCATCTCATTGTCCAAGCAAAATTCCATACGTATGAGCTCTCCCTCCCTTTCAAAAAAAAACTCCAAGGTGAACCACTTTCCTACCCCACCATCTCCCATCTCAACCCTCCATTTCTCATCTCCTCCATTGAAATCCAAGCTAAGGTGCTAAGGGACCCCTTGGAGCAAGAAGATCGGACGGTGGGTGCTTAATACTATTAGATTTTTATGTTTTTGAGATGGGCCAAGTAAGGCCAACCGATCAATGGTTTGGATCTCACTTGGGACCCTAAGATGTAGCCGATGGCCCACTAGGATCATCATGATCATTCCATGATGGGGCCATTCTCCATGGACCCCATCATGATGTTTATTGCATTAAGAAGGTCATCTAGACCGTCCATTTTGGTGGAGAAAGGAACTCCACCGTTGATTTGTAGATTTTGGTGGTCCCACATGCTTTAGGGCCCACTTGATGTATGATTCATTGTAAGGGAGGGCCCATAATGTCGGGGTCCCTCCATCAAGCGTGTCCCACTCTCTATCTCTCTCTCTACTTCATTTTCTTTTTTTTTTATATCTTGATCATATTGTGTTTGTGTGGCCCACTTGAATGGACCCCACCTTGAAATATTTATTTTGTTCAAGCTTCCTTCAAGTGGGGCCCACCTCATATGTCGTACCCACATCATCTATCAGTGGTGGCCCACCTAATCAGGGCCCACCACAATGTATTTTTTAAAAAGAAACCAAACCGTCCAGCGTCAGGGACGCTGGACGTCCCTGTAAGAGAAAAAAAAAAGAAAAGGAAAAGAAGGAAGCTTTTGGGGAGGTCCTCTCATAGGCCCCACCTTGATGTTGGGGTACAATCCACACCGTCCATCCCATTCTCCACCTAATTTTATGCGTTGGGTCAAGATTTGGAGCCGATCCAATCACCTGGTGGGCCATAGCGTCGAAGATTGCACCATCACCATTCAATTATCATTTTCTTATTTTATTTT
This sequence comes from Magnolia kwangsiensis, assembly GCA_037074715.1. Classification (NCBI taxonomy): domain Eukaryota; kingdom Viridiplantae; phylum Streptophyta; class Magnoliopsida; order Magnoliales; family Magnoliaceae; genus Magnolia; species Magnolia kwangsiensis. The sequence continues at coordinate 48,413,597 of CM073583.1, forward strand.
ATTTTATTTTCTAAACATATAAAAATTAGAACTTTAGACTCATTAGGACGGCCTCGAGCCACTGAACGCAATGGCCTGGGTGGATTTTTGTAAAGCGGGCCCCACGTGCGAAAAACCCCAAAAAAATGGGTTTTCTCTGATTTTTGAAAGAGGCAGAGCCTCTGCCTCTCTCTCTATCAGCGGCAGCAGCTGCATGCTGCTGCGTGCAGCGTTAGGCGGGCAGGCGGATAGCCACCCACGGCCCCTGCCGTGGGCCCCAGCATGATGTATATGTGATACTCACGCCATTCATATTGTGGGCCACCCCCTGAGGTGGCCCCCCTCCAAAAATCAGCTTGATCCAACACTCAGGTGGCCCACATTGTAGGAAACTGTGTGAATGAACATCTACCATTGAAGACTATCCTGGGGTCCACAGAAGTTTTGGATCATAATGAAATTTATTTTTCTTCCTCATTCAGGTCCGTGGGACCTTACCAACCGGCTTGGATGGCCAATAAACATTTCGGTGGGCCCCACATGGGACCCATAATGATGTATGTGTTTTAAAGTCCACCGTCTAGGCGGACGGTGGTACCCACCTTAATGTATTTATGCTTCCACCGTCTAGCGGATGGTGGAGCCCTTTGTGATGTATGTGTTCGGTCCTCACTGTCCAGCTACAGTGGGACCCGCCATGATGCATGTGATGCATCCAGACTGTCCATCCACTTGGTGAGATCATTTTAGGGCATGTGTTGAGGATTGGGTGGGCCACCTATGTTTGGGTTAGGCCCATTTGATTTTGTAAAAGGCCTATGGGTTAGGCCCATTTGATTTATTTAAAGCCTAGGGGTTAGGCCCATTTGATAGTAAAAGGCCTATGGGTTAAGCCCATTTGATTTATTTAAGGCCCATGGGACTAGGCCCATTTGATATATCCCAAGGCCCATGGGATTGGACCCATTTGATGTGTTCCAAGGCCCATGGGATTAGGCCCATTAATGTATTTTAAAGCCCATGGGATTAGGCTCATTTATCGTATCTTGAGGCCCATTTGTTGGAAAAATGGGGCCCAATTGGTGTAGCCCATTTGATGCAATCTAAGGCCCGTGGGTTATGACCCATCGCAATGCACGTAAGGCCCATTGGTGTGGTCCATTTATGTGGCCCATTTGACGAATAATAGGCCCGTATGATATGGACCATTCGATATATTTAAGGCCCAATGGGATGTACCTAAGGTCCATTGTAATGTGTGACCCTGACACGGATTATGTAACGATGTTTACGATGATCGTGCCTTGGGAGCAATGATGGTTTGACATCCACATTGCGAGTGTAATGCTAGTTGGATGTCCACATTATGACTCTCCCTAGGACCTTTGATAGGCGGTACTTGCTGTGTATAGGCCGTCTAGGCCCATCAGCGTTGTAAGAAATGTTCATCACTTATTTACATGTTTAGTATAATTTCATGACTCATGATCATACGCATCATACGTATGCTTGATATGAGAATTGCCTGATCATAGCATATGCCTTCGGGCAGGTTGTTTATTGGCTCTCGGTTAGGCAGTGTTGCCCTACATGAGCGCATGATATGCGCAGGATTTGATGCATGACTGGATAGCGTGAATCATGCATATCGCATTTGTATGACATGGATATTGTACGCCCTAGCGACATCAGGGTCGTAACTTCCACAGACGTATCGTGGTTGGTAGGATTGGATACCGAAAATCTTGTTCTACATGGGGTGCTATAGATATCCCTGGGTGAAAGTCCCTAAACCCTTATGGTACTAAGAGGTTGCTCCAACGTCTAGAATGAGTGGGTAGATGAGCGTTGTGTGCCGAATACTAGATGGTTACACTCTCCACTGTGTCTTGGTCGGTTGGAAGGGGGTGTGGCCTTACCCGCCCGAGTGTAGGGGGCAATGCTAGGCTGAGTTTGACCAGCTCGAGGAATGGGTCCGCTATCGATGAGTCGAGCCCAATATTGGTAGATGGATAGTGAGGTCTCTTCCACTTACCTTATTGTGCGTGATGAGGCGGCGATCTGGTTTAGAGTATACTAGACCCCGGTGATATCCCAGAGTTGAGCTGTATTGACATGTGGACTTAAATGAGGATTGTATGCTTGACTTGCATCTTGCATCGCATAGCCTTGGTACGGCTCATGATATTATGGATCCATCTGCATATTCCGCATTACTCTGATATTGCATGATCATATTACTACCTTGCGCACACACTTTCACCACCTTCTAAGCTTTCTATAAGCTTATGCATGACCGTTGCGTGCAGGTGACGTTGGGGCGCAACAATGCTGAGGCAGGAGCACGTTGCAGATCATTTTGGAGTTTTTTTATTCTTTACCATTGTATTTTCCTTTATGCTCATTGTACTTGTAAAGTTTTTGATCATAGTGGAAATGTAATGGAGTTCTTGGTTGTTGTTTGTGGGTTATGCCTTTGGTTATACTTATTACAAATCAAACTGATGTTGAAATCCTCCTCGTAGCATCCCAGGATCGGAACCTGGCGAATGGGAGCTGGGAGCCTAGAATGGGGTTCTGTGGAGGCTGTCGGTACCGGATTCGGCGATTGGGAATTTTATGAGCCCGGTTTCTGAGTTTGGGGCGTGACATTGGCTCCTGGCCAAGTGGATGGTGGTGATGGAGCTAGAGTTGGGAATGAAGAAGAAGCTGATGATATTCCTCCTGATGATATAAACATGGATGATATTTTTGATGAAATTGAGTCTGATTCTACTAATGATCCTGATTATGAACCATCTGAGTTTGATGTGCGTCTGTGTGCACTTGAGGAGAAGGTAGAAAATATGAATGTTAAGGTAGAAAACATGAATGTTGCCCATGATTTACAGTTCAAATATATGTCCAAGTATCTTAGGTGCTTAAATAAGGGCACACATCAACTTGATCCTACCATACTTGCTCTGCCTTCAGGTTCTGATTGAGTAGTTTTCTCTTTGGTCTATAATAACTTTAAGCTTACTTTTGTTGGATTGTGAACTTTAAATAGTTTACTGACTTTGGTTTACACTATTGAAATCTTAATGCTTTGTTGAAATTTTATCTTAACTCCTTGATTACTCCTATTTATTTTCCATTGTTTTCTTCTTTCTTTGTCATACTGTGACAAAAAGGGAGAGAATTTATGGTTTGGATTGGATTGAATTATATTGTGAGTAGTAGCATTGCATTGCAAGCGAAGCAAGAGTATTTTTTTAAGTATTTTTTTCTGAATATATGTGTTACTCAAGGGGAGTAACTCAGGGGGAGTAAGTGTAAGGAGGTAGAATGTAAATGTAAATGTACATGTTTTGCCTACTTCATCTTGATGTGTGTTTGTTGATGCATTTGGTGCATGACAAATTGGTGCATGATTCTTTAATCAGGCTATAATTGGTTTCCTGTTATAACCTATGCTTAATTCTGTATATTCAAATTGGTTATATTATTATTGAGTGTTTTGTCACAAATTTGACAAAGGGGAGATTGTAAGTGCTATGATTTTATGCTCATTTGGTTGTCAAATTTTGTAGTGTTAAAACCTTAATCTATGTCTTATGTAGCTCATTGTTGTAAATGTTCAAGACATTGCTTCATCGCATTAAGTACTTTGCTTCAAGTCAAGAACGAAAAACTACTTCAGATACTACAGAAGAATGCGAGTACAAACTGCTTCAAGAAATGCAAGTACTAGCTACAACAGTAGAAGTGATCGTATTCAAGACTCAAGCCAGCATATAACACAAAGATGAATGGTTATTCAAGCTTTAGAAGATCTTTTATTTCAAGTGCTACATTATGTTCAAAGATCTCAAGCTTCATTCACAAAGGTCATTTACTATCTGACAATAAGAAGTTTTTGAAGTTCATATCTCACTTTCAAGGTAAGATTGACCTTATATTGTCCTTAGGATAGGTCATTTTGAATACATAATTCAATTATATCATTTTGCATGGAATAGGATAGTTCTAAGATTAGTCCTAAACCTTGTTCGACTAGTCCTAGCATTGTCATGACCAGTTTAAGAGATTCCAAGGCCAGTCCTAAGTTTGTTGCAATTTTTTAAAAATTTCTATTTGTCCACGACCAGTCTTGGACTCTGTTCGATCGGTCGTATGAACAGTGTCGACTCATCCTACGACCAGTCCTGGTTCTACGACTCAAAGTCCAGCAACTAATCTAGCGGTCCTACGACCAGTCATGAGAAGCCTAGGACCAGTCGTGAGAGGCCTACAACCAGTCGTAGACACCCTACGACTAGTTGTGAATCAGTTTTATCCAATCGCGCTAAAAATTTCAAAAATTCGTTCTCCTACGACCAGTTGTAGTGTCCACTAGACCAGTCGAAGGTGCGATTTCTTCAGCTATAATAGACGACGAATTTTAAATTTTAAGAAAATAGAAATTCAAGTAAAATCAAGGGATCACTTGGAGATAAGTTTGTGTTTATTTTAAGCTACATTATGCTCATTTAATATTCTCTTTTGTTAACTTTATTAATTTGATTTTGTTTCTACATTCCAATCATAATTGAAAAGAGGAATTGTGATATTCCTTCTTCTTGGAATCAAAATAAAATATAGCTAAGCCCAACTGGTTTAATTTAAAATCAATTAAAACCTAGAACCATTGTAAAGTGAGTATTGGACTTTGAACTTCTACATTCAATCATCTACTCTGATTGGTTCTTCTGGGTTGCTACAAAAGGAGAAATTCAGGTATTTTATATTTATTGTAAATTCCTTTCATTTTGATTTTATTTGAGGTTAAGCCAGAAAAATCTTAATTTATTGGTTATCTAAGGAGAGCCAGAAAACTCAGAAGTGAGGGTTTTTGGATTGTGTAAGCCCTTTGAAAAAGACACAATTGTGAAGGTTTTGGGTGAACCTATGAAAACCTATTTTGATAGTGAAGGCTAATGATGTTTTAATTTAAACCAATCTGATTTAAATGATTTTAACTCGCAAGTATACGAATCAGATGTAGATATAGTACGTATTACGAGATTATTCCCACGAGGACTGGTTGTTACAATTTGAAATTTACGACTCTTCTTAACTAATCCAATGAATGGTTTAACAAACTATTAAGTAAACTATCACAAATCTATGGAAAATAACCACGAGCAATAATGAGGAAGATGCAATCAAGGAGGAGACTAGGACTTTCGAATCCACCCCTAATTATCTCAACCCTTGTTTTACCTGTTGTTCACCCTAATTTAGATTGATATAAATTTAATAAACAAAGCACATCCTACATCCTTGGTCGGGCAGACAGAATGTATAATCCTTTAAAGCATATGGATCACATCTTTCCATCCATGGTCAGGCATGGAGAAATGTAAATCCTGTTTCTTCCTCTATAGGAAACCTGTTCATGGTCAAACACAAGCACGTGGAATAATATTCGAAACAACATCCATATCTAGACTGTGGTCGAGCTCATATAATGGAGAAGTATGAAAATCTCAGGAAAGCACACTAGAAAAAGAAACAAATCAATCAAATTAACATGAATTCAACAATAAACAAGAGTCAATCAAATTAGGGGCTTCATCTCAGCCCTAGCTAAGAAGTCTAACAATCCATAAAATTAATTACGAAAAAAGAAATCTAAAATAAAAACATTATAAACATCTCCCTTATCCCTCTTCTTCCTTCTTCTCTCTCTCTTCTTTTTCTTCACCTTGGCTCTGGATCTTGACTCCTTTTCTCCTTTTTTCACATTTTGCAACTCTTTTTATAGTTGCTGGAGTGGTTGGAGTGATGAAAATCAAATTTGGAAAGCTGTTGCATGCGCAGCGAAAGCTTCTTCGTAACCAAGTTCGGTGCCTCAAACATCGCCACTTTCCTCACTTAATTTCCAAAGAAACACTATCTCTTAGGACGTTTTTAGATCCTTTACTTGATAGACGGTTCAGATCTGCCATATGATCAAAGATGGTGGGCCACAACCGCTTGAAAAAGTCAGTTTTCGTGAATGTGCGAAACCTTTCGAACCATTTCGCTGTTGTGATCTGTGGGCCCCACAGAGGTATTTTTAGGAAAATCCACCCCGTCCATTAGATTCAGGATGAAATTTCAGTTAAGAATAAGTGGTTTTAAACGTTCATTGACGTGTCCCAGAGAAAAAATCAATAAAAGACAGATTTGAACGTTGCAGGGCAACCCTTTTGTACCGCACACGTGTGCATGTATGGATACAAAGTATCAGCTAAGTTTTGTAGTATTCACAGCTGTCTACAAGGTGGACGGTGCGGATTGGCCGGTCGGGGCTCGTGTGGGGCCCAGAGTCGATCACAAAACAGTCAACGGCCGTGCATTCGCTGCTGAAAATGGCAAGTGCTGTTTCTTTTTTTGGAAGGCGGCTAGGCGCGGGTCAACGCTTGCTAACCGCGTATGTGTTGGCGGTGCACATCGCATGCATGTACATGTGTAATGTACACACCATGCATACGGGCCCCATTGCAATGTGTTTCAGAAATCCAATCTGTCCATCCCTTTTCTCAAATTAATTTAACCGTCCAAACCAAAGTTAAGGCAGTTCCAGATATCAAGTGGGCCCCAAATTGGAGATTAATGGGATGATCTGTCCGTTGGCCCACTTCCTGAGATCTTCAATGGCTGAAATTTAATATGTACGATTAATTTATGGCCCTCATCCCATGTATAAAGTTTCGAGCCAATCAGATGCCGAAAACCATGTGATATTACATTCTGCACCAATTTCGGGCCTCTTTAATGTGAACGACTCAATTTTCTTGGATTCCCGGGGTGTAAATCCTTCAATATTGGCCCTCTGGAGTCCGGCCCTAACTCTGGTCACTTCAGATCATCAAATCCACGCTTTTAATATCATTTTTCAATCCATGCTCTTGATTTCATCCTGTACTAAAAACACAATTAAAATATGGCATTAAGCATTATCATATACGTAAAAGTAGGCAATAATTGGGGTTTGATATGTAATATTTGACCCTCATCACAACCCCCAACCAGTATTTTGGTAGTCCTGAGCAAAACATGCAAAAAATAATTTCAGAAATAAAAGACAATTTCTGTAAACTCGAGCGACTTGTGAACAGATAGTTGAGATGTGAAAATTTTATGATTCATGAATGGTAAGTAGAATTTTTCTCCTAGAACCAAGCTCATGGTAAACTTCATAATCAAGTTCAAACTATTAATCCATTGATTAGAGCATTCTAAATATTGAGTTCCATGAGTGTATAGTGTAATCTCGGCTTACAATCATTAAGAGATCCAATTATCAATTTCATGATATCATTGGTAATTAACAACAGAATTCATGACAACCAAACTTGAAACTAACACTTGCCTTACAAATTAACTTTGCATTCTATCAGCTTTTGATTTTTAATTTTTTTTTTTTATATGAACAATAACGCCAAGGAAGGGATTCAAATCCTCACCTATAGGGAGCAAACCTATGGTGAAAACTTGTCGCCTAACTTTTTTTTTTTTTTTTTTCTAGCTATCAACCATGGGGGATCGAATCTACACCTATAGGGAGCAAACCTATGGTGAAGATTATGCGACTTACCCTTTTAATTCTTCTTTACTGCACATGAAATTTTATTTTGGCTGGTTCCTTTCATGCTTTGTGATTACCAAGTTAATCATTCAATATTGAACCGGAACCTTAATGTGTAAGCGAGATGTGATATGTGAAAGCATGACTCAATCAATGTTTACAACTTCTAATCATGGATTAATAACTTAAACTTAACTGTGAAATCTAACATATAGTGAAATTCTAGAGGCATAAATTCCCAATATTCTGTATCTTATAATATTAAAATCACAACTATCCTTCAACAAGAAATTTAAATTTTTTAAAAAAAATTACATAATTTTTGCTCAAGACCAAGAAAATACTGATTAGGTAACCTAATGTCCCACCTCAACATAAAATCTACATTGTCCTCAATGTAAAAGAAGTAGGCATGCAATGCACATAGGACAATGAAAATAAATGAAAAGTGATGGAAAGATAGTACCTGAAGAAGGGATCAAGAGAGATTTTCTAAAGATATCAATGTAAAAGCGAGTCAGCACAAGAGAGAAATCAACAAAAGAAAAATAACAAAAATAAAATCACAAAAGAAAATCCTACCTATACCACTTTCACAGGTGCTCTCGATTGCATTTAGCATATGCAATAAGCCTTTAAACCCCTAGGTTGTCCCTAGTGGACGAGTTGTAGTCTCGTGAGGGTTTGCAGCAATGTTACCCACAAACATTGAACTAACTAACTAGAAAAAAAAAAAAAGAAAAAAAAAAGAAAAGTTGGGTTGCCTCCCAGGAGCACTAAGTTTTCCATCTATCCTAAAACAGTATAAAATAAACTACCCTAGTCCTATGAAAGCAAGGAAAAACTACTCGATTATGCTGCAAGGTTCCTCTTTCGGCCAATATCTTGATAAGTTTCTCAGTAAGTTCCTCAATAGGATCATCCAAAAGCCCTTTTTGCAATAGGTTTGGACGCCTTGGAGCATGACTTTTCAGAGAAAATTATGTACCTCATAAGAAATTTTCCTTTGCATTGCTTGAGGTATCCAGAGTATATACGATTTACCTACGACAGAAGAAGTTTTAGCGTTAGTATTCCATAATGAATCAGAGACTACACATAAATAAAGTTAAGAAAACTTATTAAAAAGTGATGCAGTCTCAACATATTTTGAGGTTTCACTCTTCAGTTTAATTTTCAACTCCTCTTCCTTTAATGGTAAACATTCAGATTCTGGGGAAGGAGGGGCTTCAGAATGAGGTTTCTCTTGGTCAGTGATAACTACTAAGGTATTGTCTTGCAAGACATTCACTATTTCTTGTAACATGGGATCGTTTGAATCTGCAAAATGTGTCAAGTAATCATCTAAAGAGTTGGGACGTTCAGGTGAGCATGATTTATTTTTCACATTGGAGATTGTGATGATCTGCCCAAGGAATCTATCATTTTTTACAGTGGATGGAATTACACTCTCTTGCTCCAACCCTGCACGAACAATTTGATGATCAAGAAACGAAGTATTGATGTGAGGACTCTGCTCATTGATACTACTCAGAAGAGGTATTGAATCGTTAAAAGTGTATGACTCAGATGGTGGCCTCAACTGGGTGGTTTCAACTTCTAGAGTTATATTAAGCGATTCGTTTATTTCCCCAATCATATCATCATCCATTTCAGGGGAGTGACCCAAACATGTTTTACAAGAGTTAGAAGGATCCTTTGTAATGGGCTCATCCTCCACTTTTAAATCAGACATATTAGATGAGAGGAGTGGCTCATTTTGACCAACCACTTCGTGTACTTCTTGTTCACTGACCTGGACCATACTTGAGATTGATTCCGAAAAAAATTGGGTTGAACATTCATGATCATCATCCCAATATATATCATCATCTAATTCCCTGTCATGCACACTTGGGATGAGATTGCTTTCCTCACATTATATTCCTAAATTGGGTGGAGGTTCAACTAAGCTGACCTCTTCATCATCATTAAACTCGAGTGTCTCATCTAAGTGAAGTGTGCTATCATCATTATATTCAAAAGACACCCATGTCTCTTCACCATTCCTTTGAATAGTCATCGAGATCGATTTATTTGGAAATTGAACCATATGCTCATTAACATAATTCAACTCTTCATCCCAAATTTCAGAGTATTTTAAAAGTGAGTGAGGATCACCTTCCTCGCATTGTATTTCTGGATTGGGTTGTGGCTGAGATGAACTAGCTTCCATTAGCGCATTATTAGTAAGGAATCTAAAGGAATAATCAACGGGTTGTGGTCGGGATGAATTAGTCTCCATTAGCCTATCAATGCATGATTCAAGTGCATCTAATAATTTCATCAAGTCATAGGCTGTGTAACTCGGAGATGAATCCTCTTGGATAATTTCTGGTGAATATTCAAAAGTAGGGAACCCAAGAGAATAATCATTATAACATGTTGTTGATTTATTTCCCCAATTTTGATGTTTCCACTGATTATAGTCATACGGATCATGGGTGAGAGAATCTGATGGCTGATAATAGTCCTCATGCCTATAGTTATGATAATCTCAACACTCACGTGCTGTCTTATTAATCCATGGAGTGTAATTATTCTCCCGCATATGATCGAGTAAGGACTTCTTAACCAGTGGATCATTAGATTCCGGTTTGTTCTCGATGATAGTTTCAGAAAAGTTTTGAGACATTGGTGGATTCTATGATGATCATCATCCCAATATATGTTATTCTTCTCAGCATACTAACATTCCCACCCATGCATATACATGGTGAAACCTTAACTCTAAATCTAATTCTAAAGGAAAAATCCTACACCAATCTAGAAATAGGAAGAGAGATAATTAGAAAGAAGTTACCAATTTAGAGATCTACGTTAGAATCCTACAAAAGAAAACAAAACAAATTAGTTTCTAAAAAATAGAAAATCTAAAATTAGAAATTTTCTAAAGAACAATAAAGAAGAGTTAGTTTCTAAAAAAGAAGGAAATCCTAGAATTAGAAAGTTACTAAAAATAAAATAGAAAGTTAGTTTCTAAAAAAAAAAAGTTTCTAATCTTAGAAATAAAAAGCTAAGTCAGTTTCTAAAAAGGGAAGAATTTCTAAAACTAGAAAATAAAAATTTACTTAAAAGAAGAATCTAAATCTAAAATTAGAAAATAGAAAATTTCTATAAAAAAAAAGCCTAGAATTAGAAATTTTCTAAAAATAAAAATAAATCCTAATTCTAAAAAATAGAAATTAGAAAGGGATTACCAAATTAGAAGTTCAAGTCAGGACCCTACAAAACAGGAAATAGGTTAGTTTCTAAAATAAAATAAAATAAAACTTTAACCTTAAGTTAGTAAAATCCTAAGGCTATGAATTATGATAAGAGAGAATCCTAAATCCAATTTGGACTGAAACAGTCCCCGACAACGATGTGAAAAACTTGATGTTTTAATTTAAACAAATCTGATTTAAATAATTTTAACTCGCAAGTATACGAATCAGATGTAGATATGGTACGTATTACAAAATCGTTCCCACGAGGACTGGTTGTCACATTTTGAAATTTATGACTCTTCTTAACTAATCCAACGAATGGTTTAACAAACTATTAAGTAAACTATCATAAATCTATGGAAAATAACCATGAGCAATAATGAGGAAGATGCAATCAAGGAAGAGACTAGGACTTTCGAATCCACCCCTAATTATCCTGACCCTTGTTTTACCTGTTGATTCACCCTAATTCAGATTGATATAAATTTAATAAACAAAGCACATCCTATGTCCTTGGTCGGGCAGACAGAATGTATAATCCTTTAAAGCATATGGATCACATCTTTCCATCCATGGTCAGGCATGGAGAGATGTAAATCCTGTTTCTTCCTCTTTAGGAAACTTGTTCATGGTCAGACACAAGCACCAAGAATAATATTCCAAACAACATCCATATCTAGACTGTGGTCGAGCTCATAGAATGGAGAAGTATGAAAATCTCAGGAAAGCACACTAGAAAAAGAAACAAATCAATCAAATCAACATGAATTTAATAATAAACAAGAGTCAATCAAATTAGGGGCTTCATCTCAGCCCTAGCTAAGAAGTCTAGCAATCTATAAAATTAATTAGTAAAAAAGAAATCTAAAATAAAAACATTATAAACATCTCTCATATCTCTCTTCTTCCTTCTTCTCTCTCTCTCTTCTTTTTCTTCACCTTGGCTCTGGATCTTGACTCCCTTTCTCTTTTTTTCATATTTTACAACTCTTTTTATAGTTGTTGGAATGGTGAAAATCGAATTTGGAAAGCTGTTGCACACGCAATGAAAACTTTTTCGCAGCCAAGTTCGGTGCCTCAAACATCGCCACTTTCCTCGCCTAATTTCTAAAGAAACACCATCCCTTAGGACATTTTTGGATCCTCTACCTGATAGACGGTTTAAATCTGCCATATGATCAAAGATGGTGGGCCACAACCACCTGGAAAAGTTAATTTTCACGGATGTACGAAACCTTTCGAACTATTTCGCTGTTGAGATCCATGGGCCCCACAGAGGTATTTTTGAGGAAATCCACCCCATCCATTAGATTCAGGATGAAATTTTAGTCAAGAATGAGTGGTTTTGATCGTTCATTGACGTGTCTCAGAGAAGAAATCACTAAAAGATCAGATTTGAACGTTGTAGGGTAACCCTTTTGTGGCCTCTGTACCGCACACATGTGCATGTATGGATACAAAGTATCAGCTAGGTTTTGTAGTATTCACTGCTATCTACACGGTGGATGGTGCGGATTGGCCAGACGGGGCATGTGTGGGGCCCACAGTCGACCGCAAAACAGCCAGCGGCCGTGTGTTTGCTGTTAAAAACGGCAAGTGCCGTTTCTTTTTTTGGAAGGTGGCCAGGCGCGGGTCAGCGCCTGCTGACCGCGTATGTGTTGGTGGTGCACATCACATGCATGTAGATGTGTAATGTACACACCATGCATACGGGCCCCATTGCAACGTGTTTCAGAAATCCAATCCGTCCATCCCTTTTCTCAAACTAATTTAACCATCAAACCAAAGTTGAGGCAGTTCCAGATATCAAGTGGGCCCCAAATTAGAGATTAATGGGTTGATCTATCCATTGGCCCACTTCTTGAGATCTTCAATCGCTGAAATTTAATATGTATGGTTAATTTATGGTCCCCATCCCATGTATAAAGTTTTGAGCCAATCAAATGGTGGAAACCATGTGATCTTGCATTCTACACCAATTTCGGGCCTCTTTAACGTGAACGACTTGATTTTCTCGGATCTGTGGCGTGTAAATCCTTCAATATTGGCCCTCTGGAGTCCGTTCCTTACTTTGGTCACTTCATATCATTAAATCCACGCTTTTAATATCATTTTTCAATCCATGCTCTTGATTTCATCCTGTACTAAAAACACAATTAAAATATGGCATTAAGCATTATCATATACGTAAAATTAGGCAATAATTGGGGTCTGATATGTAATATTTGTCCCTCATCAGGTAATATCCCCTGTGTGAGGATATTAGGAGTGGAGTAGTAATCTGCATGGCTATTTTATGATAGTTGGTGTACACACAGGCGAACCACTATAATTCTTTGTATTTTGTGATTGTATGATTTATATTTCCTATCTTTTATTATTCAGAATTGTGGGATGTATGTGTGAATGTGAATGCTGTAATATTTACATTTTAAACACAGTGGGGAATGTTGTAATAGTTTAGAATTTACTTTCTATTATTTTCCTTTATTATTCCTTTTTAGTTTGGGATATTGATACTTATCGTTCTAATAAGGTTGTCTTGCCATAAACCCTTAGTTTTTATGGTGCAAGGTTGTCCTTAGAACTACATTCATATCAGCCTCTCAAGACTTGAATTTAAGGTTTCTTTACATTCCTTTATTGTTGTTTGTTTCCTTTATTTTGTTGGCTATCTTATTTCTTATATTCCACTGTTATTTTTTTTTTTTTTAAATTTAGCATAGTCCTATTCACCCCCCTCTAGGATATTTAGCTTGGCCATTTTAGAATTGCCTATAATATGGACGAAGTGTGAAATATGAAGACACCACTTTAGTAGGCTTTTCCTTAGGTGCTAAGTTATCCTTTCAAGGCTTATCAACTCCTTATAAATCTAGATCTTTCAATTTAAAAACATCCTTTCGTCTATCACAACTCAAATTTAGACCACACTTTGGTCTCATATAATTTTATACCCTAATCTATGACCATGCACTGTTGAATGCTGATGTTAGTTCCTTCCTTTTGATGCAAAAGGTGATATTTTAGATCTAGGCCTTTCCATTATCGATCAACCACTAAAAATTTTCCAACCATTATTCTATCTTGATTACACATTTCTCTAAAAATTGGGCCCTGATCATTAAGGGTGGATCGTTAATTGAGATCAAGTTTGTTTTGGCACCCGTTAGGAGAATTTCAAGATTGGCCAATCTAAATTTCGGACCACCAAGAAAATCATATACCCTGGCTTTATTCGATGAGCCTAACACAATGGACAAATTAGATTTAAAGAAAGATCGTCAGAAAATGGAAAACTGGAAAAACCCAATCCAAGTGTGATGTGAACACACCCCTCTCATACGTCTACACCCTTTTAAAAAGGGGGAGTGCGTTCCGCTCTCTATTCACACACCCATTGAGAGAGAATGATAGAAAAAGAAAGAGAAGCCTAGACGTCCATCATCGCTTCCTTCTCCAAACATCTGATATCTCCCTCTTGCTCAAGCAATGTCATAAATTCATGTAGAAGCTTTCCTACATGAATATCTACCTAGAGTTTATATATAAGGCTAAGGTGAGGGATTCCTTTAAGCTTATATTAACTTGAGTTGATATGAAATATTTTGTTCCCTCACATGCTTTGAATCCTCCATACAAATATTTAATTTACCCCCATCAATTATTTATCCTTTAAGAATTATGGTTAAGATGTGATGTTAATTATGCATGATCTTTCTGAATTTATATGAGGGAATCCTTTAAGCTTACTTTAATTTAAGTTGATATAATCTTATCTTTTTACATACTCTCATGTTACTATGATTCTCTTCCTTCAATTGTTTAATTTACCACCAACAATTATTTACCCTTTGGGATTATGATGTTAATTACGAGTGATCTTTATTATTTCTATACAGAGCGATGGATACAAGCCTTTCCCTTTCCTTTACCAATTTTGTTAAGTTAGCCCTTGCTACTCTTTTCTTTGTTGAGTTGGCCATTGCCACTCTCTTCTTTATTGAGTTGGCCCTTACCACTCTCTTCTTTGTTGACTTAGGGCATGTTTGTTAATGCTGAATTTTTACACTTAACGCGGAATTAGAAAAATGTTCCATGTTCAGTGGTGTTTGTTAATGCATCGTTAACGCGAAAGAAGGAAAGCGCTAAGTGGTTTTTCACTGAATTCTTTCCTTGAAAGGATTCTGGCTTAATGGTGAATGTGGAATGCGCCCAGTGAATTTTTCATTAAACAAAAATTTTTGTTTCCAAATTTACCCCTTTTCAAGTTACTGTGGTAATTTCTCTTTAAATTATTTGCGCAATATAAAATCAACTTTTAACTTGTGAAACTTTTTTATGCCCCACCATGATATATGTGTTTCATCCATTCCATTCATCTATTTTTAAAGATCATTTTAGGGCTTAATACCGAAAATGAGAGGAATATAAATCTCAGGTGGACCATGCCACAGGAAAATAATAGTATTGGATATCCACCATTAAAATTCTCCTAAGGCCTAGTTTACTATTTATTTGACATCCAATCTGTTGATTAGGTCATATAGACCTAGATGAATGAAAAAAAAATAATAATAAAGATCAGCTTGATCTAAAACTTTTTTGGCACCCAAAAAGTTTTTAATGGTTGACGTTCATTCAACATTGTTTTCCTTTAATGTGGTCCACTTGAGATTGTGATATACCTAATTTTTGGTCTCATACCATAAAATGATCTAAAAACATAGATGGATGGCATGGATGAAACAGATACATCATGGTGAGGTCCACATAACACCGACCATCAGCCATTGGCTGGTGGCAGGGGAGTAATCAATCTGTTTCCACGAACGCAGATTGGATACTGATAGGTTAATGAGACTCGCTACTAAAGTTACGTCACCAGGTTATGTGGGCCCCATCATGATATATGTTTTGTATCCACGCCATCCATCCATTTGGAAATATAATTTTAGTTAAAGATCCAAAGAATGAGTCAAATCCAAAGCTCCAGTGGACCTCACCACAGAAACAGTGGGGAGAGTGACACCCACCATTAAAAACTTAAATAGGCCACAAAAGTTTTTGATCAAGCTGATATTAGTTTTTTTCCCTTCTTTAATGTCTTTGTTAGCTTGTCAACAGGTTGAATTTCAAATAAAAATCACGGTGAGCCTTAGGAAGGTTTCAATGGTAGGCATCAATCTTGCCACTGTTTTTTGTGGTGGGGTCAACTACATATTTGGATCTTCTCATTCTTTAACTCATGCTCTAAATTTAAATCTCCAAATAGATGGATGGTGTAGATAAAGAACATACATCATAGTGGGCCCACATACATCATAGTGGGCCCATGGAACTTGACGACGTCACTTCGGTAGCAAATCTCGTTATTCAACCTGTCACTAGCTAATCCGCGTCTAAGTAGGATGCGGATTGGTTGGTGTACCTCACACCAGATATATAGCTGCTATATTGACGTCAGCAAGTTTTGTGGTCCCATCATGAGGTATGTGTTATATCCAAACCATCTATCCATCTGGCAAGCTCGTATTAAAGCTTAAGACAAAAAAAAAAAAAAAAACACAGCTACAAAAAGCAGCGGGTGATTAAATGTCTACCATTGAAACCCTTTTTGGGGTCATAGATGTTTTGGATCAATATGATTTTTTTTCCTCTTCATACAAGTATTTGACCTTATGAACATATTGGATGGAAAATAAACTTAAATAGGCCACGGAAGTTTTGGATATGTTTTCACTTCATCCAATTGGGAATGACTTTATAAACGGTTTAGATAGCATATAAATATAAGGTACGCCTTATTTGAAGGTTTTGTTGCTACTGGTGTACAATCCTATACAACACATAATTACAATCTTCCCACTAAGAGGAATTGAGGGCCTTATGATAATATTTTAGTTTTTTATTAAGTATTTTAGTTTATTTGAATTAAATATAATGATTTTATTTTCATTTAATAAAAAATAATTTATTTATAATTAAAACATTTCCAATCGATAGATAGGGGCAAATGTGTCAAATTAACATATTTCAAGCCTTTAAGATGTTTGTTAACAAACAATTTGTTTCAAATTCATTACTTAATTTTTAGACTTCAGCCATAATTATCAAACAAGTTTTTTTACTTCAGATTTCAGATTCAAGCTACAAACTTCAGATTCGGTCTTTAAACTTCAAATTTAACAAATGGGGCCTTAGCCATTGCTATCTCCTTTTTGTTGAGTTGGCCACTACCACTCTCCTCTCTATTGAGTTAAACATTGCTACTCTCCCCCTTATTTTATTAGTCGTGTGCTATTTAAATTTATGGCTTAGGCATGTGCCTTTGAATTCCAAAACTCCCATAAATTGAATTATCTCTCTATCTATACAAGTGATGTGTTAAAGGTATCACAACTAGTAATTCAAATATGTATCATAGACGTAATGAGTTATAGGGTAGTGGCCCTTTTGGTCGACACGTAATTTCGTGGGTTGGTTGGCATGGTCCACAATCGATGTAAGTAAATCGCCATGTGTGTTACATTACTTTTAAGGTTTAGATGTCATAAATAGTCACTCCATGTATATATCGTATTATGTAAATCTCTCAACCGCATTGTTGTGTTGCCTTGAGATGTTCTCATAAATCCACATTAATGTTGGACAGGCCGGCGAATCTTTGTAGTTATGGGATACGGGGCGAGTCAGGTTTTCTATGAATTACATTTCACATTGTGATGATCACTACATATTATGAGTTGCACACACTATTTTAGGCATACATCTCATGTAGGTTGTTTGCGCATGATACTACCCCTCGTAGTAGTGGAGTATGAGATGTATCAGAACCCTTATATTACTTTTATGAATCTCTTGAATTATAGTTAATCTTAAAGGATAACCATCACTATGAGTAGGGCTTTAACCCTCTCCAATATATAGATGATGTAGGTGATGTATAAATTGAAGACATAGAGGATTATCTCTTTATGGAAGATTATACTGAAAGAACAAAAAGATAGTTTTATAATTTAGTTTTATACTTTCACTACGAACTCGATAATGTAATAAGCTCCCTTTGAGAAAACATTGATAATTTGCTAAATTCTTTAATCTAATGACATAATAAATACAGTCAATTTTATTCTCATGAATGGATACCTTCATGAATGTAACTGGATGTGATTTAAATGGAAAAAAAAGGTGCGATTTTTAAAGCATATAATTCATTCAATTAATAACACTCGGTTTTCTCGGGCACGAGTATAAACTCTGGTCGTAAAAATTTGAGATGTTACATCAAAATTCACACTTGGGCCATGTGATGGGCAATATAAGTCATTTATATTGAGGAAAATGTCTTACTGCGACTACCCACGAGCTTTCCTATTTCAATGGACACCAAAATCAAATATTAAGGGTTGATTTGTCGATTGGGCCACTTTTATGATGATCTAATGACTGAAATTTGACATGTATGGTTAATTTATGATATATATATATAAAATTTCACATCAAACGAATCATGAGAACCATGTGATCTAGAATTCCAGGGTCTAGCTTAATGGCATTGTCGTAATTATTGCTGATTTATGAGTTTTGTGAAATATAATGATTCTACATTGTTATATTGACATTTCTAAACAACTCTTACGCAAGGACTTACATTTAAATTATTATAGATAAAGAGTTATTCATCAATTTAATTAGGAGAAGGCATATATATAAAACCATATGATGGATGATCATGTCTTAAAATAAATGGTTAGATGACTTGATTTATGAATGAAAATCATTCTTAACAGTTAGATTCATTTTGGAAAATAGATGTAAGGTTATAATGGCTAGATTGGTACTGTACACATGTACATAATATGTTAAATTTCATGGTAATACTCAAAAACTTTCAATACTCAGGTATTGAAAAGTTCAAGGTGTTGCAGAAATCCAAAACTGCAATATGAAATTAGTGACCTAAAAACTTCAAATCAAAGAGAGCAAGCTAAGTCTATCACCACTCTTAGGAGTGGAAAGACAATTGACAAATCTATCCCGATGAGGACTGAAAAGCCTAAGAACCCGAAAGAAGATGAGAATGATAGACCTAGCATTGCTCCACAAGAGGAAGAAATGGAAAAAAGCGTGTAAGTTGATTACGCCATTCCCTCAGCGGTTGATTGCACCAAAGCGTTTAACTAACTCACAGGATATTTTAGAGGTGCTTAACAGGTGAAGTTAACATCCCTCTATTAGATGTCATTAAACAAATTCCTTCATACGCCAAATTTCTGAAAGATCTATGCACTAACAAAAGATGGAAAAATATACAAAAGAAAATCTTTTTGACAAAAAGAGTGAGTGCCATCCTTAAGCAAGATGTGTCATAAAAATAAAAGGATCCCAGTAGCCCAACAATCACTTGTGTAATTGGGAACCATCAGATTGAACATGCACTTCTTGACTTGGGGGCGAGTGTAAATTTGATCCCTTACTCGGTTTATAATCAATTGGGTCTAAGTGAATTAAAACCCACCCTAACCACATTATAACTTGCTAAGTGATCAGTTCATATACTAGGAGGGAAGATTGAGGATGTATTGGTCAAAGTTGATAAATTCTATTATGCAGTATATTTTATTATCCTAGATACTCGACCAATCATAGATGTGAGCACTCTAAATAGGAGAGCTTAAGATGTCCTTGGGGGGGGGGGGGGGGGGGGGGGGGGGGGGGGGGTTGAATAAGACTATACCAAATAATCAAAATAAGTACTAAATATGTAAATAAATCAGAGATTTCAATTGCTTAAGTATTGAAACTTTGATTTTAAATAATTTGTAGGACAACCTTCACCTAAAGTTTTACGCATAACGACCTTATTTAATGAATTTTTTTCAAAATCAAAACCTCAAATTTGCAAGAGTAAATAAAAAAAAAATATTATAACATTCACCACTCAACTTGAAATTAAATACAACCATTCATCACATAAAAAAAAAGCATTTTCCACATAACATAGAGGATTATAGTAGTTTGGTGCTTTAAAAATAGCCACACCTACTCCACTCCCAAAATTACTTCCCTCGTAATTTTACCTTTCACTATGAAAAGGTTTACCTAGGTTCACCTTAACAACATTGTACAATTCTTTTAATTTTCACAAGATATCATAATCAAACCCACACTGAGATTTTTAGGCTATCTCAGACAAAACTTGTCACACCCCAAATCCGAAAATTGAATTCATAAGAATCCTGATTACCGAATCTGGTGCCGACAACCTCCGTAGTACCCCATCTCGGCTCCTAGCATTCATATGCCAGATTCCGATCTTGGGATCCTACAAGGAGGATTTTTTTTATATATATATATAAATACATTTAACTAGTAATAAGCATAACCACAAGATTACCCAATTCACAAAGACAACATCATCATCACATATCCACTTATATAATCATTTGAGTACAATACTGAAAGGAAAATACATAAATAAAAATCAAGCTCCAGAAGACCACCGCACACTCCAACCTCAACACCATTGCAACCTAACATCACCTGCACGCATCTATCGTGCATAAGCTTATAGAAAGCTTAGAGGGTGGTGTAAGTGTATGCACAAGGTAAGTGTCAAGTATTCAATACAATATCATAATCATACAATATCGAAAATACTAATAATTCATAATTTGTACATCATTGGAATAAGCAGAAATACTGACAAGTCAATAAGTCAATAGATGTCAGGATACGCAATATAGAACAATTATGCAATAAAGAATCATAAAGAGTGAAATATCAGATGCTGAGGATGCAATGCAATATACAAGTCCTGCTAAGTCTATCTAGGCCATATAAGTACAGAAACATAGCAACCCAAAATGTTATATGCCTGCGGATGTAATGCAATAAGCGATGCGAATGAAATGACCATGCTTGGAGTGTGAAGTCGGGATGATAGCACGTAATATCGCAGGCTACGGGGTCCGCCACAATGGACTTCTATCCAAACCAGTCCCATACCTAAATTTGAATTGTCAGACTCAACGTGGTGAACTCCTGATCTCAGGTTGGTCGCGTGCCCAACCGAAATCCTTGCCATAATGAAGGTACACAACAATTAGTTGAGCACTACTAGCCTGAGTGGATAGTGAATGAATGAATAAATGAATGAGCATGCAACTCCTACTCGATAAGTCCACATATCAGTACGGTTCTTCTCTGAAAAATCTCGGGGTCTATTATACTCCAAACCAGATTTCCGTCCCATCGCGCGCAACAAGGTGAGTGGAAGAGACCTCACTATTATCCTGCCAATATCGGGCCTAGCTCGTCAATAGCGGACCCATTCCTCGAGCTGGTCAGACTCAGCCTAGCATTTGCCCCCTCCTCTCGGGCAGGTAAAGCCGCACCCCCTTCCAACCGACCACGACACAGTGGAGAGCGCAGCCATCTGATAATCGGCACTCAGAGCTCATCTACCCACTCGGTCTAGACGTTGGAGAAACCTTTCGAACCAAGAGGGTTTAGGGACTTTCACCCAGGGATATCTATAGCACCCCATGTAGAACATATTTTTGATGTCCCATCTGACCATCCACGATATGCCTGTAGAGGCTACGACCCTGATGTCGCTAGGGCATACAGTAATCACAGCACATAATGCAAGATGCATGAGTTATACAATCCAGTCATGCATCAATCCTGCGCAAACCGTGCGCTCATGTGAGATAATATCCGTCTAGCAGGGAGTCTCATAACAACTAGCATTATGACATATGCAATGGTCAATCACATCTCATAACAGACATGCAGATGATGCGTATGGGCATGGATCATGATACTATGCAGTCACATACTCATAATCGATATTAATAACCGGCATCAACAATCGGCCTTGACAATGTGGACATCTAACTGACATTACTCCCAAGGAGTGGCCCATGCAAACGTCATTACCTATACCATGGTGAAATCATACATCACATCGGGCCTTGAATTCATAACAGGTGGGCCCTTCTCATGGGCCTGACATACATCACAATGGACTCCTTTGCCTGATTCTCAAATGAATCACAATGGGCGTCATCACCTAGGCCTCAATATACATCACGTTGGGCCTTAGACACGGGCTGAATACACATCACGTCGGGCCTCAAATACGAGTCACATTTCATCACATTGGGCCTCGACAATCAGAATCGACAATCAGCCATGACAATTCAAAATCGGTAATCGGCCTCAATCAATAATCGGCAATCGGTCACGACAAATCAGAATCGGCAAATCGATCACATCAATCGGAATCAATAAGAATGGGTCTAACAAGGCCTACGGGAAGGTCACAATGTGGACATTCAACCATCATTGCCCATCAATGTGGACATTTAACCACCATTACTCCCAAGGAGTGGCCCATGCAAACGTCATTACCTATACCATTGTGAAATCATACATCACATCGGGCCTTGAATACACAATAGGTGGGTCCTGCACTTGGGCATTTCATATACATCACGCCGAGCCTCACCATATGGGCCGGGAATACATCACAATGGGCCACGTCATTAGGCCGTACCAATGGGCCTTATATGCATCATAATGGGCCTTGGCACATGGGCTATAAATACATCATATTGAGCCTCAATCATGGGTCGCGTATACATCACAATGTGCCTTACCGAATGGGCTAAAAATAAATAACAATGGGCCTTACCAAATGGGTCATGAATACACAATAGGTGGGCCCTGCACATGGGTTTAATATACATCACGATAGGCCACGACCCATGAGCCTAATACACACCACATTGGACCTCATCACATACGTTGCAATTGTGTCAATGTGGGCCTTAACGGATGCGCCACAAATACATCGAGGCGGGCTTCATCAATGGGCCACAATTACATCAATATGGGCCTCAACCCATGGGCCCTATACACATCACAGTGGGCCTCAAACCATGGGCCCCAAATACATCACAATGGGCCTCGACCCATGGGCCCTATATATCATCATGGGTCTCAAACCATGGGCCAATATACATCAAGTGGGCAGCATTAATGGATCACACTAATGAGCCGAATCAAATGGGTCGAATCATATGTGTCAAATCAAATGGGCCAAGCTGAATGGGCCCAAACCAACCACACCATTCATCTATAGATAGAGATCTTTTTAGAGCATTATCACAAAATGAATCATATCGAAAGGTCATCTGGACCATGCTACAAATAACAGTGGAGAGAATGATTGTCACAGTTAAGACTTCATAAGGCCCACCATCACATTTATTTTTCATCTAATCTATTCACCAAGGCCTGAATTAAAAGAGAAAAAAAGAATTTCATATGGATCTAAACCTTCTGCGATCCCAAACAATTTCATTGGTGGACATTCAATCTCCACTGATTTTTGCAGTGTGGTCCACCTGATAAATGGCTGGATATAGCATATACATCATAGCGTGGCCCATCGTCCAACCATTTGGACAGTGTGGGCTACATCATATATATCATGGCATGGCCCACGGAACTTGATGACGTTACTACAGCAGCTATCTGCTGCTCGTCCAACATATGGACAACGTCGATATAAAACAGATGGACGGTCTGGATATCACGTTCAAACCCAGACCATTGGCTAACATAAATACATCATCTGTATTGTTGGTGGGATGCTGACTCACCAGTAGATAGATGGTTATGATAAAAAAAAAAAACATACCTTATGACCAGACCCTTGGCACGTGTGGAATGCACACGTGAATGGGCGGTTTGGATAACACAATACCTCGTGGTGGGATCCACCGTCCACGTGGCTGGACGGTGAGGATCTCACATGCCTCTGGCCCACCACGTAGAAATAGATGGATGGTATACAAAATATATACATTCACTTAGGGTCCCAACGTCCAGTCCACTGGCTGGGGTAAAATACATTAAGGTGATCCCTGCACAGCACCGTCCAGCAATGGACGGTGCAAAAGACACGTATATCATGGTGGCCTGCACACTCAGCACCGTCCAGATGGATGGTGCGGATTACATACATCATGGTGGCCACCCACCGTCCCAAAGAGGGAGATGGACGGGGTGGATAAATACATTAGGGTTGGCCCCACAGTACCGTCCAGATGGACGGTATGGGCATAGGATTTATACATCAAGGTAGGACCCCGCATAGATCGGACGGCCTGGATAAAATACAAAAATCAAGGTGGATCCCACGTGGGGCCCACCATCATGTTACCTGTCGTCCAACCTACTCATAAGGTCACGCTGACCTAGACAGAGGAAAAATAAATTTAATATTGATCCAAAATTTCTGTCAACCCAAAAGAGGTTCCAACGGTGGACGTTCAATCAACACTATTTCCTGCTGTGTGGCCACCTAACCGATGGCTGGATGGAGTGGATAGAACACGTACATCATGGTGGGTCCCACCGTCCAATCAGTGGACGGTGTGGATCTAATACGTAATCACGGTGCGGTCCACTGGCCGTCGTCCAGCAGCTGGACGACGTTAGTAAATCACATACATCTAGGTGGGCTCCACCGTTTGCCTGGACGGTGGAGCAAAATACATGTATCACTGTGGGTTCCCATGTGGGGCCCACTGTAATGTTTAAACGCCATCCGACCTGATGACAAGGTCACACGGACCAGCGTGAGGGTAAAACACAAATTTCATCTTGATTCAAAACTTCTGTGGGCCTACAAAAGAGTTTCAATGGTAGACACTCAATTCGCACTGTTTCCTATGATGTGGGCCACCTGAGCTTTGGATTTTGTTGAAATTTGGAGGGGACCCACTTCATAGAGAGGGCCACAAAATGAACGGGTTGGATGACAAATGGACATCATGGTGGGGCCCACGGCTGGAGCCATGGATTTGCTGCCGTTTGCCCGTCCGCCAGCACTGCAAGCGCTGCCTGCGCCCTCTGGCAGCAGCAGCGACTTGCTGCATGTTTTATTTTCTTTTTCTTTTTCTTTTTTTTTTGAAATCTCATATGTGGGGTCCACTTCTTGGGAATCCACTCCGTCCAATGGATCCTAGGGCTCAAAACATGCCAGAAAAGTCAAATGTTTTGCATTTTTGGTGTGTAGATACAACAAGGTGGGTCCTAATAGCTTTGAATAGTAGAAAACATAGTTTTCTATGGTATGGCTCGCTTGATTATCCGTTTGGCCTCATTTTTTTGGCTCAACGCCTAAAGTGAGTTAAGGAACAGGATGGACGACATGGATTAAATCCGAATATCAAGGTGGGGCCTACATGGACAGCCCTTCCCCAAACCTTCTTCTTTTCTTTTTTTTCTCTGCTGCTGCCATTGTTACGCCCACTGTCAGCTTACCCTTCACTGCTATGCTCGTCCAGCGTCCCTGGACGCTGGACTGCAAGATACACAGGCATCGTGGTGGGTCCCACTGGGACGTGGCCCACCATATTTGGATCATCTGATATCTGTATTTTTTTTTCCTACATCCAGGCCCACCAAAAAGGGCGGTCAGCAAGGTGGGCCCTACGGATGGAACGACATGGATCATACTTCATTGCGGGGTCCACAAGAGGAGAGAAAGAGAGAGAAAGAGAGAGAAAGAGAAAGAAGCACCCACCGCTGAACTTCTCCTCCGCCTTCCACCAAAGCATCCTAGAGCTCCAAAGGACGGACTTCAATGGTTGAGATTTGTTTTGGAGGGTGGGGATGAGAGATAGGAAGTGGGCCACACAAACTTCTCTCCTCTCCCTTGGGAAGCCATGGACGATTCTCTCTTGCTTGGGAGAATGGGAGAGAGAGATGAGAGAGAGATGATGGGAGAGAGGGAGGAGTGGTGTGACATAAGAGGTAAGGTAATTGTTGACTTTTGGGAGTACTTTTGTACTTGAGAATGAGGAGAGTAATGGGTTGAGTGATGGGTGTACTTTTGACAAGTGAGGTGATTGATGTGATAAATTTTCTCGGGATTTGCAACATGCGGCGTTTTCCTCGAACTGAACGTGGGCTCACATCTCCTGGCAAGGGTACCTCATCGGCGTGCAAGACGCGACATCGGAACCGCGATGACAGTGCGGTCGCACTGGTACAAGTCTCGGGTCAAGCTAACTCTAATATACGGGATACGTCTCAAGATCACGCGCAAATGCCGAAAACAGATCGCAGGTCGCCGAAAATTCGACCGGTAGGACCACAGAGGCCTATGAAATGGTACGGCTAGGATGCGGGTCTTACAAAACTTAAATTGAGATTTTAACTAGCTATCTTAGAAAAGCCGAAAAAAGTTTAAAAGGTATACTTATCTTCCCCGTAGAAGACGTATAAAAAGCTTGTAACTGAAGAACCGTTTTCTTGAATGTAAATTGTTCATTGTTGGGCTTGTAATTGAAGAACCGTTTTCTTGAATGTAAATTGTTCATTGTTGGTTTCTATTGATTTTAATTGAGTTCACACCAATGGCTATTTGAATCAATTCTCTTAAATCTCAAAAGAATAGTATGATTTACTCTCTTTAGAATCAAACTAGAAAGATTTGAGATTAAGGGAATTGAATAAAAGCTATATAAATTAAATTATAAATACTGTTCAAATAGCTTACTAATAACTTGAGCTTCTCTCTCTCTTGTAGAAGGATTTTGATAATTAACTAGTGTAATTCAAAATGAGAGAGGAAATAAATTTATAGCTAAAGAAGTTGAATCTTTGGCTAGCCCGAGTAGACTGGATTTAGTTCAAAGGACTTCGGATCGCATGAGATAAGATTTATCCAAAATTTTGCTGGCCCGATGTCATCTTCGCCTAAGAAAACACCCTAGATTGGTTGGCCGAATTTTTTTGAATTTTAAAAGATGTTGTTGCTAGAATTTGACCTAAAATTTCTTGAGCTAGTCGAATTTCAAGCTTGGGCTAGTTGAATTTGCAACAAAAAATTAGTTTTACTTCAGGCTTGAACTTAGGCTGGCCGAGAAAACTTAGGTCAGCCCAACCAAAAGTTGGGCTGGCTGAATTCCAAGCAAAATAAGTATAAAACCCCAATTTTAAACATTTTAAAAGCAACTAGTCCTAAGGTCTTTCTAGGGTTTTATACCACTTAAGATATATTAAATATCTGTTCTTCTTTGACTTGAATTAAGTCTCGGAGTTCATCTTGACTTTTTAGCTTGATTTTTTTTATTGAACTTGAGCTTCATCTTCTCTTGATTTAAGCTTGATCTTCTCTTAATTTGAGCTTGATCTTCTCTTGATCTTGAAGATCTACTATCACGTTGTTTTGGCTATACGAAATTTGTCAACTAAAGTGTGTTCAAACAATTTAGCACTCACATTCTCTCACTTTGTCAATTTCATGACAAAACAATTAATATAAAAAAAATGTAATCACTGAAGACTTGTAATGTCACGCCCCAAACTCAGAAACCAGGCTCACAAAATTTCCAATCACCGAATCCGGCAACGACAGCCTCCGTAGAACCCCATTCTCGGCTCCCGACACCCATTTACAAGGTTCCGATCCTAGGATGCTATAAGGAGGATGTCTAATCATCAATTTGAATTGTAATGAGCATAACCAAGCATAACCCATGAACAATAACCACAAGAACACCATCACAAAATCCACTATAATAAAAAACTTTGAGTACAATGCGTCAGAAGGTAAATACAAGATAATGAAAATAACAGAAACTCCAAATGCTCGACTGTGTGCTCCAAACTGTGGACTATCTGCTCCAATTACAGTAAGACTACAGTTGCGTCCTGGCGTCACCTGCACACATCGATCGTGCATAAGCTTATAGAAAGCTTAGAGGGCGGTGTAAGTGTGTGCGCAATAAAAGCGTGCAAAAAATACAAGATCAGAGTAATGCGGAAACATGCTGATGAGTACATGAATGCAATCAGCCATACCAAGGCTATGCGGTGCAAGATATGAATGCTAATGGCCATTTCAAGACCATGTGATGCGAGATGCAACTCAAGCATGTTAATCCTCATCGTATATCAGTACTGTTCTCATTTTGGATAATCATCGGGGTTTATTACACTCCAAATGGCACTGCCGCTCTCCCAGCCGCACAGTCCAAGTGAGTGTAAGAAAACTCACTATTTGCTTGGCCAATAGTCTGTCAATACCTACCCGACATGTCTATCGTGAACCCATTCACGAGCTGGTCAGACTCAGCCTAGTGTTGCCCCCTACCCTCGGGCGAGTAAGGCTACACCCCTTTCCAACTGACCATGACACAGTGGGAGACGCGGCCTCCTGGTATTCAGCCCTTGTGCGCTCATATATCCACTCAGTCTCGACGTTGGAGTCATCCTCTGGTACCATCGGGTTTAGGAATTTTCACCCAGGGACATCTATGGAGCCTGTATGGTAGAACCAAATATTTTCGGTATCCAATCCAGCCATCCACGATGTGTCTGTGGAGGCTATGGCCCTAATGTCACTAAGGCATATCACAATCACACAAATGTAAGTGCATGTATCACACTATTAGTCATGCAACCATCCTGCGTGAAGCATGCACTCATGTAGGGCAACTCCGCCTATCAGGGGCCCATAGTCAATCAACCCAAAGGCATATGATATGATCAATCACTCCTCACATCAGGCATACATATGACGCGTATGGTCATGAATCATGGATCTATATTAAACATGTTACATGATGATAGGTTCTGCTCATAAATGAAGATGGCTTAGACGGCCTACACACTACGAGTAGGGGCCTATCAATGGGCCTTAGGGAGAGTGACAATGCGAATATTTAACCGACATCACCCTTACAATGTGGGCATCTAACCATCATTGTTCCCAAGGCACTACCCATTATAAACATCATTATATACACCACAGAGGAATCATGCATTGCAATGGACCTAATTGTGCCCCATTAGGCCTTAAATACATCAATTGGGCCGCATCATATAGGCCTTATATATTCATCAAGTGGGCTGTATCATATGGGCCGCACCAACGGGCCTTACGTACATTGCAATGGGTCATAACCCATGGGCCTTGCATACATCACAATGGTCTCACAATCATGGACCTTATATATAGATATTAAGGTGGGGCTCAACAAGGGCACCAATACATCAACATGGGCCTTAACAATAATCCCCAAATGGGCCTATAAACTCCTTAAGGTGGGCCTTAAAAATAATCCCCAAATGGTTGTACAGTTTGGATGAAACACATGCATTATGGAGGATCCCATAGGGATGGAAAGGATGGTCGGCATAGATGAAAAACATACCTTATAGTGGGGCCCATAGTAATGGAGGGTATGGATTACAATACATACATCAATGGGTCCCATGTGGGACCCACCATAAAGTTTATTTTCCACCCAACTAGTTGATAAGGTCACATGGGTTTGGGGCCACCAAAAAAATGTTTATTTTCCATCTAAGCCTATTCATATGGTCGCTGGACCTAGGGCCCACTGTACTTTTTATATGACATCCAAACTATTCATATGGTCATGTGGACCATGGACCCCCATAATGTTTGTTTTCCAGTCAACCTGTTGATAGGGTCACAAGGACCTAGGGCCTACTAAAATGTTTATTTCCTATCCAACCTTGGGCCCACCATAATGTTTATGGGCCATCCAAACTGTTCATAAGGTCACTTGGACCAGGGGGCCCACGGTGATGTTTATTTGCCATACAACCTATTCATATGGTCACATGGACCAGGGGGGCCACTGTAATGTTTATTTTTCACCCAACCAATAGTTGGGTGACGTGGACAGGGAGCCCACCGTGATGTGGTCCACAAATTCGGTCCACCCATTATGTGTGTCCCACCTTACTGAGGGTTCAGACCAAGTTTCAGCCACATCCATATTTCAGGTAGGCCCCACTAAGTGATTTTATACATTTTAGGCATGTCTTCACATGATTTTAGATGGTATGGCCCACTTGAGTTCCGTATACGTCTGATTTTTGGGGTAGGCCATTTTTAGAAGGGGGGCCCCATAATGGACGGTGTTGATGTTCGAAACGCATCACGGTGGGGCCCATAGCTGGGGCCGTGAGGCCCAACTAGTCCTCCCAGCAAGCATGTGCGCCTACGTGTGCTCTGACAGCGGTAGTGTCAGTTGTTGCATTATTTTTTTTTATTTTCCTACAAAAATGCCTAGGTGGGGCCCACATCAGCAAGATCCACTCCGTCCAATCACTCCTACGGCCCATAACAAATACAACAAGCCCAATATTGGGCATATTTATGGGCATGGAGGCAGCAGGGTGATTTTCAACTGTAAAGAAATGGTTTTCTATTTCAAGGCCCGCCAAAACCTTAGATCAGCCTCATTTTTTGGATCAACGCCTAAAATGATATGGAAAATGGAATGGACGGCGTGGATTGTATACATACATCAAGGTGGGGCCTATATGGGTGGCCCACTCCAACCTTTTTTTAATTAGCTGTTAGTACACGCCCCATTGTCAGCACACGCACTCCATGTTAGTCACACCCGTCTAGCATCCAGAGACGCTGGACGGCATGGAGAAACACATGAAATGTGGTGGGTCCCACATGGTTGTGGCCCACACATCAAGGTAGGTCCCACATGAACATGGCCCACCTGATATTTATGTTTTCCTTTATCTACCACTGAGATGGGATATGAATGGCTTGGATAATAGGTTTTTGAGATGGAAAGTGGGCCAGACAACTCACTTTCTCTTTTTCTCTCCTTGGAAAATTGTGGACGTGTGAAGCTTTTTGGTTGCTTGGGATTTTTTTTGAATTTGAGAAAGAGAGAGGTGTGATGGTTAAGAGAAGTGATGGGTGATGGATGTGAAGTGTACTTGACATGTATGGGTGTGTTAGAGAGAGGGTGAGAAAGCGTTGACTTGTGATGTTGCTTGACTTGTGGAGAAAGAAAGCATGGGTTGCTTTGTACTTGACATGAAGTGATTAATTGATTAATTTGATTAATTTGATTGATGGGACATGTTGTAGAGATTCCATAAAAGTTCGCAATGTGCGGCGCTTCTTCGGAATGAACGCAGGCCGACATCTCCTACCCCGGATATCGGATCGATGCGCGAGTCACAGCGTTAGAACCACGGCGACGACATGGTCACATGATACAGGTTTCGGTTCGAGCCGACTTCGGTATGTGGGGTCTGGCTTAGGATTGCGTGCAAATGTCGGATACGAGTCGAAGATTGTCAGAATTCCATCGGAAGGACCGCGGAAGCCAACGAAACGGTACGGACTAGGATATGGGTCTTACATGTAAAGTATCTTCTTAAAATCTTCAGCATACTAAACGATGAAGTTCAAGTAGCACTCCCCCTGTGGAATAGACATATATCATACATAACATTCCATAACACATATAGAATACATAGGATTCCATAACATTCATGTCATTTATTCCTACCATTCATTCCATTCATACACACTACATTCTCTCCATATAATATAGTAATAGAAGCAATATGACACATAGCATTGGCCATTGGTAGTAATATGTTAACTTCCATCCCCCTTTTTCGTCACAAGTTGACAAAGGAAGAATGCGAAAAATATCAGTAAGCATATGAAAAAATCAATACTAGAGAGCATGTAAAAGGAGAATAGTATTAAGCATATGAAATTATAAAGGAAGGCATAGGAATTTGTTTAAGGGTTTAGGGGTAGCAAGTGTTAATAAAACCATCCAAAAACCATGACATAAAGTTACAATCCCATAATAAGTTTGAAAATAGAAAGAAAATTGGCTTAATCTGACTCAAAGGAAGGATCAGGCATCGATGGATCATTCTGGCTCAAACTCCATGTGATGAGATGGAAGTACTTTTTCATGTACTTCATTGTAGACTTCTGGGTATGGGCCAATGAATCCTGTGACACATGCAAAGCTTTAACTTTCTCCTCTAATGATTTAAGTCACTCATCAACCTGAGAGGGCTGGTAGTCAGAATCAGCTGGATAATCTAACTCATCTAACTCATTGAAGATGTCTTCCATAATGGTGTCTGCAGCTGGCTATGCTCCCTCCTATTCTTCTTCTTGATCAGGAAGAGGTTTGAGATTCATCATATTCATATTGGAATTATCAAATGGGACTTCAGATTCTGATGCCTCAAACGATAGAATTTGAACATTGTAATGAAATACAAGACACGTCATAAGATAAGAAAAAGGAATCGAACAGTACTTGGGATGCAAGCAAAACTGAATAATGATATATCAAATCAAAGTTGGCAAACAGACACACATACTAAACACAGCAGAATGAAAGACTCTAACCATGAAGGGAGTAAGATTAGACTTATTCCCGGCTTAAGGATAGACGTTAGATTTGAAAATTTGATGCAACACTTGATATTTGGGGAGCATTTAGTTTGTGGGGAGGGCATTACCCGATTGTCATTTTTCATTAAAGTGACACAGTTTATGGGTTATCGCTTGTTTTTTAGAATTGAACATTTTTTCTGATAAGGTGGCTATGGGTATGCCATCATTGTTGAGTGTGAAATATTGCATAGTTACCCTATTTATACCTTGATTTTATAAACATGATAGTGCTTAATTGATTTAATTGTGCATGTTTTCATGTGCGAGGTGATTTTGCGATCTTAATGTGAAATTAATGCCAAAAGGAAGATTTATGCTCAAAAGATTACTAAATAAAATTTAGAGATTTGAAAGTCATTAATGAAGAATTCATATGCCAAAGATCCAACAAAACCAAGTGAGGAATGAAGAGAATTAAAGATTTAAAGTGAAGAAAAGGAATCTTGAAATTGTCCTGAAAAAGCATATTCTGAACCTCCGATATTATTTTGGGAAACTATGAAGAGAATGTAAATTTGAGGTGGTTTAAACTTCAAGCATATTTTTGGAAATTGTGCCAAGTGCGTAAATTTGAATCAGTTTCTAGATTTTTCAACTCAGTGCGAAAGTTGGAGTTCCACGACTATAAATAGGACTCCCTAGGATGCTCCAAAGCATCTTCTATGGTTTATAAAGGTCTCAAAGAGTATACATAAGGGTTGAACAACCGCCAAAGAGTTTTTCTTCTTCCCTAGTTTATTTTTCTAGCTTTCTTTAAGATATATGGTTTCAATCATGTCCATGTTTAGCTAAACCTAAGCTTATAGTGTCTTTGAATGTTTATTTTGATTTGATTCGTGTTCTTATTGAACTTCATTGACTTTTAGTTTGAATTTAAGAAATATTTTCAGTTTTTAATGGTTTATTATGACTCAAATTACAATAGATGTTGTGATAGCTTTAAGTATCTTCTTTTTCATTCTGAGATTGTGAGATTAGTAAATCTTATTGTTTACCATGATCTCCTGGGCATGGTAGGGTGATGGAATCCCTTTCACTCATTACGATTCTCTTCCATTGAGAATTAAGTCAATGAAAGTTCAAATTTGATTTAATTGCTTTATTTGATAATTGGATAAGATAGCACTCCAATTCCAATTGTGTTCTTTAAATCAAGTAAGGCAGCATCTTAATAGCTACAAGTGATCCTTGACACCCTAGTTCCCACCTTTAAATTCTCAAGTTTTAATCAACTTTATTCACAATTACTCTCCTTTATTGCAGATTTCGTATTTAGATCTTCTTCTAGTTTTAGTTTTAGTTATTTCAAAATATGTACAAGTTTAGTCCTTGTGGATTAGACTTTGGTCTTCCCAAGTTATTACTACATCACGACCCTACACTTAGGGTTGTGAACAAGTTTTGGGTATCGTTGCTAGGGACTACAGCTACATTTTTCTGAGAGTAATTGGTATTAAAATTAGGTTAAGATTAGGGTTTATTTTTTTTCTAAGTTTTTAGGTTAATTTTTTTTTCTGAAATTGGTTTTAGAAACTAACATTATCTTCTATTTTGTAGAATCCTAACATAGTAACCCTAATCGGGTAACTTGTCTCCAATCTCTCTTATCTTTTCTAGATCTCTTATTTATTTTATTTTATTGAGTTTTCTTTTTTAGGATAGTTGTTTAATTACTTGAGGGCTGAAAGTGTTTCATGCCCAAGTGGGTTCGTGACATCACCCGTCGTCTCTTGAGTGAAGAAGAATTAGTTAAAGGGTTTCCTATCCATCACTAGATTAGATACCACTTAAGATTCTCAGAATTAATCGAAGTTATGCATGTAAATCAACCTCAATGTCTTGTTGATGAAGTTTAGGATGAGAATGAGGTGCTTAATGCACCCCTGGCTCATACTTTACAAGATTATTTACAACCGGCGGGGGTGAGTACACCTTCCTACATAATATTTTTATTGAATGCATGAATTATGGATATTAAACCAGGGGTAATTCAACTCCTTCCTAAGTTTTATGGACTAGAATTTGAAAGTCCATATGTGAATATGAAAGAGTTTGATGAGATCATATTACATTGCACTTCTTAAACGTGTCTGAGGACACGGTAAGACTGAAATTATTTCCTTTCTCTTTGAAAGAAAAGGATAAGTCGTGGTTACATTCCTCAATACCACGGTCCATTGGTACATGGGCTGAGATGACAAGGGAGTTCCTTAAAAAGTTCTTCCCATATCATAAAACGAATACATTAAGGAAAGCAATCATGAATTTTGGGTAAAATGAGGATGAGACCTTCTAATGTTGGGAGCGATTTAAGGATCTTATAAATTCATGTCCACAACATGGCTATGAAACATGGAGGATAACGAACTTTTTCTATGAGGGATTGACCTTGTCTATGCACCAATTTGTGGAGATGATGTGTAACGGGGAATTCATAAACAAGGAAGCCGATGATGTGTGGGATTATTTTGATAAACATGATAAAAACATGCAATCATGGGATACATCCTCAAGAACCACTACTTTTAAGCCCACTCAATCGAAGGAAAGGGTAGGAATCTATGTCTTAAAAGAGGAAAATGCTATAAATGAAAGATTGGCCGAACTTATAAGAAAAATTGAGGCCATGGAACTTAAGAAGGTAGAAAGGTTGCGGAAGTTGTTTATGGTATTTATTCTTGTAACATACATACAACTAAGAATTGTCCAACAATTCCTGCTTTTCAAGAGATATTGAATGAGCAATCGAATGTTGTGAACAACTACTAAAGACCTTTCAGTAGACCTACCTCAAACACATATAACTCAAGTTAGAGAAACCATCCAAATTTAAGTTGGAGGAATGGACAAACCACTACTCCTCAAGGGATCCTTAACTAGTTTCTGAATCAAAGGAAACCTCAAGAGGATCCTATCTTAAAACATATTCAAAATAAAGAGCCTTTTAATTAGGGTATGCTACAAGCCTTTCAAGACCTGACATAGGACATATAAGGGCTTGAGACAAAAAATATAATTAGAGAGAAAGGGATCCTTCCAGCTCAACCTCTCCCCAGTGTTGGGTTATTAATAAATGAAATTAATAACCCAAGCTCTTCAAATCATATGCAACAATCTAAATCTATCACCAGTGTTGGGAGTTGGAAAATAATTGACAAATCTATTCCGATGAGGGCTACATAATCTAAGGACCTGAAAATAGATGATAATGGTAGACTTAACAATGCACCACTTGGGTTAGAACTAAGAACTCAAAGTAGGTCGATTGCGTCATTTCCTCAACAGTTGCTTACACCAAAACCTCTATTAATTCTAAGGATATTCTAGAGGTACTAAAACAAGTGAAGGTCAATATTCCTCTACTAGATACCGTTAAACAAATCCCTTCATATGCCAAAATTTTGAACGATCTATGCACTACCAAAAGACGGCGAAACATACAAAAGAATATTTTTATATAAAAAAGTGAGTGTCATCCTCAAGCAAGATGTGCCACAAAAATATAAAAATCCTAACAGCCCAACTATCACCTGTATACTTGAGAATCACCAAATTGAGCATGCATTTATTGACTTGGGGGCGAGTGTAAATCTAATTCCTTACTTGGTTTATGAATAATTGGGTCTAGGTGAATTAAACCCCACCTGAACCACATTACAACTTGTCGATCGCTCAGTTCATGTACCGAGAGGAATGATTAAGGATGTTTTAGTCCAAGTTGATAAATTCTACTATTCAGTAGACTTTATTGTCTTGGATACTTAACTCATCATAGATATGAGCACCCAAATTCTCATCATTTTTAGTCTCTGTTGGGGCATAAAAAATACACGAGTCGATAGGAATTTGGTTTGTTATGCATCAATGATCCAAGATAGTAGCTCTGCCCATGACATGGCCCTCTCTCTATCATCCCACTATAGAAAATTTGTGGCGGTGAATAGTGCTTTGATGAATAGTGTTGTGCATGCATAGTGTTGTGATGAATAGTTGCGCTGGTGAATAGTGCTATAATGAATAGTGTTGTGCATGAATAGCGCTGTGATGAATAGTTATGTGGATGAGTAGTGTTACACAGAGGAATAGTTGTGGATGAATAGTGTTGCACTAAATGGGGCCCGTGGCACGAAAATTGTTACTTCACACTTGTGAAAGCTTATAATACCCCTTTCCCCTCTCATTTGCATCATCAGAAATTTTAAAGAGGTGCTAGGAGCAAGTAGAGAGAGAGAGAAGGAATAAGTATTGGGAAGATGAGTTGTGCGGATCCATGCCACTCAAAATAAGTTGTAGGGAGCCCGTGCAACTCAAGATGAGATGTGCGGACCCGCGTGACTCAAGATAAGTACTCAAGATGATTTGTGCGGACTCACACAACTGAAGATGAGTTGTGTGGACTCACCAACTGAAGATGAGTTGTGTGGACTTGCACAACAAGTTAATGTCAGCTCGAAGCGAGGATCTTGGACAAGCACAACACTTTTTTCACTTCGACAGATGCAAAACAAGCCGAATGTTGTTGAAATTGCTATTGAACTGCTTCTCCTTTCATTCATTGCACTAATTCTCTGTACTTTTTTTCAGAATCATAGGAAATATGAGGATGTAAACAAACTCAAAATTAAGAAATCTATGATGATGAATGTTTTTCTATTTTCTTTGTTATTATTAAATGATAAATCCTCAAACCAAACGTATTCATTTCTTGTTGAAACAATCGCCCATTCCTTACTACATCAAATGCAATCATTAATTATAGGAATGGAATTATGAATTTATCTTTCAGAAATATGACATTTGAGATCAATATCTTTTTCAACATGAGCAAACAGTTAGAGGATGTTGATGATATCCACAACATTAAGTTGAAAGATTCTTTTGTGGAAGATAAAGCACTTTTGACTCTATACTCTGACAATCTAGAGATGTGCTTGGCCTAACTCCTTGATTTAAGTGATGACACGATTAAGGAGATGGATGTCATGCTTGATATTCGTCGGTACTAGTGGAGGCCACAATTTGAAACCTTACCCCAAACCGATGTACTACCTCTACCATTTAGCCTTAAGGCAGTGAAGCTTGACCTAAAACCCTTACCCTCTGATCTTAAATATGTCTATTTAGGTCAAGATGAGACATATCCGGTGGTGATTTCATCCCACCTTGAGAAAGAACAGGAGAGTCTGCTTATTTCCACTCTCATTGAGCATAAGGGCTTGTTTGATTTTCCAAATTTAGGGTAAATGCCCTGTAAATAGCCAATTATTACAATTTCACTTGTTTAAAAATACAAAGGTGTTCTTACTTCAAAAAATGGTTCAAAATGACTGGCTTAAATTTTTGGGCCCTATCGTCATATATATGACATATCTGCGTCGTCCATCCGTTTTACCATAACATTTTGCGGCATGAGCTGAAAATGAGGAAAATCCAACATTGAAGTGGCCCACACCAAAGTAAACAATGGCCCCAAGAAGTTATTAATGGTGAGTGTTTAATTCCATTTTTACTGTGGTGTGGTCCACTTCAACTTTGAATCTGCCTCATTTTTTTGCTCATGCCCTAAATTCAATTGGCATGATGGATGGACAATGTGGATAATCTACATACATCACGATGGGCCCCCATATATTTGGTAGCAATCTCCATTCAGCATTGAAAAAGTAGGTGTTAAATCAACATAGGGAACGATGAAGGTAATTACCAAAGGAAATAATTATTGCCTATTTCCATTGCATTTACATTTACCTAAAAAAATCAAACATGCCCTTAAGGAGCCCTTGGATGGTTAATTGCGGACCTCAAGGGAATTGACCCTTTAATTTGTACTTACCACATTCATCTTGATGATAATGTAAAAACCTCCCAACAACCACAATGTTAATTAAATCCAAACATGGAGGAAGTGGTTAAGGCTGAGGTACTTAAATTGTTGGATGTGGGTATCATATACCCTTTATCTGATAAACAATAGGTGAGTCCAACTCAGGCAGTTCCTAAGAAGGCCAGAATCACCATCGTATCCAATGTCGACAATGAACTCGTGCCAACTAGAGTCACTATTAGTTGGAGAATGTGCATTGACTATAGAAAGTTGAATACTGTCACAAGGAAGGACCACTTTCCATTACCCTTCATTGATTAAATTTTGGAAAGGCTAGCTGGTCACTCTTACTACTATTTCCTTGATGGATATTCAGGCTACAATCAGATAAAGATAGCCTATGAAGATCGAGAAAAGATAACATTCACCTGTCCCTTTGGCACCTTTGCTTATCGAAGGATGTCATTTGAACTATGCAATGCCCTTGCCACCTTTCAACAATGCATGTTATGCATTTTTTCTGACATGGTTGGGCAATATTTAGAGGTCTTTATAGATGACTTCTCTATCTTTGGTCCATCCTTCAATGAGTGTTTGGAAAATCTTAAAAATATGTTAAAGCGATGTGAAGAGAAAGGATTTGGTTCTTGATTGGGAAAACTGTCATTTTATGGTTCCCAAGGGAATTGTTCTTGGACATATAATTTCATCCAAGGCAATTGACGTAGACAAGGTGAAAATTAATCTTATCTCTAACCTACCTCCACCCAAAAGCATACATGATGTGCGATCCTTCTTAGGGCACGTTAGATTATATAGGCGATTTATAGAGGAATTTAGTCATCTCTCTCATCCTTTATGTAATCTACTTCAAAAGGATGTACCATACGAGTGGACTGAACAATACCAAGAATCTTTCACTAAGCTTAAGGTTACGTTGACTACCACACCTATCATTCAACCACCTAATTAGAGTATCCCTTTTAAAATTATGTGCGATGTTTCTAACTAAGCTATTGGGCCGGTGTTAGGCCAGAGAAAAGAAAAGAAGCCCTAAGTGATTCACTATGCGAGTAGAACTCTAAATTTTGCCCAAATAGACTATTTTACTACAGAAAAAGAACTCTTAGCCGTAATTTTCACTTTGGACAAATTTAGGTCCTACTTGATCGGATCTAAGATCATTATTTCGACAAGAAACAAATTTATTTGGTTTAAGAATTATCTCATAGAATAATAACAAAGATGGATATAGGGAATAAACATCATATTTTATTTATCTTTTTGATTCATTTTACATCCTCATACAATCTCTTAATTCTAAGATAAAATATTCTTATATATAAAAGAAAAGACATATATATTAAATGGACTCAGATATCGATTCTGGTAACATTTTGGATCATAATATGATTCTTCGGATTAGAGAATTCATCACGTGGAGTTGACATATGTCTTCATCAATACACTAATCTTAGCACTTTGTCCCTTAGATGAGAATTTAATCTTCCCCCATATCTTCAAAAGAAATATTTTAAAGAAAAAATTTTGTCCACGCAATGGACTCATTGCGCAGACCATTATGTATTGCATGCATCCATATTACATTGTGCACACAGCTTCTTTTGTGCGAACAATCTTTGCGTGCGTAGCTTCTTTCGTGTGAACGCTCTTTGCGCACATATATTGCGCACATGCATTCATTGCATAGATCATCCTTTACCCAAATCCTCCATTGTGCATGCGCCATAAGCCTTTTAGGGTACTTGTAATTCTTGTAAATATGAACTCTGCTTCTGATCTGAAAACTTTTCACTAATGCTGAATGAAGGAAATGGTGGGGTGTTTATAGCCTCATGTGCAAACTCACCTATCCGTGCAATAAGTAATCAATAAAGCGACCATTGTGTGCATACTTACATTGCGCACCGTGCAATCCTCTTCCAAAGACTTTGTATTGCGTGCCGCGCAATTTAAAATAATGAATTTCTATTTCTTTTTTCATCTCATTTTTTATCCCTCAACAGATGCCCCCTTAATCCTTCATTTTGATCTTATATATGTTTTAAAGATGAAATTGAGGATCAATTTCTTATTATCTTCTCTAATGAGACCTTTGCGCACAACATAGAGATGCATTGTGCAGGCCCGAAACTCAGGTCCAAAATACTATATAAATAGGACTTAGCCTCATTTTCCTCATTTCCTCTTTAGAGTCAACTTCTTTTTGTGCTGAACTTCTCTTCACGCATAACAAATCTTAGCGCGTATGACTCCTAGCGTGCAACAAAACTTTTTGCGCAACAAATTCTTTTGTTTGAAGAATTTTTCTACGTGTTCGAACTCTGCTAAAAAAATTTCTATCTTCTTCTTTCAATGGCTCATTCCATGAGACCTAACCCTTCCCAAAGTGAACATATTGTTAAATCTTCTAACCCCTCGTTATCTACGGAAGATCACCCTCCGAAGAGAACCCAACCAACTGGAGAATATACTTCTTTCTTCAAAAATACTTGATCTACCAATCATCAACTTTTCCATCCACATTCTACTGCTCACTGACCCTATTCGTGTTGCCATCATGATGGGAGAACTGGAGAGAGCGCCAACGAAGGGTCATGTTTTTGATTTTGAGAACTGGTTAAAATCTACAGTAAATTTTCGTACCGACAGTTCTCGCCCTGCGCCTGCTGAATCTTCCCCTCCTCCAACTTTTTCAAAGGGTAAGAAATAGAAGAGTAAAGATAAAATTCTTTAAGAGAAGATAAAAGATCATAACAACAAATGTTAGTAAAACGTTTAGGATATGGTCAAATCTCACAAAGACGTGATCAAGTTTAGGAATCCCTATAAGGAAGAAACCATCATTATCTCGATGAATCTTCATCGTCATCTCTCCATGATCCCAAGTGAACCTTCCGATCATATGACCCAAAATTGACTTCTTTATGTTACCAACTAGGTCATAAAAGAACTAAAGATTCTCGAGGGGTATATTACGGAGAAAGGACTCATGCAGAAGACAGGACAAATATCTTATATGTGATTCCTTATTCCATGTTACAATCCTCATACCTTGTACCCCACTCACTATTTCGAGACTGTCCAGCAGTGTTTTTGTAACAAAGATTCTTTATGGAGTAATGATGAATTTAGAACACATGTCCTTCTCTCTTCTTGTCATTTCTATAGTTCATGGGCTAAGGCAATTCTTCAAAAGCAAAGAGAGTCCTGTAACGCCCTGATTTTCGAAACCCGAGTATGGAACTCATTTCTTAAAAACTTGAGTGCTAATGATCAGATAATTGATAACATTGCAAAATCAATGCGATAGCATAACCAAGCGTAGATAATATCATGTAACCAAATATCAAGGTTCTGGTACCACCCAGATGGGGACCTTAATTACAAAATTCATAAGTTCCAATGTATCAAGACAAACTATAAGGGAAATACTACATCTACTGATGAAGTCCATAGTATACAGCAGCATCCTGCTATGGCTCTTCTTCATAATATCCATCCTCTGATTCGGCTATCATGATCTTAGGGCATACACTGTAATCACCTCCGTCTATACCTGCATACTCTGTATGGTTGAATATTTGATGGATGAGTGGCCAAGTCAATGTGAAGTTCCCTCAAGATTACACACCACCACCTCAGACAAGTATACCTTTAAAATATAACAAGGCATAAAAAATGATACAAAGATGCAGTCCTAATTAATGCGTGGTGTATGAGTGCACATCAACCGGGGATGCTCATCCAGTTGGCTTTTGGGAGAAACCCATGCATGTGGCCAATCACCAGTGAAAGTACATAGTACATGCGTAGTGCCAAACTCACCAAAAGTAGGCCAATAGTCGATGGTTTGGGAGCTACCAAAACGATACCACAACTAAGGATACGTGCTACAACATCCAAAATTAGCCACCCGTCATCTCCTGAATGCTATGAATGCATGATTAGCCCAACCATTATTAGTCCTTTTGCAACCAGACAGTTTACTAAAGCTCAAGGTCACTAAGGGGGGCTTGTCACCCAACGTAGGCCAACAGTTCAAACATAGTGTCTCATGACCACCATCTTCGGCCCATGAGTCTACCACCTTTAGATGCTTAATAGAACCCATCAACAAGTGGTTAATCAATTTTGATACAAAAGAAATTTACCACCGCATGGTTGGATGGGAATGAATTGTCGAAGCTGCAAAGGCAAATACCAAATCGTGGGTTAAAGGTAAATCGGTGCGGTAAAAAGGATGTACGTTATAAATACCAAATCGAGATGGAAGGGCCATGTCAAATCATGATGGTAAATAATTCATCTCAAAGCCATGTAGGCGAGAACATCCCATGGATGG
Organism: Magnolia kwangsiensis; assembly: GCA_037074715.1. Classification (NCBI taxonomy): domain Eukaryota; kingdom Viridiplantae; phylum Streptophyta; class Magnoliopsida; order Magnoliales; family Magnoliaceae; genus Magnolia; species Magnolia kwangsiensis. The sequence goes on from CM073583.1 coordinate 48,455,924, forward strand.
TAAATTCCATTAATATTTCACCACTAAAAATAACCTCCAGGTTAAGGGTCTATTCTTATCACAACCAATCTTGTTACACCCTAAGTGTGGACTCTCATACATAGATGGAGATTCCCCTATTTAATGTAGAGATTTGGGTTCCATGAGCGTCTTGCAAGCAAATCAATATAACATAGTAGTTATGTGTTATTAATAAATTTTGAACCTTCATAAAGGACTATGAAATCAAGGCAAAATCTAATAGTTAAAGTGGAACTCAAAGTGTAGGTTTAATTATCATCGCATGTGTAAATAAAATTTAGCATGATCATGGTTTGTAAATTTTCAATCATGGATCAATGTAAACGTGATTTGATATGTAAACAATCCAAGTTCTAAATTATCAATTATAATCTAAATGGAAGCCATCTTTGAACTAACTTGGAGATGGAAAGCTTAAGGGGGAATGTCATCACCTTTCAAGTTGGGTTCCCTTGTACAATTCCTTCTCTAGAGTAAACCGAGCTCCCTCGATTAACTGGGACAGTCCACAGTTCAATGCCACTTGATTGAACACCTAGGGTCATTTTCAATATACATTACTTAAGAGCTAAGATTGATAGTTTGACTGATAGGAACTTTAAAGATGATTGTAACAACTTGTTCATTCACAAGATTAGTTTATCTTGTCTTGTTTAGATCCTTGGATCCAACTCAATAGACTTAGACTCATAGCTTTTAAGCCTGATCTATCTTAGGCGTTCCTTTAATCCAGCAACAAGAAGGCCTAGGGCTGGTGTAGCTGAGGATTGTTAGGCCTACACTCAGTTAGCAATCTGCCCACAAGTGGGAGAAATGCTGAGTTGCTGATCCATCTACTGGACGGTATGTCCAACTCGACTGTGGCTAGATAGCTCATCCCAAAGTAGAGTTATCAAACCATCTAGTCTGAGTAATGGCTGAGTTGGTTGTCCACACTGAGTTAGAACTCGGTCTGACTAAAGCAGCCTTATTGCTGGCGTGTGGGTTGCTAAACCCGACGGCTATCTAGTCAAGTTAGCTTTACTTTATGAAACAGATTGGGCATTATGGCGGCATGAACTCAGACCTGATAAGAGGCCTTCTACATGTCTAGACTAAGTCCGACTTGACCATTTGAAGGTTGCTGGTGGAAGGAGGTACGAACAACGACACTTACTGCTAGATTCAAATGGTGACCTAAGTCACCTGGTAAGGTTAACTCGGATGATCGAACCCGAGCAGTTTTTCTCCTAATCTTCCCCTTCTCTCCTTCCTTCTCCTATTCACCTTTCCTTGTCTTTGTAGAGACTGGGTTCAAACTATCCAATAACTCAGTCTGACGATCTGTTGGTGCGGGTTCAGTAGATGGTGTGCCCAAATGCTCCACCCGTCACCCTCTTATCTCCCTCTACTTCACCCTTTGACCTCCTATCTCCAATGGTATTTTTGGTCTACACTGACCCACTCGATTTGAACTAATCGGGTTAACTTGGTGCAGTGCGGCACCAAGTTCACGCTCATATGTTTACTCTTTTTATCTCTCTCCTCCCTTTTCTATTCTCCCTCTCTTTCTCTCTTAGATTTATCTTTCTCTTTCTCTCTAGCCATGGTGATACTGGTCTGCACTGACCCAACTTGATCTAAACTGAACAGGTCGACTTGGTGCAGTGCGACACCGAGTTCACTTACTCAAACAATCTCTCTTTTTTTTTCTTTCCTATTTTCTCTTTGTATTCCTTAGAACCTTGGCTGCAATTCTGAGGAAACCATGAAACATTTATACGCTAGGGCTAGCTCCTGATAGACCCTATCCCATATCATGAACGGTTAGGATGGGGGGGGTGGCCACACCCCACATAAGTTGGCTGCATGGAACCGATCTGCCACGTGGGATGAAATCCCACCTCCATGGCCCATCAAACAGCTACCTAAGATTGGGAAATGGTGCCCATCTCATCCTGGTGGGCCTTTTAGTTTGATGGGGAAAATGATGTCACCTCTAATGGAAACTTCCTATCAACAGTCTAGGATGGTGATCCATGCCACCTAGATGGTCCAAATGGGCCCCCTGATCACTGTGGGGCCCATTATCCTCATCACATTTCGTCTGAGGTGCGATAACTCATGAGATATCTCACTGCAGCCAATATATCGTGCGAGAGACATTTTTGGGAGGCTAGCAGCCCTGGACGAGGTGGCCCTGGCTCAAGTGGCCCAAATCAGCTGGCAAAGCATGGGCATGAGGTTTGGATCGTGTCAGAGCATGTTTCCCTATGGGGAAAGTCTCCAAGTAACTTTTCACTCTGAGCAGGTGTCTCTCCTGCCTGGTTGTAGAATTAAAGGCATGGATTCTACAGAGGAGGGGGCCTACTCGGATCACCCTCATGGCAGCTATGAATTTCCCATTTTTGGAAAGAAGCCACCACATCTTCTTGTTGGGCTCCAACTCTTGCGCATGCGCACTTACATGGGCCTATACAGATGTCGTGGGTTTAATCGTTCGGGGCCCCTCTACCCGATGGACGGTCTGGATCGCCCAAATAGTGGCTTGAGGTGGATCATGACTCATCCAAAACGGACGTTCTTCGTCTAAACTAGTCTCATGTGGGAGTTTTCCCATTTGAGGATTTTCTTTAGGTCAGCGCTTTTTGACCGAGAGAGTTGATCCCTTGTGCAGCGAGTGGAGGTGCACCTGGTGCACATGCACTTCGAACATGGGGCCCACGAAGATGCCTTAGATGGATCCATTCCATCCATTCAATCCATAAGGTTTTATTATGATTGTAGGCTAAGGACGAGTCCATTCTGCCATTCAAGTGGGACATAATATTGGTTTTTATACATCTAAATGCTAGTATCTAACGATCTCTATAGGTTTAACGGGGAGATCTCTTCCTAGCATAGTTTAATTAATCATTTGGAGTTTTGAGGGTTGATTACGTGGGATCTGATAGTCGAAGTGGGGATCGTATGCTTGAACATCATGAATCAATGGGTGACCAATCACTCTTAACCAGTTTTAGTTCTTCTTATTGACTCCTATAAACCTGACGATCAGATGGTCCCAAAGTTGATCCTTACACATCCATTTCGGTTGGATAACTCAAGAAACGGGTGAAGGTTACTCCCACTGTCTTAATTTAGACTAAAACCACTAATTAGGTACATGATTATACTAATCCAGGTTTTAGTGGTAACACTTGTGTACTAAAGGTGTGGGTTGTTACAAGTCCTCGATGAGATCGATCTATACGTTGCTATAGAAGCCACCTTAGACTCCTTTAAGAAAGATACCATGATTTACAAAGGATTTTTGAAACACTGGTCTTCTACAACAAATTCTTTTCATCTGCTAATTGGTGAAGTATGCATTACTTTGTGGGATCTTCATCATATGGTGGATCTTCCTGTCACAAGATCTTTCCATGACGAATTCGTTCCCACAAATACAAAGTTTTATTCTATTCTTTGTTCTCTTTACAGGGGATTTGGTAATGTCACAACACATTGCTTAAGCCCGACAATAGGAGCTTCTTCTTCATATACTCCGTGGCATTACTTTTCTGGCTAGCTAGGCATATACTTCCTGTGGACATATGGTGACCCTGAGAAGGCTTATGTTAACCCTGAACACCCTCCTTTATGCTATTATCTGAAACATAAAATGGTGAAAGGAACTTATTAATGGGTTATGGATAAAATTTAGAGCATGGAATCAATCGATTTCTTCCCATTTTATGTATCGCATCAATCTGAAGACAGAGAGTTCATAAACAACGACAGTCTGGAGCCAGTTGAGAGACTTTCTTGATTCGCATAAGGTCTTACAGTCTTCCCCTTTTAGAGGGTAGAAAATTCTGGCGAGAACCCTACTATTCAAGTAGGTTTGCACGATAATTCAGCTATGATCAATCCGTGCCACAAGCAGCAGAGGATGTTACTCGTGTAATGCACGGTTATGGAGTGGGTCCATACAACTGAGCTTTGATATGGAAATAACTTCTAGCGAGAAATTTCAATTCTCTTTTCATCCTTTCAGGTTTTAATAATCAAGCACAGGCTTCATATTCTTAGATGCATTGGTGGGTTCATCAGTACTATATGGTATGTAATTGTTATCCTGTTGATCATCCCATCTGGATTCCTCCTCCCATATTGAGGAATTATAGACCAGAACAAGGAATTAATTATTTTGTTGAAAGGGATCATGCAACATCTTCCGGTCAAATTTATCAGAGAATTTCTATCAAAGAACCAATATGAGAGATAAAACTGGTTAATACATTAGAAGGATGGATAGCTGTTAGGTCTCCTTTGGACCTTATAAAACTATTAGAAAAATGAGCCACTCCTGATAATAAACCTAAAGTTCCTGCTGCTCCCTTATATTCTCCTAGTCACAGAACAGAAGACATAGCTACGGATGCCATCTCTCCTATTGAAGGTAAAGCTACAGTTACAAATTCTCCTGCTGAAGATTGCTCTATGGCCACAATTCCTTTTGCTGGAAATCAGACTATGGCTATAATATCTCTTACTGGAGATTGGGCCATAGCTACAACATCTCATACTAGAGAATTGATTCGTCATTCTCCAATGACTCGTTCAAGGGCTAAATCTTTATCCTCTTAGTTTTGACTCAACAAAGTTCTCCTCTCTCTTGGAGCACTGGTCTTCTTCCTGTAAAGACTGTTTATAAGGGTAAGCAAGTAGCTTCTGAAGAGGATAGCTCATCAAACTACTCTGTGGAGACTTCAATCAGTGAAACATCTTCTTCTAGAAGTCTAACCAATGAAGGGAATGTTTTACTAGATGACAATCAAGAAGAAGACATAGATGTAGATATTGGTGAGGAGGTTGAAATTGTAAGAGACATCCTAATTACTGAAATTCAACATGATAACCCAATCATCTCTTCTCCTCCCAGAGAAATTTCTCTTGAAGAAGAGCAACTTGATTACAGAGGATCTAACTGCTCTCTAGGCATGAATAATTTCATATCATATGATGCTCTATATTCTTCCCCTCCTATGGATACTGGTAATGCACTTGAACAAAATCTTATAATGCTCCCTGTTATTGTGAAGGTGTTAAGGGAGGCCGAAATTTCTTTGCCGAAAAAGCAAGCAGAGCCAAAAGTGCTATTTTCACCTCAAAGCGTGGAAGTGATTTAGGATGCATTAAATATTCATCCAATCATCCATTTAATTGTTGACTTTCCTGCACATGCCGAGAAGGCTATTTCTACACACTCTCCTCCTATTCAGCCAATAGCCCGTAGTCTAGAGTTTCCTTTTGATCCATTTGATATAACAACTCTAACTACTCTGGATTCAAGCACATGAGCTCGAGAACTTTCATTTAATGTTGCAATCGTTGCTTCAAATATTCCTGTATCTTTAGGAATAGAAGCATCTTTTGTACTAACTACCATTCATCATGCCCCTAGAGATGGTATAATTTTCTTTTCGATTTTTGGTTTTTATATGTTTTAATACTTTATTCTTTGACTTATATCACTTCTTTTCTATTTCAATTATAGTTGTTCCTTCTTCGAGTGGATCCACAGATTCTAACTCAGTGGCTACAATATCTAATAAACTTTCCTTGGACAAAGTGTCGCCTCTTATGCTTGTCTTCTTTAAGAATGTTATATCCATCATTATTGATGCCTTTAAGAATCCTACGCAATGGCCTTATCTAGATAGTGCTCTAGCTGTTCTAGATCATTCAGCAAGACTGGATCACATCAATGTTGTCTCCCACTACACAATTCTTTATTAAATTTTTATGACTTGGTGAATAACTTTGAGTCGACTCGAGGCATAGTTATTCCCCCAAAAATTTTAGCATGTCAAAGAGAATTGGCATGTTTTAGAGAAAAAATATCTCATAATGATGTTTTCGTATCCGATTATGAAATCAAACATCCATCTTTGTAAGATAGATTGAAGGCTTCTGACAAAAATATGATAGCTATTAATAATCAGATCTCTTTTTTGAATAATGAGATTGCCTTACTCGAGGCTAAGGAACAAGAGGAAAAGCTAAATAACGGAAAGATCAAGGAAGAAATTGAAGCCAATATTTGTATTCCTAATCTCAAAAGAGTTGAGCTTTTTAAGGATAAAGAAGTAATTGCTTCCTTGGAAAAAAACTGGCCAACAGTCCAGACCATGCCCAAATTATTCTTAAAGCGAAAATGGTGAATGTTGCAACACAAACCCAATTACTTCTTTTGCACGAACGATCTTTGTGCACGTAGCTTCTTTCACACAAATGATCTTCATGCGCATAGATTGTGTGAATGCATTCATTACGCGGATCATCCTTTGCATACATCCTCCATTATGCACGTGCAACAAGCGTTTCAAGGTACTTGTAATTCTTCTAAATTTGGACCCTGCTTTCGCTCCAAAAACTCTTTACTAATGTTGAATGAAAAAAAATGGTGGGGTATTTATAGCCTTTCACATGTGCAAACTCACCTATCCGCACAACAAGTAATCAACAAAGCAACCATTATGCGCATACTTCCATTGCGCGCCACACAATCCTCTTCCAAAGACTTTGTATTGTGCGTCATGTAACCAAAAACAATGAATTTCTATATCTTTTTTTCATCCATTTTTTATGCCTCAACAATCATCATCTACACTGATCATGTGGTGCGGAATTATCTTTTTTCTAAGAATGATGCTACGCCCTGTTTGATAAGATGGATCGTTCTACTCCAGGAATTTGACATAGAAATACGAGACAAAAATGCAGCAAAGAACGTAGTGGCTGACTATCTCCCTGATTCTCTTGACTTGACACTTATAAATGATATGTTCCTTGATGAACATTGTTTAAACTCTCATAATTACCTTGGTTTGCTAACATTACAAATTTTCTTGCTATAGGATTCACGCCAACATATTGGGCTACGTAAGATAAGAAAAAAATTCTTCGTTGAGGTACCTAAGTTTTTTCTGTGATGATCCTTATCTGTTTAAATATTGCCCAAACCAAAATTCTAAGGAGATGTATGCCAGACAATGAACATCAGAGTGTCATCTCGCTTATGAGCGTTGTCAAAAATTGGGAGGATTGTCCAGTAAAAATATGATGCCATTAAATCTAATTCTTATCATTGAAGCATTCAATTGTTGGGGCATCGAATTCATAGGGTCATTCCCCTAATCCTTTGGAAATATTTACATTTTATTGGCAGTAGACTATGTCACTAAGTGGGTTGAAGTGAATAATTATCACAAAACAGTGATTAGATTCTTAAAAGAAAACATTCTTTCCTAGTTTGGAACGCCTCGGGCCATCATTAATGTTGGAGGTTCACACTTTTGTAATAAGCCACTTGAGAACTTAATGAAGAAATATGCCATCTCTCATAAGGTGAGCACTCCGTACCACCCACAGACAAGCGGGCAAGCAAAGATTTTCAATAGGAAAATTAAGCAAATTCTAGAAAAAATGATTTAACCTTGACCGTAAGGTTTGGTCAATCCACTGGACTGATGCTTTGTGGGCTTACCATACAGCTTTTTAGATCCTCATCGAAATGTCTCCCTTAAAACTCGTCTATAGGAAAGCTTATCACTTACCTGTAGAGCTGGATCATAAAACCTACTGGGCTATCCAAAATCTAAATTTTAACTTAGACAATACTGGCTCATTGTGCAAACTTCAATTAAATGAACTCGAAGAAATTTGGAATGATGTATATGAGAATTTAAGAATTTACAAAGACAGGATGAAGGTGTTTCATGATTGGAACATCCTTCGAAAATCATTCACATCTAACTAAAAAGTCCTATATAATTCTCGGTTACATTTTTTTCTGGAAAAACTTTGATCTCGTTGGACCAACCCTTTCATTGTTACTACTGTTTATCCTTATGGGACCATCGAGATAAAGAATCCAATGAATGACAATATTTTCAAAGTAAATGGACATTGCCTCAAGCCATTTGTTGAGAAGTTTGATTCAAAGGACATGTCCATGCCTCTGACTGATCCTGTGTACTAAGATTGGCCTCCTAATCTAATGGAGGTGTAGTTATGTTTATTACTTTCATAGAATTTAGGATTAGGATAGTTTGATTTCAGTTTATTTAGTCTCCTGCTAACCCATTTACACGTTATGAACTTTGGAAAAGCTTTAATTCTCCTTCTTTAGGTATTATCTCCCCATCACTTCTCATTTCTTTTCATTGTCTCATGTGCATTTATGCTCCTACCTTTTACGTTGAAGACAATGTAATTTTTAGGTTGGGAGTGTGGATTAAGTAAACTAATCAATGTTTTCTTAGTTTTGAGCAAAAATTGTGAAATTTTTTTAAAATTTCAAGTTAAAAACATGTTTGAAAAATGATAATTTGTGGAATTAAGAACACTTTGAGTATGATGATAAGATGGAGATTGAACTTTAAATTATTGAAGTTTGATCAACCGAGTAGACTATTTTTTAAATTCTTGCATTTAATTAATTAAGAGGAAGTTTAAATATCCTATTAATCTAAGTCACAAGCCACATTCAAATTACTTTCTGTGAATTGTACTAGAATTTTTCATTGTTAGTATGTGTATCATTGATAGATATTGAGAATTAAGTCTGGATAATTTTATTCACCATAAAAAGATAAAAAGAACCAACTAAAAAATAAAGAGATCGACAAAAAGATCATGTATGATGAAAAGACTAGAAATGAATGAAAAGTCTAAAAAGAATGAATAAATAAAAGGGACCGTCGATATAAAATCAAAAAGTGAAAAAAGAAAGAAAAGGTGATAAGTTTAGAATAAGTACTTGATTATTCAATAAAACTTGAGGTGATAAGCATGGCTAACATTATGAAATAGTAGTATATTATGGAAAGTAAATAGAATTCACTAAGCACATTGAAAAATTTTGATATATGAACTTATGCTCTTAAATGATTGATAAAGAAACCTTTTGATTGATTGCTCGTGTGATTCGGCTTTAGGTTTTCAAAATTACACTCTCGCTTCTTTAGATTGTACTCATTCATACTCGATTCCATAAAAGATTATTTTCTGAAAGTGATTTAAACATTGAAGCTTGAAGATTAATTGATGCATGTTTTGCTTGAGGCTGGAAAAATGTTAGTTGGGGGTTTGTTGAGTGTGAAATGTTGCATATTTCCTTCAATTTATACCTTGGTTTTATAAATATGATACTGCTTAATTGATTTAATTATACATGTTTTCATGTGCGAGGTAATTCAAGAGCTTAAGGTGAAATTGATGCCAAAAGGAAGATTTATGCTCAAAATATTACTAAATGAAGATTTAGAGATTTGAAAGTCCCTAATGAAGAATTTACATGTCAAAGATCCAAGAAAACCAAGTGAGGAATGAAGAGAATCAAAGATTTGAAGTGAAGAAAAGGAATGTTGAAATTGTCTTGAAAACAAACATTTCTTGAAATTGTCTTGAAAAAGCATATTCTGAACCTCCGATGTTATTTTGGGAGACTGCGCAGAGTGTAAATTTAAGGTGATTTAAACTTCGAGTATATTTTTGAAAACTTCGCAGAGTGCATAAATTTGAGGTAGTTTTTAAAATTTCCAACTCATTGCGAAAGTTGGAGTTCCACAACTATAAATAGGACTCCCTAGGATAATCTAAAGCATTTTCTAGGGTTTGAAAATGTCTTAAAGAGCATACATAAGGGTCGAGCAGCCGCCAAAGAGTTTTTCCTCTTCCATAGTTTATTTTTCACGCTTTGTTTAAGAGATTTGATTTCAATCATGTCTATGGATGGCTAAACCTCTTAGCTAGGGCTAAGAGGTGAAGCTTGTAGCGTGTTTGGATGTTTATTTTTCTTTTATTCTTATTTTTATTGAACTTTATTGACTTCTAGTTTGAATTTAAGAAATATTTTTAGTTTTCTATGGTTTGTTGTGACTCAAATTACAATAGATGTTGTGATAGCTTTAAGTATTTTCTTTTTCTATTATGAGATTGTAAGAATTACAAATCTTGTTGTTCACCATCGTCTCGTGGGCATGGTAGGGTGATGGAATCCCTTCCACTCATCACAATTCTCTTCCATTAAGAATTATGTCAATGAAAGTTCAGATTTGATTTAATTGTTTTATCTTCCAATTGGATAGGATAAGACTCCAATTCCAATTGTATTCTTGAATCAAGCAAGGTAGCATCTTCATAGCTACAAGTGGATCCTGGGTACCCTAGTTCCCACCTTTAAATTTACAAGTTTTAATCAACTTTATTCACAATTACTCTCCTTTATTTTAGATTTTAGATTTAAATCTTCTTCTAGTTCTAGTTCTAGTTATTTCAGAATATGTACAAGTTTATTCCCTATGGATTCGACCTCGGTCTTACTGAGTTATTACTACATCATGACCCTACACTTGGGGTTGTGAACAATCATCCACAACATTGATTTTCATCAATGCCAAAATAACTTATGGCGTAACTTGGAATGTCACTTCAACAAAATTAATTTTAAATGACAAATCATCTAGGGAGACATCACAAATTGATGCATATATTCCTTGCACAATGGAGTGGAAAACCGATCCACCCCATCCTAAAATGCTTTCCCAACCGACTTCAGAGAGTACATGAACTAGATCAAAATGAGCAATATGGTCTAGGTTTACTGATTTCTCTATGATAATACCTCTAGTGTGGAAATCCTGAACGTACTTCAGATCCTCTTTCGGCGCCCCTAGGGTTCTCACACTAATGAGAGTTGATCTAGAAGAGGAACTAGCAAGATTTTTGCATGTTGTTTTCTTGAATCTATACTCAATATCAGTTTGCATAAGATGAAGATCAAAGAAAATGATAGGAAAAAGAGTATATCAGATTTTGATGAAAACTCACACCAAATAAGGTTTCAAATGATGAATACACTACTCAAATTTGATTTACTAGTAAAAGATTACTAAATATTAGAAGAAATTTGAAAGAAAATCACTTAGTGGAAAGATTGGAAGATGGGATGGTCGAATGGGACATCGGCTAGCCAAGGAAGAAGATATTAAATGAATAAGATTTAGAATTTTTCCCTTTTTAGGTGAAATCTGCACAATCTTCAGCTAGCCCGAGCATGTGCTTTGCTAGTTGAAAATCCTCAAAAATTTTGATTTTTGACATATTTATTTTATTTTAAAATTTATTTATCATCTTATGTATTTAAAAAGAATAAACATAAACAAAAATGCATAAAAAGAAATAAAATAATTATTTAACAATACACAAACCAATACCATGCTTTAAGTTGGAAAATTTAGCTTTATCTAGCGGTTTAGTTAGTATGTCTGCAAGCTGCTTCTCAGTTTGAAAGTATTCCAGCATGATAGACTTGTCTTCAACCAATTCTCAAATATAATTGTAACACCTCGAACTTTTTAATACTCTAGTATTGAAAGTTCTCGAGTGTTACCATGGAAAGTAACATAATATGTATGTGTACGATACCGATCTAACTATCCTAACCTTACATCTATTCCCTAACCTAAATCTAGCCATTGAGAATAATCTCTATTCTTAAATCAAGTCATCCGACCATTGATCATATGGTTTCATATATGTACCTTCATTTGACTAAATTAGTGAATAAATCTTTATCCATAATGATTTAGATGCAAGATCTTTTGTAAGAATTATTTAGAAATGGGCATATAATCGTGTAGAACCATTAGATTTCACAAAACTCTTAGATCAGCAATAATTATGAAATCACCATCAACTTGTACCCCTGAGTTCCAAATCACATGGTTCTCATGATCCGTTTCATGTGAAATTTTATACCAAGCCTAATTATCATAAATTAACTATACAAGTTGAATTTCAGCCCTTAGATCATAGTAAACTAGCTGCTTAACCTCTACATCCGTCGTACAGTTATCAGATCAAGATTCTGGTCCGTTTACTTTGTTCACCCCATATAAATATGCTTAACCCACCATTAGAATTACAATCTGAGAAAATTATACATGTGAACAAGGCACTCGAATCTAATGGTATACATGTCCTACCCCTAATCACTCTAGAAACTCACTTTATGTCCATCCATTTACGAAACTGACCATACATCCACCTACGTACATGGTCAGAGTGCTAACTATTAAATTTTCTTATTTTTAGCAAGTCATCTAACCATCCATCATGTTTGGATCTGCCAAATGGATGACCCGAATATTACGATAAAGCGGTCATTTCGAAGATTTTAGGGTGTATGCTAAGACTACCGGCTAACTTCTCTACTAGATGTATGGAACATTGCTTTTAAACCTTAGAGTAGTATAGTCCATTATGGTATCTTGGTCATCTGTAAGTGATCAAGACTCAAACTTATGCATTAGTAAGAGCTTGAAAAATAACAAACATTGGTGAAGTTTCATCTCATTTACACGGTGCAGTTAAAAGTAGTAACAAAGGAGTATGGCAAAGTTGTAAATAAAAATAAAAACCAAAACTCAAAACTCATATACACATCAGTAGCATCAGATTTTATGGAGGTTTTTATGTGAGTTTTCACTCACACGTTTCTGCCACATGTGCCTAACTTAAGACTTAGATCCTTCCTATATTTAGGCCCACAGTCGAACAAGATCTCATAAAGGTGATGAACAAAATGGATTGATCATCAAACATCATGTTTAACCCCACCATTACTCTAGTCACTCACAGAGTTAAGAATTATACTTACACTGCATCACGGGAATTGATTTCTTATGAGGACTGGAATCAGTCCAACAAAACCTCTCAACGGCTTAAAAAGCATGTTACCTTGGAATAATGGATCCCACCTTTGTATGATCCAAATTGTCCAAATAGAGGGACGATCAAAACCGATCATGGGTCAAGAAAAATCATGCGGTTCGACTATGAATTAATGTCCGAAAATGGGCAAGGAAAACCATACAGTGCGCATGAAGTACTCTCCAGACAATCCGTTTCTAACTCCAACTGGGGGAAGGAGAGTTTTGGCAAATCAAAAAGAGTTTCCCTTCCAATCTTAGCCGTCCATACAGGCTTGTGCATAGGGGACAGAATCAAAAAGTTTTTCCACCGTATGTTAAGACGTGGTTTAAACAAATCTTCTCTCATTTTCTATGTTGAATCCTCCTGCAAATTGGAGAGAAATCTTCACCAACTAATCTATAGGACCCACATTCTTCTTTCTACCTAGGATATGATTAGAAGAACTAGTTTATAACGCCCAAATTCTTTGGTCTTTTGCAAACAGACGAAGCGGAAGCATGAGACAGCCCAAAGCTTCCAATGACGAAACCACTAGTTAAACTGCTATAGATCTTTGATTTCTATGATCCTCAAGTTTCCATTGCAAATACAGACCATTCAGTGAGTCCCGTTCAAAGGAAAACTCAATAGAGAGGAATCCACAATGATAGCACGAACCATCTTCATCATCTGAACCAAAACTAGGAAAATGTTGGAGGGGCCCAAAACACGATCAAAGAAGTCCATTAGGTGGGACTCTTGATCAATATTCATCCGTTTAAACCCCATTAGAAACCCTCTAAACAGAATTAACTAATCATTACAAAAAGAAGGGAAAATTTTTGCATAAGTATAACAAGCACAACTCGTTTACACCCGTTGCGATGTAAAGCTCCAAAGGACAAACTTCAATAATTGAGATTGTTTTTGGAGGGTGGGGATGGGAGATAGGAAGTGGGCCACAAAAAGCCTCTCATGGAGCTAGGAAATGCCTTGGACGTTTGCTTCTCTTGGGAGTTGCTTGAGTGAAGAGAGAATGTGAGAGAGAGAGAGAGAGAGAGAGAGAGAGAGGGATGGTGGAGTGACATGAGTGGTAAGGTGCTTGTTGACTTTAGGGTACTTGTGTAAGAGAGAGGTAAGGGTGGGGTATGTGTTGCTTGTACTTAACTTGAGGTGATGGATTGATGTGACATTTGATGTGATTGATGGGACATTCTCCTGGGTTAGCAACACGCAGCGTTTCTTTAAAAAAAATACGGACCCACATGTCATGCCTGAGTATCGGTTCGGTGTGCAAGTCACGACGTTGGAACCGCGGCAACAGCACAGTCGCTAAGATACAAGTTTTGGATTGAGTCAACTTCTGCATGCAGGTTTCGGCTTAGGATCACACACAAATATAGGATACAGGTCGAGGGTTGTCGGAATTCGACCAGGAGGACCGCGGAACCCTACGCAACGATATGGTCTATGATACAGGACTTATAGTTCTCCTCACCACATAAAAATTTCATCCTTGAAATTTACAGAACAGATAAGAAACATCATTAAGTATATATGTTAAGGCTTAATCAATCTACAAAAGGGTGAAGATAGAGCTCTCTATTCTCAGCCTTGCACTCGCAAGATGCCTCCTTAACAGAATAGTGAACCATACAAATCTTCGGATCCCTGATAACAAAAAAATTATCGAAACAGGAATACTATGCAGCCTTATAATCTCAACGGTACGGAGCTATATCAGAAAATCTCTAAGTTATTCAAACTTGGGGATCTAACCATTCTAAGTTCTCAATAATAATAAAGTGAATGGTAGCTATCAGTAGATATGTAATGTTATCTTTGAGTATTCCCAAGTTGTGCTCTGATACCAACTTCTGTCATGCCCCAAACTCAGAAATCTGATTTACAGGAATCCTGATCTCCGAATCTGGTGCCAATAGCCTCTGTAGTACCCCATTCTCGGCTCCCAGCGCCCACATGCCGAGTTCTAATCCTAAAATTCCACAAGGAGGATTTTCTAACGTACATTTATCTCGTAAGAATCATAACCACAAGTTTACCCAAATCATAAAAGCAACACCATCATCGCAATCCACTAATATAATCATTTAAATACAATGCTGAAAGAGAAATACGTATATCGAAAATCAAAGCTCCAAAGGTCCGCTACATGCTCTAAGCTCAACGCTGCTGCAACCTAACGCCACCTGCACGCATCTTTCATGCATAAGCTTATAGAAAGCTTAATGCGTGGAGAAAGTGTGTGAGTATTATATGCTTGCTTAGAATGTAATATCAGATTAAACAGAGATCTTGATAAGTCAACAAGCCATACAATATCAAAGTGAACATAAATACTGACAGGTCCATGAGTCATATAATATTAGAGTATGTAATATAAATCAGTTACGCAAAAGAGGAGTCAAAGAGAGCCGAATATCAGATGTCGAGGGTACAATGTAATATGTAAATCCTACTAAGTCTGTCTAGGCTACATGAGTGCAGAAACATAGCAACCTAAAATACCATATGCCTGCGGATGTAATGCGATATGCAATGCGATATGCAATGCGAATCAAATGACCAAGATGGAGTGTGAAGTCGGGATGGTACTACGTAGTATCATAGGCTACGGGGTCCATCACAAGGGATTTTTATCCAAACCAGTCTTATACCTAAATTTGGATAGTTATACTCAATGTGTTAGACTCCTGATCTTTGGTTAGTCATGCACCCAACTGAAATCCTAGCCATATGAAGGTACACAATAATTAGTTGTGCACCACCAACCCGAGTGGATGGTGAATGAATGAATGAATGAGTATGTAACTCCTGATCAATAAGTTCATAAATTAGTACGATTCCTCTCTTGGATCATCACCGGGGTTTAGTAAACTCCAAATGGCACTGCCCCTCTCCCAGCAGCACAGTCCAAGTGAGCGTAAGAAACCTCACTATCCTCCTAGCCAAAGGTCTGGCCAGTAGTCTGTCAATACCTATTCGGCACATCGATAGTGGACTCATTCACGAGCTGGTCAAACTCAACCTAGCAATGCCCCTTACCCTCGGGCGGGTAAGGCCACACCCCCTCCCAACCGACCACAAAATAGTGGGAGACACGACCTCCTAGTATTCGGCCCTCATGCGCCCATATATATCCACTCGGTCTCAACGTTGAGGCATCCTTTGGTACTAAGAGAGTTTAGGGTTTTTCACCTAGGCCCATTTATGGCAGCCCGATACTGGTAACTAATTTTTGGTGTCCCATTTGGTCATCCACGATATGCCTGTGGAGGCTATGGCCCTGATGTCGCTAGGGCGTACAGTAATCACAACATACAATGTAAAATGCATGAGTCATACAATCCAGTCATACATCAATCCTATGCATACCGTGCGCTCATGTGAGACAATCTTGCCTATCAAGGAGTCTCATAACAACCGACACTATGACATATGCAATGGCCAATCATATCTCATAACAAACATACAGATGATGCGTATGGGAATGTATTATGATGCTATACTGTCACATACTCATAATCGGAATTAGTAATCATCATTGACACTCGACCTCGACAATGTGGACATTTAACCAATATTGCCCTAAGGAATGACCCATATAAAGCCTAACATACAGTGGACCCATGACCTCATACAAGGGCCAAATATACAACACCATGGGCCTCACTCAAGAGCTTAATACACATCATGATAGGCCTTTCACATGGGCCTAATATATAACACTATGGGCTCCATCGCCTGGCCCTCAAATGCACCATAATGGGCCTCATCACATATGCCTCATATACATCACATTGGGCCTTAAACACGGGCTGAATATACATCATAATCGGCCTTAAATACGGGCCACATATACATCACATTGGGCCTCAAACACAGGTCGAATGTACAACACAATGGGCTTCAAATATGAGCTGCATATACATCATATTGGGCCTCGACAATTGGCCTCGATAATCAAAATCGACAATCGGCCACAATAATTGAAATCAGTAATCGGTCACGATAATCAGCCTCGATCGTTAATCGGTAATTGACCACGACAATCAGAATCGATCAATAATCAACCTCGATAATCAAATCGGTAATTAGCCACAACAATCGGAATCGATCAATAATCGGAATCGATCAATAATTAGCCTCGATGATCGAAATCGACAATCGGCCACAACAATCAGATTCGATCGATAATCAGAATTGACCTCGATGATCGGTCACAACAATTGGAATCGGCCTCAATAATCAGCACCAACAATCAATATCGATAATCGGTACCGATAATCGGCATGTAAACAAGGCGGGGTCCATAGAGGAACAGTTGATTAACCATAACATAAGGATTGGCCCCCAGCCAGGGTTATATCAAATCCGATAACGCGAACCCATCCGTTTATGGCGAATGGGACCCACTTGTTTGGGTTAACCCATAACAGAATTATGAGAATGGGCTTAACAAGGCATAAGGAAAGGTCATAATATGGGCATCCAACCATCATTACCCATCAATGTGGACATTTAACTAACATTGCTCCCAAGGAGTGGGCTACATAGGGTCAAACATATAGTGGGCCCATGGCCTCACACAAAGGCCTAATATACATTGTAATGGGCCTCATACAAGAGTTACATACATAATAGGTGGGCCCTACACATGGGCCTTAAATACATTGCATGGGCCATAACCCATGGGCCTAATGCACATTATAATGGGTCTCAAATATACATCACAGGTGGGCCTTGCTAAATGGGCCATAATTACATCGTAATAGGCCGCATCACATGGACCTCATATATATCATAATGGGCCACATCATATATGCTAGAAATACATCATAATGGGTCGTATCCATGGGCTTCAAATACACAATAGGTGGGCCCTACACATGGGCCTCAAATACATTGCAACTAGCTCCATCTCATGGGCCTATTATATATCACAATGGACCACATGACTTGGGCCTAATATACTTCACCATGGGCCGCATGGCATGGGCCTAATATACATCACAACAGGCTGCATGACATGGTCCTCAAGTACATAACATGTGGGCCCTACACATGGGTCTCATATGCATCAAATGGAATGGGTCATGAGTATATCAAGGTGGGCATCTTGAATGGGCCAAAAAATACGTCAAAGTGGGCCTGGCGGATGGGCCACAAAATACATCAAAGTGGGCCTCACAGATGGGAGCTTGGATTACGTCTAAAATCATTTAAATAGTTACAAGTGCAACATGTGTATCACTGTACACAATCATTCCATGGGGCACATGGCCCACTAATGATGAGCAACACTATCCAAATATTGTCCATGTAAATCAGCACCATCCAAATATTGTCTATGTGAATCAATACCATCCAAATATTGTCTATGTGAATCAATACCATCTAAACATTGTCCAATACCGTCCAGATGGACAGTGCAAATGAAACAGATACTATTAAGGTGGGTCCCACAAAATGTGGTGGCGTCAATGCACAGCTATATAGCTGGTGTGGGGATCCCAACCAGTCCGGAGAGCAGGTGGGTCCCACAGGGGCCCACTACACACCTATATATGAGATATTATATATGAGATATTATATATATATATATATATATATATATATATATATATATATATATATATATATATATATTAAAAAACACTACTGTCCAGAGGTCAGATGAATGGAGGGTTGGGTGTAAAGTCCGCACACCATTCACATGCACTGTCTAGGTGGATGGCGCTGGATAGAAATACAAACATATGGGTGGGTCCCACCCTCACATGAGTCACACGTGTGAGGTGGCCCCCACGTCCCAGAGAAATGGATGGTAGGTGTGGATATACGCATACATTATGGTAAAGAATCCACTGTCCTAACCAGGGACAATGTGGATCAGACCATACATCACGGTGGTCCCCTTGGCTGTGGACGGTGTGGATCTCACATCAGAGAGGTGGGTCCCACATGCTGCTGACGTCGGCAACAACTGCTGCTGCAACAGGGTAGATGCACGGCGTGGATGAAGTCCACATCTCAGACGGATCTCATCGTCCAGATGATGGACAACTGAGGCAAAACACTTACATCACACGTGGGTTCCACACGTGTGGATACACCACTTATATCATGGCAGATTTCCACCGTCCAGAGACTGGACGGTGTGAATGAGGGGTTCCACACGTGTGGATACACCACTTATATCATGGCAGATTTCCACCGTCCAGAGACTGGACGGTGTGAATAAAATACATGTATTCAGGTGGTCCACCGTCCAGCACATCTGGACAGTGCAGAACATTTACATTATCAGGGTGGGTCCCACATACATGTGGTCCACAGCTTGGGACCAAGCTGATATTCGTGATTTTCCCACCGTCTAGGCGGTTGGACGGTGAGGATATACATCACATGGGTCCACACCCCTGGAAGGCGTGGATACGCCGCAGATATGACTAGGTGGGTCCCACGTCTTAGCAGATGGATGGTTTGAATCTTAAAATGCATACATCATGTTGGCCCCACACAACTTACTGACGTCAGTCAGCAATGGGACCCACTGAGCTTGGTGGTGTCAATACAAAAGCTATATAACCGGAGTGAGGTATCCAGCCAATCCTTTTTCCATATTGGGCATATCCCTTATGTACGGCCCACCAGAACTTGGTGTTGCTGTACACCTGCCAATTAATTTTCAAGGTGGGGTCCATCTCGTGGGTGGTGTGAATCAAGTGGGCCATACAATCATCATCATCATCAAGAATAAAAGAAAGAGAGACATCGGATGGTGGAGGGAACCCGCCACTATGGGTCCTCTTTGAATAATGCATACATCAAGATGGATCCACCATATGTGAGCCCTCAAATCATCAAAATCAACAAATAAGATCACTCACCTTTGACCTTCTCTTCCTTCTTCCACCAGCGTAATCTAGAGCTCCAAAGGACGGACTTCAACGGTTGAGATTATTTTTGGAGGGTAGGGATGGGAGATAGGAAGTGGGCCACGCCTCTCATGGAGCTAGAAAATGCCTTGGACATTGGCTTCTCTCAGGAGTTGCTTGAGTGAAGAGAGAATGAGAGAGAGATGATGGGAGAGGAGTGATGGGAGAGAGGGATGGTGGAGTGACATGAGTGGTAAGGTGCTTGTTGACTTTAGGGTACTTGTGTAAGAGAGAGGTAAGGGTAGGGTATGGGTTGCTTGTACTAACTTAAGGTGATGGATTGATGTGACATTTGATATGATTGATGGATATTCTCTTAGGATTAACAATGCATGGCGTTTCTTTGAAATAAATGTTGGTCCACATCTTTTGGCCTGGGTATCGATTTGGTGTGTGAGTCGCAGCATTGGAACTGCGGCGACGGCGCGGTCGCTAAGATACAAGTTTCGGGTTGACTCGACTTCGGTATACAGGTTTCGGCTTAAGATCGTGCGTAAATATCGGATACAGGTCGAGGATTGTCGAAATTCGACCGGGAGGACCGTGGAACTCTAAGGAACGATACGGTATAGGATATGGGTCTTACAACTCCTTTTGAGGCATTATATGGTAGAGGGTGCAAGTCTCCAAGTTATTAGACCGATGTTAGAGAGCGGTGTCTCCTAGGTCCCAAGCTTGTGTAACAGATATCAGAGGTCATCGATATCATCAGGCAGAGGATGTACACAGCTCAGAGCTAACAAAAGAGTTTTGTTAATCATCAGCGTCGTTTCTTAGAGTTTGTTATTGGGATCCATGTGTATCTCAAGATCTCACCCGTGAAGGGTGTGGTTCATTTTGGAATGAAGGGCAAGATTGTCTCTAGATTTATAAGACCTTTCGAGCTCACCAGGCGCATTGGCACAGTGGCCTATCGACTTACCTTGCCATCTTAGTTGTCCGGTGTCCACAATGTTTTCTATGTATCTATATTGCGAAAGTGTGGGCCAAACATCATTCCTATTATTGATTGGCAGCCATTGAAGGTTCATGAGGACATTTCTTACATTGAGCAGCCAGATCATATCCTAAATTAGAAGGAGCAGGTCCTCCGGATCAAGGTCATCCCCATAGTGAAGGTGCAGTGGGGTCATCATAGGGTAGAAGAGGCATCTTGGGAGTGTGAGGTGAGACTCGTGAGTGCTATCCTCATCTCTTTGATGTTTGATTATATGTCGTATGTTGTTTCTGATTATATATGATATTGTGTTCTCTCTTCCCTTACGAGTTATTTCTAGTTACGTGATAATATAAATTTTGAGGATGAAATTTTTTTAGGAGAGGAGAGCTGTAAGGCTTATATCCTAGTCCATACCATTCCATATACTCTCGCGATCCTTTCCGCATAATTTCGGTAACCCGCGACCTATAATTGGCATTTGCGCATAACCCTAAGTCATATCCTGTAAATCTGAGTTGGCTTGAAACGAGACTTGTACCATTGCGACTGCACTATCACCGCAGTTCTAACGCCACGTCTTACGCACCAATGCATACCTAGGCTGGGAGATGTGGGCCCGCATTTATCTCAAAGAAATGTCGTGCATTTGTAAATCCTGAGAGAATCTCTATAACCCATCCCATCAATCAATCAGTCAAGTACACATCCCATCTCTAGCCCATGCTTTCTTTCTCCCTAAGACAAACAACCCACCTAAGTCAACTCTCAAGTCAAGTACATCCATCACTCACCCATCACCTCTCTCTTATAACCTCTCTCTCTCTCTCTCTCTCTCTCTCTCCACCCATTTCCCCAAGCACCAAGAGAAGCAACCGTCGAAGCCATTCTCAAGGAGAGAAGAGAGCCAAATGTGGCCCACTTCCTACCCCTCTCATCTCCCATCCCAACCCTCCAACCTTCATCAACCTCCATCAAAGAGAGAGCTAAGGAGTTTGGCATTTCATAGAACCAAGAAGATCCAATGGTGAGTGTTTTGTAGGGTTAGGATTTTTATTTTGATGATGGGGCAAGTGGGGCCGACTGGTCAATGGTAGGGATCCCATTTTGGACCCAAGGTGAGGCCTATGGCCCACCATGATATGCATGTGTTACCCATGAGGGGTCCATTCTCCATGGATCCCACCATGATGTTATTTGTTATCCATCTTGTATTAGGTCATGTAGACCTTGAAATTTGTAATGGAAATGGGATTTCCACCCTACAATTCTGATTTAGGGCCTACCTATTTTGGGACCCTTCTTGATGTATTGAAAGATCTAGGGGAGCTCGTAGTGGTGGAGCTCCACCACCTGACGTCTCTCTCTCTCTCCTCGCTCTCTCTCTCTCTCTCTCTCTCTCTCTCTCTCTCTCTCTCTCTCCCCCCTCCCTCCCTCCCTCTCTCTTCCTTCTCAGATTGATGGCCCACCTATCGTGTGCATGCATAGTTGATCCAGATCGTCCAACATGTGGGACGGTCTTACTGTCCAGGTTACTGGATGGTAGACCAACCCACCTTATTGCCCTGATGAGTATGGTCCAAAGCAAGGGAGAAAATACAAGTATTAGCTCAATCTGGATACTTTACGGCCCACCCAGGTGGACTCCTCCATGATGTATGTATTTTATCCATGTTGTTCATCCAATTAGAAGCAAGTTACTGTCCACCAGATGGTCCACCTTGTTGGACTGTTTGGGCCGATATGGCCGAACGACCACACGGGCCTAGACAATATGGAAAACACCAATGTCATCTTGATTATGAGGCTAGTGGACCATTTGTGTGGACCCCACTATGATGTATGTATTTTATTCCATGCCATCTAGCAAGCAGGGCCAACAGGCTACCCATTTTAGGCCCGTGTGACCAGTCGGTCACACAGGTTCTAATGAAGGGGAAAAAAAATAACAGTTTGATGTTGCAGCTGGTGGGCCACTCATGTGGACCCCATCTTGCTGCATAATCACACTGTACATCTCGGAGAGATCATTTTAGGGCATAATCCAAGATAGGCCAGTGGGCAGGGATCTGCCTAGATGCTGCTGGCCACCTTGATGTATCTATTTTAACCACCCAGTCCACATGAATGGGTGGGTGTTTAAGGGTTGGCCCACTTGATTGGGTGATGTATGGGGTTAGCCACCTCATTGGTGACCCACGTGTAAGTGAGACCCACCGTGATGTGTGCAATATCCACATGTGAATAGGGGAGTTATATATGAGGCCCATTGGTGCAGCCCATTGTGATATATTTTCGGCCCGTGTGAAGAGGTCCATTGTAACATATTTCCAGCCCATTTGGTAAGGCCCATTGAGATGTATTTGGAACCCATGGGTTGAGGCCCATTGTGATGTATTGAGGCCCATGCGTCGTGGCCCATTAAGATGCATTAATAGCCCATGTGCAGGGCCCACTTATTCTGTATTTAAGGCCCATGAAAGTAGCCCAATGTGATGTATTTATGACACTTGTGCCAAGTCCCATGGTGATGTATATGCGGCCCACGAGTGAGGCCCGATGTAATTATGGCCCATGGTGATGTATATTGGGCCATTGTGTGAGGTCATTCGACCACTATACATTTGGCTCTATGTAGGCCACTCCGTGGGAGCAATGTTGGTTAAATGGCCACATTATTGGGCAATAATGGTTTAATGTTCACATTTTGACCTTTCCTTAGGCCTTATTTAGCTGATTATCGATGTCAATTATGAGTATGTGATAGCATAGCATCATGATACATGCTCATACGCATCATCTACATATTTGTTACGAGATGTGGTTGACCATTACATATGTCATTGGGCATATTGTTATAAGACTCCCTGATAGGCAGAGATTGTCTCACATGAGTACACGGTGTGTGCAGGATTGATGCATGACTAGATTGTATGACTCATGCATCTTGCATTGTGTGTTGTGATTAATGTATGCCCTAGCGAACCAGGGTCATAGCCTCTGCAGGCATGTCTTGGATGGCTAGATGGGACACCAAAAATGTTTGGTTCGAGCATTTAGGCACTTTAGATGTCCGTAGGTGAAAGTCCCTAAACCTCTGTGGTTAGAAAACGCCCCAACGTTTAAACCAAGTGGATATATGATCGCCCGAGTGCCGAATACCAGTAGACCATATCTCCCACTATATCGTGGTCAGTTGGGAGGGGGTGTGGCCTTATCCACCTGAGTGAGGGAGGCTGTAAGCTAGGCTGAGTTTAATTAGCTCCCAAATGGGTCCACTATCGATGAGCCGGGTAGGCATTAGTATACTACTGGCAGGCTGGTAGTGAGGTCTTTTTCACTCACTGGGCTACCAGCCGGCTAGGGCGGTAGCTAGTTTAGAGTGTACTAGACCCCGCTGATGATCCTAGAGATGAACAGTGTTGATTTGTGAAGCAGGAGTTACATACTCACTCACTCATTCATTCATTATCCACTCGAGCTAGTGGTGCGTAACTATTTGTTACGTGTACATTCACAATGGCCAGAATTTCGGTTGGGCCACATAACTAACCTGAGATTAGGAGTTCACCACATTAAGTCTGACTATTTAAATTTATGTGTGGGATTGGTTTAGATAAAAGTCCCTTGTGGTGGACTCTGTAGCCTGTGATACTACGTATTATCATCCTGACTTCACACTCCAGCATGGTCATTCCATTCACACCACATATTGCAATAAATCCGTGACATATGACATTTTGGGTTACTGCATGGCCTAAATACGCTGATGATATTTGTGAACTCATCAGGAATTTCATATTGCATTAAATCCTTGACATTTGATATATGGCTCTTTATGACTCTTCATTTGCATAGCTAATCTACATTGCTTCCTCAGTATATGATATTAGCTTATTATATTTTTTGCATCGCATAGCTTAGATAAGGTTGATGATATTTATGGACTTACAAACATGTTTCTGTATTACTCTGATATTGTACGATTTATGGATTGCCACTATTTCTGCTTACTATGATATCTATATGCTTGGCACATGCATCGCACACACTTTCACTACCCTTTAAGATTTCTATAAGCTTATGCATGATAGATGCGTGCAAGCTATGTTATGTTGCAGCAATATTGAGCTTAGAGCGTACAACGGTCTTTTGAAGCTTTGATTTTTGACATATGTATTTTCCTTTCAGCATTTTTTCAAATAATTATATTAGTGGATATGTGATGATGATGTTGCCTTTATGATTTGGGTAAACTTGTGGTTATGCTTCTTATGAGATGAATGTACATTGAAAAATCCTCCTTGTAGGATCCCAGAATTGAAATTTGGTGTATGGATGCTGAGAGCCGAGAATGGGTAACTACGGAGGCTATAGGCACTGGATTCGGAGATCAAAAATTTCGTGAGCCCAGTTTTTGAGTTTGGGCTGTGACAGAAGATGGTATCAGAGCATAATTTGGGAATAACTGAAGACAACATCACATATCTGCTGATAGCTACCCTGCGCCCTATGATTTTTGAGAACTTAGAATGGTCAGATCCCCGAGTTCAGATAACTTAGAGATTTTCTAATATAGCTCCCTACCATTGAGATTATGAGGCTACATAGTATTCCCATTTCGATTGTTTCTGATCAGGGATCCGATGATTAGTATGGTTCACCATTCTGTTAAGGAGGCATCTTGGGAGGGCAAGGTTGAGAATAGAATGCGCTATCTTCATCCTTTTGTAGATTGATTATGCCTTAACACATACTTGATGATGTTTCCTCTTCTCTTATATTTCTGTAAATTTCGAGGATAAAATTTTTATTAGGCGACCAGAGTTGTGAGACCCGTATCCTAACCCATACCATTTCTTAGGCTTCTGTGGTCATCCCGGTCGAATTCCAGCGACCCTCGACCTGTATCCGATGTTTGCACCCAATCCTAACCCAAGTCTTACATATCGAAGTCAACTTAACTCGAAAATTGTACCCTAGTGACTGTGCCGTCACCGCGGTTCCAATGCTGTGACTCGCGCATCGATCCGATACCCAGGCTAAGATATGTGGGCCCACGTTCATTCCGAAGAAACGCCGCGCGTTGTGAATTCTAAGAGAATCTCTATGACACGTCACATCAATCCATCAATCAAGTACAAGCGACCCAACCCATCCCTCTCTTACACAACCTTACCTAAAGTCAACTATCTCCCTTACAAAAGTACACCCATCCATCACTCACCATCCCTCTCTCCCATCACTTCTCTCCCATCATCTCTCTCTCTATTTTCAAGTAACCCCATGAGAGCAATCGTTCATGCTCCATGGATAGAGTTTGTGTGGCCCACTTCCTCCATCTCATCTCCACCATCCAAAGATCATCTCCACCATTGAAATGCACCACTTGGAGCTCTAGGATGTGTTGATGGAAGAAGAAGTCTAAGAAGATCGAATAGTGGATGCTTTTGTTTGTTGATTTTGTGATTTGAGGGCCCATATAGGTGAGACCCATCTTGATGTATGCATGTATATGGAGGGCCTATATTGGCGGGATCCCTCCCCTCTCATGATCATCTATCTCTCTCTCTTTCCTTCTCTCTTTTTCCCTCTCCCTCTTGATGTGTGGCCCACTCAATGCGTGTGACATATCCACGCCATCCATCACCGTGACAAATCCACGCCATCCATCACCGGCTGACTGACGTCAATAGGCTTTGTGGATCCCACGTGATACATGTGTTCATCCACACCGTCTAGATGGGCTGGACGGTGCTGGACAGGTTGGATGGTCCTGTGGACCCCACTCATGATATGTGTTTTATCCTACTGCTACAGCAGTCGTGGGACCCATGTGTGTGTAGACTCCACGTGATGCATGCAGTGTATCAACATTGTCCATCTGTTTAACTCCACATCACCCACCTATTTTGCAATCCCAACCGTCCAGATGGCTGAACAGTGGGCCAAACTATGTTGTATGTGTAGATCCTCACCGTCCAGCAAATCTAGATGGTGTGCCACACCCAGACGTATATGTTACATCCTATCCATCCACCTGGCAGTGTGCCAGCAGCTGCAACAGCTACTTTGATGCAGTAAGCTCCATGGGTCCCACCAGTAGTTGATGTCACCAAGTTTTGTGGGGCCCACCTTGATGTACCCACTTCGGGACATGGGGCCCACCTTGTATGGCAATGGATTGGATGGTCTACTGTACACCAGCCATATAACTGTCGTGTTGTAGCATGTGGGACCCACCTTGTATGACGTTTGGGTCTCATCCACATCGTCCAACGTTCCTGGATGGTGGGGACCCACCTTGGAGTATGTATTGTGTACCCACTTCGACCATCTATCCAGATGGCATGGGCCCCACTTGTAATGTATGTTTTGTAACCACACCGTCCATCCCTAGACGATGAGTGTGGGGACCCACCTTGGTTGTATGTATTGTATATGCACCATCCATCCATTTTGACGTAGCCCACCTTAATGTATTTTTTATACCTTCACCATCCAGCCATTTGACGAGCCTACCTTAAGGCTTGAGACGAAAATGAGGCAGATCATGCGTGACGTGGATAGCCGTAAATCATATGGGTATGTGGGGAATGTGTGGCCCAACCATATAATCATGTGGTGCTTAGGTGGCTGTTAAACTACATGAAATTGTGGTACTGGCCGCCTGAATACGGAAAAGTTTAGTAAAGTGGTTGCCCCATTATGCAAAATATGATATAATAATAATAATAATAAGTAACCATCTTACCTTAAGTCTCTTATTAAAGTAGAGTGACATTTGTGTGGCCACTCAACCATATGGACTTCTGATAATGGAGTGGTCATAAGATCATGTGGGCATATGAGAATTGTGTGATTGCTCAGACTCGTGGACTAAGCTGATGGTGTAACCTCTTGGGTATGTGAACTTAGGATGTGTGTCAAATTGATTATGAACCCTACCTTGATGTAAGTATTGCATATTTTACCATTTATGTTAGCTAATTCTAGAACATGATTCCAAATGACCTAGATCCAATTTCTAAACAAGTCAAATGATATGAAATAGTGTTAATTGAACGTATAACTTTCAAACACTTGTGAACTCAGTCAATGTATGTATTTTATTTGCATTGTTCAATTATTTTTCCAACCAAACAGTTCGATCATGGAGCCCGCTGACATGCGCCTTGTGCATCTGAACTGTTCTTCATTGTACTACCTTAATATATGTGAGTTACCTATACTGTCTACTTGTTGGGACCTACCGTAATGTTTATGTGATGACCTATTTGTGTACAGTACCACTTGGAAGTAGGACCCACTACGTTTTATGAGACAAACCCACATTATCCAACCGTGACTAACTCTTATGTGTATATTATATACCTAAGTCGTTCAACTTAGGGCTCATTGTATCTTATGAGATTTACCTTTTCCTTCCAAGCCATTGTAGAACTACTACAATAATTATTTATAAATCTAACCTACTAACAACCCACTTGAAGGTGAAGCCCTCTTTATTATCTAAGTTTCACCAGCACCATCCATCCTGTGACTCATTTACTATATGTTATAATTATGCCTTTCATCTCATAACCACTTGGTGCATGTACTTTTCTCATCACCACTCATTAACCATAAGGCCCAATTAGAGAATAATCATGTGGTCCTAATAGAAGAAAATCATATTGGGCCAAAGTCGCTAATGGAATATTTATCTTGCAAAGGGTATGGTGTAACTCTGAATACAATTAATGCTCGTGATTATTATAGTTATGGATGATATTAGTGATGTTAGTGATTATGGTTAATAGAAGCATGTGATTTAATATCTTGATTAATGTTATTCCACTCCCTAGCATACTAAATTCATCTACTTAACCATGTTGATATTGATCATACTCATGCACCATGGGATGATGGTATGTGTAAGTGTACTTCAATACATTTGTTCAAGTGTAAGATATGTCCTCTTCAGTTTAGTCACATGACCATGGATTGATATAGTTGATAGTGGCATATGATGATTATATGTCAGTTTTTCTTTAAAGTTTAATCAGACCCTAAACTCATGGCATTATATGCATACCAAATGAACTTAAATGTATGCCTTATCATGATTGCTTGAATTCATGCATAATCATGGCATACATGATGATCAAAATACCACAATCATGCCATATAAGATGAGTTGGATCTTTACAACGAAATGTACATCTATAATGATGACTTGGGTTATCCCTGAAAAGGGACGGGACACCGAAAGTGTGAAAATAGTAGGGGATGATGTGCCCCTTGGGTTGAAAGTCCCTAAACCCTGATGCTAGTTAGGGATACCTCACCATCGGGCTGAGTGGATACATAGGTCATGGATTTGACTCCCACTAATAAGGTCAGGTTAAGAAGAGGTGAGTCCAACCTACTTAAGGGCTGAGGTGCAAACAGGAACCGGTCTAACTTACCGGAGATGAGAAGTGCGAATGAAGTCCACTACTGGTATGCCGGGTAGAAGTCCAACCGCAGGGCGGATATGCGAGGTCGATTACTAGTGTCTAGTGCATGAGCGTCAACCATGGTGTTTTCTGAGATATACAGTTATGATATAGCATGACAACATGATGATGATGATGATGTGATTATAGATGCATGTAATATGGTTATGGCTGTGGTATAAGAGAAATGAAAATATGACTTAGTGATGCTAGTAGCATTGACTCGGAGTATTACTATTATGCATATGCATTGCATTGGCATTGGCATCGTACCTTACATACTACACACTTTTCACCCTACATGATTTCTTCATGGCATATTCATCTTGCTTGCATGTAGGACACACTGCACACACGTGTGTACTCAATAGGCTTTTTGCCTAAACTTCATATTTCGTGTTTTTTTTTAGGCCAGGAGTAGCTTCGAAGACTTAGCTTTCTCAAAGCATTGTATCTATTTTTTGATTTGGCAATGTTAACGTTGTACACATTTTGGAAAGAATTGTACTTGTAACCATCAAGATTTATAACTTGGTATTTTAGTCATGGATCTTCATGCTTAGGTATTATTTTATATAAAAAAAATTAGTCAAAAATCTTCCTTATGGTGCGCCGAACTCAGGACTTAGTGTATGGAAGTCGAGTACAGATTTGGGGCATCACGGAAGCTATTCATCCCCAGATTTGGGGCATGACAGAAGTCGTACTTGAGCTTGGAGCAATACTCCATGACTTGAACGTAGCACATTTTCACTTGAAGGTGAACTTTTCATCAATTGTACAGGTCCACCAATCCAAAGTGGTTTGTCACAACAAAATTTGACAACTAAGGGTGCTAAATATACAATACAACACTTATAGAACTGGAACCTCAGAGTAAGTTAATTGCGTCATTTCCTCAACGATTGATTGCACCAAAACCTCTCTCTAACTCTCAGGATATTCTAGAGATTCTTAAGCAAGTAAAGGTTAACATCCCTCTACTAGATGCCATTAAAAAAATCCCTTCATATGCTAAATTTCTGAAAATTTTATGTATGATCAAAAGATGACAAAACATATAAAATAAAATCTTTTTGATAGAAAAAGTGAGTAGCATCCTCAAGTAAGATGTGCCACAAAAATACAAAGTTCTCGATAGCCCAACCATCACTTGTGTAATTGGGAACCATCGAAATGACCACGCACTTCTTGACTTGGGGGCGAGCATAAATTTGGTCCCTTAGTTTACAAACAATTAGGTCTAGGTGAATTAAAACCCACCTAGACCACATTACAACTTGTCGATCGCTTAGTTCATGTAATGAGAGGGATGAGGATGTGTTTGTCCAAGTTGATAAATTCTACTATCTAGTAGATTTTATTATCCTGGATACTCAACCCATCATAGATATGAGCACTCAAATACCTGTCATTCTTGGTTGCCCATTTCTTACTACATTAAATGTTATCATTAATTGTAAGAATGGAATTATGAATTTATCTTTTGGAAATATGACATTAGAGCTCAACATCTTTTTCAATATGAACAAACAGTTAGAGGATGATGATGATACCCATGGCATTAACATCATCGACTCTTTCATGGAAGATCGAGCACTTTTGACTCTATACTCTGACACTCTAGAGACATGCTTATGGAGATAGATGCCTTGATGCTACACCGGTACTTGAAGTTTACCGGTGAAGGGTACAATTTGAGAAATTGCCCTAAACCGATGTAGTGCCTCTATCGTCTAGCCTCAAGGCACAGAAGCTTGACCTAAAATCTTTGCCCGCTGATCTTAAAAATGTCTATTTAGGTCAAGATGAGACATACCTAGTGGAGATCTCTTTCCACCTTGAGAAAGAACAAAAGAGTGTGCTCATTTCCACTCTCATTGAGCATAAAGAAGCTCTTGGACGGTCGATTACATACCTCAAGGGAATTGACCCTTTGATTTGTACTCACTGCATCAATCTTGAGGATAATGTGAAAGCCTCCTAACAACCACAACGTCGACTCAGTCCAAATATGAAAGAAGTGGTTAAGGCCGAGGTAATTAAGTTGTTGGATGTGGGTATCATATACCCTATATCTGACAGTCAATGGATGAGTCCAACTCAGGTAGTTCCTAACAAGTCTGAAATCACCATCGTATCCAATGCCGACAATGAACTTGTGCCAACTAGAGTTGCTACTGGTTGAAGAATGTGCATTAACTACAGGAAGTTCAATACCATCATAAGGAAGGACCACTTTCCTTTGCCCTTTATTGAACAAATTTCGAAAGGCTAGCCGGTCACTCTTATTATTACTTCCTTGATGGATATTCGAGCTACAATCAGATAGAGATAGCCCTTGAAGATAAAGAGAAAACAACATTCACATGTCCCTTTGGCACCTTTACTTATCGAATGATGTCATTTAGACTATATAATGGCCCTGCTACTTTTTAATGATGCATGTTGAGTATTTTTTCTAATATGGTGAGGCAATATTTAGAGGTCTTCATGGATGACTTCTTTATTTTTGGTCCATCCTTCAGCGAGCATTTAAAAAATCTTAAATGTGTGCTAAAGTGATGCAAGGAGAAGAATTTGGTTCTGAATTATAAGAAATTTCATTTCATGGTTCCGAAGGGAATTGTGCTTGGACACGTAATTTTGTCCAAGGGAATTGAGGTAGACAAAGAAAAAATTGATCTTATCTCTAACCTACCTCCACCCAAGAGCATACGTGGAGTGCGATCCTTCCTAGGACACGCCGGATTATATAGATGATTCATAAAGGACTTTAGTCATCTCTCTCATCCTTTATGCAATCTACTTCAAAAGGATGTACCATTCGAGTGGATTGAAAAATGCCAAAAGGCTTTCACTAAGCTCAAGGAGATGTTAACTACCACACATATCATGCAACCACTCGATTGGAGCATCCCTTTTGAGATTATGTGCGATACATCTGACTATGCTATTAGGGTGGTGTTAGGCTAGATAAAAGAAAAGAAGCCCTACGTTATTCACTATGCAAGTAAAACTCTAAATTCTTTCCAAGTAAACTACTCTACTACGGAGAGGGAACTCTTTGCTGAAGTGTTTGCTTCAGACAAATTTAGGTCGTACCTGATCGGATCTAAGATCATCATCTACACGGACCATGTGACACTAAAGTATTTTCTTTCTAAGACAGATATCAAGCCCCATCTGATAAGATGGATCCTCTTACTCCAAGAATTTGATATTAAAATATGAGACAAAAAAGAGAGTAGAAAACATAGTGGCCGACCACCTTTCTCGACTTGACCTCTCTAATTCCCTTGAGTCGACACTGATAAATGATATAATCCTTAACGAACAATTGTTTAAACTCTCACAACTACCTTGGCTTATTGACATTGTAAATTATTTTGCCACAGCTTTCACACTGACAGGTTGGACTGTGCAAGATAAGAAAAAATTCTTCACTGATGTACGTAAGTTCTTCTGGGATGATCCTTATTTATTTAAATATTTCCCAGACTAAATTCTAAGGAGACGTGTGTCAGATAATGAAAATCAGAGTGTCATCTCCTTTTATCATTCTCAGGTCTATGGTGGTCACTTTCTGCTAAAAAGACCACTGAAAAAATTCTACAGTGTGGCTTTTACTAGCCCACGATGTTCAGAGATACTCATGAGTTTTGTAAAGCTTATGAGCGTTGTCAGAAATTGGAAGAGTTGTCCTGTCGAAATATGATGCATCTGAACCTCATCTTATCATTGAAGCATTTAATTGGTGGGGCATCGATTTGATGGGACCATTTTCCCAATCATTTATGAATATTTACATTTTATTAACATAGACTATGTCACTAAGTGGGTCGAAGCAATCCCATGTCGAAATAGTGATCATAAAATGGTCATTCGATCCTTAAAAGAAAATATCCTTTCTCGGTTCGAAACGCCTCGCGCCATCATCATTAGTGATGGAGGTTCACACATTTATAATAGGCCTTTTGAGAACTTAATAAAGAAATATGACATCTCTTATAAAGTGGGCACTCCATACCACCAGTTGACAAGCAGGAAAGCCAAGATTTTCAACAGAAAAATTAAACAAATTCTAGAAAAAGTGATTAACCCTAACCGTAAGGATTGGTCGATTTGCCTACCTATGTAGATGGAGCATAGAGCCTACTAGGCTATCAAAAATTTGGACAATGCTGGCTCGTTATGTGAACTTCAATTGAATGAACTTGAAGAAATCTGAAATGGCACTTATGAGAACTCAAGAATTTATAACGACAGGATGAAGGAATTCCATGATATAAACATTCTTTGAAAATCATTCACAACCGGTCAAA
Source organism: Magnolia kwangsiensis (assembly GCA_037074715.1). Taxonomy (NCBI): domain Eukaryota; kingdom Viridiplantae; phylum Streptophyta; class Magnoliopsida; order Magnoliales; family Magnoliaceae; genus Magnolia; species Magnolia kwangsiensis. Next base: position 48,489,375 of record CM073583.1, read on the forward strand.
AAGTTCTTCTATATAATTCTCGATTACATATTTTTTCAGGTAAACTTCATTCTCGTTGGACCGATCCCTTAATTGTTACTAATGTATATCCTCATGGGGCCATCGAGATAAAGAATTCAATGAATTGAAATGTTTTCAAATTGAATGGACATCGTCTCAAGCCATTTGTTGAGAAGTTTGATTCAGAGGACATGTCCATGCCTCTGACTGATCCTGTGTACCAAGATTGACCTTTTAATCTAATGGATGTATAGTTAGGTTTATTGCTTTCATAGAATTTAAGATTAGGATAGTTTGATTTCAGTTTGATTAATCTTTGTGCTAACCCATTTACATCTTAAGAACTTTGGAAAAGCTTCAATTCTCCTTCTTCAGGTATTATCTTCCCATCACTTCTCATTTCTTTTCATTGTCTCATGTGAACTACATGCTTATATCTTTTACATTGAGAACAATGTAGGTTTTAGGTTGGGGGTGTGGATTAGGTAAACTAATCAGTGTTTTCTTAGTTTTGAGCAAAAATTATGAAAATTTTCAATTTTTCAAGATAAAAACATGTTTAGGAAATGATAATTTGTGGAATTAAAATGCTTTGAGTATGATGATAAAATGGAGATTGAACTTTGAATTATTAGAGTTTGATCAACCAAGTAGACTATCATCTAAATTCTTACATTTAATTGATTAAGAGAAAGTTTGAATATCATGTTAATCTAAGTTACAAGACATGTTCAATTTGCTTTCTGTGAATAGTACTAGAATTTCTAATTGTTAGTATGTATATCATTAAAAGATATTGAGAATTAAATCTAGAGAATTTTATCCACCTTAAAAAGACGAAAAGAACCAATTAAAAAACAAAAAGACTGACAAAAAGGTCATATATGTTGAAAAGATTGGAAAGAAATGAAAAGTTTGAAAAAAATGAATAAATAAAAGGGACTGTCGATATAAAATAAAAAACTAAAAAAAGAAGGCAAAAGTGATAAGTTCAAAATCAGTACTTAATTATTTAATAAAACTTGAGGTGATGAGGATGGTTAACATTATGAAATAGTAGTATGTTATGGAAAGTAAATAGAATTCACTAAGCACATTGGAAAATTTTAATATATGAACTTATGCTCTTAAATGATTAATAAAAAAACTTTTTGATTGATTGCTCGTGTGATTCGGCTTTAGGGTTTTAAAATTGCACTCTTGCTTCTTTAAATTGTACTCATTCATACTTGATTGCACAAAAGATTATTTTTTGAAAGTGATTTGAACATTGAAGATCACTTTACGCATGTTTTAGTCGGGACTAGCAAAATGTTGGTTTGGGGGTGTGTTAAGTGTGAAATATTACATATTTCTCCTTATTTATACCTTGGTTCTATAAACATGATAGTGCTTAATCGATTTAATTATGTGTGTTTTCATGTGTGAGGCGATTTCAAAAGTTTAAAGGTGAAATTGATGCCAAAAGGAAGATTTATGCTCAAAAATTTACTAAATGAAGATTTTGAGATTTATAAGTCAATAATGAAGAATTCACATGCCAAAGATCCAAGAAAACCAATTGAGGAATGAAGAGAATCAAAGACTTAAAGTAAAGAAAAGGAATCTTGAAATTATCCTGAAAATAAATATATTCTTAAAATTGTCCTTAGAACGCATATTTTGAAACTCCGAGTTTATTTTTGAAAACTGAGCAGAGTGCGTAAATTTGAAGCAGTTTCTACATTTTTTCAACTCAGTGCGGAAGTTGGAATTCCACAACTATAAATAAGACTTCCTAGAATGCTCCAAAGCATCTTTTAAGGTTTGAAAAGGTCTCAAGGAGCATAGCACAAGGGTGGAGAAGCCACCAAAGAGTTTTTCTTATTCCCTAGTTTATTTTTCAAGTTTTATTTAAGAGATTTGGTTTCAATCATGTCTATGGTTGGCTAAACCTCTTAGCTAGGGCTAAGAGATGAAGCTTGTAGCGTGTTTGAATGTTTATCTTACTTTGAATCTTAGGAGATTTATATACCCGAGATAAGCAGAATTGGAAGAAGTCAATGTTGTCAATTACCAAAATCTTGTTGATCACCCAATCGTATGTTCTTTTAGTCATCGCCCTCTTTTGAAAGAATCAGAGAGGAAGACGTGAGGGATTTATATACACTTTCTCAGGGGCATTGAAAGTCAAGGGGAATTAAACACCCAACCACACAGTGAGATAATCCTAGGGGGCATAAGTGGAAGATGCCCCAACAACAGGATTCTTTACATGGGTTGTCATGTAAGACCCGTATCCTAGTACCATACCTTCCGTCCAACTCTCACGATCCTCCCCATCGTATTCCGGTGACTCGTGACCTGTAGACAGCATTTGTATGCGACCCTAAGTCGCATCCCAAAGATTTGAGTCGACTCGACTCGAAACTTATATCATTGTAATGACACTATCATCGTGGTTCCCATGTCGCGTCTTGAGCACCAATGCGACGTGTAAGCTAGGAGTTGTGGGCCCGTGTGTATTTCGAGGAAACACCATGTGTTGCGGAATCTAAAAGATTCTGGTTGGGAGAGAATCTCTACACTACCTAGCCTATACCTTACCTATGGGTCATCATAGCCTAGCCACCCATGCTTATCCTCCATCATTGCTAGCAACCATGCTTCCCTCTCTCTCTCTCTCATCCAAAGTCAAATCTCCGTGCATGCTTCTTACACCACCATCATTACTCACCACCATCACTCCTCTTATATCTCTTACACAACCCATCATAGCTCCCATCCCATGCCTACTTACTCTACTCTTCTCCCTCATTCTCTAGCAACAATTGTAGAGAAAATCCTAGGGGAGAACGAGAACCCCAAGCTTAGCTCATTTCCTACCCCAATCTCATCATCCCAACCATCCAAATCCCATCTTCCACCATTAAAGAGGAAACTTAAGAGCCAAGGATTCCAAGGAACCAAGGAGATCAAGAGGTGGGTGTTTATAGGGTTAGATCTTCATTTTATTCATGGGACAAGTGGGGCCTACCGATAATGGTAGAGATCCCATTTTGGAACCAATGTGTGGCCAATGGCCCACCATGATATGCACATGTATTCCATGATGGGGTCATTCTCGATGGACCCCACCATGATGTTTATTTTGAAATCCTATTGCAAGAAGGTCATCTAGACCTTGAACTTGGTGCTGGGAATGGGATTTCCACCCTGGCTTTCTGATTGAGGGCCCACTTGTTTTGGAACCCTATCATGATGTATGTATGTATCTCTAAGCGGAGCTCATAGTTGCAGGGCTCCTCCACTACAAATTCTCTCTCTCTCTCTCTCTCTCTCTCTCTCTCTCTCTCTCTCTCTCTCTCTCTCTCTCTCTTTATTTCTCCCTTATTTGATGGCCCACCTGATGAATGTATATATTTTACCCACGCTGTCCAAACAGTGGAACGTCCACTGTCCAGCAAGCATGACCAACCTGTTGCCCATTTTCTGGGCCTATGTGACTGGTCAGTCATGCAGGCCCAAATGAAGGGAAAAACTCAAGTATCAGCTGGATCCCCACCTACGTGGCCTTACACGTGGACCCCACCCTGATGTATGCATTATATCCTCATCGTTCATCCAATTTTTTAGGCCATGTGCCTGGGAATGAAGCACATCCAATGCCCAGCTGGGCCATGGCACTACTGGATTGACCGTCCAGTAGCTAGCCATTCATCATCGATTGGCCCAGTCCTTGAGTGGCCCACATCCAGGGGGACCCACCATATATGTGTTTTATCCAGGTTGTCCATCAGTAAGATGCCCAGTAGGCCCAGTCACTGGTGGGCTGGTCGTTCACCAGATAGCCCACCTACTATATGTGTTATATATTTATGATGCCCATGTTTTTGTCAGGCCCATCAATGCCTTGTGAGGCCCACCTTATACTTAAATGTGGAGTATCCAGGCCGTCCATTCACTGGACATCCAGAGGCCCAGCTCGTTGGGTGGGCTGGACGTCTAGCAATCGGCCCATCTTCGTGTATGTATTTTATATTCATGCCGTTTAGCATGTGTGAGGCCCATTAGTAAACTATGGAGCCCCCTACACCTTGATGTATCTGTTACACACTGTCCATTCATTTTAGGACAGTGAACCTCATTGCCTTGAGAGGCCCACCTCGATTTATGGGTTATACGCCCAACCATGGGCTGCCTTGTGAGGCCCATCACGTTTAAGTGATTTGTGCACGTTGTCCATCCATTTTCTAGATATTTGGAGGGTTGAGGGCCCCATTATGATTCAGATTCTAATCCCAAGTGGACCGCACACTAGGAGACAATAATGGTTAAATGTCCACTGTTGTTAACCCCCCTATGACCCGTTATTAAGCCCATTTCCGCCCTTACTTATTGAGCTAACTCAAACCATTGGGTCTCCATCGATGATAGTGATACCCATTAGGCTAACCCAAACCATTAGGCCCTCATTGATGATAGTGCTTTCCACCATACCTTATAGGAATTATCCAAACCTTGTGTACGGATCGGGCCCCATAGGAAGGCCCAATTTATTGCATGATAAGAGAGTGTGAGGAAGCCTACTTGTTGTACATAGTTTTACCCTCTCAACTCACCTTGTTGTATAGCCATTAGACTCACCCTGAGGCTCATTCTTAGTGTAAGTATGACGCCTGGGCCATCAATTGAAAGTACATCATCACCCCTTGTCGAGGATGGAAGAATATGTGATATCAAGTTTGGTATATCCACTGTTTAGAGCTTATCTGGATGTTTGGGCTATATTCGTCGTCCCTCTATGGACCCCATCATGTGTTTAGGTCGATTATTGTTTATATATGATAATCATGCTAGTGTACTTAGTCTAGTAGGACACACTAAGAACAACATTATGATAAATGCCCATACGCATCATTTGTATGCATGTTGTGAGGAATGATTGATCATAGTATGTGCCACTGGGCTAAGATATTTATGGGACTCCTTGTGAGACAGAGTTGCCCTACATGAGTGCGATACGCGCAGGTTTAATACATGTGTAACAGCCCGAAAATCAGAGGTTGAGCAAAGCTCAACTCCCGAGTTCCAATGCATCCCTTATGCAACATAGATAATGATATTTAAATGTTGTCCATATTAGTGCCTTAAACATGAGTGGGATTACACTAAAATGGCATATCATACTCCAGAGTTAATGTAAATAAGCAAGCAGAAGACTAAGCTAAATATACAAAGTATGTAAGTGTTTATCAATCCCCAGAGTATGAGTATGTTACCAGGCTAAATAAATACATGTATGATTCTAAAATTTACAAAATATCAAGTGTAAAGGTTCAACTAATCCATAGTCCCATAATCCCGGTGATGCAACTCTAGGTCTACATAGACCCGCCTGAGAGTTGCATGCAGGAGAACTCCTCCTTGTCAAAGAAATTCATCTCTGTCGCATAAGCCTCATCATCATATGCAGCTAAAACAAAGTTTGGTTGGTGTTTTAAAACACCGTCCCAAGGTGGGAGTGAGTGATCAACTCCGTGGTACTATAAGGTAAAGGTTAACATGTTACTAATTCAGTCAAGCAGTAATGATAAAGCAGTACAACAATTATATCCTAAGTACTCTTGTTAATGCAGGATGGTATGTTGTAATGATGCATGCCCTCACCTGGACTTCCTTAGCGACATCATCTCATGATCACGCATGACAAACTCTCTAAACATGCGCTTCCTCGCCAAAGCACATGTAATGCGGTGCATGGTCATGTTAGCCAATACTTAATTAGGCTTATTCATACAGCAGATTCGGGAAGCTAAGGTACCTCCCTTTATTTTATTAACCCAAACAGGGATCTATCTAGGGTCGTCAATACTAGTTAATCACATACGATAGGCAAGTTGTTGGGCATCACCCCTAATGAAAATAGTGGATAGGAAAGTTCATTTGATTATACTCAAGGTCACTATGGGAGGCTCGTCACCTGAACGTAGGTCAACAACTCAAATACAGTGTCTCATACACTACCATATTCGGCTCACGAGTTTGGGTTGCTCACTGGTCACTACGGGGAGGCTCATCACCCTAGCGTAGGCTGACAACTCAACCACGGTGTCCCATACACCACCATCCCCGGCTCATGAGTCTTAGAGAATCGTGGTACCATAGTTAAAATGGGTTGTTACATCAGTAAGTGATACCTTAGATTCAAGCAGTAGCGTCCATACATGGTCAACACACATTAGGTCAATCAGGTTATTAAACAAGTTCGATTGGTATGAGCATACGCTACATTAATCAACATGGAGCACCTAAGCACTCCTCGTGGCCTAACCACTATCGACAATCACTGTACGGCTTGGATTCATCGAACGTATCCATTGTGGCGAGACTAGTTCGGCCACTCGATTTGGAAACCGTTACCGATTACTTAGGCTACGTAGCAGCCCCATTCATACTCAATGCAATAGGTGGTCACATATGATAATCATAATAGTATTTAACAAATAATTCAAGTATAATAATCATTTGAGCCTTTTATCAAACACATAGAACATGTTATTATACATAGACATTTTATACATAAATTACATATTTAAAATTAAGGTACATGAAGGAATTTATACATATAAATGAGGTAGTTGAGAATCCTATCTCAACACCCTTAATAATTATAATTCATCAAACCATTACTCATTCAGACATTTTATCAAACGCTTAGCCTACACATTACTACATACATGACCTAACTTAGTTATAGTATATATTATAGAAAATCCTTTCGCAAAGGAGTTTCCATACATACAATAAACATGTATTCTATATTAATAGTCATGGCAAGCATAAATCAGAATTGCACTTTCATTCAAATATTTCAATAAACATATGGAATGCATTATATATTCACATAGTTCACACATATGTATAGTTTATCGAATACATCGTAACTACTATCATAAGACAGCAATCAAGTCAAACATAAACCATTGCTGACATTGAAAACCTTAAAAATCATAACCTAAATGTTAATAGTCCACACTTTTCATCGGTACGCCCGTTACGAACTCTGTTCATACACTACGTCCCTGTCTATAGCACAATGGCTACCTAAATCACGAAATAGGTTAGTTATTTCGTCGATTCCTCTATTTGGATTCCTAAAAAAAGATTAGATCTAGGATTTCTTACCAAAATTGGAGTTGGAATGGCTCATGTAGCTAAATCTAAAGAGGATCTAGTGTGTGTAGTCGTAAGAGAGAAACACCACCTCGATCGCCCAAACTCTCTCTCTCTTCTCCTCACTCTTTTCTATTCTTTTCTCTTTTCTCTCTCCTAGGTTTTAAAGAAAGTTTGTATGAAATGGGAATGGGGTGGCTTAAGGTCCTTAAATAGGCCTAGAACTAGTTCAAATGGCGCTAGGGTCATGAAATACTTAGGTTATAGCCAAAGGGTGTCCATTTCATGTAGCTAGATCCCTAACCATGGATATAGGCTAGGATATGATTTCAGTCTGATAAGATTTGTGGATCGACCGTGGAGGACCTGTATTAGTTCAACAGTCATCGTCACTCGATCGGGGCCCCAAGTATAATGACATGTGCAGGAAAAGTTTCCTAATCCACGAGTAAAGTTTGGTAAAAAAATTGATGGTCTGAAGTCTTCAATTTCGCCCATAAGTGAATGGTCCAATTCAGTTAAGTTCCGATTCATTTTCTAAAGATATTCGCATTTCTCACACACTTTGCTCAGGGCTCAAGTTGTGCATTTTTTAATACTATTTGGGATCGATTCCCACGATAGTTTTCAAGTCCAATAAGTCGGTCATAACCTTATAGTTTTGCGGTAATCAGAATTTCGACGTGCGGTTCAGGACCAATACGGGGTTTTAATGTGCTCTCAAGGGCAACTGGGTTTTGGGATTGCTTCTAAGTTTTTAGGTAATGTTGAGTAAGAGATTCTAATGGTTTTTGGTCTTGCAGTTCGTATTGATAGTGGTCTAAGCTAATGCCACTAATTATTTAGTTTAGTACTTAATTAATTTTTGTCTAATTTCTACATAATTCAATCCTTAGTAATTTTTGCTTGAGGCGATACTCAGGTCTTTGTACAGATTTTTTCAAGACGTTATAATATGACTGGATGGTATGACTCATGCATCTCGCATTTTGAGTGACATGATCATTGTACGCCCTAGCGACATCATGGTTGTGGCCTCCACATGCATATCGTGATGGCAAGATTGGATACCAGAAATATTTAGTTCTAGCAGTGTGGACACTTAGGATGTCCTTGGGTGAAAGTTTTAAAACCCTTTTGGTACTCGGAGGATGCTCCAACATTGAGATCGAGTGGATATATGAGCTCACGAGTGTCAAATACAAGTAGGCTACATCTCCTACTATATCATGGTTGGTTGGAAGAGGGTGTGGCCTTATCCACATGAGAGTAGGGGGCAAAAATAGGCTGAGTTTGACCAGCTCATAAATGGGTCTGCTATGATGAGCTGGATAGATATTGATATCTATTGGCCAGGCAGGTAGTGAGGTCTTTTCCACTTGTATAGTTGTACGTCCAGTTTGGGTGGTAATCTGGTGTAAAGTGTACTTGACCTCGGTGATATTCCAAAGATGAACTGTATTGATATGTGGATCTTGATGAGGATTGGCATGCTTGTGTTGCATCTTGTACATGACATTGGCCATGTAGGCCTTGCACTGCATAGTGTTAGTATGGTTGACAGCATTCATGGACTTGCCAATACTTCCGCTTACTCTGATATTTGTATGATTAGCACATACATTGCACACACATACACCACCCTTTAAGCTTCGTAGTAAGCTTATGCACAACCGTTGCGTGTTGGTGATGCCAGGACGTAGCTGTGCTAGGCAGGAGCGTGTGGCAATCTTTCTAGAGTTTTGATATACTTGTATTTCCCTTCCGCGTTGTACTCAAATATTTTTTTATTATAGTGGATATGTGGTGGTGTTGTTTGTAACCTGGCTATGCTTGTGGTTATACTCCTCTACAAAAAAATCATATTAAAAATCCTCCTTGTAGAATTCCAGGATCAGAATCTGGCATATGGGTGCCAAGAGCCGAGAATAGGGTACTATGGAGGCTGTTAGCACTGGATTCGGAGATCAAGAATTCTGTGGGCCCAATTTTTGAGTTTGTAGCATGACATGCCACCTCTCCAAGGGCCTTATATATAGAACACAGAATAGGAGGAGCAAGTGAATACTTATCGCCTTTTTTCATAGCTCTAGTAACAACAAATAGTGTCGGTTATATGGTATCAGCCCACTTCGAGCTTGGGAGAACGATTATACTTAGCCAGTAAGCTAAGAAAGATCTAAGCTCGCCATGAGTGTTGTATTCTGGATGATCTCTCATTCTCTTGCTCAAGTTCATTAGATCCTTGGATTGATAGTTTTGAAAACTACAAGAGAATAAGGGATATAATAAGAATGTAAGAAATGTATATATACGATAGAAAAAAATGAAAATCGACTGAAAGTTTTATAGAATTTTACTAAAGGTCCCTAGAGAAGTGGGCGAGCCATTAAAGATGATAAATTTTATAGATGTCCAGAATTTGGACATTTCCTTGAAAAGTTCAGTAGTTATCTCTATGATAGAATGTAACATCCCGTACTTTCCAGTACTCGAGTGTTACCATGTAGATTAATTTTATATATATATATATATATATATATATATATATATATATATATATATATATATATATATATATATATATATATATATATATATATATATATATATATAATGCAACCTAAATATATACACTATGAAATGTATATACTTTGTAATGATTTAAAATTTCATGCAAAAATGATATGTATGTATTAAATGTATATAAGATATTATGAAAATAATATTATATTAAATAAACATAATGAATAATAATTTCACAACATAAAATCAAATTATAAATATAGCATTGAATATCTTTTATAAGTATGTATACAAAAATCATTAGATACTTTATTAGAATTGTATATTGTTTAATAATATTATCAAATACAAATATAATTTTGATTAAATATGATATTGTACAATCTTTAATTCATTTATATGTGTAATATGATATTGTATATTATGAATTATGTATATTAACGAATGTGTGAACAACAACATGTAATTAGTAGTATGTTAATATTAAAATTTTATTATATATGTATGAGATTTTAAACATTTTAATTATAGGTAATATACAAAAATAATAAAAATTATATTAATATTAGTATCGGTTAGTAATATATGATGAAAGCCTTATAAATGGCCCATTAGGATCGTTAACGTCCAACTTTGGAATCATCTGAGCACTAGACTGACGAGAAATCACCATACAACTACAAATCACGTTGTGGGCCCCACCTAGGCATTTCATCGGCTTGATCTTTGATCAAGGACCCTACTTGGGGCCTCCAAAGTGGAATGGATGGAGTGGATTTCCCACGAACATCAATGTGGACCCCACCTTGAAGTGCGAGTGCATAGGGGGAGTGTGCACTCTCTATGCACCATCCCGGGCAACCCAGTCAAAGTGGGTTGACCCGCATTTTCCATAAAAAGAGAGACCTCTCTCTCTCTCTCCTTGGTTATGACAGTGGACGGTAGGACATCCATCTCTTTAAGATGTGGCCCACCATAAGTGATCGGAAGGCCGATCTGAGCCGTCCATCTGACTCTGGCAGTGGGCTCAAGCAAAACCTGACTACTACATAAAGTTTTCCCATACGTGTGGACACATGATCATCATTGCAAAACGGTCTTACAAACACACTGTTTCCAAAAATGGAAACTGTTACCGCTCCACGTTGGAGATCCGTGTGCGTGGAAATCCGTTGATCTCGTCCCTTCATCTGTAAAAAATCTCAGCCATCTACACTTTGTAATTAGGGCTTTGTAAAGGAAAAGATACAAAAATGCAGTAGCCTTCTACTCCATGCGAACCCACCATGAAAATGCTAGTGGAGCTCTACTTTCTTACTCCTACAAGCATCGTGAAGCAAATTAAAACCCTCCAACAGCATCATTTTGAAGATAGGTGGCCAACACTTGAATTTGCCATTAACGTTCGGGTCTCCTCCTTCATTATTTTATTGCACTAGGTCGATGTGTCTCGACCCTAGTTGCGCTCAGGTTTATTTCTGGATATCTCTGACGAGGGGAGAGAGAAGCAACAGAGGGAGAGGAAGGAAAGAGAGAAGAAAGTAGGAGAATCCGAAGAGAGGTAGAGAAGAAAGAGAAGGGGATATAGGTGAAAGTCGCAGGCCCTCTTGCGGCCGTTCATCCTTCCAAATCTAGGAGTCAGAACCGGGACCCCATCTCCAACAGGTAATAGCCAAAAACAACATGGTGGGCTGCCTAGCTGGGCCATGATCGGGGTCAAAATCAGGCCTTCATCAGGCCATGATTTGAGCTAAAAAGTAGTCCCCTAACAAAGCTTGAATCAAGCTGAAAAACCTCCTTCATCTGGCCCAAACTTGGCATTGGAAATAGGACTTTAGTAGGCCATGGATAGTGCTATAAATCCAGCTTAAAGTGGGATGAAACTAGCCCTGAAACCTAGGCTCAAAACGGCATCAGTTGGGCCATAAGCTGGTTTCCAGCCATCAAACAAGCCTAGAAGATGGGCTGAGTGTAGCCCATAACTTATGCTATGGTCTGGACCGCCAACCATGTTCTAGGCCATGGAGTGGGCCAAAACCAACCATACATTAGCCTGTAATTTAGTCCAGACCCAGCTATACATTGGGTCAAAAACTGAGTAGAAACAAGCCTCAACTGGGCCTTAAATTTGAGCTGGTTTATGGGCTTAGCTGGGCCGTCCACTTGTTGGGCTAAGGATAGACTAACCTAACCCCATTTTTGGGCTTGTATTGGGCCCAACAGCTAGGCCAAAATAGAGGCCCAGTCCGGCCCTTGGTTAGAAATAATTTTAGGCCCGAATTGGGGCCATTTGTTGGACAGGAATCTGGTGGGCCTGGTCTCTCTAGTGAAGGCCCATATAATCTTATTCATGGGCCCTCAAACCCATACAAGACTCCTTTTAAACGATACCATAATTATCATTATTAGGATTACTAATATTAAAAATGTATGGCCTTTAGTAAATTATCTATACTGATATTAGATATTACATATAAAGATTATTATTATTAAATATTAATGTTTTATTCTATCATTATTAAATATTATCATTAAGGGTAGAGCATATTATGTATTTTCATTACAATGAATATCGGCGTCACATTAATTAATATTGGGTATATTATTAATATTAATGGTTGTTTTAAAATCATTAGTATCAGTCCTTATCATATTATCATTAGTAAATATTTTGTTATTATTACTTAGGAGGTTATTAGTCATTAGATAATGATGGTACATTCAAATATGAACCTATGAACTCTCATTATTAATATTAATGGATTAATACTCGTATTTTGAATATTATTCGACTCATTGTACAATAATAATAATAATAACAACAATAAAACTTAGGATTCAAATCCTAGAATCTAAGAATCAAACTAAAATTAAGATAAAACCCTAACTCTACATTAAAACCCTAAAGATAAATAACTGAAACCCTAGGCTATGATCTTAAACCCTAGGTAATGTGTAAAACTTAGATCTAATTGTACAAGTTCTGAATTTATGGTAGGATTCGATTTTAAGGGAACGCACATTCCCTAGCGATGCTGGTAGGCGATGCAAACTATAAGGTGATGATTTCTTCCGCTTGAGCCTTCCATTCTCCCATTAGCTTAAGTTATAGTTTTATTTTAATTTATAAATGATATCTCCATTATATAACCACATGTGTTAATTAATTGTTGAAATTGAGTTGCTACATCACATGCTTAATGTTTATCGTGTATATTTAATTCATGTTATTGGAGTACTTGTGGATTGCTTCTAGGATTTAAACTGGTACATTAGTGGGAAACCCCCACTTATAAATGTACACCCATACTTAGGATGCAACTCAATTGACGGTGATTGCAATGGACCTTCGATCTAGTGGTTATTGAGTGGTGGTTTAGATGGATCATGGGTGTGGGCCTATTATCTAGTGTTGTTGTGTCTAAGTGGTTTTTAAGGATTGTCTTTTATCACATAGTTTTGATACTAGCCCTATGTGGCTTAGTTTTGATATTCGCCTTATGTGGCTTTGTTTTAGTATTTTTTCTAAATGGGTCTGATGTTTTATTTGGTGCAACCATGCAATGGTAAGCCCCATATACTAAATTTGATTCGCCACTGATCGATTGGGTTCCATTAAACATCTTAAGGTGGTAGTCTCATGAACTAGGGATGGTGGAATGGGACACTATACCTGAGCTGTCGGCCTACGTTGGGCTCTGAGCTCCCCATAGTGACCTTTGAGCTTATTAAACCTACTGGTTGTAAATGAATTAATAATAGTTGGGCTAATCATATTTTCATAGCATTTGGGCGATGATGGGTGGCTAATTCTAAATGTTGTAGCACGTGGCCAATAGGATTTAGTTGATGTATTATTTTTCTAACTCTCAGACTGTAACGCCCGTGAAAAATCCGTACTTGGGCTCGAGTACCAACTCGACCCGAAATCGCGTAGAAATAATTTCCATGGAAATTAAGCGTAAGTTAGCTAGCGCAACGCTAGAGTAGCTGGGAAATAGTCCCTGATCACTTTAAATACGTTCTGCAAGACCCAAATCGAGTAGAACAAACAACTCTACAATACTCTATAACCTCGGATCAAACTCTAAGCGGGTTTGTTCTCTGGACCACATTGAAATTTTGTATTGGATTTAGACCGCGCGTCGAAGGTCCGATACCTCCTATCTTAGACCGTTAGAACCGCCCAGCTGGACTTGACAATCATCTCGAAAATCAAGTCAAACCGATAATCACAGACTATTTCGTTGAACCCGGACTGAAGCGACCGCGAATAGGGACGGATTTGGAATTTCAAATTCAAATCTGGCACACGACTTGACGCGTCAGTATTAAGCATTCTGACCGTCAGAATTCATCCAGATTACACCCTTGGATCAGGAAAAATTTCTATTTATTATCATGAGACTTTCAGCCCTGATCTACGTGCGGTGACCGCTGAACTGAAACTGGTCCGCCACGTGCGATCTGCGAACCCTGCCAGACTGAAAACTTAATACGAGCTACATCTGGTACACATGAGCTTAAGTCTGATCGCAATCGACCAGGGGACCACCAGAAAGCAGTTTTTGGACCGAAACAGCCCCGAAATGGATAGGCACCAAGTAAACTTCATCCCGGAGCCTATTTCCGGCATTTTTAAGCTTATAAAAGGGGTTGAAACCCTCATTTCTCCCTCCCATCCGAAAATTCCAAACCCTAAAGAAAAGGAGAGAGAGTTTGAGAGAAAGAGAAGAAGGGATTTTTCCCGCTTCCGAGCCACCGACAGCTACTGCTTCAGCACTTCTTTCCAATCACCTGGCTGGTGATTTCTCCCCTTTTTCAGGTATAAAATAACCCTAAAACTTGCTGATTTAGGGTTTACCTAGATTCATAGCATGTTAGCTAACATACTTCATAAATCAGGTCCTCCTACCGCCGTAGACGAAGCGTACACTCTCCGTTCAAAATCCCGCAACCGTAAGAGACTAGGTGAGGATTTTAGACGCTTTGATTGACGGTTTACAACGCTTTCAATGTCGTTTAATAGTAGATTATCGATGGTATCGCCGTTTGACATGTACAACATGCTCTCCGTTTCCCGTTTCGTAAATTAACGAAGAATATGAGATTTAGGGCATTTTAGTCATTTGTAGGAAGTACGGTCTACATGCATATTTTGCTGACGTGATTGACATGGTTTGTCGCCGCATTAGGGAGTTAGGAATGCTTAATCAGTTTGGCGAAGAGATTCGCCTAGTTGCGCACTTTGGGTCGACATACTATATGTAGACTTAAGTGTGTAGTGTATGTGTTTGTATAAATGCTTGTATTAGTATGTATTGAATTAAATGATGTTATGTAGTAGTTTGAGATTGATTTCTTGATTAATATGCTGACCTAAATGATTTCCTACATGTTGACCTTATGCATGATTGCATTACATGCATGGAATGTATGTGGTTGAAGATTTGCTTAAGTTGAATATTATAACATGTGTTAACATGCTCATATGATCATATTTCAATTCCAATACCTTTGCATATGTTGCTAATGTGATTCCATAGATGTGTGGGACTTGACTTAGTCCAGGCAGTCGGTAACCGAGCGAATTCGTGGCTGACTGGTCATAGCCACGAACGACGCGTCGATGAACGTGATTCGTGTTTAGAGTTGGCGGCAGTGGTTAGGCCACGCGAAGTGTTTTACGCACTTCATGTCGTTCGACTTGAGATGCGATCGTGCTAGTCGAGCCCGTCAAGTAACCCGACTGGCCGATGTATGTTCACCTTGTATGTGTCATAACTGCTTGAACCTAGGGTACTGATCTTACCATTGTAAACCCTGTTAACCATGGTACCTTGATCCACGAAGACTCATGAGCCGGGCATGGTGGTATGGGACACCGTGGTCGAGCTATCGGCCTACGCTGGGGCCACAAAACTCCCCATAGTGACCAGTGAGCATCTAGACTCGTGAGCAGATTATGGTGGTATGGGACACTATATTCTAGCTGTCGGCCTACACTGATCAGGCGACGAGCCCTTTGTAGTGACCGTGAGCGTATTCTGAGTCCACGGGAGGCGACGACCCCTCCGTTGCAGTAGAGTACAGTAGGCCTGTATTGATAAGGTGATGGGGGAGCGGTGTAACGAGTGCGAGCAACAGCCCTGGCAGCCCTTGCAGTGACCTACGAAATATACATCGTATGAGATTACTAGGAGTGACGACCCTAGACAGGATCTGTGTTGGGATTGATACAAGGAAAGTACCTTAGTTTCCCAATCCTGCTGTTTGAATGGACTAATAACAACTTGGAAATCATATCACCATAGCATTGCATGTGCCTGGAAGATGTGGAGCACTCTAGGGAGTGTGGCATGCCGCGGTCGTAAGATGTTGCCGCATGATGGTGATCTTCGGTGAGGGCATACATCACGTCATATCATCTTGCATTAACAACAGTATTAGGATTGTCTGATTTACTGCTTTACTATTATCGCGTGATTGAATTGTGAACGTGCTAATCTTTGCTCTATGATTCCACTGAGTTGATCACTCATTCCCACGTTACGGGATGGTGTTTGCAACACCCACCAGACCCTGTTGTAGATGCAGGTGAGGCCGAGATCCAGGAGGTGGAGCCAGAGATCGACGAGGACCAGGATGAGTTCTCGTATATGCAGTATCACGACGGCTTCCCGTAGGTGACCTGGATCGAGGGGACATCAGAGGGACTTTCTTTTTTTGAACATTATTCTTTTGTTATGTATATGTATATGAGACTCAGAGATGTAGTCATACTTTGGAGACAGATGAGATTACTTTGTTTTTCCATACAGTGATATATACATTGTTTAGTCTTCCGCTTGCTTTTATCACTGGATCTGAAGTATGAATTGTAGTTTTGGTATACTTTTACTCATGTGAATGCTTTAAATCAGACAACATTGAATCATAACCATTTTTGTTGCATAAGTGATGGTCTGGAACTCGGGAGTTGAGTTTATACACGACCCCCGATTTTCAGGGTGTTACAAGTTGGTATCAGAGCATGAATAAGAGTATACTGGGCCTGGGTTATGGTCTTGCGACGTACGCTGTCACTTCCTTTGACTTAGGTGGGTGCGAGAAGGGTCTAGAAACACTTCTAGGATCGCAGATTCGCCGATAGGCGAAGTCTATTAGGATCGATCGCAAGATCGAGTCTGTAACGCATCTCGGGTCGCGTAAGGCAACCCGAATCACTTCTAAGCTGTAGGAAGTCGGGTTGAGACGTCCTATGAGTGGTTTTAAACCGCAAAAGTGAATCCTTGGGCCGTGGGATGACCACGACTCCTGTAATCAATCGCTAGGGCTTAAAAACCCCGTTTCGCCAAAAATTCTCAAAATTCCTCCTCTAAACACTCCGACCTTCAGTTCTTTCTTATCCATTTCATATTAGGCATTAAACATAATGTGAAAATAACACAAATTAGTACTTTCACAAAATTTTACAGTGAATAGTAAAATTTCATGAAAAATGTCCATAAGGCCATTCTAACTTCACTTTATTTAGAAACTAAGGATCTAGATAGATGTACTGGCTCCTTCTACCCCAAATTCATATGCTGCATTATATGGTTTGGTATTCGGGATTGTGATGTGGACCCAGAAATCCCTGAACACATGTGTGGGCTCATACAGACCAAAATACAATGAACTAGGGGGTGGGACATACCTTTTTGGAACCCTTGGACCATGGGGGATCAGACCCATGTGGTCCCACCGGCCAACTTGGAAGTTGGCCGGCGATGCCATCGCCGGTCGGGCGATGCATCGCCGACCGGTGGGGTCTGTTGGTCCTAAATTTTGGGCGCATGCCCTTAAGTGAGGTGTACATCCTCCTTAGGTAGCTCCCATCTCATGAAAACCCCCAAATCATACCCCTCCTTCACAAACAGCCCTCTCCATAGCCCTATTTTCGATTTTCAGCAACCATCTCCAAACTCCGGCATCCCAAAGCACTTCTAGGTCCCTCCTTGGCCAAAACCAACCACCACCCATCACTTATTGGGTGTTGGCAGCCTCTCTTCTTGAAGATCTCACCATTTGGAGCTCCAAAATCCCCCAAATAGAGCTGAAATCGTGAGGTGCTCCATTCTATCTTTTTGTTTGTATTTTTTCTTGAAACTATAGCCTTGGGAAGCTTGAAGCATCCCTCTACGACGCCTAGATTTCCTTTTCTCAGATTGGGCAGCCATTTCTCCGCATTTTCATCGTTTTTCATGGCTTTTGTGGAAGCCATTTTGGGCCTTTTATCACTCTCATCCATCATATCTTTGATGGGTAAGAGGAAAATCGCAATAGATGAGGCTGGGCCAAGCCGCCCTGCTCGATCGAGAAGACCGCGGGGTGGTGCCGCAAGTTCAAGCACCGCCGCAGGTCCAGCTGTAGTCCTGGAGTGTCGTACAAAGCGGGATTTGGATCCCCATGCACACCTTGGGCGAATAATTCTTTCAGAGATGCCTCATGGCCAATACACTGATCGCAAAGTGTTATTTGAGGCGGACATAGATGGACGATTATTCGGCGAGTATCTGTTGTTCGAACGCATTGAAGCTGCGCATTAGGGTCCGATCTTTGAAGCTCGCGCTCGTGCTAATGTGAGCACCGTTCATGCCTTCTATGCTAGCATCCAGAATCATACCTTGGAGCCTTTACAGTTCAAAATCCCTTTTGGTAGAGATCGGATGGCTACGATCGACGTTCGGATGATTGCGCGACTTCTCAACGTGCCTCTAGGTGATGTGCATCCTAGTGAAAAGAATTTGAGGACTAGACGTGAACGAGATCGCCGCACCAGGTTTCTGTGTGGTAAGTTGGTTCCATGGCAGCCTAATAATAGCCTCAAGGCGACGTATATGTCTGAGAATTTGCACCTGCTGCACCATATCTGCACGTTTAATGTTTATCCCAGGTCGACGAACCGCATTGAATGTACACGTCTTATGGTCGATTTCTTATTTCTGGTGGCCCAGGGAGAGAACGTATGTATGGCCACTTTCATCTTACGGCAGATAGTTCTCATAGCCAGGTCAAGAAGAACATCCGAATCGCTTCCCTTTGGCCAACTTATTTGCAAGATTGCGCTTGAGTTTGCCTATAGACTTGGGCCGAAATTGCCGGTATCGATTCACACCATCGATGAGTCGACAATGGTCAAGATGAAGATTGGGTCACAATACCGTGAAAATCAACTTGAAAGGGATAGTGGGGATGACTTTGATGATGAGGAAGATCAAAGCGAAGAAGAACCTAGAGCAGAGGTTCAGGAAGAAGCTCAGGAAGAAGCAGAAGAGGAGGCTCAAGATACTGATGAGAGCCCTCCTCCTTCTGCGCAGACTACTATCGACGATCGCATTGCTCGGATGGAGGAGAGTCAGATCGCTTTGTGTAGGGAAGTCCAAGAACTTCGCGCAGAAGTCGCTGATGCCAAGACCGTTACAAAGAAGAAATTTGGCAAGGTGACTCGCACCTTGAAGGCGATCCTGTGTTGCTTACAGGATAAGGGTGCTCCTCCTCCGTCACCAGACTCCGACTAGCGATGCGATCTTTGATGTTATTATCAGTAGTTAGTCATTTCCTGTTTTATGTGTGTAAGCCTGTTAGGACTAGTGCTTTGCTTATGTTGTTGTTGCTTAACTGTCTTAATTTCCATGTAATTCTAGTCATGATGCTTGTAAGGATATATCCCTTGTATTGTGACAATTTTGATTAATTGAAATGCATAGAATGACTTTGACTCTTTAAGTGAATGATTGTGGTGTATTCGTGCAATTGAGACTGACAAGGTTGCACCCTATTTTAAATATAGGGAATGCCACCTAAGACTACGCGGAGCGCGGTTCGGCTTACATTGTCAGAGCATATGGATCAGACTCCCTCTCAGTCTGGCACTCGTTCGGACCCTGCTGTGGGCCCGATTCCTGAGGCGGTTCGATCGTCTCAGCCTGCTGTTGGTCCTACAGATGGACCACCGCCATTTACACCATCAGTTAGAGAGCCACATCGCGCATCTACTTCCACACCGCATCCGCCACAGCCTGCTCCACCCCCTGACAGATTCGAGCAGATGATGGCTATGATGCTGCAGCAGCAGCAGCTTCTGACCACCATAGTGGGGACACTAGCCCAAGGTGGGGGTGCGACTACATCTACTCTACCTGCACCACCTGCGCATCCAGCTGAGGATACCTATACTTACGCCCAGGATGAGGGCATGGCCCATCCTGCGCCGCCTGCTTTCCCTGCGGGAAATCCTGCCGACACACGGGGCCTTTTGGAGCGATTTCAGCGCTTGCGGCCTCCTACTTTCACGGGTTCTCACAGACCCGAGGAGGCTGAGTACTGGCTCGACCGAGTGTCGAAGATTCTACGGATGTTGTACTGCACCGAGGCTGAGCAGGTAGAGCTAGCTACCTTCCTGTTTGAGAGAGAGGCCAGTATGTGGTGGGATAGCGTATTGCGGACTGTTGCCGCAGATTTTGTATGGACGTGGGCAGCATTTGAGTTTCGCTTCCATGAGAAGTATTATCCCCAGACCTACAGGCATGACAGGGAGAATGAGTTTCTCTGTCTCAGACAGGCAGCGATGACAGTTACCGAGTATGAGCATCGGTTCACAGAGTTGGGCAGGTACGTCCCGACGATCCTAGCTGATGAGCAGATGCGCATACGGTGCTTTTTGGAGGGCTTGCGACCGGATATTCGGTCGAAGATGTGTTGTGTTAGTTTTTCCTCTTATGCGGAGTTGGTTCACATGTCCATGCGGGCAGAGCAGGACGTGGATCGACTTGCGCGATCTCGAGGCCCGGCTGCTTCTAGGCCACGACCAGATTTGCCAGACAGGCCCTTCGCGGGCAAGAGGCCTCGCATTGATCCTCCTACTAGGATCACGGCGCCTATACCACCGTTTCGGCGCCCTGACTTGACTTGTACATACTGTGGGAGGACGGGCCACTTGGCGCGGAGCTGCTTTTCGAGGATGCGGGACAGTGGGTTCTCGCCGCCGCAAAAGATTGACCGTGTACGTCCCCAGGCGATATCAGCACCGCCTATACGGTCAGCTCCTGCGCATCCTTCTTTCAGACCTACTGTATCGCAGATCCGACAGCCTCCACGGCCCTTGACACAGCGGCCGAACCGGCCACAACAGGCTCGGGTTCATGCATTGACCGCTGAGGCAGCTGCGACGCCGACTTTCCAACATTCAGCCTTCGAGGTCACGGCCCATATCGGAGGTACTCCCGTTCTTGTCATGGTGGACACTGGTTCCACGATTTCTTTGATATCGCATGCCGTAGTCAGGCGTCTTGGGTTATAGACTATCACTATGGATAGCGTGCGAGCCTTTGCAGCTCATGGAGATTATTCGGATGTCACCCAGATGTGTGAGGGTTGTTTGGTTGATCTGGGAGGCAGGACGATGACCCTTGATCTGGTCGTCGATCCCTCGCTCGTTTATCTCGACGTCATTCTTGGCATGGACTGGTTGACTGCAGCGAGGGCCGAGATTGACTGCAAGACTCGTATAGTCACAGCGTACGAGCCTGAGGGTGCATCCTTCACATTTCCAGTGCGGGTAAATCTTCCTTTCCGCATTCTTAGCTACGCCAATCTATTGCGCGACGCTGGTGCCCAGGTGCTTGAGCAGACGCCAGTTGTTTCTGAGTTCGGGGATCTGTTCAGGAAGATCCCTGGTTTGCCGCCCCGACGTGAGATCGATTTCACTATCGATCTGGTTCCTGGTTCTACACCCGTCTCACTGCCGACGTATCGCATGGCACCATGTGAGATGGAGGAGTTGAGGACACAGATTGATGGTCTGCTAGAGCTTGGCTTTATACGGCCTAGCGTGTCACCTTGGGGAGCACCGGTCTTGTTCGTGAAGAAGAAGGATGGTTCGATGCGATTGTGTATTGATTATCGCAGGCTGAACCAGCTCACGGTGAAGAACAAGTACCCTTTGCCCAGGATCGATGACTTGTTTGATCAGTTGAGAGGAGCGCAGTACTTCTCGAAGATTGATCTTCAGTCAGGATATCATCAGCTGCGCGTCAGGGATGAGGACGTGCAGAAGACAGCATTCAGGACCAGTTTTGGCCACTACGAGTTCCTCGTGATGTCGTTCGTCTCACGAACGCACCGGCCGTGTTCATGGATCTGATGAACCGGGTATTTCGGCCTTTCCTTTATCGATTCGTCGTTGTCTTCATTGACGACATTTTGGTGTACTCTAGGAGTCGAGAGGAGCATGAGGAGCACTTACGTTTGGTCCTTGATACGCTCAGACAGCATCAGTTGTTCGCACAGTATAAGAAGTGCGACTTCTGGAAGCAGGAGGTGAAGTTTCTGGGACACGTGGTGTCCAAGGATGGCATGGCAGTTGACCTGTCTAAGGTAGCTGCGGTGCAGGATTGGGAGCAGCCTGGTTCTGTCACTGAGGTGAGGAGTTTCTTGGGTCTCGCTGGCTACTATCGGCGCTTCATTCAGGACTTCTCGAAGATCGCGAGACCCTTATCTCAGTTGACACGGAAGGACGTGAAGTTCTCCTTGAATGATAAGGCGGAGTCAGCTTTTCAGGAGCTGAAGGACAGGCTTACGTCCGCCCCTATGCTAGTATTGCCAGAGCAAGGGGTTAGATACACTATATACACTGACGCGTCTAGCGTTGGTTTGGGTTGTGTCCTTATGCAGAGGGACAGGGTAATTTCGTATGCCTCGAGACAATTAAGGAAGCACGAGGAGAATTACCGTACACACGACCTAGAGTTGGCAGCCGTTATATTCGCACTGAGACTCTGGAGACATTACCTCTACGGAGAGGAGTTCGAGCTCTTTTGCGACCACAAGAGCCTCAAGTACATATTCACGCAGCGAGACTTGAATATGAGGCAGCGGTGATGGATGGAGACGCTGAAGGACTTCAAGTTTGAAGTCTCTTACCATCCTGGGAAGGCGAACCTTGTGGCTGATGCGTTGAGCCGCAAGAAGGCGATAGAGTTTGCAGCTCCGCTGATGGTTGCCGAGTGGGATATGGTTGAGTTTTTGCGAGACTTTGAGCAGAAACTCACCGTAGAGGAGCCATTTGAGTTCATCGCACACGTACAGGTGCGATCTCAGATCGATGACCGAGTCATCGAGGCGCAGAGGGACGATGCGCATCTTACTGAGCTTCGAGAGCAGGCCAGTGATGATGCTGATGCCGACTGGCGAGTTGGTATGGATGGGGGCTTACGTTACCGTGGCCGCCTATGCGTCCCAGATGTCCCTGACTTGAGACGAGAGATTCTCGAGGCTGCGCATTCTACTAGACTCGCGATGCATCCAGGCAGTACAAAGATGTATCGTGACGTGAAGAGGACGTATTGGTGGGAAGGTATGAAGACCCCCATAGCTGAGTTCGTGTCCCGTTGTCTCACTTGTCAGCAGGTGAAGGCAGAGCATCGCCGACCACCTGGACTTTTGCAGCCTATGCCGATTGCAGAGTGGAAGTGGGATTTCATTTCCATGGACTTCATTTCTGGGTTGCCGAAGACGAGGAAGGGACATGATTCCATTTGGGTGATCGTCGACCGATTGACGAAGTCGGCGCACTTCCTACCGATCAGAGTTACGAACTCTGCAGACGAGCTGGCTAGATTGTACATCCGAGAGATTGTGCGTCTGCATGGAGTTCCGTTGGAGATCGTGTCGGATAGAGACACGCGGTTCACTTCTATTTTCTGGACTCGCATTCAGGAGGCTATGGGTGTGAAGTTGAAGTTCAGTACTGCCTTCCACCCACAGACGGACGGACAGACGGAGCGAGTGAACCAGATCCTGGAGGACATGTTGCGAGCTTGCGCATTGGACTTCAAGGACAGTTGGGATGATTGTCTTGCATATGCGGAGTTTGCATACAACAATAGCTTCCAGGCGAGTATCGGTATGGCACCTTATGAGGCGTTGTATGGGCGACCTTGTCGCGCATCGCATTGCTGGTTAGAGGTCGGTGAGCGTAGCTTGATTGGCGCAGAGTTGGTGCAGGCGACGTCAGAGAAGATTGATATTATTCGACGTCGGCTTCTTACAGCGCAGAGCAGACAGAAGAGCTACGCCGATACGAGACGGAGGCCACTAGAGTTCACAGTCGAGGATCACGTGTTTTTACGAGTTTTCCCTATAAAGGGAGTCCTTCGGTTCGGGAAGAAGGGGAAGCTGGCACCGCGATTCATTGGTCCATTCCAGATCCTCGATCGTGTGGGAGCAGTGGCTTACCGATTGGTTTTACCCACGCCCCTCACGAGCGTCCACAACGTATTTCATGTTTCTATGCTGAAGAAGTACGTTGCTGATCCTTCCCATATCATTAGATGGGAGCAGGTGCAGTTAGGAGAGGATGTTACCTATATCCTGCGACCGACACACATCTTAGACAGGAAGGAGCAGGTACTGCGTAACAAGGTGATTCCCCTTGTGAAGGTACTATGGACGCATCATACTGAGGAGGAGGCTACTTGGGAGACAGAAGCCGAGATCAGAAAGAACTACCCACAGCTTCTCGAGGAGTACGAACAGGTACAAATTTCGAGGACGAAATTATTTGTTAAGGGGGGTAGATTGTAACGCCCGTGAAAAATTCGTACTTGGGCTCGAGTACCAACTCGACCCGAAATCGCGTAGAAATAATTTCTATGGAAATTAAGCGTAAGTTAGCTAGCGCAACGCTAGAGTAGCTGGGAAATAGTCCCTGATCACTTTAAATACGTTCTGCAAGACCCAATCGAGTAGAACAAACAACTCTACAATACTCTATAACCTTGGATCAAACTCTAAGCGGGTTTGTTCTCTGGACCACATTGAAATTTTGTATTGGATTTAGACCGCGCGTTGAAGGTCCGATACCTCCTATCTTAGACCGTTAGAACCGCCCAGCTGGACTTGACAATCATCTCGAAAATCAAGTCAAACCGATAATCACAGACTATTTCGTTGAACCCGGACTGAAGCGACCACGAATAGGGACGGATTTGGAATTTCAAATTCAAATCTGGCACACGACTTGACGCATCAGTATTAAGCATTCTGACCGTCAGAATTCATCCAGATTACACCCTTGGATCAGGAAAAATTTCTATTTATTATCATGAGACTTTCAGCCCTGATCTATGTGCGGTGACCGCTGAACTGAAACTGGTCCGCCACGTGCGATCTGCGAACCCTGCCAGACTGAAAACTTAATACGAGCTACATCTGGTACACATGAGCTTAAGTCTGATCGCAATCGACCAGGGGACCACCAGAAAACAGTTTTTGGACCGAAACAGCCCCGAATTGGATAGGCACCAAGTAAACTTCATCCCGGAGCCTATTTTCGGCGTTTTTAAGCTTATAAAAGAGGTTGAAACCCTCATTTCTCCCTCCCATCCGAAAATTCCAAACCCTAAAGAAAATGAGAGAGAGTTTGAGAGAAAGAGAAGAAGGGATTTTTCCCGCTTCCGAGCCACCGACAGCTACTGCTTCAGCACTTCTTTCCAATCACCTGGCTGGTAATTTCTCCCCTTTTTCAGGTATAAAATAACCCTAAAACTTGCTGATTTAGGGTTTACCTAGATTCATAGCATGTTAGTTAACATACTTCATAAATCAGGTCCTCCTACCGCCGTAGACGAAGCGTACACGCTCCGTTCAAAATCCTGCAACCGTAAGAGACTAGGTGAGGATTTTAGACGCTTTGATTGACGGTTTACAACGCTTTCAATGTCATTTAATAGTAGATTATCGACGGCATCGCCGTTTGACATGTATAACATGCTCTCCGTTTCCTGTTTAGTAAATTAACGAAGAATATGAGATTTAGGGCATTTTAGTCATTTGTAGGAAGTACGGTCTACATGCATATTTTGCTGACGTGATTGACATGGTTTGTCGCCGCATTAGGGAGTTAGGAATGCTTAATCAGTTTGGCGAAGAGATTCGCCTAGTTGCGCACTTTGGGTCGACATACTATATGTAGACTTAAGTGTGTAGTGTATGTGTTTGTATAAATGCTTGTATTAGTATGTATTGAATTAAATGATGTTATGTAGTAGTTTGAGATTGATTTCTTGATTAATATGCTGACCTAAATGATTTCCTACATGTTGACCTTATGCATGATTGCATTACATGCATGGAATGTATGTGGTTGAAGATTTGCTTAAGTTGAATATTATAACATGTGTTAACATGCTCATATGATCATATTTCAATTCCAATACCTTTGCATATGTTGCTAATGTGATTCCATAGATGTGTGGGACTTGACTTAGTCCAGGCAGTCGGTAACCGAGCGAATTCGTGGCTGACTGGTCATAGCCACGAACGACGCGTCGATGAACGTGATTCGTGTTTAGAGTTGGCGGCAGTGGTTAGGCCACGCGAAGTGTTTTACGCACTTCATGTCGTTCGACTTGAGATGCGATCGAGCTAGTCGAGCCCGTCAAGTAACCCGACTGGCCGATGTATGTTCACCTTGTATGTGTCATAACTGCTTGAACCTAGGGTACTGATCTTACCATTGTAAACCCTGTTAACCATGGTACCTTGATCCACGAAGACTCATGAGCCGGGCATGGTGGTATGGGACACCGTGGTCGAGCTATCGGCCTACGCTGGGGCCACCAACCTCCCCATAGTGACCAGTGAGCATCTAGACTCGTGATCAGATTATGGTGGTATGGGACACTATATTCTAGCTGTCGGCCTACACTGATCAGGCGACGAGCCCTTTGTAGTGACCGCGAGCGTATTCTGAGTCCACGGGAGGCGACGACCCCTCCGTTGCAGTAGAGTACGGTAGGCCTGTATTGATAAGGTGATGGGGGAGCGGTACAACGAGTGCGAGCAACAGCCCTGGCAGCCCTTGCAGTGACCTACGAAATATACATCGTATGAGATTACTAGGAATGACGACCCTAGACAGGATCTGTGTTGGGATTGATACAAGGAAAGTACCTTAGTTTCCCAATCCTGCTGTTTGAATGGACTAATAACAACTTGGAAATCATATCACCATAGCATTGCATGTGCCTGGAAGATGTGGAGCACTCTAGGGAGTGTGGCATGCCGCGGTCGTAAGATGTTGCCGCATGAGGGTGATCGTCGGTGAGGGCATACATCACGTCATATCATCTTGCATTAACAATAGTATTAGGATTGTCTGATTTACTGCTTTACTATTATCGCGTGATTGAATTGTGAACGTGCTAATCTTTGCTCTATGATTCCACTGAGTTGATCACTCATTCCCACGTTACAGGATGATGTTTGCAACACCCACCAGACCCTGTTGTAGATGCAGGTGAGGCCGAGATCCAGGAGGTGGAGCCAGAGATCGACGAGGACCAGGATGAGTTCTCGTATATGCAGTATCACGACGGCTTCCCGTAGGCGACCTGGATCGAGAGGACATCAGTGGGACTTTCTTTTTTTGAACATTATTCTTTTGTTATGTATATGTATATGAGACTCAGAGATGTAGTCATACTTTGGAGACAGATGAGATTACTTTATTTTTCCATACAGTGATATATACATTGTTTAGTCTTCCGCTTGCTTTTATCACTGGATCTGAAGTATGAATTGCAGTTTTGGTATACTTTTACTCATGTGAATGCTTTAAATCAGACAACATTGAATCATAACCATTTTTGTTGCATAAGTGACGGTCTGGAACTCGAGAGTTGAGTTTATACACGACCCCCGATTTTCAGGGTGTTACACAGACCATCGACTATCGACCCACTTTTGGTGAGTTTGACACTATGTATGTACTATGTACTTTTACTGGTGACCGGATACATTGCATGGGTTTTGCACAAAAGCCAATTGAATGATCATCCCCAGTTGATGTGTACTCATACATTCATGCATTTAATAAGACTGCATCATGTATTGTTTCACATGCCATGTATGTTTTCATAACTATGCTTATCTAATGCGGTGGTGTGTAATCTTGAGGGGAATTTATATTGAGTTGGCCACTTATCCATCAAATATACAACCGTATAGGTAGTATAGCTGTACAGGTGGCTTAAGTGATATGTAGGTTCAGACTGATGAGGAGCCGTTATGATGGTCAAGGATGTGTGATTGTACTTGTCAAGGAAGCTATGCGACCTTGCAGCTTTCATTTTATATATTTTCTTTATATTTTTCATGTATGTAAATCTTGTAATTGTTAGCGTTGAGACATTGGTTTGTACAAATCATTATGGGTGACCTCTTGAACATTTTAAATATAAATGTATATTTTTCTTTCAGTTGATTTGTCCATTGTACGCTCATCTACTTACTCTAATAATGAAAAAATATATATACTTGAATTTGACAATCCTTTAGGGTTAACACCCAGGTTTTTGGGAAACGAGTTGTATATTCGGGTCCTAAAAACATGGGGTGTTACATAAAAGCTTCTCGACCAGGAGAAGAGAAATGTGCAAGTTCTTTGTTCGTGGGTGTTGAGTGTCAAATATTGCATATTTTTTTCTATTTTTATCTTGGTTTTATAAACATGATAACGCTTAATGGGTATATTTTATACATGTTTATATTGTAAGGTGAATTTGAGAGCTTAGATTGAAAAGAATGTTAAAAACATGGATTTGATGCTCAAGAATAATTAAAGGTAAGGGATGGATCTTAGGAGATCAAGATTGAAGATTTCAAGACCCCAAGATTCAAGAAAACCAAATGGAGAAGGGAAGGAAATAAACTTTAGAAAGTGCAAAAATTCACAGAATCTGGACTTCACTGTTTATTTCTTCGACTGTCGGTCGATGACATCGACCACGAGTCGATGACATCAAAGAATTACAGGAAATCAAGTTTGGTTGCTGGATAAATTAGATGTAGTTCTCAATGACATCGAAGCTCTATTCGATTGCTCGAAGACTTGCTCGATGGCATCGAGATTTTTATGGATTTTTGGAGCACTCACTAGAACACTGAACACATTCTTGATTGATTGAACACACTTTGATGACGTCGAAGGACTATTCAATGACATTGATGACATGTTTGATGACATGAAAAGTTAAGCAGTGTGAAAGGTATTGTGCAAGAAAAAAAGGTGTGACTTTTGGATTCAAGTTACGTTCAATGACATCAAAGGCATTATGTAGAGTGCGTAAATTTGAGGTGGTTTTCAAAAAAAGTTGGACAAATGCTATAAATATGGGTTCTTAAAGGAGTTCTAAACATGAATTAGGTTTAAAAAAGTAGAGTCAAATGATGGAGCAGCCTCCCAAGAGTTTTTCTTCCTTCCTTATTTATTTTTAATGCTTTCTTTTAGGGTTTTAGATCCAATGATGTCTAAGATTGACTAAACCTCTTAGTTAGGGCTAAGAGGTGAAGCTTGTAGCATATTGGAATGATTTTCTTACTTTGATTATTATTTTTCTTGAACCTCATTGATCTCTACTTTGAATTTAAGGAATATTTTCAGTTTTCTATGATTTATTGTGGCTCAAATTACAATAGATATTATGATAGTTTTGAATATCTTCTTTTCCTATTTTGAGATTGTGAGATTGATAAATCATGTTGTTCAACATCGTCTCCTAAGCATGGTAAGATAATGGAATCCCTTCTAATCATCACATTACTCCTTCATGTGTGGCTAGGTCAATGAAAAGTTCAGATTTAATTTAATTGCTTCATCTTCCAATTGGATATAATAAAACTCCAATTCCAATTGTGTCTCTTGAATCAAAGTGAGGTAGCATCCTGATAGCTACAAGTAGATCGTTGGCACCCTAGTTTTTACCTTTTAATTAATAATTTTAATTAAAATTATTCACTATTACTCTCTTTTATTTCAGATTTAGATTTAGATCTTTTTCTAGTTCTACTTCCAATTACTTTCAGAATACGTACAAGTTTAGTTACTATGGATTCGACCTCGGTCTCACCGAGTTATTATT
Source organism: Magnolia kwangsiensis (assembly GCA_037074715.1). Classification (NCBI taxonomy): domain Eukaryota; kingdom Viridiplantae; phylum Streptophyta; class Magnoliopsida; order Magnoliales; family Magnoliaceae; genus Magnolia; species Magnolia kwangsiensis. Next base: position 48,519,023 of record CM073583.1, read on the forward strand.
ACATCGCGACCCTACACTTGGGGTTGTGAACAAGTTCTTTGCGCCGTTGCTGGGGACTATAGCTGTGTTTTTCTGAGATTAATTAGTATTAGAATTAGGTTAAGATTAGGGTTTATTTTTCTGTTATGCTTTTAGATTAGGATTTTTCTGAAATTATTTTTAGAGTTTAACTCTATTTTTGTTTTGTAGAATCCTAACATAACAAACCTAATCGGGTAACTTCTCTCTAACTCCCTTTCATCTTTTCTAGATCTCTTATTTGTTTTAATTTTTCTAATTTTCTTTTTAGGTTTAGTTGTTTAGTTACTAGAGGGTTGAGAGTGTTTCATGTCCAAGTGGGTTCATGACAACACATTTCGTCTCTTGAGTGAAGGAGGATTAGTTGAAGGGTTGGCTATCCATCATTGGATTAGACATCACTTAAGATCCTCTAAATTAATTGAAGTTGTAAGTGCTTATACTTAAAGCACATTTTAGTTTATCAAATTTGGTAGACCAGTTATGATCGCAAGCTTGACTATAGATAAGCTATCAACTCGAACAAGCGTTTGGAAAGAAGACTCAACATCTCAAAGAAAGATCATTCATAATTCGAAGTTCAGAACACTTCGTATGAGTAAACTTACAGGTGATATAAACCTAATTTGACCATATGTTAGGTGTATTTCACTCATGCATATTTAAAATTATATTTCATGTTAAATACACTTAAGTTAGGCCAGCCCGATGTCTAGTTCGGCCAGCCTAACTATTTGGACCAACCCTACAAGATTCGGTCAAAAAGACAGATCTCAAAAGATCTTTTTGCAGTAGGTTTGGCCAGCCCAACCTGGGTTTTCACTAGCCCAAGGTGGGTTTAACAAAAATTGGATTTTAAACTAGTTAGGACATTCGAACCTCCTGCTCGGGCAGCCAAATCTGGTGTTCAATCAACCGAACTTGGGCTTAGGCCAGCTGAAGTTTTGAAAGATTTTATCCCGTAATATTCAAGTTCCGTTGGAATGTAATCTTTGAAGTTCGGCTAGCCGAACCAATTCTCAGGCCAGCCAAACTGTACAGATCCTTGGCTATAAATAGAGGCTTTCTCTTACTCTTTAAACAACGAAAATTCATAATTTCATATTGTGTTGTAAAGAGAGATTCTTCAAACCTCCTTAAGCTAATTGTGTTGTAATTCTTATTTTTTATTAGCTTATTCTATTCTCCTTCTCAAAGTTAGATTAAACTATTTTTGATAGAGTAATTCATACTCTACTTTGAGAAAAGGGAGAATCGATATCCCTTATTCTATTCTCCTTCTCATAGGGTTTCTTTCATTTTATTGAAAATCTATTAGATCCGTTTATATCTTTTTGGGTTGAACTCATATAAAGACTTCATCAATATCCCAAGAAGAAGATCGTTGCATTCAAGCTATAGATACGACGTCGACTCGTCAAATCAAATATAAGTATTGTCTTTTAATTTATTTCAGTTTGGGTTTTCCCGAGATAGCCCAGAAATCTGAGCGGGTTTATTTGTGGTGATCCCGTGAAATCACAAAGTGGGTTTAATTGTGCTAGCCCGTGAAAATCATAATAACTGTATAAGGTTGTTAAGGTGACCTTGGAAAACCTTGAAATAGTGAAAGTCAAAATTGCGAGCTTAGTAATTTTGGGAGTAGAGTAGGTTGTATTGAGGCATCGAAACACTATAACTTGTTTATGCATTGTGGTGATTGGATATTATTATTTGTACTATTATTGTAATTTATTTATTCATTGCAATAGTTTAATATTTTTATTTCAAAGACATCGTGAAATAAGGTTGTCCTACCTAAATCTTTTAGGTGTAAGGTTGTCCTACGAACTATTTGATATCAAGAATTCAATACTTTACAAAATTGTATTCAATTGATTTATTATTCCACATTGTATCGAAATATTTGGCATTATCCTATTTGCCCCCTCCCCCCTCTCTCTAGGACATCTATAGCTCGTCCTTTCAAGTGGTTCAGAGCGATCTTACTCTTTTTGGGATTAATTTCCTAGAGCTAGATTTAGAGCTATTAGAATGTCAAATTTCGATAGTATATCCATTTCTACGGCACTGCCCTTTGATAGCTCGAACTATTCCTACTGGAAAGCTAGAATGATGATTTTCCTTAAATCTATTGATGAAAGTGTGTAACAAGCCACCATGACCCAATGAGTCCCTCCAATGTTAGAAGTAGTGGGTGAAAATGGAACCAATCCATGAAAGTACAAGTTTATAATCTTTGGACTCTAGGCTAGAAAAGCGAAAGTAGTGCCAATGCAAACACACTTAATGTTATCACTTGTGCTTTATCACCAGACGAGTTCAAAAGAATCATCTCGTGTGATACAACAAAATAAACTTGAGATATACTTGAAATGACACACGAAGGAACTAATGTTGACAAGAAATCTAAGATTCAAATCCTTACAATAAGGTTTGAAGAAATCCATATGAAAGAAAATGAATCATTCATGGATTTCTTCACTAAACTAAATGACATTATTAATTCTATGTTGGGGTCTTGGAGAAAATGTCCTTAAAAGAAGTGTGCAAAAATCCTGTGATCGCTTCCTGACAGGTTCAATTATAAAATCACTACGATACAAGAATTGAGAGACACTGACACAATGAAGGTAGAAGAATTAGTGGGATCTCTACAAACCTATGAGCTAAATTTTAAAGCTCCCAAAAGAAAATCCATAACCCTAAAATCCTCAAAATCCAAATCAAAAGACTAAAATAATGAAGAGAATGAGGATGACATGGCTATGCTTGATAAAAAGTTTTATAGAATTTTTTAAAATAAAAATAGATCTAATTTTCAAAAATCGATTGACAAAAGAAAAGAAAATTGGAAATCTAAATCTAAAGACTCTCAATGTTTCAACTATTCTGAATATGGGCATCTAGCTGTAAAATGTCCTAAAAAGGATAAATCTAAAAGAAGAGACATGGTCGCCACATGGGATGAATCGTGTGAATTTGAATCCAATTCAGAAACTAATGAATCAAATCAAGAAATTGAAAATAATCTAAAAAGGCCTTTATGACCTTAGCTAGATTTACTTCCTCAAATGAAGATGAAACTTCTGATTATGAAATGCTGGGAAGTGATATTGAAAATGAAGAAGATCTTCAAATAGCCTATGATGCCTTATATAAAGAAAGTTGTAAGATTGCAGCAAAACTAAAAATTCAAAAGGATAAATTTGCTGATTTAAAATTAGAACTTGAAAAATCTGTTTTGGAGAAATCACATTTTATTTTTTTTATTGTTTTGAGAAAACCAAACTAGAACTCATTCTAAAAAATTCTGAAATTAAGATCTCAAAACTGAAAATAAAAATTTACTATTAGAACTTAATTCTTTAAAAAATTCGAAAGAGACTTAGATATATACCCAAGGTGACCCGAGACTTGAAAAGCTACTAACTACGTCTCGTCAAAGTAACAACAAATCCTGCTTGGGATATACCAAGAATTATTCAAAAAAAATCTAAAAATACAGCTCCTATATTTGTTAAAGGTGAATCTTCAAACTCTAAAGAAGAAATTAAGGAAATAAAGAAAATTAAAAAAATATCATCAAAAACCTTTTTATCCAAAAACTAAGTCCAACTATCAAAGAAAAAATTATAATCCATCTCTAGCAGATAAAATAGTGGACTTATTTAAGGAGCTTTTGAAATTCAACTCTAGAACTATGAGAGTAAGTGAGAATAAGAAAAAATATTTCTCTCAAACTATCATGCTATTAGAGATCCTCCTAAACCTAAAACCATATTGAAATGGGTTCTAAAAAATAAGTGGCTTGTCACCACACAGCTTTCAAAGCTAGTAGCCATTCAAGATGGTACATGGACAATGTATGCTCTAGACATATTACAGGTGATAAGGCGATACTTTCATACATCAATCACATTGATGGAGGCTCGGTAACATTTGGAGATGCCAGAAACTGCAAAATCAGCGGAAGAGGTAATGTAAAACTTCATAATCTTCTTGTTTTTAAAGATGTTTTATATGTTGAAGTTTTGAAATACAATTTGTTAAGCATATCTCAAATCTATGATAATGATCATAGTGTTAAATTTTCTGATCACGGATGTGAAATACTTAATTATTAAGGTCATATAATATTAAATGGTCGAAGAACCTCTGAAAATTGCTATATCATTGATGAATCATGTTCCTCAAGTCACTCTTGCTATATGGTCCAAACAGACAAAACTAAATTATGGCATTAACGTCTTGGACATGTGAACTTTAGAGATCTATACAAACTTAGCAAAAGTTATTATCTTCAAGGCTTACCCAAGTTGAAAAAGTTAGAAAAGAAAGTATGTGGTGCCTGTCAAATAGTCAAACAAATTAAGAGTAGTCATAAGAAGGTAAATTCTTTAACCACATTTAGATTGTTTCAATAAGAAACGAAAGGTATTTTGATTTGAGGGATTATCTTACTTAATAAAAACAAAGAGAACGAATGAATAGAATAATCATCCAATTTATTTATTCTGAATTCATTACATCCTTTCTATCCTTTGATTCGAAGATAGAGCCTTTATAATTAAAAGTACAAGTGTGTAATAGATTCAAATATGAATTTTGGCAGCATTCTGGCTCATATCATTCATATCTCCATAAGAGATGATTTTTGCAGATCCTCTCCATGCATTTTCCTTTATTAATATAATAAAAGAATACTAGAAATCCCTTGAGAGACATGGAATAACTTGAGATATTCTAGAAAGATAGCATAGTATAGCCCCATAGATAATCCACATAACTCCTGGTGAGTTGCGCAGGTCGAGGAGTTACACGGGCTCACGCAACTCACTAGGAGTTGCACGATTGAGCCTTCCCTTCTCTTTCTCTTCTCTCTTCAATACCTGTCAGAGGTACTGGTCTTCTGGAAATTTGATGCCTCTAATGAGGGGGTAGGGTGTATTTATAGGCTTCTGTACGTTGAGCCCTCAAATCTTGTGCCATGGACCCCACTTCACACCACTTTGCAAGTTTGAATCCAACCATCCCTTTGGAGAGTTACGCGGATCAGGCAACTATGATGAGTTGTGTGGTCCGGCGTAACTAATGTTCTGGTGTAACTCATGCTCCACGCAACTCGTTACCTGCGCAACTTAAACCTTTTCTTCAATCTTCTACTCTTTCTTCTTTAATTAATTTTCATGCTTCAACAGAAGCCCCCTTAATTTGAGGTTTGACCGATCATCAGGTCATTTTGAAGGATCTAACTTCCTATCCAAGAGTCGAGTTGTGCAGACACACCCAACTCCCCCTCATCGAGTCCTGCGCAACTCGAATCAGGTCCCAGACCGATTATAAATACTAAGCTCTCAATCATTTCTTCACTATAAAATTTCTTCTTCAACTTAGACCCCTTTTCCGTGCAACTTAGAACTCACGCTACTCACTGTCCGCGTAACTTAGAGTCCACGCAATTCAGAGTTTCGCGTAACTCCTCTGCACTTAGTGCAAATTGTCTTATTCTGAAACTCTGTTGAATTTTCTTCTGAACCTCAAATCTTCTCATTTCTTCTCAAAATCTTATATTCAATCTAACAATCTCTATTCCTCAATCATAAAATATTCAAAGGCTTCGTCTTTAAGAAGAAAGAATCCTTCATCTTCTTCAAAATTTAAACAGACTTCTCAACATACTTGGGACTGCATAGAGATTAATGAAGAAGTATTTGAGCTTCGCCACCCTTCTGAGAGTGAAACAATTACCATTCCTATAAATTTGCATTGTCATTGGTCAATTCAACAAAGTGAACCATCCACTTACTAAAGTAGCCTTGTTTTTATAAACAACTGGATCATGAGGAACCAAGGATTCTAGAAAGACGTTTAGAAGGGAATGAATCTTGTCAAAAAGTTCGCATGATATATAAAATGTGATTTTTACGTCCTTATTATAATCCTCATCAGCCATTTCCCACTCATTTCTTCGTAACCACTTAGCAACATTTCTTCAATGGTCATATAACCTGGAGGACAGATGACTTTCTAGCTAAAGGTCTTTTATCTCCTTGAGATTTCTATAGTGCTTAGGCTTGGGCCATTGCTCAAAAATATATTGCCATCCGGGAACAAATTAACCTCTTTGATGCAATCATAGCCACATTAGAACATTTTTATGGAGATACAACTATCTTCAGGGGTTTCCTCAATCATTGGTCTCCAAACACCAATTTATTTCATCTTCCTCAGGGTGAAATGACTATTGCTCTATGGGATCTTCTTTGCATAGCAGGCCTTCCCATCATGGTTAATATCTCCAATGCTTACATCCCTTCAAACAAAGAGTTCTATCTTTTCTCCGCAGGAGAACAAATCTAAGATTTTAAAGACCATACTTGAACTCTTCAGAGAACTAGCTAACTTCCCACAGCCTGAACACATTAATTCTCTTAAATGGCTAGCTCACTTCTCTCAAAATTTATGATATGTTTTCTTTCTTTTTACCTTCCCTTTTCGAATCTTCATCTTTCTTTTAATAACCATATTATTTTACTTTGACAGCTTTGCAAGCCATAATCATCGAGACCATTTTTTTAGCTTACTAGCTAAGTTTAGTGGTATTTCTTGACTCGGAACAGATGGATGTCATCAGACCCTCTCTCTTCATGGTCACGGGTATAATGGCAGAGGGTTAGAAATATTCACTAGCTCCCCTAGTTCTGTGCCCCCTGTATCATGCCTTTGGGGACATCATCTCCATTCCTGAAGATTCAACGATCAAATCTTTTCCAGTTTGCACTCCCTGGCATTTCTTTATAGGCTAGCTAGGAGTATACTTCCCTTGGACCTTTGCTGACTCCAGAAGAGCATATTCAAACCCTCATCAACTCCCTCTTCAACATTATCAATTAAGGAGGATGATTGGGAAATTAACAGGTTGCACTAGAAAAATAAAGGATAGTGATCCTATCGACTTTTATTAATTTCTATTTACGAGCCATATGGAAGGTTTAGAAGTTATTGATGATGATTCCATCTCTTTTGGCGAGCATTTATTTCTTGTTTCCATCAGATCTAGTACTCTTCCACTAAGAGAATGTAGCAAATTCTCACGTGAACCGTATTATCCAAGCAGATTTACTCACCAATTTGGATTTGATTAGACTGTACCAGAGACTTGTGACATTGTTTCCAGAACAATGAGAAGTTATGGTATCGGGCCATATAATTGGGCTCTGGTATGGAGGTAACTCTTAAATGTTAATACTAGATCTCGTTTCTTAATTCCTGGCTATAATCATCCGGTCCATACATTTTATTCCTGGATGCGCTGGTGGGCTCATTAATACTACCTGGTATGTAGATATTATCCAGTAGATCATTCCATACACATTCTTCCACCACAACTAAGAGGTTATCAGAACGATCAAGGCATAGGTTACTCTGAAGAGACAAGTCATGCCCCCTATCTAAGTTAACTTTGTATAAGAATTTCTTTAGAAGATACTATTCATGAAGTAAAGCCCGTTGATACCCTTGAAGGATGGATAGGTTTTGGTGTCCCTTTGAGGAATTTGGAGAATCTATTCAAATCATCGAACCTTTTAGAAGAAAATGACGATTCTTCGCGATTTCATTTTCCACCACCTTTGAGATTTTGTAAGACAATTTACCTTTGTTGTAAAGACGTCATAGATCTCATCAGAAAAATAAACATATTAGAATTAACTGATAGTTATTTCAAAAGGTTGAACAAAATACTGCAAACATTTCAAATGTTCTTGACATTGCTATAATTAAAAGAGAATATATAACATTTTATATTTCCTGCAGTAATCTTTAACTGTGCATTTTTATATGAGACGAATGAACATATGCATTTGCAGAGTTATGCGCTAGTTTGAGACTCATAATCATATCTCCCTTGGTGATTGATGCTAACTTTTAATTTAATTAGCTCTAAAAGCATCATATGCAATTTAAGCTTGGGCAAGCATAATTTTAAGATCAATTCTTGTAATCATATTTAATAATACATGCTAATACAGTAACAATTTATATACGATTGTTAGGATAACATTGCCTATATGGTATTCTTTTTAAATGGGCGAAACTAAATTTCAGCTTTAGTTAGTTTCACACATAGTTTAAGCTCATGAGTAGTAGAGCGATCATAGTTTTTTAGACTCATAAGTAATTGGAGTCAGATCTCTACGTGAATAGCCTATGTAACTCTCTAGAGTTCACCGGACTTATCGAAGTCGGGGTGTTCACAAACTGCGATCCATTAGAGGGGCCTAATGAAGCTACCGAGGCAATGAACTTGGTAGGTTTTACACATAGGGTTGGTCACAGTAACTCTCTAGAGTTCACGGGGAGCACAAGGCTATCTTCAAGTACCAAATCCAAGGTCGTCAATTCATCAATGAGGGGTCATCTTACTTTAGAGACCTGTCCTTGTGAATTACTACTAAAATCAAGCCAAGGATCTGGGGAGTCATCTTGCTTCAAAGACTTACTTTTTCTTCATCTATAAGGTCAGACCCATTCACAAGAGGGCATTTTCTCTCTAACCCTCGTGACACTGTCGGAAACTGTATAGATGGCATGGGTCTTACGTGATTGCTTCATTAATTGCCCACATGGGTGCTTGTGATTCTCTTTGTGGGCTTTTTTAGGGCTACAGGCTTCTCACTGCTACTCGAATACTTTCATTGTATCGCCTATGATGGCCTCATGTGTAGTTAGCTGTACAGGTTTAACTCTACTACCGTAAATGATAAACCATCATTGTTATCATAGGACTTATATGTGTTTGGTTTTATAAGCTTATTCCACTACCATAAATGATGAATCGCCATCGTTGTCTACCATAAATAATGAATCGCCATTGTTGATGATATTTGTATGTAGTTGGCTTTATAGGCCCTGTTGAAAATAATAAATCGAAATTGATATATCATCATTGCTGATGATATTATAATAATCTTTATGGTTAGGATGGTGCATCAGCTTGACAATGATATTAATTTCAATAAATTTAGATAATAAAATGGCCCTTACACCAGGGATATAGCGATAGCGATGACAGCTTTTTTAACAATTTTGCAATCATCATTGGTGCTTGACGTTTAGCGATAATGTTTGGTGATAATCATTGGCTCTTGAACTTGATATTCTTGAAAATCTACATTTTTATTCATAGCACAAAGAAGAATATACAGTGTTGCCTTTTGAGGCTCTTTCATCATTCTTCTCATATCTTGCCTCCTTTTGATTGAGAAGTATTATGTTGTTAATCTTTTGAATCAAAACTTTGTGCATCTTTGGGGACAATATATTTTTATGAAGTGAGCATTGACTGGTATACTTATGCCCCGCCCATCTTAATCTACCACCCAATAGGCTCCATTAGAGTATACTTCGGATATTATGTATGGGCCATCCCATTTAGGCTTAAATTTGCCCCCTGGTCTACAGGTAACTACTATAGGTCTTTTCAACATTAACACCATGTCGCCTTTCTTGAAGGAGCGATGCTTGACTTTCTTATTAAAGGCAGTGGTGATTCTTGATTAATATAATTACAATTGTTGTTGGGCTGCCCATCATTTTTCATCAAGAAAATTCAATTCTGCCAGCCTTATTTTGGCATTTTCATCATCTGTGATTGATTGATGCACTAATACCCTAAGCGAAGCAACTTGTATTTCGATGGGTATAATAGCTTCAACTCCATAAACTGAAGAATATGGTGTAGCTTTCGTGGTAGTACAATGAGTAGTTCGATAAGCCCATAGAGCTAAATTGCAACTTCTCATCCTAATCACGTTTATTTTCCATGATTGTTTTCTTCATTATCTTCATAATTGTCTTATTGAATGTTTTAGCTAACCCATTGGCCGATGGATAGTAAGGTGTCGACAATGAATGCTAGATATCAAATTTTTTACATAATTTCTCCATACCCCTATTCTTGAATGGAGTTCCATTATCAGTTATGGTCCTTTTTGGAATACCATAGCGGTAAATTATTGTATGTCATATGAAATTTATGGCATCCTTCTCTTTGACATTTCTTAGTGCGATAGCTTGGGTCCACTTTGAGAAAATATCTGTCGCAACTATAATGTACTGTCTTCCTTTGGATGACGGTGGCTTTATAGGGTTGATAACATCTAGATCCCAAGCTGCAAAGGGCCAAGAAGCCACTGATTGATGAAGTTCTTCAGGAGGTACATGTATGACATCGACGTTTATTTGACATTTGTGACATTGCTTCGCATAATCAATCACATCTTTGAACATTGTAAGCCAGTAATACCACATTCGATGTACCTGATGGAACAAGTTTCTGCCAGCCTGATGAGCCCCACATTCTCCTAAATAGCTTCTCGTAATATTTGATTTGCTTCTTTCATATCTAAGCATCGCAACAACATTTCATTATATGGCCTTTTATAAAACAATCCCCTGCATATAATGAATTTCTTCACTCTTTGCTTTATTTGCAACCTTTGTGCTAGATCTTCTGGAAAAATATCATATTTGAGATAATCTACGAAAGGCTAGCGCCAGTCGTCTATTGTTATTTCTAAACATGATATGGGAAGTGCTTCAGAAATTTCGCTGACATCTTCGGCGGACGATAGGAACCTGTTTTCTCTGATTGTTATTTGATGAGGACTTCGATTAGGACAAGATAAAGTTGTTGCCAAGATAGCTAAAGCATCTACTCTCACATTTTTTTATTGCAGTATATGCTTGATTTCAACGTCTTAGAATTCTCTAACAATCGTTGTGCATATCGATAATATGGTAGGAGCTCTTTCTTTCTTATTTCAAATTCTGTCATAAGATGATTTATCACCAGCTTAGAGTCATTGAAGATTTGTAGCGCTTTTATTTTCATCTCTTTTACTATTTCCATTCCTATGATGAGAGCTTTATACTCAGTTTCATTGTTGGTACATATCATGCCTAACGTAAAGGAATATGGTAATAGGTCGCCCTGAGGACTGATGAATATCACTCTAGCACTTGCTCCCGAAGTCCTAGAAGCACCATCGAAGTACATTTGCCATAAATTAGGCAATTCTGTCATCATTACCTATTCATATGAAAAATCATCGCAAATTGTTTCATTGTCTGGTATGGGATGAGCTGCTAAGAAATCTGCTACCGCTTGCACCTTCATGGCTTTTGTCGGCTTGTAAGTGATCGTACACTTTGAAAGTAGAAGCATCCATTTAGCCAACCTCCCTAATAGCATCGGTCTTGTCATCGAGAACTTTGATTAGGATTATATCATAAGAAGACAATAATGTCTTAAATTTTATACTGCAAATATCAATGTTAGGCATACTTTCTTGATGGGTGAGTAATTACATTCTTCGCCTATTAGAGTTCTACTCAAATAATATAGCACAATTTCTTTCCCTTATTCATTTATTTGTGCTAGTAAAGCCCCTAATGAATTTTTCACCATAGAGATATAAAGAATGAGGGGTTTTTCCTTTCACAGGAGCTGCTAATACTGGGGGTTGTTTCAACAATTCCTTAATTGAATTGAATGCATTCTGACATGATTAATCCCATACAAATTCTGTCCCTTTCTTCATCAAATAAGAAAATGGCTGACAACTTCCACAAAGATTAGAGATGAAGCGACGAATATATGTTAACTTTCCCTGCAGACTTTTTAATTCTTTTAACATTTTTGGAGGTAGCATTTCCTGAATGGCTGTAATTTTTCACGGCTAAATTTCAATTCCTTTGTACCTGACAACAAAATTGAAAAATTTTCATGACAAGACACCGAAAGCACATTTAGCTAGATTCATTTTTTGTTGTTTCTTTCTAAGCCAACGAAATACTGAAATCAAATGTTGGTTATGTTCTTCATGATCATTTGATCTGACTACTAGGTTGTCCACATAACATTCGACATGCTTGTGAATCATGTCTTGGAATATGATCTACATTGCTCTCAGGTATGTTACGCCAGCATTCTTGAGACCAAACATATAAGACTCATATCCTAGTCTGTACTATTTTGTCGACTCCCTCAATCATTCCTGTCAAATTCTGGCAACCTGCGACTTATAATCAATGTTTGCACATGATCCAAAGTCATATCCTGTAGATTTGAGTCAAATTTCGGCAACCTGCGAGACTTGTACCATTATGACTGCACCATCGCCACGGTTTCAACGCCGCATCTAGTGCGCCAATTCGACACTTAGATTATAAGATGCAGACCGTGCATTATAATGACCATGGACTGCACGTTGAGGGACCCACCCATCACATGTGGCACCAATCCCTAGGTAATCATGAGGGTGATGGATGATATCACCCTAGCCATAGCCACCCTACCTTAGCTATAGCCACCTTACCCTAGCTATAGCCACTCTACTCTAATTATAGTCACCCTATCCCCTAACCCTTCTTACAAGCATGTATGGCTAGCCACCCTACCCATAGCCCTTCTTACAAGCATTTATTGCTAGCCACTCATACCTCTCTTACAAGTAATCATGACCTACCTAAGCTACTCTCTCTCTCTCTCTTTACAACTCTCTCTCTCTCATCTCTCAAACCCACATTCCCAAGTAAGGAAAAATTCCACGTCCAAGCTCTTCCATGTGAGAAAAGAGTGAGTTGTGTGGCCCACTTTCCTCTTCCAAAATCCTTCATCCTAGCCATTCCCTTCTCATCACCCTCTATCAAAGTGAAGCACAAGGAGATCGGCTTTCCAACGGACCAAGAAGATCGAACGATGGAAGCTTATTAGGCTAAATTTTTCATATTTTTATGATGGGCTAAGTGAGGCCTACCGATTGATGGTATGGATCTCACTTTAGACCCTAAGATGTGGCCGATGGCCCACCTTAATCCTCATGATCATTCCATGATGGGGCCATTCTTCATGGACCCCATCATGATGTTTATTTTTTTTTACATGGCTAGGACATCTAGACCTTCCATTTTGGTGGAGAAGGAATCTCCACCATTGATCTTTGATTTGATGGGCCCAAGTGTTATGGTACCCACTTGATGTATGATTGATTGTAAAAGAGGGCCCATAGTGTCAGGGTCCCTCCAGCACACGTCTCTCTCTCTCTCTCTCTCTCTCTCTCTCTCTCTCTCTCTCTCTCTCTCTCTCTCTCTCTCCCCTCCCCCCTTTTCGTGATGTAGTGGTGTGGCCCACTTAGATGGACCCCACTTTGATGTATGTCTTATCCACCCCACCCATGCATATGGTGGGCCACCTGGACAACATGTCTGAAGGTGGGGCCCACCTTAATAAGTTTTGTATCCAAGACTGTCCAGCGTCCCTGGATGCTGGACGTCAGTGGAATGTGAACTAACAGTGATGGAAAAAAATATCAGTTTGTTTGGAAATTAGGGGTGGGTTACGCATATAGGCCCCACTTTGATGTATGAATTCAATCTACGCCATCCATTCCATTACCAAGCTCATTTTAGGCATTGAGCCAAGAAATGAAGCCAATCTGATTTTCTGGCAGGCCGTAGCAAACGAAACAGTGGCTTTACTATTGAAACTCACTTTAATGTTTCTACACACTGAAATATATCGAATATTGGGCTTGATGGGTCTTGTCTTGGGCCATAGACACCAATGGTTGGGTTGAATTTTATTGATATAGACCCCACCTATGAAAAACTGCAAGAAAATATTATTTTTTAAAAAAAATATATATACAAAGCACCTACTACTGCTGCAGTAGCAGGCGCCGGGACATGACGGAATGGGGAGGGACCACGGGTCCCCACCGTGGGCCCCACCATGATGTTTGTGAACATCAGCACCGTGCACTGGTGAGCCCCTAAGGTTAGTGGGCCCCCCACCAAAAATCAGCCGTATACACGACTCATGTGGCACACGACACAGGAAACCATGGTGATTGAACCGTTTGCCATTGAAACCCCCCTTGGAGTTTTGGATCAGTTATGAAATTATTATTTTTTTTCCTTTTATCCAGGTTAGCGTGACCTTATCAACAGGTTGGACGGCATATGAACATTATGGTGGACCCCACGTGGAGCCATAATTATGTATGTGTTTGTCGTGGATGGTGGAACCCACCATGATTTATATGTTTTATTCACACCGTCCACACTAAGAGGGTGGGACCCAACATGATGCATGATCTGCATCCAAACCGTCTGACCATTTTGAAAAGCTCATTTTATGGCATGAGCTAGAGAATGAATTAGATCAATAGTTCAAGTGGATCCCCACGTAATGACATTCACCATTCAAAAACTTCTTAAGGGCCACGGTAGTTCCGATCAAACTAAATGTCTTTGCCTTCACTTCATTTATCTCCATGATTGGGCCCTGTAGGATTTTAATGGCGAAAATCATTCTCACCACTGTTATTTGGAGTGTGGTCCAGTTGATCTTTTGAGATGACTCTATATATATATATATATATATATATATATATATATATATATATATATATATATATATATATATTATATTGATGTACTTGTGGCCATCCATTAAGGCCCACTTTGATATGAATGTAAGGCCCATGTTATGAGGCCCATTGGTGCGGCCCATTGATGTGGCCCACTTGATGAATATAAGGGCCATTTGATGTATTTAAGGCCCAATGGGATGTACCTAAGGTCCATTGCAATGTGTGATTCCACCATGGTTTGTGTAATGATGTTTTATGGTGGGCCATACCTTGGGAGCAATGTTAGTTTGACATCCACATTGTAAGTATAATGTTGGTAAAATGTCTGCATTATGACTCTCCCTAGGGCCCATTGATTGGCCCATACTTGTTACATATAGGCCGTCTAGGACCATCTTTGTTGTGAGGATAGTTCATCACTCTATAACATACTTAGTATAATTCCATGCCTCATACCATACGCATCATATGTATGCTTGATATGAGTAGTGTCTGATCATAGCATATGCCATTGGGCAGATTACTTATAGGACTCATTGATAGGAGTTATCCACATGAGCGCATGGTACGTGCGAGATTGTTGCATGATTGTACGGTGTGGCTCATGCATCTTGCACATGTGTGACTAGATCATTATATGCCCTAGTGACATCAAGGTCGTGGCTCCATACGCACATCGTGGATGGCCGTATTGGATACTAAAAATACTTACTTATATCACTGTGGGCACTTAGGATGTCTTTGAATGAAAATCATAAAACCTTTCTGTACAAGGAGATGCTCTAATGTCTAAACTGAGTGGATACACGAGCTTCTTAGTGCCGAATACCAGTAAGTCTCATCTCTCACTATGTCGTGGTCAGTTGGAAGGGG
This sequence comes from Magnolia kwangsiensis, assembly GCA_037074715.1. NCBI lineage: Eukaryota > Viridiplantae > Streptophyta > Magnoliopsida > Magnoliales > Magnoliaceae > Magnolia > Magnolia kwangsiensis. Next base: position 48,534,355 of record CM073583.1, read on the forward strand.
GTGTGGCCTTATCCGCCTGAGTGAGGGGGCTATAACATAGGCTGAGTTTGACCAACTCGTAAATGAGTCCACCCTCGACAAGATGAGTAGGTATTGGCAGACTACTGGTCAGGCAAATAGTGAGGTTTATTTCACTTGCTTGACTGTACAACTAGGGAGGAGGCAGTTAGTGTGAAGTGTATTAGACTCCGGTGATATCCCAGGGAGGAACTGTATTGATATATGTACTTGATGAGTACTGACATGTTTTCTTTGCATCTTGCATATGACATTTGGCTATATAAGCCTCGCATCAAATGGTCTTGGTATGACTGATAACATTCATGTTTTGCATCACATAGCTTTGGTACAGCTGATAGCATTGTGGACTTATTCGCATATTACCACATTTCTCTGATATTGTACATTTGGCGCTTACCTTCCGCATACACTTACACCACCCTCTAAGCTTTTATAAGCTTATGCATGACCATTGCGTGCAGGTGACATTGGATCATAGAAACGCTGAGGCAGGAGCGCACATTAGATTATTTTGGAGTTTTTGATCACCCTGTATTTTCCTTTTCACATTGTACTTAAAGTTTTTGATATAGTGGATATGTGGTGATGTTGTTTTGTGACTTAGTTATGCTTGTGGTTATGCTCCATTATAAAAAAAAATTATGCTGAAAATCCTCCTTGTAGGATCCCAAGATCAGAATTTGGTATATGAGTGCTAGGATCCAAGAATGGGGCACTATGGAGGCTGTCGGCGCCGGATTTGATGACTGAAAATTTTGTGAGCCCATTTTCCAAGTTCGGGGCATGATAAAAGTTGGTATCAGAGCATAACTTGAGAGTACCTAAGATCACATCACATATTTGGTATGAACTTATAATGAAAAATTTTCGAGTCTGAATAACTTAACGATTTCTAGACATAGACCCTTAACATTTATGCCTTTGAGAATTCTTAAGGCTGATAGGCCCTTGTTCCTTCTTATAGAACATGCCTCCTAGAAAAGTGACCTGAGCGAATCTCACTCTACCACCTATGACTCCCCCTCTACCACCTGCTACTCCTGCTCCACCATTGGATATCACTGCTTTCCACCCTAAGGATGTCACTCCTCTAATGGAGACCGGTGCGGATCCGTCCATACCTGTGAGTGTCACCCAGCTTCAGCAGATGCTGCAGTGATGACCGCTATTCTTCATGGGCAAGCAAGCGTCCCACTATTACGCCAGCCGAGGCTGAGCAGGAGCGTGTGAGTGCCCTTCTCAAGGACTTCTGTCAACACGATCCCCTGCGGTTACGGTGTGAGCCAGATCCTACTGTAGTAGAGATATGGTGCTTTGAGGTGGAGAAGATATTTGACACTATGAGATGTACTACTTAGCATCGAGTCCCATTAGCCACATTTCTTCTCCAGGGTGAGGCTCAGCATTGGTGGGAATTTGTAGCCTGAGAGGTAGCGACTGATTTTGAGTGGACCTGGGAGGACTTTGTAGACCGGTTTGATGGAAAGTTCTTTCTCGAGCATGTGCCCCAGCAACGCGCATTAGATTTTGAGACTCTGGTCCAAGGAGATATGATTATGTCCCAGTATGAGGAAAGTTTCATCACACTATCGAGATTTACGACATATCTTGTTGGTGAGGAGGGGCAGAAGGCCCGCCATTTTGAGAATGATTTGTGTCCTACCCTCAGGAGTCGTGCGATAGGACACATGCATCTGACATTTGTGCATATTGTGGAGAGGGCCCAGATCTATGTGTCAGATTGGGCCAATTTGCAGAGAGCCCATGACCTGAAGGAAGATCATAAGAGGAAGGAGCCCTCCAGTAGCTTCTAGCCTCAGTAGCATCGTCCATAACAATGACGCACAACCCGCCCAGCATTTCGAGCACCAGTGGCACCCCCAGCACCACCTTCCTAATCATTCATAGGTACCTTCTTTGGATGTTGTAGGATAGGACATCGTGTGCATAAGTGTCCCCATTCATAGCAACAGCAACTGAGAGTACGGCATCAACCTCAGCGACAGGCCCCACAGCAACAGTAATGATAGTAGTACCAGCCTCGGGGACCTCCTCCACAGCAATAGAGACCTCAGAGGGGACCTGTACCTCCCCAGTAGGCCCAGGGAAGATTTTATGCCATCCAGCAGGACCCTCAGTTATCAGGAGCAGTCGTTAACGATTCGTGTGACTTGGACCCTACACCGTCTTGTTAGATTGCTCATGAATAATGCGTCTTGGGAGTTAGAGCTTGAGATTCGTGAGCGTTATCCCCATCTCTTAGGTATTTGATTATGATGATATGTTGTGTTTTGGTCATATATGATGTTATGTTCCCTATTCCCTTATGAGTTATGCTTAGTGCGATAGTAGTATAAATTTTGAGGATAAAATTTTTATTAGGTGGGGAGAGCTGTAAGACCCGTATCCTAGTTCGTACTGTTTCGTTGACTCCCTCAATCATTCCATCAAATTCCAGCAACCTACAACTTATAATCGACATTTGCATGTGATCCTAAGCCATATCTTGTAGATTTAAGTTAGCTTAATTCAAGACCTGTACCATTGCAACTGCGCCATGGTCGCGGTTCCAACGCCGCATCTCCTGCCCCAATCTGACGCTTAGATCATAAGATGCGGACCTTACATTATAATGATCATGGACCACACATTGCGGGACCCACCCATCACATGTGGCGCCAATCCATAGGTAATCATGAGGGTGATGGATGACATTATCCTAGCCATAGCCACCCTACCTTAGCTATAGCCACCCTACCCTAGCTATAGCCATCCTACCCTAGCTATAGCCACCCTACCCCCTAGCCCTTCTTATAAGCACCTATGGCTAGCCACCCTACCCCTAGCCCTTCTTACAAGCATTTATTGCTAGCCACCCATACCTCTCTTACAAGTAATCATGACCTACCTAAGCTACTCTCTCTCTCTCTTACTCTCATTTCTCAAACCCACATTCCCAAGCAAGGAAAAATCCCACGTCCAAGCTCTTCTATGTGAGAAAAGAGTGAGTTGTGTGGCCCACTTTCCTCTTTCAAAATCCTTCATCTTAGCCATTCCCTTCCTATCACCCTCCATCAAAGTGAAGTACAAGGAGATCGGCTTTCCAACGAACCAAGAAGATTGAACTGTGGGTACTTATTAGGCTAGAATTTTTGTGTTTTTATGATGGGCTAAGTGAGGCCTACCGATTGATGGTATGGATCTCACTTTGGACCCTAAGATGTGGCTGATGGCCCACCTTGATCCTCATGATCATTCCATGATGGGGCCATTCTCCATGGACCCCATCATGATGTTTATTTTTTTTGCATGGCTAGGGGTCATCTAGACCTTCCATTTTGGTGGAGAAGGAATCTCTACCGTTGATCTTTGATTTGATGTGCCCACATGTTATGGGACTCACTTGATGTATGATTGATTGCAAAGGAGGGACCATAGAGTCGGGGTCCCGCCATCACATGTCTCTCTCTCTCTCTCTCTCTCTCTCTCTCTCTCTCTCTCTCCCTTTTTGTGATGATGTAGTGGTGTGGCCCACTTGGATGGACCCCACTTTGATGTATGTCTTATCCACCCCACCCATGCATATGGTGGCCCACCTGGATAACACGTCTGAAGGTGGGGCCCACCTTAATAAGTGTTGTATCCAAGACTGTCCAACCTCCCTAGACGCTGGACGTCAGTGGAGTGTGAACTAACAGTGATGAAAAAAAAATATCAGTTTGTTTGGAAATTTGGGGTGGGTTGTGCATGTAGGCCCCAATTTGATGTATGAATTAAATCCATGCCGTCCATTCCATTCCCAACCTCATTTTAGGCATTACGCTGAGAAATAAAGCCAATCTAATTTTCTGGCAGGCCGTAGCAAACGAAACAGCGGCTTTACCATTGAAACTCACTCTGATGTTTCTACACACCGAAATATATCGAATATTGGACTTAATAGTTCTGTCTTGGGCCATAGACACCAATGGTTGGGTTGGATTTTGTTGATACAGTCCCCACCTATGAAAAATCACAAGAAAACAGTTTTTTAAAATAAAAAAAAAAATACAAAGCACCTGCTACTACTGCAGCAGCAGGCGCTGGGACGTGACGGAATGGGCAGGGACCACGAGTCCTCTCCGTGGGCCCCACCATGATGTTTGTGAACATCAGCACCGTGCATTAGTGGGCCTCTTAGGTTAGTGGGCCCCCTACAAAAAATCAGCCATATACATGGCTCAAGTGGCCCACGACACAGAAAACAGTGGTTATTGAACCATCTGCCATTGAAACCACCCTTTGGTGTTTTGGATCAGTTATGAATTTTTATTTTTATTTTCCTTCCATTCAGGTCAGCGTGACCTTATCAATAGGTTGGACGGCATATGAACATAATGGTGGGCCCCACGTGGATCCACAATTATGTATATGTTTTATTCACTTCGTCCATAAAAGTGGACGGTGGAACCCACCATGATTTATGTTTTTCATTCACATAGTCCAAACTTAGACGGTGGGACCCAACATGATGCATGTGCTGCATCCAAACTGTCCAACCATTTTGAAAAGATCATTTTATGGCATGAGCTAAAGAATGAGTCAGATCCATAGTTCTAGTGGATCCCCACCGCTGAAAAATAGTGGGGGTAGTGACATTCACCATTCAAAAACTTCTTAAGGGCCACGGTAGTTCCGATCAAACTAAATGTCTCTACCTTCACTTCATCTATCTCCATGATTAGGCCCTGTAAGATTTTAACGGCGGAAATCATTCTCACCACTATTATTTGGAGTGTGGTCCAGTTGATCTTTTGAGATGACTCATACATATACATATACATATATATATATATATATATATATATATATATATATATATATTATATTGATGTACTTGTGGCCATCCATTGAGGCTCACTTTGATATGAATGTAAGGCCCATGTTATGAGGCCCATTGGGATGTATTCTAAGGCCCATGGGTTATGGCCCATTACAATGAACATAAGGCCCATTGGTGTAGCCCATTGATGTGGCCAACTTGATGAATATAAGGCCCATGTAATATGACCCATTTGATATATTTAAGGCCCAATGAGATGTACCTAAGGTCCATTGCAATCTGTGATTCCACCATGGTTTGTGTAATGATGTTTTATGGCGGGCCATGCCTTGGGAGTAATGTTGGTTTAACGTCCACATTATAAGTATAATGTTGGTTAAATGTCTGCATTACAACTCTCCCTAAGGCCCATTGATAAGCTCATACTTGTTAAATGTAGGTCATCTACGACCATCTTTGTTCTGAGGATAGTTCATCACTTTATAACATGCTTAGTATAATTTCATATTTCATGTCATATACATCATATGTATGCTTGATATGAGTAGTGTCTGATCATAGCATATGTTATTGGGCAGATTACTTATGGGACTCATTGGTAGGAGTTACCCACATGAGCACATGGTAGGCACAAGATTGCTACATGATTGTACGGTGTGACTCATGCATCTCGTATATGTGTGACTTGATCATTGTACGCCCTAGCGACACCAGGGTCGTGGCTCCACAGGCACATCCGAATGGTCATATCGGATACTGAAAATACTTGGTTCTAGCACTATGGGCACTTAGGACGTCCTTGGGTCAAAATCTCCAAACCTTTTTGGTACCAAGAGATGCTCCAACGTCTAAACCGAGTGGATACACGAGCGTCCGAGTGCCGAATACTAGTAGGTCATGTTTTTCACTGTGTCATGGTCAGTTGGAAGAGGGTGTGGCCTTATCTGTCCAAGTGAGGGGGCTATAAGCTAGGTTGAGTTTGACCAGCTCGTAAATGAGTCCGCTATCGACAACCTAAGTATTGGCAGACTACTGGTCAGGCGGATAGTGACGTCTATTCCGCTTGCTTGACTGTGCAGATAGGGAGGAGGCAGTTAGTGTGAAGTGTATTAGAACTCGGTGATATCCCAGATAGGAACTGTATTGATATATGTACTTGATAAGTACTGGCATGCTTACTTTACATCTTACATATGACATTTGGCTACATAGGCCTCGCATCGCATGGTCTTGGTATGACCGATAACATTCATGTCTTGCATCACATAGCTTTGGTACAGCTGATAGCATTATGGACTTACCCGCATATTTTCACATTTCTCTGATATTGTACACTTGACGCTTGCCTTGCGCACACACTTACACCACCCTCTAAGCTTTTATAAGCTTATGCATGGTTGTTGTGTGCAGGTGGCATTGGATCACAGGAGTGCTGAGGCAGAAGCGCACATCAGATTATTTTGGAGTTTTCGATCGCCCTGTATTTTCCTTTCCGCATTGTACTTAAAGTTTTTGATATAGTAAATATGTGGTGATGTTGTTTTGTGACTTGGTTATGCTTATGGTTATGCTCCATTATAAAAAAAATCATGCTGAAAATCCTCCTTGTAGGATCCCAAGATCAGAATCTGGCATATGAGTGTCAGGATCCGAGAATGGGACACTACAGAGGCTGTCGGCGCCTGATTAGGTGATCAAAAATTTTGTGAGCCCATTTTTCGAGTTTGGGCCGTGACAAAACGGCATAACTTTATAATAGTAGATTCTCAAAGAAGTTCTGAATGTCGTAGCTTCTTCATCTTCTAGAGAAATTCTTATTTGGTTATATCCAGCATAACCGTCCATTAAGGTCATATAGCATGTTTAGTCGTATTGTCAATTAATATCTTAATCATCAGCAACGGGAAGTCATCTTTCGAGCATACTTCATTTAAATCTCTAAAGTCAACGCATACCCTAATTTGTCCACTTTTTTTTTCACCGGGACAATATTTGATATCCATCTAGGATACTTGACTTCTCTGATAAATCTGACCTTGATCAACTTATTTGCCTCTTCCTCTATCAGGGATTAAATCTAGGTGAAATCATCTTTGTGCTTGCCTAATCAGTCTCTTATCTTTGGAAATGTTCAATCGATGCATTTCCACTAATGGTTCCAAGCCTGACATTTTTTCATATATCTAGGCAAAAACATCTTTGTTTTTCTTTTAAAAGTTTAATATACATATTTGCTTCTTGTTTAATGAGGCTGACACTTATGAATGTATTTCATGGTTCTTCTTTTGTTCCTATATTTATTTCCTGCAAACTATTGATTGTCGGTTGCCCCTCATGTTGAGGGTCAAATATTACATATTATCCCTTATTTATTACTTAGTTTTATGAATATGATAATACTTAATGTTCTATTTTAATCATGTTTGTGTCGCAAGGTGATTTTAAGAGCTTAGATTGAAAAGGGTGCTAAAAGCATGATTTTGATGCTCAAGAATCACCAAGGTAAGGGATGGATCTTAAGAGACTAAGATTGAAGAATTCACATGCCAAATATCCAAGAAAACCAGGTAAGGAATGAAAAGAATCAAAGATTTGAAGTGAAGAAAAAGAATCCTGAAATCGTCCCAAAAAAGAATATTTTAAAACTCTGGGTCATTTTGTGAAATTGCGCAGAGTGAAGTTTATTTTAAAAAAATGTGCAGAGTGAAGTCTATTTTAGCAATCTACATAAATTTGAGGCAGTTTCTAGAGCTTTCCAACTATGTGTGAAAGTTGGAGTTTCATAACTATAAATAAGACTCCCTAGGATGTTCCTAAACATCTTCTAGGGTTTAAGGAGTGGGATAATATGCAATATTTGACCCTCAGCACAATCCTCAACCAGCATTTTTCTAGTCCCAAGTAAAATATGAAAAAATTATTTCGAGAACCACAAGACAATCTCTATAAGCTCAAGTAGTTTTTAAAAATAATCTAAATAATAGAATTCTAAGATACGTCAATGTTGAGTATTATTTCCTCTTAAACTGTAGCACTCGATAAATTTCATAGTCAAGTTCAAAGTATTAATCCTTCAATTGGAACAATTCTAAACATTGAGTTCCATGAGTGTATAATGAAGCTTAAACTTATCACAATCAATGGTACAATTCTCCATTTTCATGATAACATTGATAATCAAAAGTGCATTCAGGACAACCAAAACTTGCCTTGCAGTTCATCTTTTCATTCTTCTAGCTTTTTGTTTTTCCATCGATGGCTTTTACACTATGTCAACCTTTTTAAAAATCTTTAACAGGTAGCCGTTTTTGACAACAACTATTTTTTAGCTGGATATTTATTTATTTTTCTTTCTTTTCAATTCTTCTCATTGACCATGATGAACAAATTCCCCATGTTGGTTCTTTCCATGCTTAATAATCAACAAGTTAACAATTCAATGTTGACTGAAGCTTTAATATGAAAGCTAGATATGACATATGAAATCATGACCCAATCAATGTTTAAAACTTCTAATCATGGATTAATAATTTGAACTTAACTGTGAGATCCAACAAGTAATTGCATCCAAGAGTCATAAATCACCAACATTAAGTATCCTATACTTCTAAATCATGGATGTACTTCAAAATCACTCGAATTTACAAAATTTTCATAAAAAATTTCATAAATTTTTCTCAAAGACTAAGAAAACAATAATTAGCTTGCCTAATCCACACCCCCAAACCTAAAATCTATATTTTCCTCAATGTAAAATATATAAGCATGCAATTCACATGAGACAATGAAAGTAAGGGAGAAGTGATGGAAAGGTAGTACTTGAAGAAGGAATTTTGAAGTGTTTCCAATGATCTTAGTGTGAAAAATGGGTTAACATAAAAGACTCAAACCGATGATAAGCAAACTATCCTAAATTCCATGAAAGCAGTAAACTAATACTAAACTAAGAAAGCAAGGGAAAATTTACTCAGTCATGCTGCAAGGTTCCTCCTTCAGCCAATATCTTGATACATTTCTCAGTAGGTTTCTCAACAAGATCATCCAAAAGCCCTTTTTACAATAGGCTTGGATGCCCTGGAGTATGAATTTCTAGAGAAATTTATGGACCTCAACACAAGGTTTCCTTTTAATTTCCTGAGGTCCAAAGTATATATGATTCACCTGTGATAGAAAAAGTTTCAATGTTAGCATAACATGGTGAATCAGAGACTATACATAGATGAAATTTAGCAAAATTCCGAGAAAGATTTAGTCTCGACACATTCCGAAGTTTCAGATTCTAGTTCAATTTCTAGCTCCTCCTCCATTAATGGTAAACATTTAGGACCTGGGGAAGGAGGGGCTTCAGAATAAGGGTTCTCTTAGTCCGTGACAACTATCGAGGTATTGTCTTGCGAGGCATCCACTATTTCTTTTATTATCGGATCATTTAAGTCTGCAAAGTGTATCAAGTAATCATCCAAAGTGTTGAAAAATTCAACTGACAGTGACTCATTTTCCACATTGAAGTTTGTGATGATCTGCCCAAGGATTCCATCGTCTTTGAAAATAGATAGACGCATGCTCTCTTGCTCTTGCCCTACACGGACAGATTGAGGATCAATAGGTGAAGCATTGATATGAAAAATCTGTTCATCGATTTACTCAGTAAAAGTATTGTATTGTCAAGGGTTGATAACTCAGATGGTGGCCTCAATTAAATGGTTTCAAATTCCAGAGTCATATCGAGCAACTCGTCCATCTCTCAAATCATATCATCATTCAATTCAAGGGAGTCGTCTAAACATACCTCACAAAGGTTAGAAGGGTTAGTTGAAAGTGGTTCATCCTTCACATTTAAATTGGTCGTGTCAGATGGGTGGAGTAGATCGCTATGGTCGACAACTTTCTGAACCTCTTGATCATTAATATGGGCTAAACTTAAGATTAAATCTACGGGAATTTGAGCTATACAATCATGATTAAATCCAGGGGGATTTGAGCCATACATCTAGGACTGAACTTGTGTGTCTTCTGAAAGTAACTAGATCTAAAATTAGAAGAAGATGTAAACCTAAGTCTGAAATATTTGAGAGAATTATTATGATTAAAGTAATTAAATCTAGTGAATTTAAAGGTGGGAACTAGGGTTTCCAAGGATCCACTTGTAGCAGTTGGGAAACTTCCTTGCATGATTCAAGGACACAACTGGAATCAGAGTCCTATCATATCCAATTGATAAGAAGAGATTTGTCAAATCTCTAAACTTTTTGTCATGCCCCAAACCTAGAAATTTGATTCACAGGAATCTTAATCACCGAATCCGGTGTCGACAGCCTCCGTAGTACCCCATTCTTAGTTTCCAACATCCATACGCCAGATTTCGATCCTGGGATCCTACAAGGAGGATTTTTAACATACATTTATTTCATAACAAGCATAACCACAAGTTTACCCAAATCACAAAGGTAACATCATCATCACATATCTACTAATATAAACATTTGAATACGGTGCTGAAAGGGAAATACATATGTCAAAAATCAAAGCTCCAAAAGTCTGTTGTACGCTCCAAGCTCATCACCGCTACAACCTGACGCCACCTGCACGTATCTATCATGCATAAGTTTATAGAAAGCTTAGAGGGTGGTGAAAGTGTGTGTACAAGGTAAGTGTCAAGTATGAAATATTAGAATAATCAGAGTAAGCAGAAATACTGACAAACCCATAAATCATACAATATACAATATCAAAGAAATGCGAAAACATGCTAATAGGCCCATAAATACCATCAACCTTATCTAAATGATGCGATGCAACAATATAATAAAAATAATATCATGTACTGATGAAGCAATGTAGACCAGTTATGCAATGCGGAGACAGTTAGCCAAATATCAGATGTCGACGATGCAATGCAATATGCGATGCGAATGAAATGACTAAGCTGGAGTGAAGTCGGGATGATAGTACGTAGTATCGCAGGCTATGGGGTCCATCATAAGGAGCTTCTATCCAAACTAGTCCCATTGGTAAAATTTGGATAGCCAGACTCAATTTTAGTAGACTCCTGATCTCAGGTTAGTCGCGCGCCCAACCAAAATCCTTGTCATAACGAAGGTACATAATAATTAGTTGTGCACCATTAGCCCGAGTGGATAGTTAATGAATGAGCATACAACTCCTACTCAAGAAGTCCATATATCAGTACGGTTCCTTTCTCTGGAAAATCACCGGGGTCTATTACACTCCAAACTAGATTGTCACCCCATTACGCACAATAAGGTGAGTAGAAGAGACCTCACTATCTACTTGCCAATATCGGGCCTGACTCGTCGATAGCGGACCCATTCCTCAAGTTGGTCAGACTCAGCCTAGCATTGCCCCCTCCTCTCGGGCAGGTAAGGCCGCACCCCCTTCCAACTAACCACGACACAGTGGGAGACGCGGCCTAACGGTATACGACCCTCATGCACTCATACATCCACTTAGTCTAGACGTTGGAGTAACCTCTGAAACCAAGAGGGTTTAGGGACTTTCACCCAAGGAGATCTATAACACCCCTTGTAGAACAGATTTTCAGTGTCTCATCTAGCCATCCATGAAATACCTGTGGAGGCTACGACCTTGATGTCGCTAGCACATACAGTAATCACAACATACAATGCAAGATGCATGAGTCATACAATCCAGTCATGCATCCATCTGGCACATACCGTGTACTCATGTGAGACAATTTTCACTTATCAGGGAGTCTCATAACAACATGCCCAATAACATATGCAATGTCAACCACATCTCATAACAAACATGCAGATGATGTGTATGGGCATGTATCGTGATGCTATGCTGTGACATACTCATAGTTAGTATCAATAACCGGCACCAACAATCAGCATCGACAATCGGCCTCAATAATGTGGACATTTAACCAACATTGTCCCCAATGAGTGGCCCACATAGAACATAACATATAGTGAACCCATGGCCTCACAAAGGGCCTTATATACAACATCATGGGTCTCACTCAAGAGCTTAATACATATCACGATGGGCCCTTCACATGGCCTAACATACATCATAATGGGCTCCATCGCCTAGCCCTCAAATGCATCACAATAGGCCTCATCACATAGGCCTCATCTACATTACATTAGGCCTTAAACACAGGCTGACTACACATCACAATGAGCCTCAATTACAAGTCGCATATACATGATGTAGGTCTCGACAATTGGCCTCGGTAATCGAAATCGACCTCAACAATTAGAATCGGAATCGGCCTAGATACTCTGCCATGACAATCGGAATCGGCCTAACAGGGCCTAAGGGAAGGTCACAATGTGGACATCCAACCATCATTGCCCATCAATGTGGACATTCAACCAACATTACTCCTAGGGAGTGGCCCATATAGGGTTAAACATATAGTGGGCCCATGGCCTCACACAAAGGCCTAATACACATTGCAATGGGCCTCATACAAGGGCTACATACACATCACTATGGGCCACATCACATGGCCCTATATACATCAGATAGGCCACGTCTTATGGGCCCCGAATACATCATAATGGACCACAACCCATGGGCTTCAAACATACAATAGGTGAGCCCTACACATGGGCTTAATACAATCAAGTGGGCCTCATATCTGGGCCTCCAATATATCTCATTGGGTCTCAACCCATGGGCCCCAATACATCTCAATGGATTCTTCATCAACAAAGGAGGAGATCTTCATCAAGTGCTTAATGAGGGTCATCTACTTACCTGGAAGTCATTAGAATCCAGAGACCCTGCTGATCATTCCTTTGTATAGGATTGGGTCATAAGTGATTCTCACCTCTTTCAAGTCCCCATAGGAGGCCTCTAATGAGAGAAAACGTGTGGGTGTTGTGTGTTGACCCTTACTCTTGGGGAGCACAAACTTGAGGTTCCTTGTGTGGATCCTTGGCCTATGTGGCCTAAAACCTAGGTGTTGTGTGTTGACCTTTGCTCTTGTGTAAGGCATAAGCTCTAGGTTCCATGTGTGGATCCTTGGCCTGTGTGGCCTAAAATCTAGGTCTTGTGTGTTGACCCTTGCTCCTATGTGGGGCATGAACTTGTATCTGTGAAGACATGTTAGGTACCTTGTGTAGGTCCTAGAAGTCAGCATTGTGTAGGTTGTACTGGTTTGAGGTAAACCTGATTTGAAACATCTGTTAGTGAGATTCGGTACACTAAAGGGTTGAGTGCGTCTGCCAAAAGTGGAGTAAACACATAGTCGAACCACGATAAAAATGACTATGTTTTGGATTGCTATTTACTTTTAATACTTGTGTGATTTCTCTCAATGTTCTCATTATGCATGCTTACATGATTACTTAGAACTGATTAGAATCACATCTCACACACAGTCACATCCATCATGAACTATGTTTCTCAGCTTGTTTATGTTTTGAATAGTTTTATGATTGGATCCTCTATATGGCTTGGAAGCCATTAGAGTTACATTGAAAAAATTCTGATACTTGCAAATTAACTCAAGATAGGGTTGAAAGGTTTTTAAATCATCATAAAATCTTAAAAAGTCCTATTCATCCCCCTCTAGGACACGTTGGTGTATTCCCACATCTATCAAAGCGGTTATAACTGTAATTTTAATTGGTGTTAAAGTCTGGTCTCTCTTAAGGGCTTCACCGCCTAGAGAGTGATCTTAACTGAAGTTGATAATATCTCTAAAGGAGAGAGCTCATCTGTAACTAGACCTCCTGTATTTGATGGATTAAATTATGCATACTGGAAGGCTAGGATGCATTACTTTCTGAGATCTTTGGATCATTATGTTTGGAACATTGTTGAAAAAGGATATGTGCCCCCAATCGAACAAATAGTTCTTGAAAATTGTACAAATACTACCAAACCAAAATCCAAAGAAATGTGGACAACATTCACTAAAGAAAAAAAAAACTTCTGAAGCCAAAGCAATGAATGTTATTTATTGTGCTGTGTCGCAAGAAGTCTTTAATCGAATCTGTATGTGTGGAATAGCTAAAGAATAATGGGACTTGTAAGAAACTACTCATGAGGGAACCAGCACAGTGAAAAGATCCAAACTGCAACTCCTAACATCACAGTTTGAAAGTCTCAGAATCGAAGAGCATGAGACCTTCATGAAGTTCTTCATGAAACTGAACATCATCTGCAACTTCATGGGTGGATTAGGAGAAAAAATTTCGGTTCCAAAAAAATTAGAAAAATTCTAAGATCCTTACTAGAACGGTTCAACTCAAAAGTTACAACCATTGAAGAATCTAGAAACATGGATAAAATAAAAGTAGAAGAACTAGTATCTTTGATGCTTGGTTTTCTGTCATCTTTATCTACTTATCTAATATCCATGAATCATCTTATCTGAATGTATATTGCTTATCTTTGGAATGATGAATGCAACTGGTATACCTTATTCTAACTGCTCTCCTAAAAATTATTGAATCTCGTTTAAAGATTGAGACTTGGATTGTGAATTCTGTCATTTAAAGCTATACTATTTTTTTTAAAAAAAACCCACAACTCTTCTTTACACTAATATACATGGACGATTTCCATGACCATCTAGATGTCATTATCTGTTATGAATTAAAATATCTGGGTCTCTATTAATTCTCCCATAAATTTATGCTTCAACTTCAGTCAACTTCTATTTGAGATATTACCCTTTGCCAATGACTGATAAAAAGGGAGAGAACAAATCCCACAATAGGAAGAAGAAAATTGTGTGTATCTTTGTATGAATGGTGGTGCTGGTGTTAAGGGGAGTAACTGCAAGAAGATGGGGGGAGCAGCTACTACTGAATGTTACAACCGTATGTGTGAACTCAATAAAATATTTATAAAATTGTATAAAGTTCATGTACACAAAATTTAGGGTGTTGGTCTAGATGTTGTTCTAGGATTTTAGGTGTTTTTTCATGTACTTGACAAAGGGGGAGATTGAAAGTGCGCTAGTTTGTCAATTAGCGTGAATGTTGAGTCACATCCCATGTCCTAAAACACCAGGTATATAAAACCTTTAAAATGGTTAGAATAACATAGGGTTTAAGGTATGAAAACTATTTTGCAGAATTGAGAAAATCTCTAAGCTTTCAGCCTTTGTCGATTTATCGATACGTGCTTCAATGAAATCAAACTTTGTTATCGATGTCATTGATACTCACTCGACGTTATCGAAATGAGGACTTTAGATGTCCAGCAACCAAAATGAACTTTGGCTGAATTCTCGACGAATCAAGGACATAATCGATATCATTGACTTTCAAATTTCGAGTTCATTGAACAGGCACGATAAAATCGACATTTAGTCAGTCCGTATCCAATAAGCAATTAAAGAAAATCTTGTGATGTTTGATATATCGAAGAGAGCCTTAATATCCTTGAATTTCAAATCTCGATGATATTGATGGTCTTCGATGATATTGGATTAGGGATACAAATCTGTCCAGCAAGCTTTCAGGTAAAATCGTTCAATTGTTTGAAGTATCAAGAATCACTCGATGATATTGATATTCAAAGATCGATCATATTGAGACCAGGACGATGTCATCAAATTAGGAGATAAACTGTCCGACAAGTTTATAGGAAAATTCCTTGAAATGATCGATGAATCAGAACTGGTATCGATACCATCGATATTTAAAATCAAATGATATCGAGGGATGCTGGATCATATCACTACCTATTAAGATTCAAAGTTAAGTCTACTCTTATGTTTTTAAATGTCTAGGAATCGAACCATGTGTTGATGAAATCGGAGTTCGAAATTCGATGACATCGAAGCATCTTCGATATCCTCGATCAGTTGGTACAAAGGTTCAAAATCATTTGATAGTTTAAGTTTGTGTCATTAAGCGTCCATTCGATGTTATCGAGAGTATATGTCGATGATATCGAACTCTGTTAAAAATATAACTGTTTTATTTCTATTGAAACTTTTTGTCTATTTAATGAGAGCTTGCCTTTAGTTGTTTGAGAGAGAGCTATAGATAGAGCTATTATGAGTTTAATTCAAATCACCACCCTAAAGCCTCTTTTCTCTCATGGGAGTTCATCCTCCAATCCACCCTCATCATTGATATTCAATAAAGTGGATTGGGGAATGAACTTCCACATTCAAGGATCATCTAGCTACTACCTTAATGACAAATCATTGAGCTGGGATACCTTGAATTCTTAGATTCTTAGAATCACTCTACTTCTAAAATAGGGAAATACTTGTTAGAGTAGGATTCCGACATAACCTTGACCCAACCCGTTACCTTACATTGGAGCATCATCTATGTTATGGTTTAAGGGAGCTGAAGATTCTTCATCAACAAAGGAGAAAATCTTCATAAAGTGCTTAATAGGGCTCATCTACTTATTTATAAGTTATTAAAGTCCATAGATCCTTCTAATCATTCCTTTGTATTGGATTGGGTCACATGTGATTCTCACCCCTTTCAAGTCCTCATAGGAGACCTCCGACGGGAGAATACATGTGGGTGTTGTGTGTTGACCCTTACTCTTATGGAGTATAAACTTGAGGTTCCTTATGTGGATCATAGGCTTATGTGGCCTAAAACGTAGGTGTTGCGTGTTGACCTTTGCTCTTGTGTAGGGCATAAACTCTAGGTTCCATGTGTGGATCCTTGGCCTGTGTGGCTTAAAATCTAGGTGTTGTGTGTTGACCCTTACTCCTGTGTGGGGCATAAACTTGTGTCTCGTGGAGACATGTCAGGTACCTTATGTTGGTCCTAGAAGTTAGCCTTGTGTAGGTTGTACCGGTTTGAAGTAAACCTGATTTGAAACCTCTATTAGTGAGATTTGGTACACTCAAGGGTTGAGTGCATCCGTCGAAAGTGGAGTAGACATATAGTTGAAGCACTATAAAAACTAATATATTTGGGATTGCTATTTACTTTTAATACTTGTTTGATTTCTCTGAATGTTCTTATAATGCATGCTTACATGATTGCCTAGAACTGATTAGAATCATATCTCACACAGTCGCATCCATCATGAATTATGTTTCTCATCTTATTTATGTTTTGAATAGTTTTATGATTGGATTCTCTATTTAGCTTGGAAGACATTAGAGTTACATTGGAGAAATCTTGATACTTGCAAATTAACTCAAGATATGGTTGAAAGGTTTTTAAATCATCATAAAATCTTAAAAATTCCTATTCACCCCCCTCTAGGACACATTGGCGTATTCCCACTTCTATTAAAGTGATCGTTACTGCAATTTCATTTACCAATCCCACAACCAATTATAAGAGAATTGTGAAGGATAGGAAGGATTCTATCATCTTACCATGCCCAAGAGATGATGGTGAATAATGGAAATTCCTAATTTCAGAATCCTAATTCAGGAAAAGAAGATATCTCGAGCTATCGTAGATCTATTGTAATTTATCACGACAAACCATTAAAAATCAAAAAGATTCCTTCATAATTAAACTAGAATCCAAGAGAGTTCAACAAAATATGAATCAAAACAAAGCAAACATCTCAATCATGCTACATGCTTCACCTCTTAGCCCTAGCTAAGAGGTTTAGCCAACCATAGACATGATTGAACTAAGAACACTTAAATAAAACATCAGCTAAGGAAGAAAAAGAACTCCTAGATGAAGGCTCCACCCTTTTTCTCCACTTCTCAAACCCTAGAAGATGCCTCAGAACATCCTGGGGACTCCTATTAATAGTTTTGCAATTCCAACTTTCGCACTGAGTTGAAAAATTTTGAAAACCGCCTCAAATTTACGTAGTTCGTGTGCTGTCTGCATAACCTTAGACTAGTCAAGAACAACCTTTAACTAGTCGAAGGTCACCTTCGACTGGTTGAGGATGATGGGAATTTAAAGGATTTTGTCGCTGGAGTTCCAGTGGTGAAATCTTCGACTAGTCAAGCAGGAGCCTTCAACTGGTCGAAGGAACGCTTAGACTAGTCGGAGGAGGCAGATTTTTAGGGTTCCTTTTCTTCACTTCAAGTCTTCAATGCTCTTCATTTCTCACTTGGTTTTCTTGGATTTTAGCATTTGAATTCTTCATTCTTGGTCTCATAAGATTTATCTTTGGCTTTGGTGATTCCAGTGTTAAATCATGCTTTTAACATACTTTTCAATCCAAGCTCTTAAATTCACCTTACAACACAAACATGATTAAAATAAAACATTAAGCATTATCATGCTCATGAAACCAAGTAATAAATGGTGGATAATAAGTAATATTTAACCCTCAATAGTAGGGTACTCGACTATTCGTTGTGCAGGTGCATGCAATGATGTCTAAATAGAAGAAAAAAGGGTTAATCCTTTGTCTTTGACCTAGAGAGGACAAACAAAGGATCTGTAACACCCCGAATTTTGAGGGTCATAAAAGCTCAACTCCCAACATCCAACACATCACTTATGCAATATAGATAATGATGTTTAAATGTTATCCATATTAGTGCATTAAACATGAGTGGGATTACACCAAAATGGAATATTATACTCCAGAGGTAATTTGATTAAGCAAGTGGAAGACTGTAACATGCATATTTGAACAAGCGATTTACAACCCCCAGAGTATAAGTATGTAACTGGGTTGAATGTTTACATGTATTATTTCTAAAATCTACGAAATGGTAAAACATAAAGTGTTCAACTATTCCATAACCCTGTAATCTCAGCGACGCAACTCTGGCTCTGCACAGACCCGCCTGAGAGCTGCACGTAGGAGAACTCCTCCTCCTCGTCTAAGAAATTCAGCTTCGTCGCGTAAGCCTCATCGTCATCTATAACTAAAACAGAATCTGATTGGTGTTTTAAAACACTATCCCAGAGTGGGAGTGAGTGATCAACTGAGTGGTACTATAAGGCAAAGGTTAACATGTTATCAATTCAATCAAATAGTATGATAAAGCATTACAACAAGCATTTCCTAACTACTCTGGTTAATGCAGGGATGATATGCAGTAATGATGCATGCCCTTACCAATACTCCCTCAACGACTTTGTCAACCATTCACACATGGTAAACTCCCTAAACGTGCACTTCCTCGCCAAAGCACATGCAATACGGTGCATGGTCGTGTTAACCAAGTACTTAATTAGGCTTATTCATACAGCAGGTCTGTGAATCTAAGGTACCTCCCTTTATATCATTAACCCAAGCGGGGATACCTCTAGGGTCGTCAATCCTAGTTAATCACATATGATAGGCAAGTTGTAGGGCATCACCCCTAATGAAAGCAATGGATAGGTAAATTCAAGTGTTTATACTCGAGGTCACTATAAGAAAGCTCATCACCTTAGCGTAGGTCGACAGCTCGAACATGGTGCCCATAAACCACTATGCCCTTTTCACAAATCTGGATTACTCACTGGTCACTACAGGGAGGCTCATCACCCCAACATAGGCCAACAACTCAACCACAGTATCCCATACCACCATACCTGGCTCATGAGTCTTAGCGGATCATGGTACCATAGTTGAAATGGGTTTTACATTGGTAAGTGGTACCTTATATTCAAGCAGTAGTGTCCATACATGGTAAATGCACAATAAGCCAATCGGGTTATTTGACAAGTTTGACTGGTACGAGCGCACGCTGAATTAATCGACATGGATTGCATAAGCACTCCACGTGGCCTAACCACTATCGACAATCATCGTACGACTCGGATTCATCGAACGTATCCAATGTAGAGAAATTAATTCGGTCACTCAATCAGGGACCATTACCGATTGCCTGGACTACATTGCAGTCCCAATCATACTCAAATGTAGCATGCAGATACATGTGACAATCATATAAGCATTTAACAATGATCCAAGTACAACATTCATTTGAGTATGTTATCAAACATATTGAACATGTTACCGAGCATTAAAATTCATCCATAACTTGCGTAGTTAAAATTAAGGTCACATAGAGACAATCATACATATAATTAAGGTAATTGAGAATCCTATCTCAACACCCTTATTAAATACAATTCGTCAAACAATTTCTCATTCAGACATTTTATCAAACACAGCCTACACATTACCAAATACATATGTTAGATTAGTTATGGCATGAACTATAGCAATTTCCTATGCCACATAAGTTATAATGCATATAACAAACATGGATCTTAGATTAAATATCATGACAAGCACAAAATCATAATTTCAAGTTCATTCAAACATTTCAACAAACACATGGGATGCATATTTGTCCAACATAGTTCATACATGTATAATATATGAAAAATGTCATAATTAAGATCATATGGAAGCAATCGAGTCAGACATAAATCATTGCCCACATTGAAAGCCTTGAAAACCATACCCTAAATGTTTATAGTCTGTACCTTTCTTCGGATAACTCATTTTGAACTCGGTTCGAATCCTACATTCCCGTATTCAAAACAATGGTTACCTAAATCAGGAAAATCTGTTAGCTAGGTTGACAAATAACTATTCTATACCTTAACTACGACGTTAGGGTTTGGATTTCTTACCCAAATCGTTGTCGAAACGAGTCATGTAGCATAATAGAGAGGAGATCTAGTGCGTGTAATCATGGGAGAGAAACACCACCACGATCTCCCAAGCTTTCTTTCTTTTCCTCACTCTTTTCTCTTCTTTTCTCTCTTCTCTCTTCTAGGATTTGGAGCAAATTCGTATGGAATGGTAATAAGGCGGATTAAGGTCTTTAAATAGGCCTAGAACTAGTTCAAATGGCCCCAGGGCCATAGTATACTTAGGTTATATCCAAAGGGTGTCTGTTTCAGGCAAATGTGACTCATCTAGAGGTCCGTTACCTGTTTATGCTACAGAGTAAGTCCCCTGACAATAGATCTAGGCCAGGTTACATTTCAGCATATTTGGATAGGCCAATCAACCGTGACAGACCTGTATCGAATTAACGGTTGTTGTCACTCGATCAGGTCCACAAGTATACAAATATGTGCAGGAAAATTTCCCTGATCCATGGACAAAGTTCGGTCAGAAACTGACAGTCTGAAGTCTTCAATTTCGATCGCAAGCGAATGGTCCAATTCACTTAAGTTTGGGTTCATTTTCCAAAGATATTCGTATTTCTCACACACTTTGCTCAAGGCTCAAGTTGTGCTTTCTTGGATACTATTTGGGCTCGATTCCCACAATGGTTGTCAATCCCAATAATACGATCATAACCCTATAGTTTCACGGTCATTAGACTTTCAACGCGCAGTCCAGGTCTGATACAAAGTTTCAATGTGCTCCCAAGAGCAACTGGGTTTTAAAATTTCCCCGAGGTTTTCAAGTAACGTTGAGCTAGCAATTTTAATGGTTTTGAGTCTTGCAGTTTATATGGATAGTGGTTCATGCTAATCCATCGATAATTTTATAAGGCCCGTATCCTAGTTTGTACTGTTCTGTTGACTCTCACGATCCTTTCCGTCGAATTTTAATAACCTAAGACGTATAATCGACTTTTGCATGTGACCCTAAGTTAAATCCTAAAGATTTGAATTGGCTTAATCCGAGACTTGTACCATTGCGATCGCACCGTCACCGCGGTTCTAACGCCATGTCTTGCACACTGATTCGATACCCTGGCTAGGAGATATGGGCCCGCATTTATTTCGAAGAAAATGCCGCGCATTTGCAATCCTAAAAAAAATCTCTACAACATGTCCCATCAATCAATCAATCAAAGTATACAACCCATGCTTTCTTTCTCCATAAGTCAAGCCATCTACCCCAAAAGTTAACAAATCTCTCACTTCACACATCACTCACCTCACATCCATCACTCACACCCATCACCTATCTTATAACCACCCCTTCTCTCACTCTTTCTCAACATATTTTCTAAGCAAGCAAAAGTGGTGGACGTCCAAGCTCTCCTAAGGGAGAAAAAGTGAGTGTTGTGTGGTCACCTTCCACCCCAAGATCTATCATCTTAGCCCTTTATTTCTCATCACTCTCCATCAAAGTGAGACATAAGGAGATCAGCGTTCCATCGGACTAAGAAGATCAAACAGTGGGTGTTTCTATAGGCCTAAATTTTATTTTTGATGATAGGTCAAGTGAGGCCTACCGATTAATGGTATAGATCTCACTTTGAATCCTAGATGTGGTCAATAGCCCATCTTGATTCTCATGATCATTCCATGATGGGGTCATTCTCCATAGACCCTATCATGATGGTTATTTTCCATGCATGGATAGGGTCATTTAGACCTTATTTCGGTGGAAAAAGGATCCCCACCGTTAATTTTGATTAGTGGGCCCATATACAATGGGACCCACTTGATGTATGTTGTAATAAATGGAAGGGAGGGACCATAGTGCAGGGTCCCTCTATCTCGCGTCTCTCTCTCTCTCTCTCTCTCTCTCTCTCTCTCTCTCTCTCTCTCTCTCTCTCTCTCTCTCTCTCTCTCTCCTCCCTTTATTTTGTGGCCCACATGATGAGTGTATGTGATATCTAGACCATCTAATAAATGGAACCCATGGTTGTCCAAGCCATGTAGGCCCTACCCTCTAGATGATGGGAAGAAAAAACACAAATATCATATTTATCCAAATCAGGTGGGCCACGTCCATTTGGGACCCACCTTGATGAAACATTCATTCAAGCCGACCGTCCAACGTCCTTAGACACTGGACATGGTTTCTTTTAAAGTGTGAACAGACAATGAGGTGTACTCCCGTGGAATCGTGTCTTAAAAGCCTCCCATGACCACACGTAACCAAGAGCAATGGTCCTAAGGACACTATCCCACCAGAGACCGGCCTCCTTCTCAAAAGTGTAGGTAACCAACTCTACCTACTCTGCCTCATTGCAATGCAGTTGCTTCAGCATCTTAGAGATGCAATCAAGCCAATACTTGGTCTCCTCGGGTATGTGAGTACCCATAAATGTAGGAGGTCGGAAGCGCTGAAATCGCTCAAACAAGCCACTAGCACCCACGTTTTCAACAGGGTGCACAGGTGGTGCAGGTGGAGTCACGCTCATGTTCTGGGTAAGGGCCCCTACGATGGTGGTCCATTCTATTGCTGCTACTGCATAAGGAGCATCAACTACTTCAGCCTATCAAGAGGAGGAGCCTAGTGCATGTGGGGCGTCAACGAGGACACACAGTTCTGCTTCGGAATCGGTGGTTCAAAAGGTGTCAGCCCATTTGTGGGGCTAGTGGCCGGCTGAGAATCCGGCATAGTCTCATAGTCAGGCCCAAACTGGGGTCCATATGGCTATCGCTTAGGGGAGGTGCCCCATCAATCGAGTCGCCAAGTGTAAGATGTTTCGTACTCCGTGTGGCCTTAGGTGACATTCCCTATATACAACATAGGGTGCAACCAATGATAGATTTAACATACAACACTCAATTTCTCAAGCATTCTATACATCTCATAAATAAATGAGCGACATGCATTTCATTTAACCAAAATTGTCACAATACATGAGATGTAGTATTACATGGATCATGACAGAAGATGCATGTGAGCTAATTTAAGCAAAGTTTTAAAGAAAAAAGCATACAAACAAGTCTACGATATTACTAAGCCTATAAAGGCTATAACATAGAAAATAGGAAAGCGAAGAAAGCCCAAAGATGACTACAACATAGGACTAGTCGTCCGGATTTGGTGATGGAGGAGGGGCACCCTTGTCCTCTACATACCATAGGATAGCTTTCAAAGTGCGAGACACCTTCTTAAATTTTTCTTTCATGAAGGCCCTACTCTCCTCAAGTTTGGCCTAGGTCTCACTGACCACCTATCGCAGGGTGACCTGACCCTCCTCAAGTTGAGTCAAGAGGGATTCTAAAGCAGACGATCATGGTGGGGCTTATATGTAGCAGGAGGAGATCCCCCATCAGAGTCTTGGGCCTCCTCTTCTTCCTCTTCCTGCCCTTCCTCTTCCTCTCTTTCTTCCTCTATCTCATCTCCGCCTTCTTTATCACTCTCTTCCTCTTCACTTTCCGTCTCATCCTTACTCTCATTGAGTCGGGCTTAACGTTGTCGTGGCCCAATATTCATGTTGTTGAGAGCAGTGTCGTCGATGAAATGGATCAGCGTAAGCCTTTCTGAGCCAAGTCTGTAGCCAAATTCATGAGCAAGCTTGCATATAAGTCAGGTAAATGGGAGTGAAATGTCTGTCCTAGGAGTGCATACAGTCTGAACTATTTATAGCAATACATACATAGGCAAGCATAGCTTGTCTCCTTGCCCAGCCTTGTATAGGAAGTCTATCATCAGACGCGTACATTTGCTACAATTACTCCACCTGGGATACACATTGTGCTTGAAGATGTGGTGGAGCAGGCGAAAGTCATGAGTCATCCTAGTCACTAAGAGATAGTTGCCTCGATTCCAGTGGACCAGTTGGCCACAAAGAAATCGTGTACGTCGATCTCTTTCATGCACACTCCTGAGGCTCTTCTCACTAGCATAAATCTTCCCATGCGGCATGCCCATGACTCGGGCTATCAAGTCCATAGTGACAATGGCTTCCTGCCTTCCCATGGGGATAGAGAACTGTAGAGGCTCCAGTAGTGGCTCTCATATATGGGCATAGAAGGATCAGACAGTGCCCTCATTCGCACAAGACTTGCCCTTAAATATGGGACCCCACCCGGCATCCAATAGGAGCTCTATCACTAGATAAAGCCTAAATAGTTTCTCATCCACGTGTGCTTCAAAGAGAACCCTACGGCCTTGAAACCTTCCATGTGCCATATCCGCCAATAGAGCTCTTTCAAGAGGAAGCTGGGGATCGATATCCCGCTTCATCATTATCTCTCGATTGACGCTTGAACTTGCTTCGGTGCCTTTCTGACTCCTTGAACGGGTAGGGCAGCTATGCCCGGCTTCATCCATGGAAGCCCTCTTCTTCCCCATGAGGGAAAGGAGTGTGGAAAGGGAGATATGGCCGCCACGAGCTCAAAAAGAGCTATGAAAGTGAAATAAAATTGAGGGATAGGATGGGTTGTTGGACCTTTAGATTTTTGAGACACAGAGGGTTTGTGTGTTCAAATAGAAGGAAATGAGAGAGATAGGAGATGGGTTTGAAAGAAATGATGGAAGGTGTGTATGTAGTGATGATGAAGAAGAAGATTTGAGATAGGAGATTTGAGCGAGAAAAATGAAATTTTTAGAAGTTTGGAAAGCTTGGAGGGGTGGAAATGAAGGAAGGGAAGCAAATGGGGAGAAATAGGGGATCCCCACACGATTTCATAGGCCCCACATATGTGTACAACAATTGGCCAAAACGGCCCGCTGCGGCCTGGCAAGCCCGAACGAACCGGACCGCGATGCCTCGCGGGTGGCAGAATGTCATTGCAGTCCACTGGACCAAGGGCGATGGCATCACCATAGGGGCGATGGTATCCTACCCCCCTCCCCCAGGGGTGTCGTATGTGTGTGGAGACCACTTTGATCGCCTCTAATTTGGGTTGTTTAGGCCCCTGAGTCCGTTTGGTGCGGTTTTGGATTCTATCTCGCATATATTCACGCTTTTAGGGTTATATGAGTGTGGAAAATACTGAATCATCATCTAAACCTGTCGATTGATGATCTGGAAAAGTATTGGGCCCATCTCACATGATTGCAGATGCCTACGGGTCCCCTTTCTATAGTCATTTTCGCTTCAATGGTCATAGGATAACCGTCGGGCGAAACTTGGGATTCTGTTATCATTTCTATGTTTTAATACTCCCTCCTAAGTCAAAGTACATTAGTGTGCATCTTTTACCATAACTCAAGCTTAGTTTAATCCAAATCATGCTCTGATACCAACTTGTAACGTCCTGAAAATCAGGGGTCAAGCAAGAGCTCAAATCTCGAGTTCCAATACATCACTTATGCAACATAGATAATGATTATTAAATGTTATCCATATTAGTGCATTAAACATGAGTGGGATTATACTAAATTAGCATATCATACTCTAGAGACAATTAAATTACGTAAGTGGAAGACTGTGATAAATACATATAAAGCATAAAAGTGAGTGTAAGTCCCCAGAGTATGAACGTCACTAGGTTAAATAATTACATGTATGATACCAAAATTCATAAAATGATAAGTGTAATGTCATCTAGCCAATATCCCTGTAGCCCTGGTGGCGCAACTCCAGGTCTACGTAGACCCACCAAAGAGTTATAGATAGGAGAACTCCTCCTCATCATCATAGAAGGTAAGCTTCGTCTCGTATGCCTCACAGTCATCTGAAACTACAACAGAGTCTAGTTGGTGTTTAAAACATTGTCCTAGAGTGGGAGTGAGTGATCAACTTAGTGGACCTACAAGGTAAAGGTTAACATGTTATCAATTCAATCAAGCAACAATAATAATACGGTACAATAATCATGCCCTAAATACTCTTGTTAATGCAAGGATGGAATGTGATAATAATGTATGTCATCGATTGCACTCCCTCTGCGACATCATCTCACGATCCAGCATGCAACACTCCCATCGTGCTCAACTTCAACATCAAAGGCACATGTAATGTGGTGCATGTGCGTGATTAGCCAAGTTCTTAATTAGACTTATTCATACAGCAGGCTTGGGAAGCTAAGGTACCTCCCTTTACATCATTGACCCAAACATTGATTCATCTAGGGTCGTTAATCCTAGTTAATCACATACGATAGAAAATTTCAGGTCGCTCCGGAGAGGTTTGTCACCTCAGTGCAGGCCTAGTTTATACTCGAGGTTGAGATAGTGATAAAGACCACTTTAATTGAAGTAGGAATATGTCAATATGTCCTAGAGGGGAGTGAATAGGACTTTTTAAATATTTTATTCTTATTAAAAATCCTATTAATCTAATCCTGAGTAAATAGACATGAAAAGTATCAGGATATCATTAGAGTAACTCAAATGGCTTCCAAGCCAAATTGAGGATCCAATTACAAAACTATTGAATGATGAACATGAACACTTTATAGTTTATGATGGATATGACTATGTGTGAAGTGTGATCAAATATAAGATCATTTAAAGAAATCACACAAATAATAAGAGACAAGGATGACTACTTGTCTACTCCACTCCCGGCAGACGCACTCAACCCTTGAGTGTGCCGAATTTCACTAAGGAGGTTTCACAGTGGTTCACCTCTAACCTAAGGTTTTAAATCAGGTTCGCCTTCACCCTTTACAACCTACACCTAGGCTGACTGTTGATGCTCCCTGAGCAAGGGTCAACACATAGCACTCAGTTTTAGGCACATTGGCCAAGGATCCACATAAGGAACCTCACTATTTATGCTCTCAAGAGCAAGGGTCAACACAACACACCCACTTTTAGGCACACTGGCCAAGGATCTTCCACAAGACCCTAACTTTTTATGCTCTCCATGGAGCAAGGGTCAACACAACGCACCCACCTTTAGGCACACTGGCCAAGGATCTTCCACAAGACCCCAACTATTTATGCTCTCCACAGAGAAAGGGTCAACACAACGCACCCACTTTTAGGCACACTGGTCAAGGATCTTCCACAAGACCCTAACTGTTTATGCTCTCCACAGAGCAAGGGTCAACACAACGCACCCACTACATACACTCCTGCCAGAGGCCTCCTACAAGGGCTTCTAAGGGTGAGAAACACCTTAGACCCTATCCTACAAAGGAATGACAAAGGGTCCTCTGGACTCTAGATACTTACAAATAAGTGGATGAGTCTCATTCAGCACGTTGACGAATATCTTCTCCTTGTTGATGAAGAGTCTTCTGCTCCCTTAAACTGTAACTCAAATGATGTACCAATACATGGCGATAGGTTGGGGTAAGGTTATGATGAAATCCTACTCTCTAAATGTTTTCCTATTATGAAGATAGAGCGATTTCAATCATCTATGCATTCAAGGCATCCCAGCTTAATGATTTGCTATTAAGGCAGTAGCTGGAGGATCCTTGAATGCAGAAGTTCATTCCCCAATCCACTCTATTGAATATCAATGATGAGGGTGGATTCGAGGATGAACTCCCATGAGAGAGGGCTTTGGGTATATGATCTAAGGTAAAATACTCAAAAGTACTCTCTTCTTTCTCTACAAGCAATAATGGACAAGTCCTCTTTATATAGGAAAAAGGTTCCAACGGATATAAAACGGTCACAGTTATGACAGAGTTCGATATCATCGAGTGGGATCGATATCATCGAGCGTATACTCTTGATAGCATTGACGATTCGCTCGATGACACAAACTCAAATGTCATACGCTTTTAAAACCTATTACCAGCTCGTCGAGGGAATCAAAGAACATGTCAATGTTACTGGAATTTGAACTCCGATTTCATCGATGTGAGGTTCGATTCCTCGACATTTGAAAATGAGAGGGACTTGCTATGAAATATTTCAGATTTACAAGAATGATCAAGGGACTTTCGATATCATCGAAATTTGAATGTCGATGATATCGATAGCTTTGTCGAGGCATCGGTAAATCCAAAGGATTTTCGTTTAAGCTTGTTAAGCAGTTCCTGTCCTTGTTCAATGTCATCGAGACCGTAACGATATCATTGATATTTGAATATCAATTCTATCGAGTGACCCTCGACCATAGATAAGTTATCTTAAAATACTTTGCTGGAAATCTTCGTGCCATGACCGATATCATCGAGACCCTTTCGATATCATCGAGATTTGAACTATGATGGTATCGAGGAGGGCTTCGATATATCAATGCACATATAGTATTCTTAAGTGAAACCAGGGGCATTGGAGATCTACCTGTCGATATTATCAAGTCACTTTCGATGAACTCGAGATTCAAATATCGATGGTATTGATAGTTATATCGATACATCGATAATTTCATCTAGAGATATGTGTGGTTATTGGACACTTTTGTCCTCATTCCGATGGAATCGATTTGTCATCAAGGACATCGATAGTGCAGGTCAATCATATCGATATGTGTATCGATAAAATCGACAAACAAAGAAAATTTAGAGATTTTTTTATTTTTAAAAAAGTTTTCTTAACTTAAAAACCTTATGTTGTTCTAACTTGTTTTAAGGGTTTTATGTACTTGGTGTTTTGGGACATGGGATGTGAGACTTAGATTTACGTGTGGAGCTTACACACATCCAGTTGAGGTAGACGCTTTGAATTGATCTTCCTATAAGGCTCTGCAATCTGACTGACCCAACACTCACACTAATTGACAAATCAGAGCACTTTCAGAGGTCACTACGAAAAGGCTCGTCACCTTAGCGTTGTCCTAGTGTATACTCAAGGTCAGTACGAGAGGCTCATCACCTGATCGTAGGCCAACAGCTCGAATACAGTGTCACATACCACCGTATTCAGCTCACGAGTTTGGTTTGCTCAATGGACACTACTAGGAAGCTCATCACCCCAGCGTAGGCTGACAGCTTGACCACGGTGTCTCATACCACCATGTCCGGCTCATGAGTCTTAGCGGATTCTGGTACCAAGGTTAAACGGCTTTTCACTGGTAAGTGGTACCTTAAATTCAAGCAGTAGTGTCCATACATGATGAACATACAATGGGCAAATTGGATTACTTGACAAGCTTGACTGGTACGAGCGCACGTTGACTTAATCAACATGAAGCGCGTAAGCACTCCTCATGGCCTAACCACTGTCAACAAACAGCGTACGACTCGGATTCATTAAATATGTCTTATGTAGTGAAACAACCTTGGCCACTAATTCGGGATCATTACCGATTGCCTGGACTTCATATTAGTCCCAATCATACTCAACACCATAGCCATTCATGTGTGATACTCAAAATAGCATGTGACTATCAATTCAACTATAAATCTCATTTGAGCATTTTAACGAACACATAGTGCACATGTTATCATACATAGACATTTATCCATAAATCACATAATAGCGAGATAGATTATATGAAGAAAACTGTAACTATAGATAAGGTTATTGAGAATCCTATCTCAATGCCCCTCATTAAATACATCTCAACAAGCATTTTCTCATTCAAGCATTTTATTAAACACTTAGACTACACATATCAACATACTTGTAATAAAGTAGTTATAACATATATTATGGCGAATCCTTTCATAAAGGACTTGTCACACATACAACAATCAAGTATTCTAAATCAAAATACATGGCAAGTATAAATCGTAATTCCATATTCATTCAAACATTTCAACAAACACATGGAATGCATTAAAATCAACATAGTTCATATATATGTGTAATACATGGACAACATCGCATCTAAGCACATGTGATGGCAATCAAGTCAGTCATAAATCATTAACTGACATTGAAAGCCTTGAAAATCATAACCTAAATGTTTATAGTCCCCACACCTTCCGTCGGTAAACTCATATCAAACTCAGTTCGAACACTACGCCTTTGTTTACGGCACAACGGCTGCCTAATCAATCAAATAGGTTAGCTATTTCACCAATTCTTCTATTTAAATCCCTAAAACATATTAGGGTTAGGATTTCTTACCCAAGAACGGAGTGAAAATCACCGATATAGTGATACAGGCAGGATGATTCGGCACGTGGAGCAGTGAGATCGAATCCCAGTAACTATCTCTCACTCTCTCTCCCTCTCTTCTCCTCACTTTTTCCTTCTGTTTTTCTCTCTTCTCTCCTAGGGTTTGAAAATTCGTATGGTATGAGAGAGGGGTGGGTTTTAGGTCCTTATATAGGCCTAGAACTGGTGTAAATGGCCCCAGGGCCATGGTATACTTAGGTTATAGCAAAAAGTCATCTGTTTTAGTCCAACAGAGCTCATCCGAAGGTCCATTGCCTATATATGGTCTAGGGAAAGTTCCCTGATATTGGATCTAGGCCAGGTTAAGATTTCAATCCGATCAGATCAGTGGATCGACCGTGGAGGACTTGTTTCAGTTTAACGGCTATCGTCACTTGATCAGGGCCACAAGTACACTGACATGTGTAGGTAATCGGACTTTCGACGTGTGGTATAGGTTCAATACAGAGTTTTATGATGCTCCTGAGAGCAACTGGGTTTAGAGATTTATCCTAGGTTTCTAGGTATTGTAGCATTAGCAATCCTATTAGTTTTGAGTCTTGCACTTAGTATATAAAGCGGTTCAAGCTAATCTACCAATTAATTTAGTTTAGCACTTAATTAATTTTTATCTAATTGTTACATAATTCGATCCTTGGCGATTTCTACCTGAGGTGATACTCGGGTCTTTATTCAAATTTTTTCGAGACGTTACAAGTACACTCTACACCAGCTTACCACCCCATCAAGCACATAACTAGGTAAGTGTAAGAGAGCTCACTATCCGCCTACCAATATCGACCTGCCTCATCGATAGTGGACCCATTTATGAGATGATCAGACTCAACCTAATATTGCCTACTCCCTCAAGTGAGTAAGGTCACACCCCCTCCCAACTGACCACGACACAGTGGGAGACGCGTCCTACTGGTATACGGCCCTCATGTGCTTATATATATTCACTCGGTCTCGACGTTGGGGTGTCCTCTGGTACCAAGAGGGTTTATGATTTTCACCCTGGGCCATTTATGGCAACTCGATGCTAATAACATATTTTTGGTGTCCCATCTGGTCATCCACGATATTCCTGTGGAGGCTACGACCCTGATGTCGTTAGGGCGTATAGTAATCACAACACATAATGCCAGATACATGAGTCATACAATCCAGTCATGCATTAATCTTGTGCCTACTGAGCGCTCTCCTCCTATTAGGGAGTCTCATAACATCCTGCCCAATGACATATGCAATGATCAACCACAGCTCATAACAAACATGCAGGTGATGCATATGGGCATGTATCATGATGTTATGCTATCACATACTAAAAAAATGTATCAATAACCAGCATCGACAATCGGCCTCAACAATGTCGACATTTTAACCAACTTTGCCTCTAAGGAATGGCCCGCATAAAGTCTAACATATAGTGGACCCATGGCCTCACACAAGGGCCTAATATATGACACCATGGGCCTCACTTAAGAGTTTAATATACATCATGATGAGCCTCTCACATGGGCCTAATATACAACAAAACGGGCTCTATTTTCCGGCCCTCAAATGTACCACAATGGGCCTCATCATATAGGCCTCACATATATTATATAGACCACAAATGCATCAAGCCGAGGCCGAATGCTTATCAGAATGGGCCTCAAATACGAGCCGCATATACGTCACAATGGGCCTCAGTAATTGGCCTCGATATCTGACCTCGACAATCAGCCTCAACAATCGGAGTCAGCCTCGATAATTGGAATCGGCCTCAATAATCGGAATCGGTTTTAATAATCAGAATCGGCCTCAATAATCAGAATCGGCCTCAATAATTATTGAAATCGATAATCGGCACCAATAATCAACATCGATAATCGGCACCGATAATCAGCCTATAAGTAAGGCAGGGTCCATATATGTACAGCCGATCGAACCATAATATAAAGATCGGCCCTTTGTGGTGGTTATATCAAACCTGATAGCGCAAAACCATCTGTCTATGGCTAATGGGGCCCACTGATTAGGGTTAACCCATGAGAGAATGATGAGGAAGGGCCTAACAAGGCCTAAGGGAAGGTCATAATGTGGGCGTCCAACCATCATTGCCCATCAATGTGGACCTTTAACCAACATTGCTTCCAAGAAATGACGCTCATAGGGTCAATCGTATAATGTGTCCATGGTCTCATACAAGGGTTTAATACATGTTATCATGGGCCTCGCTTATGGAGTATATACGCATCACATTGGGCCTCACTCATAGGCTAATTTATATAACTTCGAGCTGTATCAACGGGTCAAATCAAATAGGCCAAATTAATTGGGCCGGTATAAATGGGTCAAATTAATTGGGCTGAGTCAATGGGCCGAATCAAATGGGGCAGGTCAATTGGGTCGATCAAATGGGCAGATACAAATGGGCCGAGTCGATGGGCCGAATCAAATGGGTCAAGTCAATTGGGTCGATCAAATGGGTTGAATCAAATGGGCCAAGTCAATTAGGCCGATCAAATGGGTTGATATAAATGGGCCGAATCAAATGGGCTCCCAAATAAATTAAATCGGGCCTCATCAATTGGACCCCTAATACGTTAAATGGGCCATGCTAATGGGCCATACCAACTACTCACTTCATCCATTGTTGGAGATCATTTTAGAGCATTATTTAAAAATCATATCCAAAGGATCATCTGGACCATACCACAAATAATAGCGGTGATAAAGATTTCCACCGTTAAATTCCAGTGGGCCCCACCATAGGGTTTAATTCTCATCTAGTCTGTTCATAAGGTCACAAGACCTGGATTTAGAGGAAAAACAAATATCATATTGGTTCAAAACTTCTGTAATCCAAAAGGGATTTCAATGTTGGGCCTTCAATCCACTGTTTCTCTGTAGCGTGGTCCACCTGATAACTAGATCTGCCTTATTTTTTTTTAGTCCCAAACCTTGAGACGAGTCTTAACAAATAGATGGACAGTTTAAATATAGCACATACATCAGCATGTGGGGCCCACCGTCCAGCCATCTGGACGGTGTGGCTAAGACCCAAACATCACAGTGGTCCCATATATGGACGGTTTGGATTTCACACTTCTAGGCAGAGGCCCCACCATCCAAAGCATATCGCCGGTAGGGATACAATACATGCATCATGGGGAGGATCCAAGACCGTTCCATTGGATGGACGGTCTGGATAACAGGTCAGCTACACCGTCTAGCGACTGGACGATGCAGATAACACCATACATCATAGTGTGGTCCACATAATGGCCCACCAATATATTACCATTAATATATATATATATATATATATATATATATATATATATATATATATATAATATTATATTTTATATACCTACACAAGGGCAGGATGTTGTCCATGTTCACCGTCCAGATCTATCTGAACGGTGCAGATTTAATATTATAGGTAGGTCCCACGAGAGGGTGGCCCACCATAGCATCTAATATTAAAAAAATATTATATTTATATAATAAAATATATTATATACACGTGAGTGTGTGGGAGGGTGGGACTCTCAGCGCCCTGGCACCATCCAGACCCTCCTTGACGGTGCTGATCTACATGTGCTTTAAAGGTGGGTCCCACGTGAGGGTGGCCCACCATATCATCTATTAATATAATATTTTATATAATATAATAATATATCTTATATATATACTACTGAGATAAGGTGGGTGATACCCACGTGCACTACATCCATGTGAGCCCCACACGTGTGCCATGGTGGGGTCCGCATCCAATGGAGGGACGGTTGTGATACAACACATACCTCATGGTCGTACCCCCATATTTATTGGCGTCCATCCCATCAGACGGATGGACGGTATAGATATAACCAATACCACATGGTGGGTCCCACACACGTGGCCCACCAATGTATACATAACTATATATATATAGATATAATATAATATTGTATTAAACTTAGAAAAGAGTCTAGCGTCCAGACACTCTGGATGCTGGACGGACGGTGTGGATTTAAACCACACATCTCAGTGGCGTCCCACCATCAGTCCATATGGACGGTGTGGATGGATCACATATTTTATGGTGGCCACACACGTCTACACCATCATCATCATACAAGAGAGAGAGAGAGAGAGAGAGAGAGAGAGAGAGAGAGAGACGTGAAGGGGAGGGACCCCACCACTATTGGGCCCTCCCTTATACAATGCATTCATCAAGTGGGTCCCACAACAAGTGGGCCCTTAAAATAGGAATCAATGGTGGATCACCCACCTATTGGCCTTCTCCTTTAGTTTCTTAAACTCGTAGTTACCTTAGCTTCGATCTCAACAGAAGATGATGAAGTTTTGATGCTTGAGATGTGAGATGAGAGGGTGGGAAAGTGGGCCACACTTAGTTTTTGAAAGAGAGAGCTTAGATGTTGGAGCTCTCATGGAAGTTGGGAATTGCTAGAGAATGAGAGAGAGAGAGAGAGAGAGAGAGAGAGAGAGAAGAATGATAGATTGATATGGGATGGTGTTATAAGGAAGGGGAATGGGAAAGCATGGGTTTATTTGAATTTTTGTAAAAGAAGGATGGGTAAGGAGAGAGAGAGTTGACTTGTGGAAAAAGAGTGATAGTTACTTGTACTTGTGATGGGGTGAGGTAGCATTGAGGTAAGGTGGCGTACTTGACTTGATTTGATGTGACATGTTGTAGAAATTCTCTCGAAATTCACAACACGCGGCGTTTCTTCAGAATGAACGCAGGCCCACATCTCCTGGCCCGGGTATTGGATCAGTGCACGAGTCACGGCGTTGGAACTACGGCGACAGCGCAGTCGCTAGGGTACAAGCTTTGGGTCAAGCCAACTTCAATATATAGGACTCGGCTTAGGATCACGCGTAAACGTCGGATATAGGTTGAGGGTTGCCAAAATTCAACCGGGAGGACCGCGGAAGACTATGGAACGGTACAATCTAGGATACGGTCTTACATTCTTCAACCAATAGTAACTCTAGTTAGCACGAGTTCATTATTGGCATTGGCTACGATGGTGATTTCAGACTTCTTAGGAACCACCTGAGTTGGACTCACCCATTTGACTATCGGATATCGGATATATGATACCCACATCTAATAGTTTAAGTAGCTCAACCTTAACCACTTCCTTCATGTTTGGATTTAAACTACGTTGTGGTTGCTGGGAGGTCTTCGCGTTATCCTCTAGATAAATGCGTTGAGTAAAAATCGAATGGTCAATTCCCTTGAGGTTCGCAATCGACCATCCAAGGGCCCCATTGTGCTCAATGAGAGTAGAAATAAGCATACTCTCTTGTTCTTACTCGAGGTTGGAAGAAATCACCACCAAGTATGTCTCTTCTTGACCTACATAGACATATTTAAAATCAGAGGGTAAAGGTTTTATGTCAAGCTTCAATGCCTTGAGGTTAGACAGTAGAGGCACTACATCAGTTTAAGATAATTCTTTAAATTGTGACCTTCACTGATTAATTTCAAGTACCGGTATGGTATCCAGCATGGTTTTCATCTTTCTAATCATATCATCTTCTAAATCATGGGAGTAAGCCAGACACGTCTCTAGAGGGTCAGAGAATAAAGTCAGAAGAGTTCTATCTTTCACAAAAGAGTCAATTAGGTTAATATCGTGGGAATCGTCATCATCTTCTACATGTTTGCTCATGTTGAAAAAGATATTGAGCTCCAATGTCATATTCCTAAAAGATAAATTCATTAAACCATTCCTACAATTGATGATTGTATTTAATGTGGCAAGGAATGGGCGACCAAGAATGATGAAAATTTGAGTGCTCATGTCAATGATGGGTTGGGTATCCAGGACGATAAAATTTACTGAGTAGTAGAATTTATCAACCTGGACCAACACATCCTTAATAACCCCTCTCGATACACGAACTGAGCAATCGGCAAGTTGTAATGTAATCTGGTGGGTTTTAATTCACCTAGACCCAGTTGTTTGAAGACTGAGTAAGGGATCAAATTAATGCTCATTCCTAAGTCAAGAAGTGCATGCTCAATCCGGTAATTTTCAATTATACAAGTAATGTTTGGGCTACCTGGATCTTTGTGCTTTTATGGCACATCTTACTTTAGGATGACACTCACTTTTTCTGTCAGAAATATTTTCTTTTAAATATTTTGTCGTCTTTTGGTCTTACACAAGTCTTTCAGAAATTTGGCATATGAAGGTATTTGTTTAACTGTATCCAGTAGTGGAATGTTGACCTTCACTTGTTTCAGCACCTATAGAATGTCCTGAGAGTTAGAAAGAGGTTTTAGTGCAATTAACCGTTGGGGAAATGGAGTAATCGGCTTGCCTTGAGGTTCCGGTTCTAACTCATGTGGAGTGTTGTTAGGTTTATCAGTTTCATCTATTTCCAGGTCCTTAGACTTTTCAGCCCTTACCAGAATAGATTTGTCAATTGTTTTCCCACTCCTAAGAGTGGTGATAGGCTTAACTTGTTGTAGTTGATTTGAAGAGCTCGGGTCGCTAACTTCATATTGCTGTTTTAGATTGGGAAGAGGTTGAGTTAGAAGGTTTCCCTTTTACCCAATTGCATTTTTTATCCCAAGCTCTTGTATGGCCTTTGTAAGGTCTTGAAAGGCTTATAGCATACCCTGATTCAAACACTCTTAAGCTTAAAGTGAGAATAAATCACCACCGGATATGTCTCATCTTGACCTAAATAGACATATTTTAGATCAGAGGGCAAAGGCTTTGGCACTTTGAGGCTAGACGATAAAGGCATTACATTAGTTTGGGATAATTCTTTAAATTGTGGCCTTCACCAATTAACTTCAAGTACCGGCATAACATCAACCATGACATCCATATTTTTTTTTTAGCTTGTTAGTACACCCCATAGTCAGTTCACACTTCACTATTAGCCACCTCCACTAGGGATCAATACTAAGACCTTAGTGTTGAAACGAGGTATCTTTCACTCATCCAAATCAAGGGAGTGGGCCAAGCACGTCTCTAAAGTGTCAAAGTATAGAGTCAGGATTGCTCTATCTTCCATGAAAGAATCTATCAAGTTAATGTCATAGATATCATTAATATCCTCTAACTGTTTGCTCATGTTGTAAAAGATATTGAGCTCCAATGTCATATTTTTGAAAGATAAATTTATAATTTCATTCCTGCAATTAATGATTGCATTTTATATAGCAAGGAATGGATGACTAAGAATGACGGGAATTTGAGTGCTCACTTCTATGATGGGTTGAGTATCGAGGATAATAAAATCTTCTTGTTTTGATAAGAAATGAAAGTGTTTGATTTAGGAAATTATCTCGCTTAACATTGACAAAGGGATAAAGAGAAGAGAACAATCATTGCATTTTATTTATACTCTAAATTCGTTTACATCCTTTTTGTCCCTTAATTCTAAGATAAAGTTGTTATAATTGAAAGTATAAGGATTAAGTGGATTCAAATATGAATTTCGACAACAGGCCCCCCACTGATAAGGCGGGTATGCGAGGCCTATATTCAACAAGTTTCAGACTTGATCTAGATGCCAGACCCTAATGATTCCCAATATTGACAACTATATTGAGATGTGGACTTTTAGAGGAAGACTCGCATGCTTGCATATACCCTGCATACTTTTGCATACCATCTCTTGCATTGCATCCTGTCATCTTAACTTTATGTAGTATTATATGGTCATCATGCTTCGGTTTATGAACTCTGATATTTTGACTTCTACTGCATACTTGTACATTAAGCACACACGAGTGTACTCACTAGGCTTTTAGCCTAAGCTTTCTTTTTCACATTTTTCAGGGTAAGAGTAGCTTGGAGGACTTAACTTTTTAGATACATCTTGTCCATGCTATATTTTGGAGATGCCTACATTTTTATACATTTTGGAAAGACATTATACTTGTATTTTGACTAAATCTATAATGAAGACAGTTGGTTGGTATTATGATCATGGATCATCATGCTCAAGTATATAAAAAAATCACTCCAAGAAAATTTCAATAATAATAAAATCTTCCTTATGGTGTGCCAAACACAGGACTTGGTGTTTGGGAGCTGAGTGATGAATTCAGGGCACTACGGAAGTTATTTGTTCTCAGATTTGGGGCATGACAGATAATGTGTCCAAAACAATCCAAAGAGTTAATTCAATTTCTTTAATAAATTCGATGTCATTGAGCAGTGTTCGATGCCATCGAGGATGCCTTTGAGTAATCAAATATGGTGCTCAATCTGTCCAGCGAGTTTTACCAAAAATCCTCAAAAGATTCGATGTCATCAAACTGGCTTCGATGCCATCGAGCAAAGCTTCGAGTCATCAAATAGGTCCTCAAGTCATCGAAAAATGTCTTCAATTTGTCCAGCGACCAACTGAAATTTCCTTCATAAATTCAATGTCATCGACCAGTGTTTGATGTCATCGAATGGTACCTTCAATGTCATCGAACGGTGCTCGATGACATAGTCAATGTGAATTCTGCACTTGTTCTTTTGACTTCATTCTTTCTCCACATGATTTTCTTGAATCTTAGGATCTTAAAATCTTCAATCTTTGTCTCTTAAGATCCATTCTTTGCATTGGTGATCTTTGAGTGTCAAATCTATGCTTTTAGCACTTTTTCCAATATAAGCTCTTAAATTCACCTTGCAATACAAACATGAGTAAAATAGGACATTAGGTAGTATCATGTTCATAAAACCAAGATACAAATGGGGTTCAATATGTAATATTTGACCCTCAACACCCACGCATGAAATAAAGACATGAGCAAAAAATTGATGAATGATCCTATTTCTTTGTTCTAAGAAAGAACAACAAACAAATGATCAAGGGGGCATCTGTTGGAGCATCAAAATGATAATGATAATGATTAAGTGCTATGAAGAAAATCAAGTGAAGAAGAAGATAATGAAATACTTGTGTTCACATTACCGCCCAACGAAAATTGGTTGTGCACGTCCGCACAACACTGAAGATTGAAAGATCTGTGTAATTAAAATTTTGTGAAAGGTAGGCCCCATGGACAAAGTTCGAGGGTGTACATGTGTGAAAGCCTATAAATACCCCACTGTAACACCCCGTACTTTCTATACTCAGGCGTTACCTTGGATACCTAATTAATATATGCTTATGCATGGGGACACGTAAAAATCTACTTTGTACACCATTGCCCGACCACCTATTTATCCACCCATCTCAATTGTCTGATCTTAATTAATAACCGTCTACCATACATCTTCACTTAGCCAGTTGTAAAGCTCTACAGGCTAATTAAATGAAACTTTAGTGTTATCAAATCGTTACCCTGAATTAAACAAATCTAGTCTTCCTAATTCATATCAGACAAATGAAGACGTTCGTGACAATCTAAATCATGCAAATAGTTGGTCAATAGACCTAGATCTTGGTGCAACTCGCGATCCATTCAACCGAGTTAATAAATAGGGCCATGAACCCTCACGACCGTTGAAGATTTAGATTAAAGGTAATCTAACCATCTACTACAACCTCCTTCTATAAATCAAGTCATCCGACCGTTAGTCCTCAAAGGCAAGCATACATCTCTTCACAAAAATCAATATTTGGCCTTCAGAAACCCATTGCATAGCTGGAATTCCAATGGTGATAAAAGCCTAAACCCTGCCTTAGTAGACAGATTGAACCATACATTATCAATCTTGACTCTTAGATTGCCAGATCCACCCTTCATCGGAACCACAACGTCCAACTTAAAGGTCTGTCACATAAGCATCACACCTAGGCCGATGGACGGTGTTGATCGGACTAGAGCATGACGTGGACCTCACATCTGATCTGTGCATGTGCATGCATGAAGTCTTAGCATCGGGTCAAATGAGTGTTAACCCAAGGAAAACTAAAAATCCTTTAAATTTCCAACACCTCCCACCCGACGCACATTCAAACGGAGTCCTCCGTCTGTAGCTAGTGATGACCCACCATCAGACCCCATCTTCAATTTCCAAACTGTCCATCTTGACAAGCTCTCGAAACCCCAACTCCTCACACCCGTTTATATGCACCCATGTGCGCTCGAGATCCAGCACAAGACAAACTGTGCGAACGACTCTTTTCCAGAAATGGAAATCCATTTTCCTTCTTAGCTGGCAACCCATGTGCAGGATTCTCCTTCAATCCAAACCCTTCACTCAGGAAAATCTTAGCTGTCCATTCCACTCCACACGAGTTAGGGCTTCTTTATAACAAAAAGAGCCACCGCCGCAAACGGAAGCCTAATCTCATTAAAAACTCAATCGACCGTTCAAAATGTGGGTCCCACAATGATCAGTGATCAAATCCACTCCATCCGCACATTGTAGATTGAAAGATCAACCACAAATTGATGATCTGCCATTAACGACGTAACCATCTTCCTCATTAAACTGTCAGGACCCATCCCAACACAGTGGGCCCCGGCTCTCGATCAAAGCCATCCAAGTGATGGACCATGGTACCAGAAGAACATTTATTTTCTTTGATTTCGATCATACAAACAAATCCAAACATGCCATCAAGGATATTCACGCATTTAGATCCGTTTGTGCGTAACTAATCTAGCGATTAGTTACGCCCGAACCTTCGAGAATGGGATTAGAGAAGCCTTATAAGAGGTGCCCTTTTAGGGCTTTTTTTCAGAAAATGGAAAGAGATTGAGAGAGGGTAAGTCGGCGTCGTCTGTTCATGCCGCACTGGGTCGACTAGCTTGATTGAGTCATGCCGAGTTTGTAAGATGAGCCTGGTTCAAGTAAAAAGGGAGTTGTTGGGGGCGTGGCTAAAGGAGAAAGGAAAGGAAGGAGATCAGAAAGAGAGTAAAGCAGAGAGAAGAAGAAAGAGAAGAATAGATGATGGCAGCTGGTTGATCGGTTCAAACGTTGAGTCGACTCATCTGAGTCAATGTCGAGTTGAGGTGGGTTTGTTTGAATCTAAATCTTTGTGGTCATTTCAGAAGAAGAAGAGCTATAAGAAAAGTAAAGAGAAGAGGAAGAAATAGAAGGAGAGAAGATAGAGTGAGAGAGAGAGAGAGAGAGATGATGTGCTACTTTATCTCGACTTGAACCAAACCCACTAACTCGCTGTAGAGTCTCTGCCCCAACTGGGTCGAGTTGGGCATGGGCTGAGCCTGGGTCTAGCTGGAGTCCCAGCAGGGAGAGAGAGAAAGAAAGAGAGAGTAAAGGAAAAGGGAAGAAAATAGTAAAGGAATAGAGAAGGGGAAGAAAGGAAGAGAAAGAGGAGGACGTGAGTTGCTGACTCGAATCGCCCGAGTCACGGGTTGGGTCTGATGTGTTTGCACCGAGTCTAGAGCATGTTGGGCTTGCATGAGGAAGCAGGGAAGAAGGAAGGGAATTGATTAAAGAGGGAGAAAGAGGAAAAGAGAAGAGAGAAACTAGGAGTAATGGTGAGTCAAGTTGACTCAACCGAGTCAACGCAGGTGAGTTGTTTCATTCCCTTCACAAATCAGATTTCCATCATTAAATTACTTTCATTATTAAAATCATTTAAAATTAGCAATTAATATCATCCTATTACTATTATAATTGAGGTTATAAATTTATATTAGATAGTTATACTAAATAGTGTTATTATCATCATCAATATAACCTCTGCTACTCATCTTCATCCATTGCACAACTTAGATTTTAGAATTCCTAAAATGACTAACCTTAAACATAG
Source organism: Magnolia kwangsiensis (assembly GCA_037074715.1). NCBI lineage: Eukaryota > Viridiplantae > Streptophyta > Magnoliopsida > Magnoliales > Magnoliaceae > Magnolia > Magnolia kwangsiensis. Next base: position 48,576,368 of record CM073583.1, read on the forward strand.
GTTGGAGATCAAGTCTGAGGTTAGATCTTAATCGTAGTTGGGTGCAGAACTTAGATTTAAACCATCCAAGTTAGATTCATGCATTGGAGCATTCTTGCGCAATCACTTACTTTATAGGTGAGGATCACCCTTCAATCTTTTTCCACATCTTGATAATTATCCCTACTATTTTCTTTGAGCATTTATCTCATTAGTTGGTTAATGTAATGAATTGCTTTTATGAATTTTGATTCCTTAAGATCATTGATGAATTGGATTCAATGTGAATTAAATGCCTCTAATCTAATGTGAAATGTATGCTTTAGATGCGCATGTGATATCCCGATATTATTATACATGATTTAATTTATTATCCATGATTACTTGATAGTGTTTTTAAGAAATCCTCGAACTAGTGGCCACCTGTGTTGTGGATTAAAAAAATTTACATTATGGACTTATCACCTGGTGGATCATTTATGCCTATATGGCTTTTGGGGAATATCTCTTCTTATCGTACCGTTAAATCGAATATTCAGCCCTTGCGGCTTTTATGGAATAATTGCCCCATGTGGCGTTAATGAATTATTTTATATAACTTTTCGGTGGTAAGTTCTACTTTTGGACAATAGTTGGCCACTAGTTGAAGAGGTTTCCCTTAAGACATTATATTTGTTAGTCTCATGAGCCAGGGATGGTGGAATGGGACACTATGCCTGAGCTGTTGGCCTATGCTAGGTGACCAACCCCCTATAGTGACCTTTAAGCTTTCCTAAATTGATTATTTAAAATTGGATAAATAATATTTGGGCTAATCATGCATTTTCATAGCATATATTATGGTCTATTCCGAGTAGTTAGTTATTCTTGGGCATACCTTTATGTACTTTTTCGGGTGACTAATTCTCCTTAGGCGACTTCGTTATATAGTCTTTTTCGGGAGACTAATTGTCCTTAGGCGACTTCGTTATATAGTCTTTTTCGAGAGATTAATTCTCCTTGGGTGACTTCGTTGCATAGTCTTTTTCGAGAGACTAGTTATCCTTGGGCGTATTGGTGTACTTTTTCAGGTGGCTAGTTCTCCTTGGGCAACTTTTTACCAACTAGATGTGCATCCCCAGGTCTGTGAGCATGTGCATGCATCCATGCATTTAAATAAGATCATCATTGAGAAATTTATTCAATGAATGTGTATCTGATGAACTTTATATAATTTCCATGATAATCATTATGTAATGTTTGTTATACATCGCTTTTGTTAACTATGCTTAATTATCTTGATGATACGATAAATCTTGAGGGGTATACCTCACTGCGATAATGCACAAGATGGAGTTCATGTGGAATAGGTGGAGCTTGGCGATCTTGCGTCTCCCTATTATTGATTTCATTCTCATTTAACTTGCACCGTCATGTATTATTAGACTTAAGACATTGATTTGTATAAGTTTTTGAGTAACCACCTGAAACCTTGGTTATGTTTATTTGGACTCCCTCTTATACTTGATTTTTTTTGTCCCGCTAGTTTATTAACTCTGATAAAGAAAAAAAATTGTATGTGAAGTTTGGGATATTTTAAAGGTTAACACTCGGGTATTTAGAAAATGAGTAGTGTACTCGGGTTCTGGGAACTGGGGTGTTACACCCACTCCCCCTCTTATTTTTAGACACACAAGAGATCAAAGCTATTAAGAAGAAGAAGAGTACCCTTGATAGGTACTTGGAGAAGAAAAGGCAGAAGAAGATAGTGGACTATGTCCATTGTGTTAGACTGCGCAACACCATATTGTTGTGCAGGAATGACACAAGTGTGTACATACTGCCAGATTTTCTAAATTCCTGCAAGTGTTCTTCGCAATTCAACGTTTTTATATAAGAAGCTTCCATTCAAAATGAGTTGAAGGGAGAATGAAAGATGTTTAAATCCACACAACACTTCTCTTGCTGGGATGAATATATCGCGAGCTGGAATCCTGCCAGAATTGATATTTGAACTTATTTAATACTTGTACTTTGTAGTCATATATACTTTATTTTGGGATCAATGGATAAGTGAGGATGTAAATGAATTCAGAATCAATAAAATATATTGTGATGATGGTTTTATCTATCTTATCTTTGTTATTATTAAATAAGATGATCCCCAAATCAAATACAATCATTTCTTGTCGAAGCTGTGAATGTTCACGTAAATCGAGTTAGTGTTTATATTAAATTAGACCCTCATGGTAACACCTAAGTACTGAAAAGTATGGGGTGTTACATACATGTTCCATCAAGTCTGCTATCATCGCACCAAATTTAGAAAAATTAGATTGACCTCAAATTTTCTACATACATGTTCCATCAAGTCTAATATCATCACACAAAATTTGGAATCAATTGGATATCTATGGGCACCATGAATATGGGTTGCTTAGAAGTGTGTCATTGCGAACCACTGTGTTAAATAACAAATCTGGTCTGAATTACATAAATCAAATGAAGGGGTTAGACAGATAAAATGAATCTCAAATTTGATATATGCATTCTTTATAATATACACTATCATCACACAAAATTTGGGCCTAATTGGATATCTATGGACACCATAAAATCTCAAATGTTCAGAATGGTGTTAGTGCTAACCACTGCATTGGATAATAAACCTTAGCCAAATTGCATAAATCGGATGAATGGGTTAGGAAATCAGATTGCCCTAAATTCGATACATGCATGCTATATCAAGTATAATATCACCACACAAAAATTAGGACCAATTAGATCTTTGTGGACACTATAAATATGAACCATTCAGAAGGGTGTCAGTGCAGACCACTGCACTGGATAATAAATCTTGTCCAAATTACATAAATCGGATAAATAGGTTAAGTAGATTGGATTGACCCCAAATTTGCTACATGCATGCTATATGAAGCCTATTATCATTTCACAAAATTTGGGCCTAATTGAATATCTTTGGAGGCTATAAATTTGGACTGTTCAGAAGGGTATCAGTGTTAACCAGTCATTGAATGACAAACCTGAACCAAATTGCATCAATCGGATGAATAGGTTAACAGGTCAGATTGACTCTAAATTTGGTACATAAAAGATATATTAAGTATATTATAATACCACAAAAATTGGGGGCCAATTAGATATCTATAAAATTTTTAAAAAATAAAATTGGGCCATTCAGAAGGGTATAAGTGATGACTACTACACAGGACAACAAACTTGGTCTATGTTACATAAATTAAATTAATGGGTTATACAGATCAAATTGACCCCAAATTTGGTACATACATGGTCCATTAAGTCCACTATCATCATAAAACATTTAGGTTATATAAGATATTTGTAGGCCTTAAAATCTCTTCCGTTCATATGGGGGTTTGTGTTGACCACTCCACTAGACATCAAACCTGATTCGAAGTCCATTAGTCGGACGAAGGGTTTAGATAGATTGGATTGACCCCAAATTTGGTACATACATGGTCCATCAAGTCTACTATCAATCCAAAAAATTTAGGATCTATCAGATATCTTTGATCCCCCACAATTTGGTCCATTTTGAGAGACATCAATGCTAATCACTACACTGGACAACAAACCTAGTCCAAATTGCATGAATGAAATGAAGGGGTTGGACCGATCGGATTGACTCTAAATTTAGTACATAGATTCAATATCAAGTCTGCTATCATCCCATAGAATTTGGGTCCTATAAACACAAAACAAAGTAAAAGAGAATTATGTAGAAACACATACTCAAAAGTAGGCCTCCATGGGATTTAATGTTAGATTTCATTCTCATGCTTCCTCAAAGGGATGAACCACTTAGATGTGGTTTGGGGCCACAAAAAAATCACCATAATCTCATGGTAAGGTCCCCTTTAACATATAAAAGAAAAAAAAAATGAAGAAATAAATGGATAGATCTAAGTGCATTAGGTTGAATGGTTTGAATCTTCTTCTCCCAATGGTGGCTCACCTCCTCTCTCTCTCTCTCTCTCTCTCTCTCTCTCTCTCTCTCTCTCTCTCTCTCTCTCTCTCTCCCTCCTTTTTTTTCCCATTTTCTCTTTCTTTTTCCCTTTCATTCTTTGAAATTTTCCTTGCTAGAAATGGTTAACCACTTGGTTAGTCCTCTTTTATGTAGATAGATAATCCTAAGTTAGGAGAAATTGATTAGTTTACTTAGGTTAGCTAGTTAGTAAGGTATGTTAACATTGCATGTGTCATAGCTCATGCATGGCAAGGTGATGTATCACAAGCAGAATATGCATATGGTTGAGGGGGTGACGTGTAGCATGGAGAATGGGTATGTGTTATGAGTGGGGTGAGATGTCATGTGATACATGTGTGATAAGTAGACCATGACATCTTTCATGCCCTAAACTTGAAAACCGGGCTCACAAAATTCTCAATCACCAAATCTGGTACTAATAGCCTTCATAGTACCCCATTCTCGGCTCCTAGCACCCATACACCAGGTTCTAATCCTGAGATTCTATAAGGAGGATTTCAAACATGATTTTGATTCGTAATAAGCTCAACCCATGAACAATAACCACGAGAACACCATCACAAAATCCACTATGTTTAAAAATTTTAAGGTACGATGCGTATGAATGAAAATACAAGATAAAAATAACAGAAACTCCTGAAGCTCGATAGCATGCTCCTACTATGGTAAAGCTACGGCTGCGTCCTGGCATCACTGCACGCATCAATCATGTGTAAGCTTATAGAAAGCTTAGAGGATGGTGTAAGTGTGTGCGTAATGTGAACGTGCTCAAAATGCAATGTTAGAGTAATGCAGAATCATGCTGATGAATGCAATCACCATACTAAGGCTATGTGGTGCAAGATATGAATGTTATCGGCCATATCAAGATCATGTGATGCGAGATGCAACTCAGCCATGCTAATCCTCATCCAAATCCACATATCAATGCAGTTAATCACTAGAGCATCAAATATCAGTACAGTTCTCATTTTGGATAATTACCAGAGTTTAGTACACTCCAAATGGCACTGCTCCTTTCCTAGGCGAGTAGTCCAAGTGAGCGTAAGAAACCTCACTATCCGCCTGGCCAACAGTCTACCAATACCTATCTGGCACGTCAATAGCGGACTCATTCATAAGTTAGTCAAACTTAGCCTAGAATGCCCCTACCCTCGGGCGAGTAAGGCCACACCCCTTTCTAACCGACTACGACACAGTGAGAGACACGGCCTTTTGGTATTCGGCCCTCATGCGCTCATGTATCCATTGGTCTCGACATTGGAGTCATCCTCTGGTACTATCGAGTTTAGGGATTTTCACCCAGGGACATATATGGCACCCTGATGCTAGAAATAGTATTTTTGGTTTCCAATCCAGCCACCCATAATATGTCTATGAAGGCCACAGCTTTGATGTCACTTGGGTGTATAGTAATCATAATCACACAAATACAAAGTGCATGAGTCACGCAGTCCAATTATGCATCAATCTTGCACATATTGTGCACTCATGTGGGATAACTCTACCTATCAAGGAGTCTTGCAAACTACCTGCACTATGGCATATGCAATGACCAATCACATCTCATAACAAACATACAGATGATGCATATAGGCATGTATCATGATTCTATGCTGTCACAAACTCATATCGGCAATAGTAGCCCATAGATGGAGGGTCGATGATGGATCAATTAAAATTAAAGGGGGGGCCCAAGCATTTGGGTTATCCCACTAAAGAATGATGAGAATGGGCCTAACAAGGCCTAAGGGAATGTCACAATGTGGACGTCCAACCATTATTGTCCATCAATGTGGACCTTTAACCAACATTGCTCCCAAGGAATGGTGCTCATTGGGTTAATCGTATAATGGGCTCATGGTCTTATACAAGGGTCTAATACACATCATCATGGGCCTCTCTTATGGGGCATGTATGCATCACATTGGGCCTCACTCATGGGTTAATCTATATATAACATCGGGTCATATCAAATGGGATGAATCAAATGGGCCAAGTCAAATAGGCCGATTCAAGTGGATCGAAATCAATGGGCCGATTCAAATAGGCCGAATCAAATGGGTTAAATCAAATGGGCCGAATCAATAGGCCTAGTCAAATGGGCTAATTCAAATAGGCCGAATCGAATGGGTCGAATCGAATGGGCCAAATCAAATGGGCTAAATCAAATGGGCCAAATCAAATGGGTCGAATCAATGGGCTAAGTCAAATGGGCCAAATCAAATGGGTTGAGTCAAATGGGCCAATTCAAATGGGCCGAATCGAATGGGTCGATTCAAATGGGCCAAATCAATGGGCCGAATCAAATGGGCCGAATCAAATGGGCCAAATCAATGGGCCGAGTCAAATGAGCCTATTCAAATGGTTGAATCAAATGGACCAAATTAATGGAACGAATTAAATGGGATGAATTAAATGAGCCGAATCAAATTGGCCGAATTAATGGGCCGAGTCAAATGGGTCGATTCCAATACCCCATTCATCCATTGGTAGAGATCATTATAGAGCATTATAAAAAGATGAATCATATCCAAAGATCATCTGGACCATACCACACTTAACAGTGGTGATATAGGGTCCCAAAATTAAGATTCCAGTGGGCCCCACCATTGGATTTATTTCTTATCCAGTCTGTTCATAAAGTCACAAAGACCTAGATTAGAGAAAAAATAAATATCATATTGGTTCAAAACTTCTGTAATCCCAAGTGGGGTTTCAATGGTAGACGTTCAACTCCACTAGATCTGCAGAGTGGTCCACCTAATAATTGGATCTGTCTTATTTTTCTTCCCGGGCATTAGAACCGACTCACCCAAATGGATGGACAGATCATATGCAATGCATACATCAGTGTGGGGTCCATATACATGGCCCAGCACGTAAAAGGGATGGACGGTTTAGATGCACACACCACAAAGTGGGGTCCCACCTATCTAGATTACTGGACGGTGTGGAATGAGATACATATACAGTGGGGTCCACAAAACTGGTGATGTCAAACAACAGCTTAATAACTGTTGTGAGACGCACCAGACACACTTCATGCAAGTGGGTCCCATGTGGGTATGGCCCACCAATGTAGTATAATATATTATATAATTTATATATTATATACTTAAATATAATATAATATTATATATATACACTTTATATATATAATGAGGATATGGCTGCCTAGATCCACCATCCAGATCCATCTGGATGGTGCAGATTGCCTAAGTTAAAGGTGGGTCCCACGTGGAAGGGTGACCCACCATGACAGGTATTTAATAAATATATATATATATATATATATATATATATATATATATATATATATATGTAATATGATATTTCATAATATATATATACACGTGTGTGTCAAAGAGAGTAAGGTTCCAGCGTCCAGACTCTCTAAACGCTGGATAGACAGCTGGAGTTACCTGCATCGTAGTGGGCCATCTCCACACGTGCAACACGTGTGGAGTGGTCCCCACTCCCTGTTGCTGCCTATTGGAGATGTACATCATGGTGGGGTCCACATGTGTGGCCCACATCAGCTCCGAATTAAACTGATGCTTATGTTTTCCTACATTCAGGCCCGTCCAAATGAACTGCCATGTGGGCCACTCGGTGAACATCATTGATAAAATACATACTTTATGGCTTTATGGTGGGCCACACACACACACCATCATCCATAAGAGGGAGAGAAACGAGAAGGAGAGGGACCCCTCCATTATTAGGCCTTCCCTAATACAATGCATACATCAAGTGGCTCCCAAAATAAGTTGGCCCCTAAAAAATTGAAATCAACGGTGGATCACCCACCTATCAGCCTTCTTCTTAGCTCCTTAAACTCCTATGCTCCCTGACTTCTATTTTAATGGAGGTTGATGGAGAATGAATGGTTGATATGAGAGATAAGAGGGTGGGAAAGTGGGCCACACTTATTTTTGGGAGAGAGAGCTTGGACGTTGAAAGTTCTCATGGGAGTTGGGAGATTGCTTAGAGAATAAGAGAGAAAGAGAGGTGATGGATTGATATGGGATGGTTGGAGTGGGTGTTGTAAGGAAGGGGATGGAGAGGTATGGGTTTGTTTGAAATTTTGGTAAAACAAGGATAGGTAGGGAGAGAGAGAGTTGACTTGTAAAAAATGAGGGAATGGGTGTTTGTACTTAGGATAGGGTGAGGTGGCATTGGGGTATGGGTGGTGTACTTTATTTGATGTGACGGGTCATAAAGATTCTCTCAGAATTCGCAACACGTAGCGTTTTCCTCGAGATGAACACGGGCCCATATCTTCTGGCCCGGGTATCAGATCGATGCGCGAGTCACGGCTTTAGAACCGTAGCGATAGCGCGGTCGCTAAGGTACAAGTTCCGGGTTGATCTAACTTTTGTGTATAGGACTTGGCTTAGGATCACGCGCAAATGTCGAATAAAGGTCGAGGGTTTCCAGAATTCGATTAGGAGGATCGCGAAAACCTACGGAACGGTATGGAACGGTACGGTCAAGCGTACGGGTCTTACAGCATCATAGGGAGGTGTGGGTTAAGCGAGTGGGGAGTATTAACATTCTCCACCAAGGCATGAAATGAGCTTTTCTATGATGGGCCATGGGGGTTTTAAGGTCTCAGGGTTCTAGTCACGCAAGTGCATATTACGTACAGACAATCCAAGTTTTTCTCAGAGGCTCCAGGAGATGTGCACTCACACATAAAAGAGTTATGAGATACCAATGTACTATAACAATCAAAGATTACCTACAAATGGGCAGCCACGACGAATGCTTGTTTCGACAAGAAAATAAAAGTGTTTGATTCGAGAAATTATCTCGCTTAACATTGATAAAGGAATAAAGTGAAGAGAACAATCATTGCATTTTATTTATATCCTGAATTCATTTACATCCCTTTTGTCCATTGATTCCAAGATAAAGTCATTATAATTGAAAGTGTAAGTATTGAATGGATTTAAATATGAATTTCAGCAGCATTCTGGCTCATAACATTCAAGTCTCCATAGGAAATGAGTTGTGTGGATTTCTCTCCTCATATATACATCTATATGTCCTTGAATGAAGAATACAAGGAAGACTTGGAGTTTCCTGAAGGAAATCCTTCAAAGTCAAGAAAAGAATGTCCATCCTCTGAGTCACCCGCACAACTCGTCAACGAGTTGCACAGCACGAGGAGTTGCATGGGTCCGCGCAACTCAACATGAGTCGTGCGATTCAAGCCTCTCTCTCTATCTCTCTCCCTCTTCTCTATGTACCTGTCAGAGGTACCAGTCTCTTGAAAATACGATCCCTTCAAATGAGGGAGTAGGGGGTATTTATAGGCCTCCGCACATGTAAGCCCTTGAATTCCTTATTGTGGACCCCACTTCGCAATCTATTCGATACAACTGTCATGGACTGCACTAATGAGTTGTGCAGATTTGCACTATTTTGGTGAGTTGTGAGGGTCCGCGTAACTTGACCCCTCGCGCAACTTGCTCCCCTGCGTAACTCTTCTCTCCATCATTTTCTTAAATCTTCTATCTTCAATCTTCTTTCACTAGATTTTTATGCCTTAACAGATGCCCCCTTGAACTGATATTTTACCTAATCATCAGGTAGAATGAAGGATCAACACTATTCAATATGGTAATCGAGTTGCGCGGCCCCGTGTGACTCCTTAGACCAGGTCTTGCTTTGGCCATAAATATTAAAGCTCCAATCATTCCTTCAATTCCAAATCCCTCTTCCAATCAGGGGACCCTTCCCCGTAACTCATGTCTCATGTAACTCATCTCTCGTGCAACTTCACTTCTCACGCAACTCCCTTTCCTTGCAACTTCACTTCCGCACAATTCATCTGCACTTAATGCAATTTCGTCTGTTCAGAAACTCTGCCAAAATTTTCCTCATTCTTTCTAGACTTAGCAAAACTTCTAATTTTCTTTTCTAGACTTAACCAAATCTCAATTTTCCTAAACATGGCTTGCACCAAGAGGACTTTTTGACTTACAAATCCACAAACCGGTCAACCTTCCCATACTAGTCTCCCACTCTTCCTAGACCCTTCTCAAATTCTTGAATCTTCTTCAATTCCTACACCTACCTCTTCAATTCCTTAACCTACTTCTTCCCCTCTCACTCATGAAGAACGGTCAAAGAGAGGAATTAAAGTAACAAAGAAGCAACCTGCCTATATCAGAGAACACGTTCTACTTGTTCTAGATTTTTCTGACAGAATCGAGGCACTCGCTTCGCCAATATGCAGGGGTATCATCACTGGCGATATAACGGGGACGAGAAATCAACTAGGCAGCATGGCTAAAATCCACAGCCAATCTCCGCATCGATATCACCCATTCGCCTATCCGAGAAGATACACCACAACCCTCTTTGTCTAAGAAGAAGCATGGAAAATCAAAGAACCAAGAACTTCAAGAGAAGATCAAGGAGCATAAAAAGAAGAAGCTCCCAAATACCTGGGACACCGTAAAAGTTCAAGAGGGCATCATCAAATTTAACATCCCTTTCAGAAACGTGTTAATAGTCATCCCTTTGAACATTCGTCACCTATCCATTCTTCAAAGTGAACCCACAAACCGAATGACCCAGAGTAAGATGATGTATACTGCGAATTGGTCGATGAAGGAACCAAGAATGTTAGAGGGCATTTTGTTAGAGAGAGGCTCAAAACAGCAAGTTGGAGATACCCATCCGATGTGATTCCTCATCCCCTGCTACATTCCTCATAAACTATTTCCAACGACCTTCTATGAAACAGTACGCCAATGTTTCAGAGACAGGAGATCCTTATGGGGAAATGAAGAATTCTGCACTCGTGGCTTCCTGTCTTCACATAATTATTATACTAACTGGGTTAAAGCGATCCTCCACAAGCATTCTATTGTGTTGACAGAAGTTGGTCTTTATGACGTTATTGAGGCTACTTCTGAATATTTCTACAAGGATCTAAATATTTATAAGGTATTCCTTAGCTATGGGTGTCCCACCACCAATTCTTTCCACTTACCTTTAGGTGAGGTCAGCATCACCCTCTGGGCTTCCCATAACAGGTCGTTTCTATGATGAATACAAACCCACAAATAAAGAATTCTTACATTTTTCACCTTCTAAATGACAGGCGTTGATATTTGACGCTTCGATCAAACTGTTCAGAGAAATGTCCAAATTTCTTGACATCAAGAAGATCCCCCATTTCCGTTGGCTGGCTCATTTTTTCTCAAGGGAAATGATATGGTTTTCGACTTATATCATGAATTCATGCATTTTATCAATATTCTCCTTACTTACCTTCTTCTCTTTTACTTGCAGTTTTAGAAAAACCCATTCTGATGACTTAGAGAATGCTCATCGTAGAATAAAGAACTCTCCAGAATATACTCATAAGGGTGAACTGGCAGCTTTTCTCGCATACTGGCTCAACATTGTTGTACTTCCAAGTTCTAAATGGGTTGATGCCATCAGGCCCACTATATTTGTTGTCCTAGGGGGATTAATAGAAGGCCAAAAATATTCAATAGCACCCCTTGTTCTTTGCTCGCTATACAAGGCCTTTGGTTATGTGGCCACTCATTTCTAGAACCCTTCCATCGAAGCCAGTTCATCATTTACACCCTGACATTACTTCTCCGGGTGGCTAGGTGTCTATTTTCCCTGGACATATGACGACCTAGAGAAATCTTATAGTCATTCTTCACGTATCCTAATGTGTCATTATCAAAAGTGGTTAATGCCGAGAAGAACATATGAATGGGTAATTGATACGATTGAGTCAACAACTGTTATTGACTTCTATCAATTTTCATTTGCTCAGTATATTGTCGATCATGAGAAACTCGATGGTGAAGATCTTCCCCTAGTTAAACGAGCCTTTTTTATTTCGATAAGGTCTAACAGCCTGCCATTGAGAGAAGGCAACAAATTCTGAGGAGAGCCTTATTATCTGAGCAAATTCGCTAGGCAATTTGGGTATGATCAAATTGTTCTTGAGAATCCTGAAGTGGTAACTCGTGCCATGAGGAATTACAATGTAAGACCTTACAATTGGGGATTATTTTGGAGGCAGTTACTAGCGATGCGCATTAATTCAAAGTTCATCATTCCTAGTTTCGAATGCTTCATTCATACAACATACCCCTGAATGAGATGGTGGGCACATCAATCAATCTTAATTCTTCGATGCATGTCAATGGATTCTCCCATATGGGTACCTGCTCCTAGGATCAGAAAATGTAACCTTATTGAAGGAGTAGGACATTCTATTGAACGAGATCATGTGCCCGCTCCTAGTGAAGCCTATGTGAAGATCTCTCTAGAGGAGCCAATTCGTCAAATTAAACCTCCCAATACTCTTAAGGGTTAGATTGCTCATGGATTTCTATTGGAGTATTTGAAAACCTAAAGAAAATATTCTGGTCAGAAAGATACTACAGATGTTGCAGTGACTTCTCATATTCCTCCATCTACTATTCCATCTCCCACCTCAACAACTGTCGGACCTTCTGAACCATAGGAGGCACCTCCATCTGTTCCTTAATGATCATTTGCCCATAATTATTTATCATATCAAGCTGTTCGTAGGGATTCATCATCTCCAGTCACCTAATCGCAGATTCGAGTTAGGTCTTCTTTTTCTCCTGTGATTACTACCACAGAGGAACCCACCTCCGTAAATAAGATAAGATCCCCAAGGAAGGGAAAGCAAATAGTTATTGAAGAACTAGCTCAAGATTCATCATCGTCATCGTCATCATCAGAAGAAGATAATAAAGAATCCTCCTTTAATAGATCTTCTTCTACCAGAAGTGAATCATCCTCTAGTGACCCAAGAGAAGAGGGTGAATTGAACGTGGATGAAGAAAAAGAAGGAGAAATAGAGATTGGTGATGAGGAACAAGTTGTTGCAGCTACTGAAGTCTTTGAAGAAATGCCTCAGGAGGCTGTTGTTCCTCATACAATGGCTACAGGAGATGATGAAGAGGAAGAACCTCTTGATTATGAAGAGCACGAAGACATACCTGAAGTTGATCTAACCATATCATTCGGTAACAATTATCCCCCTCTTCCATGTACAATACCTTCAGATCCCCTAGCCAATACTGCAACAATTCTAGAGACCCTTCCAACTTCGACAGACAGTTCAAACCGTCGTGGTTGCTCCCGCTTCCGATACTCGTTCCACAAGAGCAACCAGATCATCACTTGCTCCTTTAACTAAGACCAACACAGTGGCTCATGCAATACTCTTTCTAATGGAGCCAGTCAATCCTACCACTCCTACTATGGTCTCTTCTAGTACTGAGGCTAGAGCACCTTCCTCTGCTGATATGGTTTTGGAGATACCCGATCCTTCATCTCTTCCCGAAAGAATATAATCTTTAGAGATACCAGCCCTTAGTCTAGTGATTTCAACTGCATGTATACTTAATTTTATAATTCTATTTTATAAACTCCTTTCTGATCCATGCTTCGCTGTATATTTATTTTGTAGCTTGCCCTATTTCTAGTGGTTCTGCAAGTTCCAACTCTGTTGCTACAGTTTCCAATATAATATCTTTGGAGAAGTTGCTCCCCATGCGTTGGTTTTGCTGAAAGGCGCTTTGTTGGCAATTGTATATATTTTCAAAGATCCGACACAATGGTCAGATTTGGAGCTAGTTTTAGCATCTCTAGACAATGCTGCGAGGATGACGAAGATAAATATTGCTCCTTTGCGCGAATATCTTTCTCACTTCTACACCACACTCTGGAAGCTAGAGTCTATTAGAGATATGACTGTCGCTACTGAGATACTTGTTCAAAAGATGAAGCAACTATAGCTCTTTTGAAACAAGAATTTTCCGATGTTCCTAATCAAGTTAAACTTTTCATTGATGCAGAATTAGACAATGCAGCTGCAGAAGTTCAGTTAAAGCAAGATTTCCAACGATATATGCAAGCATTAGGAATATCAAAGGAAATGTGAAAATCTTTTTCTTTTTTCTCCTACTGTAATTTCATGCTCACATATCATGAATGAAAAAAAAAATATGATCTTTCAAGAATTTCGTAAGTGCATCAGAAATAATTGCGTTTATATTCACATGACTCTTGTTTTGTTAAAGAATTTCTTTACAACCATACTTTAATAATACATGTTAGTATGTTTATAACTTATTTATAATTGTTAACATAATGACACCTATATGGCATTGTCTTGATGGGTGGAACTAACATTCAATCTCAGTTAATTTCATGTGATTTTAAGCTCTTGAGCAGTAAAGCAGGCACAGTTTTTTAAACTCATGTTGGAGTCGGGTCTTATGCGAATGGTATCTATAACTCTTATAAGTTTTTTGGACTTATCACAGCCGAGAAGTTCACAAACCGCAATACATTAGAGGGGCCTAGTGAAGCTACCGGGGCAATGAACTCAGTGGGTTTTACGCAAAGGGTTAGCTGCAGTAACTCTCTAGAGTTCACAGGGCGCGCAAGGCTACCTTAAGGTACCAAATTCAGGGCTGCCAGTCCATCAATGAGGGAAAAGACTCGTCCTCGTGAGTTTCTACTAGAATTAAACCAAGAATCTAGGGGTCTTATGCACAGTTGGCCTATCCATGGACGAGCCAAAGAGCACACACTGCAGCCCACTTTTTCTTCATCTTCCAGGTTGGACCCATTCACAAGAGGCCATTTTCTCTCACCTTCCCTCATGACACTATCAAAAACTGTACCTACAGCATTAGTCTCCCACGTGGTTGGCCATATAGGTACACTCTGCTGTCCACATAATATTTGATATATCACCGATTGTGGTAGGTCTTTCTGCATAGCATTCCACCACCATAGATGATAAATCGTCATCGCTGCTGCCATGGAGGATGAGTTGATAAATGACATATTGCCATTGTTGATAATAATATCATTGATGATTTTAGGTTTAATATAACGTCTGTATCCTAGTTTGTACCATTCCTTAGAGCCCCGCGACCCTCCCCATTAAATTTTGGTAACCTGTGACCTATAATAAGTATTTACGCACGACCCTAAGTCGCATCCCATAGATCTGAGTCAACTCGACCTGAGACTTGTACCATTGCGACCGCACCGTCGTCACGGTTCCAACACCATGACTTGCACACCAATGCGATATCTAGGCCAGGAGTTGTGGGCCCATGCATATTTCGAGGAAACGTTGTGCATTGCGAATTCTGGGAAGATCTCTACTTAATCCATCACATCAATCAATCGAGTACAAGTCAACTAAGCTCATACCCTCCATGTCATTTCTTCTTACAACACCCATTTCATCTTATTTCCCTCCATTTCCCAAGCAACCATGGGAGAAAAATCCTAAGGAGAGAAAAGAAGCTAAGTGTTAAGCCCACTTTCCTACCTCAAATCTCACCATCCAACCCTTCAATCTTCATCATCCTCCATCAAAGAGAGAGATTAAGAGCTCAGGAGATTAAAGAGCCTAGAAGAAGTGAAATCAGTGGGTGTTCATAGTACTAAATCGTGATTTTGATTTAGGGCCCACATGATTTGGGACCCATCTTGTTGTATGTGTTGTATATGGCCCACCTAGGGGAGCTCATGTGGTGGAGCTCCCCCGTCTCACGTCTCTCTCTCTCTCTCTCTCTCTCTCTCTCTCTCTCTCTCTCTCTCTCTCTCTCTCTCTCTCTCTCTCTTTCCCATCTTGTGGCCCACCATGATGTATTTTTATCCATGCCGTCCACAGGTGGACGTGGGGCCTACACTCGATGTATGTATTGTATATCTACACCGTCCAGTGGTCTGGACAGTGGCCCACCATGATGTATTTTTATCCATGCCATCCACATATGCACGCGGGACCCACCTGAGATATGTATTATACCCACACCGTCCCTGCACGTGGGACGGTGTGACCCACCGTGATATATGTGTTTTATTTGCGTTATCCATCTATGGGGACCAGAGTGATATATGTGTTTTATCTACATTGTCCATTTAACGGTGTGACCCGCCGTGATATATGTGTTTTATTTGCGTCATCCATCTATGGGGACCACAGTGATATATGTGTTTTATCTACATTGTCCATTTGACGGTGTGACCCACCGTGATATATGTGTTTTATTTACGTCGTCCATCTGTGGGGACCAAGTGATATATGTGTTTTATCCACACCGTCTATCTGGCAGTGTGACTCACCATGATGTATGGATTTGATCCCCACCATCTGTACAGTGGACCCCACCTTGATGTATGTATTTTATATCCACATCGTCCATCTGTCGAGCCCACTTGCTATGCCAGGCCCACCTGCTGTACATGCAGGGCCCACTTGGTGTATGTGAGGCTCATTGTGGCCATGTATATGAGGCCGATTGTGATGTATATGCGGCCAGTGTTTGAGGCCCAATGTGATGTATATGTGGCCCATGTAATGAGGCCCATTATGATGTATATGGCCCATTGTGATGAATATGTGGCCCGTGTATGATGCCCAAGTGATGTA
Organism: Magnolia kwangsiensis; assembly: GCA_037074715.1. NCBI lineage: Eukaryota > Viridiplantae > Streptophyta > Magnoliopsida > Magnoliales > Magnoliaceae > Magnolia > Magnolia kwangsiensis. The sequence continues at coordinate 48,592,840 of CM073583.1, forward strand.
TATGTGGTCCTTGCATGACGCCCGATGTGATGTATACGAGGCTCAATTGTGATGAGTGATTCCACCATGATGTATGTGTTATATTCACATCGTTCATCCATTTCTCTAAGGCCATGGGCCCCCTTGCCTTAAGAGGCCCACCCTGATTTATTGGCTATTTGCCCACTATGGGGGCTACCTTATAAGGCCCATCATGATATATGTGTTGCATACACGATGTCCATCCATTTCCTCGATTTGTATAAGGGTCATGAACCCCATAGGGAGTTAGATTCAAATCCCAAGTGGACCACACACTAGGAGACAATAGTGGTTAAATGACCACCATTGAAATCCTTCCTAGGGCCCATTGTTAAGCCCATTACTTTGGGAGCAATGATGGTTAAATGTCCATGTTGTAATCTCCCTAAGGCCCATTGTTAGGCCCATTCTCATCTCCTCTTATTGGGCTTACCCTAAACCCTTGGGCCTCATTAATGTTAATGATACCCATTTTCACTTGTTGGGTTATCCCAAACCATTAGGCCTCCATTAATGTTAGTAATACCCATCTTTCCCTTGTTGGGCTACCCCAAACCATTGGGCCCCCATTTGATAAATGATGCTTTCCACCATACCCTGTAGGATCACTCAAGCCTTGGAGCCCATCTTGTGTTCGTGCTAGGCCTTCCATAGGGAATGTGGCCCACCTAGATGCATGTGTTTATCCAAGCTTAGTAACCCAAACTCGAGGCCCACTTAGATAATGAGCAAGACCGTTTGTAGGGTTACATAGTCCTAGATGTGTGGATCCTACTAAGGCCTACCCTACTAAGGCCTGCCTTGTATTCATATCAAGCCCTTATAGGAAAGCCCAGTTGTTCATGATAAAGCCCACTTGTTGTATACCCTCTTGACTCACCCCGTGAGATGTATCCTACCTTATAATCGATTGTTAGGACCTTGTGTTATGTATGATCATCCACACTATCCATTTACTTTCTTAGGATGAGTGTGAGGCCTAACTTTGACATCAGTACATCGTTATCACCTCCCTTACTATAGATGGTGAAAGTGCCCTGGTTTGTCAATTAGCGTGAGTGTTGAGTCAGCAAGACAAGTGAGCCCCACAGGAAGATCATTTAAGTGTTTGCCTCAACTAGATGTATGCTCTGAACTCGTCAAAGGTAAACTTAGCCTCTCATCCCATGTCCCAAAGCACGCAGTACATAAAATCCTTAAAAATGAATAGAACAACATAGGGGTTATAGTATTAAAGCTAGTTTGTAAAATAGGAAAACTTCAAAGTTTTCAGCTCTTATCGATATATCGAGAGAAGTTCGATATGATCGAAAACCAGTTATTGATGTCCTCGAAATATAATCGATATCATTAAATTGAGGACCACTTATGTCTAGCAACCAAATTGATCTCTAAACTAAATTATCGATGAATCGATGGAACATTCGATATCATTGTTATTCAAATTTTGAGATCATCGAGATGGCTCGATATAATCGAATCTTGGCCTATTTGTGTCCAGCAAGCTTTTAAGGTAAATCATACATTTATCGATGACTCGAAGGAAGCCTCAATATCCTCAAAATTCAAACTCCGATGATATCGATGGACCTTCGATGTTATCGATTTCGAACTAAACTGCCCAGCAAGCTTTTAAGGAAAATCCTCTTTGAATGATTCGAGAAATCGAAACTCCTTCGATAAAATCAATGTTCAAATATCGATAATATTGAATTTAGGTCAATATCAACAAATTCGGACAATAGAGTGTCCAGCGAGCTTATAGGAAAATCTTCTGAAAAAGATTGATGAATCGAAATAGGTATCGATATCATCGACATTTGAAATTTGATAACATCGTGGGAGGATCGATAATATCGATGCCTCTATCTCTATTCTTAGCCTGCTCTCTTTTTTTTCATTTTTAAGAAATTGTTTCATGGGTCGATGAAATCAGAGTTTGAAATTCGATGACATCGAAGCATATTCGATCGGATCGATCTGTGAATAAGACGTTCATCAGTAATTGTCAGAAGAATTCATTTCATCAATCTGTCCCTCGATGTCTTCGAAAGTATACGTTCGATGATATCGAAGACAGATCGATGATATCGAACTCAGTCAAAAATCTAACTATTTTATTACCATTGGATCTCTTTGCCTATTTAAGGAGAGCTTGTTATTAGTTGCTGCAGTGAGAAAAATAGAGAGAGCCTTGAGAGAGTCATGCATACCATTTACCATGAGCTCTTTTTATCATGAGAGTTCATCCTCCAACCCACCCTTATCATTGATATTCAATAGAGTAGATTGGGGAATGAACCTCCACATTCAAGGATCATCCAGCTACTACCTTAATGGCAAATCATTGAGATTGGATACCTTGAATGCTTAAATGCTTGAAATCACTCCGTCTCTAAAATAGAAACATATTTAATAGAGTAGGATTCTAACATAACTTTGATCCAACCCGTCACCATACATTAGAGCATCATCAGTGTTGTAGATTAAGGGAACTGAAGATTCTTCATCATCAAAGGAGGAGATCTTCATCAATGTGCTTAATGGGACTCATCTACTTATCTGTAAGTCATTAGAGTCCAGAGACCCTGTTGATCATTCCTTTGTGTAGGATTGGGTCATAGGTGATTCTCATCCCTTTCAAGTCCTCATAGGAGGCGTCCAACGGGAGAATACGTGTGGGTGATGTGTGTTAACCCTTACTCTTGGTGAGCATAAACTTAGGTCCTTAGTATAGGTCCTTGGCCTGTGTAGCCTAAAACTTAGGTGTTGTGTGTTGACCCTTGCTCTTGGTGAGCATAAACTTAGGTCCTTAGTGTAGGTCCTTAGCTTGTGTGGCCTAAAACCTAGGTATTGTGTGTTAACCTTTGCTCTTGTGTAGGACATAAACTCTTAGGTTCCTCGTGTGGATCCTTTGCTTTTGTGTAGGGCATAAAACTTGGGTGTTATGTGTTGACCCTTGCTCCTGTGTGGAGTATAAACTTGTGTCTTGTGGAGACATGTTAGGTATCTTGTGTAGGTCCTAGAGTCAGCCTTACATAGGTTGTATTGGTTTGAGGTAAACCTGATTTGAAACCTCCATTAGTGAAATCCGATACACTCAAGGGTTGAGTGCATCCGCCGAGAGTGAAGTAGGTAAGTAGTTGAACCACTACAAATGAATGTATTTGGGATTGCTATTTGCATTTTACTTTTCTGTGTTTACTTTGAATGTTCACATGATGCATGATGACATGATTCTTTAGAACTGATAAGTATCACATTCCACACATAATCACTCATTCAATCCATCTTAGACTAAGGTTATATATATTGTTCAGATTCTGCTTAGTCTGGTGATTGGATCCTTTATTTGGCTTCGAAGCCATTAGAGTTAAGTTAAAGGTATCTTGATGATAGGATTTTAAACTGTCATAAAATTTTATAAAGTCCTATTCACCCCCCTCTAGGACACTTTGACCTATTCTTGCTTCTACTAGAGCAGTCTTTATCACAATTTCAGATGAAAGAATACGTAGTATTAGGTTTGGTATATCCACTATGTAGAACATATCTCGACGTATGGACTAGACCCGTCATCCCCATCTTAGATCATGCAAAGCCTTGGAAGGCTAATGTAAGACATACCGCATGGACCACTATAGTTGTAGAAGGAGCACGTCATTCAGTTTACACTCTTAGTATGTGACATGCCGGTGATGGTCGATTGTGGATTATTGTTGTCTGCCTTATCAAATAATCATGCATGTGTACTATATTACTTCATAATACATACCCATACGCATCATCCGCATACTTATTATGAGGAGTGATTGAGCATAGTATGTGTCATTGGGTTGATATTTTATGAGACTTCCTAAGAGGCAGAGTTACCCCACATGAGCACGCGGTATGCGCTGGTTTGATGCATGACCGGATAGTATGACTCATGCATCTTGCATTTTATGATATGACCACTAAATGTCATAGTGACATCAAGGCTGTAACCTCCACAGGCATATCATAGATAGCCAGATGGGACACTAAAAATTATTTTTTTACATGGGGCGCATTACTTGTCCTGGGTGAAATTCCCTAAACCCTTATGGTACCTGAGGACGCTCTAACGTCTAAACTGAGTGGATATACATGAGCGCATAAGTGTCATATACCATTAGGCCGCATCTCTCACTGTGTCGTGGTTAGTTAAAAGGGGGTGTGGCCTTATCTGTGAGACCCGTATCCTATCCCGTGCCATTCTTTAGGCTTCCGTGGTCCTCCCGGTCAAATTCCAGTAACCCTCGACCTGAAATCGATACTTACGAGCAATCTTATGTGGCATCCAGTGATTCTGAGTCAACTCAACTTGAAACTTATACCCTTGAGACCACGTCATCACAGCTTACTACGCGTCGAGGCGATACCCGGGCCAAGAGATGTGGGCCCACGTTCAGTTCAAAGAAAATGCTACGCTTTGCAAAACCAAATAGAAATATCCCATCAATCACCTCACATGTTAAGTACAACACCCCATCCCCAAGCAACCCCAAAGTCAAAGCAAGTCATCCCTTACATGTCATAGTACACATTACCCATCACTCCATCACCCATCCCTCTCACTCCTTACAACCTCTCTCTTTCATTTATCTCTCATTCCTCCTAAGCAACCATCCATGGCTTCCAAGGAGAGAGAGAAGCTGGGTGTGGCCCACTTCCTACCACCCAATCCCACCCTCCATAATCAATCTCAACCGTTAAATCATGTCCCATTGGAGCTAAGACGAGGAGAAGTCCAAGAAGATCAAAGGTGGGTGATTTTATAAATTTTTAACTGTTGATTATTGTGTATTTGAGGGCCCCCTTGTGGTGAGACCCATCTTGATGTATGTCTTGTATCAAGAGGGACCCATAGTGGCGAGGTCCCTCCCATCTCCACCATTTTCTCTCTCTCTCTCCTTCTCTCCCTTTTTATGATGGAGTGTGGCCCACTTGAACCAAACCATTCGATCATGAGGCCCACTTGCTGCTGGATTTCAGTAGGCCCTGGACGAAGGGATCACAATCATCAGCTCGATTTGTGGACCCCACGCGATGTACGTGTGAAATCCACACTGTCCAAGCCTTGAGGCCGTGTGATGTATGTGTTTTACCCACACTGGTCATTAGCCGTGGGGCCCACATCATTTATGTGTGAGATCCAAACCGTCCATTCATTGCAAGCTGCAGCTACTGTCTCACACAGCAAGTTCTGTAAGTCCAATCATAAGGTATGTGTTGTACTAGACTGTCCATCTAGCAGCACGTGGTTGTTGTCCTGATGGCAACAGTTATGTGGGTCCCACCTTGTTATTTCCGTTGTACACGTGGACCCCATGTGGTGTATATATTTTATATCCCCACATCCAATCTGTTGGACAGTGGGATTCCACCATTGATGTATGTATTTTATATACCATCCATCTCTATGAAACATAGGCCCACCCCACACGTGTGACACTTGTGGGGGTGGGACCCACCTTGATGTATTGATGTTACACCCTCACCGTCCAGAATATGGATGGTGGGACCCACCAGCACATGTGTTTAATCCACACTGCCCATCTATTTATACAAGCAGCAACTTGATTTTAAATATATATATATATATATATATATATATATATATATATATATATATGTAATTATATATAATATAAATAAATAAATAAATATATATATATATATGTATACATAATTATATATATTATGGTGGGCCCTGCATGGGACCCACCAGACGAGTGGGTTTCACCCACACCATCCATCTGAAGTGCACCCCAACACTTGTGGGAGATGTGTGGGGCCACTATAATATGTGTTATATCCACCATCTAGATTGCTGGATGGTGGGCCACGCCCTGACATATGTGTTTTATCAACCCCGTCCATCCAGCAAGCTCTACAGGTCCCACTATATGACGTTAGCAAGTCTATGTGGGGCCCACAAATGAGGTATGTGTTGTATCCTCAACGTCCATCTGTTTGGGGACGGGGACCCCACCTTGATATATTTATTCTATATCCACTCTATCCATCTGTCCAAGGTGGTGTGGGGCCCACGTTGATGTATACATTGTATGTGCATTCACCCATCTGTCGGGCCATAATATGATGTATGTGTTTTATCTATACCATTTAAAGGACAGTGGACCCTACCATGGTATATGTATTTTATCGGCACCGTCCAGTTGGGATGGGACCCACCTGAGGTATGTTTTATGTGCACGACATTCATGGGCTATGGTCCACCATGATATATGTTTTATCCTTGCCGTCCATTAATTTTTAGGCCCACCAGAAGCATGTATTTTATCAGGCCCAATTGCTAATTGATTGAGGCTTATTGTGATATATGAGGTCTGCCATGATGTGTGTGTTGCATACACACTATCCATTTGGTGGGGCCCAACCATGAGGCCCATCATGATGTATATTTTGAGTCCCATGTGATAGGGCCCACCTGCCTTGTATTTAAGCCACATATGATAGGGCCCGCCTTCTTGAATCTGAGGCCCATGGGCAGAGCCCATTGTGATGTATTTGTGACCTATGGGCAAGGCCCATTATGAAACGTATTAGGCCCATGACGCATGGCCCATTTGATATATTCAAGGCCCAAATACGTGGCCCATTTGATGCATATAAGACTCATGTGTAGGGCTCACATGTTATGTATTTGAGGACCATGTGTAGGGCCCACCTGTTGTGTATATGAGGCCCATTAGTGTGGCCCAATGATGCAGCCCACTTGATGTATATAAAGCCTATTGGTGCGGCCCGTTGATGCGGCCCACTTGATGTTTATAAGGCTCATTAGTGTGGCCCGTTGATGCGGCCCACTTGATTTATATAAGGCCTGATATGATGTATTTATGGCCCATGTGCTAAGGCCCATTGTGATGTATATGTGGTCCATGAGTGAGGCCCATAGTGATGTGTATTAGGCCCTTGTGTGAGGCCATTGGCCCACTATATGTTAGGCTCTATGTGGGTCACTCCTTTGGAACAATGTTGGTTGAATGTCCACATTGTGACCTTCCTTTAGGCCCTTTGTTAGGCCGCTTACCAATTCCAATTGTCAAAGCTGACTATCGATTATCGAGGCCAATTTCAATTGTCGAGGCCGATTCCAATTGTTGAGGCCGATTCTGATTGTCAAGGTCAATTTTTGAGGCTGATTCTGATTATCAAGGCCGATTCCGATTGTCAACGCTGATTCTGATTATCGAGGCTGATTCTGATTGTTAAGGTCGATTTTGATTATCGAGGCCAATTCCAATTATCAAGGATGATTTCGATTGTTGAGGTCGATTCTGATTGTCGAGATTGATTCTGATTGTCGAAGTCAATTCTAATTATTGAGGCCGATTCTGATTGACTGTATAGGCCAATTATCAAGGCCGATTATCGATGGCGATTGTCAATACCGATTATGAGTATGTAATAGCATAGCATCATAAAACATGCCCATACGCATCATCTACATGTTTGTTAAAGATGCGGTTGACCATTGCATATGTCATTGTGTAATTGTTATGAGACTCCTTGACAGGAAGATATTATCTCACATAAGCGCATAGTGTGCGCAGGATTGATGCATGACTGGATTGTATGACTCATGCATCTCGCATTTTGGGATGTGACTATTGTACACCCTAGTGACATCAGGGTCGTAGCCTCCATAGGCATATTGTGGAGGCCAGATGGGACATTGAAAATTGTTACAAGTATCGGGCTACCATAGATGGCCCTGAGTGAAAATCCCTAAACCTCTAAGGCCAGGAGACACCCAAACATCAAGACCCCTAAGTCCATCTTATAGCAAGCCAAAAGTGTCGACTTGAACCTACTTTGCTAAGAGGAGAGAGAAGGGAAAGATAGATGACAGAAAGTAATTCTTCCAACCAGCCAACCTGCAGAGTGGATACATGAGCACCCGAGTGACGAATACCAGTAGGCCATGTCTCTCACGTGTCATGGTCGGTTGGGAAGGGGTAGTGGCCTTACCCACCCGAGGGTAGTGGGCATAGCTAGGCTGAGTTTGACTAGCTCGTGATTGGGTCCGCTATCAATGTATCGGGTAGATATTGGCTGACTACTGGCTAGGTAGATAGTGAGGTCTCTTCCACTTGCATGGTTGCGCGTCCAATTAGCGACGATTGCATGTAGAGTGTACTAGACCTCAATGATAATTCTAGAGATCTACAGTACTGATACGTGGATTGATTGAACAGGAGTTGTATACTCATTCATTCATTCATTCACTATCTACTCAGGTTGGTGGTGCGCAACTAATTGTTGTGTACCTTCGTAATGGAAGGATTTCGGTTAGGGCGCGTGACCAACCTGAGGTCAAGAGTTCACCACATTGAGTCTATTTATCCAAATTTAGATATGAGACTGGTTTGGATAAAAGTCCCTTGTGGGGAACCCCGTAGCCTGCAATACTATGTACCATCATCCCAACTTCACACTCCAGCATGGTCATTCCATTCGCACTGCATATTGCACTACATCCTCAGCATCTGATATTTGGCTTTTTATAACTCCTCATTCGCATAGTTGATTTGTATTCTTCTTACTCTGAGATCGTATGACTCATGATCTTGCCAGTATTTCCAATATTGTATGATTATGGCATTGTATTGAATACTTAGTACTTATCTTATGAACAAACTTACACTACCGTCTAAGATTTTTATAAGCTTATGCACAATAGATGTGTGCATGTGATGTTGGGTTGCAATAGCATTAAGCTTAGAGTGTACAGTGATCTTCTGGAGCATTGATTTTTTATATATGTGTATTTTCCTTTCAACATTGTATTTAAAATTTTATATTAGTGGATATGTGATGATGATGTTGCCTTTATGATTTGGTTAAACTTGTGGTTATGCTTATTACAAGTTAAATGTATAAAAAAATCATCCTTGTACGATCCTAGGATCAAAATCTGCTGTATAGATGCTGGGAGTCGAGAATGGGGTACTACGGAGGCTGTCAGCACTGAATTCGGTGATCAAAAATTTTGTGAGCCTGGTTTTCAAGTTTAGGGCATGACATTATCCGCCCGGGTGAGGGGGCCTTAAGCTAGGCTAAGTTTGACCAGCTCATAAATTGGTCCGCTATCGATGTACTGAGTAGGTATTGGCAGACTACTGGTCAGGTGGGTAGTGTGGTCTCTTCCACTCGTTAAGTTGGGCGGCTAGGGAGGCGACAACCAGTGTAGAGTGTATTAGACCCCGGTGATGATCCCAGAGATGTACGGTACTGATATGTGAACTTACTGAGTAGGAGTTGTGTACCTAGCATCTCATTCAATCATCTATTCATTATCCACTCGGGTTGGTGGTGCGCAACTAGATCATTATGTATACCCTAGCAATGGTCATAATTTCGGTTTGGGTATGAAACTAACCTGATATCAGGAGTTTATCACATTGTGTCCAGCTATCCAAATCAGGTATGTACCAATTTGAATAGAACTCCCTTGTGATGAACCCCACAGCTTGCAATAGTACGTACTATAATCCCAACTTCGCACTCCAGCTTGGTCATTTCTTTTGCACCACATATTACATTGCATCCTCAGCACATCGCATTTGGTTTACGATGCTTCTGTATTGCATAGATTAATAAGGTTAGTGATATTATGGACTCACCAGGATTTGTATATTGCATTACATCCACGGCATATGACATTTTAGGTTGTTATGTTTCTGCATTTATATGGCCTAGATGAGGTTGATGGTATTCGTGGCTCGTCAAGAATTGCATATTGTATTGCATCCTTGGCATCGGATATTTGGCTCACTAAGACTTCGCATTGCATAGCCGATTTGCATTACATACTCTAATATTGAATGATTATAAACTTACTAGTATTTCGCTTACGCTGATATTTATGTGCTTGGTACTTATCTTGTGTACACACTTACACCACCCTCTAAGCTTTCTATAAGCTTATGCATGACCGTTGCATGCAAGTGACATTATGTCGTAACAACATTGAGGCAGGAGCTTGTCGCAGATCACTTTAGAAATTTTATTATTTATGTATTTCCCTTTCAGCATTGTACTCAAATGTTTATATTAGTAGATATGTGGTATTGATGTTGTTGTTTATGACTTGGTCATGCTCCTTTACCAAAAAAATCACACTGAAAATCCTCCTTGTAGGATCTTAGGATCGAAATCTGACGTGTGGACGCTAGAAGCCAAGAATGGGATACTATGGAGGCTGTCAGCGCTGGATTCGGTGATCAGGAATTCTGTGAGCCCAGTTTCTGAGTTTGGGGTATAACGTTTAAAATAGTGTATCAACTTAGCAATAATATTGGTTCAATGATGATGGCTTTTGTAATAGTAGTCAGCAGTGAATAGCGATGGCGATAATATCAATTTAACAATAATGCAAGCATTCAATCACAATCATCGGTGTTCAGTGATAATCAACGATAGTATTAGTTTTGGCGATAATTGGCGATAATATTGATTTTGGCAATAATCGGTGATAATATTGATTTGCTTGAACTTGAGAATTCGCCTTTCATTCATTTATATTTGAAGAAGAATACATGGCATTTGTCTTTTTAGGCAATTTCGTCATTTTTCTTGTCTTGCCCCCTTTTGATTTGGAAGTATTATATTCAATAATCTTCAGAATCAAAATCATAGAAATTATAAGGGATAATATATTTTGATGAAACAAGCGTTAACGGGTATGCCGATACCCCGTCCATCCGATCTACCACTCGATAGGCTCCATTTTAATATACTTCTATTATCACATATGGACCATCCCATCTAGGATCAAATTTGCCCCCAGTTCTTCGAGTGACCACTATAGGTCTTTTCAACATTAGCACCAGGTCGCCTTTCTTGAAAGAGCGATGTTTGACTTTTCTATCAAATGCAGCAGAAATTCTTGCCTGATACAGTTCTAACCGCTATTGAGCTGTTAGGCATTTTTCATCGAGCGTATCCAACTTGGTCATTTGTATCCTTGCATTTTCGTCATCAGTGATTGATTGATGAACTGCTACTCTGAGCGATGCAACCTGCATTTCAATCAGGATAATGGCTTCAACACCATACACCAATGAATATGGTGCGGCTTTCGTTGTGGTACGATGAGTGGTTCTGTAAGCCTATAAAGCTTCTTGCAACTTCTCTTTCCAATCGCACTTATTTCCTATGACAGTTATCTTCAATATTTTCATAATCATCTTATTGAAGGCCTCTGCTAACCTGTTGGCTGGCGGATAATAAGGTGTTGAGAATGAGTGATGAATGCCAAATTTCTGGCATAATTTCTCTATGCCCCTATTCTTGAAAGGACTGTCATTAATAGTGATGATTCTTTTTGGAATGCCATGGCGATATATTATCGCATGCCGGATGAAGTTCACGACGTCTTTCTCTTTGACATTTCGAAGTGTAATCGCTTTAGTCCATTTGGACAAATAATCTGTCGCTGCCAGTACATATTATTTTCCTTTAGCCGAAAGCGGATTTATGGGACCGATGACATCAAGTCCCCAAGCAGCAAAAGGCCAAGAAGCTACCGATTGATGAAGGTTTTTATGAGGCCAATGTATGGCATAACCATGGACTTGACATGCATAACACTGCTTGGCATAATCGATAGCGTCTTTGAACTTTGTGGGCCAATAATATCCCATTCGGTGCACTTTATGGAATAAATGTCGGCCGGCTTAATGTACTCCACGTTCTCCAGAATGGGCTTCTTGTAATATCTGATTTGCCTCTTCTGTATTCAGACATCGTAATAGTATTTCTCTATAAGATCTTCTATATAACATTTCACCACACATGACGAATTTCTTTGACCTCTGTTTGATTTGTAACCTTTGTGTTGGGTCCTCCAGCAGAATATCGTATTTGAGAAAATCCACAAAAGGCTGGCGCTAATCAACTGTCGTAACTTCCAAACATGATATAGGACATGCTTCAGTGGCTTCCTTAATGATTTCAAACGATGACAAAAATCTTCTTTCTTCTATTGTCACTTGGATGGGACTTCGATCTGGACAGTATAAAACTGCTGCCAGGCTAGCTAAAGCATCCGCCCTTACATTCTCACATCGTGGTATATGCTTAATTTCAACATTATGAAATTTCTCTTGCAACTGCTATGCTCGTCGACAATACGGTAAGAGTTTTATTTCCTTATTTTGAACTCTGTTGTCAACTGGTTTATAACCAACTTGGAATCCCCAAATATCTGTAGAATTTTTATTTTCATTTCTTGAGCTATCTCCATTTCAATGATAAGTGCTTTGTATTCGGCTTCGTTAATTGTGAGCGCAGTACCTAACTTGAAAGAGTAAGGTAGTAAATCGCACCAAGGACTGATGAATATCACTCCTGTGCTAGTTCCCGACATTCAAGAAGCACCATCGAAGTACATTTGCCATGAGCTCGGCAATTCAATCATCATCACTTGTTCATCTGGGAATTCATCACTGATTATTTCAGTATCTATCACAAGATGATCTGCCAAGAAATTTGTCACTACCTACCCTTTTACTGCTTTTGCCGGCTCATAAGTGATTGTGTGTTCTGAAAGCAATAGCATCCATTTGGCCAACTTTCCTGATAACATCGGCCTAGTCATTAAAAATTTTATGGGATCTGCTCATGAGATTAGGATTATATCATGAGAAAGGCAATAGTGTCTTAGCTTATGCACTGCGAATATTATTGCCAAAAATATTTTCTCAATTGGTGAATTATTGCATTTTGCTCTTATCAAAGTTCGACTCAAATAATAGAGCATGACTTTCTTTCCATGTTCATTCATCTGTGCTAGTAGAGCTCCTAATGAATTCTCAGCTGCAGATATATATAGAATGAGTGGTTTTCCTTTCACGGGAGCTGCCAATACTAGAGGCTATTTCAACAATTCTTTGATTGAATCGAACGCATTCTGACAGGATTTGTCCTAAACAAATTTTGTTCCTCTCTTCATTAAACGAGAAAATGGCTGACATCTTTCGGCCAAATTCGAGATAAATCGGCGAATGTATGCCAACTTTCCTCACAAGCTCTTTAATTCTTTCAATGTTTTCAGTGGTGGCATTTCTTAAATAGTTTTGACTTTCCCTAGATCGATTTCAATTCTTTTATGTCTAATAATGAAGCCGATGAATTTTCCTGATGAGACACCAAAAGCACATTTGTTCGGATTCATTTTTAACTATTTCTTTCTGAGCTGACGGAAGACGGAAGTCAAATGTTTGCGATGTTCTTCATGATCATTCAATCTGACTACAAACATTCGACATGTTTATGCATCATATCTTGAAAGATATTCTGCATTACTCTTTGATACATTGCGCCGGCATTCTTGAGACCAAATGGCATAACTTTGTAGCAATAAATTCCTAACGAAGTTCTAAATGTTGTGGCTTCTTCGTCTTTGAGAGCCATTCTTATCTGATTATATTTAGCATAACCATCCATAAAAGACATAAGAATATATTTTTTCGTACTGTCGATTACTAATTCAGTTATTGGCAATGGAAAGTCATCTTTTAGGCAGGCCTCATTCAAATCTTTGTAGTCAACGCATACCCTGATTTGTCCACTTTTCTTTCTTAATGGGGACAATATTCAATTTCCATTTAGGATATTTGACTTCTCTAATGAACCCGACCTTGATCAGTTTATTTACTTCTTCTTCTATTAGAGGAATTAGATCTGGATGAAATAAACTCTGTGTTTGTTTGATCGATCTCTTGTCTTTAGAGATATTTAGCCAATGCATTGCTACTAACGGCTCCAGAATTGACATTTCTGTATATGTTCAGGTGAACACATCTTTGCTCTCTTTCAAGAGTTTGACATATTGATCTATTTCTTGTTAAGTAGATTGGAATTTATAAACATGTTCCATGGTTCTTCTTTCATGCCCAGATTTAATTCTCACAAACTGTTAACCGTCAACTACCCCCCATCTTCTATCTATTTCGAAGCTGTTTCAGGATGCTTGACTATTTCTGTAGCGCCCCAAAATTCAAGGGCCGAGTAGGAACTCTGCTCCCGAATTCCCGAGTGCCACGTGTACCCTAACAAGCCTCATACGCATGTGAATATATGTATCCTATGATCAATGAAGGATTAAATCAAACATAAAGCAACAAATCATTCAGAAATTTAAGTACTAAATCATTTAGAAGCTCAAGTGCAACTACCACAATAAATATCCAGTACAAATCCCATAATTCAAAATGAAATATCTATTAGGGACCTAGTCCCATCCTCTCATCACTCCCTAAAAAGGGTTGGGCCTTGGCCCAAATCCACAGTCATCCATCGAGCTATTAAGTCCGCCAAAAGTTTGGAAGTATGCCTGCTCATCTTCATCATCCACACCGGCATCTTCCAACGTGTCCCGCTCCAATGTTCTGACATCTATGCCAGATTCTAGTTGGTGTTTTAGAACACCATCCCAGAGTGGGAGTGAGTAGCTAACTCAGTGGTACCATTAACAATAGATCGTACAATCATCATACATAGAATAGATTTAATAAACAACATTCATCATAAAATCCTAAGTACACTTAGTTAATGAAATACATGGTTTAATGAAATGATGCATGCCCTCACCACCAACTCTCCCTCGAGCGACGACGTCTAATGAACACAATGACCAACACTCCCTCAGTTGCGACCTCAACAACTGAGTCACTACAATGAGTAATATAATGTCATGAGAATGTTAGCTGAGTTGGTTAATTTGGTCCATTCATCCAGTAGGTTAGGGAAACCAGAATACCCTTATCAGAAAAATTGCCCTAATTTAATCGTGTGGCTCAAGTCCATGGCCATATGGCTCTCACGATCCATAGCCCTCGTGGTTCGTCAATCCCATAGCTTTAAACTCATACAAAAAATCGATTGGGACTTCCACGTCGGACTTCCACGTCCTGCTAGCAGTCACTACGGAGAGGTTGTCACCCCAATGTAGGGTAACAGCATGGGCACAGTGTTCCATACTACCATCCCTGGCTAACGAGTCTTAGTGCTCATTGGTCACTACGGGGAGGATCGTCACCACAGCATAAGCCAACAGCATGGGCGTACTGTCCCATACCACCATCCCCAGCTCATGAGTCTTGTGGGCCAAAATTTATAATTAATAGTGGGCACAAAGGTCTCGAGGTATCTCGGGTTCATAAAGAAGTGTGCAACCATGGTTAACATACAAGGATAGAAAATTGTGGTCCAATACGCCCCCCACTAGATGCATCATAAACTAAACGGCCTGAGAATGGTGTCTCATGTAGTCCAACTACAGCTGATAATTTACAGCTTGACTGGTCGGGCCAGATTTACCAGTCGGTTGAACCAACGAAGGGTTTCCCAAATAATTCCGATTGATTGGCCAATCCATGAGAGGGCAATTTCATGGGTAGACAGCATAAATTTAGCAATTTCAGAAATAATTACACAATGACAACAAAATCTAGCATTCCAAGTACATGAACTGGAATACACTAACCACCACCAAGCTACGAGAATCATGTTCGCACATTCCAACGATTTTTACAAGTTGTACAGCCATACACTCATTCACATCAATTCAATTTCACATATGCCAGCATGAAGCATGTGATTCAGCAATATCAGAAATTTGAAGCAATTAATTTAGAAATTTATCAAATTAACAACAATGCACTCCTCCTATGCCTAACAGGTTTCACATGTAACCAAGTTCGACTAATCAATTCACCAATGTTTGGGGAAATTAAGTGCATATCCTCTAATTTAAGATGCAAATAGCATTTCATACATTTGGAGATGTTCGGACCTAAACCCCTTTGCACATTTGGAGAAAATTTTAAATTCACAATCCCAAATCAATTAATCCAAAATTCAGCAACATGCAAGGACAAGACATCATGCACATTTACTAAAAACTACGCTAGGCACAAAAGTCGGCCATCTAAAGGTAATGATCCACACCTATTATAGACCGAAGGCCTTCGTAATTGACCTAACGTCACCAGGTCTACAAACTCAACGTACCGGGGCCCTGCATTGCATGAAAATGATGGTGAGATACATGCATGTGGCTGGTTGCTAAGAAAAGGTAGGTTTGATTTCGAATCTCACCTTAGATCGGAAGTAGATTGGTTCTACGGAGATCGGATCGGAATTCCCGGTAATATAGGGACGTGGTTGTGAGGAATTTCAATCCCCAGGCACCACCTTCACTTTCTCTCTCTCTCTCTCTCTCTCTCTCTCTCTCTCTCTCTCTATCTCTATCTCTCTCTCTCCCCCTCAGATTTCAGCTGATGGAATTTCAGCAAATGAGAGAGGGTTTGGCATTAAATACCCTAGAATTAAATCCTTTGGCCCTAAGTTTCATAAAGTGCCTTCAATGGTATTATGAGGACCATTTCTAGCTATTAGGGCCACTCTGATGGGTCCTTAGCCCATCCAATCCACGGATAGGGTGCCCCATGGCCAGATGAAGGGTTGGGTAAATTTTGACGGCAAATGGATGTGGGGTTTTGTCGCAATGGTCCAGTTTACAATTAACGATTACCGGTTTTCGATCAACAGTCATATTTTATGGGCGAGGGCAGGGAACTATTTCTAGAATTGTGTAAATTTAGAAGGGATTCGATGGCTAGAATGCCCTGATTCACTGATTCAAGAAACGGGGTCAATTGATTTAAAATTTTAGATTTTCACTCTTTAGGCTCGGCAATTTGAATTTTTCAAGCACCGACTAGACGGCAAAATTCATCCATTTCTGGGCACCATTTGAGCCTGACGCCCACGATGGACCACAAATCTAGTGAAGCCCATGCCCCCCCACCCCCCCCCCCCCCTCAGGGTTTTGAAATTTTTGGTTCTTCCTTGGGCGGCGCACGTCTCGCACGGGCAGATGCAAAGTATAATTTGGTCATCTGGCTCTATAACCCGTGTTCGGCCCAAACATAATTGGATCCGATCGTATTAGTGGCTTAATCAAGATTAATTTATCGAAAATAATTCCACATGTGCATTCGAATCGTATGGTCCTACGTCAGTTCACACTTGAGTGCCTCAGGACACTATTCCAACTTAAGCAGGGTGTTACAATTTCAGAGTCTGTTTCTTTTACCAAATCAACCATGACCATGTTTACTGAAGATTCTACCCCCAATCCATGAAATTTCTCTCGTCTTTTTTCATTTACTCTGATTGGAGTCTGAATTTCTTTTCCATAATTTAGACCAATTGGTTCTTCGTAATTAAAACCCATGTTCTTCATAATTTTTCTGTTGGCCGAACTATATCTCTTGAGATCCTCGAATGTTAGTTGTTCACCATTTACACCTTCATCAATTCTTTCTTCTACTTTCATTTCTAGAGGTGCATAAAATTCAATTGACTCAGAATACCTTAAACTGGACTTGACTTGGAATCTTTTGGGGATGGCTGGGAATTGCTTATTCCTTTCAGGATAAGGTAATGGTACTGTATAATTTGACTAAAAAATTTTTAGCTGCTCGAGCAATAATAATGTTAACAGAGGCTATCCCGGTTGTCTCAAGTATTTCAACATGAAATAAAGCTTCTTTTTCGAGTTCACCTTCCTAGAAAATTCTACTTCTATAACCTCCTTCCCCATTATTTCCGTGTGATTGCTTCTTGGAGTTTTGTGCTTGCCATTCTTATCTCTATCTTCTATGGAAAATCCATCATAGTAACTAGCATCGGTAAAGAAAGCTTCTGCTTCTGTATACAGTTTCGCGTCTGCCATTACCTTGTATTGAACTCTGTCCTTGCAATACTTGAAACATTGGTGTAGGGTGGATGGTATGATACCAAACTGATGCATCCAATGCCTACCTAATAGGATGTTATATGTTGTTACCACATTGATGACATGACAATCGACATCTGTCATTAACTCTCCTATTTCAAGAGTTAAAGTAATCTTTCCTAATGCACGTTGTCCATCCTAGCTGAAGCCATGTATCATCATTCCACTAGGGTGCAATTGTGAACAGTGATACCCAAGTTTATTCAGTCCCGTTAAGGGTAATAGGTTTACTACTAATCCATTATCCAGTTCACTTGATTTTCTTTCCACGGATATGGCCCATAATCATTAATGGCCTGTTATGCTTCTCGTCACAAGTCAGATCATCATCAGAGAAGGTAATGACAGGCATGCAACTGTTCTGCATTTCTTGCTCTGTACCTTCCATTTCTACGAGTAATGCTTTCCTGACCTCATTATCAGACAAGGCTTGAATTAGAGTGTGTGTACAATCTTCTGATAACTGTAGAGTACACATTTAATTGAGCTAGTATACCTTTCAAATGGCTTACAACATCATAAATGACTTTTTCCACTTCATTCCTTTCTTCTTTTTTATTATTATCAATGTGTATTTCGGATATTCTTTCCTGTACCACTTCACCTTTTTGTCTTTGGGGAGGACTTGTTACTTTTTTTCCAGAACGTAATGTGATCATTGCAGCTTTACACGTCTGATCTATAGTATCATCAGAACTCATGTTGTTACTCTCTTTCTTCTTCCGCTCTTCCTTTTTCTTGTACATAACCTCTTGGCCAGAGATCATGTTTATCGCTGCTCTTCTGCTTTTTTCTTTCTCTTTTCCTATTATAATTTCGCCCTTGTTTATCATCTTCTAAATTATACACTTTAGTGTAAAACAATTTTCCATGGAATGTCCCAGTAAACGATGATAATGGCAGAAGTTTCTTTCTTTCGTCATTTCTCCTTCTTCTAGCCATTTGGACGAAGTTAGCTCTATTGTTCCTGTACTTAGCAGTTATCTCATCATGGAGGTGACATCCTCCTTCTCAAACGTAAATCCTTCATGGGAATTAAGGAATTTCAGCCTCTTATCATCGGATTTTCCTTTGTAATGATATGACTCCTCTTTTATCCGTTCTTTTTCTGTCACAAGGGATATCATTCTTCTTTTCGTGGTTCACAATATTCACCCTTCGTCTATGGCGTCCTATCTTATCCATTTCGCAATGAAATGCTGGATTTTCCTAGTCATCAACTCTAGTGCATGAGCTTTTATAGTCAGGTCACAAAAATTTCTTACGTCAGCACTGGTGAGCCCAAACATAATTCCAGTTTCCATAGAATTTAGGCACATCTTCACTTGTTCTTTCTTCTCGAGTAATTGTCTGCACAAAGCCCCCAATGTTTTCCATCTGCTTATAAACTTTTCTACATGCTCACCTTCTCTCTGTCATATGAACGTGAGTTCTGTAATGCTAACATCACGATCTGATGAGAAAATTTTGACATAAAGGCATCCTGCATTTCTACCCAAGTTTGTATCAATTCCAGTGCTAGACTTGAGTACCATCAGAATGCTTTCCCTGTCAACAAAGAGCCAAATTGTAACATCCCGAATTTTCATGGCCAGATTTTATACTCGTGCCCGAGGAAATCGGGTGTTAATGATGTATAAATTGGATGCTTTTGAAAATCACACATTTATTTCTTTTGGATCACATCTAAATACGTTTATAAAGGTAACCATTCACGAGAATAAAATTAACCGTATTGATTATATTTCATCAGAGTAAAAAGAATAATCAAATGTCCACTCAATGGGAACTTGTTACATTTATTGAGTTCACAGCAGAAGTATAAAACTAAATTGTAAAACTATCTTTGAATTCTTTCAATATAGTCTTCTAGGGAGATGGTCCTCTAGATCTTCAATCTATACATCACCTACATCATCTGTATGGTTAGGAGAGGATTAATGCTCTACTCATAGTGATGATTATCTTTTAAGATTAACAATAATTCAAGAGATTCATAAAAGCAATGTAAGGGTTTTAATATGTCTTATAGTCCACTAATACAAGGATATCAGAATGCGCAAACAAGCTACATGAGATGCATGCTTAGCAAAGTGTGTAAGGCTCATCATACAGAGTGATCTTTGCAATGTGGAATACGATTTATAGAAAACTCAGCTCGACCCGCATCCCATAACTACGGATATTCGTCGACATGGCCAACGCTACCTGGATTTACGTGAACTCCTCAAGGCGTACAACACATGAGCTAGGTGAATTACGTGACACAACTTAATTATGGAGTGACTATTTACGACATCCAATCCTTGAAGTGATGTGACACTGCATTTGTGAATTACACACATTGATTTGTGCACCACTACCCAAAGGCCCATGAAATTACGTGACGACCAAGAGGGTCTCTACCAGAGCGCATTACATCAATGATAGAATATTTAAATCACTAGTTGTGATACTTCTTACACATCACTTGCACATTGAATTATGAAGGTTCTAGAATATCAAGACACGTGCCCAAGCCTTAAAGATAAATAACACACGGTTAATATAGAGAAGAGTGACAATGGTCAACTCAAACAGTGGCAATGGCCAACATATCAAATAGGAGAGTGACAATAGTAACTCAATAAATAGAAGAGCGGCATCAGCTGATTCAATAATAAGGAGAGTGGTAATGACCAACTCAATAAAGAGGAGAGTGGCAAGGGCCAACTTAATAAATTGATAAGGGAAAAGACAAGGCTTGTATCCATCACCCCCCATGAATTCATAAATATCTCATGAAATTAACATTATACTATAATCTCGAAGGGTAAATAATTGATGGTAGAACATATAATTGCAGAGAAAATTCAAAGCAATATAAAGGCATGTAAAAGACAAGATAAAATAACATGAAGGCATGAAAAGGCAGGATAAATGTAACAAATTAAATTAATGTAAGCTTAAAAAATACAACCCTCACCTCGGTGGTAATGTTTATTTAAGTCATTTGTTTTGAAACTTTCTTATAATCGCTTTAGTGATATCGAGCTGGACGGATGGAGACACCTCTTCTTTATTTTTTTCTTTCTTTCTTTCTTTCTTTCTTTGCTCTTTTCTTTCTTCCTTTCTTTCTTTCTTTCTTTCTCTTCTCCTTCTCTCTTTCCCTTTCTTTCTCTTTCTTTTCCTTCCTTCTCTATTCTTTTTCTTTTCCTTTCTTTTCTTTCTTTTCTTTTCTCTCCTCCCTTGCTGGATGGATTTTCAGGTCTGGTCGAACCAAATCTTTCTCTCCTTTTTTTCCCTTTTTCTCTTTTTCTTGGTTCAATGTTGCATACCCTTTTTTTAGGTCATTTAAACCCAAAAACTCTCCTGCGTGACTTTGTTTACGCAGTGAGTCTTTACGCAATTGTTTTTGTAGAAGAGACGGATTGCATACGAAGATGTGGGACGTGTTAGATTTTTTTAACTATTTTTGTGGAAAAATCCCGAGCATCTCTTAAAGGGTTTGGGTAGATTTGATCCGTCTACAAGATGAACGGTCCAGCTCTTTCAAGGGGTTGTTGAAGGTGGGCTAGGAAGACTCACTATAACAAAAGTAGGATTAGCCGACGATGTATTTGGCTAATCAGAGGCGCTAATTAAAATGGGCATCGGTTAGCGATCGGGTATAAATATCGTACCAAACAGCCCTAACCCTCTTTTGCTCCCCTCTCCCGACTCTCTCCCTCTCACTGCCCTCGACGCTCTCTCTAACTCTCTCTTTGTCCTGAGTCTCTCTCTCTCTCTCTCTCTCTCTCTCTCTCTCTCTCTCTCTCTCTCTCTCTCTCATCATTAGATGCTGGATCTGGTGTGGCATCTGCATTGAGAAGTGAAATCTCTCTCTCTCTCTCTCTCTCTCTCTCTCTCTCTCTCTCTCTCTCTCTCTCTCTCTCTCTCTCTCTCTCTCTCTCTCTCTCTCTCTCTCTCTATCTATCTATCTATCTATCTATATCTCTACAAATCTCGAAAAGTAACTTTCACTTTCTTTTTCCTTATTTTATCTTTTTCGGCCCTAATTTCTTCGATCTCTGTTTGTGATGATTTTAGAAGAGGATTTCATTCTGTTTTGGGAAATCTAACATGTGTTTTCTTTATTTACTAACTAATTAGTTTCTTTCTTGGGATTTCTAAGGGTATTTATTGGAGGTTCTTTTCAAATTAGTAGATTTGGGTGTGTTGTTTATATTTTTTGCTTAGGTTTCATATTTTCTACTTTTAGAGGAGGTTTCTATAGATATTTCACATTTCCAGTGGTGGTTTCTATGGAGTATTTAAGCTTCTCCCTTCTTCTTCTTCTTTTAAAAAAAAAACTAAGAAACTAGATCAGGCACATAACATGAGTCTTCAAAAAAACTCGAAGAAGGCCTGCAAATCCATTCATATGTTTTCCTCAACGGGCTTGACTCAAGCCTGCAAACCAGGTTGTTGAATTTAATGTTGATTTGCCTAGAAATGAACCTAATTTAGCATTGGACATTGATGATTCAAGAATATGGCCATTTTATAGGGTTGCAAATGAATCCATTCTCCAAAAATCAAGCCATCTCGGATCAATTTTTAAGTGAGCCTTTGAACTGAGTTGAGATTTCTAGAGTTCTGCATCCTTTAGGGTATTTGGGTAAAATTCTCTTTTCGTATCCAATATTTCTCTATGGCTTGGAAGCAGTACAGTCTTAGTGTATTTTTTTAATTGCTTCAAGTTGATTTGAAATTTTCTTTATATATACATAAAAATAAAATGGGGCAGTGGTCCTATGCCCCTAGATTTTATATCAGAAGAAAATTCATATTTATATTTTTTGTGAAACTATTTTGTTAATTCGATGTATCTGTTTTTAGAATTGTTAGCAATCCAAAAAAAAAAAAAAAGGTTTTTTTGAATTTTTATACATAATTCCTTCTAAACTTGCTTCTGAGTTTTTTTTTTTTTCCTTAGCTGTCTTATTTTATTCCTGGCAACTGTATGATTAGATGGAAGGATATGTCACAACTCACAATCAATTGGAGAAAATCAAATTTTAGAATTTTTTGGGGATGATCTATGTCAATGTTTTACATCACATCACACTCTTCCTTGATTGGATTGGGAAAATCTAGTGTAGATTACACGAGGAGGGTTTTATTGGATTGGGGATAATGGTTTAAGAATTTTCTTTCCGGGCATTAGTTGAAAGGTTAGAATTTTCCTACTTGGGAGTTTTTCAGGCCATGAGCCGTCCACAGTGGGGCCCATCATTTCTTTGGGTCACCATATTGAGAACCCAAGAAGACTAAATGTACTCTGATCATGCATTGGGTATCTTCAAATTTCTTTCATCACAATGAAACCTAATGCAGGAAAATGCAATGCGGTGGTTATATGTCTCCAGAGTATGCAATGGATGGGCTTTTCTCAGTGAAATCAGATGTCTTATCTTTGGGGTCTTACAGCTGGAGATCATTAATGGCAAGAGGAACAACAACTGTTTCAGGGACAATCCTTCATAGAATTTGATAAGATATGTAAGTACAAGTTTTCCTTCTTGATCCATGTATATCATCACTAACATTACATCCAGTTGAGCCATATTTTTCTGTAATAACAGTCTGCCCTTTTTGTGAACAAAGAGAGATAATTCAGAATTATTAAAGATAGATGGGCTGGAAGGATATAAGCATTGCCACACCACTGACAAGTTGTTCAAAAGAAAATTTAAAAGGTATGATATTCAAACAAGAAGTGTTGTAATCCTAGCATATTACTGTGCAGATTTTCTTTTGTACACTGTTCAAAAAACTTGTGGCCAAAACTTGGCTGAGTTGACGTATTTAAAAAGCTGGCAAAACATTCCAAGTTGATGATTTACTTGAAGTATTAGTAGTTTCAACCCAACAAGTTTCTGGATTGTTGAAACTGAATTCAAACTATCAGTTTCTTCTGAGAATTGCTGGCATTTTGTTTGGTATCATCTTTTTGTTGATTCGGTTAACTCCTTTACTGCTTCTAACACAAGAAAAACCCAATTGAAATTGGTGAACTTTTGGCTTGTATTATTGGTTTCTGCAGGTTTGTAATTGTAAGGTCCCCTTCATGGTTACACTTGTAATTTGTTTTCTCTTTCTGTACCAATTTCTTCTAACCGAGGTTTACTAATGTTGCAGAGGCACCCGAACCAATGGAAAGAGATTTCATGTACCAAATCCTAGTATCATTTTTTCTCTTGACCATTCAATTTCTTTGATACAATGTTCCTACTACTCCAATATATGTTTATTTATTTATTTTGTTCTTTTTGGTAGCAGATATACTTGTTGGATTTTATTACACAAATGGCTCAAAGTATTTGTTGAAGTCAACCTACATCTAGATTTGGAGGTGTGGAAAAAGCATATGCTGCTCTCCGTAACTAACCAATTTGCCACACTGGCAGATGTCTGGCATGTACATGAGCTACCTTGTACATGTATGTGTTGACCAAAACCCATAGTACCAAAAGGAAAGAAAGAAAAAAGATAAAGATCTTTTGCTTTTTCTGCTTTTACCTTATTTCAAATTGTTGTATTGAAACATGAATCTATTACTCATGAAACGATTTAAATATTAAGGTTTCCTTGTATGTAGCTTTTAGTGGATAATTTTAACCAGTCGATATTTCAATGGTCTTTTCTTGTCTGTATCCTTTTAAATCCTTCACTCTCTTACTCAATTTGTACCACATTCTGATTTTGCAGAGAGGAAATGATGTTCTGCATTCACCAGTGAGTATGCATATTTAGTTGTGGAGATTGAAGGTGCTAAATTGTTTATCGATAATTATATTAATTGACAGGTAGAAATTTTTGAGCTAAACGAGGAACTGAGCTGACTTCAGAATCAGGCAAGATTTGTGGCATTTTCTTTCGTATGTTCAAAATTAGGCTTTTATTATTATTGTTGTTGTGGTGGTGGTTAGCAATATTAGTGTCATTTTGTGTTTTTCAGATGATTGAAGCAAGGCTACTTTTTAATTAGAATTTTTTATATGGACATATACACATAACTACTAGGCATCAAACTGGTGTCATGTTATCGGTGCATATGTCACTGGTCATGATCATACTATGGGGTGTTCTTCACATACATGAGATTGAGGGAATAGGAAATTAGAAATATAATAATAGTAATGTGTGGCACAGAACCAAAAATCTAGAGTTCATGACAGTGTTATATTCCGATTCATACTGGAAGAGCTAGTCTTTTAATTTCATTTTGTAGTTGAAAGGAATTTAAAGCAGAGGTAAACATGAATTCTATGATTTTTACAATCTGATGGTTATGTATGGCATTGAAAGACTTTTTTTTTTCTTTTTTGAATTTGGATAAGATGATTATCAGGTTCAACAGATTCAAAAAAAAAAAACAAATCCCATCCGTCATATCTTCTCGATTAAACTGATTGTTCACAATTCAGCTCACTTAGGCATCCAAATGTAGCGTGCATGCCTTCACAAGATCAGTAACATTGTTTTCTAATATGCACCACCAAAAAAAATGGATATGGGCTGCTTCGCAGTTCTATTTGTCATTGAATTCTTTTTACTCCATGTTTTATATTTACTTGATATGGATTTATTGACAGTTTCCAGTAATGATTATTGTATTTTTCAAAACTAAGGTACTAATTCCCTACTTGAACTGTTAGGATTAGCTTCACTTCAACCATCCAACATTATAGCATGGAAACAATTATTGGACTGTATCTGCGAGTTAAGCTGATGCACTATTTCCCTCCACATTTCAAGGTCAATTAGTGCACCTAATCCTATCTTGACAGTGCTAAGATTTCATCATCTACTGCAAGGTTGAACTTGGGAAATAAAAAATAAAAAGAACTTGGAAGAAGCCCGGTTATACTGTCACTTTCTTTTTGAGGAATAATAGAGCTTAATAACAGATACTTATTTGTGGTTAAATCTATCATCAATTAATCCATATTATAATGTTTTTTGGATAAAGGTATTCTATTTTTCCATTTGTATCTAAATGTGAATTCTTTTCTTACTTTCTTTGTCATTTTGTCATTTTTTCAGTTCCCATTTCAATTTTATAAAAAAAAAAAAAAAAAAAAAAAAAAAAAAAAAAAAAAAAATCATCTTTTAGTTGATGGTTCGTGATTACCTTGAATTAGCACCATTTATCCTGCTGAGATTTGATTTTCCTTCGTCATGCTCAATGTGTTTAGACTCAAACTGTAAGAAATCTCTACTAACAGAAAATCGCATACACACAACATAGAAGTACTTGTATCATAAAGATGGAATATTTGTATGTACGTGTAGGTGGGTCTTCTTAATGTGGACGGTTACTACAACTTCCTTCTTACTTTCATCAACAAAGTTGTGGACGATGGATTCATCAAGCCCTATCAGCGCCACATAATCATGTCCGCACCAAACACCAAAGAGTTGGTGCAGAAACTAGAGGTCGTGGTGCCCTCCTTTCTATTCATCTAAAAGGCATGTTTGGGTCTCCTTTGTATTTTGTCCTGATTTGGTATTTCTTCAAATGGTAAGGTTTTAAGAACCCACCTCCCATTATTTCTTCATTCTTGGATAATTATTAATGATGTGCCAAAAGGTTGTTGGGGTTTTAATATTCAGCTGCATAATTTGTGTTCCCTAAGAAGTGAATTTTGTTGATATGCAGTTTTGATCTTTATAATTTTGCCACATTCACCTTGATAAGGTGTGTTTACCCTCCATAAAAGTTGGTGTAGTTTCTTTCTTGAAATAACTTATTTATATCCATGAACCATCCGCCATGAGGTCCTTCATATCAATATTTGTATCCAAGAACCATGGCTCCATTTGGTCACCAACTGAGGCATGCATTACTTGTTTCTATTGTAAAATATCATCCTCTATTTAATTCATTACTTGAATGTGTGGCTTAATGCAGGGGGATTGGAATGGTTGGATGCCACACTAGCTACAGATACTGAACCTGGCCATCTTGGTCTCTCTCATTTTCTCTGTTCATGCAGTCACTTTCAAAATCCATATCTTTTCTAGAAGTCCTACTTATGGCTAAGAAAAATCTTCGATAAGTTGGAGTTGTTGGAATAATATGCATTATTGAAGGTATTACTTTAGGTGGACTCACTCATAATATGCAATATTGAAGGTATTACTTTAGGTGGACTCTCTCTCTCTCTCTCTCTCTCTCTCTCTCTCTCTCTCTCTCTCTCTCTCACCCACCTATGTTGGTTTAAAATCCTTCATTTGTCTTAGAGGACTTGAAAACTTGGGTTTATTTGGGTTTATTTTGAGAAATGATCAATGATTCCATAAATCCCCAATTTTCAAAATGTGATAGGTGGGGTTGTGGACAATGCTCGAGTATGTGAAGCTGGCTTGAAAGCAATTCACATTGTAATGATGTAGTAATAGAAAATGAAAGTAATAGATTCTTTGTTTCCCTAGTATCTATCATCTTGATGGGTGGCCTTACAAAGTTGTTTTCCTTAAGAGGGTCTTTGCCCACACTAAGGATGAATCTAAGTATACAAGTTAGGTTAGGCAATCCATCCATAGGATACAATGAAGCTTAGATCTCTATCATCAATCTTCAATTAGCAATTTTGGTCGATTGACCCTAGACATCTCTTAGCAATGAATAGGTTAGAAAGTAGTGTCTGTTTTCTAGTTTTGTAGTGACATAATAACAGCCTGAAAACAATGCAAAAAAGTATAAGGCCACTTAAAGCTTTTTGCAATGAAGCATATATGCAAAGTGCCCCTCAAGTGCCCCACACCCAAGCCCTTGCACGTGTCCGTATTCACGTGTGCAAGGTGATCAACACCCTTTGCAAATGTCCCTTTAATGATCTAGAACAATGGCTCTATGACATGGAGGCATTTATAGGGTTGTTCCCTTTCTCATCCATATCCGATGCAGGACTAAAGGTAGTTCCGATTTTGAATGCATTCGGAGGGAAGATGAAAATGAGGATTCCAAAATGGAATCTTTAAAATTTAAAACAAAATAGCATATCTTGGACAAGTACCCCATTTTAGATCGATTACCCCGAAATCATTTCTAATTTGAACATTTCAGACAAAGTATAAGGTTTAAGCTTGTGAATTTAGCCACATTGCCCTTCACTAGTTTACATTCATACCCCAGTTTTTTTTTCTTCTTCTTCTTTCTTTCCTCATTCTTCTTCTACTGTTGCTTCTTCTTCTTCTTCTTCTTCTTCTTCTTCTTCACATTATATGAGCTTGGTTAGATGCAATATCTAAGTTAAGAACTATAAAATGAAATTTCTATTTTTATTTTTATTTTTTATTTTTGGGTATTTCACAAATTCAATCTTCTTTTTTCTTAACCATTCACAGTGGATTTTTTTCTTGCTTTCTTTTGCAGTGTTGCTGATTGGAAATTTGCAGCTAACCAACTTATTAAAACAACTCCAAATAAATTAATAGTTCATTGTAAGGAGTGTTTTCTAAGTTTTGTCTTTTTTCTTTCTGTTATGTTTGGTATTCTTTTCTCACTAGGAACATTCCCTTTGGTCTGCTCGACGTGTATCTTGGTTATAATATTTGCAGACAGAAGTGTTTTTTGTGCTCATCATGTATATCTACACAATATCTATTTCATGCATTGGAAAATTCATTTTAGGTTTTTACTTGTTGCCTATCACATAATATGTATTTTTTCTCACCCATGGAGGAAATGGATTGGAGGAAGTCAACCAATATCACAAAGTGAG
Organism: Magnolia kwangsiensis; assembly: GCA_037074715.1. Lineage (NCBI taxonomy): Eukaryota > Viridiplantae > Streptophyta > Magnoliopsida > Magnoliales > Magnoliaceae > Magnolia > Magnolia kwangsiensis. Next base: position 48,621,478 of record CM073583.1, read on the forward strand.
GCCATAGCCCTTTAGAGGAAAAAACAGGACTACAGGAATTGTGTTTTACCTTGAATTTATTTTTTAAAAAAAAGGTGTAGTCTCGAACACCATGGGAAATCTCCTAAATCCCTACCTTGGCAAGTGAATCTGCCTCCAAATCGTGATACCTGATTTTTCTCATGTAAGTCTACTCTGCTGATATATGATTTCTCCATGATATAATGGGAATTTTTCTGAATTCACTTTCCTTCATTATACCAATGAAAATACCCTGCATTTTAGAAATGGTGAAAATACTTTTCTATCATAATAGACTCAATAACTGTCATGAAAGCATTTTGGTTTTTACCTAAATACTAATGCTGATATGTGAGACTTGGAAATTTGTGAGGTTACAACCTTCATAATATTCTTGTAAGAAACAATAATCAAGTAGTTATTCCATAAGCAGACATTCTTGTCATTATCTACATGATAATGTTAAGAAGTAGATCAAATGAGGAATAATTTCTTCCTTTTTTATATATAACTGGATAGCCAATAGGAGCTGCAAGGCCTGTATCCAATTCCATACCATTCCATAGACTCCTGCGATCCTTCCTGTCGAATTTCAACAACCGACAACCCGCGACCTATAATCGATGTTTGCGCGCTACCCTAAGTTGTATCCTGTAGATTTGAGTCGGCTTAATTCGAGACTTATACCATTGCAACTGCGTCGTCGCCACGGTTCCGGCGCCGCATCTTACACACTGATTCGATACCTTTTAAGGGTCAAATATTGCATATCAGACCCAGTTATTCCCTGGATTTACGAACAAGATACTGTTTAATAGCCCGATTTACTTGTGTTTGTGTTGTAAGGTGACTGTAAGAGCTTGGACTGAAAAAGGGTGCTTAAAGCATAAATATAACGATCTGAAGACACCAAGGCAAGGGATGGACTTTAGGGGATCAATATCGACAGAATTACATGCCAGGGATCCACAAAAATTGAGAAATTGAAGCTCAAGTGGCCCGAAAGACGTTTAGAATGCAAGATCACAGGGTTCCCACCATCCGTTTGGCTCAAGACTTCATACATGACCTAAGGACCATAAATTAACCATACACGTCGAATTTCGGCCATTGGATCCTGGCGGAAGTGGCTTAACGGATAAATCAGCCCTCAAAATCATGATTCTAGGCCCACCTGCTATTTGGATATGCTTCATCTTCGGTCCCTACGGTTTAAATGAGGTAAAAAAATGGATGGATGGAGCAGATTTTATACACGCATCACGATGGAACCCAAATGCTCACGTGTGTGTACATAGCACATGCACACGCAAGCCACACCGGACATTTGATTTGGTCAAAGAGAGGGCTGACCGATAATTTTATAATAAAAAAAACTCAAAATCGGCCAGCATCCTTACGCAGGCCGTCGGTTTTGCATTGTGGGCCCCACACATTCTTCGACTCGATGATCCGAACCGTTCAATGGTCTCAGGAGGTGGGTATTACCCTCACCTAGGCATCGGTTTTACCCCATGCAAGTGAACACGTGAGTATCGCGACCAAACAGAGAATGGACAGCGATATAGAAATTTCTGTGGGCCACACCTAATACGAACCAAATCAATACATTTCCAAAGGGTTTTTCGAGAGGATTCTAATGGACAGGGTGGATTTTCCCATTGACATCAACCATGGGCCCACCAGCCATCACAGTGATGGATGTGAAACTCTGTTTCGTACTCAGGAGTCGGACGAACGTCAGGCGGCCACCACCTTCGATCAGGCCATCAATTCGGACTGTCCATTTGCTCCAAAAGGTCAAACCGACCATACACGGGAAGATTTTCCAAACCCATGCATACACACGCAGATGACTACAAATTAAACGCCATTTGGATGGTAGAGTAAAAGTCCTGGTGGGCCACACCAAATCAGAGATGAACCACATCATTTCCGACCGATTTTGTGAGAATAATCCAATGGTCGGAATGGATTTTCCAACCACTAATGATCATGGGCCCCACCAACGTCACAGCGACCGTCTGTGTGTGCTCTGTTACACAGCAGAGGCTACAATCGATCTTGCTGGGCCACCATCGCTGAGCAGATAGCTGATCCAGGCCATCCATCTTCCAGTTCGGTCAAAAATGTCCCAAGGGACGTTGATTTTCTGGAGAAAGAAGCATGGAAAGAGGGCAGTTGGGATGTCGTTCTTGGCTGCACGTGAGGAAGAAGCTACGCACGGTGGCTGCGTAAGTGGCAATCACCGACTCTCCACCGACTCGAGCCCTACACCAGCCTACTCCCTTAGTCTATAAAAAGGGAGAGAGGAAGAAGGAGAGGGACATCAAATCTCGGCTTGGGGCTGGACGTGCACAAGAGGGAGAGGAGAGTTTGTAGTTTTCCTTTTATTTTTATTTTATTGTTTTTTTTAAGGGATTTAGTCCATCCATGGTTGGCTAAACCTCTTAGCTAGGGCTAAGAGTTGAAGCTTGTAGTGTGATGGGAGGATTAATTTATACCTTTTGTTTATCCTAAATTGATATTTAATTTTAGTTAATTATGGGAATGTTTTTAGTTTTTAATGGTCTGTTGTGAAAAAAATTATAATGGGTCTGCGATGGCTTTGAGCATGTTCCTTTCCTTTATGTTTATGACGTCAGGAAGCCCTGTTATTCACCATAGTCTCCTGGGCATGGTCGGATGACGGTACTCCTCCTAACCTTCATACATGTGATTGTTTGCTTTGTCTCCTTGGCATGGTTTGGTGATGGAATCCATTCTAATTCATATACCTTTCATCTCTTGAAAACTATATCAAGTAAGTTCAGTTTAATTTTCATGATTTTTTATGCAGGCATAAGATCTCCCTAATCTCTACAAGTGGATCCTCTGAATCCCTAGTTTCCTATCTTTGATTTCTCTTAAGTTTTAGATAATAGTTTCATAATTATTCCTTAAATTCTAGTTGATTTAGATTTATTCTCATTCTAGTTCTAGCTCTAGTTAGTTTTAGATAACGTACAGGTTTCAGTCCCTTGGGATTCAACCTCGGTCTAACTGAGTTTATTACTACATCACAACCCTGCACTTGGGGAGTGAACAATACCCTGACCAGGAGATGTAGGCCCGTGTTTATCTCGAAGAAATGCCATGCATTTGCGAACCCAAGAGAATCTCTACAACCCATCTTATCAATCAATCAATCAATTAAAGTATACAACCCATGCTTTCTTTCTCCCCAAGACAAGCAACCTACCCTAACTCAACTCTTAAGTCAAGTACATCTATCACTCACATCCATCACTCACACCCATCACCTCTCTCTTACAACTATCCTTTCTCTCCCTCTTTCTTTTCACATTCTCCAAGCAACCAAAGAGGTGCACATCCAAGCACTTCCAAGGAGAGAAAATTGTGTTGTGTGTGGCCCACTTCTAATCCCAGGATCCATCATCCTAGCCCTTCAATTCGCATCATCTTCCATCAAAGTGAGACATAAGGAGTTTAGCGTTCCATCGGACCAAGAAGATCAAACGGTAGGTGTTTTATAGGCCTAGATTTCATATTTTGATGATGGGCCAAGTGGCGCCTACCAATTGATGGTATGGATCTCCCTTTGGACCCTAGATGTGACCGATGGCCCACCATGATTCACATGATCATTCCATGATGGGGCCATTCTCCATGGACCCCATCATGAGTTTACTTTTCTAGTTTAAAAGGGGTCATCTAGACCTTCCATTTTGGTGGAGAAGGAATCTCCACCAATGATTTTGATTTGGTGGCCCACGTGTATTGGGACCCACTTGATGTATGATTAAAATGCAAGGAAAGGAGGGCTCATAGTGGCGGAGCCCTCTATTGCACGTGTCTCTCTCTCTCTCTATCTCTTTCTCTCTCTTTTTTTCCCATATGTTATGGCCCACCTTATGATATGTTTCACATCCATGTCATCCACCTAGTGGACCCACCTAGCAGTCCATTTAGGCAGGCCTAATTGTAGGAAATACGTGGATATATATTAGCTTGATTCAAAGGTTTTGGGGGGGCTGCTCATGCAAGCCCCACCTTGATGTAAGGATCTAATCCACGCCGTCCATCCTATCTACCAGCTCATTTTAAGCGTTGAGCCGAAAAATGAATCCAATCCGATTATCTGGTGGGCCATATCATAGAAAACTGTGATTCTTACAGTTAAAATCTGTTAGGAGCCACTTTGATATTTCTACACACTAAAATATGCTGAATATTGGGCTTGTTTGGTATATCTTGAGCCATAGAATACAATGGATGGAGTGGATCCTCCTAGTGTGGGCCCCACCTAGGAAAAACCTCTGAAAAATAAATATATATATATATATAGATATAAGCAGCAACAGGAGCTGTTGCTGCTTGTCCAGAGGACGCTGCAGTAGCGTCCTGCTGCTGCGTCGCTGGGAGAGGCAAGGACCGTGTGTCCCAGCCGTAGGCCCCACCATGATGCATGTGCATCTATCCATTCATCCAACCGTCTGTCCATTTCATCTGGTCGGCCACAAGTGTGGACCCCACCATGAGGTATGTGCTTTGTCTATGTCATCCATCTCTATGGGGCCCGCTGATACATGTGTTGCATCCAAACCATCCATCCAATCGGCAAGCTCGTATTACAGCTTGAGACTAAAAATAAGATAGATCTAGGATCATGTGGACCACACTATAGAAATAGTGGGATTGAACGTCCACCATTAAAACCCTTAAGCTACAGAGTTTGGACCAATATTATATTTGTTTTTCCTCTAAATCCAGGTCTTTGTGACCTTATGAATAGGCTAGATGGGAAATAAACCCTATGGAGGGGCCCACTGAAATTTAACCATGGAAATCATTATCACCATTGTTAGATATGGTATGGTCCAATTGATCTTTTGATATGATTCATTTTTTTATAATACTTTATATTGATCTCTAAAAATAGATGAATTGTGTTCGGCCCATTTGAATTGGCCCAATTAACTCAGCTCATTCGACTTGGCCCATTTGATTTAACTCATTGGATTAGGCCCGATGTGATGTATTTGGGGCCCATTTGATAAGGACCAATGTGATGTACTTAGGACCCATTTGATATGACCTGATGTGATATATGAGGCCCGTTATTGAGGCCCACCTTAATGTTATAAGGCCCGTTATCGAGGCCCACCTAATATATATGAGGCCCATGTGATGTGGCCCATTTGATGTATTTGAAGCCCATGGGTCGAGGCCCAATGGGATGTACATAAGGTTCATTGCAATGTGTGATTTCACCATAGTTTATGTAATGATATTTATGGCGGGCTATGCCTTGGGAGCAATGATGGTTTGACGTCCACATTGTAAGGATAATGTTGGTTAAATCTCTGCATTATAACTTTCCCTAGGGCCCATTGATAGGCCCATACTTGTTGTGTGTAGGCCGTCTAGGCCCATCTTCGTTGTGAGGATAGTTCATCACCTTATAACATGCTTAGTATAACTCCATGACTCATACCTATACACATCATATGTATGCTTCATATGAGTAGTGACTGATCATAACATATGCCATTGGGCAGATTATTTATAGGACTCACTGATAGGAGTTACTCACATGAGCGGGTGGTACGCGCAGGATTGCTACATGACTGGATGGTGTGACTCATGCATCTCACATATGTGTAATGTGATCATTGTACGCCCTAGCGACATCAAGGTTGTGGCCTCCACAGGCACATTGTGGATGGCCGGATTGAATATTAGAAATATTGGCTCTAGCACTATGGGCACATAGGATGTCCTTGGGTAAAAATCTTAGAACCTTTTTGGTACCAAGAGATGCTCCAACATCTATACCAATTGAATACATGAGCGCCCGAGTGTCGAATACCAGTAGGCCGCGTCTCCCACTATGTCGTGGTCGGTTGAAAGAGGGTGTAGCCTTTTCCGCCCAAGTGAGGAGGTTGTAAGCTAGGCTGAGTTTGACCAGCTCACAAATGGGTCCACTATCGACAAGTCGGATAGGTATTAGTAGACTACTGGTCAGGCGAATAGTGTGGTCTCTTTCACTCGCTGGGTTGTGGGGCTAGGCAGGCGACGATCGATGTGGAGTGTACTAGACCCTAGTGATATCCTAGAGGGGAACTGTACTGATATATGTACTTGATGAGGACTGGCATGCTTACGTTGCATCTCGCATATGACATTTGGCTACATAGGCCTCGCATCGCTTGGCCTTGGTATGGCTAATATCATTCATGCCTTTCATCGTATTGCTTTGGTACGACTGATAGTATTCATGGACTCACCAGCATATTCTGCATTTCTTTGATACTGCATACTTGGCACTCGCCTTGCGCACACACTTACACCACCCTCTAAGCTTTTGTAAGCTTATGGACGACCATTGCGTGCAAGTGACGTTGGATCGTAGCAGTGCTAAGGCAGGAGCCCGCATCAAATTATTTTGGAGCCTTTTGATCACCTTGTATTTTCCTTTTCGCATTGTACTTAAAGTTTTTGATATAATAGATATGTGGTGATGTTATTTTGTGACTTGGTTATGCCTGTGGTTATGCTCCTTTAAAAAAAAATCATATGAAAATCCTCCTTGTAGGATCCCAAGATTGGAATCTGGCATATGAGTGTTGGAAGTTAAGAATGGGGCATTACGGAGGCTATTGACGTTGGATTCAGCAATTGAAAATTTTATGAGCCTGTTTTCTAAGTTTGGGGAGTGATAGGTTGTGCGGCTATAGGTAGGGTTGTCAATGGGTAGGGTCCTATTAGGCCTATTTAAATGCTACTTTTTTACTCTCTTTTTTCCTTATGTCCAGGATTTTAATCAATTGTGCCTAAATTTAGGCCTACAAGGACTTCAACCTTTTTCACGCCACTCGTGATAGGAGTAGACCATATAGAGGATTTGTTATCTTTTATTTTTATTTTTATTTCAAGACCATTTTCAATTTATTGTAATAAATATTATATATTTTTTTATTGTGAGTAATATAAACTTTGTTTAATATTCAGTTTTAATTGTATTGCATTATTTTTTATATTTCAAATATTAAAAAAATACAGGTTTCAATTGAATTATATATAATAAAAAAATTACTGGCCTATTGGGGCCTCTCAAATCTATACAAAGACTTTCGTCAGCGCTTGTATAGTTTTTTAGCGGCGCTTATCTGTGATTAAAAGTGTCCAGAAATCATCATTTTACCGGTGCTTGGATAGATTTTTCCCGGCACATTTTTCACTTTTCCCGGTACTTCTTTCAGAAATACCAGCAGCCATTAAAAGCGTCGGTGAAGCCAAAACAAGCGCCGAAAAAGAACCCATAATTATCGGCACTCAGACAAGCGTTGATAAAGGTATCTTAGTGCTGGCAGAAGCTTTACTGACATATCCCTTTACCGGCGCTTATATAGCACCAGTAAAGGAATTATCGGTGCTTTTGGGGTTTTTATCGGCGCTCAGAAGCGCCAGTAAAAGTCCCATTTCTTGTAGTGTCTCCAAATGGAGTTGTCTGTTTGTCTTGCAATCGGTATCATAACCACCTGTGATTACTGCTTTGGTCAGGTGTGTTTACATGAAGGTGTAGGGGCGACATGGTTTTGTTTGGAACGATCTCTCAAACATGATGAATGGTTCAGATCATCCTTATGGATGATCATGGTGGGCCACGACTCATCCCACTAGACGGTCGTCCATGAATGCTGGCGAAAAAGATGGGGCATTTTCTTTCCTCCGTTCGATTGGATGAGATCTAAAACTATGCCCAAACGAGTCACTTGTTGCTGCCGTTTCTCGGTTAAGTCCTTGAGTTTCGCAGTTGTGAGAAGCTCAACTGATTCAAGAGTTTTTCGCGCGGTGAGGCCTTTTCCCACTCCTTTCCGATGCCTCTGAAGGGTCAAAGTCTTTCTTCCTAGTCTATGGATGGCTTGGATTTGAATCAGGTCCGGTTCCCAATTGTGGAAAGCTTCGTGACGCGACTGCATATCTGTTCGAGACGTTATGCGAAGGGATTCTTTGATTCCTGGAACCAGAAGACTTTCCTAATTTCCCAACACTCTAGGTCGAAGTCGGATCTCCAACTATATTAGATTGGATGGCTGAGATGATTACTATCTGAGGAATGCGGATTTTCATGAGGCAAATCTGAAATAGTTTCTGTTTTTGGATTTTACTCCCATGCATAGTCTGGTTGTAAGGCCCATATCCTAGTCTATACCGTTCTGTGGACTCCCACGATCCTCCCTATCAAATTTCACCAACCCTCGTCCTGTAATCAACATTTGCACGTAACCCTGAGTCGCATCCCGTAGATCTGAGTCGGCTTAATCTGAGACTTGTACCATTGCAACAGTGTCGTCCCCACGGTTCCAACGCCACGTCTTACACACTGATTCGATACCCTGGCCAGGAGATGTGGGCCCGCGTTTATCTCGAAGAAACGCCGCGCATTTGTGAACTCAAAAGAATCTCTACAACCCATCCCATAAATCAATCAATCAATGAAAGTACACAACTCATGCTTTCTTTCTACCCAAGACAAGCAACCTACTCTACGCCAACTCTCAAGTCAAGTACATCTATCACTCACATCTATCACTCACACCCATCACCTCTCTCTTACAACCACCCTTTCTCTCTCTCTTTCTCTTCACATTTTCCAAGCAACAAAGAAAAAAAGAGGTGCACGTCTAAGCACTTCCAAGGAGAGAAAAGTGTGTTGTGTGTGGCCCACTTCCTATCCCAAGATCCATATTCCTAGCCCTTCATTTCTCATCATCTTCCATCAAAGTGAGATATAAGGAGTTTGGCATTCTATCGAACCAAGAAGATCGAACGGCGGGTGTTTTATAGGCCTAGATTTCATGTTTTGATGATGGGCCAAGTGCGGCCTACCGATTGATGGTATGGACCTCACTTTGGACCCTAGATATGGCCGATGGCCCACCATGATTCACATGATCATTCCATGATGGGGCCATTCTCCATGGACCATATCATGATGTTTACTTTTCTAGTTTAAAAGGGTCATCTAGGCCTTCCATTTTGGTGGAGAAGGAATATTCACCATTGATTTTGATTTGGTAGGCCCACATGTATTGGGACCCGCTTGATGTATAATTGAAATGCATGGAAAGGGAGAGCTCATAGTGGCGGAACCCTCCATCGCACGTATGTCTCTCCCTCTCTCTCCTCTCTCTCTCTCTATCTGTCTATTTATCTATCTCTCGCTCTCTCCTTCCCATATTTTGTGGCCCACTTGATGAGTGTATGTGATATCCAGACCGTCCATCCAACGGACCACATAGTTATCCAAACATGGGGACCAACCCACCTTGCTACCCCTTATTTTTTTAGCGTCTGGATGATGGAAATACTAATTTGAGGTGGACCCCAGCATGGCCAGATGGGCCAGCCTAGAACCTACCAGATGTCTACTATCCAGACCGTCGAGTAGGGTCTGGACGTTGGAAAGAAAAAAAAATTAGCTTGATTCATAATTTTTGAGTGGGTGGCTCATGCAGGCCCCACCTTGATGTATGGATCTAATCCACACCATCAATCCTATCTCTTGGCTCATTTTAGGCGTTGAGCCGAAAAATGAAGCCAATCCGATTATCTGGCGGGCCATAGCATAGAAAACAGTGATTTTTACTGTTAAAATCTATTAGGGGCCACTTTAATTTTTCTACACACCAAAACATGCTAAATATTGGGCTTAGTTGGTCTGTCTTGTGCCTTAGAACCCAATGGATGGAGTGGATTCTCCTCATGCAGGCCCCACCTAGGAAAAACTGAAGGAAAATAAAAATTATATATATATATATATATATATATATATATATATATATATATATATATATATATATATATATATATATATATATATATATATATATATATATATATAAGGCAGCAGGCGTTGTTGCTGTTGCCGTCCAAAGGACGCTGTAGTAGCATCCTACTGCGCTACTGGAGAGGGCAGGGACCATGGGTCCCACCCATAAGCCCCCACCGTGATGTATGTGCATCCGTCCATCTATCCAAATCATCTGTCCATTTCATCTGGTGGGCCACACATGTGGACCCACCATGAGGTATGTGATTTATCTATGTCGTCCATCTCTATGGGGCCCGCTGATGCATGTGTTGCATCCAAACCATCCATCCAATCAGCAAGCTCGTCTTACAGCTTGAGACAAAAAAAATAAAAATAAAAATAAGACAGATCTAGGATCACGTGGACTACACTGTAGAAATAGTGGGTTTGAATGTCCACCATTAAAACCCCAGAGCTATAGGGTTTTGACCAATATGATATTTATTTTTCCTCTAAATCCAGGTCTTTGTGACCTTATGAATAGGCTGGAAGGGAAATAAACCCTATGTTGGGGCCCACTGGATTTTAACCATGGAAATCATCATCACCACAGTTATATATGGTATGGTCCAGTTGATATTTTGATATGATTCATTTTTTTATATAATACTCTATACTGATTTCTAAAAATAAATGAACTGTATTCAGCCTATTTGAATTTGCCCATTCGACTTAGCACATTCAACTCGGCCCATTCGACTTGGCCTATTTGATTCGGCTCATTTGATGAGGCCCGTTGTTGAGGCCCACCTTGATGTGTATGAGGCCCGTTGTTGAGGCCCATTGATGTGACCCATTTGATATATTTGCGTCTCATGGGTCGAGGTCCAATGAGATGTACATAAGGTCCATTGCAATGTGTGATTCCACCATGGTTTATGAAATGATGTTTATGGCGGGCTATGCCTAGGGACAATGATGGTTTGACCTCCACATTGTAAGGATAATGTTTGTTAAATGTCCACATTGTAACTCCATGACTCATGCCCATACACATCATGTGTATGCTTGATATGAGTAGTGACTGATCATAGCATATGCCATTGGGCAGATTATTTATGGGACTCACTGATAGGAGTTACCACATGAATGCGCGGTATGCACAGGATTGTTGCATGATTGGATGGTGTGACTCATGCATCTCGCATATGCGTGACATGATCATTGTACGCCCTAGCGACATTAGGGTCGTGGCCTCCACAGGCACATAGTGGATGGCCGGATTGGATACTAAAAATATTGGCTCTAGCACTATGGGCACATATGATGTCCTTGGGTGAAAATTCCATAACCTTTTTGGTACAAGGAGATGCTCCAATGTCTAGACCGAGTTAATACATGAGCGCACGAGTGCCGAATACTAGTAGGTCACATCTCTCACTATGTCGAAGTCGTTTGGAAAGGGTTGTGGCCTTATCCGCCCGAGTGAGGAGGTTGTAAGCTAGACTGAGTTTGACCAGCTCACAAATGAGTCAGCTATTGACGAGCTGGGAAGGCATTGGTAGACTACTGGTCAGGCAGATAATGTGGTCTCTTCCACTCGCTGGGCTACGCGGCTAGGGAAGCGGCTATTAGTGTGGAGTGTACTAGACCCCGGTGATATCCCAGAGGGGAACTGTACTGATATACATACTTGATGAGGACTGGCATGCTTGCATTACATCTCGCGTATGACATTCAACTACGTAAGCCTCGCATCGCTTGGCCTTGGTATGGCCGATATCATTCATGCCTTACATCGCATAGCCTTGGTACGGCTCATAGTATTCATGAACTTACCAACATATTTTCGTATTACTCTGATATTGCATACTTGCCACTCACCTTACACACACACTTACACCACCCTCTAAGATTTTGTAAGCTTATACATGAACATTGCATGCAGGAGACATTGGATCGCAACAGTGCTAAGGCAGGAGCGCGCATCAGATTATTTTGGAGCCTTTTGATCACCTTCTATTTCCATTTTTGCATTGTACTTAAACTTTTTGATATAGTGGATATGTGGTGATGTTGTTTTGTGACTTGGTTATGCTTGCGGTTATACTCCATTACAAAAAAAAAAAAAAATCATATTGAAAATCCTCCTTATAAGATTCCAGGATTGAAATTTGGCATATGAGTACTCAGAGCCGAGAATGGGGCACTACGGAGGCTGTCGGTGCAGGATTCGATCAAAAATTTTGTGAGCCCATTTTCTGAGTTTGGGGCATGATAGAAGTTGGTATCAGAGCATAACTTCAAAATACCTAAGGATCACATCACATATCAACTATGAACTTAGAATGAATAAGTCCCGAATTCGAATAACTTAGTGATTTTTGGACATAGACCCTTAACGTTTATGCCATCGAGAAATCTCGAGGCTGATAGGCTCTTGTTCCTTCCTGTAGGACATGCTGCCTAGGAGAGCTACCCGAGCGACTCCTACTCCCCTGGTGAGCCTAGCATAGCCCCAAACGCACCCGTGACTGCAGTGCAGCTTCAGCAGATGCTGCAGACGATGATGACCACTATCCTTCGGGGGCAGGGTGGGCAGTTCATTGTTACGCTAGCCCAGGCAGAGTAGGAGCACGAGCACCCTTCTCAGAGACTTCTAACGGCACGATCCCCCGCGCTTCCAGGGCGTGTCAAATCCTACTGCAACAGAGATATGGCACTCTGAGTTGGAGAATATTTTTGACACTATGAGATGTACGACCGAGCAGTGGGTCCCGTTAGCTGTATTTCTTCTCCAGAGCGAGGCTCAGTACTGATGGGCATCAGTCACCCGAGCGGCAGTGGCCGATTGCTAGTGGACATGGGAGGACTTTGTAGACCGGTTCGACCAAAAGTTCTTTACTAAGCACGTTCGAAAACAGAGCGCATTAGAGTTTGAGACTCTAGTCCAGGGAGACATGTCCATGTCATAGTATGAGGCACGTTTCATCGAGCTATCGAGGTTCGCTACGTATCTTATTGATGATGAGGGGCTGAAGGCCGGCCGTTTTGAGAATGACTTGCGTCCTGCCCTCAGGAGCCATGTGATCGGACACACGCTTCCAACGTTTGAGCAGATTGTGCAGAGAGCCTACGTCTACGAGGCAGATTGGGCCAGTTTGCAAAGGGTCAGTGACCAAAGAGGAGACCATAAGAGGAAGGTGCCCTCTGGTAGCTCCCATCAGTAGCAGCATCATCCACAGCAACAAGGCATGACCCGCCTAGCATTCCGAGCACCAGTGATACCCCAGCACCACCTTCGGGATCATTCCCAGGTACTTGCTTTGGATGCAGTAGGACAGGACATCTTAAGCATAAGTGTCCCCATCTGTAGTAGCAGCAGCCGAGGGCACCATATCATCCTCCGCGACAACCCCCACATGAGCAGCACAGACAGCACCAGCCTCTAGGACCTTCCCCACAATAACAGAGGCAGCAGCATCAGCAGAGACCTCAGAGGGGACATGCACCTCCCCAACTAGCCCAAGGTAGATTTTATGCCACCCATTAGGACCCTCAGTCATTAGGAGGGGTTGTCGAGGGTACTCCCCTTTTTCTACATGCATTGCACGTGTAATGTCTGATTCTGGTGCACTTATTCCTTTATGGCTGATGCTTTTTGTTGATCGATCAGTTTACCGATGGAGTCTGCTCGTAAGGGTATGTCGGTGTCGATGCTCTTGGGGAAGACTGCAGTGTTAGACCGATTTTGCTCGTTGTGCCCCGTCCTAATTGAGGATATTTTTTTGCCTACTAATCTATTCGTATTACCAATGTCCGAGTTTGATGTCATCCTAGGCATGGATTGGCTCGCCGAGTATCACACCATATTGGACTACTCCGTGAGGACAGTCACATTCTGTATACCCGGCGTGCCAGAGTTCCAGTTTGTTACCGAGCCCAAAGGAGAGCAGCTTTCATGCCTGTTATTGTGTGTTGTTAAGGAGTCAGCTACTTTGAGTATCGACCAACTACCAATCGTTTGTGGTTTTCCCAATGTGTTCCAGGAGATTTCGGGATTACCACCTCGTCGGCACACCGAGTTCCAGATTGATCTCGTGCTCGGTCCACCTATTTCGAAGGCCCCGTATCATATGGCACTGTTGAAATTGCGGGAACTGCAGAAGCAGTTGATGAGTTACGCGATCTAGGCTTTATCCGTCCTAGCAGTTCACTGTGGGGAGTGTGGGTACTCTTCGTGAAGAAGAAGGATGGCCCGTTGAGGCTTTGCGTTGATTACCGTAAGCTCAACAAGGTCACGATCAAGAACAAGTACCCAATCTCGAGGATCGATAATTTGTTTGATCAGCTGCAAGAGGCACAGTTCTTTTCGAAGATGGACTTGTGGTCCGGTTATCATCAAGTTTGGGTCCGAGATGAGGATATCCCGAAGGCAGCCTTCAGGAAACGCTATGGTCATTTTGAGTTCCAAGTCACGTCCTTCGAACTGACCAATGCATCCACAATATTCATGCAGTTGATGAACGAGGTCTTCCGTCCGTATCTCGACCAGTTTTTTGTAGTATTCATCGATAACATTCTAATATATTCAAGGACCCGTGAGGAGTATGAGTGGCATTTGGAGATTACCTTGCAAACCCTCTATGCGCACCAGCTTTATGCGAAGCTGGAGAAGTGTGAGTTCTGATAGGAAGAGGTAAAGTTCCTCGGTCATGTGGTGACGAGGCAGGAAGTCGCAGTAGACCTCTCGAAGATTGATGCCATATGTCAGTGGGGCCAGCCCACGAACGTGTCCAAGATCCATAGTTTCCTTAGTTTAGTAGGCTACTACCAACTTTTTCTTGAGGGATTCTCTCGCATTGCAGCCTCGTTGACCAGGTTGACCCGAAAGGGTGCCGAGTTCGTTTGGAACGACGCTTATGAGCAGGCATTTGTGGATCTGAAGGATTGCCTCACATCCGCTCCCATCCTCACTCTTTCCTCTGGGAGTGATGGATTTGTGGTGTTTACCGATGCCTCGTAAGTTAGCTTGGGTGTTGTCTTAATGCAGTACGGGAAGCTGGTGGCTTATGCGTCTCACTAGCTCAAGGTCCATAAGTTGAACTACCCCACACATGATTTAGAGTTGGCAGCAGTTATCTTCGCACTGAATGTATAGAGGCACTATCTCTATGGGATGAGGTTCGAGCTCTTCTCCAATCATAAGAGCTTGAAGCATTTGTTCTCTTAATCCGAGCTGAACATGAGGGAGAGGCGTTAGATGGAGCTCCTGAAGGACCATGATGATTCAAGAGTGGAAGATGCTTAAGGATATGTCAACATTTGACTTCGAGATTGGCTTGCAATCTTCTATTGTGCAGTTATCGAGCCTGTCAATTCAAACCTCTCTTGTTGCAAGAGTGATCGAGGCTCAGCAGGAAGATGAGTCAGCGCAGAGTTATCAGGCAGAGGCAGCATCTGAGAGTCAATCAGATTGGCAGATTAGTTTTGATGGTGAACTTCGCTTCAGATGCCAATTATGTGTCCCGGATATTCTTGAGTTGTGCAGAGATCTTATGACCGAGGCACATCAATCGCGTTTCTTTATCCACCCTGGCTGGATGAAGATGTATCACGATATGAGGTGTCAATATTTTTGGATGGGGATGAAGCACCAAATAGCTAGTTTTATGACCGACTGTGACATGTGCCAGCGTGTCAAGGCCATTCATCAGAGACCCCCGTGTCCCTTGCAGTCATTAAGCGTTCCGCTGTGGAAGTGGGAGCACGTATCCACTGATTTTATCATGGGTTTGTCGAGGACTCAGTGCGGTCATGACATCATCTGGGTTGTCACCGATCGTCTGACGAAGTCGGTGCATTTTCTTGCGATTCGTGGGACTTGGACTTTGGACCAGCTTACGAGGTTATTCATCAAGGAGATTGTAAGACTGCATGGAGTTCCAGTTTCGATCGTTTCTGACCGAGACCCGAGGTTCATATCTCAATTTTGGAGGAGCTTCCAAACGACGATGGGATCTATTTTGCAGCTCAGCACAGCGTATCATCTGTAGACCGATGGGCAGACCGAGAGGGTTAACCAGATCCTTGAGGATATGCTTCAGGCTTACATGATTGATTTCTCGGGTAGTTAGGACGAGCATCTGCGATTGACTGAGTTTGCATACAATAACAACTATCAGGAAACCATTGGCATAACTCCTTTTGAGGCATTATACGGCTGATCATGCAGATCTCCGAGTTGTTGGACCAAGGTTAGAGAGCGGGGTCTCCTAGGTCCCGAGCTTGTGCAGCAGACATCAGAGATCATCGACATCATCATACAGAGGATGCGCACAGCTCAAAGCTGACAGAAGAGTTTTGCTGACCGTCGACGTTGTCCCTTGGAGTTTTTTGTTGGGGACCATATGTATCTCAAGGTCTCACCCATGATGGGTGTGGTTCATTTAGGAGCGAAGGGCAAGCTTGCCCTGAGATTCATAGGAGCTTTCGAGATCATCGGGTGTGTTGGCGTCGTGGCTTATCAGCTTGCCGTACCATCTCAGTTGTCTAGCGTCCACAACATTTTCCATGTCTTTATGTTGAGGAACTATGGGTCAAAATTATTTATGTTATTGATTGGCAGCCATTAGAGGTTCATGAGGATGCTTCTTACATTGAATAATCAATTTGTATCCTTGATCGGAAGGAGAAAGTCCTCTGGACCAAGGTCATTCCCTTGGTGAAGGTGCAGTGGGGCCATCATAGTGTGAATGATGCATCTTGGGAGAGCAAGGGAGAGATTCGAGAGCATTATCCCTATCTTTTTGATGTTTGATTATATGTTGTATTATGTTTTGATTATATATAATGTTATGTTTTCTATTCCCTTATTAGTTATGTTTAGATGCGATGGTACTATAAATTTCGAGGATGAAATTTTTATTAGGTGGGGAGAGTTGTAAGGCCCATATCCTAGTCCGTACCATTTTGTACACTCTCGCAATCCTTCCCATTGAATTCTAGCAACCCATAACTTATAATCGACGTTTGCACATGACCCTAAGTTGTATCCTGTAGATTTAATTCGGCTTAATCTGAAACTTCTACCATTGTGACCGCGTCGTCGTCGCGGTTTCAACGCCATGTCTTGCACACCGATTCGATACCCTAGGCAGAAGATGTGGGCCCGCATTTATCTCAAAGAAACGTCGCGCATTTACGAACCCAAGAGAATCTCTACAACCCATCCCATCAATCAATCAAAGTATACAACCCATGCTTTCTTTCTCCCCGAGAAAGGCAACCTACCCTAAGTTAACTCTCATGTCAAGTACATCTATCACTCACACCCATCACCTCTCTCTTACAACCATCCTTTCTCTATCTTCCTCTTCACATTTTCCAAGCAACAAAGAAAAAAAGAGGTGCACGTCCAAGAACTTCCAAGGAGATAAAAGCTTGTTGTGTGTGGCCCACTTCCTATCCCAAGATCCATCATCCTAGCCCTTCATTTCTCATCATCTTCCATCAAAGTGAGATACAAGGAGTTCGGCGTTCCATCGGACCAAGAAGATCGAACGGTGAGTGTTTTATAGGCATAGATTTCATGTTTTGATGATGGGCCAAGTGGGGCCTATTGATTGATGATATGGATCTCACTTTGCACCCTAGATGTGACTGATGGCCCACCATGATTCACATGATCATTCCATGATGGGACCATTTTCCATGGACCCCATCATGATGTTTACTTTTTTAGTTTAAAAGAGGTCATCTAGACCTTCCATTTTGGTGGAGAAGGAATCTCTACCATTGATTTTGATTTGGTGGGCCCACATGTATTAGGACCCACTTGATGTATGATTGAAATGCATGGAAAGGGAGGCTTATAGTGGCGGAGCCCTCCATCGCACGTATCTCTCTCTCTCTCTCTCTCTCTCTCTCTCTCTCTCTCTCCTTCCCATATTTTGTGGCCCACTTGATGAGTGTATGTGATATCCAGACCGTCCATCCAACAGACCACATGGCAATCCAAACATGGGGACCAGCCCACCTGGCTACCCCTTTTTTTGGACGGTCTGGATAATGGAAATACTAATATGAGGTGGACCCCATCATAGCCAGATCGGCCAGCCCAAAACCTGTTGGACGTTTGCTGTCCAGACCGTCCAGCAGGGTTTGGAAGTTGGAAAGAAAAATAAAAATATTAGCTTGATTCAAAAATTTTGAGTGGGCCACTCATGCAAGCCCCACCTTGATGTATGAATTTAATCCATGTTGTCCATTCTCTCAGCTCATTTTAGGCATTGAGCCGAAAAATGAAGCCAATCCGATTATCTAGCGAGCCATAGCAAAGAAAACACTGATTTTACCATTAAAATCTATTAAGGGCCACTTTAATTTTTCTACACACCAAAACATGCTGAATATTGGGCTTGTTTGGTCTGTCTTGAGCCTTAAATCCCAATGGATGGAGTGGATAAGGCAGCAGGAGCTGCTACTGCTGCCGTCTCTGCAACAGCGTCCTGCTGCGCTACTAGAGAGGGCAGGGACCGTGGATCCCAGCCGTCGGGCCCCACCGTGATGTATGTGCATCTGTTCATCCATCCATCCAAACCGTCCATCCATTTCGTCTGGTGGGCCACACGTGTGGACCCCACCATGAAGTGTGTGATTTATCTATGTCGTCCATCTCTACGGGGCCTACTGATGCATGTGTTGCGTCTAAACCGTCCATCCAATTCGCAAGCTCATCTTATAGCTTGAGACAAAAAAAAATAAAAAATAAAAATAAGACAAATCGAGGATCACGTGGACCACACTGTAAAAACAGTGCGTTTGAACATCCACCATTAAAACCCTTGGGCTACAGGGTTTGGATCAATATGATATTTGTTTTTCCTCTAAATCAAGGTCTTTATGACCTTATGAATAGGCTGGATGGGAAATAAACCCTATGGTGGGGCCCACTGAAATTTAACCGTGGAAATCATTTCACCACAGTTAGATATGGTATGGTCCAGTTGATCTTTTGATATAATTCATTATATATATATATATATATATATATATATATAATACTCTATACTGATTTCTAAAAATAGATGAATTGTGTTCAGCCCATTCGACTTAGCCCATTCGACTCGGCCCATTGATTCAGCCCATTTGATGAGGCCCATTGTTAAGGCTCACCTTGATGTGTATGAGGCCCACTGTTAAGGCCCATGTGATGCGACCCATCTGATGTAGTCGAGGCCCAATTGGATGTACATAAGGTCCATTGCGATGTGTGATTTCATTATGGTTTATGTAATGATGTTTATGGTAGACCATGCCTTAGGAGCAATGATGGTTTGATGTCCACATTGTAAGAATAATGTTGGTTAAATGTTCGCATTGTAACTCTCCCTAGGGCCCATTGATGGGCCCATATTTATTGCGTGTAGGCCATTTAAGCCCATCTTCGTTATGAGGATAGTTCATGACCATATAACATGCTTAGTATAATTCCATGACTCATGCCCATACACATCATATATATGCTTGATATGAGTAGTGACTAATCATAGCATATGCCATTGGGCAGATTATTTATGTGACTGATTGATAAGAGTTACCCACATGAGCGTGCGATACACACAGGATTGCTACATGACTAGACAGTGTGACTCATGTATCTCGCATATGTAGGACATGTTCATTATAGGCTCTAGCGACATCAGGGCCATGGCCTCCACAAACAAATCATGGATAACCGGATTGGATACCGAAAATATTGGCTCTAGCATTGTGGGCACATAGGATATCCTTGGGTGAAAATCCTAAAATCTTTTTGGTACCTGGAGATGCTCCAACATCTAGACCGAGTTGATACATGAGCGCACGAGTGTCAAATACCAGTAGGCCGCATCTCTCATTGTGTCGAGGTCATTTGGAAAGGGGTGTGGCCTTATTCGGCCAAGTGAATGAGTTGTAAGCTAGGCTGAGTTTGACCAGCTCGTAAATGAGTCCGCTATTGACGAGACGGGTAGGCATTGACAGACTACTGGTCAGGCGGATATTGTGGTCTCTTCCACTCGCTGGGCTGCAAGGCTAGGAAGGCGGCAGTCAGTGTGGAGTGTACTAAATCCTGGTGATATCCCAGAGGGAAACTGTACTGATATACGTACTTGATGACGACTGGCATGCTTGCATTACATCTAGCATATGACATTCAGCTATGTAAGCCTCGCATCGCATGGCCTTGGTATGGCCGATAGCATTCATGCGTTGCATTGCATAGCCTTGGTATGGCTTATAGTATTCATGGACTTACCAGCATTTTTCCACATTTCTCTGATACTGCATACTTGTCACTCGCCTTGCGCACACATTTACACCACCCTTTAAGCTTTTATAAACTTATGCACGACCGTTGCGTGTAGGTGACATTGGATCGCAGCAGCGCTGAGGCAAAATCACGCATCAGAATATTTTAAAGCCTTTTGATTACCTTGTATTTCCTTTTCTACATTGTATTTAAAGTTTTTGATATAGTGGATATATGGTGATGTTGTTTTGTGACTTAGTTATGCTCCATTACAAAAAAAAAAAAAAAAAAATCATACCGAAAACCCTCCTTGTAGGATCTTAGGATCGGAATCTAGCATATGAGTGTCAGGAGCCGAGAATGGGGCACTACGAAAGCTGTCAGCGCCGGATTCGGCGATTGAAAATTTTTAAGCCCGTTTTCCAAGTTTGGGGCATGACACCGGTGCGACTGGTTCTGTGCCCATGTGGCAGTCGGTCTTCGTGTGGGGACAATTCCTATTTGATCGAAATTTTCACCTCTTCAAGATGGACTGCTTGGATTGTCCCTCTAGATGAAGCTGGTGATCGGCTAATCGATCCAACAGACAGCTATCCGTTGTTGCTAATACGCAGGAAGGGGAGGGAAACCTTCCTTTTTTTAATTTGGGATCGGGTCAGCAGTCATTTCACCGATCCCAGATTCCGGTGGACTATGAGAGTATATGTGCTTGTGTGCCTATATCATAAGTGTGGGGCCCATCGTGATGTTTTTAGGAAATCTACACCGTCCATTCGTTCTTCCATCCAATGTAAGGGGTTGAGCCCAAACTTGAAGCATATCTGAAGATCAGGTGGATCGTACTACATAAAACAGTGGGTATCATCACTTCCATCATTGAAACCTTCTTAGGCCTATAGCGACATTTTACTTGTCATCCAGCCTATTCATAAGACCATATAGACACAGATGAAGGGAACTATCCTACTACAACTATCCCTGATCTTTGATGGATGCCAAAATCAACGGTTAAGGGGTTGATCTGTTGATTGGGTCACTTATATAATGATCTAAGGGCTTAAATTCGACATGCACGATTAATTTAGGATTTATAGGCATGGTATAAAATTTCACGCTAATCGGATAGTGGGAACCATGTTATCTATAATTCAAGGGTCTAGTTTAGTGGTGTCTTCGTAATTATTACTGATCTAAGAGTTTTATGAAATTGAATGGTTCTACGTAGTTGTATGCATCTTTCAAAACAATTCTTACAAACGAACTTGCGTTTGCATCATTACAGATAGGGAGTTATTCGATAGTTGATTCAAGGGAAGGTGCATATGTCAAATCACGTAATGGATGATCTTATCTTAAAATCAACGGTCAAATAGCTTGGTCTATTGCTTGGAGATCATTATCAATAGTTAGATTCATGTCAAGGTATAGATGTAAGGTTAGGATAATTAGATTTGTATCGTACGCATGTACATATTACGTTAACTTCTTGGTAACGCTCGAAAACTTTCAATATACGGGTATTGAAATATTCAGAGCGTTACACAAATAATTGTACATATTACGTTAACTTCTTGGTAACGCTCGAAAACTTTCAATATACGGGTATTGAAATATTCAGAGCGTTACACAAATAATTGTAGGTAGTATTGCAAGACAATGGAAAAGTTACCCATTGCCATAATAAAGTGCATCAGGTGTTCATCTAGAGATCCGTCTCCATTGAACTTCTAGAAGTCTAGCTGCTTGAAGTTGACTGAAAAAGGGACATCCTCCACCTCTCTTGGATAAAGTGTCCTGTAATGGACTCTCTCAACGTTTTTGCACTCTCTTTATGTTCTGACGGCCTCTACAATTGCTTGTCGCACTTCTTCTTAAGTTATTACGCTTATTGCAAGAGTGGATTCATGTGATCCCGTTCTTAGTGACTGTGAGCCCACGGGTTGTCGTCCACATTTGTTTGTAGTTGCCATCATCGAAGGAGCTATGATTTGAGCTACATTATGTGCAAGAGTGGTTAAAGCTTCTCAGAGGACTTTAAATTCTTCTATCAATGTCCGTTGAGCTTGTGCCATCTCGGCCATTCAATCTTCTGCGGTCGATGGTAAACCCTAACCCATTCTTGTCATGTATACGGTGGCTTCCCCGCTTTTTGACAAAACAGTCATTGGAGTGGAGTACAAATGTCTTGGCAAGCTGGGGCTTAATGAGAGAGGAGTTCTATTTGGTTCTCTTGTGCTTCCATAGAATTTAGGTGATTGTGACGTGGCTCGCGGGGATGTGTTTTAGGGCGGAATGGAAACCGATGCGCTTCTCACAGGCGATTTGCCTTTTTCCTTTCTTGTCCATCGAACTTTGGGGGCAGGCAAAGCCAGAAAATCTTGCGACATCCGAGAGCAGGACGACAATTTCCCTAGATAAAGTGTTGGCGGGGCGAGTGTAGGATTCTTTCTCGCCGCATTTCTGGTTACTTGTCCTCTAATTGTCAGTGGGAACACTGTAGCAACTGTGCAGTTTCGGGTCTTCAACCTTCTACTGGAAACAACGATCCACTTACCCCGTCTATCTTGCAAGAGTGGCGACATGGATATCACTCCGACGACTACTTGCGAAGTACTACTTTTAGTTGACATTGTCATACTCGGGGTCAGTCGATTCTCCAGATTCGAAGTATGATTGTAAGCGTACTCCACTACGAATCCAGTGGGAATGAAGTAGAAAATTGTTTTGTTGGATGTGATTGCCATTGGCTGAAATTTGAACTTATTTGTTGCGGAGTAGTTCTATCAGAGAACAAAACAACATTTATTGGTATTTATCTAGAGATACACTTTGTCTTGGAGATGAAGGAAAGGATGTTCTCATTGAGAGTCGCCATTTTGGCATCTATATAACGCCAAGTCAGAATGAAATTCTCTAAGCAATCTCCTAAATCGATATCAAGTAAGATAATATCTTTCCCCAATGGAGTCGTCATTTTGTTTCAACAAGAAACGAAAAGTGTTTGATTCGGAAAACTATCTCACTTTACATTGATAAAGGGATAAAGTGAAGAGAATAATAATTGCATTTTATTTATATACTGAATTCGTTTACATCCTTTTTGTCCCTTGATTCCAAGATAAAGTCGTTATAATTGAAAGTGTAAGTATTGAATGGATTCAAATATGAATTTCAACAGCATTCCGGCTCATAGCATTCAAGTCTCCATAGGAGATGAGTTGTGCAGATTTCTCTCCTCATATATACATTTATATGTCCTCGAATGAAGAATACAAGGAAGACTTGGAGTATCCTAAAGGAAATCCTTCAAAGTTAAGAAAAGAATGTCCATCCTCTAAGTCACCCACGCAACACGGCAACGAGTTGCACAACTTGAGGAGTTGCGCGAGTCTGTGCAACTCGACGTGAGTCACGCGATTTAGGCCTCTCTCTCTATCTCTCTATGATACCTATCAGAGGTACCAGTCTCTTGAAAATCTGATCCCTTCAAATGAGGGGATATGGGGTATTTATAGGCCTCCGCACGTGTAAACCCTCAAATTTCGTGCTGTGGACCCCACTTCGCATCCTATTCAATACAACCGTCATGGACTGCACTAATGAGTTGTGCGGATCCGTGCTACTTTGGTGAGTTGCACGGGTTCATACAACTTGACCCCGCGCAACTTGCTCTCCTGCGCAACTCTTCTCTCCATCTTTTTCTTCAATCTTCTTTCACTAGATTTTTATGCCCCAACAATGCACAAACATGCTGTTGACCGCTTAGAAAAATTGAGGATATTATATTTATCTAAGTCAAGATTAACAATAGGTTCCTTATTCATGCATCCGTGGTAGACTCACAAGAGTTTCAACACCAGGTCATGATTTCAAGTACTCGTTGTAGTGTGAGTGCATGTGTAATATATATATATATGAGAAAAGCTTCTATGCGGTCGAGCTCATGAGAACTTCCCGTGAGGTCAAGCTATATGGGCCCCACCATGATGTATGTCAAAAATCAACACCATACACTCAGTAGGGCCCACCTGAAATTTGGATGCGTCTGAAACTTGGTTGACCCCTCATCCAAGTGGTACACACATAATGGATGGGCTGAATTTGTGAACCACATCTCGGTGGGCCCAACAAATGATTATGAATGTTTTAATGGAGGTTAACCCCTCTCAACTTTTGTATGTGGTGAGGCCCACAAAAGTCATGGATTGACTTGATTTTTAACCCCTAGACCCACCATGGAATGGTGCATCCGACTAATGGGGTAGGTGTTCAACACGCATCATGGTGGGGACCACACAACTCGACCTCATGGGAAGTTCCCATGAGCTCGACCGCATAGAACCTTTTCCATATATATATATATATATATATATATATATATATATATATATAACCAGCTTGGGCTGTATTATAAACAGGTCCTTGAGTTTTACATGTACTTGATGCACCACACCGTTGCGGGTCTTTTAAGTAGCCAGATCACCCGTTGTTGTACTGAACGAGTCACAATCCCATGCCCAAGACTAGTCCTCAGGGGCAGGACCAAAAACAATGGCATTCGTTGACTGTGACAGATTAGCCAGACCACTCTACTCTGGGTTTTGGGCTATGGCATGTTCAGTGGGACCCACCTGATGAGTGGCCAGAACCAATTGACCTACAAAAATCAATACCATGTAAAAGGAATGGCTTACAACATTACTGATTTCTTTCATTCTGCATCACAATTGCAGCATAATGAAGCCAAGTACCAAACAGTTTGATATTATACTCCCATCTCATCCCCATTGTATACATGCATCTGTTTACGGGAACACAACACAGCCAAAAACAGCACAACCCTAACTGTTCAGTCATGAGACGTCTACCTAATGAATGTACACCACAGCCCATATTTCTCTCATAATCTGAGCCTTACCCAACTAATTGGGATCAACGAAATGAATCCTTTTCCACCATTCCACTCTATCATGGCCCATGTTTCTCTGACCATCCATTTGCAGGGGACCAAATGAGCCAACATAGATTGTATGATCAGTGCAAATGTTGGAGCTATTTGATGGCCCATTCAAGTGAAGAAACTCATTACATGGAATTTTCCTTGTTAAAACATAGTACGAATGGCCCACTCATACCTTGGAATTTCCTTGTTAGAAACATAGCACCCACACACCCCAACTACCAACCATAATCGTTGGCCATCCCCCCCAAAGAAAAAGAAAAAGAAAAAGAAAAAGAAAAACATTAATGTCCTCTAGTGATGATTTTACCAGAGAAACTAAAGGAAAGTCAATCTGAAATTTTATCAACTTATTATAATATATGAATTTCCACTCCCAACCATTGCAACAGATGCAGCATAATAGTCCATTACAATTCATGGTTTTCAGTATGCAGCCCCCCCACACACAGACTGAACACCTTAGAAGACATCAGGGTGGAAACGGCCTGGAATGGAACTACTCTGCTGGGCTTGTCTCAAATGCATTGTCAATGCATAGTTATTCACCTACAGTTCAACAATAGCAAAAGTGACCCATACACATGTTTTATTTAAAAAGGTTTAATGCAACACACAGCCTGAGAGTATCCAAGGTTTGCTCAGGTTTTCAGCCGTCAGCTGTGCCAGTGCAGCCCATGCCAGGGACATCCCATAAACCAAAACTTCTCCCATATGGGAGAATCACAACCCCTTAAATTAGTTCACAGAAAATAGACGGTTAATAAAGAAAAAACAGTGCTGCCCACATCCAAACAGAGAAAGATCATATCTTCGAATAGGGTAGGATCTTCTAGTCTAGCAGATCTTGGTCCATGGGGCATCCACCGTGGTGCCCCTTCGTATCAACTATTTCGATGACCAAATCATGGACCCCACTTGTACAAACTGAAAAAACCCAAGTAAATCTTGGATATTCTAGTTTGAGCATTGTGTTAATAACTCTTATTAAAAGCAATAAAGAGCATGAGTAACCATACCTCAAGTGTTCTCAGTTGCTCCTGATACTGTGACACGACCTGTTTCAAATGCTGCAACTCCTGGTTCCTCTCATCATTCTCTTTGTGACGCTCATGTTGGATAGCCACTGCTCGTTTGAGAATGGTGTTATCTCGAATGAGTACTGCAACTTGCTCCTTCAGAATCATATTTTCCTGATAGAACACCATATGAACTTTTGAGACACAAACCCCCTCATCTTTAGGAATGCTAGCACGCCAGTTCATGAGTACATGACCAAAGATACATCCCCAACCCCCAACATTTTAGTTTCGGAGTCTCACTATGAGGATAACAATTTTTATGGACTCAAAATTATGTTTGTCTACTCTTAGTGCTAATCAAGCTGTGATCTAAAACTATCTAGAAAGTTGAGACATGTACTTGCATTTATGCAATATGCAATTTATAGTAATAAAATTAATCATTTGGTAAATAGTTAATTGTACATAAAACTATATTGTAGATACTTAGTATATGCACTGGAGTAACCCACATGATCCCACACCCATGTATTTGAGGAATTAAGGTTCCCACAAACTTCATCACATTGGAGACTACCAAGCTTAGGCATCTCCACGAAGTCCATGCCAAATTATTCCCTGAGTTAAAAGGGGAAAGGTCAGTTTGGGGATGGAGTAATGTGTCTTGACTCTCATTTACTTCTTGCATGGTATGCAAATGATTGATACATAGTTCTAGTCAACAGAGTTCAATTCAGAGACGCATGAAGCCCGCTTCTTCTCAAGTATGACAATGAAGCCATGTGAATATACTATTACTGTGTACCTAAAAGTTGATTTATGAATTACTTTATAAGCACAAGTTCTATTGAGCTAACAAATATAAAAGATAAATTGACAAGCGAGTGGCGATCAGTATACAGTAGTGACTACCCGACACTACAATTAATGGCGGTCCATGCACTAGCCCAGTCAATTTCATCACCACTATGCAAGAAAAATTGAATTTTTTTTTTTAAAAAAAACAAAGATTGAAACATATTTTCCTTCACCCACATGAAGAAAAAGGCACAGTATGGGGCGTGCAAAGCTCTGAAACCTGAATGAGGGGTGCACAAACAATGGACAAGAACAAGAGCGTGACCTGTTTGACTTTGGCCATCAATGAAGATGCATTAATTGCTTGGGAGGACAAGCACCCACTTTTTAATAGGTTCAGTTGGCAGACTTTGACAAGGCAGATCAACACCCACTATAGGCATTGATGTCGACAAAGTTATGGCTGACAAAGTGGGGTCTTATGACAAATTGTTTGACTCGTTGATGAGGGGCCCAGCATCAGGAGGTGAGAGTCATGAGGCATCAGGGTTGCATTGGGGGTTGCGTGACATGAGCTCAAGCGTTTCAGAGAACGTTAATGATCAGACCTTGTCCTCACCTCACAAAGATGATCACAGACATACCACAGAAACAAATACACCAATCACACCACAGACATTCGATCAAACAGTTCAAAATACAAAGGCAAATCTTACGGAGACGAAAAAAGCTGGGCATTGTGAAGATCAACAGTCAAAAGCAACACCCAGCAGAGATCTTGGTTTGCAAGAAAGCAGAAGAGGCAACAACTTGTTCTCTATTTGGAAACGTGGAAGCAAATACGATATGATTCCAATGGCTCCAGCAACAATTTGTCTCAAATCCCCTCATAACCAGCAACAACGCGATACAAGGACAAACTGAACTTTGACCAGAGGGAATTTGATGCCCTCAGCCCCACCATCACACCTGAGGTTAAGAGATGACCAATGACCTATATGGATGATAAAAGAGACCCAAATACATATGTCGTCAGTTCAATCACATTGTTGGTCCCCACAGGTGGTCCACTCCAATCAGATTGTGGATCCATATGTGTGCATTGATCACATGTTTACTGTTCAAACCACAGCGACTGTTGTTATAGATTGACCTAGTTCAAGCTTAGTGTATATCTTCATAGCTGTTAAGAGTTAGTAAATTGTTACGATCCTGGATAGTTTCTATTTAAGGCTTTACTTGGGTAAGGCATTCCACAAAATTGGGATTCTGGCAGCCCCTCACCAAACCATGCTAGGTTTGTATGGCTAAGCACGGCTTTCTTCCGCTTAATCATAATTGAATATGAAGCAGTTTTCCTATTTATCTTAGTATCCTATACAATTAGGACTTTCCATAATTATGGTGAGAATCGTAGTTCAATCTAGTTTATATTTTCATTGAACTGTTAAGAGTTATTGAGTTGTTAGAATCCTAAATCATCATCATCATCATCTAAGCCTTGTCCCAGTTAAATGGGGTCGGCTACATGAATCTTGTTCCGCCCAGTATTTCCATTGTCGACGAAAAATCGATAATATCGCCGATATTATCGGTGTCACTGGACCAGCGATACCGAAACACCAAAAATTCGTTTCTCTTCCTAATGTTGACGAAATATCGGCGATATTTTCGATTTTATCGGGAAAAAATAATTATCAGCGACAACTCTCCCTATTATTTAAAAAAAAAAAACAAAAGAGATCGAAAAAAAATAAATCTCTTACCGTTTTTTTCTCAAAATCTGCCCGTGGGAGTGGCTTTCAGATGGATTTGGTGGGCCAATCACGGTCAATAGCGCCGGATTTTCAGAGGTAAGAAATCTCTTCTTTTTTTTTTTCTTTGAAAAGAATAGGTTTGAAACAAACCCAATTTCACGCGAGGTTGAAGGGGATTTGGGTTGGGATTTGAAAAAGAGAGAAATTTGGGGAAAGATAATCGGGATTTATTTTTATTTATTATTTTACGCGGAAAAAACGATTGAAGGTTTTTCGTTGAAGATGAGACGAAAGAGAAGCAAGCGCGCGGACTGGTGTATACACCAGTGTGGGTACGCATCATGCGATGACGAGCACTGAAGCTCCTCGAGCTCCGAGTTGTACGAGCAGTTCAAAGGAGATCAAAGTTAAAACTTAAATGGGCCCCAAATGATGTATTTATTACATCCATACCGTTCATCTATTTTTCAAAACATTTTAGAGCATGAGTCAAAAATAAATCATATCCAAAGCTCAAATGGACCACACAAGAAATAGCAGTGGGTAATGATTTTCACCGTTAAAACATTCGTAGGGCCCACCATAAAGTTTATTTTCAATCCAATCTATTCATAAGGTCAAAAATACCTGGATTAAGAGGAAAAACACATATAATATTGATCCAAAACTTATGTGTCCCCCAAAAGGGTTTCAATGGTATACGTTCAATCCCCCACTGCTTTTTGCGGTGTGGTCCACTTGATCTTTATATCTGTCTTATTTTTTAGCTCAAGCCTTAATACGAGCTCATAAAATGAATGGATGGTTTGGATATAACACATACCTTCTGATGGGACCCACAGAACTTTCTAACGTCAATCCATCCAGCCACTTGGTACACCAGCCAAGACGCAAGCTCTCTTTTGAGAGAATGAACTTGGTGCAATTACAGCTTTACAAACAGTGGTGCGTCTCTCATGGCGAGGCCCACATTAATGTATTTATTTTTTATCCACGCTGCCCATAGGTTTTTCCAGATCATTACAAGACACTAGCCCAAAAAATGAAGCAGATCGAAATCTAAGTTGGGCCATATTTTAAGAAAGAGTGGTGGTTGAACCTCCACTATTAAAAACTTCTTTGAGCCTCCATTAATGTTTTTATGTTTTTGTAACATTTATTTGTCATCCAACCCTTTGATAAGGTCACGTAAACCTTTATAAGGAAAAGAACAAATATCAGGTTAGTCCAAAACTTTTATAACCCATGAGAAGGTTTTAATGGTCAATCACCACTGTTTCTTATGTAAAGGTCCACCAAAGATTTGAATGTGCTTCATTTTTTAGATTATACCCTAAATTGATTTTTAAAAATAGATGAACTAGATGGATATACAATAAATATATCAAGGTGGGCCCCACCATAAGTGTTGTACTCTTACTGTAGGCTAAGGTTGCGCATAATCCACTCTATTCCCCTGCACCACTAAGTGGTTGGGAGTCAGTAGGCCAGGGCTATTATTTATTTATTTATTTATTTATTTATTTATTATTATTATTATTATTATTATTATTTTCAATTCATCCCACAGGAATGGGACCATGAACTGTTTGAATGTATATAAACATCATGGTGGACCAGGGAGGTTTATTTGTCATCCAAGTTGAAACCTTCCTACGAGCTATGGCCCATAGAGGTATTTATTTGTCATCCAAGTTGTTCATAAGATCACACATAGATGGATGAAGTTAAAATACAAAAATGACATGGATCCAAAACTTTTGTGGCTCCTAATGACTTTACTACTGTAGGCATGTTCAATTCACATTGTTTCCTGTGGTGTGGTCCATTCGAGCATTGGATATGCTTCATCTTTGGGATTAAGCCTTAAAATTATCTTGTAAAATGGATGGATGGGGTGGATAAAATACATAAATCACAATGGGCCCCACATAGTTGACTAAGTACGATAAGCATGCTGATTTATACGGTGCGCATGTGTCACTTGTTTGTATCTTTGGATTGATGGGTCGATGCTTCATAGGGCCATCATAATGATAAATATTTTATCAATGTTGTCCATTTATTTTGATAGATAATTTTAAGGCATGAGTCCAAAATGAGATAGATTTGCATCTCAAGTGGACGACACTAAGGGAAACAGTGGTGATTAAATGCCCACCATTAAAAACAGTGGTATGGCCCACCACTAGATTTTTAGATCTGCCTAACTTTTAGAACATTGTCCTATTGTGGCCTTTCAAAACATATGGTAGGAGTGGATTTGTGATGTACTTCTCTATCATGCAAAAACCACACTGATTGGATAATCTAATCCATCCTTAATTTGGCATCTTTGAGTTCATTCACTTTTACATGTCTTAATTACTATATGCCAGCTGCATTTGTAATATATAAACTCATTTTTGTTGTTATTAAAGTGATTTTTTATGGCATCACATGTTTTTTTGTCCCAATAAATGAAAACTTATCATGTAATGTATTTTTTTTTGCAATTTTTTTATTCCTGAATATGTAAATATATGTATTCATGTAAGTCCTGAAGTTTCACTGAAAAAATCCACCATTTTCTCCATGTTTCCCCCTTTTTTCCTGCATTTCTGGTTATCGGTGATATTATCGGCGATAACGATCTTATATCTTTATCTCTGGCCAGTGAAACTTGTAGCGATACCGACAACTCGAACACTGGTTCCGCCATTCCACTCTATCACAGGCACATTCAATTAAACCATAGGTCATAAGTCTTTTTCTACTACCTCCATCCACGTCTTTTTGGGCCTTCCCCTTGCCCTCTAAGAGCCTTCAACTTGTACCAAATCACTCCTAACCGGCGCAATTCTTGGTCTTTATTGCACATAACCAAACCATCTATGTCTACTTCCCCTCATCTTATTACCTATTGGTGCCACTCCTAAATTCCCCCCAAAAGCATTCATTTATCCTTCCTCATCTTGCCACTCATCCATCTCAACATCCTCATTTCAGCAACACTCATCCTATGAACATATTGTTCATTAATTGTCCAACATTCTATCCCATAAAGCATGGTTGGTCTTATAGCCATCCTATCAAATTTCCCTTTCAAGTTGAGTGGTGCACGATGATCACATAAAACTGCGAAGGCACATCTTCCACCCAGCTTGAATTCTATGGGCAACATCCTTTTCAACCTCTCCACTCTCATAAATTATTAACCCAAGGTATTGAAAGTGGTCGATTGACGAAACTTCTTGGTCAACAATCTTAATAAACTCCTCTTCTTCTTCTTCTTCTTCATCTTCTTTTTGTGAAGGAAGACAATTTATTGAGTAAAATGGTAAACCCGAAAAGTTAACAGAGTAAAAAAGGAAAAATTACAATGTAGAACGATCCAAGTCAGATATGCTACAAGCACACAGATTTGCTACAATCAAAGCCAGGAAAACTCCCCTAGGATTCCTCGAAACATTTGCCATTTCTTTCACCCCATAATGACTGCAAGAAGGGAAATTATCCACACTACTCGGACCCAAATCTCCACAACCTCCACCATGCCACTGCCTAAAATACCCTTTGAAAGACTTGGGCATTACCCAAACTACAAAACTCCCAAAGAATCCCCAAAATTCCCAACAAAATGAACAATCATAAAAAAGTAAATCAGTCGACTCCTCACTATGCAAACATTGGAAAGAAGGTGCATTCCTACATTTGGGTTATAAGGGAGTGAAATAAATATAACTCATAAAGCAAGGGTATTTTCGTCTGCAAATAGTGTGTTTGTATAGAATTGGTTTAGTCTTGGAAAGTAAAGTTTGGGAGCATTCAGAAATGCCAATGGGTAAAGGGTGAGAGTTACAATGGGGAAAAACTCTAGAAAATACTCATCTAAACCCTAATGCCCTATGCAGAGCACCGAATTCAATGAGTATCCCCAACCTAGTAAGCTTCTTTAATCCCAAGAGACGAGTTCCAGATGATCGAAATTCCTCTTACTGCACCCACTGTATCCTCGACTACCTAATCTTCAAATTGCCTCTCCAAAAATTGTCCACCAAACTCTACCCCATTAAAGCACTTACATTTTTTGAATAGCAATCAGCTAAGCCTAGTATCTTTTACAAATGTCCATAATCTGGACTCGTTTTTTTATGAAAACCTATACCCCTCACATTCTAGGTCATTACTTTCGTTAGCCCAACCTTTACCTCTTCACCCCTTGAACGAGGAAAACCATAATTTACTGAGCTCTCAAGCCCTTTCAACTCCCTTAAGGCCCTAGGGGATCTTAGCTAACCCGTTGGGGTCATTTCCTTCTCCTTTTGGATTTCCCTCTCAGAACATTTGGAAGAAGACAACATAGTCCTCTTCACAATCCCCAGAGGTAACCCCCAACATTGTCCCAATTATACATGCATGTAGAACCAGCATTGCCCCTTGACACTTGAATATGAGAATCCTCCAGAGCATCCAGCCAATTCTATTCTAGCACCAGAACCAATGACATTTACTGACAGCACGTGTCTACGTGGACACCCTCACCTAGCATAACTTGGAGCTTCACCATAGAACTGCTTATTAGAATCCCTACCTACTTGAGCTTAAGGTTCTCTACAAGCATTAACCTCCTGGCACAAAACGATAACAAGGAACAAAGCATCCCTCATACAAATGAAACCCAAGTCCTTCAATTGTATAAGAGGCCGATCATGACTCAAAACTTCACACGTGGGTGGTGAATAAGTAACCACCCACATATGACCACATCATCATCCACCCCACATGCCACTCTAACATGACAAGTTGAGACCAGCGCACGTGCCAAGCTTCCCTCCCCCTCATCTGTCTGATGGTCTGTGGCCCCACCACATGTCACCACCGGACGACCACCAGCAGGCAATAAACGACTGCATCCATCTTCTTGAGGCTCCCCATAGGCCGTGTCAAGAGGACATAACTCTACCTAATCCAAAAGCCCTCAAAACTCGCCACATTCCTCCCCATCATTTAAGGCATCAACGTCGTCTAGAGCTTCCCCATGCCACATGTCTGCAAGATAGGGCATTATTTGGCACAAGTGTCCTTTACCACACACCCCTCCCTTGATAAAACCTTCCCTGCCCTCCACCTTGAGATCACCACCACTCTTAGAAGAGCATGTCCCCCATCCCGAGGCTACCATCCAATGCTAACGTAAGGCAGCCCATGCACATGGTGACTGACTAGCCTCGCCACGCATTGACAAACCTAATCATCTCGATCAGTTTCCGATGTAAAGAGAGGAGACTCTTTGTCATCAATTGCCATGTTCCCTTCAACCTTATATGTGTCGATTGTCGCCACATGCTCAATATCTGGTAGTCCGCCAAATCAACAAACCCATACTCTTTCAGCCTCATTCCTAGTGCTTTGCTCCCTCGCCACTCTGTCAAGAGCTTTCAAAGGAAAAACTATCAACATAGACTCCCATCGATCTGCACCATAATCCTTAGATCACCAACTACAATTGACACCACTTTTGCGGTCGGCATCATCCTCCAATGGATTTTGACCCGAGTCTTCTTGAGCTCACCGTAAAACTACGTTAATGGATCAATCACCACCACCTCTCTTAGGCAAGCTCCCACCTCGACGAACAACTCTCTCACCCATAGCTCCAACAGCTGACTAGAAAGCAAGAACCACTCCTCAAACCCTAACATTGACCATTGCTCCAATCTCCACGGGCCTTTAATCACCTCATCCTTGAAGTTGTCGGATTCAGTCCATCTCCATCCCCAATTAAAGGGCTTCAAGAGTTTATGAGCTACTCAATGGCTTCAAGAATATTCATAATATTCAAGCCACAAGTTGATTCTAACCAAAAACTGATTTCATCTATTGCTTCACAATCCCTAAACGCCATCTAAGGATTGATTGTCACCGACAACAACCCTCCCTCCCAACTACTCCATGCCCACTGAACCCTCTCAGCCTTCCTTGGACACCCCCCCCCTTTGTGGGAACCCATCGACAATTGCTTGTCCCTTCTTCTCGTCTCTATTCTCCACTCCTATTTTCCCTCTAACTCACAATCCCATCAAATAAATATTCTCTGTGATTTCCCTTCTGCTCCACCAGGTCACGTCACAAACCCTTGTCTTTGATCTACCGTTAGGTTGTCAACAATGTCTTGATCTCGATCTACCCTCAAATCTCCATTAAGCATACATGTCGGAAATGCAACCTCCTTTAGTGATTGGATTCATTGGTATACTGTTAAGTAGAATGCTAGTATCTTTCAACATTGTGGTTTTGTTGAAGGCACATTCATTATTTTTAACTCCTCATTTTCACTCCTACTATTACTAAAATTGCACTCCATATACTCTCAATCTTGGCATCTTGCAAAATCAAGATTATGGATGCCCCTCACTCTCCATGTCAGATTCATGTGTTAACTTTCTTCAAAAGTCCCATAATTATGATTAAATGGAAAGAAGGGGAAAAAAAAAAACACCGCTTTGGGGATGCAATTCTAACATGAAGGTTTTGGGCTGGCCAAAATCAAAATTAGGCTTGCTCCTAAATTTTTTTTATAAGTTAGGTGATTTATTATAAAAAGAAGAAAAAGAAAAAAGTTAGGCTCTAGCAAACGAGCGAGGAGGAAAAAAAAAAAAGATAAAACAACAACCAATAGGGACCAGGCCACAAACGGCATCTGAACACTCAACCATGCACGAACAAAAAAAAAAAATACCCACACATGCACATTATTAAAAAAATAAAAATAAATAAAAAAGAAAAAAGAAAAAAAGAAAAAAAAAACAACAACAACAACAACAACAACAACAACAAGAAGTCTAAACGCTTCATCCCTTGCAACTCCAAGCTTAAGCCAAGCTGACTGCCACATCATTCGCCTCTGTGGAATATGTGGAGAGAGAAATCGTCTTAATTAGGCTTAATCTTGATTGTAGGATTCCCTATGCAAATGGGGCTTAACTAACGCTTCCTATTCAAATCTTCTGCTTTGAGATGGATAGTTGTAAAGAGACTTTACCAAGGCATTCCATATCAGTAACAGTGGCCATATTGGTAACCACCATTACCGATACAGGTATCGCCTGTAATGGCCGATACGGGGGCATCATGACCATTACGACCCTGTAATGGTTGAACAAGAAATTTGACCCAAAAAAAATCTAGAAAATCCATAATAAAGTAAATATTTCAAATATATATTCACTTTTTGTTTTGAACATGTTTATGGTAGTGTAACAGTCTACTCTTTAGTGAGAATGTGGTATTGGGTTGTTTGGTGAATTTATGAACAGGGTTATATGTTTCAAATGTTTACATATCGTAATCAAGCATTAGAACTAGAAATTAGAAAATAAAAAAGGCATAAATACTATTTTTTTTTTTTCAATTTTTTGAAAAAAAAAAAAAAAATGGCCCTCAGAGCTTCTATTCACTCGAATCGCTTGGCCTTTAATTTTAATCATAAAAACTATAGCAAGAGTGGTTGAAATTTGTTGTAGAATGATCTAAGAGAGTTTTTGGAATGTAAAAAGTGAAAAAAATAAAAAATAATAATAATAAAATTTAAAAAAAAAAAATGAGAAGAAATTTTTATTTAAATAAGAAAAAAAAAAAGTGACCGCTTTTTTACTATTAAGAGGGTACATATCGGCCTTTACGGCTACATTGTAACGAATACGGAATACCTTGGCCTTTAAATACATGCCATGCACATGAAACTAAGGAAGATCTGATTTTAAAAAATTATTTTCTTTATTTCCATCATTGAAATATTTTGGAGATAAATTCACCCTACATAGGAGTACAACTCTTCCAGTTCTCTAGTGGTGCACCCCCACTAGAAGTTAGTGAACAAATCTTCACAGCCTATATTTCATTGTCCCATCCAATCCTCTGTGTTTTGTTTGATTCTTAGCCAATGATTGCATATCAATGGTTACTGTGTGAGGTCCTGAGTCAGTTCTAGAAACATTTGAAGCAGTAATATGGAAATTCAGGTTTTGTGTTGTGATACATCTGCTTCACACCAGGATTTCTATTTTATGCTTCTATATTGAGGGAAGTTCAGCTTCACAGTAACTTGTGCTGGGTCAGTTTTATTAAATCTAGCATTCAGATTCAGTTCTCTACTATCTTTGGGTTTGGCTCTGGCGTTATTTGAGGGATTTTTTCCTGCTCAAGCTCAACAGAACTGCCTGGACATTAAACATCTTCGTTGTTTTCAGCAAGATAGACGTAAATCCAGTTTCATCAACATGTCCTAAGGAACTGTAGGTACAAGAGTCCACATACTGTAACGCATGCCTTTTACAAAAAGACTACTAAAACCCTAAATGTTGTAACTAGAACCCCATTTTATATCTTGTGCATTTGTAATATACACAGGTCCACCAACAGGGCATAACCACTAGGGCTGTACATTGAGTGGAGTTGTACCAAGCTCAGCTCAGCTCGGCCCCACTCCTACCCCAGCTCAGCT
The DNA here is from genome assembly GCA_037074715.1 of Magnolia kwangsiensis. Classification (NCBI taxonomy): domain Eukaryota; kingdom Viridiplantae; phylum Streptophyta; class Magnoliopsida; order Magnoliales; family Magnoliaceae; genus Magnolia; species Magnolia kwangsiensis. The sequence goes on from CM073583.1 coordinate 48,658,614, forward strand.
CGGCCTTCAAGCTCAACACGCCAGCTCACCTCGGGCCGATGGTTCGACCTGAGTTGAGCTTGCAAGCAAGCTGGTTGAGTCAAGGCAAGTCGAGCCGAGCTATCTTTAGTAACAGCTAAATGCCTAAAAACAAGATATAAACGATACATGTAACTTAAAGAACAGAAAATCCAAAAGCGTAATCAATTCAACACCATCAATATTTTAGAATCATATGTTTAACAAAATATAACAAATGTTAAACCAGTAATTTGGAAGTGTAATCCATTCAGCCGAGTCAAGGTCTGAGTCCAACTTTGATCTTCAAGCTGAGCTGAGCCAAGCCGAGTTACCTGTTGCTCGACCTCAGCTTGTTTTTTAACGAGCTGAGTCAAACAGGCCTTAGTCCATCCCGAATCCCCCTTTTGGGTCAAGGCAATCCAAGCTAAACCGAGTCAAGCTGAGGGAGCTTTTCAAGCTGGCTGGGCTCGTGTACAGCTATAACCATGGACAAAGCTTGGAGGACCCACACATATCAATCGCATTCTTCTTGATAGTCTCAGAATGCATTAGCTACCATCATCTACTTGGTGTGCCTTTAAGGTCATGCTCAATCAGATGAGCTATTTGAACGTCCTAAACTCTCATACAAACATGCATTGCATATGGTGTATTAAACACCACCATTTTGACATGGTGGTGAACTATCATAAGAGCCTGGTAGTAGAATCTGCACTTCATCTATCAACTACGAACGTAAAGAGTGGGAGGGAAGTTGGGATTTGGGATCAGTGAGAAGCATAGTTTTTGCAAACTCTGTTGATTACATCTTGAATGGACCAATTCGTACTGTATGACAACCAAAAGGCAGGACTAATGTTGTCATAATTGTTATCGTATCGTAAATCGTAAAGGGGTCCGAATCATATCATATCGTAAATCGTAAGATTTTTTCAGATTTTCATAAAACATGTCATAAAAAAGATAAAAATTGTATATAAATAAATAACACATCAATCATCCATTTTGTCATAAATATGCAAAAAACAGAAAGCTATATCATTGATTCATTGTCAATGTGTTGTACTTGTATCATCATGTCATAATCAAGTCAAAAAAATAACTCCTTTTCCATCACGTGTACATGTAAGTTTTCTATATGATTCAAAAAATAGCATTTCCCCAATTCCCATTTACATGTATAACAATATAATGTATATGTATTCTCTATTAACTTATTTCTATAATTCAAAAAGGAAATAACTGAAAAGCCCTAATAGTATAATGTATATGTATTCTGTAAACATAAAAGCCTTAAAAAAGAATTGCAAAAAACTGAAGAAAAAATATGAAAAAAAATCAAAATCAAAATCAAAATATTCTAATTTTCATTTCCAAGAAACCCTTATTTTCACCAATATATAAAAGAAATAAAATAGAAATGAATAACTAAATATTTTACAAGCATTCTTACCTATTTTAACATAGAAATCGAATGCAACAAGCGGCATTCGATTCCGTGGAGTGACAAAAAAGATATGTTGATTTCTTTATCTAGGTTTCCTATGGCCCACAAGCTCCAAAAGTCCCCAAAATCTATTAAAAGTTACAAAATATATGTTATTCTAATTAGTGTTCGAAATATTGATATCGCATTACATATCGTACCCTTGGGATACGGATACGTATCAGTTATCGCATGGGATATATTGGTTGTATCGCGTAATGTATTGTTGTTGTTGGAAACATGGGGAAATTAGTCGAATTTTTCAATGAAACTTCAATGATTGTTAAAAAAGACATCAACACACATTTACAAATCAAAATATTACAAAAAATAAGTGCACATAATAGGTTTTCTTTGTATGGGGTCCTAATCTATGCGTTGTCTAATTGAATAGATGCAAGTATGTTCAAAGTCTATTCATATAATTTATAAATGTAAGAAGGCATGTGGAAACACAAACAATACATTCAAAAGCAAAAGAAGAATCACTAGATTAGGTTGTATACATGTTTGATTTTATGTTTGGCCGCAAGGATTGCAACCGAATTGCAAGAAAGTAAGAAAGTTTGAATTTATTTTTTTTCTATTTTTCGCAACTCGGCTAATGCATGTGGGCTACTTAGGAGATAAGCGCTGATGTAGGTGGTCATCTCCATCTGGTACACCCGAGTAGGTCCTGTGATGTCCCCATCAATTTCCCTCAGCTGAGGAGATTTCGCCTCTAGCGAAATAAAGCTACAGTGATGCTCGAGGAGATCCGGGTCTCGTCGATGAAGCTCTGTCTCTGTGGTCCACGTATTGTCTGATTTTGGTCTGCCCTTCCACTTGACAAGATACTCCTGGTAACCGTAATGTCGTGTTGAAACCGCTTCTTCATCTAAGATATCCTCTATCTCCTCTCTTCTCATAGGTATGGATGGTAAAAGTTGAGAAAATGGGTCAGGTAATGGTCATGGGTTTTGGGACAGATCAGGGGTATCATCATCAAAGTTCATGTGAGGGTTAGGGAAATGTCCATGAAACAGTACAAGATCTTCCACATTAAATATGGAACTGATACCCATGTTAGGTGGAAGATCTATCAAGTAAGCATTCGAACCCTGTCTTTTCAAGATTTTATATGGTCCAGCGTTACAGGCTTGTAATTTTTTTATGGTTCTCTGTGGAAACCTTTTTGGACATATTTTAATCATAACTTCATCACCCATAACAAACTCTTTAAATTTATGGTGTGAGTCAGCAATCATTTTATATGTTTCATTACTTATATTGACTATTTTTCTAATCTCCACATGCAAGTTATACGTATGTTGTGTAGATGCATATGGAAACTCTGAAGACCTATACAACACAGACATGGCTATGCAATCTATAAGGGTCCTAGGCTCATCTACGTGTCTTTCCAAATCCACGTCCTCCCCAAGACTCATTTGATCATGATAAACGTTTAGTAGAGTCAATGTGTGAATGTCTCGCACGGGTATAAGCTCATCTGGTATGTCCTCTGGAATAATAACAATAGACTCCTCCACTACTGGACTCACCTTAGATGGTAACTCTACACTAACCTTAGGGGTAACATCAGGTGGCATCCCCATAATAATCTTAGGTGTGACCTCACTTGCCACGTGTGCATACAACGTCAAATTAGTTTCTCTCTCTTTCAAACTCTTTGGCATTAGCTATATGAAGAGACTCAAGCTGAAGTTTCATCACATCTTCAGGACCACATGTCTTGACGTCCTCCTTTTTAGGGGTGCTTTTGGGCGGGAGAGACTTCAAGACAATCCTTTTGCCTCCATACAGAAATGAACATGTATTCAAGCGACTAAATAGTATTACATTCATGTCATACAACCAAGGCCTATCCAAAATGATGTGGCCTATATCTATAGGCAAAACATCACACCACAACGTGTCCGTATAAGAACAAAATTGGATGGAAATGAGACAACGCTGAGAAACTAGAATTGAAGATGCATTAACTCATAAGACTCGATAGGGTTGAGGGTGAGGAACGACTAGCATACCTAAGCGATCCACGGTGCGAGCAGACACCGCATTGATGCAACTACCACTATCAATGATCACCTTACAATTTTTTCCACCACACTTGGTGAAGTGTGGAAAATTGAATTTTTGCGCCAATCATCACTTTCTACAATTTGTCTTAAGGCGCGCTAATAATTGCAAGTGGCACAGTCTCGACTCCTTCAATTTGATCCTCGGCTTGTGATTAGACATCTTCCCCAATGTCAAGGTTCGCCTGAAGGGAGGCTTCAAGCAGACTGATGTACGCATTGGTCACGGTCAATTGAGTCGTGGTAATCTTATTGTGCGCTTCAATAGTCGCCAGACGATTGTTGATAACGTTAAGGACCTCAGCAATCTGTTCTAGATTCATAGTGGAATGTAGGCCAAAACCACGTCCTGAATGAGTGAGCATACACGAGGACACTCTAATGGAAACCCTAGGTCTTAGGACAATGTGATGATAATGATAGCACTAACCTAGAAATCACGCTAGACACACTAACCAGAAAATTCAGCAAGTCACTATCGTCAAATCCTATGTTGAAAATTCAGCAGGATAGTAATCCAAGGGTGCCAAATAGAAAATTATGCACGGGTGTAATCCAAAAATTACAAGCTGAAAATTCAGCAATTTGATAACCTGAAATTACCATGGTGAAATTTCAGCAATGGTATAAGTTGGGACGCGAACTGAAAATTCAACAATAAGATACTCCAACAAAAATTCAGCAACATGATCCTATATGCAATGCATACTCTACTAACCCTAGATGATACTCTAACCTAGATGCAATACAAAAATCATATTCTAAACCTATGGACTCTTTCATAATCTCCACGTTGCATGCTAGCATTAAATCATGTGTCATGCATCATCGGCCCATCTCCTCCAAATCTTGAAATTGAAGCTCCCAATTCATGATTTTTCATGCAAAACATGAAAAACCATGGATTCGTAACAATTTGGCACTGATTTAACATGATTTATGGAAAAAAAAAAAAAGGATCAAAAATTGAAAATGTTCACCAAATCGAACATGTGAGATATATCGCACTACTCGTGAGTTTCGTATCACACAGGTGAGATACAAGATATATCGTGGGATATATTGGCCAATATTGTCGATATTTAAAACACTGATTCTAATGAGGGTGGGGCCCACACACCTTTAAAAAGACAAAGCCCCTAAAAAATTGCGAAAAAAAATATAGAGATTTTCTACCTATCACTGCTGGTTTTCTACACAGAAAATTGAATCGTGTGATTCGATATGAATATTCACGATATAATCATACGATTCATCCTGATTTGTGATTCAGCTGTACAATTTGTATTGTATGATGGTACAATACGATACAAATCGTACTATTTGAATCGCAAATCATACAATTTTGATGACATTGGGCAGGACTAATTTTTTGGTGTGAACCCATTCCCAAGGAATCGGAAGGAATCAACTAAAACACTGTTGAATATGTGTAATACTGAAATTAGTTGCCAATTCAACAAAATCAGCCTTCCAAGAGTACTATTTAAAAATAGAAAACAAAATAAAAAAATAAATAAATAAATAATAGCTAGTACTTGACCCTAGCAACCTTATTTAAGAAAAGAAGTTCAGATGACCCACACCATTCGTCTAGTGAGCCTATAATTGGGTTAGCCATGTTCTAGAATCTCTTCAATTTGAAGAATGCCATAAATACTGATTTGCAGACAGACGGTTAAAAAGGATATTAGCATCCACAATTATAAGGTAATATGAATGGCCTAACGGGAGAGATTTTGGATCATGGGCTATCCATGATTGGGCCCCCTACTAGATGAATGGTTGGATTACCACAAATATAAATATATATATATATATATATATATATATATATATATATATATATATATATATATATATATATATATATGTATCTTTTTTATGGTCGCTGGGCTGAGTGTTCTATATTCTCCCATTTTTCATTCTCTTCTTTTTTGGTTTTTAAAATATATTTTAAATGATTTTCAATTATATAAGCAATCAATTCCAAATGAATTTTAAATCGCATGATTCCAGTTGGAATCATCCAATTCCGAAACCACTACCCGATTGTGATTCCAATTCCAAATCTGCAAAGATGCTGAGAAGTGATCTGCCTGTCAGTTAAAAGTTGTTTTGTAAAGTTTGAAACACTGTGCAGACGAAAATTCTTTCTTACAATTTTAAGGGTAATAGGAACAACGGAGAAAAGAGATTCCCCAACAAGATTTACTAGGAAACACAAGGTAGCATGGCTTTGTTGCAGGAATATATGAAGGACAGTGATCAGCTCAATCTGGGGAGAGGATTGGACCACATCAAATACCCAAGGGCATTTTGGTCAAAACATGCAAGAAATGTCCTTTTAAAGGCACATATGGAGGTGCAAATCAGGTATGCAGTACTGTGCACAAGCCTTTCGAGTAAACCTCTGTGCATATGCATGTACAATGTCAAGGATAACCAAAGTCCATGTTTTCCACGATTGAGCATCTTATTGTTCAAAAGAAGTATATTACCTTGTGTGTTTCTGCTTCTTCAGCACTTACACGATCCAAAATGGATTTCTCCAATACTTCTAATACTCTTGAAGCACGAGCTCTGGCATCATCCATGTCTGAAGCATTCATCATTTCCCTCACAAGCAGTTCCACCCATTCAGAGCCATCAGCCGGAAGGTTGTTTGCAGATGCATCCTCTGGAGCAGCATCACCACCTACCAAATTGCCAACCATCCACTTCTTACTTCATGTTTGTTTCAGAGTTAATAACACAACCATCAAATGAATGATCCATTTCAAAGCTTCCCATTTCATCAAATGAGGCTACCTAATTGTGAAAATGATTTATTTACGAATTTAGAGAGCATATACACCAGCTGTTGTGTTTCCCTCTTGCATTTTTGTCATATGCATAGTGGAATCCATATAAAACAATCATGCATGCCAAATTTCATATAACTAAAATTAGCATCAGATCTTCCTACATCATGTTTATTATTTTATTTGCAGTGTTTCTGTCCTTCCTAGGGGGAAGTTTACAGAAGTACAAAACAGTTCATATGGTAAGCAATCATGTGAAGTGGTTGGTTGAAAGCATACGGAGAAAAGACTATCCTAATTATTAGATGGAAATTGGGCCAGCATGAAACACCCATAGCAGAAATTTGCTAAAGGCGACGGAGAGTGGACCTGCTTGTTTTGACCTTTTCAGGGGTTGAATGGGACAACTTGCTGTCACTGTCAGAAAATTGTTCTAGTGCAGATCTCCTTAAAAATGTATATCACAAAGTTCTTCAATGTTAAGACATATAGAGTGGTCACTAAGTCATGTAAAATGATCCAGACCATGATCCACATGGAAATGATATGTGCAATGGTCCAGATCATTTCCTTGGTGTGCCCATCAGTAGATAGACCCATAGCCCAAAATCAGATTGATAAGACAATCTGACAAAATCAATGCATGGGACTAAAACATCCCTTTGAAAAAAAAGAGGAAATGAACAAGGTGATGCACAGAACAGAAGGAAAAGACGAAAAATCAATGAGGCAGACATGGGTATTTTGATATGAGATTCATGTCAATAAAATATATGAGAAGGAATATTTTTTTAGTTTTTGGAAATTTTGAATCAGTTGAATATGGATTATTTTTAATGGTATTAGCTGAATATTGAACTTCTTTATGAACATCTGAGGATTTTAATAACTGAAAAAACAAAGAAACAACAAGACAACATCACCGACCAACACATCAAACCCCAACAAATGAATTACAAGCTGAGCAGCAATAACAACCAACTCCCTCCCAGCTCAAGACCTTCATTCAATGAACAAACTCTCTCTAGAAATAGTCTGTCCAATTAATCAGCTTCTTCATTGGCCTATCTAGGAATATGGAAGAAAAGAACAAGGCCTACCCATCTGTAGATCAGAAATCTCTTCCACAATATCGCAATCAACCATGGTATATTTAAGCCCAATTGATAGCATTATCTGAATCCCCTTCACAATACAATCCACCCATTGCCAATTAATTGCAATTGCCTTTGAGCATGGCAGCCACCTCTGCGTAATTGGCATCATGAACCCCAATCAGTCCCAAGAATGAAATAATACAGTTCCAAGGTGATCTCTGATAATACCTCCATTTCAGGCTGGCCCTGATTTGCCAATCATGTTGCCATCGGAAACAGTTTGAAGCAACCACTAGGGAAGGAACCCACTTTCAGTCCTGGCCAATCCATGCCTTAAAAGGCCGACACTTTCCCAGTATGCTCTAATCATTTGGCAAGTGATTCTATGCTACTGTCAGTCCTGGTCCAGTACAGCATGAGACTGATAACCAGAGTTCGAAACATTGGTATTGCGTTACGTATCGCACCTTTGGGATATGAATACGTATCGGTTATCACATGGGATATATCGGTTGTATCGCGTACTATATCGTTGTTGTTGGAAACATGGGGAAACGTTGGAAAATTAGTCGAATTTTTCAATGAAACTTCAGTGATTGTTATAAAAAAATAAATAAATAAATAAAATAATAATACACTCATAATCAAAACATTATAAAAAATTTTAAAAATAAAATAAAATAAAATAAAAAACAAGTGCACATAATAGGTTTTCTTTGTATGGGGTCCTAATCTATGCATTGTCTAACTGAATTGATGCAAGAATATTTAAAGTCTATTCGTATAATTTATAAACATAAGAAGACGTGAGGAAACACAAACAATACAATACATTTAAAAGAAAAAGAAGAATCACTAGATCAGGTTATATGCATGCTTGATTTTATGTTTAGACACAAAGATTGCAACTGATTTGCGAGAAATTGGGAATTTTTGTTTTTTTTTTTTTTCAACTTTCCGCAACTCGGCCCATCTCCTCCAAATCTCAAAATCAAAGCTCCCAATCCATGATTTTCCATGGATTTGTAACAATTTGACACTGATTTACATTATTTATAAAAAAATTAAAAATTAAAAATTAAAAAAAAAAAGATCGAAAATCAAAAATGCTCACCAGATCGAACATGTGGGATATGTCCCGTTACTTGTGTGTTTCATATCGCACAAGTGGGATACAAGATATATCATGTGATATATTGGCCGATATCATTGATACTTAAAACACAGTTGATAACTATCAATGATTTTTGTACTGGATAATTTGCTAAGGACTGGCATTTCTTTCCAACCAAAAACACCAGTAAACAACATGGATAATGGCTTTCAAAGCAACGGCCCTATAGATGATAGGCAGTACAATTACCAGATGGTAGATAGATCGCCTCACTAGACCTACAATGACCCAAGGTTCAAGTTTTTTGTGCATATTCTTCTGTAGTCATGGGGAGTACCTTTAGTGGCTCCTTCCCTATAACACATGTTAGTGTGTTTAGTTTACAAGCCTGATATAGAAAAGCTTGTGACCATGTGGATTGGGAATTTTTGGAAAACATGCTCGAGAGGCTAGGGTGTGGCTTCAAATGGAGAGGATGAATTCAATCCAGTGTTCAATCTCCATCTTTTTTTCATTATAATCAACAAGTCGTCAAATGGTTTCTTCAAGGCTTCTTGTGGTATTAGGCAGCGTGATCCTTTATCCTCGTATCTTTTTGTGGTGGTCAAGGAGGCTTTTAGTAGGATGCTTCAGAAAGATGAGGAAAAAAGTTTAATCAATGGATTAAGAGTCGAGAATGTGAGGTTTCAAGTGAGTCACCTTTAACATGCAAATGACACAATTTTTTTTTTGCTATGTGGACATGTCCTCGGTAGATGATCTCCAAAAAATTATGGTTAGCTTTGAAGCGGTTTCAAACCTAACTGTAAACGTCTCTAAAGGTGAATTGTTAATGATTCATGTGAATCGTGAAGATTTACTATAGCTGGCGAATGTTTTTAGGTGCAAAAGTGGAGTTTTCCCCACCTATCTCAAGTTGCCTCTTTGTATAGGAAAGCTGGAAAAGCACTTACGGGATAAAATCATCAAAAGAATTGAAAGAAAGTTATCAAGTTGGAAGCACTGCTACCTTACCTTAGGAGGCCGTTTAACTTAAATCGGCTTTCTCTAATATGCCAATTTTCATGACTCCTTTCAAATGCCCAAAATCAATATTGCAGAGGCTTGAAAAGTTGAAAAGAGACTTCTTGTCAAAAGGAGTAGAGGAAAAAAGGAAGTTTAATTTGCTAGAGTGGGAAGAAGTTTGCAACCCATTAAACGAGGTAGGTTTGAAAGACTCGAGTCTTATGAATGTTGCTCTTCTCGGAATTTAGCATTTTGGAGGTTTGATTCAAAAGACACCACACAATCAAACCATGACGTGTTGGTAGATCCAAAGCACAAAGACGGCTGAAGCTCCACCATTTTTGCACAAAGACGGTGGTAGCTCCACCGTTTTCGCACAAAGACAGCGGAAGCTCCACCATTTTCTATAGAAAAACGGTACCACTTCAATCATTTACGGGTTTCTGGTGGATAATGAGCTAGATCAATCCATTATTTGCATTTTGATACAGTTTGCACGAACCTTGCTTTCACATGAAGTTGCAGTTTGGGGTGATGAGCAGACTAATCCACTATTTGCATTTTGGTTCGGTTTACACGAACCTCGCTATGTGACGAAGTTGTGGCTCACAAGAGCCAAGCCTACTCAAATCATATCCACATGCCCCTCTCCATTTGCCTATAAAAGGGACCCCGCACTCTCAAACAAAAGAGCTCAGGGGAGAGCCTGAAGAGAGTTCTAAGACAGTGATAGTCTCTCTACGATTCTAAGACAAAGACAGAGACTCTTACTCTCTGTCCTCTCAATCTCATCCAGTCTTTTGATCTCTTCTATTCTATTTCAACTTCAAAGTTAACATCGTATTCTCAATATATCCTTTTCCAGTCTGTATATTCCAACCCCACTACTTTGAACACCTGAGGTAGTAGGATCGGCTCTAACATCACGTAAAGTATGCTCTACAGTTGCCTCTTTTGATGATCGTTTGTATCAGAATACATGACTTAAAGGAGTAATGGAAAACTCTATGTTAATTTATTTTCTATACTTTTATTGGAAAACCATTTTTCTACCATTTCCATTTTGTTTTCAGTTTATCTTTTGTAATTTAGACATCTAAACCTTAGTATTTTACTAGAAGTTCCTTAAATCCCCTTTGAAAGGGTATAACTGGCAAAGAAGAGATCGTGTTTCACACAGGTAGTAAAAGGGTGCCTAACCTCTTCCTTTTCCATAACCGAGGCCTTTAGCTTACCCAAAATCCATGGCGTAGACCTATCCAAGAGTCACTTGAGTCGGAATTTTTTTTGTTTTCCCGATCTATAAGGATTACACGGATTCTAGCCAACCGTGGATTCTCGAGACTTCATTTTTGGCTAGTGGCAACTCCTACAGTGCCAACAAGTCATTTTGTCGACCTTGTGAAAGGTGGTACAGAATCAAACTAAGTTTATAAATCAATCACCCCCCCCCCCCCCCCCAAAGGGCTTAGCATCCAAGAATACGAGCATTTTACTTGAGGTGTTACGAATGGTATAAGCGAGGTTCGGGTATAGAGATCTTAGCTATAGGTTTCACTAAATCTGAATCGACTTCGGATCTTAGCCTTCGTATGCTACTGCCCATATCAACCAAGCAATTAAAATCATTAACCTTCTCTTCTCTACCCCTCCATGAGGTTTGGGTATGGAGATCTTAGCTATGGGTTTCACTGGATATGGACAGAATTCGGATTTGGGCCTTCACATGTTATTGCTCGTATTAACTGAGCATACAATATTTTCTAGTTTACAAAAGGCGTATGCTTTGTGGTTTGTTGGGCATCCGAATCCTGTCACATCAGAAATCTGAGTAAATTCTAGCTTTATATCTATCACCACACACCAAGGAATGCCAAATCGGTTACGTATCGGCCGATACGGCCGATACGTAACGGAAACGGTGGTGACCGTTACACGTTTCGGGGTCGTATCGGCCGATACGTTTTTTTGTAGCCGTATCGGCCGATGCGGGCCCGATACGGGGCGTATCGGCCATTACGGGGGCGTATCGGCCGTTACGGGCCGTTACAGGCCCGTATCAACCTTTTTTCACTTTAAGCTTTGTTTTTACTGTTTTTTTGAAACATCTTGCTTCCAAACTGTTTCTTACTCCTTTTACTACTAATTTCGACCAACTTTGGCTGGGTATTTGAGATAAAAACACATTATATTATGGATTTTCTTGAATCAAAGCTCGGTGGGCCATTTTTCAGAAATTTGTCAAAAATAGGTATTTATATATTTTTAATACGTTTTGTTGTTTTAATCATACCATATGATGCGTTAATCATAGTAAAACATGTTAATGTGCATTTTACAGATTTTGAGTGTCATTTAATAATTTTTTTATATTTTTTTCTATTTACGCATGAATTTTGGCCCCTTTTTTTAAAATTCAAAAAATCAATTTTTAATGGTTGTATTGTTGTTTTAATTATGCCATTTGATGTGTTAATCATAGTAGGACATGTTAATGTGCATTTTACAGATTTTGGGTGCCATTTTATATTTTTTTTATATTTTTTTCTATTTACGCATTTATTTTGGCCCTTTTTTTGAAAATTCAAAAAATCATTTTTTAATGATTCTTTTGTTGTTTTAATGATGCTATATGATGTGTTAATCATAGTAGAACATGTTAATGTGCATTTTACAGATTTGGGGTACCATTTTATATATTTTTTTATATTTTTTTCTATTTACACATGAATTTTGGCCCTTTTTTTAAAAATTCGAAAAATCAATTTTTAATAGTTGTTTTGTTGTTTTAATCATGCCATATGATGTGTTAATTATAGTAGAACATGTTAATGTGCATTTTATAGATTTGGGGTGCCATTTTATATTTTTTTTTATATTTTTTTCTATTTACGCATTTATTTTGGCCCTTTTTTTGAAAATTCGAAAAATCATTTTTTAATGATTCTTTTGTTGTTTTAATGACGTCATATGATATGTTAATCATAGTAGAACATGTTAATGTGCATTTTACAGATTTGGGGTGCCATTTTATATTTTTTTCTATTTACGCATTTATTTTGACCCTTTTTTTGAAAATTCGAAAAATCATTTTTTAATGATTCTTTTGCTGTTTTAATGATGTCATGTGATGTGTTAATCATAGTAGAACATGTTAATGTGCATTTTATATATTTTGGGTGCCATTTTATTTTTTATTTTTATATTTTTTTCTATTTATGCATGAATTTTGGCCCTCAAAAATAATTGCAAACACCTAAATGTAAGATATTTTCATATTACATTCATTCTAATATATCTATCATTGATAGTAGATAGTTAGAAAATTAAATACATGAATTTTGTAGTCAAATTCAGGTTATCTGGTTCATAAATTTATCAGACAGTCCGATACAACTTCTGACCAAACAGTGGACCGTTACACCACCATAAACATGTTCCAATTTATAAATGAATGCATATTTGGAATGCTTAGAATATTTCGGATTTAATCCATATTTTTTTATATTTTTTTGGCGAAAATAAATAAATTGCGCCGTTATGGGCCGTTACGCCCTCGTATCACCGTTACGCCCCCGTATCCGTATCGGTTTCAGAGGGCTCCGTTACGCCAACCGATACCGATACGGGACACCTTGCCACACACACACACATTCATCGTTCGACTCATGCAACCATCAAACGGTCTGACCTGAACTCCTAGTGGACAGCCCAAGGAAAATTTTCCCACTAGAGTCCACAAATTCCAAAGCAGGCAAATTATGGAGAAAACTTGTAATTTCCAAATACGGCACTCAAACGGGTGATTGAAGCATAAAGAATCCCTCTCTTCATCGTGCCTCAAAGGTTTGGAAGGAAAATGCATCAACCGAGCAAATGTTTTACAAAGTTTCTTTTTTCTTTTTTTTTAATGACGACAAGGTGTCCCCACACCCTTTTTTAAGGCGAGCCTAATCCCAACCGATGCACGCAATCACCAGCAAACCACGTGCATCAGGTAAAGCATTGGGAGGGGAATAGAACTTGCGTGTGTGAGGAGCAAACCCACAACGCTAGCCATTCGCCCAAACCTCAGTCGGGTTTGTTGGGTAGCATACCCACGAAAAAGGAGTTTCTTTCTCAATTGGAATGGGGAACCATATTCATTTTGGGTGGATGTTCGGTGTAGAGACCAGCCATTGCTACCTCTTCCCTAGAATTGCTAATATTTCTTCAAACCGGTTCATTCTTGGAGATAGTTGCTATTGTATTTGTCGAGTTGTGGTTTGGTCTCCTCTATGCTAAAGGAACTTGTCGGATGAAGAGCGTGAGGAATTAGGAAGGTTGTTTGATTATCTGAAAATGGTCATTCCTTTGCCTCAAGATAAAGGTTTGATGGTTGGAAAGCACATATCTTGGGTATTTTCTCAGTGTGTTCGTTCTACAATTTGATTTCCAATCAGCCCAGCTCGACCGCCTATCTATTCCATCATTGATCATACTGATCTGGATTACGTGGAAGTCAATTGACAATCTTCTGTAGGCCTGGTATGGAGGTGGAGTGGGGAAATCTAGAAGAGCAGTTTGGAGACTTATTGCGATGGGAATGTTATTGCTTATTTGGAAGGACTGAAATAGTTGATGTTTTCAAAATAAGGGATCCTTTGTGAACGGGTTATATGTTAAGTGAAGTCTATTGTGTTGGAATGGGTTGCTCATGTCAAAGAAGCAAAGTTTGTTCATCTTTCTTCTTTTTTTTATGCGGTAGCTTCAGGTTGTATTCATTTCCTGCCTTGTTGGTGAGGCTTCATAATAAATTTTCTGTTCTCTCGTGGAAAAAAAAAAAAAAAAAAAAACTTATGTCAGTCAATTTGACTAACAACATACCTCAAATACCCCCCCAATCTCTCTCTCTCTCTCTCTCTCTCTCTCTCTCTCTCTCTCTCTCTCTCTCTCTCTCTCTCTCTCTCTCTCTCTCTCTCTCTCTCTCTGTTGATAGAAGGTTACTGTAGTGGGCCCCTCTCTCGGTATTGGAACTATTCTTCTATGTTGATAGAAGGTTACTGAAGTGGGGCGCACTACTGATGGCACCAATCGAATGGGTGATGGCAGCAGCGTATGCACATATCCCCATGAAGGAAAAAGAAAATTGAATCTGGTAGAGAGTAATTTTAGATAACTTATTATGATTTTTCCAAGAAATATATTTCGGTGATTTTTCACATATGTTTTCTTCAGATAATAAGAGGCCCAAAAAGGAAGAAAAAAAAGATAGAAACAATTCATTATCAGTTTTTTATTGTGTTGTTTTCCTTGGGGAATTTTGAGATGATTTTCTGAATAGGGTTGGCTCAGCTGATAAATTGCTACTCAAAAACAAGAATCATCAGATTCCATCAAAATTAATTTGGAGTGATGTTTTTTTGTGCAATAGAGTTACCATTCAACCTTTTTTGGGGGTTTTTGCTGATATTTGCTATCAGCTCCTGGACCTGAAGAAGTGAACCTATGGGGAATGTGTATATCCTCATCTGTAAGCATTTTCTCGGCGCAGCTTGGTGCTTGTTTTTTGGGTCTGTGTGATGATTGGTAGCAATGAAAAAAAATCTGGTACTGTGCACACATCATGACAAGTAACAGCAAGAAAAAAGCATGTAGGAAACTTGGAATGTTTTCGGCAGATAATAGCTACATTCCAAAACATCGTCAGAGCAGCATCCCTGGCGAAAGACAAACTTTATTCTACACATTGTGGTGAACTCGACATACAAGAAATAACTGTTGGGACCCAGTTGCTCATCCCCCAAAGAAGGCCTACTCTGTTGCTGCTTGTATTGAGAGGTCTATCCACATTGAATCCCGCAATGTGCTTTCTCATGGCATTTCTCCTGTATCTCTTATGGATGAAATCTCACAACTTACATAGGGTTCATATTCTTGAGGGTGCCTCTTCGTCTTATCTTCAGCCTATTCCAACCAATGTTTTAAATATCGACGATATTGGCCAATATATCCCACGACATATCTTGCATCCCACTCGTGCGATATGAAATGCACAAGTAGTGTCAATATATCCCAAGTGCTCGATCCAGTGAGCATTTTCAATTTTTTATCCCTTTTTTATTGAAATTATTTCAAATAAGTGTTAAACGGTTACAAATCTATTGGTTCTTCATGTTTTGTATGAAAAAATCATGGAGTTGGGAGCTTTGATTTCAATATCCATTGTTTCTTCATATTCTCCATTTAAAAAAAAAAAATTCCTTCAACTGGTTGTCAATTAAGTCTAATTTCGAAGTATTTAGGAGTGTTTGATGAAATGATCATCACATACACTCTTAAGTGTTATGCATTCCATATGAATATAGTTGCATTAGTTCAATCAGACAACGCATAACTTAAGACCCTATACAAAGAAAACCTATTATGTGCACTTCTTTTTTGAGATATTATGATTTAAAAGCGTGTATTAAAGTCTTTTTTTGTTAACAATCCCTGAAGTTTCATTGAAATATTCAACCATTTTGCCAATGTTTCCCAATAAGTGCGATAAATTACCCGATACAAACAATATATCTCATACGATAATCGATACATATCTGGATCCCAAGGATGCAATTCATAACGCGATACCGATATTTTGAACATTGGTTCCAACCCAATCAAGTATTGCTGCCTCTACTTATGTTGTATCCACTATTTCTACTAGCACCTCTTGGATCATGGATTCATGAGCATCGGATTGCACAACAAGTGTAACGTCTCATATTTCATCCTACTCTTTGCATCCTAATTATGGTTGTGTAAAGATTGTTGACGAATTGTATACTTTTTGTTGAAGGCACAAAGTCTATCAGTCTTTCTACTTCAGTGTCTCTATCTTCAATCCTTCGCGTTCATGGCTTGCCTATACTTATTGTCTATTAGTAATCTTACTAAGTCTCTTAAATGCAGTTTGACCTATTTTTCCATCTAGGTGTGCATTTCAAGACCTAAAGACTGGACAGGCAATTGGAGGTGGTTATGAGAGTTGTGGTCTTTACTTGTTTGATTCATCAAACAGTGCCAATTTCACCTTACAGTCCTCTTATAGTGTTTATGTGAATAAAGAAGGGTCGTGTATTGGCACGGAAAATTAGGATACATACATTTCCCTAGCTTAAAATTGCTCCTCCCTTCATTATTAACCTTTCAAATTTTGTGTGAAAATCAATGTGATTCATGTCACGTAGCTAAGCATTGTAGAACATCTTTTTTTTTCCTTCTTTTTTCTTTTTTTGAAGGATGGGATATATATATAAGGAAAAATTTAAATTATTTAAAAAAAAAAAAAAAAAAAAAAAAAACCAAAGGTAGAGCCTAAGCAAGGCTAAAGGGAAAAAAGCAAAGAAGCAAACAACAAAAGAAAAAGGAGGAAAAAACCTAGGCAACCGCCATACAACTCGAGACTGAAACAAGAAACCATTGAGAGTGGAGATAGAAACCTAGCACAATATCCCATGGAAGGGAAGATAATGTGATGAAGACATCCGTGCATCGGCATCAGTCTAAGCATATGCAAATAGGAGGAGAGCACCAACACCAGTATCTTTGCGGCTAGTTGACTCGTACATGGGATCTGCTAGGCCCAGATCATCGTCAGAGCCACCTGTAGAAGACCCCACACTGGAAAGATGCATATTGAAGAGCAGTGGACCGTTGATCTTCATCAACACAACATTTCAACCGTTGGATAGCGATCAGGGACCATTATCTCGATTGGATCGATATCACAACCACCCATCGGGCGCAAGTCACATGGGCCATTTGATGGTGTATATTTGTTTTAGGATTTATTTGCTAGTATATTTTATATGTGGACCTTTTTATGAGCTTTATAGAGTTCTTGTTCTAGCTTAAGGGTGTTTTATCAAATTTGACAAAAAGTTGGGCTACTTTTGTAATTTTCATTATTTGAGAATATGGGGAGGGGGGCTTCCCATGTTGTTGTTTATAAATAAATAAAGAAAAAAATTCAAGTTTCTTCTTCCTTCATGAGATGTGAAAAATTCTCCATGTGACGTGGAGAATAGGTTCTGTGAGAGGCAGTGTTTAAATTATCTGCAATAATATCTAATTATCGTCGTCGATACTGAAAACCCCAAATTTCAAATCTCTATTGGATATTGACAAGATTTTGCCAATTTTTTTTAATTAAATGGTGAAATTTCCACATTTTTGGTGATTGTCTGCAATAAAATCGAGCACATGTCCAGCGTAAATACTGGAACATCTAAATTGAAAATTTATTTTAAAAAAAAAACAAAAAAAAAGAAAGAAAAGAAAATACCTTCTGAGGAGTTTTGGAAGATCTTCGATGGTTGGATTATGGATCAACAACTCCGGCCTTCAAAAGCACAAAATAAACCCAGAAGTCTTCCAGTGGGGTAATGAATTTTTAGGATTTCGGCAAGTTTTCCATAATCTTGATGGATTTTCGTAAAAAATTCTCCGTTTTCTCAATGAGAATCGACGTTAAAGATGTTTTAAACTAGATTTTAGGGTTAAAAAAGGAAAAGGGTTTCGGTTTCCTTTTGCTTATGGAGGATTTTTGGATTTCTCTTCCCTTTGTTTATGAAGGAATTTTAGAGTTTTAAAAGAATCGGGTTCCTTTTTTAATATGGACGCGCGACGACTCTATACGGCCCTCCTCAATGTATGCATTGTATATTTACACCGTCCATCCATTTTTCCATGTCATTTTAGGGCATACGCCGAAAAACGAAGCATAGCGAGATCTCAGGTGGACTACACCACAAGAAACAGCAGTCATTAAACACCCACCATTAAAAACTTTTAAAGGGTCCATTGTAATGTTTATTTCGCATCCAAGCTGTTCATAAGGTCACACAGACCTAGATGACGGGAAAACACAAATATCAACATGATCAAAACTATTGTAGCCCACAGTTTTTAATGGTCAATGACCATTGTTTCTTGTTGTGTGGTTAGTGGTCCACCTAAGATTTGGATCTGTTTCATTTTTCGGCCCATGTCCTAAAATGAGCTAGCGGAACAAATGGACAGTGTAGATGTACAACACATACATTGAGGTGGGGCTCCACACCCATGTTCTATCCCACCCATGCCGATGGTTTAGCAAAAGCACATTGTGTGCCACACACCAACCTCCATGGTGTTTTGACACCACCAAGTTCTATGGGCCCCACCATGATTTTTTTGCTATATCCAAACTGTCCTTCCGTATGGCGAGATCGTTTTAGGACTTGAGCCCAAAAAATGACAGATCCAAATCATAATAAGTGGACTACACCATAGAAAGCAATGGGGACAATGATTCTCACCGTTGAAACCTTCCTAGGGCCCACCATGATGTTTATTTGCCATCCAACCTGTTCATGAGGTCAGGCAAACCTGGATGAAGGGGAAAAAACAAATATAAGATTGATCCAAAACTTCTGTGACACCCATGAAATTTTCAATGGTAGGCATTCAATCCCCACTGCTTTCTATGGTGTGGTCCACTTGAGCTTTGGATATGTCTCGTTTTTTCTGTTAAAGTCCTAAAAATATCTCGCCAAATGGACAAACTGTTTAGATATAACACGGATCATATTGGGGCCCACAGAACTTGGTGATGTCAATATAGAGGTTGGTGGTGTGTGGCACACCACATAATCCGCTTCCTAGTTTTGCAGCAACGCAAGGCCTTTTGCAGGAACTTCTCGAATTATCTCCGATATTATCTTCATCTCCAGCTCAACGATATCGATAACATTGGTAGTGATACCGATAACGCTAGTATTAGAAATTCTAGGTATTAGCAATGTATCGCCAATGTATCAATATCACTAATGTAATCGTCAATATTTTCAACTATGTAAATTCTTGGTGTCGCTTATATTGCTAATGCCTCAATATCACCAATATTTTTTACTGTGTAAATTCTAAGTAATGCTTATATCATAAGTGTATGGACGATATTTCAATAATATTGCCAATGTATTAATATCATCAAAAAAAAAAATTTCAAAATTTTTTTTCATGGGCACATGACACATGGTTCGATTTAGTGTTCAATTTGTCATTAATAATATTGATAATATCTCAATATTATCGATATCACAACATGCGAGACATAGACATTGAGGCCATAATCTTTCGTTTCATTTCCAATTGTTGATGATTTCTTGGTGAACTATCATGTGTTGTTGACATTTTGCAATATCAATGGATGTTTGGAAGGAAGGTTGGACGGTTAAATAGGCCGAAGGGGATGTTTGAATTGATTTCTTACAACAGCACATGCTTTTACGGCACCATTAAATGGAAATGTGTTATGTATGCATTCTTTTTGCAATTTTTTTATTTCTAAATATGCAAATATGTAAATTTTAACATCTCCTAAAGTTTCACTGAAAATTCCACCATTTTTCCTATGTTTCCCCGCATTTTCGGTTATCAGCTATATCGATATTGTTTCTGTATCCCTGGCCAGTGAAACTTGTAGCGATATTGCTACTTCGAACACTGCTTCCTACCTCAGAAGTTAGGCGGGGCCATGGGGCCCATCATGATGTTTGTCAGAAATCCATCTTATCCATTCATTTTGCCAGATCATATTAGGTCATAGGCTAAAAATGAAGACTATTGGATTTTTTTATTTTAACTGTCCATTAAATGTCCACCAAGTTGATACTCATATGATTTTAAAAAGCTTAATTTGGATTCATGATATAGCTACACAGGGTACCATAATTTGACACTTGTGTGCCACGTGTTCAATTTCTAAGTGCCTATATATAAAATCCCTTTTTATATTTTTTAAAATAAAATAAATCTATTTTTGAGATAAAATAAATTATTTCTTTCTTTCTTTAAATGGCGCCCATTGTGGCCTGTTTTATTACATGATGAGGATGGGCTAGCCTAATGGGGTCCATTAGGACCCATTGGGGCCATTTAAAGGAAAATAAAGGATTGCATTATTTACTTTTAATTTTTGGATTTATTTTAAAATATTTTTTAAATATAAATTAATAATGTATTTAATGAAAAAATATTTAAAAACCCTATTTGTATGGATTTAATGAATGGTTGGATTGATGGGTAGATGGGATGAATGAATGGTTGGATGTATAGATGGGATGAATGTTTGGATGGATAGTTGGATGAATAGATGGAATGGAAGGATGGGATGATTGGATGGATGGATGGATTAAAATTTGGATGAGTTGATGGATGGATGGTTGGATGGGGATGGTTGGATGGGTGGATGGATGGATTGGATAGTTGGATGGATGGATTGGATGGATCGGTGGTTGGGTTGGATGGATGGATGGATGGGATGGTTGGATGGGTATATGGGTGGATGGGTGGATGGATTGGATAGTTGGATGGATGGATGGGATGGTTGGATGTATAGATGGGATGGATGGATGGTTGGATGGATTAGAATGTTGGATTTATTATAACAACACATGCTTTTAGGCCTCATTAAACGAAAACTTAATATGTTTTTTTTTTTTTTGTAATTTTTTATTCCTAAATATGCGAATGTGTATTTAGACATCTCCTGAAGTTTCACTAAAAATATCCACCCTTTTTCCCATGTTTGCCCTGCATTTCCAGTTATCAGTGATATTATCAGCGATAACGATATTTTATCTTTATCTTTAGCTAGTGAAACTTGTAGCGATACTAACAACAACTCAAACACTAGTGAGAGGTCAATCCTATTCAACAGAGGTGCGAGACTTCCACTTTATCATCCATCTTCTTCCTTTTCCCCTTCAAAAGAGGTATTTCCTTCCAAACTTTCTTCTTTCATCTTTTGTTTCAACATAACCCTTCCAAATCCTTTCCCTTCTTTTTTTTTTTTATCATCTTACACAAACCCCACCCTCGAAAGTCCCAAACCCTAGCCCAACATGTCCACACATGTGAACCCATAGAGCTGGTCGTACGGTCCAACCCTTTTCCCTTTTTGGATTCCTTGTCCCACATCAAAACCCCTAGATTCCTCTCTGTTACTCTAATCTAAACCCTAGATTCCCTACTTTTCAATTTTTCCCCAAATCTCCCAAACCCTAAAATCCTGATTTTATTAACCTATAAAATCCCAAACCTCCAACCACTCAAATTCCTAATACCCAAAGCCCCAAAATCCCTTCACCAATTAGATAATCCAAGCCCTAAATTTACTTTTCCCCATATCCCTTATACCCTAAGTTAACTTAAAACCCAATTGAGCCAACCCTAGATCATATTAGCTTCCCCCTTTGAAATTAAACCAATTCCTATGCTAATTGGATGTTCCTACATCCATAAGATCCTCTCCCTTAGTGTTTAATGACCATGCATCGCATGGTTTGATATATATATGGCTTGAACCTCTTGCAGATATATGCTTGAATCTTGATGTGTGTGATGAATTAGCATGATTTGTGAATTTTAATTATTTAGGTTAACTTGTTGATGTGTTGGAAAACAGAGGTTGAGAAGGAAGAAACATTCTGAAAGCAATGCGAATTCCTCTCACACCAAAAATTCCCCAGAGAGTTATCAAGCCTATCGAGCACCAAACTAGCTTAGTGTCCTTGTCAGTAAAACCGCAATGGATTAAATGTCTCTGCTAAGAGAGCAAATGTTGGGGAGGTCATCCCCCGCCTTTGCAGATTGTCAAAGGTGAGCACTCTTCCTCCAACCAGTAGCCAAACGAAAGCAACAACCTTCGGAGGTGCCTGAGAGTGCCAAAAGGAGGAAGGGTAGTCCATAGCCTGATTCAAAGAAGGGCCAGAGATGGAAGTGAAGAAGGATTTAGTTGTGGAAACTCCAAATGCACTCAAGGACCAGGAGATGTTGTCTTCCAAAAGAGGAGAAGGCCGAATCCCTTGAAGGAGACGAAGTTGATCTAGGAAGTCTTTATATTCAGAGTCAGTGAAGGCTCATTGCATGGACAGAACCAAGCTCCCGATCCTAGAGGAGAAAAAGCAATCAGAAAGGGAAGAGGAAAGGTTTGAGGAGATCCTAGCAAGATTAGAGAAGGCATCGGGCAAGGGACATGTCTAAAATCCATCTATTCGGCCAAAATTTGATCCTTTGACCATTGCTTAGACTAAAGGTGACACCTTTCGAGAAGGAAACCGTAGTCCCAGAAATGGCTTTGCAGACACTGGAAGCTCCATAGAGAGAGGTGGATTTAATGAATCAACCCCAATATTTAGCCGCCATGGATTTCCTCCACAATCTTCCAGGCTCCGTTCCAAACTGCCAAAATCATTTCCCAAAAAGGCCTTAGTTAACATCAGCCAAGGTTCTAGTTCCAACCCCTCCCACTATATAGGGTCTATAGACTTCGAACCCACTGAGAAGGTGAAATTTATGGTGGGGGAAGCTATCATTCCATAGGAAATCTCTACGGGGCTTCTCGATTTTGAGGATAACGAACTTAGGGTAGCGAAATAGGGAAAGGAAAGAGCAAATTTAATCAAAGTAAGACAGCCCCCTAGCGTAAGGTATTTGCACTTACAAGGGGCGAGCTTCCTTTCCATTATTTCAATGATAGCTTCCCAAAGGTGACTAGCAGGTTTGCCAATACATAACGTAAGGCCTAGATATTTAGAAGGGAAAGAGCCTGTTTTGCAATCAAAGACAGCCCCCTAGCAAAATGTATTTGCACTTCCAAGGGGCGAGCTTCCTTTCCATTATTTCAATGATAGCTTCCCAAAGGTGACTAGCAGGTTTGCCAATACATAACGTAAGGCCTAGATATTTAGAAGGGAAAGAGCCTGTTTTGCAATAAATGATTGCTACAAGAGAGGACATAAAATCATGAGAGATGTTAATGCCTAGCAACTCACTTTTATACAGATTAATCTTAAGACTAAAATGGCTTCAAAGCAAGTAATAAACATCCTCATCCTTGTAACAGCTTGTTCAGAAGCATCACTGAAAAGAACCGTGTTGTCTGCAAATTGGATATGCGAGATGGGGGGGAGTTGGCCACATTAAAGCCTTTAAAATAACCAAAATTTCCCCCTTTGGAGAGCATACGACTTGAGGCATCAGCTGTAATAACAAATAGCAGAGGGGAAAGGGAGTAGAGCCTTGTCTGAGCCCCCTCGAAGAAGAGAAGAACCCTTTCGGGGATCCTTTGACAAGCACAGAGAATGAAGCAATGGATAAGCATACCTAAATCTACCGCGCCATTTTTGCCCAAATCGAAATCATAGAACACATCTTGGTCACAAGGATTTTGGCCAGAATCTTATAAGGGGATCCTAGGAGACTTATTGGCCAAAAATCCTTAAGATCAAACATTCCTTCAAGCATGGGGATGAGAGGTATGAAGGAAGCTCCCATGGATTGAGATAAGGATCCAAGGGCGTGAAATTCAATAATGAAAGCAATAACATCTTTTTTAACAGTGTTTCCTTTTGTTCTACCCTCCTTTCTTACGACAATTGTTCTAGACCTTGCCTTGATAACAACAATGGTCAATTACATGTTGTTGATCCTCAATTTTAGAACCATTGATTGTGAGGGAACTTATTTTGTTGGAATGTGCTCTGGCGCTGGCAATGGCATGGAAGAACCGTGCGTTCTTATCACCCGTTTTTAGCTAGTTGGCTCTAGATCTTTACTTCCACTTGACCTCTTGCTAAGACGTGATTCTTGCATAGTCTATTTTAAGAGTCTCTGCAGCTTTTGTCCTCCTCTAATAAAGGCCCGGATTCCTCCTACACAACCAAACGATGGATAGAAGAGAGGGTGAGGACGACAGCAGAGTCAAGATTCAATCTCTTTTCTCCAGTTGATGAGGTTTAATTAGACCTTTTTCAGCTTCTGACTCAAGGTGAAGCTCAGGCTGCCATTGACTTGAAAAGAGTTCCATCAGGAAGAGACCAAGGACATGAAACCTTCAACCTAAAACAAAGATAGTTCAAATCTAAACAGCTTTGGCCCCCAACTATCCTCAGCAAACTCTAAAATAATTGGACAATGGTCAGAAGTAGGACGGATAAGACCTCTCTGGGTAACTAGGGGGAAAGCATCCAGCCAATCGGATGAGATGAGAAATTTGTCCCGACGGGAGAGGATTGGAGGGGGTTGCCCATTAGAACAAGTGAATTTGGTGTCTAGAAGGGGAAGATTGATAAGGTTATTCACCCCAACCCAGACTGAGAACATTTTCATCCCTCTAGTTAGGCGAGAACATTTTCATCCCTCTAGTTAGGCGAGAACCATTAGATTTTTCATAAGAGAAGCGAACAATATTAAAGTTGTCTCCAATACACCATGGTAGGGTCCACTTAGATCTAATGGCATTTTAAGTCATCCCAAAGGAGATGCCTAATAGAAATAGAGCAGGGGCCATAAACAGACGAAAATATCCATTTAAATACCGAAGAATAATTCCTAAGGACAACCAAGGCTGAAAAACAACCTTTCAGAGAGTCAACCCCCCCCCCCCCCCCCCCAAAAAAAAAACGAGGATCCATCAGCGTCCAAAGAGAACCATTCTTCATTGCGAATGGACCAAATGGAGTTGAGGATCGAATTACTTACGAAAGGAAGCTTCATTTCCTGAAGGGATATGATATTTGCTTTATACTTATGAAGAATGTCCTCAATCAGAGACACCCAGGCCTCTCGCATTCCAAGAGATGATTATCATTGGCCAATAGACTTACCCTTACGACCTATTTTAGAGGTGAGAGAACAAGATCCCCTTTGTAATTGATAGAGGACTCAAGGCTAATCAATTCCCTTAGGCCCCTTGGGGATCTCGACACTTTTCTCAATTCTTCTACTGCCTTAGCTTCACGATTCTCTATAAACAGCATCAGATCCACATAGTCATCCTCCTTATCCCCAAATGAGATACCTACGATTGATCAGTCCTTCCCTAACCTTTAAGGGATCTTTGCATTTAGATAGTATCAAAGATGGATACCATCGTAGGATTGGACTCGAGGGTTGTTGGGAAGAACCAGCAAGCAAGTCACCCTGGATAATCTGAATGAAAGGAATGTCCATGATTGGAGTGTTAAAGGTGTTGGGGGATGGAGTGGACAAGCCTATTGGAACAATAGCCCACTCAGGATTCAAAGATAGAAGGGAGGCTAGCAATTGGCGCGTCGAGGGTGAGCATGGGTACGTGTACGAGTCTAGAATTTTCGAAGGGATAATTATAGGGGCTTCCACATGAAGGGGCAATGGTGGGAGCGCTCCTCCAACAACGGTGGGGATGAAGAGGGATTGAAGGGGAGGGAAACCATAGCATAGGTTTGGACTCAAGGGTTGTTGGTAGGTATCGACAGGCAAGTCACCCTGGATAATCTAAATGGGAGGAACGTCCATGATTAGAGTGTTAGAGGCATTGGGGGATGGAGTGGATAGGCCTAATGGAACAATAGCCCACTCAGGATTCACAGATAGAAGGGAGGCTGGTAGTTGGCGCATACGAATCTGGGATTTTCAAAGGGATAATCATAGGGGTAATCTATCTTATGAAATCCAAAGATTAAATGTTTTCACCCTCTTAAGAGTTTTCATAAGATGGTACCTGAATCAATTTGATGCAAAAAAAATAAGATCTTACATTCTTACATATTGCATCTAAGTTTCAATCCTATTTACTTAACTGATGCAGACACCAGGCCATTCAAAGCATATCAATGCAGGAGGCGTGCGTTACCCGTGTCAATGTGGCTGGATAACGGATATGAGTCAGATCTCTAGAGGTTGAAGACCTTACACGTGTTCGTGACATGTGTAAGTTGCTTAGAGGAGACATTTGGACCGTTGGATCCCGAGAATGGTGTGATCAGACCGTTGGATCATTACGGCCCACCTTCATTACGTCACCTTCACGGTGCTATCATCGAGGCCCATCGAGCATCTTAAATTTGCATTTAGTCTATGAACATTTGATTTATTTAAGTTTTGAAACAGTTTGCGCACAATTTTGTGCGAATTTCTTTTTTTTGAAACTTTTATTAAGAGTATTTTGGTAATTTCATATAATTATGAATTTATAAAGGTTGCCCTAAACCTATAGCATATTATGTTATATTTATGCAAAAAAAAAAAGAGCTTTTTTGCTTCTGATGACTTCGTCTTCGACTTCAAGTGATTGGAAGAGAGCATGAGACCCAGGTAAACGATTTCTCATCCTCTACCTCTCTCCTTCTCTCTTTTCTCAAGGTATTCTTTTCTTTAACCCCATTCTCTTCCTTTTCTTCTAGAATCTTTAGTTTTAGAAGCCAAATCTTGTTTCTTTTTATCTAAATCATTAGATATCAAAAGATTTTCATCCCGCATAAAACCCATCATCCAAATCTAAATTCGAAGAACCAATACTTTTTTGAATTTTCCAAATTTCTCAATTAGGGAAATTCCTATTTTTCTATATTAGAAAATCCACTTAGATCGTTAGACAGACCTATTGCAAGACGAAAGTTCTATCTTTCACCGGATCCAACTAAATTCAGATTTTAAGATTCAATACTTCGTGTTTGTGATGGATGGCCATAATCAATGCTATATTAACATTATTTCTTTCTTGTATTTATGATGTATAAGGCAAGCTGATATTTTATTTGTTTTTTAAGATTGCATGAATCTGCCCCTTTCAAATACCATGCTCATTTAAGGTTGGATTAGGCCGTCCTGCATCATTAACAATGGTACTGAACCACAAACTACATGTCCACTCTCTTCAAAAATATGTTGTGGAGCGAAAAAAAAAATAGGAATCTTCTTAAAGTGGCACATGTACTTCTTTTTTAGATGAATGTTCCTAGAATGTTTTGATTGCAAATGCCCTCAAGAGTTTCAAGTAGCAAAACCCCTATTCAGATTCTCCAACCAGACAAACTATTGTCTCCTATACCCACCTAAAGCGTTTGTATTCAGAACATTCAGTGTAGTAAATTGCATGTCAAAGCTATAGGATTCCTTGGTTATTCCGATCCTTATAAAGGATACAAGTGTTATGCACTTGGTATATGGAGCAACAATTTATTTCAATAGATGCTACCTTCTTTAGAACATTCCTTATTAGTCGTCACAAGTGCGGATCTCTCATTATCTTGTTAGCGGGTGCTTTAGGTTTTTTTTCTTGTGGTTGAAGTTAACACTTTTTAATATATGTGTTAGTGAATCTCTGCCTTTTATCTCAACGCTCTACTGCATCTCCTATTCTTGTACCTCAAAGACAAAACAGAAATTATGAAGAAGCGTTTGGCGAAACCTCCTATCAGTCCAATTGATAGCATGGTAAGGAGCCTTATTTCTGCCCAATTGATAACATTAACTGAATCCCCTTTCACAACAAAATGCTCATGTTAATGGATGTGGATGTGTGACCTACCACTATACAGCCCGCCTAGGCACAATTAGACTTGTTTATATGATTGCTTTTTTGTTAATAGTGGTTCAGGACATCATGGGGATTCTCACTTTTGTTATCAAGGGCATTTTTGTCATTATGAAAATTCATTAACATAAAAGAGGGAGAGTGGGGGAGTCAACCCTAATTGGACTCTCTCTCTCTCTCTCTCTCTCTCTCTCTCTCTCTCTCTCTCTCTCTCTCTCTCTACTTTTACATGGTAGTAGAGCATGCTTATTCGTTATTTAACATTTCTCTCCTATTCTCTCCTCCTCCCTCTTTCATCTTTTACTACTCTCTCCCTCGTGCTGAAAATCTTTCACATAACCTAGGATTTCTTTCTTCTTCTTTTTTTTGGTACTAGGCCTTTTATCATGGTTTGTGCATGAGTAGATGAATGAAGTTCACATGATCACACCTCTCATGTGATTATTAGAAGCATAAGGGCTGGTTGCCCATGTTGGATGCCATGGTCATGATCATCTTCATCCATAGCCAATTGGAAAGTGTGGACGTGTGGGCTGATTTCGCTCTCCATGAATGGTGTGCGCATTGTGTGAACCATACAAGTGGGTGTTCATCGATCATACTAGATCAGCACGTGTTTGTGCAAGACTTGTGGTATTCTCTTTTTCACCGGTTCTAATGGAGATGAAAAGTGATCTGAGATCTGGATTCATAAATCCATCCGATTTTTTAAAGGTCCAAATAACCTTCATTAAATTAAATGGAACAAACTATCTCCTATGGTCTAAGTCCATCCAAGTGTTTCAAACTGCCATGGGAAAATTAAGATATTTGACCACGAAGAAACCCAATGGGAGTTCTAGTACTTGTGATCAATGGATCTAGGAGAATGCCCAAATTATGGCATGGTTGTGGAATAGTATGGAACCATCCATAGTGCAAATTCAAGACATCGCCAAAGAAAGTGTGGGATGCATTACGAGAGATGTATTCATCAGTGTGGGATGCATTACGAGAGATGTATTCATCCAACGAAAACATCTCTCGTACATATCAATAATATGAAGAAATATTGCAACAAGACGATAAATCTCTAGGTGAATACTATTCCAAACTAAGGAATGTGGGGGGAGCTAAATTTGTCTCGGCTTCTTACTATTGATTTGGAGGAACCACGTCAACAACATGAAGAGCTCTATATAGACAGGTTCATATCAAGGTTACCGATTCATGCACATATTTTGAGTGGCAGCGATGTGCCACCTCTGAACGAGGTGTATACTCGCCTCCAACGTGTATCTCTAGGCTCTACAATCGAAGCCAATAACAGCTCGACTTTAGCATCTTTTAATGGTCGAGGTTGCAGTAGTGGTCGTGGTGAAGGAGGTAATCAAGGTGGAACTATCAAAATGGAAGGAGGTATGATAGAGGTCATGGACCTGGAAAGTACAAGCATTGTGGGCTCTACAATCACTCTGTTAGAAAAACAAAGGAAAAAAAATAAAATTGAAAGCTAACATTACAGGGATTAAACCATAGATCACTCGCACACACTCCATTGTCTTTACCAACTCATCTACCGAGTAGGAGAGAGCATTGGGCCTTATGGAAAGCCAACATGAGCTAATCAAAGAACTTACACTAGAAAGAGCCAATGGGTCTCATCCAGCTAGTTCTACATCTACAGCTCAACAACCACGTATGATTGGCAAAAACATTACACTAACACAAGAACAATAAGAACAATACCAGAAGTTGCTAAAAAATCTACAAAATCAACCTATTCCCACCAATATTGTAGCTACTTCCACTCTTACGACTATATTTGTGAACTCAGGTATCGCCTATTTAGGATCCAAGTCCCCTACTCCATGGGTCATTAGCTCTGGAGCATACGACCATATGACAGATGAGTTTTTTGTGTTTTCCTCCATTGATACATCATTAACGGATTCATCTGCCACATTCATCTATCACTCTGGCAGATGGTACCCACTGCAAGGTATGTGGAATGGGTATTGTACTATTGTTCATACAAGCCCTTCTCTTTCATTATCATGTCCTGTTTGTTCCAAAATTTCCTTTAAATCTTCTGTTCATTAACAAATTTACCAAATCTCTTAACTGATTTGTCACTTTCTATTATGCACATTATGTTTTCCATAATCGAAAGATAGAAGAAGATTGGTGGTGGACATGAACACGACGGTTGTACTACCTTGATCGTGACATTGTTGGCGCGGCAACATAAAATAATAATAAAATAAAATCCCCCTTGGTATTTTATTACATTTATTGATGATTTCTCAATAATAACTTGGATTTATTTAATGAAAGACAAATCTGAATTATTCTCAATTTTTAGGACTTTTCATATAAAAGTACAAAATCAGTTTACTTTAAAAGTATGTGTTTCATTCTAATAACGCCATGGAACATTTTTTATGACAACAGGGTGTCTTTTGAGGTGAGACCAT
This sequence comes from Magnolia kwangsiensis, assembly GCA_037074715.1. Classification (NCBI taxonomy): domain Eukaryota; kingdom Viridiplantae; phylum Streptophyta; class Magnoliopsida; order Magnoliales; family Magnoliaceae; genus Magnolia; species Magnolia kwangsiensis. The sequence continues at coordinate 48,689,021 of CM073583.1, forward strand.
TCCATGCGAATGCATATAATCACCTGCCAACCACGTGCATCACATAATCCACGAGAGGGGAATCGAACTTGTTTCTATGGGGAGAAAACCCACAACCCAAACTGTGACAAGTATGCCAAGGAGTATTTGTCCCAAGCTTTTAGGAGTATTCATACCTATTTTATAAGAATAAAGTACAGAGAGTTGCACTAACTATCGCGGGGCTAAACTTATGAGCCATACTATGAAACTATGGAAAGAGTAATTGAGCAAAGACTAAGGCATAAGATGGACATATCAGAAAATCAGTTTGATTTCATGCCAAGGAGGTCCACTTAGACAATTGATGGATAAAAATAAGGAGAGGAAGGATCTCTGCATGGTCTTTACTCACTTGGAAAAACATATGATAAGGTCCCTAGAAAGTTAATCTGGTGAGTATGGGGAAATAAGAGGAGTTTCAAGAGGGTATATTGACATGATTAAGGATGTAGATGGAGCAATAACAAATGTGAAGGACCACTAGTGGAGTGACAACTAAGTTCCCAATGGCACGTACCTTTTCGCGTTGGTTATGAACAAGTTAACGAGGAACTTGCAAGAAAAGATCTCATGGTGTATGTTGTTCGTAGATGACACAGTTTGATTGACAAGACAAGGGAGGGCAGAAACACAAAGCTAGATTGATGGAGTGCTTTAGAATCTAAAGGATTTAAAGTTAGTCAAACTAAAAAGTATAGATTGCATTTTCGCAAAATGATCGCTTTCAGTATCTTGGCTCAATAATTCATGATAGTGAAGTGATTGAGAAGGAAGTGGCCCACAGAAATTCAAGTCAGATGAAAGAAATGGAGATGTGCCTCAATAGTTTTATGTGATCACCTTGTACCATGCAAACTAAAGGAGAAACTTTAGTGTAGCTATAAGACCAACCATGCTTTATGAGACAGAATGTTGGGTAGTCAAGGAACAACATGCTTAGTGGACGAGTGCAACTGAAATGAGAATATTGACATGTATGAGTGGCGACAAGGAAAGATATGTATTCAAGGGAACCTAAAAGTTGCACCAATAGATAATAAGATTAGGAAAAGTAGATTTAGATTGCTTAGTCATGTCATATGCAATAGAGACCAAGAATTGCGTCGGTTGGAACAAGTGAGTTGGTGCGGGTTGAAGGCCCTAAAAGGGCAAGGAGAAGGCCCAAAGGGCACGGGTGAGGTAGTAGGAAAGACTTGATGACCTATCGTCTAACTGAAGTTACAACCCTTGCTAGAGTGGAATGGTGGAATAGGATTCATGTACCCGACCCCAATTAGTTGGGATAAGGCTTAGATGATGATGAATCTTCATATGGAAAATCCATAGATTTGAATGTGTTTTCTTGCGAAGTAACGATGCTGTCTCCTAAATCACGTGTTCTCCATTCCTCGTCACTCAAAAACCACCCAAAGCAATTAAAAGATAGTGGTTTTCAAGGGGCAAAAAACATTCATGCTCAGATACATTGGGTGAGTCACACTGTGTTTACTCATCCCCACTCAGACCATAACGGATCAACTCATTCCTAACTTGGACCATAACAGATCCCGACTCGGACAAATGAGACCAAGTTGTGACCATTTACTTTTTCATGTATAGGGTACCAGACTTATATTTGTTCCCGCCAAAGCTGATACAACTCGGGTGATAGCAAGTCGTATAGAACATTTTTAAAACCCTACTCAAAATGTCAAGTTTCAAGACTCGGAAAGGCAGGACTGGAACTTTGCTAAGCGCACATGCATTTGCTACAAAGCTCATAACACACCACACATGCTTGCATGGCATATGCGTGCCAGATCTAATCCATCCATCAGGTTGGTCAGACCTTGTATATGTTTTCCCAAAAATAAAATATGGTCCAATCAATAGTTGGGCCCCCATATTGGAAACATGTAGATGGGTTAGAAGTGTTTTTAAAAATAAAAATAAAAATAAAAAATGACAATTTTATTCAAGATAGGCCACAACCAAAGAATACAAAGAAAAGAAAAACACAACTACAGCTCAAGCCAACTAGCAGGTAATTGGAGCAATGACCCTTATCTTACCTAATCCATTACATATATTTTAGCCCTACTAAAAACCTTTGCAAGCGGCCCCACCTGATTCCTGAAGCATCTATTGTTTCTTTCTGGCCAGATGAACCATATCCCCACAAGAAAACAAAGATACCAAACTTTCTCCCCACTTTTCCCACACCACCACCACGTCACGCCAAGAAGAATTGATTAATAGACCTTGGCACCACCCAAGCTGCTCCAAATAGGTTTTAAAAAAATTCCACAAGCTATTTGTGAACGCACAATAGATGAAAAGATGATCCACCAATTCCTCCTCTTGATAACACATTAGGCATCAACAACACAGTTGTCTCTCTCTCGAAATTGCATTTAAAGGGTGGCACACTCGAGGACCACGTGACACAGCCTCGATCTCATCTACACTAGCCACCCCTTTCTTTTCATTTAAGGGATCCACTACCGTCTCCCTCCAACCACCATTGCCAAGTGGCATTGGATCTACAACTATCTCCTCCTCCTGACCAATAACATCGCAACACCTATTGCTCTCATATTTTGGTGAATTGCCAGAGCATTCTACCTGTGCTCCTTCGACAAAAGGCTGGTCCGCCATCACCGAGATCTTCTTTTGCGGTACTGTTTTTGGATCCGCCATCTCTCCTTGGCAAAGTCTCACTAGAATCTTGACCTTACCTACTCTAATCGGGATGGTCTCTATGATCATTAGAATTTTTTTCTTTCTTATCAAAATCCTCACATAACGCAACTCTCGGCAATCTTCTGGTAACGAGTCAATCGAAACCACCTCCCCAAAGCATTGACTAATTTCCAAAAACATGTCGTTAAACCAGAATTCCAAGGGGATACCCCATGCACTGTATCATCCGATATAAATTGCACACTTTGAAAAAACTATCAACCTCCGGTTGAGAACAAAAAGAAATATATACATTTTCTTTCAGGAATTTTACAATTGTCTTCTGCATCAATTCAACATTTATCATTTAACCAATCCCCAACTTCTTCCGTAGCTCTTGATTTCATTGAAACTACAAAACAAAACTGAAAAGATTTCAAGGAGGTTTCGAACGCCTTTTCATGAACTATCATTTCCAAACCCTCGTCCAAATCCACCCACCAAACCCATTTAGCTGGTTGATCTGAGTATTCGTTTTTCTCTACACTTCTACTAATCCCGTCACTTGAATAACCTTCCACCGCCTCTTTATAAGATTTCAATTGCTTCGCCCATGAGACTCTGATACCCCCTTCAGGTACGATGATGATCCCACTCTCCTCTCTTTGTCCATACTAATATTTCTTTCAATAGGTTTCTTGCTTTCCTTCCACCTCCCTATTTTTTTCTCTCATGGCCATATTTTGCTTTCTAGACAACAAGCTTCTATCCCCCAAAACTTTCTCCATTTAACAATTTCACAAACCTTACCACCCCCTCCTCTGAACTCATCCGAACAAACATAAATTTGTGATGAACCAAAGAATTACAAACTCGTGGGATGATTGTTTCCATCAACTTCCTTGCTCAACCAAACACCCTTTCAAAGTTTATAGGAAGCCACCCATTCGAAAATCCATCCACAAACAGCATCGGGAATCTAACAAATCTTTTGAAACCATCAACCCCTTCTTCTTAGAATCATTCTTTCTATTCTTCACCAGTTTCCAATCTCCCTAATTCTCATTTTCCATCCCCTCTCCTGTTCCCTTTTCACATACCTCAATCGACTCCAAGCCATCACTGTTGCCTACAGCCTCTTCATCTCGATCACCACTTCCTGATTCTCCAACTATGCTCCACGATTTTTTTCGCCACTCCTGTCTCTCCATTTTTTTCACCACTCCTACGGGGTTACTTAGAAGTTTTTCAGAGCTGTACATTTATTATACAAACGATGGCCTACCTGACCAGTGGATCAAACTGATTCTTCGACCAGGGTATCAACATAGTGGTGCCATTCTGATGGATGGATTGGATCTTAAACCTATCAATCCATGCTAGCAACTATGTGGTGTGTACATGAGCTTTATGGCATATGCATGTGGGCTTGGCAAAGCTCTTGAGACTGTATATGGACTGTGGTTGGGGGTACAAAAGGAAAACTATGCTGCAGTTTGAAGCCTGATATGAGTAGGAGCTGCCAATTGGAAGATGGAGGCAGAAGATAGATTCCATTCAGGAATCGAGGATTGGATTATGGCTGCAGGAAATGTTTAATGTAAAAGAGTAGGTGTTAGAATTTTGGCGGTTAATAGGGTTGGAGTTGGGATTTTTGGGAAGGTATGGTTCAAGTTTTGGATAATTGGCAAATATGAGGAATAAAAGAAAACTCAATATTCAAGTTCCCACTAATACCAGAATTGACACACTATTGAGTTGAAATTGAGCCCAAACTAAGAGATTCTTGAATCTGTAAGAAGATAACAGCTTTGTGGCACAAGAGCTTCCTTGAAACAACACATCATAGATATCTTATATATATATATATATATATATAAAGATAAAGATATCTAGGGCCCCAAAAGGCACTGAAGAAGTTTTTCCAACAGCCTTCTAGCAGTAAATTACCAGAAAGGAGATGAAGAATGGAAATTCTAGAATTAAAAAAGAAATTCAAGAACTAAAAAATATCTCAAAATCATTATTGGACCAAGGATTTTCATGCTTAGAGTCATGCATATGGCCGTGTATATATATACACTTCCCAAACTCTTTCTTATTTCAAGTAAAACACTACTTGTCAGGCTTGCTAAACATTCTTAATGATAAAAAGTTGAAGCCAATTAGTTGTAAAGACACTAAGATGATTAATTGTGTGGCCCTGCAACTAGGTGGAGCCACATTTGGAGTAAACACTCAACTGATTGGGCCTATGGGCCCACAGGTAAACTGGACCACAAAAAAAAAAAAAAAAAAGCCATCCAGTTGTCCTGTAAGCCACACAAACCAATCGAACACCCCCCCCCCCGGTACTCTGTATTGGCAATCATGTAGAGTCCAATTTTCACTTAACAGTCTTAATTCTTTAGCTGCACCAAAGCACCCTGACTTCCCCTGTGTTTGAATAGCATTATGCACAGAGCACCCTGGTATGCTTTAATACAAGCCCCCATGCAATCGCAAATAATTCCACCCATACTAGCCAGGATAGGCTTCAGAACAAACTGTCATCAAACTTCTGTTTTAGAAAGCCCAGTGGGGACTGGGGAGGATTTCCCAACTGCCCTAAGAATTTGAGCCACTCAAACTTGCCAAAAGCCAGTTAGATCTAAACATGATGATGAAAATGATAATGATCTGTGTACCTTGTGATGACAGTTGAACATCTGCTCCCATTCTCAGATCAGATTTGCAGTCAGCAGAATCTAAGTTTTTCTCTCCAGACCCTAAGCAAAGTTCATTCAAACTCTTGATGGCAGAATCCAAATCGTTGCCACATGCTTCAAGTGCTCTCTCAAGAAGCTGAAATAAACATTAATATTGATTAATTAGTTAGAAGTGCACAAGGAAGATAACAACTTGTATTCATTGAAGCAGAACTGTCAGACGTGATTTCATCGTCAGCAGACAAAATACGTTAATGTGTAAGAAACCATTTAGAGTGCAATCAATAATTCAATTTTGCAGTTAATTTTACAAATTTGAACATGGTAGCCTTCAAATAGTTCAATTAAGCCCTTTAGAAAGTAATATTCCAACATAACAGTCAAGAGACCACTTTAACATAGTTATTTTTTTAATGAAGTTATAGTTAGCAATTGAAAGGGAAACCTTTTAAGGAGAGCAGAGATTTCCCAAAATAGGTAACAGCTCTCTGCACCAATGTTAGCCACTAAATCAACTTCCTAATTAACATATCTCAAAGTACATGGAAAAGGTTATGTTTTAAGACGCCCACTAACTCTCTAGTTTCACCAAAAATGCAAGCTATGTCCCACGGCTCCAGTTCATGACTCTTTCCCTTATTTTCTTTGCAGGATCAACTCCAATCAAAGCCATCCTTGGAACAAATCATTCCGAAGCTTCGATTCAATAAGTAAAGCATGTGATTCAACCACATTAGAATATTTATGGCCAATAGGACCCTGAATGAGTAAAACATGTGGTCCAACCTCATTAGAATAATTATGACCAATGAGACCCTGAATAAACATGAAAGCCTAAGGAACATAAATTGCCAATAATAAAACTAAATATATGCTAGCCAATCCTTCAAGGAAAAGAAGGCTTCCCTTGTAGTTTTCCATTTTAATAGGAAAAAAAATTATATTGGTGGGCTGCTTCCCCTATTGCCAAGATTTCTTTTGCCATCCATGGGTGATTTCTCTGACAACAAATGCATTCACCAATTCAAGGGACCTACCACCAATTTTTATCTCATGCTGCCCATGAAGTCAGAGGTTGTAAAGGAAAACTCATCCTCACAAATGGTATCTAGTGGACTTGTAATGGCAGCAGTAATTATAATAGGTTTTTGTGTTGTATGGTGAGATTATTGATGTACGGTCCTATTTGGTAGTCTATGACTTGACATGCTCGTACCAAAATCATTGACAACCTTGCCAAGGTTGGTAATCACCAGTATCCTTCCCAATGGTTGGTTAAAATCAACCAAAAGTTTGTCATTTTCTATTGGAGATGGGAGTTGTATTCACTTTTGGGACGATCCTTGGTGTGGAGATAGGCCTATGGAATTTGTTTTTCCTTCCTTGGCAAGATTAGCTCCCATGAAGAACATGCTTGTATCCTCTTGTTTCTCCAATGATCACATAAATGGTTACTTGGTTATTTAAATTGAATGTGGAGATGTTGTAATAATGGTACTTAGCGACTTAACCCAACCAAAAAAAAAAAAACACGGAACCTTGCCATGAGGGTGGGGTTCCAGGGCAGCATTGGGGCGTGACAGTCTGTGGGAGCAGTTAATGTGGCAATCAAAAAGGGATGTCATTGAATGGGCTAATGAGATCAAAGATGTAAATGCTGATTATCTGTCATTTATGTTTGGGCTGTAATTTGGGTAGCATTTTGGATCACAATTTGGGTCGTATTTGTTTTATGATCTGATTGTAATCTGGGGTATCTCTTGAGGTGTATTTTTGTTGCTTTGACATTGTTGGGCAGCTTTTTCATAAAATTATAATCATTGTTCTTCTAAAAAACTGAGGTATGTAACCACGTCCTCCTTAGTCCTTAACCAATAAAAGTGAGTTCAATTCTTGAATTATATCATCCCAAACCAGAGGATGCAATGTACAAGCAGGCTGACGGTCTAGTGGTCCAGACCACCGATTCGATGGGGGGCTCCCTTGATGGGGATGCCCCGAAAATTTCCTAGGTCAGAAGGTACAACCCATCTAATGTTCAACCTTTATTTTATTGAATGTGGACAGCTGCTGCATTTTCGCATGAACCGCCAGTGGCTGGGCCCATTGGATAGGTGGTAGGGATCAGTGAACCACGTGTAATGCAAACTAGCACATGTCATCTCTCTTTTCTTTCTTTTTCAGTATATATCATCATGTCAGGATCAAATGATTCTTTTTTTAAAAGGCTATAAGATGGAATGTTTATAACAATATGAAGGACGGGCAGAAGCATTGCATTTCCAATGTTTCTGCTGAACAAGGTAATAATAATAATAACATCTTTTATATGGAGGATTTGCTTTTTTATTGGAATGTTTTATTATCAGGAAAAAAAAAAAAAGGTCCCTTACTGAGAAAAACGAAATTGTAGGATCCTAATGCACCAAGACATGAATAGCATCATCAGGTCCCATTTGCCACATGTGGGGCCATCCTCAAGTGATCCAGAGAGTTGGTGTCATGGGCCCAATAGAGATGGCAGATGCTCCTTAAATCTTCCAAATTAAAATAACATAGACATCCAATATGTGTCCTTTTTTCCCCAACCATTGTGGCATCGTTATTCTGAACCATCTATCTATGGGAAACAGATACAAGGGTTAGAATCATCAAAATTAGGAAATTTTTGGGTGATCATACATACACTAATGAGAGTCATCATATCAACAGTATGATTGACGTGACCATGGGACCCATTCACATAGGGAGGTTAAAATTCTCTTGAATTTAAATAAATAAATCAATTAAAAAATTAAAAAAAAAAAAAGAGGGGAACCTGTTTGTCCATGTCGGGGAAGATGGAACTGAGATGAGAGATGGCAGAAGAGGTGGTATCAATGGATAAACGGAGGGGAGAAGCAGAGGGAGAGCAACGGAGCCTCTTGGAAGAAACCGATTGAGGTGGTGAGTGAACGTCTTCGAAGAAGGATCTCTTTCCGCACACTATGGCAGACATGGTTTCCGGTCCTCTTCTTTGGTAGTGGTGGTGGTGGTGGCGCAGACTATCTCTACACGCCCTCCTCCTCCTCCTCCTTTCCCTATTCTTCTTTTATATATTGTTGTCCATGCACCGAGTCTGCTTTTTTTACAAGGAAAAACCACTTTCTTCTAATTTTCTTCCTCTTCGTCAATCTCTTTTTTTCCTGTTTTTTTTTTCTTCTTCCTTACCTCGTTTCTTGCTTTCTATCCCTTGCGGGGAAGAGGGAAGATCCCTTGCTATTGCTCCGCGGCTTTATTATTTGTTGCTTCGTTGGAGGGTTTATATTTTGAGGAGATACTTTCGTGATACTCGGCTGCGGATTATGCTTGATACGCAAGTATTCAGAAATTGTAAACGTGGCGTACATCAACTCGGATAAAATCGGCTCGCCCGCTGTCGCCAAGTCACAAACCCACAATCAGACCGAGGCGGATTGGCTGGGTAGTTGGTGAGCCCCACCATGATGTATGTGTTTTATCCACGCCTTCCATCCGTTTTGACCGCTCATTTAAGGCACGAAGACAAATATGAATCGGATCCTAAAGCTCAAGTCAACTGCAACAAAGAATACCATGTAAATTGAACTTCCGGGGGGCACAAGTTTTGGATCAGGCTAGGCTGATTTTTATGCCTTCCCTTCGTACAGGGTTACGTGACTATATGAACACTTTCACATGTTGGATGGTGTTGGCTCGGAATCTCGACCGGTAATACACGTGTCAGATTTGCAGGCATGTAAAAACGAATTGGGTTGATTCAAACGAAACCACTAACCCATTGCATTGAGTTAGCATGGAGCTTAGTCAAGAGTTCAACATTGCATTGAGATACCATGGAGCTTAGTCAAGAGAGTACAATTTACCTATATTTAACTTATTGTCAAGTGCGATGTCATGTAATATGTGGAGGCTGAATATACCATGTAATGAGGTCTTGTTGTCTTTGAAATCAAATACTTTTGAAAGTTCAGCAATTAACATGGGTGAGTGAAAATAAGTTGAAAGATGGACATGGAGAAAGCAAGTACTTGCCACTAAATTGGAATCACTAACCTAGCTGAAAGCAACGGGGTACTTCGCATAGGGCTGAGTAATGCCAAAATTATAGCCTGCTGTGAGCCCAACGTATAGACATAGGTGGACGATTCTCTAAGTCATGGTCTTCATTCAAATCCGGCATGTGAGCGCAGATGGAAGGGAATTACAACTATTGAGTATCGGTAAGTAGGTCCGACGTGATTGCAGAGATGGGCAAAACTACTCATAAGTTAAGGTTTCAACGGTTGTTGAGCGATGAAGAGAACTAAACTAAATGTCCTAGAGGACTGGATAAACAGTGTTATGCTATAGTTGATCTATTTGAGTTTGTTTGATTGATCGTGGGTCATTTTCATGCCTTATTATGCTATTTCTAGAACTCTTAATGCAGTCATATCATTCTTAATTGTAAAGTTAGTGGTTATCTCCATCATATTGTGCTTGCCCTTTGTTAAATGTGTTCTTATCCAGTCAAGAACCTCCCGCACATTCTCATGATGACATATCCTTAACGATTACCAGCCCTTATCTTTAAGTCAAGTGTTTAAGATGCTTGTTCGAAGATTTACTCAACATCGAGTTGTCTTCTGTATATTTAGTCCATCACATGAAGATATCACAAGTGCCACATGGCTATATCTACGTCATTAATCTGAGACTGTTAAATCATCATCCCCCCCCCCCCCCCCTCCCCACACACACACATACACACATGTTTCTCTCTTTTCAGCTAAGAATGGAGAAACAAAAAATGGTTTTGCGGCATGACCCCCATTCGCCCATTTACCAAACGGTACCTCTATCGCTTCATTCTCTTTCAAATTCTAACCATGTGCCTATGAGAGAAGATATCGCCATATCTTTACTGTAACATTTGCCTCAAAAATCCCTCTGCCATCATTCGGTAATTAATGTTACACATGCAGTGAGGCTATAAATGCCCGCTCATCTTCCTTTTTCTTCTTTCACAATCTGAATCCTCTCAAACCTCAATTCCTTTTCTTCTATGCTAATCGTTGTGGCTCCCAAAAAATCTTCTTTTGCGTCCTCTTCTTCAGCATCTCCTTTGCTTTCTTTGTTAGAGCTACTTTGATCTTCCTCCTGCTTAGAGGTAATCTTCTCATCTAAATTTGATAGTTCCAATTCTACTCTCTTCTTAGGCCTTGCATTTCTTCCTTCTTATACCCAAAAATTCTCTGATATAACTTTGTGTTTACCTGCCAATGCAAACGAATCCTTCCTGACGGACCACGAATCCATCGACTGGAAGTATTGGCGTCCCAATACACTCCCCACGCTATCGCCTAATCCTCCCAAGGACTGGTTTGATTGGTACAAATGGGTTACGGCCAAGTACCTTCCTCTACGAATAGAACTCAGTGTTGCGGAATGCATACATTTTTCCATCTATAGCATCAAACCCAATCCTAATCTTTTAATTGCAGCAGCTTGTTTCTGGAGTTGTTCGACCAACTCCTTTCATTTTAAGTGCGGTCCAATGGGTCCGACCATCTTAGACTTTTGTGCCTTAATGACTCTTCCACCTATTGGGTTTGAGTTTTACCTCACATACCATCCTAACAAAACTAATAAACCTACTTTCAACATCTCCATCCTTATTTCATATGGTTCTTATATGGTAAAAGAAGACAAGACCGAGGATGAGGTCACCCATAAGGAGCATTGTGCATTTCTCATCATGTGGATTTGCTTTCTTTTATGAGTCAAAGCCAATCAATTGACCAAAGAGTATGTCGGTTTGGTTGAAGCTCTAGTTGTTGGCAAACTAATAGCATTAGCTCCTTTTGTTCTTGCACATCTATATTGAGGTCTCTATGACCTTTCATCTGAAAGTCCTCGTTTGATAAGAGGTCCTTTTTTATTACTCCAACTTTGGCTCTATGAATATTTTCCTAATCTTAGTGAAGAAATTACCAAACCAGTCTACTAGTTTACCTCCTACGTTCGACCCCACTTTATGTGATCCTACCAACTTAGTGTGCCCCACCATGGATTTGTTCAGATTTTATAATCTGATATTGTTAAAGATCGAGTTGGTCTAATAGTTAATGTTTCGTGATTTCTAGTCAATTTGTGTCCTGGATTAGATCCCTTGATTTAATTATGCATCTTGATTTAGGTGGACCCCACCTTTAGACTTTAATTTGAAAAGTACAATAAGAAACGAAATCTAATTTATAATTAGATATTAGGCCTACCAATGATCGAGTGGTAGATCAGTGGGCCCCACCACTTTAAACAATACATTAAGAGTGGGCCCCACTACTTATGCTAAGTTTCAATGATAAATTTGGTTATCTGAAGTTTTCTTTGATGTAAATCAAGTATAGAACCATGATCTGGCCATGATTATCATGATCATTGGACCAATCTTAAATCCGAGCCATGGAGTGTAGATTTGGGTTGTTAATATTTCAATCAAACCCAATTCAACCAATTTTGTGTATAAACAGTCATTTGGAAGGTTTAATATAAGATCCACTTGACCTAACTTATAACTTCAAACCAGTAAATCTAATGTTGAGATGAACCATGAAATTCAATGGTCAGATTGGATAGATCTTAACATCCAATGTAGCTTAAAACAAGAAACTTGATGAACAGTTCAGATTATATTAAAGATGATGTATTGTCAATATAAGGAATCGTTTATCAAAGGATAAAGGGCCAGCTTTGCCAATCAACGGTTATATTATTGATGATTATTGTTTTGTTTGGATATTAGTGTGCAAATACTCGAGTAATGCATTGACTAGATCCTTTATTATATTCATGTCTCAAAAGAAAAAATTTGTCCAAAGAAAGAAAATCATAATCTAGCCGACAAATCATTAGTGAGATGATTAAGAAGCCCAAATGGTCTAAAGGAGAGTGGACATGTTGGGTAAGTAGTCACTTGCACAGATGAATTTCCCAGCATACATCTCATCGCATATCATATGCATTTTCTTGCTCACCATTGATTATTATTGATATATGTTAAAGTATGCAACTGCCTAATATGATGTGGAATTCTTTAGAACACTTGACAAGTTAGAGAATGAGTGTCCCTTAAATTCTTGGACAAGCATCTCACATGGACTTGATTGGTACCAATAGGGCCTCCTCCTTTAACTGAGGTCAAGGTTGGGGAAGAAGTTTGGCCAACTTCAAAATACGTCACTCATCATCAAATTATATGATCACACATCGTAATACCCGAGCAAGTCTTACGAGTATGCTATTACATGTGTTGGACTCGTGAATGTCTTGGTTGAATGGGTGTTGGCAGGCCAGAAGTTGTGCTTGATCATGGCCCTAGTGGTTCAACTTATAATTGTACCTTTGGTAGTTGGCATATTGATTCTTATATTCTTGCTTTTGTATCATGATCTTGTTATGAATCATGCGTGTTACTACTTGCTGGGTGTTTAGCTCATGTTGTTAAACGGAAAACCATCCAAGTTCTGAAAAAGATTTGGAGACGTTTAGAGCAGACTGATGCATTTAAGAAGCATGAACCTGCTGACATGATCATTGAATAAAGATTGTTACTTCTATTCTTGAATTTGAATAATGTAATGTTTATGTTTGGCTAAGTGTGGCCTTATGGATGATGTTGAATGATGATTATTGAATTTTATATTGTTATAGTTATGGTTTTGAATACCTAGCTTAGCGTTGTAATTTTCTTATTGATCATCCACACCCGAGTCACACCTCTAACTTGGCGATTGAGTTGAGCGAGCTCAAGTTTCTAGAGGCAGGGTGTGACACCTGCCCCAACAAGGGAAACAGGTAAGAAAGATAACGCAACAGAGGCACTAATAAGGACTACTAGTCTATAGAGGTAAAGGTTGAAACAAAAAATTCAACAAGACTGGTCATCCTATCGAAGAAGAAGATACCAACCTTACTGTCACGTCCCAAACCTGAAAATTGGATTCACAGGAATCCCGATCGCCGAATCCGGTACCGACAGCCTTCGTAATACCCCATTCTCGACTCCTAACATTCATATGTCAGATTTTTGATCCTGGGATCCTACAAGGAGGAATTTTTTTTTGTACATTTAACTAGTAATAAGCATAACCACAAGTTTATCCAAATCATAAAGGCAACATCATCATCACATATCCACTAATATAATCATTTGAATATAATGCTAAAAGGAAAATATATATGTCAAAATCAAAGCTCTAGAAAACAGCTACATGCTCCAAGCTCAATGCTGCTGCAACCTAACATCACCTGCACGCATCTATTGTACATAAGCTTATAGAAAGCTTAGAGGGTGGTGTAAGTGTGTGCACGAGATAAGTGTCAAGTATTCAATACAATATCATAATCATACAATACCGGAAAGCTATTAATCCATAAACTATACAATGACTGAATAAGCAGAAACACTGATAAGAGCAGAATTATCAGCATAAACAGAAATACTGACAAGATTATAATTATGCGATAACAAAATAAGCGGAAGTATGAACATGTCCATAAGTTAATCAATATCAGAATACGCAATATAGGACAGCTATGCAAATGATGAGTCATAGATAATCAAATGTCGAATGACAAGGATATAATGTAATACACAATTCGAAAGAGCTAACAAATATCATCACTCTCATCTAAGTCACAGGAATGCAGAAACATAACAACCCACAATGCACACGCCGAAGATATAATGGAATATGCAGTATATGGTGCTAATGGAATGACCATACTGGAGTATGATGTCGGGATGATAGTACGTAGTATCACAAGCTACGGGGTCCACCACAAGGAACCTCTATCCAAACCAGTCCCATACCTAAATTTGGATAGTCTGACTCAACGTGGTAAACTCCTGATATCAGGTTAGAAGCGCGTCCAACCGAAATCCTTGTCATAACGAAGATACACAACAATTAGTTACACACCACCAGCCTGAGTAGATAATGAATGGATGAATGAATGAGTATGTAACTCCTACTCAGTAGCCTGTCAGCACAGTAGCCTGCCAACCGCTGGTAGCTCGCCCAGTGTGGTAGCTCACCCAGGCCTCAGCCCCGCCCACATCACACCCGCCCAATTCAGCGTCCGCCCACATGCGCCCGCCCACTTGTACAACAATGACGGGGTGTCATAATATCATGTCAGTCCTCTTATCAGTACGGTTCCTCTCTGAAAAAATCACCGGAGTTTATTACACTTCACACCACCTGCCGCCCCAATCAAGCGCACAACTGGGTAAGTGGAAAAGACCTCATTATCTGCCTGTCAGTAGTCTGTCAATACCTACCCAGTTCACCGATAGCGGACCCATTCCTCGAGCTGGTCAAACTCAGCCTAGCCATGCCTACTCCCGAGGAACCAAGATGGTGTTTAGGGATTTTCACCCAGGGCCAGCTATGGCGGCCCGATGCTCGAACAGATTTTCGGTGTCCCATCTGGCCATCCATGATATGCCTGTGGAGGCTACGGCCCTGATGTCACTAGGGCATACAGTAATCACAACACAATGCAATATGCATGAGTCATACAATCCAATCATGCATCAATCCTGCGCATATCATGCGCTCATGTGAGATAATCTCCACCTATTAGGGAGTCTCACATCATCCTGCCCAATGATGTATGCAATGGTCAATCACATCTCATAACAAACATGTAGATGATGCGAATGGGCATGTATCATGATGTTATGATGTCACATACTCATAAACGGTATCAATAACCGGCGTCGACAATATGGACTTTTAACCAACATTGCCCCCAAGGAATGGCCCACATAGAATCAAATATATAATGGGCACATGGCCTCACATAAGGGCCAAATATACGAAACAGGTGGGCCCTGGTCATGGGCCTAACACATATCACAATGGGCCTTTCCCATAGGCCTCAAATACATCTGGATGGGTCGCACCCATGGGCCTCAGATATATCATAATGGGCTTCAAATATACTTCGCAGGTGAGCCACATACTTGGGTCTAATATACATCAGTATGGGCTACATCACATAGGCCTAATATACATCACTATGGCCACAACTCATGGGCTTTAAATACACAATAGGTGGGCCCTACACATGGGCTTCAAATATATACCATGGGTGAGCCTCAATGGACGGGTCACCAATACAACAGGATGAGCCTAATGACATGGACCACATAAATATATCGAATAGGCCACACCAATTGGGCCTTACATACATTACAATGGGCCATGACTCATGGGCCTTACATACATCACAATGGGCCTTGCAACATGGGCCTCCTATATATTCAAGGTGGGCCTCAACAACGGGCCTCATACACATCAAGGTGGGCCTCAACAACGGGCCTCACACACATCAAGGTGGGCCTCAACAATGGGCCTCATACACATCAAGGTGGGCCTCAACAACGGGCCTCATACACATCAAGGTGAGCCTCAACAACGGACCTCATACACATCAAGGTGGGCCTCAACAACGGCCCTCATACACATCAAGGTGAGCCTCAACAACGGGCCTCATACACATCAAGGTGGGCCTCAACAACGGGCCTCATACACATCAAGGTGGGCCTCAACAACGGGCCTCATACACATCAAGGTGGGCCTTAACAACGGGCCTCATACACACAAGGTGAGCCTCAACAACAGGCCTCATACACATCAAGGTGGGCCTCAACAACGGGCCTCATATATGGCCTTAGCAACATGCCACAAATATATCAAGATGGGCCTAATCAATCATATGGGCTAAATCAATCAAATGGCCGATACGAGCAGGCCGATCAAATGGACCGATACAAATGGGCCGTGCGTCATGGAGTTATACTAAGCATGTTATAAAGTAATGCCCTATCCTTACAACGCAGTTGGCCTAGACTGCTTGCATACAATAAGTACGGGCCTACCAATGGGCCCTAGGGAGAGTCGCAATGCGGACATTTAACCAACATTATACTCGCAATGTGGACGTCAAACTAACATTGCTCCCAAGGTGTAGCCCGTAGTGAATAACATTACGTAAACCAGGTTGGGATCACACATTGCAATGGACCTTAGGTACACCCCATTGGGCCTTAAATACATCAAATGGGCCATGTCATATGGGCCTTTTACTCATCAAATGGGCCACATCAATGGGTCGCACCAATGGGCCTTATGTGCATTGCAATGGGTCATAACCCGTGGGCATTAGATTGCATCAAATGGTTCTCGACCCATGGGCCTTATACATATCAAATGGGCCTAATCCCATGACCTTTAAAATACATCAAATGGGTCCAATCCCATGGACCTTGGAACACATCAAATGGGTCCACTCTATGGGCCTACATCAAATGGGCCTAATCTCATGGGCCTTGGAACACATCAAATGGGTCCACTCTATGGGCCTTAAATAGTTCAACAACTAGTTACATTCTTGGACCCAATTAAATTCAACTATAGTGGGCCTCAAAAGTGCATTCATTAAGCCCAACATTTAAGAAACTAAAGGTATAAATCATTTCCTCTAAGATCTTTATAAGATGGTGGGCCCCACTCCTCAAAATTTTAGCCCAAGGCCAGCATAATTATAACATGTTGTTGTCCTAAATTTGGGCACTCCATTAGAGTGGGTCCAAGGCCTCTAAAACTCTGATAATTGAGGGCCAAGGTCCCTCATCATGCATACAATGAGAGGAAACCCAAAAAGGTGACCTAGCATCAGAAGAAATATTTTTGAATTATGGTTTTTTATCAAGGCATATTGCTGGACTACACAACAGAAAAAATCTGGGAGTCTAACTATTTTGGCTCATTCTTTTGGATACCCAAATGGGGTCACTTGAGGCTGAAATTTCACAGAGTAATACTTCCATAGGTGGACCACACCCCCACAAAATTTCATAATTTTTAGATATCTGTAAGTATTTTAATTAATTTAAACAAAACAAACTGTTCAGAAAAATCGGACAGACCTGGACGTCCCAACGTGGTGGGCCAGTCCGGCCCTCACCACGGTGTGTACAGGGGTCTATTGGCCTTGAAATTTTGTAGGTGGGTTCTAACATAAGTGGAACACACTCTTAAAATATTTCAAAATTTTTGGACATCTGTAAATATTTTAATTCATTTACATAAATCAATCTGTCCTGAAAATCGGACTGATCTGGACACCATATTATAATGGGTCGGTCCCGCCATCACCATGGTGTGTACAGGCGTCCATTGGCCCCAAAATTTTGTAGGTGGGTCCTACCATAAGTAGGCCACCCCCTGAAAATATTTATAATTTTTAAATACCCATAAGTATTTTAATAAATTTTAAAAATTCAACTGTCCATGGTGGAATGTTGCTTGAACAGTGCATAAAATTCAGACTGTCCACCTCACTTGGATCACACCTTTAGGATCCCAATGAAGGTCAGTTGGGGCTGAAATTTGGGGGACATCAAGATGAGTTCCTCACCTTTTATAAAAGTATATTTAATAAGTATGAATAGTCCTCCAAATAGTCCTAAAATATGGTAAAAAAAATCAGAAACTGTTCAGAAAATTCTGGACAGCAACATGTACTTAGATAAAATTTATTATATAAGTTAAATAAAAAGGGAAATACATTAATGGGCCACACACATCAGGAAATAAAATGAGGAAAAAGAGAGATAGAAGGACAATCCGGCCATAGGGAAAGGGGCTCCACCACTATTGAGCCCTCCCAAGATCAATCACACCCGTACATCATACCTAGATCTACATTTGCAACATGGATCTTTTACATGCATGGCTTATAATTAAAATGCATGGTGAGGATGTCATCCCCACCATGGTTATAAGGTCTAGATGACCCAAACATAATATGATATGAAATAAAACTACCATGATGGGGCCCATAGAGAAAGGCCCCATGCATGGATCATGCATGCATAAGGTAGGCCATTAGGCCACAACCATGGGATTGTGTGGGATCTCCACCATTGATTGGTGGGTCCTAAAATTCCCTCATGAAAGAAAGAAAATATCTAGGTTATATAAATCAAATTTTTTACTTCTATAGGAACACCCACCGTTCAGTCTTCTTGCTCCTATGAGTTCCTTAGCACCTTAACTTTGATTCCAATGGAGGAGATGGGGAATTGATGGTTAGGATGGGAGATCATGGGGTAGGAAATTGGGCCACACTTGAAGTTTTGAAAGAGAGGGAGAGGCTTGGAGAATTCTCATACGTATGGGATTTCTCTCCTTAGATTTTTTTGAGTTTGAAAATGAGAAAGAGAGAGAGAGAGAGTTGTAAAGGGAGAGAGAGATGGGTGATGGATGTGGTGAGTGATGGGTGTAAGAAAATCTTGACTTTTGTGGCCATTTGTGTAAGAAAAGCATGGGTGGTGTAAGAACTTTTTGACTTTGAGGGCTTTTGGTGTAAGAGAGGTATGGGTTTGTAAGAGATTCTTGACTTTTGTAGTTGCTTGGGAATGGGTGAAAGGTGATGTGTACTTAACATGTACTTGACATGTGATGGATTGATGGATTGATGGGATTGATGTGACACCTCGTAGAGATTCTCTTGGGTTTCTCAACGCGCGATATTTTCTTCGCACCGAACGTTGGCCCACATCTCTTGACCAGGGTATCGCCTCGGAGTGCAAGTCGCGACATCGGAACCGCAACGACGGCGCGGTCGCTATGGTAAAGGTCTTGGGTTGAGTCGATATAGGTTGATGGCATACGAATCAGGGTCGCACACAAATATTGGTTAAGGGTCGATGGTTGCCGGAATTCGACCGGTAAGGCCGCGGAAGTGTATGGAACGGTACAGTCTAGGATACGGGGCTTACACTTACTCCGCTCATTTAACGTCAGTGTTCATAAATTCATCTGTCACACCCTCATCCAATCTCTCCCCCTTGAAATCCTCTCATCCTCTTGAGGAAAATGAAGATAGCGGCTATGTGGCTGAAATCGAAGATCGCATTGTTGTCCTTGAGAAGTTAGATCCTCTGATAAAAGATTTGACGATCCAAGTTGATTCGGTCGAAAGATCTTAAAATCAAACAACAATTGTATAGCCTACTATTTATTCAAATGTGTCGATGCCAATTCCCTCTCACCCCTTTATGATGATTAATGTCGACCAACCTTCTATCAATCAACCTGCTATAGTGGTCAACTCCCCGAAAGTCAGAGAATTGGTTGGTCCTTTATAATAAAGATGGGGTTGGCTCCTTTATGATCCTTGGCTAATCTGGATGCACTATACACTTTACTTCCCCAACTTCTCATACCAGATCCCACTATGGTCGACATTGTTTCATCTCCTCAACCTGACATTGCCCAATAGTTGGATCTTGACTACTTGAAAAGGGAGATCGAAACTTTGCTAACTAATGATCTGCCTGACCTCATAGTTAATAATCGGCTGGAATCTTTGGCTGCTCACATCAATCATTGGGAATTCTTAGGCAACATCTTCCCTGCTTATCTTAATTCATTGAAGCAAGTATTTGCGATGGCTCGCGATTATAAACCAGCAAATGAGGAGATTGGTCGTGCTGATGTTTCCATACGGCCTCATCAACTACTTTTCAAATATTTCTGCAACCTTTCGGAACCTAAATCCCTAAAAACTACGGGCTCAGGAATTAACTATTGAGAGAGAGCAACCAAAGCCAATGAAGATTTGGTTCGACTATGAGTAGAGGAGCCTAAGAAACAACTGACGGAAGTGACAAGAGAAGCAGAAGCATTAAAGGCCACTGGAAAGAAGTAAGTAGAGGACCTAAAGGCTACCTTTAAAGCATTTCAATCTGTATTTGATGAAATTGCAAACTCCTTAAGCTAGATTGTTTTGGTAAAGTAGGAGATCGAGAGTCTAGAGGTATCAAAGAAAGTGTTAAGCAATCGAATGGACATTTCAACCAAAAGTTATAAAGGCCTAAAAGTTTTAAATACTTTTAAACATTTTATTTTTTTAGTCTATAATATTCTAACTTTGATGGCCATATATACTTTTTCTCTTTTGACATTCGGGTTGCCCTTTCGAGGCAACATCTTTTGATTGAAAGTAGTATTTCATTTCATTCTTATCTTATGTAATGATTTAGTCAATGACTTTATGTGAAATATGTTACGCAGCACACCAACAACATAAGTGAATAGAGATCTAATTTCCAGTCTCACCCACAAACAATAAATAGGAAGAACTATAATCTAGAAGTAGAATCCAAGTATACTAACAAACCATAAGATAGAATATACATGGAAAAACCCCAACAAGGGTAAAAAAAACCCATGGGTGCAAACTTCTACTATGAAGAAAATGAGATTATAAGCAATATACTCACCTTGGACGTATAAAAAAACCCTTAACCTTGCTTTAGAAAAATCCCTTGCATACCCTATAATAACCTTAGGACGCCTATTTATAGTTTAGGAAACTTCCGTTTCGCACCTCTTCGAAACCGCCTCAAAATTACGCAATCCGCACCAAAATTGTGCAGAATCTGTGTAACCCTCGACTAGTCGAACCAGGTCCTCGACTGGTCGAGCCTGACCCTCGACTAGTCAAGGCCAAAAAATATGACTCTCTGGACTTTGAGTTGAGCACCGCTTGACTTGTCGAGCGGCCCACTTAATAAGTCAAACAGTCCCTTTGACCGGTCGAGCAGCGCAGTGATAGATTTCTATTTTACAACAACCACATTGGTGTGCTGGCTCCACACCTCAACAATCTCTCACATGGAGACACATCAATATAATCATTCGTCTTCTACATCAAGAGTGCACGACCTCCCCGTCTTCAAGCCTGAAGACCAATCAAATCTGAACAGAGCTTCAACTTCTCTCGTGTAACCGCCTTGGTCAGCATATCCATAGGATTTTCACTTGTATGGATCTTCTCCAAAGCAATCAATCGATCTTTCAGTAACGAACGTATGAAGTGATATCTGTTGTCAATATGTTTGGTCCTTGAACGAAAGGTTGAATTCTTAGACAACTGTATTGCACTCTGACTGTTATTATACAACTTGCAATCTTCTTGCTTCTTTCCCAACTTTTTTATGAAATCTTACATCCACACCATCTCCTTGTACGCTTCTATAGTTATAACATATTCTACTTCCATTGTACTGATGGATACTATCTTCTGTAACTGAGAGACCCAACGACTGCTACACTGTAACACTCTGAATTTTTACCAACCTGGAGTTAAGCATCCTTAGGCAATGGGTCAACCATAGCACCTTGGTAACTTCTCAAAACTCGAGTCCAAAGCCAGACAAATCATTTAGAACCTAATTCTTTAGAAATTTAACGTGTATTAACTAGCGCTACACTAGATTTCCTACCAAATTAGCACCAACCACTTTAAATACGATCTATAAGACCCAAAACCTCTAGAATTGTTAACGCTACGTTACCCTGAAATCTAGGATCCAACTCTAAACCCAGTTGCTCTTGAGAATGCTTTGTAACTTTGTATTGGTTCTAGACCGCGTATCGAGAGTCTGATATCTACGAACTTAGACCATTACGACCACTTAGTTGGACTTGATAATCACCTAGAAAATCAAGCCCAACCGATGTCCAAAGACCATTTTATTGAGCCCGGAGTGAAGAGAGTAGGAAAAGGAAGATTTTTAGAAAAATTAATTATATTTTTAAGAAATTTGAAACGGTTCACTTGCACGTTATTTTTAAGCGTTCTGACCGTTAGAATTCGACCCAAATTCACCCTCAGGTCAGGATAGGTGACCCCTACATGTCATAATACTTGTAGCTCCGATCGAGTTCCCGTAATCGCTGAACTGAAACTGGTCCACCACGGTCGATCTGAAAACCTGACCGGACTGAAAACTTAGTTTAACCTAGATCCAGTATTAGAGAGCTTAAGTCCGACCGTATTTAGTAACAGGACCTCCAGAAGTGCTCCGTTGGATCGGAACAGACGATTTGGTTATAACCTAAGTATACCTTGGCCCCAAGTCTATTTCCGTCGCTTTTGGGCTTATTAAAAGGCCTTAAACCCTCTCTCATTTGCTCCATACGAATTTAAGAGAAACCCTAGGAGAGAGAAGAGAGAAAAGAGAGAGAAAGTGAGGGAGAAGTTGGTGATTCTTCTTGGGATTCTTCCCAGCTTTACTACGTGCCTAATCCACCTATCCGTATCGCTATTTCGGTATTTTTGACTCTATTCCTAGGTAAGAAATCCCAACCTTAACCTGTTTTGCAGCCTAGGATAGTTGAAGTGATGTTGTAACTAACGTATTTCATGCCTTAGGTTGCCTATCTGCCGTTGACGAAGACTTATCGTCTGAATCACATCTTATACATATTTTCTGGTTTAAGGTACGGACTATATACGTTTAGGTTATGATTTTCAAGACTTTCAATGTTAAGTAATGATTTATTCTTGTCTAGGATGCTATTTCACATGCATAAAGTGTTGTCCGTTTCGTTTTTCAGTTATTCGTTACCTATGTTGATTATACTTTATTCCTCGTAGTTGTAGAAAATACCGTATACGTATAAAATTCAGATTTATGCTTAACATGATTAATTGCCGTGAATATATGCCTGTTACATGTGTGACAACTCCTTAGCAAAACGACTTGCCGTAAATCACGCCACGGCCAATATATGCTATAGATGTAAAAGTGTGTAGCTCACGTGTTTGTGAAAATGTTTAAATGAATACGGAACCCGGATTCATGCATGCCATGATTATCCGTCGTGGGTATATGCAAGTGATATATGAGGCAACTCCCTAGTGAAAGGATTTGGTCAAATACATGATATATCAACATATGATATGTAGTTAGTATGTGTAGCCTAAGTGTTTGTGAAAATGACTGAATGAGTATGAAATTTGCTTTCGTGCTCGCCAAGACTAATTGTCATGGATATATGATTGTTGTATGGGCGATAACCCTTTGATGAAAGGATTTGCCCTAATATGTATGCTAATGAATACACAATATGTATGATGTAATGTATAGACTAAGTGTATGTATAAAGTGTCTGAATGAGTTAGTAGTTAGTAAAAATGTGATTGCTAAGGTTGTTGAGATATGAATCTCAATCACAATACTTGAGTATATGATTTCCTCCATGCATTGTGTAACTTAGATTATTTGTATTAACTATGCATATGATTTTCTCCATGAATTGATTAACTTAGATAAATCATGTTAAAGGTGTATATGATTTCTTCCATGTACTGTATTTACATTTAAGTTATACTTCACGAATGTCCACATGTTTGTAGGATATGCCTCATATGTCTGTTATGGAATTTGTATGTGATTGGGGCTGTGCCACAGTCCAGGTAATCGGTAATCATTCTGTAAATAGTGGTTGAGGTTATTTCGCCACACCGGATGTATTCAACGAATCTGAGTCTTACTTGGGATGTTCGGCAGTGGTTAGGCCACACAGAGTGCTTATGCATTCCATGTCGTTCAACTCAACGTGCGCTTAGCCTAGTTGAGCTTATCAACTAATCCGATTGACTGATGTTTGTTCACCATGTTTGGTCATTACTGCTTGAACCTATGGTACCAAACTTACCAGTGAAAGGCTCCTCTGACCTTGGTACCTCGATCCGCTAAGACTCATGAGCCGATTATGGTGGTATGAGATACTATATTCGTGCTGTCGGCCTACATTGATTGGCGACGAGCCCTTTATAGTGACCAATGAGTACCTATACTCATGAGCAGATTATAGTATGGGACACTATATTCTTGCTGTCGGCCTACATTGATTGGTGACGAGCCCTCTGTAATGACCTCGAGTATATCCTGATAGTGCATAAGGACGACGAGTCTTGTTGTAGCATGCGGGATATAACTAGGCCTGTATTGATAAGGTGATAGGGGAGAGGAGCAACGATTGCGCGCAACAGCCCTGACAGCCCTTGCAGAGACCTAGAACCGTAACATCGTATGAGATTATCTCGGACTGACGACTCGAGAATGGATCACCGTTTAGGTAATGATACAAGGGAGGTACCTTAGCTTCCCAATCCTGTTGTATGAAAAGGACTAATAAGAACTTGGTAAGCATATTCATATCACTGCATTGCATGTGCTAATGACGTTGGTGATAGAGCATTAAGGAAGTGAGTCATGCCACAATCGTTAGATGATGTCGCAGAGGGAATTGTGGTGAGGGCATGCATCATTCTTCATGTCATCCTTGCATTAACAAGAGATCTAGGATATGTTTGATTGTACTGCTTTATCATTATTGCTTGATTGAATTGATAACATGTTAACCTTTACTGTATAGATCCCATTGAGTTAGCTACTCACTCCCATGTTATGGGACAGTGTTGTACACACCAACCAGTCCCTATTTTAGTTGCAGATGATGGCGATGCTTGTGAAGCAGAGCCGGACTTGATGATGATGAGGAGGATTCCTCCTATATGTAGGTTGTGATCGACGGGGTTACAAGGTTATTGATTAGATACCAATACACTTGGTATTTTACCTTTTATTTACACTCATGTATATTCTTTTTGTTCATTTTTGGAGTATACATGTATTTAGTTAACCTGATAACATGTTCACACTTTGGAGACTTACAATTAATTATACATTTTTTATATTTATCACAGTCTTTTGCTTGAGAAATTTAACTGTCTTTGGAGTATGATATGCTGTTTTGGCTTAATACCACTCATGTTTAATACACTAACATATACAACATTCAATCATAAGCACTTATGTTGCATAAGTGATGTTCTAAAACTCGGGAGTGGAGTTTATGCTCAACCCTTGATATTCGGGATGTTACATGCACTACCCAAAGTAAAGACATACCCTATAGTGCTTCTTTTGTTGTCGATATCTCCTGCCAAATCTGAATCTACGTAGCCTCGTAGCTTACTTTTTGATCCTTCATAACATAGGCCTATATCCATAGTACCTATTAGGTATCTAAGGATCCATTTCACAGCCAATGTTCCTTCCTGGGCTTATTCATGAACCTGCTAACAACTCCTACTGCTTGAGCAATATATGGTCTCGTACTCACCATAGCATATATGAGGCTCCCAATAGCTGACACATATAAGACTTTAGTCATATAGTCTCGTTCCTCCTGTATCTTTGCATCTCACTCCTTAAAAAGCTTGAAGTGGTTGGTTAATGGAGTATTAATTGGCTTAACACCTCCCATACTGAATCGATCAAGTACTTTGACATGTATTCTGTCTTTGATAAAATTAGTTTCTTATTTTCTCTGTCATGTTTTATCCTCATTCCTAGGATTTGTTTTTGCATTTCCTAAATCCTTCATGACAAATTCTTTAGGCAGTTGTCTTTTGAGATTTGAGATGTCTTTCATGCTTGATCTGACTACAAGCATATCATCAACGTACAAAAGAAGGATGATGTACGACGTATCAAACTTCTTCAAATAGAAACAGTGGTTTGCATGACATCTCTTAAAATCATTTTTCAACATGAAATTGTCGAACTTCTTAGACCATTGCCTCGGGGCCTCCTTTAGGCTATATAAACTTTTTTTCAGTCTACACACCTTGTTCTCATTATCTAGTGTCACGTATGCTGTCGGCTGATGCATGTATATCTCTTCTTCAAGGTCCCTATGAAGAAAGGTTGTCTTAACATCTAGCTGCTCTAGATATAAGTCCTCTATAGCCTCTATACTCAAGACCATGTGAATTGTAGACATTTTCACCACTAGTGAAAATATTTCAGTGAAGTCGATACTTACCTTTTGTTGGAACCCTTTCACAACCAATCTGACCTTGTATCGTTTCGAACCATCGTGCTCCTCCTTCAGTCTGTAAACCTACTTGTTATGAAGAACTTTCTTATCCTTAGGCAGAGTGATTAACTCCCATATACGATTGGACTCGAGAGAGTCTATCTCATCATCCATGGCCTGCTCCCACTTAACCATTGTATTTAACTGTAATGCTTCTTCAAAACACTCTAGTTAACCATTATCTCTCAGCAGTAGATAATATAAGGAGGGTGAGTATCAGACCTTAGGTCTCCTCTCCTGAGTAGACCTCCTCACAATCGGTGTATGTAGCTCTGCCTCATTATGCTCTTGTGCATGCTCATCTTGTGGCACTATAACACCTGTGTCTGGTAACTTTTTAAACCCTATGAATTTTTTCTCATCGGCCTTATTTTGTTTTTGTTGTACACTGTCCTTATGTATCATTTTTTCATTGAAGACTCTGTCTTTTCTTTTGATGAGTTTTTTAGTTCTCTATATCCTAAAACCGATAGCCAAAATCATATTGCCCATAGCCTATAAACATACACTTTTTGGACTTCTCATCCAGCTTGTTTCTGTGCTCTGCATTAATGTGAATATACAAAGTGCAACCGAACACTTTGAGATGTGCAAGGTTCACTTCTTTCCCCATCCATGTCTTTTCTGGTATCCCACCATCCAATGGTGCTGATGGACTTCTATAGATAAAATATGCGGTAGTATTCATAGCATCTGCCCAAAACGTCTTGGGCAACCCTGCATGTAACCTCATGCTCCTAGCATGCTCAAGGATAGTCCTGTTAATGCGCTCATCCACACCGTTCTGTTGAGGTGTCCTTAGAATCATTTTTTGATGTTTGATTCCATTTGCTGCACAATACTCCTCAAACCTCTATCACAGTACTCTCCCCATTATCTGATCTAAGACATTTTACTATTTTACCCGTCTTATTTTCTACTATTACTTTTCACTTCTTAAATATATCAAATACATCAGATTTGTGCTTTAAGAAATAAACCCACAGTTTTCTACTAGCATCATTAATAAAGGAAACAAAATAATGTGAACTACCAAGAGATGATACCTATACCGGTCCCCACACATCAGTGTGTATAAGCTCCAATAGATGCGTCTTTTGAGTGCGTCCTATTTTCTTGAAGCTTACCCTCTTTTACTTGCCATATATACAGTTTTCATGGAATTTCAAGTCAATAGACTTTAGCCCTGGTAGCTTACCTTTTGACAATAACACTTCCATCCCTTTCTCAATCATATGTCCCAACCTCTGATGTAATAACTGCCCATTCACTCCAGTTGATGCAATTGCGAGTGAACTATAAGATCCAAAAATCACGTACAAAGTACCTTCCTTCTTGCCTTGAGATATCACTAAAGAATCTTTTGTGATCTTTCAGAAATCACTAGTGAATGTCATCACATATCCGGTATCGGCCAACTACTCAACTGAGATCAAGTTCCATCTTAAACTCCATACATGTCTAACATTCTTTAATTTTAAAACCGTTCCGTCATTCTGACTTATGTGAACTTCTACCTTTCTAACAATATTGCATGACTTATCATCACCTAAGTAGACTCTCTCGAAGTCATAATTATGTAGAACTTCCTTACATGAAGTGACATGAAATGAAGCACCCGAGTCTATGACCCAAGACTCATTCCTCGTATCAAGAGACAAGATCAATGCCTTTGTGTCACTTTCCTCAGATAGATGCACTGAATTCTTCCCACATTCAGAGCTTCCTTCTTATTTCTTAAGTGCCCTATAATCATGTTTCATGTGCCCCTTCTCCTCGCAATGCCAACACCCGTCTTTATCTTTTTAGCCCCTTGGACTTCTTCCTCGACTTAAAATGTCTGTGTTTATTACCTCCTTTGTTCAGCGATCTTCCTCTTCCTTCAACGTTTAGAGCATTCCCCGAATCCCTTAGAACTCCCGATGCCTTTCTTCTAGAATCTTCGTTGTGAATTAGACCGGCCACATCATCAAATTTCAGCTTTATTGACCTTGAAGAATTGCTCACGACAATCACCAAACCATCCCAACTGTCTGAAAAATTGGACAAGATCAATAACACCCTGACCTCGTCATCAAAAGTGTAGCTAACAGATTCCAATTGGCTTGTGACTGTATTAAACTCATTTAGATGTTCAGGCACGCTCCTACCATCCGACATATAGCCGTTTCATAAGATGAACCTTATTGGACGCTAAGGGTTTCTCATGCATCGTACCTAGAGCTTGCATTAATTCTTTTGTGATCTTCACCTTAGATATATTGAAAGCGACGCTCTTAGACAATGAGAGTCGGATCGTTCCTAAAGTCTTCCAATCCAATAAAGACCATTCATCATCTGTCATCTTCTCTGATTTTTTCTCTTTTCCTCCTAGAGGAATATAGAGGTCCTTCTAATACAAATAATTCTCCATCTGCATGTTTTAAAAGGAAAAGTTTGAACCATCAAACTTCTCAATTCTAGTCTTTCTTCTTCCGTCATCGCTCCCATTTAAACTAAAATAATAGCTTTGATACCAGTTGTTGTACAATACGCCAATAATGCAAGTGAACCGAGAGCCAATCTCCAGTCTCACCCATAAACGATAAACAAGAAGAAATATAATCTAGAAGTAGAATCCAAGTATATTAACAAACCACAAGACAGACTATACATGGAAAAACTCCAACAAGGGTAAAAACTCACGGGTGCAAACTTTCACTATGAAGAAAATGAGATTACAAGCAATATACTCACCTTGGATGTATAGAAAACCCTTATCCTTGCTTTAGAAAAACCCCTTGCATACCTTAGAATAATCCTAGGACCCCTATTTATAGTTTAAGAAACTTTTGTTCCGCACCTCTGCGAAACCACCTCAAAATTATGCAGTCCGCACCAAATCCACGCAGAATCTACGTAACCCTTGACTAGTCGAGCCAGGTCCTCGACTGGTTGAGGGACCCCCTCGATTGGTCGAGCCTGACCCTCGACTGGTCGAGGCTAAAAAATGACTCTTTAGATTTTGAGTCGAGCGCCGCTCGACTAGTTGAACAGCCCGCTCAACCAGTCCAGTAGTCCCCTTGACCAGTTGAGCAACGCGTTGAAAGACCTCCATTTTACAATGGGTGCGTTGGTGTGTTGGCTCCACACCTCAACAAAATAGACACATGTTCTCATCACAAGGCAAGAACCGACAAGAGATTGCATTCATATCTCAAGAAATCCTTCAATCAATCTTACTTTAAAGATACATGATTTGTCATTAATTGCAACGTTGTGGCTTCTTATGCTTCCTCTTAAAGATACTAAATCATCATCTTACACATGGCTCAGACCATTGCTTCATTCAACAAAGTGTCATGCATCATTAACAAGGTGAGAATATATCTATGGTAGAGATTGCATCATGCAAGATAATTGATCACTAAGCTGCCTTGTGACATTTGATTATTGAGTCGTATTTAAGAGGCTTTACCTCTTGAAGGCCCATAAATACCTTTCAAAGGTAAGGTATTCATTAAAATTGTGCAAGGTGGTGGGCCGTGTAGTTTATATGTGCGAAAACTTGGCGGAGCTATAGAATGGGGTTTATGTCCTATAGAGGGTGATTAGGACCAAATAAAAACATACAATTACTTAAACTAATATGGTGATTAAACTAAGTAAAGAAATTAACTCTAAGGATCCAAGCCCATAGAGGGTTCAATCAAATACACTACAAATGTGATAATGAAGCAACTAGTCTATATATGATAGTGTACATGTGTGTGTGGATGTGCTACCTATTAACTCCTAGAATTCATTTAATCATGCATACATATCAATCACGTAAGCATAATTAAACAAGTGCTTAAATGACAATCTCAATTACAAGAATGTATAATGAGTCAGTTCCCCTACGCACTCTTGATGGATGCACTTAACCCATGAGTGTACTGAATTTCACTATCAAAAATTTTAAATCAGGTTCACCTCTAACCTTTACAATCCTACACAAGGACTAACTCCCTCAAAGACTTATGCAGTTCTACCCCTGTCTGGTGAATTCGACCCTACACAAGATCCTAGGTCTTACATGTTGAGATGAAATATTGTATATTTTTCCTTTGTTATGCATTTGTTTTGTAAACACGAATGTGCTTTATTGATCTAATTACACATGTTTTCTTTTATGAGGTGATTTTGAGAGCTAAGGAGAAAAGGATGCTTAAAGCATGGATTTAATGCTCAAAGAATTTTAAGTGAAAGATTGGATATATGAATGTCAAAATTAAAGAATTCAAGAGTGAAAGATCTAAGAAAGCCAAGTGAAGAATGAAGAAAATTGAGGGATCAAACTGTAGAAAATTAGAAGTGTAGAAATCGATATTTTGATGTTATCGATGATAATTTTGATGCCAATGAAGCCACTTCAATTCCATCACAAAAATCAAGAAAAATCCAATTTTGTTGCTAGACATATTTGAGCATTCTTCAATTTCACCAAGGAGATGTTTGATGCCATCAAAGCCAGTTTGATCCCATCGAAGAAGGTTTGATGACATCGATAAAATACACAAATTTAAAACTTCATTGTTGGACAATTTCCCAACTTCACTCAGACTCTTCGATGGGAGCTCGATGTCATTGAAGGTGCCATTGAAGCTAAGATAGCTGCATAAAATTAAGTCAGTTTTGAAATCGATGCGAATCAAGCCTATATAAAGGGATGTTGTAGGAGTTTCTAAGGGAAAATTAAGGTAGGAGTAGAGCAAGGAGTTATGACACTTCAATGAGTCCTTCCTCCTCTTCAATCCCTTGGTTCTAGTTAGTTTTTATATTTTTCTTTAACAGTTTTAGTTCAATCATGTCTATGATTGACTAATCTCTTAGCTATAGCTAAGAGGTAGCTAAGAGGTGAAGCTTTTAGTTTTTCTAAATATTTATTTTACTTTAATTTAAGATATTTAGTTTTCATGTTGAATAATTCATTGATTTTGGTTTGAATGAAGAAGTATTTTCAGTTTACTTTGATCCATTGTTGATTCTGGGAACTTTGGATGCTTAGGAAGACCGTTGATATTCTCTTACATGTTTTTCAATTGTTTGGTCTGTAAAATTCATTGACTCTGGGCATGATAGATGCTTTGAATTCCCCACAATCAATATGTTGATGTTTTATGAGGGAACTAATTCAATGATTGTTCAAATATGTTTTGAAATTTATGAATGATGATTTAACTACTCCATTATCCAACTGGATAGGATATGACTTTGATTCCAGTTGTGTGATCCTATTGAATCAAGTAAAGTAACATTAAGAAAGCTATATGTGGATCCTTGGCACTCTAGTATTTTATCTCTGATAGCTTCTTCCATAATTACTCTCTAAATTTGATTCTAGTCATTTCTTATGTTCTAGTCCTAATTCTAATGTATTATAGAAACCGCATAATAGCAAGTCCCTGTGGGTATGACCTTAATCTCATCGAGTTATTACTACATCGCAGCCCCACATTTAGGGTTGTCATAACAAGTTTTCGGTGTTGTTGTCGGGGAATTCAATTGCGTTTTTATGAAATATATTAGCATTATCATTAAGTTAGGATTAGTTTTATTTTGTTATGTTTTTAGGATTAGGTTTTTTTGAATTATTAGATAACTTACCTTGTTTTTCTATTTTGTAGAAACTGACATAGAATCATCAATCCAGTAATATCATTGCAACTCTTCATGTTTTAGTTTTTTCAAATTTCTTATTTTTCTATTAATTTTTTTAAAGGTTTTAGTTTAGACTTAGGGATTGAGAGTGTTTCATGCCCAAGTGGGTACGTGCCAACACTCTACATCTTCTAAGTGAAGGATGATTATTTGAAGATTTTCCTATTCATCACTGGATTAGACACACCTTAAGATCGTTTAAGTTCACAGAAAACATGGCTGCAAATTAACCCCACCATCCCCATGAAGAGAAATAAGACGAGAATGATGTGCAAAACATTCCTCCACCTAGAATGTTGCGTGATTACTTACAACCGGCAAGGGCGAGTACACCCTGCATGGTGTTTCCATACAATGCAAGAAACGTGGATTTTAAACCAGGAGTGATCCAACTACTTCCAAAGTTTCATGGAATTGACTTTGAAAATTCATATCTACATCTTAAAGAGTTTGATGAGATTGTAGCAACCCTACAATTTAACAATGTTTCTGAGGACACCTTGAGATTAATTTTTTTTTTCTTTTTCTATAAAAGAGAAGGCCAAGTCTTGGCTTCACTCTTTATGGCTAAGATTAATAGGGACATGCGTTGAGAGGACCCGAGAGTTTCTTAAAAAGTTCTTCGTATTTTATAGAACAAATACCCTAAGGAGGGCAATCATGAATTTCTCCCAAAAAGAGGAAGATACCTTCTTCCAATGTTGGGAAAGATTCAAAGATATTTTGAATTCCTTTCCATATCATGGATACAAAACTTAGTAGGTAATAAGGTTTTTCTATAATGAACTGACTTCACCCATGCGCCAATTCATAGAGATGATGTGCAACGGAGAGTTCACGAATAAGGATCCCGATGACGCGTGGGATTATTTCAATGTACTTGTTGAAAATTCTTAATCATGTGATACCTCATCTAAGCCCACTAATGTTAGGCCGACTCAATCTAGAGAAAATGGAGGAATGTATATCTTAAGAGAGGAAGATGATGTGAATGGTAGGGTGGCCAATCTCACAAGAAAAGTCGAGGCCATGGAAATGAAGAAAGTAAAAAACGGTCAAACCCGACGAGACCATTGAAATTGTTTGTGGTATTTGTGCTAGTAACATATACTTGATGCAAGATTGTCCTACAATTCCTGCATTTCAAGAGTTGTTACATGAGCAATCTAATGCCGTAAACAATTATCAAAGGTCATTCAACGCTTGCATCTCAAACACGTATAATCCTAGTTGGAGGAACCATTCCAACTTTAGTTGGAGGAATGGGCAAACTACCAATGCAAAGAGAAATCATCAAAAAGCTTTTCCATTAAATTTCAATCCATTAAATCAGAAAAGACCCCAAGAGATATGGTTCAAAAATTCATCCAAAACGAAGAGTAATTCAACCAAAATATGTTACAAGCATTCTGGGATATTAAAACATCCTTAGAAGTATTTACATCATTTATCCAAAGAATTGAGTCACAACTAACCGTTAGGGAGAAAGAGACTCTTCCAGACCAACCTCTACCTAACCCAAAAAATAATGTGAATTAAGTGACCTAAGTTCTTCGAATCACCATGTAGAGCAAGCTAAGTCTATCATCACTCTTATAAGTGGTAGGATAATTGATAAAAACATCCTAAAGAGTGCTGAGAGGATTAAGGACTCAGAAGAATCTGAGAGGAATGATGGACCTAGCTATGCCATGCATGAGAAAGAACTAAAAAAAGAAGAAGAATAATACAAGCCAATTGCTCCATTCCCCCAAAGGTTAAGTTCACCAAAACATCTGTCTAACACTCAGGATATCTTGGAGGTGCTTAAGTAGGTGAAAATCAATATTCCTCTATTGTATGCTATAAAATAAATTCCATCATATGTGAAGTTTCTGAAAGATCTCTATACAGGCAAGAGACGACAAAATATTCAAAAGAAATTTTTTTGATAGAAAAAGTGAGCGACATCCTTAAGTAAGATGTGCCACAAAAATATAAAGATCATGTTAGCCCAACCATCTCTTCTGTGATTGGGAATCACAAAATTTAGCATGCACTACTTGATTTGGGAGCAAGTGTAAATCTAATTCAATACTCAGTTTACGAGCAGCTTGGTCTCAGTGAATTAAAACCCACCAGGACTACACTTCAACTTGCTGATCATTCGGTTCGTATATTAAGAGGAATAATAGAGGACGTGCTAGTCTAAGTCGATAAATTTTACTATTCAGTAGATTTTATTATTTTGGACACTTAGCCCATCATTGATGCGAGCACACAAATTCCTGACATCCTTAGCTGGCCACTCCTAACAACATCAAATACTATAATTAATTGCAGGAACGGAATCATGAAATTAACTTTTGGGAACATGCCATTAGAGCTGAATATTTTTAATATGTGCAAACAACCGAGGATGTTGATGATACTCGTGAAGTAAACATGATTGATTTATTCATGGAAGATAGGTCACTATTGAACCTATACTCTGACACCCTAGAGACGTGCGTGACTCTCTCCCTTGATTTAGATGATAATATGATTAGGGAGATGGATGCCTTACTTGATGCTACATTGGTACTTGAAATTAACTAGTGGAGGTCAAATTTTGAAACATTGCCCCAAACCATGATAAAGCCTCTACCATCTAGTAATAAGGCACCGAAGCTTGACCTAAAACCGTTACCTGATGATCTTAAATATGCTTATTTGGGTCAAGATAAGACATATCTGGTGGTGATTTCTTCCCACCTAGATAAGGAACAAGAGAGTATGCTTATTTATACTCCCAAGGAACACAAATGAGCCATTGGATGGATGATCGTGGACCTCAAGGGAATAAATCTTTTGATTTGTACTCATCGCATTCACCTCGATGATAGTGCAAAAACATTGAGACAACTACAATGTTGGTTAAATCTAAACATGAAAGAAGTGGTTAAAGATGAGGTGTTAAAATTGTTGGATGTGGCTATCATCTGCCCTACATCTAATAGCTAAGGGGTAAGTCCATCTCAGGTGGTATCCAAGAAGTCTAGGATCACCATCGTAGCCAACACAAAAAATGAACTCGTGCCAACTAGAGTCACTACTAGTTGGAAAATGTTCATTGACTATAAAAAAATGAATATCGTTGTTCAGACCCATTTCGGTCGAGCCCTGTTTCGACCAATCAGGGTCATTTACGTGTGATCTGTACGAATACACATGACACGATCAAAGGATTTCCTACAGATATGTACAATTATGTTTTGGAAAGTGGAGCCATAACGTATCAATTGTGATCGAGTGTTGCTAAAGCGGTCAAGAGAATGAGTCACCGAATTCAGATGATTAAATGAGAGATGACAAGTAATCGAATTTGTACGATCGCTTGACAGGTGGCAAAAGGATAACTCAAGGAAAGCATAACGTGAGAAGCATTCAGAAGCCAAGTAATGGAGAATAATTACCATAATTGTCGAAATCTGGGAAGGATCCAGAATGGTTGGATTAGAGCTATAAATAGAAGAAGATTGCAAAAAAATAATGTCTCTACCAAACCAAACAAACCAAACTTATCTTTCAATTACCCTTTCAATTATCTTATTTATTAACATTTCATAGTGTAATCATTTACTCATTGTGCAAACAAATTTACATTCCATAGCGTAATCCTTTACTTTTCAGCTTGTTGTTTACCTTCCATAGTGTACTCCATAGTGATAATCAAATCTGATAATCTTTAGTCGTAAGTGGAGTTTATGCTCTTACGCTCAACTTCATCCGATCATCAAAGAGATCCTTCAGCTGTTCACAGTGGCTGACTATAAGGATTTTCTTTATGTTTCATCTAATCTATATTGAAAAGTCATTTTGTATGGAAGGCAGACTATCGCCTGATCTAATTTACATGTTGAGCGAGTGGCTGAATAGGTGACTGATCTCCACAGATCTCAGTCATACTTTGTGTCCGCCTATCTTGGTGCTCATAGTCATTGCTATTTGGTACGAATTGGAGCCACGAATCCAATTCTGGCATGCTCGCATACACTGTGTGTGAGAAAAATAGTGGTTAAGCAATTTTCTGGCACGCCCGGGGGGACTCTGTTTATTAACTATCGATTTACTTGTGGCCAAAATGCAAAGAAGAAGTGCTCGAATTGCTAGGGCTGAACCTGTAACACTAACCGCACCAGCTCTAGGTGATGATATGTAGGTCCAGGCACCCATAGAGGTGTCTAATTTGAATGTTAACTAGACCAAAAATTAGGTTGGACCATCCATGTCCCGAGCCATTCTCCCGAACGAGGTCTCCGTTGTGCTTTGAGATGTTCAAATGAGCATCTAGATGGTGCAGGAATATGGAAAGGCCCAAGTGGAGGAATTATGTGTCCAGGCTGAGATCACTAATTGTTATATGGCCAGCTAGACTGAAGTTATGCAATGACTGTTGGTTGTAATAACAAAATGGACGCCGTTGACATTGCAACATAACAGAAGCTCAGTGGTAATGTAGTCCCATTAGAAACTATGCCACCGTTGTAACGTAACCCACTATTGATCCCTCCTCTAGAGATCAAGAAAGCACCCCCTCCTATGGAAGTCAGGCGACTTGAGTAGGAGGCTAGGGATTTCATGCCTGAAAACATAAATCATGAGTGTCGTAAAGGACTGAAGATCCAACTAATATTTTGTCTACAAAATTTGACAATTGCATGTGTGCTTTAAATGCAAGCACTTACAATCTCCCCCTTTGTTAATTTCATGACAAAACAAACACACATCATATCACATCATACATAATTACATTAAACATATGGACTCAACCATCAACTTAAAGATTCTGATTAAAATCTTTTTAAAGATCAAATCTGCACACCACCTGTTGAAGATCAAAATTTTACATCTGTTGCTCTCCATGAGATACTCAGGTTGTTTTCCAAATGCATACACAAGATATATTCATGCATAAGAAGAAAAAAATTCCTTTTTTTTTTTTTTCAAATTTGTAATTTACATATACTATCTATGCATCATCTCATATATCTAATCATATAGTTATGCAATCTAATCATATACTATCTATGCATCATCTCATATCATACAATTATGCAATCTATTTCATATAGTTATGCATCGTAATTTCTCCCCCTTTTTTATCGCAAGTTGATAAAGGAAGTTATAATTGAAAGAGGCATTTCCACATGGGGAGATGAATGAAGCATTTCAAAGAGCATAAAATGTTTAAGCAATAATAAGTTAAAGAAGTCAATTGTATCAAGTTGTGCCACACCAAAACAAATATAAAGTTATTACAGACCAAATTTATCCAAACATCATTCAGACTCAGAGAATGATGGAGTGGGCATCACAGGATCAATTATCTTCAAACTCTTGCTAAAATGATGGAAGTACTTTTTCATGTACTTCATATTCAATTTTTGAGTTTGGGTAAGAGATTCCTGAGACATATGTAAAACATCCATCCTCTACTCTAAAGCCGATAACCTTTCATTAGATTAGAAGGTTGATAGTTTGAATCTTTTGCTGATTCTTCTAATTCATCAAAAATGTCATCCATATTGACATCACCTTCTTGCCTTTCCTACTAATTATCATGTTGCTCAGGAAGAGGTAATAAGATGAGTAAAAGGAGGGGAACCATGTCTAGGATACAAGTGATACTGAATAATTGAATAACAAAGTAAAGAAGGAAGATATATTTTAACACTAGTAGCAACAACATGAAGAGTACGAACCATAGAGGGAGTAAGATTAGTCTTATTCCCTGCTCTAGGATAAACATTTGAAGTAAAGATCTAATGGAGAATGCGGTATTTTGGGAATAATCTACTAATAAGTAAGGCATTAATGGATCTCCATTTTGCATTAAAAGTGTAAAAAATATGAGGAATAGACTCTTTTTTGAACCGGACATTTTACCAGAAAGAGTTGTTATGGGAATCCTATCTTCTGCCATATCAATTTCCATTAATAATGCGATGGTGTCAAGTGTTACAGTCACAGTTTCTTCCATAAATTTTACTTTGAAAAATAATTCGTTGTTAGAAGAAACATTAGAAATTGAAGCATACATCCCTTGCACAATGTATCGGTAAGTTGTCCTGCCCCATTGTAGAATTTTCTCCCATCCTACCTCAGATAGGAGTTCAATAAGACAGTATTCAACAATATGACTTAGGTTTACAGATTTCTCTATGATGATACCCCTTGTTCTAAAATCTCAAATGTTTTCGGGGTCATCCTCCAGTGATTGTAAGATCCGCACATCACGTGGATCGGATCTGGATGAAGAACCAACTTGTACTTTGCATGTAACATGTTTGACTCTTAGTTCCATGATTTTGAATAAGTAGAAATAAAAAAATAGAGGAAGAACAACATGATAAGATTTTTCAAGAAAAACCCACCAAAATGATTTCTATATTCATGAAAACCAACTAAATCAAGATGAAAGTGTAAATAGGAACTTAAGTCTATAATAAAATGATTAAAATGCACTTACTAGGGAGCATTGGAAGATGGGTTAGCCAAATGAAGCACTGGTGAGCTGAAGATGGAGTAGAATTTGGGAAAATTTAGATTTTCACATTTTTGAAGGAATTCACAGACTACTCGGTAGGCTGAAAAATTCCAAAAAATCTTCACTTCATTTTCTTTTCTTTAAGATATTATTTATTTTAAACAAATAATAGAGAAATAATGTTAAAGGGAAAATAAAAAAATAAAATTATTATTATTTAACAAAATCATTCAATAACACACAATCCAATATCACGCTTTAAATTTGAAAATTTACGAGGTCGAGCGGCTTAGTCAGGATATTTGAAAGCTTCTTTTCAATTTGAATGTATTACAACATAATAATCTTTTTTTCAACCAATTCTCATATGTAATAATATCTTATGTCAATATTTTTTGTACAAAAGTGTTAAATAAGATTTTTTGATATATTTATAGCACTTGTGTTATCACAATATAAATTTATTGTATTTTGAACAATGTCATAATTAGCTAGCATACGTTTCATCCACATAAGCTAAGGACAAGCATTCCCTACAACTATGTAATCTGCTTCTACAGTGGATAAATAGACAAAATTTTGCTTTTTGCTAAGCTATGATACAAGGCAGTTCCTGATATAGAAAGATCCAAGTTGAGTGTGAAATATTGCTTATTTCTCTCTATTTATACCTTGGTTTTATAAACATGATAGCGCTTAATCAATTTAACTATGTAAGTTTTCATATACAAGGTGATTTCAAGAGATAAAGGCGAAATTGATGCTAAAAGGAAGATTGATGCTTAAAATATTACTAAATGAAGATTTAGATATTTGAAAGTCATTAATGAAGAATTCACATACCAAAGATCCAAGAAAATCCTGTGAGGAATGAAGAGAATCAAAGATTTGAAATGAAGAAAAGGAATCCTAAAATTGTCCTGAAAATAAACATATTTATAAAATTGTGCATATTCTGAAAATTTGAGTATATTTTGGAAAACTACACAGAGTGCTAAATCTGAGGCGGTTTAAACCTTGAGTCTATAGAGTATGTAAATTTGAGGCAATTTCTAGATTTTTTTCTAACTCGGTGCGAAAATTGGAGTTCCACAATTATAAATATGACTCCCTAGGATGCTTTAAAGCATCTTTTAGGGTTTAGAAAGGTCTCAAGGAGCATAACACAAGGGTGGACCAACTGCCAAAGAGTTTTTCTTTTTCTCTAGTTTATTTTTCTTACTTTGTTTAAGAGATTGGTTTCAATCATGTCTATGATTGGCTAAACCTCTTAACCAGGGCTAAAAGGTGAAGCTTGTAGTGTGTTGGGATATTTATTTTGCTTTGATTATTATTCTTATTGAACTTCATTGATTTCTAGTTTGATATTAAGGGAATATTTTCAGTTTTCTATAATTTATTGTGACTCAAATTACAATAGATTTTGTGATAGCTTTCGATATCTTCTTTTTCTATTTTAAGATAGTGAGATTGGTAAATCCCATTATTCACCATCATCTCCTAGGCACGGTATAACGCCCTGAAAATTGGGGGTCGAGCAGGAGCCTAAATCCTGAGTTCCAACGTATCACTTATGCAACATAGATAATGATGATTAAATGTTGTCTGTATTAGTGCCTTAAATATGAGTGGGACTATACCAAACCAGCATATCATACTTCGGAGCAATTAAAGTTACGTAAGTGAAACACTGTGATATGTATAGAAGCTATATAAAAGTAATAGTAAGTCCTCAGAGTATGATTGTCACTAGGTTAAACAATTACAAGTTTAGTTTCAAAAGGTACAAAATAAGAAAGTGTAATGGTTTCTATCCAAAACCCTATAGCCCCATCAGCGTAAATCCAGGTATACATAGACCCGCCAAAGAGTTGCAAATAGGAGAACTCCTCTTGGTCATCGTAGTAGTCTGGCTCTGCCTCATAAGCATCGCCATCACCTGCATCTACAATAGAGTCTGGTTGGTGTTTAAAACACCGTCCCAGAACTTGGGAGTGAGTGATCAACTCAGTGGAGCTCTAGAGCAAAGGTTAACATGTGATCAATTCAATCAAGTAGCAACGATAAAGTAATAAAATCAAGCATCCCTAAGTACTCTGGTTAATACAACCATGATATGTATTAATGATGCATGCCCTCACCTGCACTCCCTCTTATGACAACATCTAACGATCGCGGCATGCAGCACTCCCATTGTGCTTTACACCAATGCCAACGGCACATGCAGTGTGATGTTATGAGCGTGATTACTGAGTTCTTATTAGTCTTTTTCATGTAGCAGGATTGAGAAGCTAAGGTACCTCCCTTATATCATTTTCCAAACAATGATCCATTCTAGGGTTGTCAGTCCTAGCCAATCTCATATGAGATTACGGCTCCAAGTCTCTACAAAGGGCTCGTCACCTCAATACAGGCCTATCTTATACTCTAGTTGCTGTAAAAAGGCTCGTTACCTCAGCGCAGTCTCAGAGTATGCTCGAGGTCACTACGAATGGCTCGTCACCTAGTCGTAGGTCGACAGCTCGAATGCAATGTCCCATACCATCGTATTCGGCTCACAAGTCTGGGTTGCTCACTGGTCACGACGGGTGGGCTCGTCACCACGGCGTAGGCCGACAGCTCGACCACGGTGTCCCATACTACCATATTTGGCTCATGATTCTTAGCGGATCGAGGTACTAAGGTTAACGGGTTTTCACTGGTGAGTTTGGTACCATAGATTCAAGTAGTAACATCCATATATGGTGAACATATATTAGGTCAATCGGGTTACTTGACAAGCTCGACTGGTACGAGTGTACGTCGAGTTGATCGACGCGTAAGCACTCCGTGTGGCCTAATCACTGTCGACTAGCAGCATACGACTCGAATTTATCGGGCGTGTCTATTGTGGTTAAACAGTTCGGCCACCGATCTCATACCATTACCGATTGCCTGGACTATGTCGTAGCCCCAAACACATTCTAGGCAATAATATACGCATGTGGTAGCCACAGATAGCATGTGAGAACTGAAATTAAACATAAATCTCACTTTAAGCAAATCGACAAAACACATACTACACATGTACCGTACCTAAGCATTTCATCCTTAATTCACATAATAGTATGATAGGTTATATAAAGGATTCTATAATTGGGTCGAAATCTAACGGTATGAATTCTTTGATTCGGCCTGCAAGCGAATCGACTCAATTCACTTAAGTTTCAGTTCATTTTCTAAAGATATTCACGTTTCTCACACATTTCGCTCCGGGCTCAAGTTGAGTTTTTTTGGGTACTATTAGGACTTAATTTCTGAGGTGGTTGTCAAGTCCAGTAAGGCGGTCATAACCATATAGCTTTGGTATAATTAGACTTTTGACATGCGGTCCAGGTTCGATACGGAGTTTCATGATGCTCCCAAGAGCAACTGAATTTTGAGATGGATCCTAAGTTTTTAGGTAATGTAGCGTTAGTGATCTTACAAATTTTGGGTCTTACAGATTTTATTTAAAGTAATTAGGGCTAATTTCATAGGTAATCTAGTTTAACACTGGTTAATTCTTACTTAATTTCTAAGGGATTTGATCTTTAGTGATTTTTGCCTAAGGTGGTACTCGAGTCTTTGTACAGATTTTTTCGAGATATTACAATCTACCCCCCTTAAAGAAAAATTTTATCCTCAAAATTAGTACCTTTTTGTACTCCTCGAGAATCTGAGGGTAGTTCTTACAGACCTAGGCTTCGGTCTCCCAAGTAGCCTCCTCTTTCGTGTGATGTGTCCACAGTACCTTCATAAGTGGGATTACTTTACTGCGAAGTACTTGTTCCTTCCTATCCAGGACACGCATCGGACGCAGTACATATGTACCATCCTCACTTAACTGCACCTGTTCCCATCTGATAATGTGTGAAGGATCAGGAATATTTCTTCAGTATAGATATATGAAATACGTTGTGCACACCTGTGAGTGGCATGGGCAAAGCTAGGTGGTATGCTACCACCCCCACTCGATCTAGTATCTAGAATGGACCAATAAATCTCAGCGTGAGCTTCCGCTTCTTCCCAAGCCGAAGGACTCCCTTCATATGGGAAACCCGAAGGAATACATGGTCCTCGACCTCGAACTTTAGCGGTCACCGCCTCATATTGGCATAACTCTTCTGTCTGCTCTGTGCTACTAGAAGTCAATGCCTGATAATGTCGATCTTCTCTAAGGTCGCCTGAACCAACTCTAGGCCAATCAGACTCTTCTCACTAACCTTTATCCAGTAATGTGGTGCTCGACAGGGACGTCCATACAAGGCCTCATATGGAGCCATGCCAATACTCGCCTGAAACTGTTGTTATACGCCAACACTGCATAAGGAAGACAGTCGTCCCAACTGTCCTTGAAATCTAGCACACAAGCTTGCAACATGTCTTCTAACACCTGATTTACTTATTCCGTTTGCCCGTCAGTCTGTGGGTGGAACGCGGTATTGAACTTCAATTTCACACCCATTGCTTTCTGGATACGAGTCCAAAAGATAGATGTGAATCACTTATCTCAGTCCGACATAATCTCCAGGGAAACTCCATGCAGACGTACAATCTCCTTGATGTATAATCTGGCTAACTCGTCTGCAGAGTTCAAAACTATGATAGTAGAAAGTGAGCCGATTTCGTCAACCAGTCCATGATCACCCAAATGGAGTCAAGTCCCTTCCTTGTCTTCGGCAGCCCTGATATGAAATCCCACTTCCATTCAGTTATGGGCATGGGCTAAAGCAGTCCAGGAGGTCGGCGATGTTCAGCTTAGACCTGCTATCACATGAGATAATGGGACACATAATCTGCTATGTGGGCCTTCATGTTATCCCACCAGTACGACCTCTTCATATCTCGATACATCTTCGTACTACTAGGATGCATCGCCATCTTCAAATTATGCACAGCCTCTAGAACTTCTTGCCTCAAGACGTGAAGGTTCGGGATGCATAGGCGACTTCGGTAATGTAAGCCCCCATCCATACTAACTCTCCATTCTGAGTCTTGACTGCCGCTCACCTTCTCTCTCATCTCAACCAACCACTCATCGTCCATCTGAGCCGCGATGATCCTATCATCTATAAGTGGCCGCACACGAATGACACTCTCAAACGGTTCCTCCACCATGAGCTTCTGCTCAAAACCACACACAAACTCCACCATATTCCACTCCTTAATCATCAGCGGTGCCGCAAATGCTAATACCTTCTTGTGGTTCAATGCATTTGCTACGAGGTTGGCCTTGCCAAGATGGTAGAAGACCTTGAACTTAAAGTCCTTCAAGGTTTCCATCCATCGTCGCTGCCTCATATTCAGGTATCTCTGGGTGAATACGTACCTGAGGCTCTTATGGTTGCAAGAGCTTGAACTCCTCTCCATAGAGGTAATGTCTCCAGATCTTCAAAGTAAAAATGATGGCCGCTAACTCTAGGTCGTGCGTAGGGTAGTTTTCCTCATGTTTCCGTAACTACTACGATAGATAGGCAATAACCCTATCTTTCTACATCAGAACACCACCCAAACCAATATGAGATGTGTCGGTGTATATCGTATACTTAACCCCTTACTCTGACAAAACTACCATAGCAGAGGATGTCGACTTGTCCTTCAGCTCCTGAAAAGCTGCTTCTGCTTTCTCGTTCCAGGTGAACTTGAGATCTTTTCGAGTCAACTGAGATAATGGTCTAGCTATCTTAAAAAAGTCTCAAATGAATCGACGGTAGTAAAATGCCAGGCCCAAGAAGCTTCTCACTTCAGTAACCGAACCAAGCTGCTCCCAGTCCTGAACTGTGGTTACCTTAGCAAGGTCCACTGCTATCCCTTCCTTGGACACCACATATCCCAGGAACTTGACTTCTTCCTTCCACAAATCGCACTTCTTATACTGTGCAAACAACTGGTTCTTCCTGAGAGTATTGAAGACTGCTCGTAGGTGTTTCTCGTGCTCGTCCCGACTCTTGGAGTATATCAAGATGTCATCTATAAATACGATGATGA
This sequence comes from Magnolia kwangsiensis, assembly GCA_037074715.1. NCBI lineage: Eukaryota > Viridiplantae > Streptophyta > Magnoliopsida > Magnoliales > Magnoliaceae > Magnolia > Magnolia kwangsiensis. The sequence continues at coordinate 48,733,432 of CM073583.1, forward strand.
ATCAGTATAAGTATGGCCGAAATACCTTGTTCATGAGGTCCATGAACACGGTCGGTGCATTTGTTAGTCCAAATGACATCACTAAGAACTCGTAGTGCCTATAATTGGTCCTAAAAGCTATCTTCTGCACGTCTTCATTCCTGATGTGTAACTGGTAATACCCCGACTGTAAGTCGATCTTTGAGAAATGTTGTGCCCCCTTCAACTGATCAAATAGATCGTCTATCCTGAGTAAAGGGTACTTATTCTTTACCATCACCTGGTTCAGCCTGCGATAATTAATACACAATTGCAGTGGCCTGTCCTTCTTCTTTACACACAATACGGGTGCTCCCTAAGGAGACACACTAGGCTATATAAAGCCCACAACCAACGGATCATTGATCTATTTCCTCAGCTCCTCCATCTCACATGGAGCCATACGATAGGTCAGAAGAGATATAGGTGTCGCATTAGGCACTAGATCGATGGTGAAATCGATTTCGCACTGAGGGGGTAACCTAGGTATCTTTCTGAATACATCTGAGAACTCCTGGACTACAGGGGTATCTTAGAGTGCTAAACCACGAACATCCTCTAGCAAGGAAGCGTAACAACTGATGCGATAGGACCGACCTGCACTAGGAATATAAAGGTCGTGCCCTATGGTCCACAGGTTGTCACCACTCTAGTATCATAGTCGATCTCTGTCTTCATCTCCGTAAGCCATTCCATACCGAGAATGACGTCATAATGATGTAATGGGGTGAAAATCAAGTCAATGTGCACTGTTCTGCTCCCTACGTCTATCGAACACCCCTTATATATCCTGATAGCATCTGAGAAATTCCCCGTGGCTGTAAGGATTCTCACCCCAACCATAGGACTAGTTTCTAACCCCAGTCGCTTGACTGCTGCACATGATATAATAAAGATAATGGACCCGGTGTCCACCAATGAGAAGACTGGTGTACCTTGAATATGCATAGTGACGTCAAAAGCCAAAGGTAGTGCAGTCGCTGTCTCGTATGCCTCAGCTGTAAGTGAGTGCACACGAGCTTGTTGTTGACGGTTCGGTTGCGGTACCATAGGCCGTTAAGGCGGCCTAAATCTAGGTGCAGGCGGCCGAAATGATGGATGTGCTGGTGCGAACTGCAGAGGTGGAGTTGTAATCGTCTGAGGAAACTGTCGGTTGATCCTCTGAGGCGGCGAGAAGCCATTGTCCCTCATCTTGGTAAAGTAAGAAGTATCTGTATGGCCTGCACATTTGCAATATGTGCACCTTACATTGGGTCACCTCATAGGGGCTAATGGAGTAGTGATCATGGGAGGCAAGTCTGTATGGGGCCTCTTACTAAGGAACGACAGACTCGGTAGATCTGGTCGAGGCCTCTAACCCATGGGTGCACGTGAGCGAGATAAATGATCCTTATCTTACTTCGATCGCAAGGACATATTTACTAACTCAGCATAAGTGGGTATGCTAGCATAACACATCTTCAAGCGAATCTCGGATCGTAAACCCTCAGAGAAGCGCCGCATCCTCATCGGCTAATCGATGAAAATCAAAGGAGTATACCTAGCCAGCTTCGTAAACCTATTCTTGTACTCAACAACTGTCATCCCTCCTTGACGGAAGCGAAGGAACTCACTCTCATTCTCATGCTGATATGTGAGAGGGTAATACTTCTTGTAGAAGCGGGTCTCAAAAGCTTCCCACATCCACACGTATCTGATAACAACAGCGTGGAGAACGTTGTCCCACTATAAGCTGGCCTCCTTTTCAAACATATAGGTGACTAACTCCACCTGCTCTGCCTCGGTGCAGTGCAACATCTTTAGCATCTTAGAGATGTGATCAAGCCAATACTCAGCCTCCTCGGGTCTGTGAGTACCCGAAAATGTAGGAGGTCGGAAGCGCTGGAATCGCTAGAAGAGGCCGCTAGCACTCGTACTGCCTGCAGGCTGCACAGGAAGTGCAGGTGGGGCTATCCCCATGCTTTGGGCAAAGATGCCCACCATGGTGGTAAAAAAATACTGTTGTTGTTGTTGTAATTATTACTGCTGCATCAGTAACATCATCTGCTCCAACCAATTAGTAGGGAGAGCAACTGAGGCATGGGCGGCGTCGAAGAGGACGCACGGTTCTGCTCAGGAACCGATGGTGCAATAGGTGTCAACCCATTAGTGGGGCCAGTGGCTAGCCGAGAGTCCGACATAGTGTCACGAGTCGGGCCCAAGTTAGTTTCCGTCTGGCTATCGCTCAGGGGAGGTACCCCATCAATCTAATCACCCAGTGTAAGACGTGTTGTACTCCATGTGGCCTTAGGTGACATTCCATATATGCAACATAGGGTGAAACCTAGGTCAGATTTAGCCACTCACAAACTCATTCACAACATTCACACATAGCCTTAAAGAAAACTTCATGCATTTCATTTACCAAAATTGTCACAATACATGAGATACAGTATTACATGGATCACGACAGAAGATGCGTATGAGCTAACATAAGCAGGATTTCAAACGTTAAAGCAGCTAACTACTTGATCATATTACTAAGCCTAACAAGGCCATAACTACTTGACCATAGCAATAAGAAGAAAGCAAGCAACAAGATAAAACAGAAGACGATTATAGGTACAACTAGTTGTCAGAATTCGGTGATGGTGGAGGTGCACACTTATCCGACACATAGCATAGGATAGCCCTCAAAGTGTGAGACACCTTCTTGAACTTCCGTTTCATGAAGGCCTCGGTCTCATCAAGCTTGGCTTTGGCCTGTCCAAGTTTGGCCTGGACCTGTCTGACCTCCTGTCGCAAGGTGGCTTGACTCTTCTCAATTCGAGCCCAGTGGGCTTTTGAAGCAGCCCGATCCATATCAGGCACCTATGTGGTAGGAGGAGGTGCCTCATCAAGCTCTTGTGCCTCCTCTTCTTCCCTTGCCTGTCCTTCCTCCCCACCACTGCTCTCATCTTCACTGCCTTCCTCACCACTTCCTTTTTCTTCATCGCCACTGTGCTCCTCACCTTCGCTTTCCTCGATCTCATCACTTCCCTCTTCAGTGTCGTCGCTCTGCTCCCTATGTCGGCCTTGGCGTTGCCTTTTGCCAATCCCCATGTTGTCAAGTGTGTTGGCATGGATTGGGGTGACGTCATCCATATAGAGTCGGAAGCTGTATTGGCGGGCGTTCTTGTAAATTAGTCAGCCAAACGGCAGTGCAGTGCTTTTCCTATTGGACCTTGCCGCCTTGATTATCTGCATTAGGATTAGAGTGGGTAGACATATTTTGTCTCCTTTTTCAACTCGAAACAAGAAGTCCACCAAGAACCTCGTGCACTCGGTGTGGTTTTTTGCTCGGGGATACACGTTAAACGTGCATATGTTGTGGAGCAGACAAAAGTCATTTGTCATCTTGCTTACAGCAAGGTCAGTCCCCACCTCCAATACTCATGCTGACCACAGAGGAATCACGTGCGGAGTCTCTTTTCCTGCTCACTAGTGCAATCCTTCTCGCTAGCATGCTGCCCTTCTCAATACCCATGACACGAGCAATGTCATCCGCACCAATCGTAATCTCTTGCCTTCCCAAAGGAATGGAAAACTGGAGAGGCTTCAACAATGGGTTCCAAAAGAGAGCATAGAAGGTGCACACCGTGCTCTTGCTTGCAGGCTCCTTTGCCTTGAATATGGGACCCCACCCATTATTGTCGAGAAAGTCGATGACTGGGTACGTCCCAAACATCTTCTCATCAACGTGTGCTTCAAACACGACCTTGCGGTTGCGGAACCTACCGAGACTAATGTTTGGTAGTAAGGATCTCTCCAGCAGAATTCGAGGGTTGATGTACCGCTTGGACCTCCGTTCTTTCTCGGCATTGGTACTTACTTTGGCGTCCGCCCTCCTCGTAGGACGATGTGGTTGACTTGGCTCGGCCTCATCCGGGGCTGCTCTTTTCTCACCATGAGAAACAAGAGCGTAGAGATGGAGAAGATGGCGATGACCACCATAAAGAAAGCCATGAAAACAGGTTGGGTTGGTGGGTATTTGAGTTTTGAGAAACACAAAAAGGGGTTTGTGTTCTCAAATGGGAAGGAAGGAGGGAAATGATGAACAAAATGGGGGAAAAAGAGGTGTTATAGAGGTATAAAAGGAGATTTAAGAGGAAATTGAAAGAGGTAGTAGGGTTTGAAGCACTGGGAATGATAAATGGGAGAGTTGTGATGAAGGGGAAGGAGATTTGAAGCTTGGAAAGTGGGTTGGTGTAATGAATTAGAGAGGAAGAAGGATTTGAGAGGTTTGAGAGAGTATATGGAGTAAAGAGGGTTGAATTTTTGCAAAAATGACCGAAATGAGGGTTTTTAGAGTGGGAGGGGAGGTCCCACACATGCATGGGGGCCCATATGATCAGTCAGCTGGCGGGGCCCCATCGGCGGGCAGTGGCCCTCGCCCAAGCACTGCCTATCTGGGTGAGGCGGGGACCTCACTGGGCGTCTGCCTCATTGGCGGTGCCTCCTTATGGGGGCGGGGTGCACCTCCCCTGGGTGCCGAAAACATGCGGGGTCCACTTTAGGTCCCCCTCGAATTGTACGGCTTGGCCCCCGACTCCATTTTGAGTCATTTCGAGTTCCATCTTGCATACATTCATGTTTTTTAGGTTGTTTAAGGTTTGAATGGGTTAAATATTCATCTAAACTTGTCGATTGATGGTCTAGAAGTGATCTGGGATCACCTCAAGTGATCATGGGTGTGTACGGGCCCTATCTCGGTGGTAAATTTTGGTTTATTTCATCGATTGGCGAAATTGGGAACCCTATGCCCGTTCCTACATTTTATCACACCCTCCTAGGTCAAAGTATGTCAGTGTGCATCATGTGACCATAACCCAGGTCTAGTTTAATCCAAATCATGCTCTGATACCAACTTGTAACGCCCTGAAAATTGGGGGCCAAGTAGGAGCCTAAATCCTGAGTTTCAACGTATCACTTATGCAACACAGATAATGATGATTAAATGTTGTCTGTATTAGTACCTTAAATATGAGTGAGACTATACCAAACCAGCATATCATACTCTAAAGAAATTAAAGTTACGCAAGCGAAAGACTGTGATATGTATAGAAGTTGTATAAAAGTAATACTAAGTCCTCAGAGTATGATTGTCACTAGGTTAAACAATTACAAGTTTAGTTCTAAAAGGTACAAAATAAGAAAGTGTAATGGTTTCTATCCAAAATCCTGTAGCCTCGTTAGCGCAAATCCAGGTCTACATAGACCTGCCAGAGAGTTGCTAATAGGAGAACTCCTGGTCATCGTAGTAGTCCAGCTCTGTCTTATATCCATCGACATCACCTGCATCTACAATAGAGTCTGGTTGGTGTTTAAAACACCGTCCCAGAACTTGGGAGTGAGTGATCAACTCAGTGGAGCTCTAGAGCAAAGGTTAACATGTGATCAATTCAATCAAGTAGCAATGATAAAGAAATAAAATCAAGCATCCCTAAGTACTCTGGTTAATGCAACCATGATATGTATTAATGATGCATGCCCTCACCTGCACTCCCTCTTATGACAACATCTAACGATCGTGGCATGCAGCACTCCCACTGTGCTTTACACCGATGCCAACGACACATACAGTGTGATGTTATGAGCGTGATTACTGAGTTCTTATTAGTCTTTTTCATGTAGCAGGATTGAGAAGCTAAGGTACCTCCCTTATATCATTTTCCAAACAATGATCCATTCTAGGGTTGTCAGTCCTAGCCAATCTCATATGAGATTACGGCTCCAAGTCTCTACAAAGGGCTCGTCACCTCAATACAGGCCTATCTTATACTCTAGTTGCTGTAAAAAGGCTCGTTACCTCAGCGCAGTCTCAGAGTATGCTCGAGGTCACTACGAATGGCTTGTCACCTAGTCATAGGCCGATAGCTGGAATGCAGTGTCTCATACCATCATATTCGGCTCACGAGTCTGGGTTGCTCACTGGTCACTACGGGTGGGCTTGTCACCCTGGCATAGGCTGATAGCTTGACCACGGTGTCCCATACCACCATGTTTAGCTCATGAGTCTTAGCGGAGCAGGGTACCAAGGTTAACGGGTTTTCACTGGTGAGTTTGGTACCCTAGATTCAAGCAGTAACGTTCATACATGGTGAACATACATTAGGTCAATCGGGTTACTTGATAAGCTCGACTGGTACGAGCGTATGTTGAGTTGATCGATGTGTAAGTACTTCGCATGGCCTAGCCACTGTCGATTAGCAGCATACGACTTAGATTTATCGGGCATGTCTGTCGTGGCTAAATAGTTCGGCCACCGATCTTATTCCATTATCAATTGCCTGGACTACATCGTAGCCCCAAACACATTCCAGGCAATAATATATGCATGTGGTAGCCACAGATAGCATGTGAGGACTGAAATTAAACACAAATCTTACTTTAAGCAAATCGACAAAACATATATTACACATGTACCGTACCCAAGCATTTCATCCTTAATTCACATAGTAGTACAATAGGTTATATAAAAGATTCTATAACCATAGATAAAGGAGTTGAGAATCTCATCTCAACAGCCTCATTACATGCAATTAAACCAGCATTTTAACATTCAAGCATTTTATCAAACACTTAAGCTACACATATTATATACATGTAGTTAGGTAGTTATAATAGGTATTATAGTAAACCCCTTTACAAGGGCTTCACTATATTTACAACAATCATGTATTGTTAGTTAATAATCATGACAAGCATAAATTATAATTTCATAGTCATTTAGACATTTCAACATACACATGGAATACATTTTTAAAATCAACCTAGTTTATATATATGTGTAATAGACAGTAAAAATCAAAACTAGGCATGTGTTGTAGCATTCAAGTCAGTCATAAATCATTACTGACATTGAGAGCCTTGAAAATCATAACCTAAACATCTATAGTCAGCACCTTTCGCCAGTAGACTCGCAACGAGCTCAGTTTCAACACGACGTATCTGTCTACTACAACATACAACCCAAAGCTTGAAATAGGTTAACTATTTTATCCTTTAGTCTACTCAAATCCCTAAAACCAATTAGGGTTAGGATTTCTTATCCAAGTACGGAACTGAAATCGCCAGTACAGTGATACGGATGCGGTAGCTAAGTACATGGAAATGTGAGATCGAATCCCAAGCACAGATTTGACTCTCTCTCTCTCTCTTTCACTTTCTCTCTCTTTCCTTCTCTTTCTTCTCTTCTCTCTCCTAGGGTTTAGGAAATTCATATGACAAGGGAGAGAGGGGGTTTAAGACCCTTATATAGGCTTAGAACTTATGGGAATGGCCCCATGACCATGATATACTTAGGTTATAGCCAAATACGGGACATTTCGGTCCAATGGAGCTGTTATGGAGGACCCTTTTCTACATGCGGTCGGACTTAAGCTCCCTGACATTAGATCTAGGTCATGCTAAGTGTTCGGTCTGATCGGGTTCACAGATCGACCACAGGAGATCTGTTTTAGTTCAACGGTCACCGGTGCTCGATTAGGGTCACAAGTACTCTGACATGTGTTAAAAATTTCCCCTGATCCGAGGGTGTAATTGGGTCAAAATCTAACGGTCTAAATTCTTAGATTCGACTTGTAAGAGACCGACTCAATTCACTTAAGTTTCAGTTCATTTCCTAAAGATATTCACGTTTCTCACACACTTCGTTCCAGGCTCAAGTTGTGTGTTTCTAGGTACTATTAGGACTTGATTTCTGAGGTGGTTGTCAAGTCTAGCAAGGCGGTTGTAACCGTATAGCTTCGGGGTAATTGGACTTCAATGTGCGGTCCAGTTTCGATATGGAGTTTCATGATGCTCCAGAGAGCAACTTAGTTTTGAGATGGATCCCAAGTTCTTAGGTAATGTAGTATTAGAAATCCTGCAGATTTTGGGTCTTACAGATCGTATTTAAAGTGATTAGGGCTAATTTCATAGGTAATCTAGTTTAACACTGGTTAATTCTCGCTTAATTTCTAAAGGATTTGATCTTTAGTGATTTCTTCCTAAGGTGATACTCGGGTCTTTGTACGGATTTTTCTGAGACATTACACACAGTAGGGTGATGGAATCCCTTCCAATCTTCACAATTCTCCTCCATTGAGAATAAGTCAATGAAAAGTTCAGATTTGATTTAAATTACTTTATCTTCCAATTAGATATGATATGACTCCAATTCTAATTGTGTTTATTGAATCAAGCAAGGTAACATATTTGTTTCGACCAAAAATGAAAAGTATTTTGATTCGAGGGATTATCTTACTTAATAACAACAAAGAGAAAGAATTAAGAGAATAATCATCTAATTTATTAATTCTGAATTCATTACATCCTTTTTATCCTTTGATTCCAATATAGAGTCTTTATAATTAAAAGTACAAGTGCAGAATAGATTCAAATATAAACTTTGGCAGCATTCCAGCTCATATCATCCATGCCTCCATAAGAGATGAGTTGTGCGGATCTTCTCCACGCATCTTCCTTTATCAAATTAATAAAAGAATAGTAGAAATCCCTTGAGAGACTTGAAATAACTTGAGATATTTCAGAAAAATAGCATGGTATTGCCCCATAGATCATCCGTGTAACTCCTTGGTGAGTTGCGTGTTTCGAGGAGTTACGCGAGCCCGCACAACTCACTAAGAGTTGCACGGTTGAGCCTTCCCTTCTCTTTCTCTTATCTCTTCAATACTGTTAGAGGTACTGGTCTTCTAAAAATTTGATCCCTCAAATGAGAGGGTATGGGGTATTTATAGGCTTTCGCACGGTGGGCCCTCGAATCTTATGCTGTGGACCCCACTTTGCATCATTTTGCAAATCTCAATTTATTCGTCCCTTCGAAGAGTTGGGTGGGTCGGTGCAACTATGATGAGTTGCATGGTCCCACGTAACTCATGTTCCAACACAACTTCTGCTCTGCGCATAATGACTCCTTTACATTTTGCTTCAGTCTTTTTTCTTTTTCCTTAATTCTTCTTCACTTGTTTTCCTCCCTTAATCAAATTTTATGCTCCAACAGATGCCCCCTTGATCCAGGTTTGACCGTTCATTAGGTCAATTTGAAGGATCAAAATTATTTGTCTGTGAGCTAAGTTGCGCGAGCCCGTGCAACTCCAATTGGGTCCGGCACAACTCTAATCGGATCCCATTAGCTATAAATACTGAACTTCCCAATCATTGGTTCACTTTCAGAATTTTCCTTTAGCATGGACCCTTTCCCGCGTAACTCATTGTCCATGCTACTCATCGTCCGCGCTACTCAGCCTGTCACATAACTAATTACCCACGCAACTCTTTTGCACTTAGTGCAAATCTTTCCTACTTTGAAACTCTTCCTGATTTTCTTTAATTTCTCAGACTTAACTAATTTTTAACCTTCTTAGGATGGCTCATACAAAAAGAACATATCGCCTTATAGAACCATCAACTGATCAACCCTCTCATGCTAGTCTTCTAAGTTCTTCTCAAATTCCTGAATTTTCTCCTCTAGTTCCTACACCTTCTTCTTCAGCCCCTATACCTTCTTCTTCCCCTCCAGTGCACGAAGATCAACCGAGGAAGAGAATCAAAGTCATTAAGAAATGCCCTGCCTATATCAAAGAACCTGTTTTTCCTGTTCTTGATTTTTCTAACAGAATGAAAGCATTTTCTTGGCTGATATGCCAAGCCATCATCACTGGAGATATAATGGGACATCCAAAAAAAGGTCGAGAGATCGACTGGGAAACATGGCTGAAATCAACAGCCAATCTTCGTACTGATGTCACTCGATCTCCTATTAGAGAAGATAAACCACCGCCATCCTTCTCCAAGAAGAAGTAGAAGAAACGAAGGGTCAAGAACTTCAGGACAAAATCAAGGAGCACAAGAAAAAGAAACTTCCGAATACCTAAGATACTGTAAAAGTCCAAGACGGTATCATAAAATTCAACAGCCCTTTCAGAAATGCACTGATAGTAATTCCTCTGAACATCCGTCGCCACCTGTCTATCCTTCAAAGTGAGCCCATAGATTGGATGACTCAAAGCAGGATGATGTATACTCCAAACTGGTCCATGAAAGAGCCAAGGATGCTGGAGGGTATCTTGTTAGAAAGAGGATCGAAATAACAAGTCGGTGACATCCATCCGATGTGATTTCTCATTCCTTGCTACAACCCCCATGAACTATTTCCCATAGCCTTCTATGAAATAGTACGTCAACGCTTTAGAGATAGAAGATCTTTGTGGGGAAATGAAGAATTTCACAAATGCGACTTCTTATCCCCACGTAATTACTATACTGATTGGGCCAAAGTGATTCTCAATAAAAACTACACTGCACTGGCAGAAGTTGGCCTCTATGGCACCATCGAAGCTACTTTTGACTACTTCCACAAGGACCATATGGTCTATAAGGGATTCCTTAGCTATTGGTGTCCTACCACCAATTCCTTCCACCTACCTCTGGATGAGGTTAGCATTACTCTTTGGGACCTATACAAGATGGTAGGACTTCCCATAATAGGTCATTTTTATGACGAATATATCCCAACAAACGAAGAGTTCTCACATTTCTCGCCTTTCAATAAACAGGCATTAATATTTAATGCCTCAGTCGAATTATTCAGAGTAATGTCCAAATTTCAAAGAAGGCACATTGGCAGGGAAGATGCTACTATGGGTGCTACCGAAATTTCTCAGATTCTTACACCTACTGATCTAACTCCAATTCTAGTGGCTGCTGGACCTTTCAAAGCTCAAACAACATCTACATCTGTTCCTCGACCACCATCTTCTTGTAGAGATTCATCACTCCAGTTACGAGATCACAAACTCGAGCTAGATCTTCTGCCTCTCCTATGATTGCTGCCATAGAGAAAGCTACCTCTACTGATAAGAGACAACCTTCATGGAAAGGGAAATAGGTGGTCGTTGAAGAGCCAGCCATGGATTCATCATCATCTTCATCATCATCAGAGGGGGAAAGTGAAGAGTCCTCTTTCGGTAACTCTTTTTCCACGAGAAGTGAATCATCCTCTGACGACTCAGGAGAAGAAGGTGAATTGAACATAAATGAAGAAGAAGAAGAAGAAGAAGGAGAGGTGGACGTGGATGATGAAGAGTAGGTCATTACAACTACTGAAGTCAATGAAGAAGTCCCTCAAGAGGATACTATCCCTCAAACAATGGTCACAAGAGCTGATGAAGAGGAAGAGGCTCTCAATTATGGAGAGTATGAAGACGTACCCGGAGCTGACCTGACTATATCGTTCAATAGTAATTATTCCCCTCTTCCTAGTACAATGCTTTAAGACCCTCCGGCTGATACAACAACAGTTCCAGAGACTTCCCCAATTTCCACAGGCATGGTTCATGCTGTCACAGTTGCTCCTCATTCTGGTAAGCGCTCTGCTAGAAAAGCTAGAGCATCTCTTGAGCCTTTAATTAAAACTAGCACAGTGGCTCGTGGAATAGTTTTCCTGACAGAGCCAATTGATACTACTACTCCAACTATAGTTGCATCTAGCACCGAGGCTAGAGCACCATCTTTTGCTGACATGGCTTTAGACATGCCTGGCCCTTCTTCTCTTCCTGAAGAAATGCAGCCTGTAGAGATACCAATCCCTGCTCCAATGATTTTGACGACTGCAAGTATACTTTATCCAACCTCCTATTTTACAATAGTATTTCACAATTCATCTTCTAATTCATGCTTCCTTTTATATATGTTTTATAGTTCTCCCTGTTTCTAGTGGCTCTACAAGCTCCAACTCTTTTGCTATTGTCTCAAATATAATATCCTTAGAGAAGATTCCTCCTCTTGCACTGATTTTGTTGAAGAGTTCTTTATCAGCAGCCATATATATTTTCAAAGATCCAACCCAATGGTCGATTTTGGAGATCGTATTGACATCTCTAGAAAATTTTGCAAGGATAGTAAAGATTAACATCTCTCCCTTGCATGAATCTCTTTCTCATTTTTGTACCACATTTCGTAAATTGGGAGCTGATCAAGACATGGCTATAGCTCCTGAGATTCTTTCTCACCAAAAAGAGTTATTGCAGCTTAAAGATAAAGTCTCCGAAGTAGCATCAACAATTTCTGGGTATGATAGAATTCGACTCTCTCGAAGAGAAAGTGAAAGCTTCCAAGTATTCTTCGACAATCATAAGTGAAAATATTTTGAGTCTTAAATAAAAAATCTCTAATTTAGAGGTTCAACAGCGTGAAACTAACTTGAAGACTATTAAACTTGAAGCTAATATTGAAGTTAACAGGCGAATAACTAATCTTGAGCAATAAGGGATTTCGAAAGGGGTAGTGGCAATAATTTCTTTGGAGTAAGAACTGATTGACATTCCTGATCTGGTTAAGCTTATCGTCGATGCTGAGCTAGATAATGTAGCTATAGAAGTTCAATTAAAGGAGGATTTTCGACGATACATGCTTGTATTAGGAATGTTAGAAGATCTATGTGTTTTCTTTTATATCTAATGTATCTTTCATACTTGTTCTTTAATATCATGAATGAATTTTGATAATTTAGAAATTTTGTGAATATATGAGGAATGATTAGTTCATGCAAGCATACTTTTACATGGTATTTTTTTAATTGTTAGCATGACATCACCTACTTTTTTATATGGACGGTGCTAAATTTTAGTTTTAGTTGGTTTCACACATAGTTTAAGCTCATGAGTAGTGGAGTGATCATAGTTTTTCAGATTCATACGTAGTTGGAGTCAGGTCTTACGTGAATGACCCATGTAACTCTCTAGAGTTCACTGGGATTATCGCAGCCGGGGAGTTCACAAATTGCGGTCCATCAGAGTGGCCCAATGAAGCTACCGGGGCAGTGAACTCAGTGGGTTTTACACACAAGTTTGGCCATAGTAACTCTCTAGAGTTCACGGGGCGTGCAAGGCTACCTTTGAGTACTAAATCCAATGCTGTCGGTCCATCAATATGGGGTCATTTTTCTTTAGAGACATGTACTCATGAGTTACTACCGGAATTAAGCCAGGGATCTAGGGAGTCATCTCAGAGACTCAGTTTTTCTTTGTCTACAAGGTCAGACCCATTCATGAGAGGGCATTTTCTCACCATCCCTCATGACGCCGTTAAAAATTGTACAGACGACATGGGTCTTATGTGATTGCTTCATCAACTGCTCGCATGGGTGCATGTGATGCTCTTTGTGGGCTTTTTAGGGCCACAGGCTTCTGATTGCTGCCCGGATAATTTCATTGTATCGCTAATGATGGCCTCATGTGTAGTTGGCGTAAAGGCTTAGCTCTGCTTCCGTAAATGATAAACCACCGTTGATGTTGTAGGACTTATACATGGTTGGCCTTATAAACTTATTCCACTGCTGTAAATGATGAATCGTCATCGTTGTCTATCGTAAATAATGAATCTCCATTACTGATGATATTTATATATAGTTGGCTTTATAGGCCTTGTTGAAAATAATAAATCGATAATTGTTATGTCGCCATTACTGATGGTATTATAAGAAAGCTTTTTGAGTTTAGGATAATTTATCAGCTTGACGATGATATTAATTTTGATAAATTTGGATAATAAAATGGCCTTTGCATCAGCGATATAATGATGGTGATGATGGCGACTGTTGTTGATTTGACTATAATTATTGGTGTTTAACATTTGATGATTATTTAGCGCTTGAGAATTTAGTGAACATTCAGTGATATGGCGACGACAATGATGATGACTATTGTTGATTTGATGATAATTATTGGCGCTTGTCATTTGTAGATCATTTGGCGCTTGAGAATTTAGCGAACATTCAACACTTGATAATTTACACTTTCATTCATGTGTAGAGAGGAATACAAAGTTTTAACTTTTGAAGCTTTTCTATTATTCGTCTGTCTTGACCCCTTTTGATTTTGAAGTATTATGCTGATATTCTTCAAAATCAAAATTGTGGTCATCTTTGAGATTGATATATTGTTGAAAAATGGGGCATTGATAGGTATGTTGATGCAGATTTATCCCCATAATGAATATGTTTTATGTTGTGGCTTCATATGCTGATCATTATGAGCATTTCAATTGTGATTGTAAGCCATCACTTTCTCTTCCCCTATTTCACATGTCTTCCTTATGACAATCTCACCATTGTCAATCATCTTTTATAGAATCTTCTTTAAAGTGAAGCAATTCTCAGTTCAATGTCCAGGAAAATGATGGTAATAGGAATAATCGCTTTCTCTTATCTGCTTCATTTCCTTTGGGTGTTTAGTCCATGACAACTTGATTTTATCTGCTAACAGCAGTCGGTTTATCATAGGAAGCATATCATCTTCTTCAAATGTGCAGGCCCCTAAAATTCTCCTTTGACTGATGGATTCTTTTACCGGTTCATCTTCCCGGTGATATGCAGAAGTTAGGTCATTTAGATTGATTTTTCTAGTAGAAGGCTTTGACAATTCGCTTATAGATGTCGTATTTATAGTTTCCCTTTTATTTCGTTTGTCTTTCTTCAGAACTATTTCTCCTTATTTCATCATCCTTTGCAATATATTTTTTTAGTGTGAAGCAATCTTCTGTATGATGTCTTAGGCAACGGTGATAATAACAATAGTTCTTTTCTTTTGTCATTCCGACCTCTTCTGGATATTTCAGCGAAGGTAACTTGATGGTTCCAACAGCTAGTAGTTGTTCCATCATTGACAACACTTCTTCTTTGTCAAAAGCATATTCTTTATGAGAATTATATGATCGCAGTCGTTTATCATTTTTATAATCCTTTTGTCGATCTGAATCTTCCCTTCTTCTTATTTCCCGTTTATCGCAAAAAAGTTTTTTACATCTTCTCTTGAACAACGACATTTACTGTTGCCCTGTTTAGCCCTCTCTTTTTAGCTCTGACTTTAAATGCTGATATTTTTCTAGTCATCAACTCTAATGCATGTGCTTTGGTCGCCAGATCCTAAAAAGTCCTTATGTTAACATTGGTGAGTCTAAACGTGATCCCTATCTCTATGGAGCTTAGACACATCTTTACCTATTCTCTTTCTTCAGGTAATTGTTAGCATAATGCTCCTAAAGTTTTCCATTTTCTAATAAATCTCTCCACAGGTTTATTTTCTCTTTATCTTACAGATGTTAATTCTGCAATACTGACATCACGATCTGATAAAAAAAAGTTTGATATAAATGCATCCTGCATCTGTTCCCAAGTTTGTATTGATTTTGGTGCTAAGCTAGAATACCATCGAAATGCCTTGCTTGTTAAAGAAGAACCGAACAACCATAAGCAATATTGTGAGATAGTGGAGAAATTACTCATGGATGTGATAAAGTGCATTAGATTCTCATTTGGAGACCCATCTCCATTGAAATTTTAAAAATCAGGGTGCTTAAAGTTGATCGAAAAAGGTATGTCTTCCACCTCTTTTGGATATGGTGTTCAGTATCGAAACCTTCCTGTCTTATCACGTTCTGTTTTCGTTCTAACAGCTTCTGCAACCACTTATCATACTTCTTCTTGGGTTATTACCTTTACCACGGGAGCGGATTCTTATAATCCCGCTCTTGGTGGTTGAGAACCTTTGAGCTATTGCTCTCGTTCATTCATAGTACCCATCATTGGAGGTGCTACTATCTGAGCTACATTATGCGCGAGAGTAGCCAAGGCCTCTCAGAGGTTCCTTCATTCTTCCATCAGTGTCTTTTGTGCTTATGCCATCTCAGCCATACGATCCTCAGTAGTAGGCGGTAGACCTTTACTTGTCCCTGCCATGCATACGACAACCTCTCTATTTCCTGACGAAGCAGTCATTTCTAGTGGAGTGGGAATATGTTGATATGATGGGGCTTACAGAAAGAGGAGTTTGATTTGATTCTTTGGTGCTTCCATAGCATTCGGCTGATTGTAATACAACTTGTGATGGTGCGTTCTGGGGTGATACATGAACTGACGGACTTTCCATGGGTGATTTATGAAAGTGCACCTATTACGTGCCCTGGTTTGTCAATTACGTTGTATGTTGAGTCAGTCGGACGACAGCACCTAACAAGAAGATCATGTCAAGCGTCTGCCTCATCTGGATGTGTGAAAGCTCACCAAAAGGTAAATCATAGCCTCACATCCCATGTCCTAAAACACCAGGTGATTAAACCCTTAAAAAGAACTAGAACATCTTAGGGTTTATGTGTAAGAAAACTTTTTATCCAAAAGAAGATTTTCTAAGTTTTTCTTACACTGTTGACTATATCGATTCCCTTTTCGATATGATTGACCAGCTCTGCCGATGTCCTCGACATATCAATCGATACAATCGAGTGAGGACAAAAAGCATCCAACAATCAAATAATCTTCTGGACAATTTATCGATATATCGACCTTCGAGTCGATATCATTAATATTCGAAAATCGATCATATCTGAAGTGGATCGATCGTATCGACAGACTGCTTTTTGGCGCCCCTGTTTTTCTAAAGAAAACTATCAACTGCTTCGATATATCGATGACTGTCTGATTCAATCTGAACTCAAATATCGATCATATCGGGAGTCAGTCAATAATATCGACTGTGGGGCGCATGTTCTCTCCAGCATGAATTTCAGGTTGCTTTTAATGTTGATCGGGGTGCCTGTCTATAAATCGATATTCATATATCGATCATATCGAGACCATGTCGATTGGATCGAGTCAGGACATAATTCGTCCAGTAAGCTTACATGTAAAATCTATACAATTTTCGATCCCATCGAATGGTCGCCGATATGATCGATGTACAAATTCCAATGACATCGACTGGTTCCCCAATCATATCTGTGATCCTGAAATTCTTCAAGACTTCTCTCTTGTTTTTCAACTATCGATAGAATCGAACCATCACTCGATGGAATCGGAGTTCGAAATTCGATATCATCGATGTGTGTCTCGATCCCATTGACCAGTTGGCAGAAGGTTTCCAAAAGTGAAATGACAATTGAGTTCTTATCATCGAGAGGTCGGCCGATACAATCGAGAGTATACGCTCGATCATATTGACGACTGATTGATGATATCGAACTCTGTCATAAATATGACCGCTTATATCCGTTGGAACCTTTTACCTATAAATAAAGAGAGTTGTCTTCATTGCTGAGAGAGAGAAAAAAGAGAGTTCTTTAGAGTGTTTTAACCTTCCTATCATTTACCTAAGCCCTTTCTCTCGGGAAGTTCATCCTCCAATCCACCCTCATCATTAATATCTCATAGAGTGGATTGGGGAATGAACTTCCGCATTCAAGGATCCTTCAGCTACTATCTTAATGACATATCATTAAGCTGGGATGCCTTGAATGCATAGATGATGGGAACCTCTCTATCTTCCTTATAGGAAAACCTTTAGAGAGTGGTTGTCCATCATAACCTTGACCCAACCTAAGCCTAGCATATATACATCTTCATGTTGCGGATTAAGGGAGCTGAAGACTCTTCATCAACAAGGAGAAGGTCTTCATCATTGTGCTGAAAGGGACTCATCAACTTATTTGTAAGTACTAAGAGTTCATAGGACACTTGCGATCATTCCTTTTTAGGATTGGGTTTTAAGTGTTGCTCACCATTTGAAGTCCTCGAAGGAGGCCTCCGACGGGAGTGTACGTGCGGGGTGCGTTGTGTGGACCCTTGCTCTGTGGAGAGCATAAACATCTGGTTAGGAGTACGCCAGCAAAACTCCAGGGTTAGAGGTGAACCGAGTAGAAACCTCAGGGTGCGTTATGTGGACCCTTATCCTGTGTGGGCATAAACATCTGGTTACGAGTACGCCAGTAAAACTCTAGGGTTTGAGGTGAATCGAGTAGAAACCTCTGTAAAGGTTGAAGGTGAACCTGATTTAAAACCTTAGGTTTGAGGTGAACCATGAGAAACCTCCTTAGTGAAATCCGGTCACTCAAGGGTTGAGTGTGGAAGCCGAGAGTGGAGTAGACAAGTCGTCGAACCACTATAAAATGACTGTGTTTGAGTTTGATATTATCTTTCATTATGTGATTGCCTTGCATGTCTTTTTATATGATCACATCCTATGCACACACAGTCATATCCATCACAATCTCATCTATACATTGTTTGTCTTTTAAATAGTTTGTGATTAGATCCTCTATCAGGCTTGGAAGCCAGTAGAGTTAAGATTGAGTAATCCTAATCAATACTCTGTGATAGGATTAGTGTGATAAGGATCTTTAATAATTTATAAAAAATTTAAAAAGCCTATTCACCCCCCTCTAGGATATACTGATATATTCCTACTTCAACTAAAGCGGTCTTCACCGCAATTTCAATTTACCTTTTTATTTCTTCGTCCATGTAGCACTTGCAATTGGCAGAGCTGGGAAATCTTGTAGTACTAACGAGGAAAAGGATTTTTCAGGTATATTGCTGGGGGAGCGAGTTCAAGATATTTTCTCACCGCATATCATGTCACTAATCCTTTGGTTTTCTGTGCCAATGGATTCATCCTAGTAGTCATGATATTTTAGGCCTTTGATCTTCGGCGTGACACGATGATCCAATTGTTTCTGTTTTCTTCTGCTATTAGAGAGATAGTTACGACTCCAATGGTGACTTGAATCTTGTCTTTTCCATTTGATACAAGCTGTTTCTGATGAACTAATAACTGGTCACATGCATATTCCACAACGAATCCTGTGGGTATGAAGTAGAAGATCGTCTTGCTTGCAACAGTTGCCATTGATTATAGCTTGGATGTGTGTATCGTATTGTAATTTTGTTAGAGGACATAAACGATATCAATTACTATATTTACAAATACACTCTATCTTGGAGATAAAAAGGAAGGATGCTCTTGTTGAGAGTCGCCATTTTGGCTTCGTATAAGGCGCCAAACAATGATGAAATTCTCCATATTATTTCTAAGTCAATATTAAGTAAGATGATAATTCCCCAGCAGAGTCGCCATTTTGTTTCGGCCAGAAATGAAAAGTATTTTGATTCGAAGGATTATCTTACTTAATGACAACAAAAAGAAAGAATGAAGAAAATAATCATCCAATTTATTCATTCTAGGTTCATTACATCCTTTCTATCCTTTGATTCCAAGATAAAGTCTTTATAATTAAAAGTACAAGTGCAGAATAGATTCAAATATAAATTTCAGCAGCATTCCGGCTCATATCATTCATGTCTCCATAAGAGATGAGTTGTGCGATTCTTCTCCACATATCTTCCTTTATCAATGTAATAAAAGAATACTAGAAATCCCTTGAGAGACTTTAAATAATTTGAGATATTCTAAAAAAATAGTGTGATATTGCCCCATAGATCATCCACGCAACTCACCAGCAACTCCATGGTGAGTTGCGCTGGCCCATGTGACTCACTAGGAGTTACGCGGTTGAGCCATCCCTTCTCTTCCTCTTCTCTCTTCAATACCTGTCAGAGGTACTGGTCTTCTGGAAATCCAATCCCTCAAATGAGGGGATAGGGGGATTTATAGGCTTTTGCACGTGGGGCCCTTGAATCTTGTGCTGTGAACGCTACTTCGCATCATTTCGCAAATCTTAATTTATCCGTCCCTTTGAAGAGTTACACGGGTCGGCGCAACTTATGTTCCAGCCAATTGTGCTCCACGCAACATGACTCCTTTACATTTTATTTTAGTCTTTTTTTTTCTCCTCTCAATTCTTCTTCACTTGTTTTCCTCCCTTAATCAAATTTTATGTTCCAATAATCTTAATAGCTATAAGTGGATCCTTGGCACCCTGGTTCCCACTTTTAATTGATAGTTTAAACATTATTCACAATTACTTTCTTTTATTCCAGAATTTAGATTTAGATCTTCTTCTAGTTTTAGTTCTAATTCTAGTTGTTTTCAGAATACGTTTAAGTTTAGTCCCTATGGATTCGACCTCGTTCTCACGAGTTATTACTACATTGCGACCCTATACTTGGGGTTGTGAATAAGTTTTTAGTGCCATTGGCAGGGACTACGGCTACATTTTTCTAGAATTAATTGGTATTAGAATTATGTTAAGTTTATGAATTTTTTTTATGCTATGTTTTTAGATTAGGATTTTTTTTGAAATTATTTTTAGAAACTAACATTATTTTTTATTTTATAGGATTCCTAACATAGCAATTCTTATTCGGTAGTTTTGTTCCAACCCACTCTCTTAATTTTTTTGAATCTCTTATTTGTTTTAGTTTTTCTAGTTTTCTTTTTAGCTTTAATTATTTAGTTACTTAAGGGTTATACATGTTTCATGCATAAGTGAGTTCATGAGAACACTCAACATCTCTTGAGTGAAGGAGGATTAGTCGAAGGGTTGCCTATCTATAAAAGGATTGGACACCACTTGAGATCCTCTCAATTAATTGAAGTGGCGGCTGCAAATCAACCTCAACCTCAACCACTAATTGAGGAAGTTCAAGATGAAAATGAGGTGCATAATGCACCCCCGCCTCATACTCTATACAACCGGGGGGGGGGGGGGGGGGTGAGTACACCTTCCTACGTGGTCTTTCCACTTAATGTAGAAAACATGGATATCAAACCTGAAGTGATACAACTCCTTCCTAAGTTTCATGGACTAGATTACAAAAGTCCATATTTGCATGTTAAGGAGTTTGATGAGATAGTCGCTACATTACACTTTCCAAACGTGTCTGAGGACACAATGTGACTAAAATTCTTTCCCTTCTCATTGAACGAGAAGGCTAAGATGTGGATGCACTCCTTAAACCAAAATCCATCGGCACATGGGCCAAGATGACTCGAGAATTTCTCAAAAAGTTTTTCCCGTTTAATAAAACTAACACTTTAAGGGAGGCAATTATGAACTTTACCTAAAAAGAGGAAGAGACCTTCTTCTAATGCTGTGAAAGGTTTAAAGATCTCATGAATTCCTGTCCACATCATGGCTATGAAGTATGGTGAACAATAAGTTTTTTCTATAATGGATTAACTTCACCAATGCGTTAGTTCATAGAGATGATGTGTAATGGTGAATTCATGAACAAAAGGCTGATGATGCGTGGGATTACCTTGATTAATTGACAGGAAACACGCAATCATGGGACACCTCTCCAAGACTTACCACTTCTAAGCCTGCTTAATCAAAGGAAAGGGAAAGAATTTAAGCTCTAAAAGAAATTTATGTTTTAAAAGAGGAAGATGATATGAGTGCAAGACTGACCAATCTCACAAGAAAAGTTGAAGCCATGGAACTTAAGAAGGCAGATCCTATCAAATCTGATAAGATTGAGAAAGTTGTTTGTGAAATTTGTGCCTGTAACATACATACAACTGAGAATTTCCCAATAATTCCTACTTTTCAAGAGATATTGAATGAACAATAGAATGCTGTGAACAACTACCAAAGTCCTTTCAGAGGACCCACCTTAAATTCATACAATTTTAGCTAGAGAAACCATTCAAATTTCAGTTAGAGGAATGAACAAACAACTAACTCACAAGAGACCCTTACTCAAATTTTAAATCAGAAGAGACCTTAAAGAGGATAGTTTAAAAATTCATGCAAAACCAAGAGCTATTCAACTAGAATATGGTACAAGCATTGCAGGATATCAAAATAACAATGGAATATTTGCATCATCCATTCAAAGGATTAAGTCACACTTAGAGAGTGGGGAGAAAGGGATGCTTCCACCCCAACCTCTCTCTAATCTAAAGCCACAATGTGAAATTAGTGACCTAAGCTCTTCAAATTAAATGGAGCAAGATAAGTCTATCGCCACTCTTAGGAGTGGAATGACAATTGATAAATATATTCCGATAAGGGCTGAAGAGCCTAAGGACCCCGGAGAAGATAAGAATGATAGACCTAGCATTACTCCACGTGAGTTAGAATTGGAACCTCAAAGTAAGCTGATTGTAGCATTCCCTCAACGATTGATTGCATCAAAACCTCTATATAATTCTCAGGATATTCTAGAGGTGCTTAAACAAGTGAAGGTCAACATCCCTCTACTAGATGCCATTAAACAAATCCCTTCATATGTCAAAATTTTGAAAGATCTATGCACTACCAAAAGATGACAAAACATACAAAAGAAAATCTTTTAGACAGAAAAGTGAGTGCCGTCCTCAAGCAAGATGTGCCACAAAAATACAAAGATCCTGGTAGCCTGACCATCACTTGTGTATTTGAGAACTATCAGATTGAGCACTCACTTCTTGACTTGGGGGTGAGTGTGAACTTAATCCCATACTCGGTTTATGAACAATTGGGTTTAGGTGAATTACAACCCACCCGGACCACATTACAACTTGCTGATCATTCAGTTTATGTATCAAGAGGGATGAATAAGGATGTGTTAGTCCAAGTTCATAAATTTTACTATCTAGTAGATTTTTTTTTGTCCTGGATACTCAACCTATCATAGATGTGAGCACTCAAATTCTCATCATTGTTGGTCGTCCAATCCTTGCTTCATCAAATGCAACCATTAATTGCAAGGATGAAATTATGAATTTATCTTTTGGAAATATGACATTGGAGCTTAATATCTTTTTCAACATGAGCAAACAGTCAGAGAATGTTAATGATATCTATGACATTAACTTGATAAATTCTTTCATGGAAGATAGAGTAATTCTAACCCTATACTTTGACACTCTAGATACGTGCTTGGCCCACTCCCTTGATTTGGTTGATGACACAATTAAGGAGATGGATGTCATGCTTGATGCTACGCTGGTACTTAAAGTTAACTGGTAGATGCCACAATTTGAAGAATTACCCCAAACTAATGTAGTGCCTCTACCGTCTAGCCTCAAAGCACTGAAGCTTGACCTAAAACTTTTACCCTCTGATCTTAAATATGTTTATATAGGTCAAGATTAGACATACCTACTGGTGATTTCTTTCCACCTTGAGCAAGAATAAGAGAGTATGCTTATCTCTACTCTTATTGAGTATAAAGGAGCCATTGGATAGTCGATTGCAGACCTCAAGGGAATTGACCATTTGATTTGTACTCACCGCATTCATCTTGTGGATAATGTGAAGACCTCCCAATAATCATAACAATGATTAAATCTAAACATAAAGAAAGTGGTTAAGGTCGAGGTACTTAAGTTATTGGATGTGGGTATCATATACCCCATATATGATAGCTAATTGGTGAGTCTAACTCAGGTGGTTCCTAAGAGTCTAGAATCACCATCATATCTAATGACAACAATGAACTCATGTCAACTAGAGTTACTATTGGTTGAAGAATGTGCATTGACTATAGAAAGTTGAATACCATCATGAGGAATGACCACTTTCCTTTGACCTTCATTGATCAAATCTTGGAAAGGCTAGCTGGTTACTCTTACTGTTGCTTCCTTGACAGATATTTATGATATAATCAGATAGAGAAAGCCCTTGAACATCAAGAAAAGACCACATTCAAATACCCCTTTGGCAGCTTTACATACCAACGGATGTCATTTAGACTATGTAATGCCCCTGTCACTTTTCAACGATGCATGTTTAGTATATTTCTGACATGGTGGGGTAATATTTAGAGGTTTTCATGGATGACTTCTCTGTCTTTGGTCCATTCTTCGGCAAGTATTTGAAAAATCTGAAAAATGTACTGAAGCGATGTGAGGAAAAAAATTGGTACTAAATTGGAAAAAAGTGTCATTTCAT
The DNA here is from genome assembly GCA_037074715.1 of Magnolia kwangsiensis. NCBI lineage: Eukaryota > Viridiplantae > Streptophyta > Magnoliopsida > Magnoliales > Magnoliaceae > Magnolia > Magnolia kwangsiensis. The sequence continues at coordinate 48,757,081 of CM073583.1, forward strand.
GGTTCGTAAGGGAATTGTTCTTAGACATATCATCTCGTCTAATGCAATTGAGGTAGATAAGGATAAAATTGATCTTATCTCTAACCTACCTTCACCCAAGAGCATACGAGACATGTGATCCATCTTAGGACACACTGAATTTTACAAATGATTCATAAAGGAATTTAGCCACCTCTCTCATCCTTTATGCAATCTACTTCAAAAGGATGTACTACACGAGTGAACTGAGCATTGCTAAGAAACTTTCACTAAGCTCAAGGGTATGTTGACAACCGCACCTATCATGCAGCCACCCGATTAGAACATTCTTTTGAGATTATATGTGATGTGTCTGACTATGCTATTGGGGTGGTGTTAAGCTAGAGAAAAGAAAAGAAGCCCTACATTATTCACTATGCAAGTAAAACTCTAAATCCTGCCCAAGTGAATTACTCTATGTAACACCCCGAATTTTTGTCAACTTGGGATTAGACGTCCTTAGGCAATGGGTCAACCATAACACCTTGGTAACCTCTCAGAACCCAATTCTAGAGCCAAAGAAATCACTTAGGATTAATTCCTTTAGAAATTAAGCGTAAGTTAGCTAGCGCTACGCTAGAGTAGCTGTGAAATTGTCCCTGAACACTTTAAATACATTCTGCAAGACCCAAAACTTGTAGAAACAAGGACGCTACAATACCCTAAAATTCAGGATTAAACTCTAAACCGGTTTGTTCTCTGAAATCCTTTGAAACTTTGTATTGGATCTAGACCGCGCGTCGAAAGTCCGATACCTACAATCTTAGACCATTTCGACCGCTTAGCTGGACTTGACAATCATTTCGAAAATCAAGCCCAACTGACGTTCAGAGGCTATTTCATTGAGCTTGGAGTGAAGAGGTGAGAAATGGGTTAGATTTGGAAATTTTAATCCAAATCTGACACGTGACTTGGCACGTTATTATTAAGCGTTTTGACCATCAGAATTCAGCCAAATTGCACTCTTGGATCAGGAAAAATTTCTCTTTCATATCATGAGATTTGTAGACCTGATTTAGGTGCGATGACCGCTGAACTGAAATTGGACCACCACGTGCGATCTGCGAACACTACCGGACTGAAAACTTGATGTGAGTAGGACCCAGTATCCCTAAGCTTAAGTCCGACCGCATTCGGCCAGGGGACCTCCCGAAATGCTCTTTTGGATCGAAACAGTCCAGATTTGGTTATAACCCAAGTATTCTTTGTTCCTAAGTCGAAAACGGTGAGGTTTTAGCCTATATAAGGGCCTTAAACCCTCACATATTTCACCCATCTGAATTTGGTAGAAACCCTAGCTAGAGAGAGAGAGAGAAAGTGAGAGATTATGAGAGAGTTGTGGGCAAGAATTCCTACCACCTGCACCAGCTTTTGCTCATATCGAAGCACCACACCCCAATCACTTTTTCGGTGATTCCAACGCACTCCTAGGTAAGAAAAATCCTAACTACTTTCTGTTTTGAGATTCTTTCGATTCAAATATCGAAATAGCTTATGCATCTTGTGCATTAGGTCGCCTGTACGCCGTTGACGAAGCGTATACATTCTATTCGAACCGATACGCGTTTAGGGCAAAAGGTGAGGATTTTAGATGCTTTGATTGACTGATTTCAAAGCTTTCAATGTCGTTTAATAGTAGATTATCGACGGCAATGCCGTTTGACATGTACAACATGCTATCCATTTTTCGTTTCGTAAACGTACGGTAAATATGAGATTTAGGTATTTTAGGCATTTATAGAAAATACTGTATACGTCCGTATTTTGCCGAAATGCTTGACATGTAAATTCATCGTGTTACGATATTATGTATGAGTGTATAATCTGTTTGGCAAAGAGATTCGCCCTAATGCGCACTTTGGGTCGACATACGCTATGTAGACTAAAGTGTGTGGACTAAGTGTTTGTATAAATGTTTGTATTAGTATGTATTGAATAAATGGTGTTTTAAATTAGTTTTGAGAATGAATTCTCAATCCACATGATGTTGTATATGATTTCCTACATGTTTGTTATATGAATTGATTTCCTTATATGTATAGAATACATGTGTTGGTTGATTTGCTTACTTCGTATGCTACAACATGTGTTAACATGCTCGTATTGTTGTATTTCATTTCTATTACTCTCATATGATTACTGACGTTGGTTTACAAATGCTTAGGGCTATGACCTAGTCCAGGCAGTTGGTAATGGATTGAATTCGTGGTTGGTCTCAAATTGCCACGAAGGACGCGTCGATGAACGCGAGTCGTGTTTTGGGTTGGCGGCAGTGGTTAGGCCACACGAAGTGTTTCATGCACTTCATGTCGTTCAGCTTGAGATGCGATCATACTAGTCGAGCCCCTCAAGTAACCCGACTGACCATTGTATGTTCACCATGTATGAGTCATAACTGCTTGAACCTAGGGTACTGAACTTACCATTGAAAACCCTGTCAACCATGGTACCTTGATCCATAAAGACTCATGAGCCGGGCATGGTGGTATGGGACACTGTGGTGAGTTATCGGCCTACGTTGGGGCCACAAACCTCCCCGTAGTGACCAGTGTGCACCTATGACTCGTGAGCAGATTATGGTGGTATGGGACACTATATTCTTGCTGTCGGCCTACACTGATCAGGTGACGAGCCCTTTGTAGTGACCGCGAGCGTATTCTAAATCTATGGGAGGCGATGACCCTTCTGTAACGACGAGAGTACATTAGGCTTGTATTGATAAGGTGATGGGGTGAGATGCAACGAGTGTGAGCAACAGCCCTGGAAGCCCTTGCAGCGACATACAAATACAACATCGTATGAGATTACTAGGAGTGACGACCCTAGACAGGAGTTATGTTGGGATTGATATAAGGAAGGTACCTTAGTTTCCCAATCCTGCTGTATGAAAAGGACTAATAATAACTCGGTAATCATTATCCATATCGCATTGCATGTGCCTAGAAGATGTGGAGCACTGTGGGAAGAAAGTATGTCGCGGACACAGATGTTGCCGCATGAGAGAGTATGTCGGTGAGGGCATCCATCATGTCATTTCATGCATATATTAACAACAGTATTTAGGAATGTTTGATTGACTGCTCTACTATTATCGTGTGATTAATTTGATAATATGCTAATCTTTGCTCTATGATTCCACTGAGTTAATTACTCACTCCCATGTTACGGGACGGTGTTCCGGACACTACCAGACCCTTTTGCAATTACAGATGATGGCGCGGCCTGTGAGGCGGAGCCGGACTTGATGATGATGAGGAGGATCCCTCCTTTATGCGTGTTCTGATCGACGGGATTACAGGGAGGTTGATTAGACGCCATGACACTTGTCATTTTATATTTTTGGAGCACTCATGTATATTCTTTTCTTTCCATTTTTTAGAGTATACATGTATTTAATTAACCTGGTAACATGTTCACACTCTGGAGACTTACAATCAATTATATATTTTATGTATTTATTATAGTCTTCCGCTTGCTAATTTAACTCTCTTTGGAGTATGATATGCTGTTTTGGCTTAATCTCAATCTTGTTTAATGCCATTCTACAGACAACATGCATTTATCATTATCTATGTTGCATAAGTGACGTTCTGGAACTCGGGAGTTGGGTTTCTACCCGACCCCCGATTTTCGGGGTGTTACACTCTACTACGGAGAAGGAACTCTTAGTCGTAGTGTTCGCTTTGGATAAATTTAGGTCCTACTTGGTTGGATCCAAGTTCATCATCTACATTGATCATGTGCCGTTGAAGTACCTTCTCTCTAAGAATGATGTTAAGCCCCACTTGATAAGATGGATCCTCCTACTCAAGGAATTTGATTTGAAAATATGGGACGAAAAGGGAGTAAAGAACGTAGTGTCTGACTATCTTTTGAGACTTGATCTCCCCGATTCCCTTGAAATGCCACCTATAAATGATATGTTCCCTGGTGAATAATTGTTTAAACTCTCCCAATTACCTTAGTTTGCTGACATTGCTAATTATCTTACCGCAGGTTTGAAAAGGCTGAGGTAAACGTCCTAGAGGTGGGGTGAATAGGAATATGCCAAATTAAAAAATAAATACGGAATTGAAATAAAGATAGCATAATCAAATAATAAAGAAGCATAAGTAAATATAAACCTCAAATGTACTAGTCTTGAGAGGTTGATACAAACTTAGTTCTCAAGACAACCTAGCACCAAAAACCAAAGGCTTATGACAGGACTACCTTACTAGAATGTTTGTAAGTATCAAAAACTCAAATTAATAAAGAGGCAAAGGAAATAAACTAAGTTATTACAACATTCACCATAAGTGCATAAAAAAAATTACACCATTCACCACAAATGCTTAAAGTAAATTACAATATTCACACACATAAGAACATTCAATCATCCACAACAACTCCAGGAATTATAGTGGTTTGTTTATGTGTACACCAACTGTTAGAAACAGCCACACAACTACTCCACTCCTAATATCCACTCCCTCGGGATATTAGCGTTCACTATAAAAAGGTTTTTCAAGGTTCTCCTTAAAGCCTTCACAATTATGTTTTTAGTTAGGCTTACACAATTACAAAAACCCCACACTCTGAGATTTTCTAGATTACCTTAGATAAAACTAAAAAAAGATTTTTTCTGACACAACCTCAAAAAAACTACAAAAAAGATATACAAAAAGTAAATGATACTTATCTGAAAATTCTCCTTTTAAAGAAGCCAAGTAGAACCAATCTGATGTAGACGAAGATGTTCAATGTCCAGTCTCACCGATGAAAAGGTTCTAGTTCTAAATGATTTTTAATTAAATCAACTTAGGATAGCTTGATTTGATTTTGATCTCAAGAAAGGGAAAATACAAATCCCTTCTTAATATAAGATTGGAATGAAGATCATAAAATCAAATTATAAAAGCTAATTAAAGAGAATCTAAAATGAGCACAATATAGCTTAATGAATTCACAAACTTATCTCTCAGAGTGGTGTCTTAATTTAGCTTTAATGAATGAATTAACTCTGAAATTCGTGCTCTATTTATATGTGATAATACTGTTCACTTAACTGGTCTAAGAGTCGGTTCGACTGGTCGAAGGACCAACCAAATTTTAAATTTTTTAGCACGATAAGATAAGATCGTTACTCGACTGGTCGAGTGACTTGCTTAACTAGTCGAGTGGCCTGCATGACTGGTCGAGTGGGACCAGAAAAGCTTGTTGGACTTTGAGTCGAGCACTGCACGACCGGTCAAGCATTGGTCACTCGACTGGTCATGCAATCTCCAGGACTGGTTAAGAGTCCATCAGAAAATTCTAAAAAATTGTAACAAACCTTAGACTGGTCGAGAAAATTCTTAGATTGGTTGAGCCAGTATTTGGACTAATCAAATAAGAATTAAGACTAGTCGAGAAAATGACCTATAAACATATGAAATGACCCACATAAAATATGTAATAAATATGACACAACCTATGGTCAATCTAGGGTCGTTCATACCTATTTATAAGTTGGAACAATTGAAACATCATTTGCTTCAAGACCTTGAATTCTTGTGGTACGTGAAGCTTGAGTTTTATCTCTTAAACTTGAGCTTGAGTTACGCTTAAGTTCTTGAGTGTTTAACGTACAATATTTGAACTTCAAACTTGAACTTGAGTTCTTGAGCCTTGGTTCTTGAATTTGAGCTTGAAACCATGATCTTCAACAATCTTCTCTTCAACTTGAAGATGTAGGCAAGTTTGACGAAGATACATACAAGTTTAAAATGTACAAATCTGATCGCTTCAACTTAAAGAATGATAAAAGTTCTAAATAGTTTGGCACAACAAAATTTGACAACTCTTCAGGTGCTAGATTTATACTATAACATTTACAATCTCCCCCTTTGTCAAATTTATGACAAAACCAAATAAAGAATTATGTACAATAAAGAATCATGCACCAGTCATGCACCAATAAGGAATCATGCACCAGTTATACGTACAATAATGAATCATGCACCATATGAGTCACGTCTCCCGCTCACTCCATTACTCCCGCTCACTCCATTACTCCCCCTCAATTGAATGCTAGAAAAATGACCATCGTACAGTCATTCAATTTTTAAAAGAAAATATCATTTTTCGATTCGTAATGCCTCAGGCCATCATTAGTGATGGAGGTTCATACTTCTGTAATAGGCCATTTGAAAACTTAATGAAGAAATATGATAACTCTCATAAGGTGAGAACTCCATACCACCCACAGACAAGTTAACAAAATGAGATTTCCAATAGGGAAATTAAACGTATTTTGGAGAAAATGGTTAACCCTGACCGTAAGGATTGGTCAATTCGCTAGACTGATGCTTTATGGGCATATCGTATAACTTTTAAGACCCCTATTCAAATGTCTCCCTTTAGACTCTCCTATAAGAAAGCTTGCCACTTGCCTATAGAGTTATAACATAGAGCCTATTGGGTTATCAAAAATATGAACTTCAATTTGGACAACGCTGGTTCACTGCGTAAACTACAGTTGAATGAACTTGAGAAAATATGGAATGATGCATACAAGAACTCGATAATTTACAAGGACAAGATGAAGGTGTTCCATGAAAGGAACATCCTATAGAAATCATTCATAACCGGTCAAAAAGTCTTATATAATTCTCGGTTACACCTTTTTTCAAGTAAACTCCTATCTCGATGGATAGACCCTTTCACTCTTACTAATGTCTATCCACATGGGGCCGTTGAGATAAAGAATCCAACGAATGGCCATTTTTTAAAAGTGAACAGACATCGTTTAAAGCTATTTGTTGAGAAATTTGACTTAGAGGACATGTCCATGCCTCTGATTGATCCTGTGTACCAGGATTGATCTCCTAGTCTAATGGAGGTGTAGTTAACTTTTATTGCTTTCATATGATTTAGGATTAGGATATTTTTCTTTCAGTTTGTTTGAGTCTTTGTACTAGCCCATCTTCACATTGAGAACCTTGGAAAAGCTTCAATCCCCTTTCTTTAGGTATTACCTATCCATTACTTCTCATTTCTTTTCATTGTCTCATATGCATTGCATACTTATATTTTTTTACATTGAGGACAACGTAGGTTTTAGGTTGGCGGTGTGGATTACGTAAACTAATCAGTGTTTTCTTAGTTCTATGATTTTTTTTTGAAATTTTCAATGTTTCAAGTTGAAATCTATTTGAAAAATGATAAATTATGTATGTAAAGAATGTTTCGAGTATAATGATAAGATTGAGATTGAATTTTGAATTGTTCGAGTTTAATCAACTAAGTAGTCTATCATCTACAGTTCTTGCACTCAATTGATTAAGAGGACGTTTGAATATCATGTTAATCTAAGTCATAAGACACATTCAAGTTGCTTCTGTGAAATATGTTAGAATTTTTTATTGTTAGTATGTGAAGCATTAATAGATGATTGTGAATTAAGTCTGGAGAATTTTATCTACCTTAAAAGATGAAAAGAACTAGTTAAAAAAAATAGTGAGATCGATAAAAAGGTCATATTTGATGAAAAGACTGGGAAAGAATGAAAAAGAATGGAATGTCTGAATAAATAAAAGAGATTGTTAATATAAAATAAAAAATTGAAAAAAGAAGAAAAAGAGAATAAGTTTGAAATCAGTACTTGATTATTCAATTAATCTTAAGGTGATGATCATGGGTAATATTATGTAATGATTGTATATTTTTGTGAAAAGTAAGCTAGAATTCACTAAGCATGTTAGAAAAACTTGATATATGAACTTATGCTCTGATTTAATCGATAAAGAACCTATTTGTTGGATTTCTTATATGATTCAGCTCTAGGTTTTTAAAATCTCACTTTTTCTTCTTAATTCTACTCATTCACACTTGATTGCACAAATGATTCATTTCTCAAAAAGGGTTTGAACATTGAGATTTGAGAATTACTTCACGCATGTTTTGCTCGGGATTAGCAAAATGCTGGTTGAGGGGTGTGTTAAGTGTGAAATATTACATATTTCTCCTTATTTATACTTTGGTTTTATAAGCATGATACTACTTAATCAATTTAATTATGCATGTTTTAATGTGCAAGGTGATTTCGAGAGCTTAAGATGAAATTGATGCCAAAAGGAAGATTTATGCTCAAAAGATTACTAAATGAAGATTTAGATATTTACAAGTCATTAATGAAGAATTCAAATGCTAAAGATCTAAGAAAACCAAGTGAGAAATGAAGAGAATAAAAGATTTGAAGTGAAGAAAAGGAATCCTGAAATTGTCCTGAAAAGTATATTCTGAAACTCCGAGTATATTTTGAGAAACTGCACAGTGTGCTAAATTTGAGGTGGTTTAAACCCTGAGTTTATTTTGGAAAACTATGCAGTGCGTAAATTTGAGGTGGTTTCTAGATTTTTTCAACTCAGTGCGAAAGTTGGAGTTCTATAACTATAAATAGGATTCTCTAGGATGCTTCAAAGCATCTTCTAGGGTTTAGAAAGGTCTCAAGGAGCATAGCACAAGGGTAGAGCAATAACCAAAGAGTTTTTCTTCTTTCCTTATTTATTTTTCATACTTTGTCTAAGAGATTTGGTTTTAATCATGTCTATGGTTGGCTAAACCTCTTAGTTAGGGATAAGAGGTGAAGCTTGTAGCGTGTTGAGATGTTTATTTTGCTTTGATTGTTATTCTTATTGAATTTCATTGATTTCTAGTTTGATATTAAGAGAATATTTTCAGTTTTCTATGATTTATTGTGACTCAAATTACAATAGATGCTGTGATAGCTTTGGATATCTTCTTTTCCTGTTTTGAGGTAGTGAGATAGGTAAGTCTCATTGTTCGCCATCGTCTCCTGGGCATGGTTGGGTGATGGAATCCCTTCCAATCTTCACAATTCTCATCTATTGAGAATTAGTTCAATGAAAAGTTCGGATTTGATTTAAATTACTTTATCTTCTAATTGGATAAAATATGACTCAATTCCAATTATGTTTATTAAATTAAGCAAGGTAGCATCTTAATAGCTATAGGTGGATCCTTGGCACCCTAGTTCTCACCTTTAATTAATAGTTTAAACATTATTCACAATTACTCTTTTTTATTTAAGAATTCTGATTTAAATCTTCTTCTAGTTCTAGTTATAGTTCTTTTCAGAATACATACAAGTTTAGTCCCTATGGATTCAACCTCGTTCTCATGAGTTATTACTACATCGCAACCCTATACTTGGGGTTGTGAACAATCCACCACTAATGGATTTTTGATCATCAATATTTCTTACCCAGTCTACCAACCATGTTACGATAGAGATGAGAATCAGCACTTTTACCTAATTCATATTCTTTAAATAATCTGAGTGTTGTACTCATAAGAGTATTGAAATCCCTACCTCTTTGGAAACCAAACTGTCTTCAAGCTATTTAACTTGAAATCCAAGAAAATAATTTATCTTGCTGACCATACTCATTTCAAATTTTAATTTCATAAGATCTGCAAACTTAGAAGAAATGTCAACATAAGTAGATTCATATATAATATCATCAACATATATTTGTACAATTAAGATATCATCATTAGATTTTTTGACAAACAGAGTTTCATTAATACTATCCATCTGAAAGTTATGACTAAGTAAAAATTTAGTCAATTTTTCATACCATGCTTGTAACATCCCGAAAATCGGGGGGTCGAGCAAAAACCCAACTCCCGAGTTCCAAAATGTTATTTATGCAACATAGATATGTATGATTGAATGTTGTCTGTGATAATGTATTAAACATGAGTGAAATTAAGCCAGAACAGCATATCCTACTCCAGAGACAGTTAAATTAACCAGCGGAAGTCTGTAATAGTATGTATAACATATATAAACTGTTGTATGTCTCCAGAGTGTGAACATGTTACCAGGTTATATACATACATGTATACTCCAAAAGTAGATGAAACGAATATACATGAGTGCGCTACAAAATATAAAATGACAAAGGTCAAAGTATCTAATCAACCTCCCTGTAATCCCGTCGATCAGAACACACATAAAGGAGGGATCCTCCTCATCATCATCAAGTCCAGGTCCGCCTCGCAGGCCGTGCCATCATCTGCAATCACAAAAAGGTCTGGTGGGTGTCCAGGAACACCGTCCCGTAACGTGGGAGTGAGTAGCTAACTCAGTGGAATAATAGAGCAAGGATTAACATGTTCTCAAATCAATCACGCGATAATAGTAAAGCAATAAATCAAATAATCCTAATACTGTTGTTAATGCAATTATGACATGACGTGATGTATGCCCTCACCGACGATCACCCTCATGCGGCAACATCTTACGACCGCGGCATGCCACACTCCCTAGAGTGCTCCACATCTTCCAGGCACATGCAATGCTATGGTGATATGAATTTCAAGTTGTTATTAGTCCATTCAAACAGCAGGATTGGAAAACTAAGGTACTTCCCTTGTATCAATCCCAACACAGATCCTGTCTAGGGTCGTCACTCCTAGTAATCTCATACGATGTATATTTCGTAGGTCACTGCAAGGGCTGCCAGGGCTGTTGCTCGCACTCGTTGCACCGCTCCCCCATCACCTTATCAATACAGGCCTACCGTACTCTACTGCAACGGAAGGGTCGTCGCCTCCCGTGGACTCAGAATATGCTCGCGGTCACTACAAAGGGCTCGTCGCCTGATCAGTGTAGGCCGACAGCTAGAATATAGTGTCCCATACCACCATAATCTGCTCACGAGTCTAGGTGCTCATTGGTCACTACGGGGAGGTTTGTGGTCCCAGCGTAGGCCGACAGCTCGACCACGGTGTCCCATACCACCATGCCCGGCTCATGAGTCTTTATGGATCAAGGTACCATGGTTAACAGGGTTTACAATGGTAAGTTTAGTACCCTAGGTTCAAGCAGTTATGACTCATGCAGGGTGAACATACAACGGCCAGTCGGGTTACTTGACGGGCTCGACTAGCGCGATCGCATCTCAAGTTGACGACATGAAGTGCGTAAAACACTTCGTGTGGCCTAACCACTGCCGCCAACTCCAGAACACGGCTCGCGTTCATCGACGCGTCGTTCGTGGCGAAGATAAACTAACCACGAATTCGCTCGGTTACCGACTGCCTGGACTAAGTATAGTCCCAAACAATCATGGAATCATGTCAGCATTCATGTAAGAGTAATGGAAATGAAATACAACCATGTGAGCATGTTAACACCTGTTATAACGTACAACTTAAGTAAATCATCCTACACATGTCTTTCACACATATAATGAAATTATGCGTATCGCCAACATATAGAAAATCCTCTCCATTAGTCTATTAATTGAGAATTCAATCTCAACTAAACCATAATGAAATCATCAAGTACATGATATAGCATACCACTTAAGTGCAACATCAAACATATGCATTTCATACATATAATGAAATCGTACATACGGCTAACATGTAGGAAATCATTTACATCAACATATTAATTGAGAAATCAATCTCAAATTAATTCATAACACCATTTAATTCAATACATACTAATACAAGCATTTATACAAACACTTACACTACACACTTGAGTCTACATATAGTATGTCGACCCGAAATGCGCATTTAGGCGAATCTCTTCGCCAAACTAATTATGCACGCATTCCAAACATTCTAATGCGACAACAATTCATGTCAATCACATCAGCAAACTATGAATGAAAACGGTACTTCCTACAAATGACTAAAATGCCCTAAATCTCATATTCTTCGTTGATTTACGAAACAGGAAACGGAGAGCATGTTGTACATGTCAAACGGCGTTGCCGTCAAGAATCTACTATTAAACGACATTGAAAGCTTTGAAAACAGTCAATCAAAGCGTCTAATATCCGCACCTTGTCTCTTATGGATGTTGAAATTCGAACGGAGCGTATATGCTTCGTCTACAGCGATAAGTGAACCTGTTTTGCAAGATCTATCAACTAACATGCTTTGAAAGCAAGAAAACCTTAAATCAGCAACTTATTAGGGTGTTTCCTTACCTGAAAACGCGGAGAAATCGCCGGGAAAGTGCTTGGATCGCGTGGCTTAAACACGTGTAGCAGGTAGCACCAGCAGCAGGAAATTCTCTCCCACCTCTCTCACAATCTCTCACCTTTTCTCTCCCTCAATCTAAGGCTTTTCCCAAATTCGGATGGGAGAGATATGAGAGGGTTTCAACCCCTTTTATAAGCCCAAAAATGCCCAAAATAGGCTCAGGAACAAAGTTCACTTAGTGCCTATCCAATTTGGGGCTGTTTCGGTCCAAAACATGCTTTCTGGTGGTCCCCTGGTCGAATGCGATCGGACTTAAGCTCATGCGTACCAGATCTAGCGCGCATTAAGTTTTCAGTCTGGCAGGATTCACAGATCGCACGTGGCGGACCAGTTTCAGTTCAGCGGTCACCGCACGTAGATCAGGGTTGGAAGTCTCATAATAATAAATAGAAATTTTTCCTGATCCGAGGGTGTAATCTGGATGAATTCTGACGGTCAGAACGCCTAATACTGACGCGTCAAGTCGTATGCCAGATTTGAATTTGAAATTCCAAATCTGTCCCTATTCGCACTCTCTTCGGTCCGGGCTCAATGAAATAGTCTGTGATTATCGATTTGACTTGATTTTCGAAATGATTGTCAAGTCCAGCTAGGCGGTTCTAACGGTCTAAGATAAGAGGTATCGGACTTTCGACGCGCGGTCTAGATCCAATACAAAATTTCAAAGTGGTCCAGAGAACAAACCTGTTTAGAGTTTGATCCGAGGTTATAGAGTATTATGGAGTCGTTGGTTCTACTCGATTTGGGTCTTGTAGAACGTATTTAAAGTAATCAGGGACTGTTTCCCAGCCACTCCAACGTTGCGCTAGCTATCTTATGCTTAGTTTCTAAAGAAATTTATCCTAAGTGGTTTCTTTGGCTATGGAATTGGGTTCTGAACGATTTTTCAGGTGTTTTAATTGACCCACTGCCTAAGGACGTCAAATCCCAGGTTAGCCAAAATTCGGGGTGTTACAATGCTCTAGGGGCTTGTTTTAAACCATATAGTGCCCTTTTAAGATGATATATATGATCATGAAGTTTGGGTTCTTCAAAACCCTTTGGTTGTTCAACATAAACTTCCTCGTTTATATCATAGTTTAAAAAAGCAATTTTGACATCCATTTGGTATATTTTAAAATTTTTGTAACAAGCAACAGAAATAAATATTCTAATAGATTCCAGGCGAGCCACCAATGCAAATGTTTCATCCTAGTCAATTCCTTCTATTTGAGTGTAACCTTGCATAACAAGTCGTGCCTTGTTTATGATAATATTTATAAGTTCATCAGTTTTATTTTTGAAAATCCACTTAGTTCCAATCACATGTTTATCAGATGGTCTGGGAACAAGATACTATACATCATTTTTTACAAATTGATTTAGTTCTTCTTGCATAGCTAAGATCCAACTTTCATCACTCAGTGTCACATTTACATTAGCCAGTTTTATTTGGGAAGTGAAACAAACATGATTGCAAACATTTTCTAGCTGTCTTCTGGTTTGTACACCAATATGAGGGTTACCAAGTATCTGATCAATCGAATGGTCTTTTACCAATCTTAACTCAGTAATATTTGATTTAGAAGATGGTTTATATTGATCAACCAAAATAATGTCATTACCAACATCATCTTGGTCAAGACTGGAAATGATCGGTTGATCATCAATTACTATATTCATTGATTCTTGTATAACCCTAGCTATTTTTTTAATATTTAAAACATGATATGCTCGTGCTTACAATGACCCGCATTCAATAAAAAAATGTCAAAGATTGAATGGATATTATCCCTAAATCAATGAGATGTTTTAGGAATCTCATATGCATGACGGGTCCCTTCAAATGAATGTTTTAGGCTAGTGATTAGTGGGTCCCATTCTCACAAACTATAAGTTGAGGATATAGTACGTTCTTTTGAAGATGATGTATTGATTACGCATAATTCTCTTAATTCTAAAACACATTTCTTACCTAAAATGTGAGACACAAATACAATTTCCTAATGCATCAAAATTCTTTATGTGTGGGGCCATGATTGGGTTATCTGGAACATTGATTTGATGGCTCTCATCATAGATAAACAGGGCACCCCAAAAGCCTCCCACATTGGAATATCCTAACTATTTTATTGTTGGTCCATTTTTCTGTTGAATTTTGACCTTCGTTATAACATTTTCTTAGTCATCTAATTTTTAGGCCACCAGATCAAGGTTGTCCAATAGGGGAGATCAAGGTTATCTATATTGTGGGTCACTAAAATAGCAATCTGTATTGCAAATGACCAATAGTTTGGTTTGGACACTCGATCTGGAGTACAGGTGTTTTGTGTTTTAGGCTGCGGTCTAAGAGATGTATGGGATATCCTCCTTTCATGGTGGGATTCATCAGATCGATGTTCTAGATCACCAAAACATAGGATCGACAGGTACACATCATCAAATTTCACTTGTAGAGAGCTTGAGCCCTACAATTGCCCACAAAATTTCATGTCGAGTTACAAAATTATGTTCTTGGTATCGTGTGCTTTACTCTCTCTTTCTTCTCTCTCTCTCTCTCTCTCTCTCTCTCTCTCTCTCTCTCTCTCCAGCGGCACTATCAAAAAGCATGAGGCAATAGTGTATGAAATAATTAATTAAGGAAACTATTTTTTCTTTGAACTTATTACTTATTTTCTTTATAGAAATTATATCTTGCATAAGGCAACGAGTAGGCTAGATTAACCTATGGGTTCTGAGTCTCAACCCGGTTGGGCCTATAATATAGACCCAGTAATGGGCCCTAGCCCTGATTTAAAATGGTTTGGCCTTAGGCCTAGGTTGGGCTAGGTAGTGGGTCAACATAAAAGGGTTTGGCATTAGGCCTAGGCCTTGACCCAACCTACTTTTGATGTGAGTTTGGGCCAAAATAATTGGGTACTGGGTCAAATTCGAGCTAGAAATATCTTTATTTAAGTAAATGGGTTGGGTTTAGGTAGAACCCTCCCTGCCCATATGGGTTTTTAATGGGTTGGGCCAGATGGCTCGGCTTGATTCGACCCAAAACAAAATAAAGAAGAAAAGTAATGGATCCATTATCTAGACCTGAACTCAAACCTAATTTCTTAGTCTAAATTATCAAACTCGAAGTCATTAATATTGGGTTGGGTTCGTAGGTGGAGTTAACTAGGTACCCACAGTTTCAAGTACCCATTAACATCCTCATCGACATTAATGTGACCCGTGTGATAATTTTGACCAAGGGGCCAATATGGACCTATTAAACTAATGGGTTGATTGCATTTGATTTCAACCTGACCTAAATTGGGCTTGAGTTTTAATGGGTTGGCTCTAGTTCCAAAACTCCAACTAGTTTCTTAAATGGGTTGAGTATGAGGCGCCCCTAGACCTAACCTAAGGGGCCGGTATGGAACCATTTGATTTTGACCCAACCTAAATTAACCCTGAATTTTAATGGGTTGGGTCTAGTTCTAAAACTCCAACAACCGGATTCTTAAATGGGTCAAGTACAGGGTGCCCCTAGACCTGATTTGACTTGACCCTAACCCATTTACAACCCTAATCTAACCATCAATTTAGTAATTAGAAAATACAATAATTCATGACAACTCACATTAAAAATGAGGAAATTTATAAATTAGTTAAGCTAGGATACAGCTCATTAACTAATGGGTCCAGGTCCTTTCCATTGACAAATTATGTATATGTGTATATGATGAGCCTCCCTGCATAAGGTGGAAAGTCTATCTTGTAAGCAAAGAGTAAAAAAGATCAACAAGAAATATTCCAATCTAACAGTTATTATGTTTAAAATGTTCCTATTAAAGAGATGGCCCCATCATTAAAAAAAAGTTGGGATCATTGAAATAGGACTTTGATTTAGAGGTTTTCTATTTCCTGTTATTAAACCGTTTCTTTGTTGGCCCACATATTGATAGTTTTAGTAGTTTTGCATGTGCTACTCGTAGGGGAATCTACATTACTAATGCTTTAAATTAGTGAACAATGAGCCCCACTTTGGGGCAAAAACTAAAATCCCAAGTAATATTGTATAATCTCTTATGGATTTCTTCTTAACTAGATTTAGTTAGGGCTATCAATTGGTTGGGCATAGGCTGGGCTCTTTTTTTATTTTGAAAAATCTCAACCATCAATACTGGCCCGAACAGTTGAAAATTCAGTCGAAGCCAACCTAGAGACCCAACCTGTTAATAGTGCTAGTGGTCCCACATAAGAAAAGACCAAAGGTGGGCATAAAGTAGTGTGTTGATGTGTTGGGAGCTATGAGGCCCACTATGGTATCAATGTTGTTCATCATTTTTGACAGCTCATTTTAGGGCATGAATTTAGAAATGAAGCAGATCCGAAGCACAAATGGACCACACCACAAGAAACATCGGATATAATGACAACTACCATTGAAACTGTCATGCCCTAAACCTAGAAATTGGATTCACAGGAATCCCGATCGCTGAATCCGATGCCGACAGCCTCCGTAGTACCCCATTCTCAGCTCCTAGCATTCATATGCCAGATTCTGATCCTGAGATCCTATACGGAGGATTTTTTTTCCAATGTACATTTAACTCGTAATAAGCATAACCACAAGATTACCCAATTCACAAAGGCAACATCACCATCACATATCCACTAATATAATCATTTGAGTACAATATTGAAAAGAAAATATATAAATAGAAAATCAAGCTCAAAAAGACTACTGCACGCTCCAAGCTCAACACTGTTACAACCTAACATCACCTGCACGCATCTATCATGCATAAGCTTATAGAAAGCTTAGAGGGTGGTGTAAATGTATGCACAAGATAAGTGTCAAGTATTCAATATAATTCCATAACCATACAATACCGAAAATACTGGTAATCCATAAATCGTACAATGTCTGAATAAGAAGAAATACTGATAAGAGCATGAATTATCAGAGTAAATAAAAATACTGACAAAGTCATAAATCACACGATAAGAGAGTAAGTGGAAATACTGATAAGTGCATGAGTCATACAATATTAAAATACACAATAGAAATCAACTATGCAAATTAGGAGTCATAGAGAGTAAAATATCAGATGCAGAGGATGCAATGCAATATACATTCCTGATGAGTAATACAAATAGCGTTAGTCGTACCATATGCCGCGGATGTAATGCAACATGCAGTGCGGATGGAATGACCATGCTAGAGTGTGAAGTCGGGATGATAGTATGTAGTATAGCAGACTATGGGGTCCATCACAAGAGACTTCTATCCAAACCAGTCTCATACCTAAATTTGGATAGTCAGACTCGATGTGGTAAACTCTTGATCTCAGGTTAATCGCGCCCCCAACTGAAATCCTAGCCATAACGAAGGTACACGTAATAATTAGTTACGCACCACCAGCCCGAGTAGATAGTGAATGAATGAATGAATAAATATACAACTCCTGCTTAATAAGTCCACATATCAGTATGGTTCTTCTCTGGGATCATCACCGAGGTTTAGTACACTCCAAAGGCAGTGCCCCTCTCCCAGCAGTACTGTCCAAGTGAGCGTAAGAAACCTCACTATCTTCCTAGCCAATAGTTTGCCAATACCTATCCGGCACGTCGATAGTGGACCCATTCATGAGTTGGTTAAACTCAGCCTAGTATTGCCCCCTACTCTCAGGCAGGTAAGGCCACACCCCCTCCTAACTGACCACGACACAGTGGGAGTCGCGACCTCCTGGTATTCGGCACTGAGGTGATCATGTATCCACTCGGTCTCGATGTTGGGGCATCCTCTGGTACCAAGAGGCGAACAGTAATATAATGCAAGTTGCATGAGTTATACAATCCAGACTATACATTAATCCTGTGCATACCGTGTGCTCATGTGAGATAATCCCTGCTTACCAGGGAGTCTCATAACAACCTGCCCATTAACATATGCAATGGTTAACCACATCTTATAATAAACATACAGATGATGCGATGGGTATGTATCATGATGCTATACTGTCATGTACTCATAATCGGTATCAATAACTGGCATTGACAATCGACCTCGACCATGTGGACATTTAACCAACACTGCCCCCAAGGAATAACCCACATAGAGCCTAACATATAGTGGACCCATGGCCTCACACAAGGGCCAAATATATAACACCATGGGCCTCACTCAAAAGTTTAATATACATCACGATGGGCCTTTCAAATGGGCTTAATATGCAATGCAACAGGCTCCATCTCCAGGCCCTCAAATGCATCATAATGGGCCTCATCACCTAGATCTTGGATTCATCATATTAAGCCTTAAACACGGGCTGAATACACATCACAAAGGGCCTCAAATTCGGGTCACATATACATCACATTGGGCCTTGTTAATCGGAATTGGCTATCGGCCATGACATTTAGAATCAGTAATTGGCCACGATAATCAGACTCGATCGATAATCGACCTCGATAATCAAAATTGGCAATCTGCCACGTTAATCAGGATCGACAATCGGTCACAATAATCGGCCTTGATCGCTAATTGACAATCAGCCATGACAACTTAAAATCGTTAATCTGCCTCAATCGATAATTGGTAATCGGCCAAGACAAAGCAGAATTGGTAATCGGCCTTGATCGATAATCAGAATTGACAAATCGGCTACGTTAATCAGGATCGGTAATCGGTCACAATAATCGGCCTCGATCGCTAATTAGTAATTGGTCACGACAAATCAGAATCAGTAATTCGCCTCGACGCAAGGCGGGGTCCATGGATGGACAACCAATGATGGTCACAACAATATCAATGGGGGCCCATTCATTTAGGTTAACCTACTAGAGAATGATGAGAATGGACCTAAGCAGGTTTAAGGGAAGGTCACAATGTGGACATCCAACCATCATTATCCATCAACGTGGACCTTTAACCAATATTTCTCCCAAGCAGTGGCCTACATAGAGTCAAACATATAGTGGGCCCCATGGCCCCCCACAAAGGCCTAATATATATCGCAATGGGCCTCACCCAAGGGCCACATCACATGGGCTACACATACATCACATCAAGACTCATCATATGGGCTGGAAATACCTCACCATGGGCCACGTCATATGGGTTGGAAACACATCACAATGGTCATGGCATATGGGTCGAAATTACATTACAATGAACCTGGCTAAATAGGAGATGGGCCCTGACATGGGCCTCAAATACATCAAGTGGGCCACATCAATTGGCCATGCCAATAGACCTCACATACATCAAGTGGTCTGCATCAATGGATTGTACTTTGGACCTCATGTACATCACAATGGGTCGAAATACATGGTGTCACCTATATGTCAGTTGGGCCACAATACATGGGCCAAAAAAATACAACTCATTGGGCCTTACCAAGTGGGTCGTGCAAATGGCCTCAACACATGGGCCATAGGTTTATCACATCAGGCCTTGTCCATGGGCCTTGAATACATCACAATGGGCCTCGCCCATGGGCCTCGAATACATCACAATGGGCCTTAACCCATGGGCTTCAAATACACATTAGGTGAGCCCTACACACGGGCCTCAAATATACATCATGATTGGTCTCATGGATGGGCCACACCAATGACCTAATATACATCAAATGGGGCCACATCATATGGACCGCACCAATGGTCCTCATATACACAATAGGTGGGCCCTACTCACGGGCCTCAAATACATAACATGTGGGCCCTACACAGGGCCTTGAATGCATCAAATGGGCCTTGTATCTGGGTCTCGAATATATCAAATGGGTCACGCGTCATGAGCCTTATACATAGCACAATGGGCCTTACCTATGGGCCTAATACATATTACAATGGGCTTTGCCCATAGGCCTAATACGTGTCATAATGGGCCTTGCCCATGGGCTTCGAATACATCTCAATGGGCCTTGCCCATGGGCCTCAGATTCAAGCAGGTGGGCCCCATCATATGGGCGTCAAATATACATTATAGGTGGGCCTAAAATATAAATTATAGGTGGGCCTCAAATGGGTTGAAAATATATCACAATGGGTCTTATCAAATGGACCACAACTACATAACGAGTGGGCCCTGCACATAACCCTCAAATATATCAAGTCGAAAGATCATCTGAACCATGCCATGGCTGAATTGCATAGTGTGGCCCACCGTGATGTATATTTGAGATCCAACCTATTCATAAATTAACATAGGGATAGATAAAGTGAAAACAAATATTAGCTTAATTGGAAACTACTGTGTACTTAGAAATTTTGAACGGTGGATGACATTGTCCACTGTTTAAATGGTGGGGTCCAGTTGAACTTTGGATCTGGCTCACTCATTTTTCCATGCCATAAAATGATCTCACATGTAGTCGGACGGTATGAATACAACATGTGCATCATGGTGGGCCCCACCGTCCAAACAGTAGACGGTGTAGAAATACATACATCAATGTGGGGCCTGCAACTTGTTGCCGTCAAGAGTAGCAGCAATATAGATTTTGTTCATGTAGCTTTCTGTACTTAAAAAGGTAGAGGTGGGTCCTACATAGGGCCCACCATCATGTATACATTATATAATATATATATATATATATATATATATATATATATATATATATATATATACATCAACGTGTACTCCACATGTTGGGTGGGTTAAAACCCATATATCATGGTGCGTGCCGCACCAACAGATGGAGGCCTGAAGGAAAAAATCAAGGTGGACCCCACATAAGTTGGTGACGTCAACTACTAGTGGGACCCATGGAGCTTGCTGTGTCAAAGCAACAACTATAGGGCTAGTGCACGGTACACCAGCCACTCCAATTCTCTTCACAGGTCGGTCCCACGTCGATCCCACCATAATATTTATTTTCCATCCACCGGTGGCAGGGTCACACGGACCGGATGTATTGGAAAAAAAATATTTCATATCTGATCCAAAACTTCTCTAATAACCCAAAAGGGGTTTCAATGGCATATGTTTAATTAACTACTGTTTCCTTTGACGTGGGCCACTTGAGTGTTATATACGGCTGATTTTGGGGTGGCCCACAGCTGGGAAGGGGGACCACCAAATGCATGACGTTGATGTACTACACTCATCATGGTGGGGCCCATGGTTAGGACCCCTGCCTTTAGTGCATACGTAGCAGGACACTGCTGGCGTCCTTGGTTATTAGAGGCAGTAGCAGAAGGTACTGGTGTCGTTGTTGTTTTTTTTTTTAAATTATATTTTTGTGAAGAATTTCCTAGGTGGGGCCCTCATCAGGGAAATCCAGCCCAACCACTGCACTCTACAGCTCAAGACAGACCCATCAAGTCCAATATTCGATGTGTAGAAATATCAGAGTAAATTTCAACGATAAAGCCACTGTCTTCTATGCTATGGCCTGCCAGATGATTAGATTGACTCCATTTTTTTTGGCTCAACACCTAAAATGATCTTGAGAATGGAATAGATGGCGTGGATTGGATTGATACATCAAGGTGGGGCCTATATGAGTGGCCTACCCAAAAACTATTTTCCTTTTTTTTCCTTGTGTTGTTGCCGTTAGTACACCCCACTGTCTTTTGGTTACACACATTTTCAAGGTGGGTCCCACATAGATGTGGCCCACCAAATTGGATCAATCATATATTTGTGTTTTCCCCATGCCCGGCTATGGGTTATGGGATGTTAGGTCGGCCCACTTGATGGACAACATAGATAAGATGTATACTTCATGGTGAGGTCCATTCGGGTGGGCCACACGGCCAAATAAACTCGAAATGAAGGGGAGAGAGAGAGAGGCACCCACTTATGATTTTCTCCTCCTTTCGCCAAAGTATCCTAGAGCTTCAATGGATGAACTTCAACGGTTGAGATTAGATCATGGACGCTGGAGATGGCAGTAAGGAAGGTGGGCCACACTAGCTTCTCCTTTTGGAAGCCATGGATGTGAGTTTCTTGGAGAGAGATGGAGTTTGAAAAAATGAGAGAGAGAGAGATGTAAGAGAAGTGATGGGAGAGAGGATGGTGAGGTGATGGGAAAGTTGACTTTTGATATTTCTTTTGTACTTGAGAATAGGATAGGTTACTTGACTTGATGGGTGTATTTTTACAAGTGAAGTGATTGATGTGATGAATTCTCTACAGATTTTCAACACGCAACGTTTTCCTCGAACTGAACGCGGGCCCACATCTTCTGGCTAGGGTATCCCCTCGGTGCGCGAGACGTGACATCGGAACCATGGTGACAGTGCGGTCACATTGGTACAATTCTCGGGTCAAGTCAACTTAGATATATAGGACACGTCTCAGGGTCGCTCGCAAATGCTAATAACCAATCGCTGGTTGTTGAAATTCTATCGGGATGACCATGGAAGCCTACGGAATAGTACGAGCTAGGATACGGGTCTTACAGAAACGTTCCTAGGGCCCACCATAATGTTTATTTGGCATCCAACCTATTGATAAGGTTAAATAGACCTGGATGAAGGGAAAGTACAGATATCAGCTTGATCTAAGACTTGCGGCCCCCATAAAGTATTTAATGGTGGTTATTCAATCCATACTAGTGGTCCAATTAACATTTGGATATTTTTCATAATTGTAACCATTCCCTAAAAAGGAGCTATAAGGATAGAACATTTAGATCTATTTAATTTTTGAGACCATGCCCTAAAAATGGCTGGAAGGACAACTATGGATGGTTCCATGAATCAATCCATTGAGGTAGGTGGGATCCCTGACCGTAGAGCCCACCTTGATGTTTGTGCCTTTATATCCATGCCGTCCACTTTTTTTAAAACTTATTTTAGGGCATGGTCCAAAAAATGAAGTAGATCGAAATCTTAGGTGGACCATAATGTAGGAAATAGTGGTAATTAACCATTAAAAAATTTTCATGTGCAAAAAAAGTTTTGCATCAAGATGATATTTGTGTGGTCTCTTCATCTAGCTCTTGGTGACCTAATCAACATGTTGGATGGAAAATAAACATTCTGTTGGCCCCATATAGTTTTGAATGGTGGGGATTTAATCAAAACTGTTTTCTTTGTATGATCCACATAAGATTTGGATCTATTTCATTTTTTGGATCATGCCCTAAAAAGAGTTGGCAAAATGGATTTACTATTAGGATGTAAGGCACATACATCATAGTGGGCTCCAACAGTTAGGTATCCCTCGAGGGATCCAAAATCCACCCAAACCGTTCCCATCATAGATATATAACAACAAAGTGGACTCTACTCAACACATCACCACAAAACTGGGCAATACCACTTGATCCACCCTTCCCTTCAAAGAAGGTATATAGTTTTCTTATGCCTCTTTTGAAGGTGCCTTAGTTTGTCAAATTATGTGAATGTTGAGTTTGTCTTTAAGTGAGTCTCAAGATAAAGATTTCAAGATGAAGACCTCAACAAGAGAGAAGCCTCTCTTCCCTAAACCAAACCCTAAGGTATATGAGCCCCATCCTACTCAAAATTACCTCAAATTTATTTAAAAACACATTTGGTAAGCTTAAGTGTTGAACACTTAGAATGTTAAAGGAGTAAAACATGAACTACAAAAATATATTCGACTGCATCGATTTGCAATCGAAGTCAGTTTCGACTCTAGCGAACATGGTTCAATTGCATTGAAGATTAGGCCCATTCTGTCTAGCAACAAAAAGACCAAATGCTGAGAATTATTGATTATATCGAATGATGTTTGATGATATCAAAATTTAAACTTCGATAGAATTGAACCCTATTCGATGACATTGACTTGGGGCACTCCATCTACACAAATTACATTCTAAAAAGTGTTCATCAATATAATTGAGTCACCTTCAATTACATCGAGAGTAAATTCTCGATTGCATCGAAGTGTGTTCAATTACATCGAATATAAGGAACATTTTTTTCCAGCAAACCATCAAAGAAAATACAAACTCTTCGATCACATCGAATACCATTCGATGTAATCGAACTTCAAATTTTGAATGTATTGAATATTTGGACAAAATCTTCTAGCAACCAAAGGTAATTTTCTGAAGAAAATTCTATTGGATTGAACTACTTTCAATGACATTGAAGTGCACATCGATAAAATTGAGTAGAATCTGTTCTACACAAGAATGAACATATATGTGTAGAGTGTTGATATAATCAAATTAGACTTGATACCATCAAAATTCAAATTTCATTGATATCGAAGTCTATTCGATAGTATCGACAATGATAGATTTCTGCCCATTTTTTTACTATTGGGATTCTTCTTCTATAAATACACAGGTTGCCTCTTAGTAAAATGAGGTAGAATCTAAGAGAGTTTGAGCCTGTTCTTTCAAGATCTATATACCTTCTTCCTCACTTTCTCTTTCCCATTAGAGTTCATCATTCAATCTTAGCATATGCATTAACTCACCATATTATGTGCTTAAGATTGAATTATGAACTCTAGCATTCAGTGAGATTCTAACAAACCTCCTTGTAGGTTAATCATGTTATTGAAACTCTTGAATGCATATCTCATAGGAACCTTCTCTATGTATTTAAATCATATCATTTAAATAGAGAAGATCAAAACCCTAAGCCTCAGAACCTCAGAGCATTCATCGAAGCATCAAAAGAAGGTTGTGGTTCAAGGGAGCTAAAGACTCTTCATCATCATTGAAGATCTTTACATTGTGCGAGAACAAGACTCAACTACTTACTATTAATTACTTAGAGTCTAATGTGTTTGAAGCCCTTTCCTTGTGTGGGATTGGGATTCAGAATTTGAGTGACAAACTTGCCAAGTCCTAGTTGTAGGCCTCTGACGGGAGAATACGTGTTGCCTTGTGTAGGCATGGGTTACCTTGTGTAAGATCCCAGTTATGTCCTTATGTAGGATGTATCACCTTATGTAGGTGTAGGGTTCCTTGTGTAGGATCCCAGTTGTGTCCTTATGTAGGATGTATCACCTTATGTAGGTGTAGGGTTCCTTGTGTAGGCATGGGTTACCTTGTGTACGATCCCAGTTGAGTTGTGTCCTTACATAGGACGTATCACCTTGTGTAGGCGTATGTTGCCTTGTGTAAGCTCCTAAGTGTGTCATTGTGTAGGACTCGTTGCCTTGTGTAGGCACCCAGGGGAACCTTGTGTAAGTCTCCTACTTAACCTTATGTAGGTTTTAAAGGTTCATGGTTAACCTAATTTAAAACTATTGGATAATGAAATCCAGTACACTCTAGGAGAGAGTACATCCACCAGGAGTGGAGTAGGTAAGTAGCCGAACCACTATATATGACTGTATTTGGGATTTCTTTGAGTACATTTATCTAGTTATGCTTAAGTTTATCATATGATCATTATGATGCATAATTTAGTTAATGTATAAGTGTTAATAGAAATCACTTTCCACACACCATCACATACACTAGCCTTATAGGCTTGTCCCTTATTTGTAAAACCTGTGAAAGCTTATATGAATTGGACCCTCTATTGGCTTGGAAGCCTTATAGTTACTTTTCCTTAACCTTTTATTTAAAAGTTAGGCATTGTTTGTTCCTAATGGAAAATGAGTTTATGAAAAGTCTCATTCACCCCCCTATAAGACATTTGGTCATACTTCATACTTCAGTACTAGCGGTTCTATCGAAATTTTAATTGGTATCAAAGCGGGTTCCTTTTGAAGGGTTTAACAACCTAGAGGGAGACTCGTAAACTGAAGTAAGAATTATAGCTAAAGGAGAGGGAACATCAGTCTCTCATCCTTCGATTTTCAATGGTTCAAATTATGCTTACTGGAAACCAAGAATGTTTTATTTCTCACAATCCTTAGATCATGATGTTTGGGAAATCGTTGAGAATGGATAGGTGCTACCAACCGAACAAATTGTATTGGAAAATGGCACAACCATCACCAAACCCAAACTTAAAGAGAAATGGATGACTTTTGATAATGAGAATAAAACCAATGAAGCAAAAACTATGAATGCCATTTACTGTGCGGTTTCTAAAGAGGTATTCAATCAAATCAGTATGACTAAAACCTCAATAGAAGCATGGGATTTATTAGAAACCACCAATGAAGGAACCAACATAGTAAAGAGATTAAGGTTGTAGTTGTTGACAACTCGGTTTGAACACTTGAAAATGGAGGAAGAGGAGACCTTTATGGACTTCTTTGCAAAACTAAATATCATATGCAACTCCATGAGTGGACTTGGAGAGACAGTTCCTGTACCTAAAATATGTCAGAAAATCCTAAGATCACTTTCGGAACAGTTTAACTCTAAAGTCACTACCATAGAAGAATGTAGGAATATTGATGAGATAAAACTAGAAGAACTAGTAGGTTCTCTATAAAC
This sequence comes from Magnolia kwangsiensis, assembly GCA_037074715.1. Taxonomy (NCBI): domain Eukaryota; kingdom Viridiplantae; phylum Streptophyta; class Magnoliopsida; order Magnoliales; family Magnoliaceae; genus Magnolia; species Magnolia kwangsiensis. The sequence goes on from CM073583.1 coordinate 48,783,444, forward strand.
ATTTGAATTACATCTTAAAACACTCACAAAATCCAAAAATAATGTTCTTAAAGCCTCAAAAAACATGAATACAATAGAGGAAGAAAAAGTGAGAATGAAGATGAAGATGAGGAGGTTGCCCTCTTAGATAAGAAATTCAAAAGATTTTTTTAACAAGAACCGTAGAAAATCATACAATAATAAAGGAATTCATTTGGACCACAAGCGTCAAACAGGTAAAACCTTCAACAAGTCCAAAGAACTCCGGTGCTACAACTGTAGAAAGTATGATCACATTTATACGGAATGTCCCACAAAGAAATCTAAAGGTAAAGTTATGACAGCCACTTGGGATGACATTGATGACTCAAATTTAGAATCAAGTGAGTCAAAAAGTGATGGAGACCAAAAGTCATTAAAAATACTTATGGCCTCCACCACTACATGATGGGGATTTTCTCGTTATAGCTCGATCGGACGAGGAGTCTGCTCGACCGGTCGAGGGTGGTGCTCAACCCGTCAAGTGGCGCTCGACTCAAAGTCCAGCTAGCAAATTGGTTTAGGACTCTGTGGTGTTCGACCAGTTGAGAGACATGCTCGACCGGTCAAGTGGGCCACTCGACCGGTCGAGGTACGCAGATTCATGTACGGATTTTGTACAGATTGCGTAAATTTGAGGCGGTTTCGCAAGAGGTGCGAAAGGGAGTTACCTAAACTATAAATAGGGGTTCCTAGAGCTTTTCTAGGCAATGCAAGAGAGTTTCCTATTGCTTTGCAAGGGTTTGCTAAAGGGTTTAGGGCTATCAAGTGTGTGAGAGAGAGAGGAAGCTTGTGGAAGAGAGGTTCTGCTCGTAGAGGTGATCTACTATGCACTCCCCATCTCAGCGCTTCTACATCCTCATAATCGATGAGATCTCTCCATTTTTTCTTTATTCTCTTATTGTTTATCCACTCCTGCATGAGTGAAGAAGGTTTGATCCAAGTGGTGTGTGCTTGTGATTGATTGTAACGTTCTACTTCGTAGTGGATTGTTGATCTGGACGAGGTCCTATGTTTTTTTTACCTCTATGAGGGTTTTCCAGGCAAAAATCTCGTGTCGTATGGTTTGTGCTTTGATTTATTTTATTGCATTATTATCTCATAATTCTGGTGTATTTGGGAGGCTAGATCTTAAGGTTTTATGTAACAGCCCCTAATAAAGTGGTATCAGAGCGTGCAGGTTTATTAAACGGAGTGGGATTGGTTCTAAATTATGGAAGGTGGCTCATCAAGGATGATCAGTCTCAATAGTTCTAATTAAACCATGTGAAAGGTTAAGATGGAGGACTTGCTTTATTACAAGGACTTAATGCTCCAATCTTAGGCATATCAACAAAAACAAAAGATATGATAGATGATGATTGAAAGAAATTGGATCGAAAGGCGATGGGGTTTATTAGGCAATGGTTGGACAATTCCGTATTCTACTATGTGTCTACGGAGACCTCAGCCGCTAGCCTATGGCTAAAACTGCAAGGGCTATATGAGAGGAAGACAACCGACAATAAAATTTTTCTAATAAGACGACTTGTGAATCTCAAGTTCAAAGATGGTGGTTCTGTGGTTGAGCACATGAATGAAGTCAGCAATATATTGAACTAGCTCTTCACTATGAAGATAGTCCTGGATGATGAATTACAGGCTTTACTATTGCTTAGCTCATTGCCTGATAGTTGGGAGAAATTAGTGGTTTCTCTAAGTAACTCTACGCCAAATGAAAAGGTGTCCATGAAACAGGTAACTAGTTGTCTCTTTAATGAGGAGACAAGGAGAAAGTCTCATGGGTTGGCTCAGCAAGAGGCCCTTATAACACAAGAACGGGGAGAGAAAGAAAAGAAAGGGCGAGAAGGCCCGAGATAAATCAAGAGACAAGTTGAGTAACCAGGAAGGATGTTGAATGGTGGAATTGTGGCAAGAATGACCACTACAAGCATGAATGTCATAATAAGAAGAACGACAAGAAATGAAAATGAAAGGAGAAGGAAGATGAATCAGACTCCACTGTGGTTGCTTCAAATGGTGACGTTGTAGTTATTTTTTTAGCAGATCATGATGTTTGTTTCATCGCTACGAGTTAGGACACCGACTGGGTGATAGTCTCAGGAGCCTTATTTCATGAGACTCCATGCAGGGACTTCTTCATAAGCTACAAGTCAGGTGACTTTGGGACCGTGAAGATGAGAAATTCTGGTGTATCAAACATCGTAGGGGTTGGTGATATTTGTGTGAAGACCGATGCGGGCTGTATATTGGTTCTTAGGGGTGTGAGGCATATCCCACACCTTTACCTTAACTTGATGTGACCGGGAAGGTTGGATGATGATGACTATGAAAGCCGATTTGTTGGTGGGGGTTGGAAGCTCATCAAGGGTTCATTGATCGCAGCCAGAGGTAAGAAGTGTTGCACCATTCATAAGGCAAATGTCAATGTCTGAAAGGGTGGGTTGAATGCATAGGAATATTTAACTATTGATATGTGACACAGGCGTCGAGGCCATATGAGTGAAAAAGGGCTTCAACTACTAACAAAGAAGCGATCCTTCAAGACGTGACAGGTATACCTCTCAAAACTTGTATTATTATTTATCAGGAAAATAACATAGAGTTTCATTTGTTAAATCTACTAATAAAGTGCATGCATTAGATTTGATTTATTTTGATGTTTATGGTCCTATGAGGACAAAAACCTTGGGTGGGGCATTATATTTTGTCACTTTTACATTTAGGAGGGTTTGGGTTTATGCTTTGAAATCCAAGGATGAGGTCTTTGGTGTGTTTAAATTGTTTCATGCTATGGTGAGAAGTAATGCACACAGTAGTGTATTTGATAAACAGGTCTCCATCAGCCCAATTGAATAGAGAACTACTCGAGAAGGTGTGGACTGGACAAGATCCATCATATAGTTGTCTCAGGGTGTTTAGATGCAGGGCATCTGTTTATGTGCCAAAGGACGAGAGGTCCAAGCTCGATATGAAGATTATGATATGTGTATTCTTAGGGTACGGTGATGAAAAGTTCAGCTACAGATTGTGGGATCCGACTGAGAAGAAGCTCGTCAGGAGCAGAGATGTGGTATTATTTGAAGATTAATGTATAGAAGACATTTGTAAGCTAGAGAAGAACCATCCTAGTTCAGGTGAGCTAGAGGATATGGGTTATTCCTCCCGTGGTGCTTGATGATGGGAGAGTACAATAAGGTGCAGAGGACAAAGAAGTTCCTACAGAAGATGAACCGAGGGAGAAGCCCCCACTTAATTCACCTGTTGAGCCATAGGTAAGAAGGTCATATAGGGACAGACAACCTTCCAAGAGGTACTTGCTGCATGAGTATATTATACTCATTGATGAGGAAGAGCCAGAAGATTAATCTGAGGCCCTAGCTGACGAGCATAAGGGGGAGTGGTTGAAAGGTATGCAAGAGGAGATAAAATCCTTGTATAAGAACCACACCTATGATATGGTGAAACAGACTAAGGGCAACAAAGCTCTAAGCAACAAGTGGGTGTTCAGAAAGAAGATTGAGTAGAAGAATTCACAAATAAGGTTCAAGGCCAGACTTGTAGTGAAAGGGTTCGGTCAGAGGAAAGGTATAGACTTTGAAGAGATATTCTCACCAGTGGTGAAGATGACATCCATACGGGTGTTGATTGGGTTGGCGGCTAACATGGATTTGGAGATAGAGTAGTTAGATGTTAAAACTGTCTTTCTACATGGTGACATAGAAGAAGAGATCTACATATATCAACTAGAGGGGTTTGAAGTCAAAGGCAAAGAGCATATAGTGCGTAGGTTAAGGAAGAGCTTGTATGGGCTAAAATAAGCTCCATGGTAATGGTACAAAAAGTTTGACTGGTTCATGTTGAAGCATGGATATGACATAATGGAGTCGGACCACTGTGTATTCATGCGCAAGATCTCAGATGGTGATTTCTTAGTTCTACTATTATACGTTGATGACATGCTCATCATGGGAAAAGACATCAAGAAGATTGACAAGCTGAAAAAGGAGTTGGGCAGGTGTAACGCCCTGAAAATCGGGGGTAGAGGATAAACTCCACTCCTGAGTTCTAGAACATCACTTATGCAACATTTTCGATGATGAATGAATGTCGGCTGTAATAGTGCATAAAACATGAAGTGGATTAAGCTAAAACAACATATCATACTCCAAAGATAGTTAAATTAGCAAGCGGAAGAATGTAATAAATACATAAAATATATGAACTATTGTAAGTCTCCAGAGTGTGAACATGTTACCAGGTTAACTAAATACATGTATACTCCAAAATAGAAAGAAGAGAATATACATGGGTGTGTAAATAAAAGGCAAAATACCAAGTGTATTGGCATCTAATCGGTAATCCTGTAACCCCATCAATCAGAACCTGCATATAGGAGGGATCCTCCTCATCATCAAGTCTGGCTCTGCTTCGCAAGCATCGCCACCATCTGAAACTAAAATAGGGACTGGTTAGTGTGCGCAACACCATCCCGTAACGTGGGAGTGAGTAGCTAACTCAGTGGAATCATAGAGCAAAGGTTAACATGTTATCAAATCAATCAAGCGATAATGGTAAAGAAAGCAATCAAACATTTCTAAACACTGTGATTAATGCAAGAATGAAATGACATGATGGATGCCCTCACCGACATACTCCCTCATGCGACACCATCTTACGTCCGTGGCATGCTTTCTTCCTTCAGTGCTCCACATCTTCTAGGCGCATGCAGTGCGATATTAATATGATTATCGAGTTGTTATTAGTCCTTTTCATACAGCAGGATTAGGAAACTAGGGTACTTCCGTTATATCATTCCCAACAAGGATCCTGTCTAGGGTCGTCACTCCTAGTAGTCTCATACGATGATATATTTTTACGTCGCTGCAAGGGCTGTCAGGGCTGTTACATGCACTCGTTGCTCCGCTCCCCCATCACCTTATCAATACAGGCCTAGTTGTACTCTTGTTGCTACAGAAGGGTCGTCGTCGCACGTAGACTCAAAGTACACTCAATGTCACTACAAACGGCTGTTGCTCGCACTCGTTGCACCGCTCCCCCATCACCTTATCAGTGTAGGCCGACAACAAGAATATAGTGTTTCATACCACCATAATCTGCTCACGAGTCTAGGTTTCTCACTGGTCACTAGGGGAGGTTTGTGGCCCCAGCGTAGGCCGATAGCTCGACCACGGTGTCCCATACCACCATGCCCGGCTCATGAGTCTTAGTGGATCAAGGTACCACGGTTATCAGGGTTATCACTGGTAATTTCAGTACCCTAGGTTCAAGAAGTTATGACTAATACAAGGTGAACATACAATGGTCAGTCGGGTTACTTGATGAGTCCGACTAGCACGAACGCACGTTGAATCGACCGGCATGAAGTGCACAAGCACTTCGTGTGGCCTAACCACTGTCGACGACTCTAGTACGACTCGGGTTCGTCATACACATCCTTCGTCGTGAATAGAATTCACCCACGAATTCAAATCTGTTACCGACTGCCTAGACTAGAGTATAGCCCCAAACACTTGTAATCTAAATCAATAATCATGTGAGAGAGACCGAATTGAAATACAAGAAATTCCAGCATGTTATCAGCATGTTATAACATACATCATAAGCAGTTAACCATACACAAGTACTTCACATATAAGGTAATCAATTGAAATACAACAAGCATGGAGGAAATCATGTACATCATCAAATTAGTTGAGAATCCAGTCTCAATGCTAATCTACATCACCATTTACCCAATACTTACTAATACATACATTTATACAAACACTTAGACTACTCAACTCCAACGTACTTGATGTATGTTGATTTCAACACATAATATGACAGATCCTTATATCAAGGAGTTGTCTAATACACAACAATCATGTTCTTACATTCAAAACATATAGCAGGCATAAATCATATTGATTTAGGCATTTCAACAAACACTTAGTCTACATAGCATATGTCGGCCAATATGTGTATTAGGGCGAATCTCTTCGCCAAACAGATCATACACGTATAACTAGTATACGTACACGACCAATACTCATGGCAATCATATCGGCAAAATACGTACGTATACAGTATTTCCTACAAATACCTAAAATACCCCAAATCTCATATTCTTCGTATGTATTCGAAATGAAAAACAGACAGCATGTTGTACATGTCAAACAACATTCTTGTCAACAATCTACCATTAAATGACATTAAAAGCTTTGAAAACGGGTAATCTAAGCATCTAAAATCCGCACCTTACGCCATAGAAGTGTAACGAATCGAATAGGAACTCTACGTCGTCGTCAACGACTGATTGACAACCTATAACACAAGGTGAGTCAGCTACTTAGCTACTTGTACCCATAGGAGCCTTAAAACAAGTTAGGGTTAGGGTTTTCTTACCTAGAACGAAACCAGAATCGCTAGAATAGCGATGCAGGCGGATGACTTTGGCACGTGGAGCAGCAGGGAAGAATTCCAAGAGAAAGCCCCAACTTCTTCCTCACTTTATCTCTCTTTTCTCTCTCTTGATTTGGGTAGGGTTTGAAATTCGTATGGGATTTGTGGGAGAGGGTTTAAGGCCCTTTTATAAGCCCAAACATAACCAAAACAGACTCTAAGTCAAGGTATACTTAGGTTACGTCCAAATACGGACTGTTCCGTCTCAACGGAGCACTTCTGGAGGTCCTGTTACTAAATGCGTTAAGATCATGGATGCTGGATCCTGATCAAGTTAAGTTTTCAGTTCGATCGGGTTTCCAGATCGCACGTGGCGGACCAGTTTCAGTTCATCAGTCACTGAGACTCGATCAGGGATTCCAAGTATTCTGACCTGAGTGGGAAGTGTTCCCTGATCCAAGGGTGTATTTGGGTTAGATTTCAACGGTCAGAACGCTTAAAAATAACGCGCAAGTGAACCGTGCCAGATTTCATAAATTTTATTTAATTTTTAACATTTCTCACACTCTTTACTCTGGACTCAAGGAAATAGTCTCAGGACATCATCTGGACTTGATTTTTAAAATGATTGTCAAGTCCAACTAGGCGGTCATAATGGTCTAAGATTGTAGATATCAGACTTTCGATGCGCGGTCCAGGTCCGATACGAAGTTTCCAAATGGTCCCGAGGTCAACTAGGCTTAGAGATTGATCCTAGATTTCTAGGTAACATAGCGTTAGCAGTCCTACTCATTCTAGGTCTTGTAGTTCATATTTAAAGTGGTTCAAGTCAATTCTACTGAGTATTCAGTTTGGTACTTAACCAAATTCTACCCTAATTATGGTAGAATACGGTCCTAGGGCCATTCTATGCCCCATTTTGAGAACTTTTAGGTATCATATTATTTTAATTATTTTTTTGGTGGTTCATCATCAAGTTTACCCTGAATCCACCAAATTTTATAATATTTTTAGTTGTAGAAAAATTCTAAAAATTTCAGAAGCAGCACCTGTTCAACAAGTGATTATCGGATAGTTTCTCATAACGACCTACTTTAAACTATATTAAATATTTTATTATATTTTTTACATATTTTTATATAAAACTAGACTCATTTTTCTTCAATATTGTTTTTGAATCACCTAAATCGGAATTATACCGAAGGAGATATGATTTTTAAAGTTTGACAAAATGCGCAGAAAAAGTGCAGAAACCAGGCTGCCTGTCCACCGTACGGACGAGGCCTCGCCGACTCGGCCAGGTCCTCGCCAGTCACTGACTTATTTGGCTTGGGTTCACCCCAGGGGCGAAGTCCTCACCCCCCAGGGATGTAGGAAATATGTGGGGCCCATCTTAGATCCTCCTGAATTGAGTCGTTTGGGCCCACGAGTCCATCGAGGCATTTATCGAGGCTCATTTTCAAACCGGAATGAGTTACATGACGTACAATATATGTTTTTGGGGTATAAGAAGCTAATCCATCCAAATAACCTATCTACATTATGAGATTCTAAGAATTACGTAGTCAAAATCCTATTTTATGCATGTACATACCATTTACGGTAAGTTTTAGTTTTAGTATAGTTCTTCACCTTTTAAACTTTAGGATTGTGTCTAATATGAAGGTACTTGGAGAAATTTGAAGAATGGGGTGGTGAAAGGTAAGATTTTGAAGGAAATGGGTTGAAAAATAATCTCTAGACTTTAGGATTGATCTTTGAGAGTGATATGGTTGACCCATTGCCTAAGGACGTCTAACTCCAGGTTGGTAAAAATTTGGGGTGTTACAGTAGGTCATTTGCTATGAAAGACTTGGGTCCAGCTAAGCAGATCCTAGGAATGGAGATAACTCGTGACAGAAGTAGCAGGAAGCTTTGGTTGTCATAAGAGTGGTATATTGAGAAAGTCTTAGAGTGGTTCAATATAAATGTAGCGAAGTCGGTCAGTACTCCACTGGATGGTCCCTTCAGATTGAGCAACAAGCGATGTCCCAAGATAAAGGTAGAGGTGGATGAGATACAAAAGATACCCTACGTGTCAGCAATAGGAAGTTTGATGTATGCTATGGTGTGTACGCGCCCAAATATAGCATATGCGGTTGGTGTTGTCAGCCAGCATCTTGCCAATCTTAGCAAAGAACATTGGACAGTGGTGAAATGGATATTGTCGTATCTATGAGACTCATCCAGGTTAAGCCTATGCTATGGCGACGGAAAAGCTATGTTAGAGGGCTACACAGATACAGATATGATAGGTGACATAAACTCTAAGAAGTCTACATCGGGGTTCATGTTCACATTTGTAGGGGTAGTAGTCTCTTAGCAGAGTAAGCTACAGAAGGTCATAGCATTGTCGACGATAGAGGCCGAGTACATTACAGTCACAAAGGCATATAAAGGATGCTTTGGATGAAGAGGTTCCTACAGGAATTAGCTTGAAGTAGAAGCAACACATGGTCTATTGCGATAGTCAAAGTGATACACACTTGAGGAAGAATCCAAGTCAGCACTGCAAGTCGAAGAACATAGAGATTTGGTATTATTGGATCAAGGATACTTTGGAACAGAAGGTGTTACAGCTTGAGAAGGTCCACACAGATGATAATGGGTCAGATATGATGACCAAGGCATTGCTCAAGGAAAAGTTTAAGGTTTATAGAAACCAAGCTAGCTTGAAGAAGGCGAATTCCTCCTAAGTCGAAAAGGAAAAGATTTAATGGAAATTTTCTCCTCATGGCTCGACCAGTCAAGGAGTCTGCTCGACCGGTCAAGGGTAGTACTTGACCAGTTGAGTGGCGCTCGACTCAAAGTCCAGCGAGCAAATTTGTTTTGGACTTCGTGGTGCTCGACTAGTCGAGGGACTTGCTCGATTGGTTGAGGACCCTGATCGACCAGTCGAGGTTACACAAATTCATGTCTGAATTTTATGCAGACTGCGTAATTTTGAGGTGGTTTCATAAGAGGTGCGAAAGGGAGTTACCTAAACTATAAATAGGGGTTTCTAGGGCTTTTCTAGGTAATGCAAGAGAGTTTCCTAAAGCTTTGCAAGGGTTTGCTAAAGGGTTTAGGGCTATCAAAGGTGTGTGTGAGAGAGAGAGAAATAGAGAGGAAGCTTGTAGACGGGAGGTCCTGCTTATAGAGGTGATCTACTGTGCACTTGACATCTCAGTGCTTCTATGTCTTCGTAATCGCTGAGATCTCTCCTTTTTTTCTTTACTCTCTTGTTGTTTATCCACTCCTACATGAGTGAAGAAGGTTTGATCCAAGCAGTGTGTGCTTGTGATCGGTTGTAACATTTTACTTCATAGTGGGTTGTTGATCTAGACGAGGTCCCGTGATTTTTACCTCTTTGAGGGTTTTCCACATAAAAATCTCTTGTGTCGTGTGGTTTGTGCTTTGATTTATTTCATTGCATTATTATCCCATAATTTAGTGCATTTGGGAGGCTAGATCCTAAGGTTTTGTGTAACGGCCCCTAACACTACAGTCATTCCCAAGGAATTAGAAGAGGAAGATGAGTTTGATCTTGAGAGAATTAAAAATGGAAGAGGAACTGTTGTTAAAAGTATTACATTTGATAATCTAATTAAGAAAATTGAACTTCTAGAATTAAAAGTTGAGAAATTAAAAAGAGAAAATAAAAATTTAAAACTAGAAGTAAAAAATTCTTGATTGTACAACAGAACTAACTCGTAATTTCACTTAAAGCAATGAAAAATTTGAAAAACTTCTAGGCATGGGTGGAAATTCTAAGAACATGAAAGGCCTATGATATGAATCAGATAAATCTAACTCTTCCTCTGCTTCATTAGAGATGATAAATACAACTGTTCCAAACTAGAGAATTTTAGTTAAATTATCATGCCATCGTTGTGAAAAGATAGGACACTATAAATGGGAATGTCCTACATCCAAAAATCCTCATCTCACTTCCAGGTCAAATCATAAAAATATATCCAAGTCATCTGGAAGTCACTCTGAGAAACATTCTTCCGGTTCGAAGAGAGTTGTTACCAAGTGGGTAACACAAAACAAACACAAGTGCCTTGAAAATGATGTAAAAATTAACTTAGGCTCTTGTAACAATTCCTCTAAGTAAAACAGCCTATAACCTTGACCCATCTTTTTTATATATGTTGTAATGGGTCAGGTACTTAATAAGGGAGCTACTACAAGAAAAGTGTACAAAAGAAGAATTTTTGAGGATTAACTAAAAGATATTGGTCTAGAAGTATAACAATATATTAGAATTGATTCAAGGATGTTAGGAAGCATAGATAAATGATGTTAAATTTTTTTTGGAATCAATTTATAATCTATCTCTTGACTAATAGTTTCTTCAAATATATGGAGTTTGTTGAGATTCGTGCAATCTCGTAAAATTAATTCTCAAGATTAGCTCTTCCATATAATGTAGGTATCATGCATGATTTTGAAATCACTTTGAAAAACATTCTATATGCACTGATACTTATTTTGAACTAGAGAAGGTTAATCTATTTACTACAATCAATGTTTAAAATAGAAGATCAACCATCTCCAAAGAATGATTAATGATTCATTGGTTCTAAAGATATCATCTGAGGATATATAGCCTCACCATTCTTTTTGAATATTTGTAAATTTGTTGTGTCTTTTGGATGTACAAAGTTCTGCAGTATTGATAAATATATGTGTACATCAGCTGAAATAGGTTAGCATTAGCTAAACTGGTATAGAATGTCTAAACTATACACTCTGGGCTAATTTGATATAATCGAAGTATGTTCGATGTTATTTTTGTTTTTTGAAAAATATTTCGATAATATCGAACACTACTCAATTATATCGAACATCTTGCAAAAATTATTAACCTAATCTGGAAAATTGTTTGATCACATCGAACATATTTTGATAGTATCGAAGTTCTTATTTTGATAAAATCGAATATGCTTCGATAGAATCAAAATATCGGTGTAACACCCCGTCCATTCCGTACCATTTCATATGCATATGTACACGATGATTAATGCCCTTAGTTAGACCTGGATTGACTGTTCATAGTACACACCCAACTGACTGGGACCCCAAGACCTCAAAACCTATCTCATATCGACCGCCCCGTTGCTGCGATCGTGTAGGTACCACCCGTGCGTCTATACGATACTCCGTTAGTGAGATACGCCGTGAAGAATCATTAGTGTATCATGTGTGCAATGCGCCATGTACTCCATTCCACACATGTGCACAACACATGTCATACACACATGCACATGCCACACATGGGTGAGAGAATCTCTACCCATGTGTGTGATGTTACACACCCATACCTCTCCCTCTCTCATGTACACCTCAAGTCAACTCTTTTCCATGCCACTCCTTAAGCATGACATCATCACACCATGCCATCCTATGCTCCTTTAATCCTCCATTAAATACAAATCATGAATTAAATGTCATAATCCTAGCTTAAGCTAATATTAATCAGATTAGCCTAACTTAACCAAATTTTTATCAATTTCTCTACATATATCCTTTCAACCCTTGGCATTTTACCATTTTTCTACACATGGAGAGAGAGAGAGAGAGAGAGAGAGAGAGAGAGAGAGAGAGAGAGAGAGAGAGAGAGAGAGAGAGAGAGAGAGAGGAGTGATCTTAGCGGGCCATCAACTCCATCAATTCCATCCATCTTAACCATTCATCTAATTCATCAAGGTGAGTACACTCCCTCATCCCTCCTCTTTGTTTCCTTGCTCTCTTTCTTATAGTGTAGTTATGATATCTACTAATGTGGGCCCCACATTGAGGTTACATGTTATCTAGAACGTTCATACTATCCAATGGATTGGATGGGATGAAAACACTAAAATAAGTTTGATTTGGAGATTGTGTGGGTCTCACTAACCGTGGACCCCACCATGATGTTTATTGGCCATCCAACATGTTAACGGTTTCACAAGGATTTGGATGAATGGAATACATAAATATTAGCTTGTTCACGAATGAGGGTTGCCTTTGTCAGCAGTACTGGACCAACAACATGCTTGTTGCTTTAAAAAAATAAAAAAAGAAAAAGAAAAAAAGAAAAAGGGTATAGTTCATAGAAGGACACTCCAAGATGCATATGAAAGATCCACACCATTCATTCACTCTAACAGCTCATTCTATGGTAGAAGTCCAATAAAAAAATAATAAAAAAATAAAATAAAATCAGATTAATATAAGACTTAAGTGAGCCATACCAGGTGTAATAAGGGTGTCTGCCATTAAAACTCTTTTTAGACATAATTTGATGTTTGTTTCCTATCATAACCCACTTTTTTTAAAGGATTTATTGAGTACAATGATCTAGCCAACACAATAAATGAACTGGATCTCTTAAGTGGACCACCTTAACGAGAAAAAAAAAGAGAGACATAGGAGGGCTGGACGGTGTTGTTGCCAGCGTCACGCTGTAACATGCAGCGTCCCTGCTGCTTTTGAAGAGGGCAGGGGCTTTGGTCCCACAACGCCTCTCCCATGATGTATGTATTTAATCCACACCGTCCATTCAATTTCTCAGATTATTTTAGGCCTTGAACTAAAAAATGAAACCAATCCAAATCTCTGGTAGGCTCCACCATTAAAGAGATTATTTTAATGCTAATAATTTGTTAGGGCCTGCTATAATATTACCTACATCAAAACATATTAAATATTGGCCTCATTAGACCCGTCACCAGCCAAAGAAATCCAAAATCCACCAGATGAACTAGATCGTCTTGATGTGGGCCCCACATATGAAGAACCTTAAGAAAGAAAAAAAACAACGTTGACGCTGTTGCCATCAGCATCTGAAGTTGCACCAAGTAGCTGTCTGCTACTAATGCTGGAGGAATGGTGGCCCCACCACGGGCCCCACCTTGATGCATGTCAAGCATCTATACCGTGCATTTAATGGATCCCCTTTTGAAAATGGGATACCCCAAAAATCAGCTGTATACGGAACTCATGTGGCCCACACAGTCTAAAATCATGTGAAGACATGTTAAAACATATAAAAGCATTCATTGGGGCCCACCTGAAATTTGGATGCATTTGAAACTTGGACTGACCCCTTAACTAAGTGGGACACACATAATGGATGGGCTGGATTTGTGAACCACGTCTCGGTGGCCCAACAAATTATTATGAATGTTTTAATGGAGGGTAACCCTCTCAACTTGTGTATGAGGTGTGGCCCACATGTGCCATAGATGCACTTGATTTTAAGCTCTAGGCCCACCATGGATTGGTGCATTTGACTGGTGGTATTGAGGATCGGTGGGCCCCACACAACTAGACCTCATGAGAGGTCCCCATGGCCTCCACCATTATATATATGTTCTATCCTAGCCATTAATCATCCATCATGACAGCTCATTTCATGTCAAGGCACTAAAAATCAAATGAAGAAAAACCTTAGGTGGGCCAAACTCCATAGGAACCATGGGATTAACCTCCCATAGTTAAGAAATCTCTTGTGAGCTAAGCAGTGTGCCGAAGCACGCTGTCTGGAGACCGTTGATCCCCACACTGCTGGGCCTAACTTGATGTATGCACTTTGTATTTTTCCCATTTAGACGGACCAAGTGGGTCACAATCTCGAGTGGGCCACAATCTCTGATAGGTCTCACAACAATGAGACAAATTCTAATCTTGACTCGCCCACGCCACATAAAGTAGCCTTGTTTGAATGACCACTGTTGAAAATCCTTCTCGGTTGTGATGTTTGATTTCCATCCAAGACTGTCTATTCATTAGGCCTATTGTAGACCCCACCTAAAGGTACAGTAGAGTCCAAAATGCAGTATGCCACAACATAGGAAAATGCTCCTGCCATCGAACTTTCTAGGGCCGCTGAATTATTTTCGTAATTGACATCCAACTGGATGGGTGGATCCCACCTCGATGTATATATTGTTCATCCATTGGAGGACCTCGCCAAGCGATAAGTATTTTGTCCACGCCAACCATTGATGAACTTCCATCTACATTTTTTTACCATCATTCCATTGTATCAACCATATTAGGACCACACCCAATTGGATTAAGGTTTAACTCATTTTGAGTTGAGGGCTAGGCCAAATGTTAGGCCCACCTTATGGACCATATTGAGCCTACTTGTAGACCCCACTAGCGTGTTCACAAGGGCATTGGGATTATAGGCCCACAAGCTATAAGGCTCACTATGAGTGCATCCCTTTTTAAGCCATTAGTGCTAGTCTTACATAGGCCAACGAATGAACTCTTTTGGTAAATGTTTATGTGTATGATGGTATGAACTACGATTATGTGTTTTACGATCCCTAATCTTATGAAGTGTGAAGCCCACTTATCATGTGTTATTGTGAATCGTGTGGCCCCTTACCTATGCAGTCTTAGATCATGAATGGCCACTTAATTATGTGGTGTAATTGTAGTCATTTGACCATAAGTGCTCATGAGGTCACCCAACTGTATAAAATCATGTGGTAATGATGGTCATCCAATAGTGTGATCTTGTGCTTAAGGGCATTGCGGCCACATGAATTATGATCGAATTCCCTAGTCTTAAGCGTTGTTATGTCGGGTTGGATTTTACAACTTAATAAAGGAGTGGCCTTTAATGTGGTGTCATGCGACATAAATACAACCCTTACATTATGCTCATGGGTGAGGTAGATGCGAGGACCACTAAACTATATCTGATATGATGGAAGCTAGTTCTTGGCCTCTTGATCATGTGACACAGAATCCGAATCATTCTCCATATGAAGTATAGGGCGGTCATAGTTTAAGAGTTAGTGTAACCAGGTATGGTGGGTATGCTTGTGATTGTGGCTTGGATGCTTTGAGATGCGGTCACTAGACCATGAACTAATTATATGTCCACTCAACCAAGTGAAATTATGGCGTCGACAACCTAACCATGTGAGAGCTTAATAAAGTAGTTGCCTATATATGTGTTAATTATGATAAGTAACCATGTAACCTTAAATCATTTATTAATGGTAAGTAGAGTGACATTTGTGTGGCCACTCAACCATATGGACTTCTGATAATGGAGTGGCCATAAGACCATGTGGGCATGTAAGAATTGTGTGATTACTCAGACTCATGTACTATGTTGATGCTTGGGTATGTGAACTAAAGACATGTGTCAGATCGATTATAGACCCTACCTTGATGTAAGTATTATGACCCACTGTAATGTTTGTGTGTGGACCTATCTGCTTGCAGTACAACTTGAAAGTAGGACCTACTACCTTGTATGAGACAAACCCATGTCATCCAACCGTGACTAACCCTTATGTGTATATTATATACCAAGTCGTTCAACTTAGAGATCACTGAATCTTATGAGGCTTACTTATGCCTTCCAAACTATCGTGGAACTAATATGATAATTATTTGCAAATCCAACCTACTAATAACCCACTTGAAGGTAAAGTCCGCTACATTATATGAATTTCGCCAGCACCATCCATCATGTGGCTCATTTACTCTATGTTATATTTATGCCATCATCTCATAACCACTTAGTGAATGTACTTTTTGTCAACACCACTCATTAACCATAAGGCCCAATTAGAGTATAACCATGTGGTTTCAATAGAAAAAAAATCATATTGGGCCAAAGCCGCTAATGGAATATCTATCTTGCGAAGGATATGGTGTAACTCTGTATACAAGTAATGCTCGTGATTATGATAGCTATGGATGATAATAGTGATGTTAGTGATTATGGTTAATAGAAGTATGTGATTTAATATCTTGATTAATGTTGTTCCCTTTCCTAGCATACTAAATTTATTTACTTGACCATGTTATTATTGATCATACTCATGCACCATGGAATGATGGTATGTGCAAGTGTACTTCAATACATTTGTTCATGTGTAAGATATGTCTTCTTCAGTTTAGTCACATGACTATGGATTGATATAGTTGATAGTGGCATATGATGATTATATGTCATTTTTGCATTAAAGGTTAAGCAGACCCTAAACTTATGGCATTATATATGCATACCACATGCACTTGAATGTATACCTTATCATGGTTTCTTGAATTCATGTATACTCATGACATACATAATGATCAAAATACCACAGTCGTGTCGTATAACATGAGTTGGATCTTGACAATGAAATGTACATTTATAATGATGACTTGGGTTATCCCTGAAAATGATCGGGACATCGGAAGTGTGGAAATAGTAGGGGATGATGTGCCCCTTGGGTTGAAAGTCTCTAAAACCCTATGCTAGATAGGGTTGCCTCACCGTTGGGTCGAGTGGATACATGAGTCATGGATTTGACTTCCACTGACGAGGTTGGGTTGAGAAAAGGTGAGTCCAACCTGCTTAAGGGCTGAGGTGTAAATAGGGACCGATCTGACTCGCTGGTGAGGAGAAGTGCGAATGAAGTCCGTTACTGGCATGTCGGGTGAAAATCCACCGCAGGGCGGGTTTACGAGGTCGATTACTGGTGTCTGGTGCATGAGTGTCGACCATGGTGTTTCCCATGATATACAGTTGGTGGAAGTCCACCACAGGGTGGGTATGCAAGGTCGATTACTAGTGTCTGGTGCATGGTATTGACCACAATGCTTCTCGAGATATACAGTTATGATATGGTATGACAATATGATGATGATGGTGCATGTAATACAGTTATGGCTGTGGTATGGGAGAAATGAAAATATGACTTGGTGATGCTGGTAGCATTGACTCAAAGTATTACTATGATGCAAATGCACTACATTGACATTGGCATCATACCTTACGTGCTACACACCTTTCACCATACATGATTTCCTTATGGCATATTTGTCTTGCTTGCATGTAGGACATACTACACACACATGTATACTCACTAGGCTTTTTACCTAAGCTTCCTATTTCTCATTTTTTAAGGGCTGAAGTAGCTTGGAAGACTTAGCTTTCTCGATGCATTGCATCTATTTTTTGATTTGGCAATGTTGACGTTATGTACCTTTTGTAAAGCATTGTACTTGTAACCATCAAGATTTATGATGGAGAGTGTTGTTTGGTATTTTGATCATGGATCTTCATGCTCAGGTATTATATATATACAACCAAAAATTTTTTTAATAAAAAATCTTCTTTGTGGTGCACCGAACTCGGGACTTGGTGAATGGAAGTCAAGTGCCGGATTCAGGGCATCACGGAAGCTATCCGTTCCTGGGTTTGGGGCATGACAATCGGGGTTTATAAATATCGTGCAGGTGGGATTTTTCTATTTTCACCTCCATATTTTCTTCTTAAAGCCACAGAGTAGTCTTTGCACTCCTTTTCATCACCTCCATACTTCTAGCATTGGTAAAATCATCTCTTTCATTGTGTGGTTCTTCCCTAAGTGGATAAAAAAACAAAATTGGGATTTTTTCCTTTGTTCTTCCTATCCAATCTTTGTGATTTCATCATGCCCAAGGAAAAAGGAAAAACTCCTGTTCAAACAGAAAAAATCATGTCCTTTACGGTACAAAATGTGTGCTCCACAATCAAGAGCTAAAGCTCCATCAACCTAATCAACATCTTTATTGCTTGTTTCATCACAGGAAAGATAAACTCAAGAAAATCTTCAACATGAGGTTCGGACGATTCCTCCCCCAAGTGAAACTCTATTGCAAAAATCCAGGGGGCATCCAATTGTTCAAGAAAGAAAAGTAATTGAGGATTGTATTGAGAGATTTGTGTTGAGTGTGAATGTTTTGAACAAGAAACAAATGCATTTCGTTTGGGGAAATTATTTCATTCGAATGTAACAAAGAGAATATATAAAATAAGCATCGTATTATTAATTCTGAGTTTATCTACATCCCTTTCATAGCCCTTGATTCCAAGATAGATTATCTGAAATAAACAAATTGCAATTAACAAAGCTTATATGTTGAATCTTGAATCCGGCAGCATTCCGACAGTTGCTTCAGTCATCTCCTAGGACTTAGGAGGAATGTTGAATTGATCAACTAATCTCTCTTCTGAGCTTGTCCTTAGTGTAAAGGAGAAAGCCTAAAGTAATGAAGATCAAACTTGAATGGTTTTAGCAATTTCGGCAGCACTTCGGCCCCATTTAGAACTGGCCACATAGTGACCTGGTTGCGCGACCCGCGCAACCGGTTTGTCGGTTACGCGGTCAACGTAACTAATGAGTGGGTTGCACCGCTCGTGCAACCAACTCCTTCTTCTACTCCTCACCTTCAGTCTTCTTTCAGAGCTCCGATCCTCTTCCAAATTTTCTCTCTCCCTCAAATGAGACGAGGAGTGGGGTATTTATAGTCCTCCACATGTGCCAACTCTCGATCTTCATGCCATGGGGCCCACTTTAAATCAGATCAGACCGCTCATCATGATCTTTCTCTTCTCTTAATTGCACTACTTACGCAATAGAAAAAGTTAATTATGTGATCCGCGCAATGTACAATCAATTACTCGACCTGTGTAAGGCTGAAATCTACTTTTTACATGTTAAACCATTTGCGCCTCCCACAAAAATGCTTCGACACGTTGTGTGACCCGTGTAACCATCACTTATTATAAGACCTACGCAACTTCTAAACAAGGTTTCTGAGTTCTTTCTCCTTTCTTCACTCAATGTTTGATTTCTGATCTTCATCTTTTCTTGATGATGATTTTTTAAGCTCCAAAAGATGACCCCTTGATCCATTCTTTGTTCTCCTAGATCAAAGAATTAGGATAAATCTTCATAAATTTCTACATTCCTTAAGTTCATTGCACAACCCGTGCAATGAATGCCCAAGTTTGGTACTCGACCCAAACTCCTATAAATAGCCCATAGGACTTCATTTCTTCGCTTTCGCATTTCGCAACCAAACTCTGTTTTTTCGATTTTTCTTTTCCCCTACGCAACTATTTCTTCGCCGCACAAGGCCTCAAACCGTTACGCTGCCTGCATAATACACAACCGTCATGCGATCTGCGCAACCACATCCTTTGGCATCTTCCAGACTTAGCCAAATTTCTTCATTTTTAACATGGCCTGAACCAAGAGAACTTTCATTACTATCGATACTCCTTCTGATCAACCTTCCCACCAAGGGTTGCCAAACACTGAACCTTTTCAAGATACAACTCCTCAAGCAACAGAATCCCCATCATCTCCAGCTCAGCCCCTGCATAAGCGATTCAAAATGACTGCTAGACGCCCCGCTTACATAAAGGAACCGGTACTTGTAACAACCCGTCCATTCCGTACTACTTTTTATGCTTATGTACACAATGATCGACACCCTTGGCCAATCTTAGACTGGCCGTTCATAGTACACACCCAACTGACTGGAACCTTAAGACCCCGAAACCTATTTCATATCGATCGCCTCATCGCCGCGATCGTGGAGGTACAACCCGTGCGTCTATACAATACTCCGTTTGTGAGATACGCAGTGAAAAATAATTAGTATATCATGTGTGCAAGACGCCATGTACTCCACTCCATACATGTGCACAACATATGCCATGCACACATGTACATGCCACACATGGGTGAGAGAATCTCTACCCATGTGTGTGATGTCACACACCCATACCTCCCATCTCTCATGTACACCTCAAGTCAACTCTACTCCATGCCATACCTCATGTATGACACATACACCATGCCATCCCATGCTCCTTTAATCCACCATTAAATACAAATCATGAATTAAATGTCATAATCCTGGCCTAAGCTAATATTAATCACATTAGCCTAACTTAACCAAATTTTTATGAATTTCTCTACAAATACCCCTCCATCCCTTAGCATTTCACCATTTTTCTACACATGAGAGAGAGAGAGAGAGAGTGATCATGGTGGGCCATCAACTCCACTAATCTCATCCATTCCATCCATCTCAACCATCCATCTAATCCATCAAGGTGAGTACACCCACTCCACTCTTGGTTTGTTTTCTTTTTGATTATTTCTATGATTGTTAGTGGTGACAATTTGAGGATAATGATGTGATCAATGGTGTGGATACATAAGAGAGTACATATAAAAAGATGATAAAAAAATGGTGATGATATGATGATAATGATGTGTTTAATGGTGTGGATTATGGAAAAATACATATAAAAAGATTATTAATAAAAATAATTTATTTTAAACTTTATGTGGGACCCATTGATAGTGGGCCCCACCAAAATGTTTGTATGTCATCCAAACTATCCATGTATGGGGCCAAACTCTAACACACATCTCTCACACACCATAAAAAAAAAAGAAATAAAAATAAATAAATAAATAAATGAAATGTGTGTGTGTGTGTGTGTGTGTGTGTGTGTGTGTGTGTGTGGAGTGGACGCTGACAGCGTCCTGGAGGAGCTGCAACAAGCAGCGCGTAGACTGCTTTTACAAAGGAAGGGGGTTGTGGGCCCATAACACCCCCCAATATGACGATGTATTTAATCCACACCGTCCATCCTATTTTCTAGATCATAGTAGGCATTGAGCCGAAAGATGAAGCCAATCCAGTTCTCTGGTAGGCCACACCATCAAAAATACTATTTTATTAATGTTAAATTGTTAGGGCCCACTGTGAGCTTTCTGTGTGTCAAAACGTGTTGCATACTGACTTGTTAGATGTGTCGCAAGCCAAAAAACACAACAGATGGACTGGATCGTCTCGATGTAGGCCCCACCACTGAAAAAAACCTTAAGGGCCTGTTTGTTTTTTCAAAGAAATGGTAAATACACAGTAAACGGCATTTTCCCCTGTTTCACGTGTTTGAAAATTCATAGGAACTGGTGTCTTTGAAATTGGTTCAAAAGATGAAATTTTAATTTTTGAACCGCATGATAATCATATGATATATCCATTCCATCCATCTGTTTTACTACAATATTTTGAAGCAGTAGACAAAAAATAAAGTAGATCCAATACTCAAGTGGCCCACGCCAAAAGAAACAGTGGCCCCACAAAGTTTTTAACGGTCAGTATTCAATTTCCTTTTTCGTATGACGTGGTCCACCTGAGTTTTGGATATGCCTCATTTTTTTACTCATGCTATAAATTCAACTGGAATAATGGATGAATGGTGTAGATAAGTAAAATGCATAACAGTGGGACCCATGGATATATTGCAATATTCTTGATTTTTGCATTAAAAAGTAAGTTAAATCAGGTAAGATATAAATGCACAGGGAAATAATCATTATTTCTTTACACGATATTTACCATTTCACCCGTAAATCAAACATGCCCTAAGAAAATAAAAAAAATAAAAAAATGCAAAATAGCATTGACACTGCTGCTGCCAGCATCTGACGCTGCAGCATGCAGCATTTGCGGCTGACGCTGGAGGGACGTGGGCCCCACCACAGGCCTCACCTTGATGCATGTCGAGTATTTATACCGTGCATTTGATGGGTCCCATTTAAAAATGGGTCACCCTCAAAATTCAGCCATACACAGAACTCAGGTGGCCCACACCATAAAAAAATAATAAATAACTAAATTCATGAAGCTAAATAAATCAACAATTTTTATGGGTCTGATCATATGGTATATGTTATATCTAAACCATCCATCCATTTGGTGAGCTTGTCTTAAGGTTTGAGAAGAAAAATAAGATAGATCTAACTATCAAGTGGACCACACTACAAAAGCAACAAGGATTAAACATCTACTATTGGAACCTTTTTTGGGTCAGAAGTTTTGGACCAATACGAAATTTATATTTCCCCTTAATTCAGGTCTTTGTGACCTTATGAACAGATTGAATGGAAAATAAACATTATGGTGGGCCCTGTGAATGGTTTAACGATGAAATCATTATCCTCACTATTAATTGAGGTGAGGTCCAGATAATCTTTGGTTATGATTCATTTTTAGCTAACTTTCTAAAATGATCTCTAAAAATAGATGAACAGTGTAGGTATAATAAATATATCACTTTAGGACCCATGCAACTTTGATCTCCTTGAACCATTCGTATAACTCGAAGCTCGAGCATGTAAAATCACTTGTTAGGTCCACCTGAAATTTTGATGTATCGAAAACTTGGTCTGACCCCTCAACCAAGTGGGACACACATAATGGATGGGCTAGATTTATGAACTACATCTCTGTGGGCCCAACAAATGATTATGAATATTCAATGGAGGGTAACCCTCTCAACTTGTGTGTGGTATGACCCACTTTGATGTAGGTGTTATGCCACTTAATCCACCATGGTTATGACACGATATATATTTAAGATCCTCATCATTTATCTATTTTATCAACCCATTTTATGGTATGTTAATAAGACTCAGGCCCATCCAATGATTAGATAGCCGTACATTATGAAATAATGTAAATTGAACTCTCATCACTAAAAATTTGTTATGGGCCATCCTGATGATGTATTAGATATTCAACCCATCTAACCCATGTACTGGGTCCCCTTTAGGGCATTGTCCCAATGATCAGTTAATCCAACCTAAAATGGACATACAATACAAGGCTGTGAGAATAAGTACCTAACTATTGTATCCAACCTAAGACCACCATAGTGTATCTATTTAATCCATGCGGACCATCCACTTCCTCATATCATTTTAGGATTTGTACTAAAATCAAAGCAGACCTAAGTCTTAAGTGGGTTACACGCAAATTAACCTCATGAAAAATCCCCATGGACTCTACCACATAGGACCCATGTGAATTCCATTGATGTGTGGGACTAAGAATGTTAAGGCCCATTTTAAGTGAATGCCATGTGGGCCCATCAATGGTAGCCTTGTTTGGGCCAACCATTGGGCCTCTTCGATAAGAGTTTGTAATCTCCATATGTTGAATGTTTGATAACCTGATATTGTAATTTTTGAAGTAATGATGATTAATCCCTTAAATGGACTGATTGTGGACAACCCTTGATCACTTGACACTTTGGTTAGAGTGCGGCCCCAAGTAATATGATCATGTGACTTGTGTTTAAACCTTTAATCATGTGGACAAGTGACGTATGTAAGGTCGCCTAATCATATGCAATTGTGGAGTATAAGTAGTCGCCTAACCGAATGATTGTGAAATACTCACAAGGCCAACCAATTACATGAAATCAGGTGGCATTGGTGACCACCCAATGACATGACCACGCGCTTATGGGCATAGCTATAGTCACCCAAACCATGAACAATCGGGTTGTACGTGCAGATTCTCTTAGTCATGAGAATTATGATATAGGTTGGATTATACAACTTGATAAGGGAGTGGCCTTCAATTCGGTGTCATGTGACATAAATACAACCTTTACATTATGTTCATAGGTGAGGCAGATGCGGGGACCACTAAACTATATCTGATGTGATGAAAATTAGTTTTTGGCCTCTTGATTATGTGACACCGAATCTGAGTCATTCTCCATATGAAGTATTTAGTGGTTACAGTTTAAGAGTTAGTGTAACCGGGAATAGTGAGTATACTTGTGATTGTGCCTTGGATGCTTTGGGATGCGGTCACTAGACCATGATACTAATTATATTTCCACTCAACTAAGTGAAATTATGGCATCGACAACCTGACCATGTGAGAGCTTAATAAAGTGGTTGCCCATAGATGTATGAGTTATGATAAGTAACCATGTGACCTTAAATCATTTATTAATGGCAAGTAAAGTAACATTTGTGTGGCCACTCAACCATATGGACTTCTAATGATGGAGTGGCCATAACACCATGTGGGCATGTGAGAAATGTGTAATTATTTAGACTCATGAACTATGCTGATAGTGTAACCTCTTGGGTATGTGAATTTAGGATGTGTGTTAGATTGATTCTGGATCCTACCTTGATGTAAGTATGACATATTTCACCATTTATCCATTAGGCTAGCTAATTTTAAAACAAAATGACCTACATTCAATTCCTAAATAAGTCAGACGATATGAAATAGTGTTAATTGAATGTATAACTTCCGAACACTTGTGAACTCACTCTATGTACGTATTTTGTCCACACTGTTGTAACACTCCGGATTTTGGCCAACCTGGGATTAAACGTGCTTAGTCTATGGGTCAATTAAAACACCTGGAAATTCGCTTAGAACCCAATTCCATAGCCAAAGAAATCACTTAGGATTAATTCCTTTAGAAAATAAGTGTAAGTTAGCTAGCACGACATTAGAATAGCTGGGAAATGGTCCCTGATCACTTTAAATACGTTCTACAAGGCCCAAAGCGAGTGGAACCAATGGTGCTATAATGCTCTAAAGCCTCGGATCAAACTCTAAACCGGTTTGTTCTCGGGACCTCTTTGAAACTTTGTATTGGATCTAGACTGCGCGTCGAAAGTCCGATACCTACCATCTTAGACCGTTATGACCACTTAGCTGGGCTTGGCAATCGTTTCGAAAATCAAGTCCAACTGACATTCTGAGGTTATTTCATTGAGCCTGGAGTGAAGAGAGTGAAAATAGGGTAGAGTTGAAATTTTGAAATTCAAATCTGGCACACAACTTGATGCATCAGTATTGAGCGTTCTGACCATCAGAATTCAGTCAAATTACACCCTTGGATCAGGAAAAATTTCTATTACATATCACGAGACTTATAGGCCTGATCTTGGTGCGATGACCGTTAAACTGAAACTGGACCGCCACGTGCGATCTGGGAACCCTACCAGTCTGAAAACTGGATGTGTGCTAGATCCAGTATACATGAGCTTAAGTCCGACCGCATTTGGCCAGGGGACCTTCAGAAATGCTCATTTGGACCGAAACGGCCCTGATTTGGTTAGGCACTAAGTAAACATTGTTCCCAAGCCTATTTTGGGCATGTTTTAGGCTATAAAAGGGGTTGAAACCCTCACTCCTCTCTCCCATCCGAATTTGAGAGAAACCTAACTTGGGAGAGAGAAAAAGGTGAGAGATTGTGAGAGAGAGTGGGAGAGTTCTTCCTGCTACTTGTGCTCCGTGTTGCACGTGCTTAAGCAACGCACCTCTATCGCTTTCCCGGCGATTTCACCACGATTCTAGGTAAGCAAATACCCTAAACACTTGCTGATTTGGGGATTTCTTCGATTCAAATAGAATAGTAGCTGATGTACATGTATATCAGGTTGTCTAATCGCCGTAGACGAAGCGTATACGCTCCGTTTGAATTTACACATCCATAAGAGAAAAGGTGCAGATTTTAGACGCTTTGATTGACTGTTTCCAAAGCTTTTAATGTCGTTTAATAGTAGATTCTTGACGGCAACGCCGTTTGACATGTACAACATGCTGTCCGTTTCCTGTTTCGTAAACCAACGAAGAATATGAGATTTAGGGCATTTTAGTCATTTGTAGGAAGTACTGTTTTTACTCATATTTTGCTGATGTGATTGACATGGTTTATTGTCGCATTAGAATGTTAGGAATACATGCATAATTAGTTTGGCGAAGAGATTCGCCTAAGTGCGCACTTCGGGTCGACATACTATATGTAGACTTAAGTGTGTAGTGTAAGTGTTTGTATAAATGCTTGTATTAGTATGTATTGAATTAAATGGTGTTATGAATTAGTTTGAGATTGATTTCTCAATTAATATGCTGGTGTGAATGGTTTCCTACATGTTAGCCATATGCATGATTTCATAATATGAATGAAATGCATGTGCTTAGCGATTCGCTTAAGCTGTATGTTATAACATGTGCTTGATGATTTCCTTATGATTTACTTTGAGATTGAATTCTCAATTAATATGTTGATGGAGAGGATTTCCTATATGTTGGCGACATGCTTAATTTCATTATATGTGTGAAAGACATGTGTAAGATGATTTGCTTAAGTTGTATGTAATAACGTGTGTTAACATACTCACATGGTTGTATTTCATTTCCATTACCCTTACACAACTGCTGATGTGATTCTATGATTGTTTGAGACTATACCTAGTCCAGGCAGTCGGTAAATGAGCGAATTCGTGGTTAGCTTATCTTCGCCACGAACGACGCGTCGATGAACGCGAGTCGTGTTTGGAGTTGACGGCAGTGGTTAGGCCACGCGAAGTGTTTTACGTACTTCATGTCGTTCGACTTGCGATGCGATCGTGCTAGTCGAGCCCGTCAAGTAACCCGACTGGCCGTTGTATGTTCACCCTGCATGAGTCATAACTGCTTGAACCTAGGGTACTGAACTTACCATTGTAAACCCTGTTAACCATGGTACCTTGATCCATAAAGACTCATGAGCCGGGCATGGTGGTATGGGACACCGTGGTCGAGCTGTCGGCCTACGCTGGAGCCACAAACCTCCCCGTAGTGACCAGTGAGCACCTGTCTCGTGAGCAGATTATGGTGGTATGGGACACTATATTCTTGCTGTCGGCCTACATTGATAAGGTGATGGGGGAACGGTGCAACGAGTGCGAGCAACAGCCCTGGCAGCCCTTTGTAGTGACCGCGAGCGTATTCTGAGTCTACGGGAGGCGACGACCCTTCCGTAGCAGTAGAGTACAGTAGGCCTATATTGATAAGGTGATGGGGGAGCAGAGCAACGAGTGCGTGCAACAGCCCTGACAGCCCTTACAGCGACCTACAAAATATACATCGTATGAGATTTCTAGGAGTGATGACCCTAGACAGGATCTGTGTTGGGATTGATATAAGGGAGGTACCTTAGTTTCCCAAATCCTGCTGTTTGAATGGACTAATAATAACTTGGAAATCATATCACCATAACATTGCATGTGCCTGGAAGATGTGGAGCACTTTAGGGAGTGTGGCATGCCGCGGTCGTAAGATGTTGCCGTATGAGGGAGATCGTCGGTGAGGGCATACATCACGTCATGTCATATTGCATTAACAACAGTATTAGGATTGTTTGATTTACTGCTTTACTATTATCGCATGATTGATTTGATAACATGCTAATCTCTGCTCTCTCATCCCACTGAGTTGATCACTCACTCCCACGTTACGGGATGGTGTTTCCGGACACCCACCAGTCCCTATTGTGATTGCAGATGATGGCGCGGCCTGCAAGGCAGAGCTGGATTTGATGATGATGAGGAGGATCTCTCCTTTATGCGTGATCTGATTGACGGGATTACAGGGAGGTTAATTAGATACATTGACACTTGTCATTTTATATTTTTAGTGCCCTCATGTATATTCATTTTGTTTACTTTTGAAGTATACATGTATGTGTATAACCTGGTAATATATTCACACTCTGGAGACTTACAACAGTTTATATATGTTATACATACTATTACAGTCTTCCGCTTGCAAATTTAACTGTCTCTGGAGTATGATATGCTGTTCTAGCTTAATCTCACTCATGTTTAATACATTATCACAGACAACATTCAATCATACATATCTATGTTGCATAAATAACATTTTGGAACTCGGGAGTTGGGTTTTTGCTCGACCCTCGATTTTCGGGATATTACAACTGTTCAATTACTTTGCCAACCAAATGGTTTAATGATGGAGCTTGCTGATGTATGCCTTATGCATCTGAACTGTTCTTCCTTTTACTACCTTAATTTATGTGTGTTAGCTATACTATCTACTTGTTAGGACCCACCATATTGTTTGTATATGGACCCATCTGCTTGCATTGCCACTTGAAAGTAGGACCCAATACGTTGTATGAAACAAATCCACATCATCTAACCGTGACTAACTCTTATGTATATATTATATACCCAAGTCATTCGACTTAGGGCTCACTGTATCTTATAAGGTTTACCTGTGCCTTCCAAACCATTGTAGAACTACTATTATAATTATTTGAAAATCTAATCTACTAACACCCCACTTGAAGGTGAAGCCCTCTACATTATACGACTTTCATTTATTATATGTTATAATTATGTATTTTATCTCATAACCACTTGGTGCATGTACTTTGCGTCACCACCGCTCATTAACCATAAGGCCTAGTTAGAGTATAACAATACGGTTTCAATAGAAGAAAATCACATTGGGCCAAAATCACTAATGGAATATCTATCCTGCAAAGGATATGGTGTAACTCTGAATACAATTAATGCTCGTGATTATGATAGCTATGGATGATATTAGTGATGTTAGTTATTATGGTTAATAGAAGTATGTGATTTAATATCTTGATTAATGTTGTTCCATTTCCTAGCATACTAAATTTATTTACTTGACCATGTTGTTATTGATCAAACTCATGCACCATGGAATGATGGTATGTGCAAGTGTGCTTCAATACATTTATTCATGTGTAAGATATGTCTTCTTCAGTTTAGTCACATGACTATGGATTGATATAGTTGATATTGACACATGATGATTGTATGTCATTTTAGCTTAAAGGTTAAGCAAACCCTAAACTCATGGCATTATATGCATACCACATGCACTTGAACGTATGCCTTATCATAATTGCTTGAATTCATGCATAATCATGGCATACATGATGATCAACCACAATCTTGTCGTATAACATGAGTTAGATCTTGATGATGAAATATACATCTATGATGATGACTTGGGTTATCCCTAAAAATGAACGGGACACC
The DNA here is from genome assembly GCA_037074715.1 of Magnolia kwangsiensis. Lineage (NCBI taxonomy): Eukaryota > Viridiplantae > Streptophyta > Magnoliopsida > Magnoliales > Magnoliaceae > Magnolia > Magnolia kwangsiensis. The sequence goes on from CM073583.1 coordinate 48,812,375, forward strand.
GAAACTGTGAAAATAGTAGGGGATGATGTGCCCCTTGGGTTGAAAGTCCCTAAACCCCTATGCTAGCTAGCGTTGCCTCACCGTCGGGCTGAGTGGATACATGGGTCATGAATTTGACTCCCATTGACGAGGTCGGGTTAAGAAGAGGTCGGTCCAACCTGCTTAAGGGCTGAGGTGCAAACAGGGACCTATCTGACTTGTCGGTGAGGAGAAGCGCTAATGAAGTCAGCTACTGGCATGCCGGGTGGAAATCCACCGCAGGGCAGGTATGCAAGGTCCATTACTGGTGTCTGGTGCATGAGTGTCGACCATGGTGTTTCCCATGATATATAGTTGGTGGAAGTCCACCATAGGGTGGGTATGCAAGGTCGATTACTAGTGTCTGGTGCATGGTATCGACCACAGTATTTCCCGAGATATACAGTTATTAGATAGTATGATAATATGATGATGATGATGATGCGTGTAATACGGTTATGGCTGTGGTATAGGAGAAATGAAAATATGACTTGGTGATGCTAGTAGCATTGACTCAGATTATTACTATGATGCATATGCATTGCATTGGCATTAACATTATAACTTACGTGCTTTCGCATATATAATTTCCTTTTAGCACATTTATCTTGCTTGCATGTAGGACACACTACACACACGTGTGTACTCACTAGGCTGTTTGCCTAAGCTTCCTATTTTTCATTTTTTTAGGGCAGGACTAGCTTGGAAGACTTAGCTTTCTCGATGCATTGTATTTATTTTTCGATTTGGCAATGTCGACATCGTGTACCTTTGGAAAGCATTATACTTGTAACCATCAGGGTTTATAATGGAGAGTTTTGCTTGGTATTTTGATCATGGATCTTCATGCTCAGGTATTATTATATGTATATACAAAGAAAAAAATTCAGTAAAAAACCTTCCTTGTAGTGCGCCGAACTCGGGACTTGGTGTATGGAAGTCAAGTACCGGATTCGGTGCATCACGGAAGCTGTCCATCCATGGACTTGGGGCGTGACAGTAATTCCCACATTCGACTTCACACAACGCATTGAGACGCTGCCATCTCCCATCCACAGGGCTATTGCCATGGGCGATCTGGAAAAGCCTCCAAGGCATGGTTACGAATATGACTGGGACAAATGGCTGAAAATAACAGCACATTGTCAGACGATCAGCTAGAAGCTACTAACTAGAGAAGATAATCCTCCACCCTCTAGACTGAAGAAGCACCATTGCAATAAAGGCTAAGAGTTTCAGGTGAAAATTAAAGAACATAATAAGAAGAAACTCCACAACTCCTGAGAATCAGTCTGCACTGTTCAAGGTACCATAAAATTTGACAATCCCTACAAACAGGGCTTCGTAACGATTCCGATCAGTATTCATCATCATCACTCCATGCTGATCTGCGAACCCAGGGATCACCTTACCGCAGAAAGATTGGCCTACGCAGTCTTAGTTGTTCAGGGAACCAAGATTACTAGAAGGCATTCTGCAGCCACCGAAACCAAGACAGTAAATTGGCGACATCCATTCCATGATTTTTCTCATCCTTTCCTATGACCTTCATAGTCTATATCCAACCTGCTTTTATGAAATGCTCAAGCAATGCTTCAACCATCGCCGCCTCATCTGGAGCCCGGAAGAATTTAGAACAAGTGGTCTTCTGACTCCTCGCAATTACTATTTTGAATGGGCTACCTCAATTCTGGCAAAATATGCTACAACCTTTTCGAAGATTAACATTTTCCATGTAATTGAAGTAACGTCGCATCCCTTCTACAAGGAATCTTCTATTTTGAAGGCATTCCTTAACTATTGGTGCCCTTCCACCAATTCTTTCCATCTTCCTGAAGGCAAAATGAGCGTCACACTTTGGGATATCCACAGGATTACCAGTTTACCAATAACCAGAAAATTCTTTAACAAGTTTGTCCCTACCAATGAGGATCTTGCTTTCGTCTCTTCACCTGACCACATCCCTTCTATCTCAGAATCAACCACCGAACTTTTCAAGGAAATGTTAAATTTTCTGAACATCCATAAGATCTACCCCATGCAATGGCTGACTCACTTCAGTAGAGCTCTTAAGTAATTTCCTTCCCCTTCAATTAACTCCTTTATGGCATCTTGATATATATTCTCAACTTCATTTACTTATCTTCTTTTTTTCTTCTTCTAGGTTTAATGAAAATCATTCACAAGAGCTGGAATATCTTCGAAAGGACATAAAAAATCATGCTGAGTATTCCGATTATGGGGAGCTTGTGACATTCATTGCTTATTGGCTAAGCGTAGCAGTTTTCCCAAGCTCTAAATCAGCAGATGCCATTCTCCCTTCGTTGTTTATCGCAGTGGGTGCTATGGCCGAGGGAGTTAAGTTTTCTCATGCTCCCCCCGTTCTTTGCTTGATTTATAGAGGTTTCGAAGAGATTGCTTCTCACGTAAAAAGTCCTTCTATTGGTTCTGCTTCAACTTACATGCCGTGGCATTACTTTATCAGTTGGCTTAGTATCTAATTCCCCTGGACTTTCGAAGTACCAGAAAAGGCTTACGTCCACCCTTCCCAAGTTCCTCTCTACTTTTTCCAAAAGAGATCTTACGATTGGGCAAAAGATACCATTTCCTCTGATGCCACAATAAACTACTTCCACTTCAGCCTACCTCGTTACATTGTAGATGTAGAGAAAGTAGACACGGAATCGCTCTCTCCAGCAGAAAGGGGATTTTTTATATCGATTAGATCATGCAGTCTCCCGCTAAGAGAAAGAACCAAATTCTGGTGAGAACCATATTATCCTAGCCGTTTTACCCGTCTATTCAGCTTTGATCAGGCAATGCCAGAATATTGTGGGCTAGTTACTCAAAGAATGTGGAGCTATGGTACAGGCCCATGTAATTAGGCAATGATTTGGAAGCAATTAGTGGGTCGGGCTAATTCTTCCTTCATTATCCCAGGTTGCGATCATACTCCTAGGGCGTCATACAACCATATGAGATGGTGGGTGCACCAATCATATTTGGTTAGAAAAGGTCTATTGTGAGGGTCGCACTATTGAAGCAGGAGTCAGTTTCATCGCAGAGACTAGTCATGCCCCCTCTGCTAGCCACCACTGTGTCCAGATATTTGTGGACGAGCCTATTCATGAGATAAAGCCCATAATACTCTCGAAGGATGGGTAGCATATGGTGATACTCATGAATTTGAACAAATTCCTCTCCATCGTCCATAAAGAGAAGGGATTACAGAATACACTTCTCCTCAGCCAGAGAATATCGTCAATCCTCAAGATCAGCCTTCTTCTTCTATCCATCTTCAGCAACATCCAACTTCTTCTCCTATGTCTAGGACTGTTCACTCGCAACAGTAGCCAACTTCTTCTCCTGCGTCTAGGACTGTTCACTTACAACAGCAACCATTACAACAGCAACCAACTTCTTCTCCGATGATAAGGTCTCGAGCACGCACCTAAGCTTCTCCTCATGAAGTGACTACTGTTACTGCTTCTCCAGTTTTAGCTACCAAAGAGACTCAACTGGAGGGTCATCAGTCTCTTCCTTCCAAAGGAAAACAAGTTATTATTGAAGAGTTTAGTGAAGGAGATTCGGACAATGAAGCTTTAATTCTTCATCTGGATGGACTATTTTTTATGAAAGTGACATAGAGGGAGAAAATCGAGATGATGATTATGAGGAGGGAGAAGTCAATATCAGCGATGAAGACGACATAATTGCAGAAGAGGTTCCTGCTGATGAGAGACATATCCTCCCTACCTCTGAGGTTGTACCTGTAAAAGCTCCACCTATGACAAGGGAAGAAGAAAAAGAAGAAGAACCCTTGGATTATGGGGAATACGACCATTCATCATGTAAGAAAATCTTACTATTGTTGTTTACTTTTGTTCTTTTTCCTCTTTTTTCCATCTTACACATTCTATTTCAGGCGATCATGCTGCAAACACGGAGGCAGATAATACTTCTCCTCTAGATCTACCCCCTGTTGCACCAACGGACTCACTAAGATTCTCAATGCCTCCACGAGCGGTAACACATGAAATTGCCTTTCCAGTGGAGCCGACTGATTTACCTACTCCCACTACTGTCATTTCGAGTACTGAAGCTAAGCCCCCATCTTTCACTGAGATGGTAGAACCTGATCCTTCTCTTGCTAGAGAGATGCAGCTACTTACTGTTTCAGCACCAGTAGAAAGTACATGTAACATCTCGAAAAAATTCGTACAAAGACCCAAGTACCACCTCAGGCAGAAATTGCTAAGGACCAAATTCTTTAAAAATTAGATAAAAATTAATTAAGTGCTAAACTAGATTAATCAGTAGATTATCTTGAACTACTTTCTATATGAACTGTAAGACCCAAAACTAATAGGATCACTAACGCTACATTACCTAGAAACCTAGGATCAATCTCAAAACCTAGTTGCTCTCGGGAGCATCACAAAACTCCGTATCGGACTTGGACTGTGCGTCAAAAGTTAGATTACTGTTAAACCATATGGTTATGACCGCCTTACTGGGCTTGACAACCATCTTAATCAACTCCAAATAGTATCCTGAAACACATAACTTGAGCCCAGAGTGAAGTGTGTGAGAAACGTAAAAATCTTTAGAAAATGAACTAAAACCTAAGTGATTTGGGCCATTTGCTTGCAGGATAAATTTAAAGTTTTAGACCATCAGATTCTTACTCAACTACACCCTTGGATCAGAAAAATTTCCAACACATGTCAGTGTACTTGTGGCCTTGATCGAGTGACCATAGCCATTGAACCGAAACAGGTCCTCCACGATCGATCCACAAATCCAATCAGACTAAAATATTAACCTATCCTAGATCTAATGTTAGGGAACTTTTCCCATACCATATGCAGGAAATGGGCCTGCAGATGAGCTCTGTTGACCGAAATAGCCACTCTTTGGCTATAACCTAAGTATACATAGCCCTGGGGCCATTTACACCAGTTTTAGGCCTATATAAGGACCTAAACCCAACCCTCTCTCATTCCATACAAAATTCTAAACCCTAGAAGAGAGAAGAGAGGAAAAGAGAAGGAAAGAGTGAGGAGAAGAGAGAGTGTGTGAGAGATTGTTGCTGGGATTCGATCCCATCGTTCCACGTGCCAAATCATCCTACCTGTATCGTTATACCGGCGATTTCGACTAATAAATCCTAACCCTAATCTATTTTAGGGATTCATATAAAGAAAATGGTGAAATAGCTAACCTATTTCATGCTATAGGTTGCCATTGTGTCTTAGACAAAGACGTAGTGTTCAAACTCAGTACAATACGAGTCTACCAACGGAAGGTGCGGAATATAAACATTTAGGTTATGGTTTTCAAGGCTTTCAATGTCAATTAATGATTTATGATTGACTTGATTGCTATCACATGTGCTTAGATACGATGTTTTCCATATATTACACATATATATAAACTATGTTAATTTTTAATGCATTCCATGTGTTTGTTGAAATGTTTGAATGAGTATGGAATTATGATTTATGCTTGCCATATCTATTGATTAAGAATACATGATTGTTGTACGTATAGGGAATCCTTTGTGAAAGGATTTGCTATAACTACCTGTTATAACTACTTTATTACATGTATGTTGATATGTGTAGTCAAGTGTTTGATAAAATGCATGAATGAGAAAATGCTTATTGAAATGCATTTAATGAGGGCATTGAGATGAGATTCTCAATAACCTTATCTGTAGTTATAGTTTCCTTCATATAATTTATCTTGTTATTACGTGATTTATGGATGAATGTCTATGTATGATAACATGAGCACTATGTGTTCGTTAAAATGCTCAAATGAGATTTATAGTTAAATTGATAGTCACATGCTGGGTTGAGTACCACACATGAATGCCTGTTATGTTTGAATATGATTGGGACTACTGTGTAGTCCAGGCAATTGGTAATGGTTTCCGAATTAGTGGCCGATGTCGTTTTGCCTCATAAGATATGTTTGATGAATCTGAGTCATACGCTACTTATCGACAGTGGTTAGGCCACGCGGAATGCTTATGCACTCCATGTCAATTAATTTAATGTACGCTCATACCAGTCAAGCTTGTCAAGTAATCCGATTAGCCCATTATATGTTCACCATATATGGATGTTACTGCTTGAATCTAACGTACCACTTACCAGTGAAAAGATGGTTTAACCTTGGTACCTCGATCCGCCAAGACTCATGAGCTTAACATGGTGGTATGGGACATCGTGGTCGAGCTGTCGGCCTACGCTAGGGTGACGAGCCTCCCTGTAGTGTCTATTAAGAAAACTAAACTCATGAGCCGAATACGGTGGTATGGGACACTTTATTCAAGCTGTCAGCCTACGATCAGGTGATAAGCCTTTCGTAGTGACCTTGAGTATACAATAGGACTACATTAATGTGACGAGCCTTTCCATAGTGACCTCGAGTATAAATTAGGCTTGCATTGAGGTGACGAGCCTCTCTATAACAACTTGGAACTGCCTATTGTATGTGATTATCTAGGATTGACGACCTTAAATGGATAAATGTTTGGGTTGATAATATAAAGGGAGGTACCTTAGCTTTCTAAACCTATTGTATGAATAAGTCTAATTAAGAACTTGGTTAATCATGCACATGCACCACATTACATGTGCCTCTGGTGTTGGTGTTGAGCACAATGGGAGTGTTGCATTCACGACCATGAGATGATGTCACAGAGGGAGTGCAGGCGAGGGCATACATCATTATTGTATCTCATTCTTGCATTAACAAGAGTACTTAGGAATGCTTGTTGTATTGCTTTATCATTACTGCTTGATTGAATTGATTACATATTAACATTTGCCTTATAGCTCTACTGAGTCGATCACTCACTCCCACTTAGGGACGGTGTTTTAAAACACTAACCAGACCCTGTTGTAGTTCCAGATGACGGTGAGGCATATGAGACAGAGCCTACCTTCTATAATGATGGGGAGTTCTCCTATCTGTAACTCTCTAGCGGGTCTACGTAGACCTGGAGTTGTGCCACGGGGCTATAGGGATATAGACTAGATGACATTACACTTTATCATTTTTTAAATTTTGGTATTATACATGTATATATTTAACCTAGTAATGTTTATACTCTGGGGACTTACAATCACTTATATGCTTTATATGTATTTATCACAGTCTTCCGTTTACGTAATTTAACTCTGTGGAGTTTGATATGCTGATTTGGTATAATCTCACTCATGTTTAAATGCATTAATATGGACAACATTTAATCATCATTATCTATGTTGCATAAGTGAGGTTTTGGAACTCGGGAGTTGGGCTCCTGCTCGACCCCTGATTTTTAGGGTGTTATAAGACATCTTTTCCCTGTTTACACTCTCTATATTGCCTGCACATACAATTTTATTATAACTTTATATGTCTTATTTCTTAACAGGGAATGTACCTCAAAGTGATGTAGTAAGTTCTGGCTCTATTGGGACTTCATCAAACGTGCTATCCTTTGAGAAGGTTTCTGCGTACAAATTGACACTGATCAGAAACTCCATATTGGCTATGTTGAGATGTTCAAAGATCCTGATCAATGGTCCGATTTGGCTGTTGATTTAGATGTCCTGGATAGTGTTGCACGAATGGCCAAAGTCGATGTTTCTTTTGTGTGCAATGCTCTTCTAAGATTCCATAAATCGATAGTTGCTTGTCATTAGCTGAAACCGTGACCATTCTTCTTAAAATTTTAGAATACAAGAAACAGCTTGTGTATTCTAAAGAGAAAGTTTCTTAGATTGCTCCCATTGTCTCTCGCCATGATCAAGAACAATTATCTTTACAAGAGCAACTGAAGACCTTTACTAATGACAAAACATTTATCTAGGATCGCATTACTCTTCTGAAGCAAGAAATCACACAGTTGGAGAAGCAAAGTTCGGAGGTGGGTTTGAACATCGAAAGAGTGCAAGAGAGGATAAAGTGCAGCCTTCATTCTATAGACTCTAAAAAATCTGAATTGGCGAAGAATGAAGAACTAATTGCCTCTTTGGAAGAAAATTTAGCTAACATCCCAGATCTTGCAAGAAGGATTTTGAATGCCGGACTAGAACATGAGGCTGCTCAAGTTAATCTTTAAGAAAATTTGTAACAATACTTAGCAGCGTTAGGCATTACAGGGGAACTATAAGATGTATAACTTTGATATCTTTTGTTTTGTTTTGCTACTGTAAATACTTTTAGGATTGCAAGTTTATACAAGCATCTCATAATATTTTGATTATGATGCTCTTGTTTTATTTACACAATGTTTTGATTAATGCTTTATGATTTATGTATTATGCTCTTTGTTTTATCCTCTTATAATTTATTAGTAAGGAATTTCCTAGATGATCCTTGTCTTAGTTGGCAGTACTAAATTTTAAGTTAGTCAGTCACGCATAGTTTAAGCTCTTGAGTAGTGCAGCCCACGAAGTTTTTAGACTCTTGAGTAGTGGAGTCGGGTCTCACGTGATGGTCACATGATGATCTCTGTAACTCTTAGGAGTTCACTAGACTTCTCACAACCTGGGGAGTTCACAAATCACGATCCATCAGAGGGGCCCAGTGAAGCTACCGGGGCCATGAACTCGTTTGGAATTACACACAGGGTTAGCCGTAGTAACTCTTTAGAGTTCACGAGGCTCACAGGGCGACCTTTGGGGTACTAAATCTAGGGTCGCCAGTCCCTCAATGAGTAGTTTTAAGCTATTCCTCATGAGTTAATACTGAAATTAAGCCAAAGATCTGGGGTGATCTTATGATGGTTGGCCTATCTATGGACCTATCCAAAGAGCTCACACTGCAGCCCGTGTTTTCTTCATCTGCAAGGTCGGGCTAATTCATGAGAGGGCATTTTCCTCCGTTCCCCGTGACGCTGCTGAAAAGCTATATAGAAGGCAGTGATCTCACACGTGACTAGCCGTTGAGGACTTTTTGGTCTTTTAGGCTTTTAGTCACTAGCTTCGTCAGCCGCCTGCATGGGTATGCATATGATGGCCTTCATGAGATTTCTAGGGCCACTGGCTTCTCATTACTGCCCGAATGGCAAAATTGATGGGTCTTATGCGTAGCTGGCTCTTTTAGGGCTTGGCCTTTTTAGGGCTTAGCTAGAGAGCCGTAAAATTCCTTAAAAGACAATGATATGTGTGATCATCGTTGCTGCAAAAATGATAGAAATCTTTGACCGAGATTGATACGTCACCACTTCTAATAATATCTTCAAGAGGATCCGCCTATGTTGTTCTAAAATATCAGCTAGGTGACAATACCAATTTTGACAGAATTTCGTAGGGCTCGCTTGATGATGACGATGGTCATTTTTCACAATACTTGTTGGCACATAGTCTTGATATGCTTGCAAATTTCTTCTTTATTCATTTATCTGATTGTATACAGTCGTGGTCTTGGTTATTCTTGCCCCCTTTTGATACAGAATCATTATTCGGATAATATTCTAAATAAAAAAATTGAGTGTCTTTAAGGACGATATCTTTTAATGAAACAAGCATTGATCAATATATTGATACCTTTTCCATCTTGATCCACAACTCTATATGCGTCATTGCAGTACACCTCTTTTATTATGTACGACCCATCCCATTTAGGCTCGAACTTGCCCCCTGTTCGGCGGGTGACCACTATCAACATCAATACCAGATCCCCTTTTTTAAAAGAGAGATATTTAACTCGTTTATCAAAGGCGACCGACACCCTTGCTTGATACGACTGCAATCGTTGTTGGGCTGTGAAACGTTTCTCATCGAGAAAATCCAGCTCTTTCAGCCTTATTTTCACATTTTCATCATTTGTAATAAACTGATGTACTGCCACTCTGAGCGACTCCACTTGTATTTCAATTGAAATCACCGCTTCTATACCATAGACTAATGAATACGGTATTGCTTTTGTTACTGTTGGGTGAGTAGTCCTGTATGCCTATAATGCTTCTTGTAATCTTTCATCCCAATCACACTTGTTCCCCGTAACTATTTTCTTCAGTATTTTAACTATCGTTTTATTAAACACCTTTACTAATCCATTAGCCAGTAGATAGTAAGGTGTTAAAAATGAATAATGAATGTTGAATTTCTGACATAACTTTTTCATGCCTCTATTTTTAAAGGGAGTGACATTATCTGTTACAATCTTCTTCGGGATACCATGGTTATATATTATCGTGTGTCAGATGAAATTGACCACATCCTTCTCTTTGACACTACGTAATGTAACTTTTTCTATTCATTTAGAGAAATAATCTATCACTGCCAAGATATATTGCTTTCCTTTGGATGAAGGTGAATTTATTGGACCGATGACATCAAGTCCCAAAGTTGAGAAGGGCCAAGAGGCAACTGACTGATGAAGATCTTCTGGAGGAATGTGTATAACGTCTCCATGAATTTAGCATTCATGACACCGCTTCGCATGATCTATCGCATCTTGGAATATGGTAGGCCAATAGTATCCCATTCGATGTATTCTATGGAATAGATTTCGGCCAGCTTGATGTGCTCCACATTCTCCAGAGTGTGCTTCACGCAATGTTTGGCCTTCCTCTTATTCATCTAAGCAACGTAGCAGCATTCCAATGTAAGATTTTTTTTATAGTGCTTCACTGCATATGATGAATTTTCTTGACCTTTGCCGAATTTGCTGCCTCTGCACTGGATCTTCTGGTAAGATATCATATTTGAGGTAGTTAATGAAAGGCTGTCACCAATCATCTTTTGTCACTTCTAAACACGACACATGAAGTGTCTCCATAGTTTTATTGATGACCTCTGAAGACGAAAAAAATCTTCTTTCTTCTATAATTACTTGGAGAGGGCTTCGATTTGGGCAGGATAGAGCCGCTGCCAAGTTGGCCAAAGCATCTGCTCTTGCATTTTCAGATCGCTGTACATGCTTGATTTTTATATGACAAAACTGTTCTAGCAATTGCTGTGCTTTTCAGCAGTATAACAAAAGTTCCTGCTTTCTCACCTCGAAGTTAGTCGTTAATTGAAGCACCAAAAATATATAGCGTTTTTATGTTCATCTCTTGAGCCATTTCCATTCCAATGATGAGAGCTTTGTATTTACCTTCATTGTTTGTGCATGTAGTGCCTAACGTGAAGGAATAAGGTAATAAATCACCTTGAGAATTAATGAATATCACTCCTACCCCTGCTCCTAATACTCGAGCAGCGCCGTCAAAATACATCTGCCACTAGCCTTGTAACTCGGTTATCATAACTTGTTCATCTGAAAAATCATCAATGATGGTTGCACATTCTGCTACAGGATGTGCTGCAAGGAAGTCTGCTACCACTTGTCCCTTCACTGCTTTTGCCGGCACGTATGTAATAGTATACTCTGAAAGTAAAAACATCCGGCCAGTCTTTTGGATAACATCGGCCTTGTCATTAAAAACTTTATCGCATCTGCTCTCGAGATCAAAGTTATATCATGAGAGAGACAATAATGTCTTAATTTCTGAACGGCAAATATCAGCGCTAGACACTCTTTCTCAATCAGAGAGTAGTTACATTCTGCGCCCATCAGAGTTTGACTTAAATAGTAAAGAGCAGTTTCTTTTCCGGCTTCATTCACCTGAGACAACAAAGCCCCTAAAGAATTCTCAGTGGTAGATATGTACAAAATTAACGGTTACCCTTTTATCGGAGCTGTTAATACCGGCAATTGTTTCAATAATTCCTTTATCGAGTCAAATGCATTCTGACAGGCTTGATCCCATAGAAACTCCTTATCTTTCTTCATCGGATGAGAAAATGGCTGACATCGTCCACCTAAATTTGAAATGAAACGTCGAATGTACGCCAGCTTTCCTTGCAAACTCTTCAACTCCTTTTACGTTTTCGGTGCCGGCATATTTTGAATGGCCCTGACTTTCCCTAAATCAATTTCAATCCCCCTGTGTTGGACCACCAAGCCAAGAAATTTACCTGAGGACACCTCAAATGCACATTTAGCTGGATTCATCTTTAGTTGTTTCTTTCTGAGTCGACGAAAAATTGATGTCAAATGTTCGCGTTATTCTCGATGATCTCCTGATCTGACTACCAAGTCATGAACATAACAGTCAACATGTTTGTGCATCATATCTTGAAAGATATTTTGCATCACTTTGATATGTTGCCCCAACATTTTTGAGACCGAACAGCATGACCTTGTAGCAATAAATTCCCAGTGATGTTATGAATGCGGTTGCTTCTTCATCCTCAGGTGCCATTCTAATCTGATTATACCCTACATAGTCATCCATAAAGGACATGATAGCATACGGAGTCATACTATCAATCAATAGTTCAGTGATCGGAAGAGGAAAATCATCTTTCCGACAGGCTTCATTTAGATCCCTGAAGTCAATGCACACCCTGACACGTCTGTTCTTCTTCTTCACAGGAACGATGTTTGATATCCACATGGAATATTTGACCTCCCTAATAAATCCAACCTTTATCAATTTAATGACTTCTTCTATCAGGGGAACTAGGTCCGGATGAAATCATCTTTGCGCTTGTTTAGTCAGCATCTTCTCTTTAAAAATATTTAATCTGTGCAGCACTACTAAAGGTTCTAAGCCTGACATCTCTTCATACGTCCAAACGAAGACGTCTTTATTTTCTTTAAGAAGGCAAATAATTCTTCAGCCTCTTGTTCAGGAAGACCGGTGCTAATAAATGTATTCCTTGGCTCTTCCTCTATTCCCAGATTTATCTCTCGCAAACTGTCTATGGTCGGCTGACCCCTATCTTCTAACTGCTTTGGAGACATTTTAAGATGCTCAGTTGTCTTAGAATCTTCTTCCAATAACTGTGCGGTTGTAACCATATTCTCTGACAACTCTGCCCCTAGTCCTTGATATTTTTTCTATTTTTCTTGACCGACCCCAATAGGAATTTGAATCCCTCTCCCCTGATTCAAGCCGATGGGTTCTTCGTGATCAAAACCCATGCTTCTCATGATTTTCTTGCTTGCCGGATTGTACTTTTCAAGATCTTGCGGTGTCAGCCTTCCATGGTACACATTATTCTTGGCCGCTCCTCTTGTCTTTACTTTTACAGAAGAGTGAAATTCTATTGGGTCTGGGTATTTTGTGCTAGCCTTAACCTGGAATCTACCTGGAGCGGCCGAAAATGGCCTCTGCCTTTCGACACACGACAATGACACTGTATAATTAGACTGTAAGATATTCAACTGTTCAAGTGATAATAGGGTTAGTGGCGGCTGCCCTGGTTGTCGCAAATACTTTGACAAAAAATAAAATTTCTTCTTTGATTCTGCGGTCCTTGATGATTCTGCCTTTTCTGTTTCTTCTTTGATCACCTTTACATGAATGTCCTTTAGGACTTCACTCTCATCATTCTTTCCCTCTTCTTTAGTGAACCCTTTATAATGACTGACATCCATGAAGAAAGACTCAGCCTTTGTATAAGGCTTCATATTAGCCATTACTTTATATTGCACTCCACCTTTACAATATTTGAAGCATTGATGTAGAGTAGAGGGTACAATGTCGTACTGATGTATCCGTGACATTCGTAAGAGGAGATTGTATGTTGTCACGACACTTATAACATGGCACATGATATTAGTAGTCAGCTCACCTATTTCCAGCGTGACTTTAATTTTGCCAAGTGCATGTATCCCATCTTAATTAAAGCCCTATATCATCATTCCACTAGGGTGTAAATCAGAACGACGATAACCCATTTTTCTCAACATTGAGAGTGGTAAGAGGTTCACCACTGTCCCATTATCTATCATAATTCTCTTAACTTTCTTCCCGCAGATATAACCTTCCATTATTAGTGGCCTGTTATGCTATACTTCGCAAATTAAATCATCCTCGGTGAAAGAAATGACCGACATGCAGCTTTCTTCCTCATTGTGCTTTTTGCGTTCCATTTCTGCCAATAATGTCTCTCTGACATCATGATTGGACAATGCTCTGACCAAACTCTATCGAAATTCTGTTGACAACTTAAGCGCATCATAGATGCTTAGTCACTTTTGCCATTTCACTCTTCTTTTCTTTCTCGTCGTCAACATTCTGCTTTTAAATGACTTCTCTCCTTGCAATCTCTGCTTTTTGCTTTGCAGGGCTTATTATATTCCTTCCTGATCACAGTGTAATCACTGCCACCTTCTTTGTTGTCCTACAGTCCTCTTCCTTTCTTATTTTGCGGCCCTTTTCTTGAATCGTAAACATATTCACCGTTACCATTGTACCCCTTTCCTTTTCTTTTCCAATTACTATTCACCCCTGTCTATCATCTGTTGTATTATACACTTCAATGTATAACAAGTCTCCGTCGGATGTCCCACTAGGCGATGATAGCGGTAAAAATCTCTTTCTCTAATTTTTGTCACATCTTCAGGGTACTTGGGTTTTGGTAATTCAATCGTGCTGACCTTTAACAATTGGTTCATCATAGGAATGACATCTTCTTAGTTGAATGCAAATCCTTCGTGAGAATTGAGCATCCTGGACCTCTTTCCACTGTATCTATTTCTTGATTGGCTCCATTCTTCTTTTCGTTCCTTCCTCTTTTTCCTTGATTCCCCTGTATCTTTGCTTCTCTTGTCATGATCGATAGTATTTACAGTCATCTTGCTGGGTGCTCTCCTTGTTGTCTCATGGTGAAACGTTGGCATCTTACAGGTCATCAATTCCAAAGCATGGGCCTTGGTGGCTAGGTCACGAAAAGTTCTAATGTCGGCACTGGTGAGTCCAAACGCGATCCCTGTCTCAATAGAGTTTAAACACATTTTAACTTGTTCCTTTTCTTTCGACAGCTGTTTACACGAGGCTCCCAATGTGTCCCATCTGTCAATAAACTTTTCTACTGGTTCTCCTTCTCTCTGTCATACAGAAGCCAATTTTTTAATACTAACCTCATGCTCCGAAGAGAAGAAGTTTGACATGAATGTGACCTGCATTTGTTCCCAAGTACGTATCGACCATGGAGCCAAACTGGAATACCATCGGAATGCTTTGTGCGTGAGTGACGATCCGAACAATCACAAGCAATACTTTAGTATTGTAGAAAAATTTCACAAGTTAGTGATGAAGTGCATTAAGTATTCTTCTGGCGATCCTTCTCCATTAAACTTCTGAAAATTTGGATGTTTGAAGTTGGTAAGAAACGGGACATCTTCCACCTCTCTTGGATATGGTGTTTGATATCTGAAGTAGCCAATATTTTTACGCTCTCTCTATTTTGACAGCTTCTTCAATGACTTACCTCGCCTCGTCCTGTGTTATAGTTCTTACTGCTGGAATAGACCCCGGTGATCTTGCCCCTAGTGGTTGTAAGCCTTCGATCTGATTTTTTGGTCCATTTATTGTGCCCATCATCGTGGATCAAAGATTTGAAGTGAAGAAAAGGAATCCTGAAATTGTTCTGAAAACAACATATTCCTGAAATTATCTTGAAAAGTGCATTCTGAAATTTTGAGTATATTTTGGAAAACTACAAAGAGTGCTAAATTTGAGGTAGTTTAAACCCTGAGTCAATTTTAGAAAACTGTGTAGAGTGCGTAAATTTGAGGCGGTTTCTAGATTTTTTTAACTCGGTGCAAAAGTTGAAATTCCACAACTATAAATAAGACTCTCTAGGATGCTTCAAAGCATCTTCTAGGATTTGGAAAGGTCTCAAGAAGCATAGCACAAGGGTGGAGCAGCCACCAAATAGTTTTTCTTCTTACCTAGTTTATTTTTCGTGCTTTGTTTAAGAGATTTGGTTTCAATCATGTCTATGGTTGGCTAAACCTCTTAGATAGGGCTAAGAGGTGAAGCTTGTAGCGTGTTGGGATGTTTATTTTTCTTTGATTCTTATTCTTATTGAACTTTATTGATTTCTAGTTTGATATTAAGGGAATATTTTCAGTTTTCTCTGATTTATTATGACTCAAATTACAATAGATGCCGTGATAGCTTTGGATATCTTCTTTTCCTGTTTTGAGATAGTGAGATTGGTAGATCTCATTGTTCATCATCTTTTCTTGGGCATGGTAGGGTGATGGAATCCCTTCCAATCTTCATAATTCTCCTCCATTGAGAATTAAGTTAATGAAAAGTTTAGATTTGATTTAAATTACCTTATCTTCCAATTGGATAGGATGGGACTCCAATTCCAATTATGTTTATTAAATCAAGCAAGGTAGCATCTTAATAGCTACAAGTGAATCCTTGGCACCCAGTTCCCACCTTTAATTCATTGTTTAAACATTATTCACAATTAGTCTCTTTTATTCCAGAATTCAGGTTAGATCTATTTCTAGTTCTAGTTCTAGATCTTTTCAGAATACGTACATGTTTAGTCCCTGTGGATTCGACCTCATTCTCACGAGTTATTACTGCATCGTGACCCTACACTTGGGGTTGTGAACAAGTTTTTAGCGCCGTTGTCAGGGACCATGGGTACATTTTTATAGAATTAATTGGTATCAGAATTATTTTAAGATTGGGATTTATTTTTCTGCTATGTTTTTAGGTTAGGATTTTTTCTAAAATTATTTTTAGAAACTAACAGTTTTATTTTTTGTAAGATTCCTAACATAGCAACACTTATTCGGTAATTTTGTTCTAACCCTCTCTCTTATTTTTTTAGATATCTTATTTGTTTTAGTTTTTCTAGTTTTCTTTTTATGTTTAATTGTTTAGTTACTTGAGGGTTATGCGTGTTTCATTCCCAAGTGGGTTTGTGAGAACACTCAATGTGTCTTAAGTGAAGGAGGATTTCTTGAAGGGTTGACTATCCATCAAAGGATTAGACAACATTTGAGATCCTCTCAGTTAATTGAAGTGATGGCTGCAAATCAACCTCAACATCAACCCAACCGCCTGTTAAGGAAGTTCAAGATGAAAACGAGGTGCATAATGCACCCTCACTTCATACTCTACACGATTATTTACAACCGGCAGGGGGGAGTACACCTTCCTACATGGCCTTTTCACTTAATGCAGGAAATGTGGATATCAAACCTTGAGTGATACAACTTCTTCCTAAGTTTCATGAACTAGATTCTGGAAGTCCATATTTATACATCAAGGAGTCTGATGAGATAGTCGCTACATTACAGTTTCCAAACATGTTTGAGGGCACAGTGTGACTTAAATTATTTCCTTTTTCATTGAATGATAAGGTTAAGACATGGATTGTCATGCCCTAAACTCGAAAACCGAGCTCACAAAATTTTCGATCATCGAATTCGGCATCGATAGTCCCCTTAGTACCCCATTCTTAGCTTTCGACACTCATACACCATGTTCTAATCCTAAGATTCTACAAGGATGATTTCTAACATGATTTTAATTCATAATTAGCATAACCCATGAACAATAACCACAAGAACACCATCACAAAATCTACTATGATAAAAAACTTGAAAGTACAATGCGTATGAAGGAAAATACAAGATAATGATAATAAAAACTCCTGAAGCTCGACTGGACGCTATGTTATGGCTGCCTCCTAGCATCACCTGCACGCTTCAATCGTGCATAAGCTTATAGAAAGCTTAGAGGGTGGTGTAAGTGTGTGCGCAATATAAGCGTGCTCAGAATGTAATGCCAGAGTAATGTGGAATCATGTTGATGAGTACATAAATGTAATCAGTCATACTAAGGCTATACGGTGTAAGACATGAATGCTATTGGTCTTAACAAGACCATACGATGTGAGATGCATGTCAAGCATACCAATCCTCATCCACATATCAATGCAACCCATCACTAGAGCATCAAATATAGTAATGTTCTCACTCTGGATAATCACAAGAGTACACTCTAAATGGCACTACCCCTGTAATGCCCTGAAAATCGGGGGTGGGGGGTCGAGCAAAAGCTCAGCTCTTGAGTTCCAATGCATCACTTTTACAACATAGATAATGATGATTGAATATTGTTCATATTAGTGCATTAAACATGAGTGAGATTATACTAAAACAGCATATCATACTCCAGAGTTAATGTAATTTGACAAGTGGAAGACTAAAATATATACATTTATTTATGAAAACGTTTCACAAATTTTAGAGTATGAGTATGACACTGGGTTAAATATACATATGTTATTTCTAACCATATAAAGTACAGGAAGTAAATGTGTTCAACTAAACAAGTATCCCAGTAGCCCTTGCGCATCGGTATGAGATCTACATAGATCTGCCCAATAGATGAATGTAGGAGAACTCTTCCTCCTCGCCTATAAAATCTAACACTGCAGTATAGACCTTGCCATTACCTGCATTCACAATAGAGTCTGGGTGGTGTTTAAAAAACACCACCACAGGTGGGAATGAGTAGCTAATTCAGTGGAACTATAAAGTAAAGGTTAACATGTTATCAATTCAATCAAGTAGTAATGATAAAGAAGTACAATAATTAGGTCCTAATTACTCTTATTAATACAAGAATGGTATGTTGTAATGATGCATGCCCTCGCCTGTACTCCCTCTTGCGACAACATCTTACGATCGCGGCATGCAACACTCCCACTGTGCTCTACGCCAACGCCAATGGCACATGCAGTGCGATGTTATGAGCATGATTACCAAGTTCTTATTAGACCTTTTCATACAGTAGGATTGGGAAGCTAAGGTACCTCCCTTTTCATTATTGACCCAAACATTGATCCATCTAGGGTCGTCAATCCTAGTTAGTCACATACGATAGGTAAGTTCACGAGTTTATCCTGTAGGTTGCTATGGGAGGCTCGTCACCTCAGCGTAGTCTTAATTCACACTCGAGGTCACTACGAGAGACTCGTCACCTTAGCGTAGTCTTAGTGTATACTCGAGGTCACTGCGGGAAAGGCTCGTCACCCTATCACAGGCCGACAGTTCGAATACAGTGTCCCATACCACCGTATTCGGCTCACGAGTTTGAGTTACTCACTGGTCACTATGGGGAGGCTCGAAACCCCAACATAGGTCGACAGCTCGACCACAATGTCCCATACCACCATGCCCGGCTCATAAGTCTTAATGGATTGAGGTACTGTAAGTGCTATGATCTCATGCTTCTTTGGTTGTCAAATTATCAAATTTTATGTGCCAAAATCTCTATATGTGTCTTGTGTTTATATGTTGATATATATATGTTCAAGACACTACATCACAATGCTTTAAGTCAAGTACAGTGATCGACTTCAAGAAAGAAAGGCAAGGTCATGTATTTTGTCCTCTTCTGTAAGCATCAATGTTCAGAGCTACATCGATAAGAAGAGTGTTTATTCAAGACTCGAGTGTAACTCAACATGAAGTTTAATTTCAAGTTGTAGGAGATCTCAAGATCAAGCTATATCAAGTAGAGATCTCAAGCTTCATAAGGTTCAAAGGTCAACCTTCATCTGAAAGAATGAAGTTTCAATGTTCATACTCCATGTCCGAGGTATGAATGACCTTAGATTGACCTTAGGGTAGGTCATTTTGTATACATAATTCAAACTAAATCTTTTTGTACTGTTCAAAGACTAAACCTTGTTCAACTAGTCCTAGCATGTCCATGACTAATCTAAGAAATTCTAAGACCAGTCGTAAGTTTGTTGCATTTTTTTAAAACTTTCTTTTCGTCCACGACCAGTCCTGGACTCTGTTCAACCGGTCTTGTGAATAGTGTCGAATTGTCCTACGACCAGTCCTGGTTCCAAGATTTAAAGTCCAGCAACAAAACTGGAGGTCCTACAACCAGTCATGAGGAGCCTACGACCAGTCGTAGACACCCTATGACCAGTCGTGAGTCGGTTTTATCCGATCACGCTAAAAATTTTAAAAATCCATTCTCCTACAACCAGTACTAGTATCCACTAGACCAGTTGATGGTGTGATTTCTGCAGCTATAAATAGACGACGAATTTTAGAGTTTCAGATATAAAATTTAAGTAAAATTAAAGGATCACTCTGAGATAAGTTTGTGTTTATTTTAAGCTACATTGTGCACATTTAATATTCTCTTTTTGTTAGCTTTTGCATTTGATTTTGTTTCTATATTCTAATCTTATTTGAAAAGAGGAATTGTTGTATTCATTCTTCTTGAAATCAAAATCAAATAGAGCTAAGCCCAATTTGGTTTAATTTAAAACCAATTAGAACCTAGAACCATTTTAAAGTGAGTATTAAACATTGAACTTCTATATTCGAACTTCCACTCCAATTGGTTCTTCCGGGCTACTTCAAAAAGGAAAAATCTAGGTATTTTACTTTATTGTAATTTACATTCTTTTTTATTTTCTTTAGAGATTCGCCAAAAAAATCTCATTGTAGTGGTTATCTGAGAAGAGCCAAAAAACTCAGAAAGTGGGTTTTTGGATTGTGTAAGCCCAAGTTATAAAGACACAATTGTGAAGGTTTTGGGTGAACCTGTGAAAACCTATTTTGATAGTGAACACAAATATCCCCTGTGTGAGGATATTAAGAGTGGAGTAGTAATCTGTGTGGCTATTTTATAACAGTTGGTGTACACACAGGCGAACCACTATAATTCTGTGTTTTGTGGTTATGTGATTTTTATTTCCTATCTTTTATTATTCAAGATTGTGGGATGTATGTGTGGATGTGAATGTTGTAATATTTTCATTTCAAGCACTGTGGGGAATGTTATAATAGTTTAGAATTTACTTTTTACTATTTCCCTTTATTATTCCTCTTCAGTTTGGGATATTGATACTTATCGTTCTAGTAAGGTTGTCCTGCCATAAACCCTTAGTTTTTATGGCGCAAGGTTGTCCTTAGAACTACATTCGTATCAGCCTCTCAAGACTTGAATTTGAGGTTGCTTTACATTCCTTTATTGTGGTTTGTTTTCTTTCTTTTGTTGGCTATCTTATTTCTTAAATTTCGTTGTTATTTTTTTAATTTGGCATAGTCCTATTCACCCCCCCCCCCCCCCCCTCTAGGACATATAGCTTGGCCATTTCAAGTGGTATTAGAGCCTAATAGCTCATTTTAATTCTTTATTCTTGGATTTATTTCCTAAGCTAACGATCTAAGCTATGTAAAACATGTTCAATTTTGATATCCTATCAGTCACTAGGCCTCCACCCTTTGATGGCTCAAATTATACTTATTGAAAAGCCAGGATGAGAATCTTCTTAAAATCCATTGATGAAAGTGTGTGGCGAGCCACAGTGAATGAATGGACCCCTCCTACCACTGAAGTGACTGGAATCGATGGTTCAAAAATAATGAGAGTAACACCTTATTTTTCATGGACCACACTTCAAAAAAGTGAGAGTAATGCAAATGCTAAAGCACTAAATGCAATCACTTGTGCGCTATCACCGGATGAATTCAAAAGAATTATATCTTGTGATTCTGCAAAGCAAGCTTGGGATATTTTAGAAATGACACACGAGGGTACATCAATTGTCAAAAAATATAAAGTCCAACTCCTCACAACCAAATTTGAAGAAATTCATATGGAGGAAAGTGAAATGTTTATAGACTTTTATATAAGATTAAATGACATTGTAAACTCTATGTGGGGTCTTGGAGATAAAATCCTAGAAAGTAAAGTGTGTGCAAAGATACTATGCTCACTTCCTAAACGGTTAAACTCTAAGGTAACCACGATCTAGGAACTTTGTGATACGGATACTATGAGGGACGAAGAATTAGTTGGATCTTTACAAACCTACGAGTTAAATTTAAAAGGTCCTAAATAAAAATCTATTGCCCTTAAGTCTTCTAAAGATGTTTCTCAAGAAAACCATTTTGATTTAGAAAATTCTGAAGACGATATGTCTCTTTTAGAAAAAAAGTTTTATAAAATTTTCAAAAGCAAAAAGAGGGTGGATTTTCAAAAAGCTAATGAAAAGAAAAGATCAAAAACTAAATCTAAGCCTTAGAAATCTTTAAAATAAAGTCAATGTTACAACTGCCAAGAATATGAGCATTTAGCAAACAAGTGTCCTAAAAACGACAAACCTAAAATGAAGAGTATGTTGGCTACTTGGGATGAATCCTCTGATTTTGAAGTCTCTTCTGATTCAAAAGATTTTGAAACCGAGTCGGGTAATGAAGTGAAAGCCCTTATGACTCTAGCCAAATTCATATTTTCAGATAATGATTCAATAAGTGAAGAAAATTTGAACAATGAATGTGAAAATAAAGATGATCTTCAAGATGCTTACAATGCCTTATATAAAGAAAGTTGTAAAATTAATTTTAAACTTAAGCTTCAAAAAGAAAGATTTCGAAGCTTAGAGAAAATTTTGAATCCCTTGTTTTAGAAAAATTCCATATTTCAGACTGTTTTGAAAAATGCAAATGTGATTTGGACTTCAAAAACTCTCAGATTGAAATTCTGAAATCCGAGAATAAAAATCTTAACATTGAAGTCTCGTCTCTTTTAAGTTTAAAGGATACATGGAAGTATGCCCAAGGAGATCCAAAGTTAGAAAAACTTTTATCTGGATCAAGGAAATGTGACGATCGATCCGGATTGGGCTACGAGAAAAATGTTCCTCTTAAACATAAGAATATGTCTCCTAAGTTTGTAAAAGGAGAGACCTTGAACTCAAAAGGAAAAAGTACAAATCAAGTTTTTTCTAAAACTACTTTTCAAAATCTAAAAAACATTTATAAATATCAGAACCGAAACCCTTTAGCTGAGAAAATAGCTGATCTTCTTAAGGAGCTCTTAAAATCTAACTCATTGGGTCACTCTAACTATAGCTACAATCAAAAGAATACCCACTATACTCCTAAACCCAAAACTGTTATGAAATGGGTTCCTAAGGTTACCTACTTGGTTGCCCACACCACTTTCAAAGCTACAAGCCATTCAAGGTGGTACCTAGATAGTGGATGCTTCAAGCATATGACAGGAGACAAGGCTTTATTCATCGATCTCAAGGATATGACTGATGGGTTAGTCATATTTGGTGATGGTAGTAACTGCAAGATTATTGGCCAAGGTATAGTTTAACTCTATAACCTTCCATTATTCAAGAATGTTTTATATGTTGAGGGACTAAAACACAACCTATTAAGGATATCTCAAATATGCGATAACAATCATAGTGTGAAATTTTCCGATCAAGGTTGTGAAATCATAAACAAAAGGGGATCTGTAATATTAACTAGTCAGAGAACTTCTGAAAACTGCTATATTGTAAGCGATGGCAACTCTTCTAGTCAAACGTGCTACATGGTCCATATTGACGAGACAGAATTATGGCATAAATGCCTTGGACATGTACACTACCATAATTTATACATGTTGAACAAAAGAGAACTAATAAGAGGTCTACCTAAATTATAAAAGATAGACAAAATATGTGGTGAATGCCAAATAGGCAAACAAACAAGGAGCTCTCACAAGAAGGTGAACTCTAATGCCACATCAAGACCACTGGAACTTCTCCATATAGATCTTATTAGACCTACCAGGACGGAGAGTCGAGGTGGTAAAAAATACATCTTGATAATCGTAGATGATTTTTCCAGATTCACTTAGGTAGCTTTTTTAAGGGATAAATTAGAAACCCTTGATGAAGTGAAAAGGATTATCAGACGTATTCAAACTGAAAAAGGTTCTCAAGTTAGTAAGATCCATAGTGATTATGGATCTGAGTTGGATTATCAGACGTATTCAAACTGAAAAAGGTTCTCAAGTTAGTAAGATCCATAGTAATCATGGATCTGAGTTTGAGAATAGAAGTTTTGAGAAATTCTGTAGTGATCAGGGAATATCACATGAATTCTCTGTGCTCAAAACACCACAACAAAATGGAATTGTGGAAAGGAAAAATAAAGTGCTTTAAGAAATGGGAAATGTAATGTTGAATAGTATGAATCTCCCTAGAAATCTTTGGGCTGAAGCAGTGAATACCGCCTGCTATACTATTAACCGGGTTTATACTTGTAAATATAATAACAAAACAGCTTATGAACTATGATTCGATAAGAAGTCTACTATCAAATACTTTCAAGTTTTTAGTAGCAAGTGCTATATTTTGCGTGATCGTGAAAATTTGGGATAGTTTGACACTAAAAGTGACGAAGGGATCTTTTTAGGATACTCTTTAAATAGTCGAGCATACCGCATACTGAACAAAAGGACCGGTGTTATTTAAGAATCTATTCATGTGGTCATAGACGATCACTTGAACACACCTACCCCAAGTTCAGACTAAGATGCTCTTTTAATTGACAAACCAGATACTTCATCAAATCAAGCAAACTCTGAATTGAGGACTGTTAAAGATCATCCAACCACTCAGATTCTTGAAAACCCTCTCACTGGTGTGCGCACTCATAGACAATTAGAAGACTTATGTAATTACGTGTGCTTTACATCCTAGATAGAATCGGTAAACATAAAAGAAGCTCTTTCTGATGAAAACTGGATAGTTGCTGTGCAGGAAGAACTTAATCAATTTGTTCAAAATGATGTCTGGTATCTTGTTCCTAAACCTAAAGATAAACATATTATTGGAACAAAGTGGATATTCAAAAATAAGTCTATGAACTTGGTAATATAATTCAAAATAAGGCAAGACTGGTTGTACAAGGGTACACTCAAATTGAAGGTATTGATTACGATGAAACCTTTGCACCAGTTGCTTGCCTTGAATCAATCAGAATTTTTATATCCATTGCATGCTTTAAAAAATTTAAAATTTATCAAATGGATGCAAAGAATGCCTTCTTAAATGGCGATTTACATGAATAAGTATATGTTGAACAACCTGCAGGGTTTGAAGACCCTAAGTTTACTGATCATGTATACCATCTTAAAAGACTCTCTATGGTCTAAAACAAGCTCCCAGGGCATGGTCCGAGAAATTGACTAAGTTTTTACTCAGTCATAATTTTCAAATGGGCAGTGTCGATAAGACACTCTTTGTTAAGAAACACAACGATGATATCTTAATGGTTCAAATTTATGTTGATGATATTATTTATGGATTAACTCGTACTAACATGACTATTGAGTTTGCAGATTTAATGAAATCTAAGTTTGAAATGAGGATGGTTGGGGAATTAAATTATTTCCTAGGGTTGCAAGTAAAATAACAACCTGATAGAATTTTCATTTCTCACACCAAATATGCTCTGAACTTGATTAAAAGATTCAGATTTGAGAATGGTAAGAATTTTGATACTCCTATGAGTACAACTTTAAGACTCTCAAAGGATTCTACAGGTAAAGATGTGGATCCTAAATTGTATCGTAGCGTGATTGGAAATTTTCTTTATTTAACTGCTAGTAGACCTGATATTACTTTCAGTGTTGGTATTTTCGCAAGATATCAGTCTAATTGCAAAGAGTCACATTTAACTGCTGTTAAGCGGATTATGCGATATGTCGCAAGTTCAGTTAATTTGGCTCTTTGGTATCCATATGATACTGTGTTCAGTTGGCAGGGTATACTAATGTTGATTGGGTTGGAAATATTGATGATAGAAAATCAACTAGTGGTGGTTGTTTTTATATTGGAAATTACTTAGTTTCTTGGTTTAGTAAGAAACAAAGCTCTATATCACTCTCTACTACTGAGGCTGAATACATCGTAACTCAGCTTGTTTGGATAAACATATGTTAAGTGATTATGGAATTACACAGGATTCAATGATTTTACATTGTGATAATTTCAGTGCTATAAATATTTCAAAAAATCTAATCCAGCATTCACGTACCAGGCATATCGACATTAAGTATCATTATATTCGTGAAATAGTAGAAGAAAAAACAATATCTTTGGAATACATTCCGATAGAGACTCAACTTGCTACCATTTTTACTAAACCGCTTGACAAAAGCTGGTTTAATAAATTAAAATATGATCTTGGTATGTGCATTCAAAATTTATTATTCATGCATTTGTGTATCATAGTATAAATATTTTTATGTATTTATGTGTTTAAATTTTAATTTTATATGAAAATTGCATGATTTTTGTCGGTACTTGACTAGTCGTGGGTGTACACGACCGGTCCTGGTACGACTAGTCCTGGACAGGCCAAGACCGATCGTGGAGCGCGTTGGGTGTTTTAAAATTGGGGAAAAATCTCATTTTCCTCATTTCTAACCTCCTCTCCAACGAGCCGACGTCCACCCAGTCGAACCTAATGACCGGATCTTCAAGGTTAGTGTATTTTATTGGTCAATCTATCATATTCAAGTTCTATTCTCTTCTTTATTTACTGTAACACCCCAGATTTTTACCAACCTGGAATTAGATGTCCTTAGGCAATAGGTCAACCATATCACTCTTACAGATCAATCCTAAAGTCAAGTAATCACTTTTCAACCCATTTCCTTCAAAATCTCACCTTTCACCACCCCATTCTTCAAATTTCTCCAAGTAATTTTATATTAAACACAAACCTAAAGCTTAAAAGGTGAGAAACTATACTTACACTAAAACTTACTATAAATGGTAAATACATGCGTAAAATAGGATTTTTACTATTTAATATTTAGAATTTCATGATGAAAATTGGTTATTTAAATGTATTAGCTTCTTCTACCCCAAAATCATATATTGTATATTGTGTAACTCATTCCAGTTTGCAAATGAGATTCGATAAATGCCTCGACAGACTCGTGGGCCCAAACGACTCAATTCGGAGGGATCCAAGGTGGGCCCCACATATTTTCGGCATCCCTAGGGGGTGAGGACCTCACCCATGGGGTGACCCTCACCAAATAAGTTAGTGAACGATGAGGTCCTCGCGGCATCGGCGAGGCCTCGTCCGTACAGCGGACAGGCAGGTCGATTTCTGCATTTTTTCTATGCATTTTATCAAATTTTGAAAAATTATATCTCCTTCGTTATAACTCCGATTCAGGTGATTCAAAAATAATATTGAATATAAATGAGTCTAGTTTTATATAAAAATATGTTAAAAATATAATAAAATATTTAATATAGTTTAAAGTAAGTCGTTGTGAGAAACTATCCGATAATCACTTGTTGGACAGCTGTTGCTTCTGGAATTTTTAGAATTTTTCTACAACTCAAAATCTTATGAAATTTGGTGGAGTCAGGGTAAACTTGATTATGAACTACTAAAAAATAATAAAAATAATTTAATAACTAAAAGTTCCTAAAATGGGGCATAGAATGGCTCTAGGACCATATTCTGCCATAATTAGGGTAGAATTTGGTTAAGTACCAAACTGAATACTCAGTAGAATTGACTTGAACCACTTTAAATATGAACTACAAGACCCAAAATGAGTAAGACTACTAACGCTATGTTACCTAGAAACCTAGGATCAATCTTTAAACCCAGTTGCTCTCATGAGCATTTAGAAACTTCGTATCGGACCTAGACCGCACGTCGAAAGTCTGATAGTGATGAACTTAGAAGATATTGACCACATTGTTGGACTTGACAAGAACCATAAAATTCACATCCAAACAATGCTCTTGGATGATTTCCTTGAGTCCGGAGTGAAGAGTGTGAGAAAATGAAGATTTTTAAAAAATTAAATATAATTTTAAGAAATCTGGCATGTGTCGTTTGCGCGTTATTTTTAAGCGTTCTGACAGTCAGAATTCAACCAAATTTCACCCTTGGATCAGGAAAATGGGCCCTTTCATGTCATGAAACTTCTAGTCTTGATTTAGGTTCGGTAACCGTTGAATTGAAACTGGTCTGCCACGGACGATCTGAAAATCCGATCGGACTGAAAACTTAACTGATTAAAGATCCAATGCTAGCAAGCTTAAGTCCAACCGCAACTGATAACAGGACCTCTAGAAATGCTCCGTTGGATCAGAAATATTCTAATTTGGTTATAACCTAAGTATACCTTGACTTGGAGTCCGTTTTCGTTATGTTTGGGCTTATAAAAGGATGTTTGGGCTTATAAAAGGGCCTTAAACCCTTAACTTTCTAACCCATACGAATTTCCCAAACCCTAAAGAGTTGAGAGAGAGAAAAGAGAGAGAAAGTGTGGGTGAATCAGGTGAAACTCCGTCGGAGTTTTCCTAACCCATCTAGAAATTGCACCAGCCTTTCTGAATCGTGTTTCCGGTGATTCTGACTTCATTCTAGGTAAGAAAACCCTAACCTTAACCTGTTTTAGGAATTCTATCGATGCAAGTAGCGAAGTAGCTGACTTACCTTGTGTAATAGGTGGTCATATCGTCATTGGCGAAGGCATAGAGTTCCTATTCGACTCTTTTACGCTTCTACGGCATAAGGTGCGGATTTTAGACGCTTAGGTTGTCATTTTTCAAAGCTTTCAATGTCGTTTAATGGTAGATTATTGACAAGAATGTTGTTTGACATGTAGAACATGCTGTCCATTTTTCATTTTGAATATGTACGAAGAATATGAGATTTAGGGCATTTTAGGTATTTGTAGGAAATACTGTATACGTACGTATTTTGTTGATATGATTTCCATGAGTATTTACCATGTACCTATACTAGTTATACGTGTATGATCTGTTTGGTGAAGAGATTCGCCCTAATGCACATATTGGCCGACATATGCTATGTAGACTAATGTGTGTAGACTAAGTGTTTGTTGAAATGCCTAAATCAATATGATTTATGCTTGTCATATGTGTTGAATGTAAGAACGTGATTGTTGTGTATTAAACATCTCCTTGATATAAGGATCTGTCATATTATATAATGAAATCAACATACGTCAAGTACGTTAAAGTTGTGTAGTCTAAGTGTTTGTATAAATGCTTGCGTGAGTAAGCACTTAGTAAATAATATTGTAGACTAGTGTTGAGATAGGATTCTCAACTATTTTGATGATGTATATGATTTCTTCCATGGTTGTTATATTTGAATTGATTATCCTATATATATGAAATGCTTGTGTAAGGTTAAATTGCTTATGTTGTATCTTATAACATGTTGCTAACATGCTTGAATCACTTGTTATTTCAATTTTGTTTATCTCATATGATTACTGATTCACATTACATGTGCTTAGGGCTATACTCTAGTCCAGGCAGTCGGTAACAGATTTGAATTCGTGGTTGGATTCTATTCACCACGAAGGACGCGTCAACGAACTCGAGTCGTGCTTTGGTTGACAGCAGTGGTTAGGCCACACGAGGTGTTTATACACTTCATGTCGTTCAACTTGAGGTGCGCTCGTACTAGTCGAGCTCGTCAAGCAACCTGACTGACCACTGTATGTTCACCTTGTATTGGTCATAACTGCTTGAACCTAGGGTACTGAACTTCAGTGATAACCCTGATAACCGTGGTACCTTGATCCATTAAGACTCATGAGCCGGGCATGGTGGTATGGGACACCGTGGTCGAGCTGTCGGCCTACGCTGGGGCCACAAACCTCCCCGTAGTGACCAGTGAGCAACCCAGACTCGTGAGAAGATTATGGTGGTATGGGACACTATATTCTTGCTGTCGGCCTGCACTAATAAGGTGATGGGGGAGCGGTGCAACGAGTGCGTGCAACAGCCCGGACAGCCCTTTGTAGTGACCTCAAGCGTACTCTGAGTCTACGTGATGCGACGACCCTTCCGTAGCAACAAGAGTACAACTAGGCCTGTATTGATAAGGTGATGGGGGAGTGGAGCAACGAGTGCGTGCAACAGCCCTGACAGCCCTTACAGCGACCTAGAAATATATCATCGTATGAGACTACTAGGAGTGACGACCCTAGACAGGATCCTTGTTGGGAATGATATAAGGGAAGTACCCTAGTTTCCCAATCCTGCTGTATGAAAAGGGCTAATAATAACTCGGTAATCATATTCATATCACACTGCATGTGCCTGGAAGATGTGGAGCACTGAGGGAAGAAAGCATATCGCGGACGTAAGATGGTGTCGCATGGGGGAGTATGTCGGTGAGGGCATCCATCATGTCATTTCATTCTTGCATTAATCACAGTATTTAGGAATGTTTGATTTTCTTGCTTTATCATTATTGCTTGATTGATTTGATAACATGTTAATCTTTGCTCTGTGATTCCACTGAGTTAGCTACTCACTCCCACATTACGGGACGGTGTTACGCACATCAACCAGTCCCTATTTTAGTTTCAGATGATGGTGATGCTTGTGAAGCAGAGCCGAACTTGATGATGATGAGGAGGATCCCTCCTATATGCAGGTTCTGATTGACGGGGTTACAGGGTTACTGATTAGATGCCAATACACTTGATATTTTACCTTTTATTTACACACCCATGTATATTCTTTTTGCTCATCTTTGGAGTATACATGTATATGTTTAACCTGATAACATGTTCACACTCTAGAGACTTACAACAGTTCATATATTTTATATATCTATCACATTCTTTCGCTTGCTAATTTAACTGTCTATGGAGTATGATATGTTGTTTTGGCTTAGTCTCAATCTTATTTAATGCCATTCTACAGACAATATGCATTCATCATTATCTATGTTGCATAAGTGATGTTTTGAAACTCGGGAGTTGGGTTTCTACTCGACCCCCAATTTTCAGGACGTTACATTTACATTGGAGTGCTTGATTTCAAGCTTTGTGGAGATTTTGGAGTTTTTCTTCTACATTTGCTGATCTATGAAAACCCATCTCTACTTCCTTTGAGTTTTCTTGTTCCTTTGTATTTATTTGTGAAAATGGATGTTAGAGGGAAAAAGAAAATAGTCCGTGGTCCATCATCCTCTAGATCAGCTCTAATAACTCAGCGCCATCTTCATTCACACTTAAATGCGTTTGTGCAATGTTATTGTTCAAAAAGCTATTGATCTTAACCACATTACTCCATTTGGTATATTTTTCTCTTCTCCAAGCTGTAGGATGGGATAACATCTTACATTGGGGAGGGCCTGCATACCAATCTATTGCACAGTCCATGTTTGCATGCATCTTTAATTTTTCTACTAAAAATTTAACATTTCAAATAGATGCTAAAGAAGGCCCTTTTGATGCAGACCATCATTTAATATCTGGCCTTATGGATATACCTATTAATGATGAGGGTATCCCCATTTATACTCTAACTGAAAAACTCTCAGAAAAAGAAAAATAAATGCTCACCATAACATTGTGTAACATGAATGTGCAATGGACTCATAAAGGGAATGCGCTCTCCTCAAAGTATTTATTCCCCAGATACAGAGTCCTCCATAGAATCTTTACTTCAAATCTATATCCACGGTCTGGTAATAAAACAGAGTCGACTTCATTTATGGTTCATGTTTTGCACTCAATTATTTTTGGTACTAAAGTTTGTCTTCCATCTTTAATTTGTCATTCCATCATTCAGTTTCGTCTCCATCCAGGTCATAGTGATATACCATTTTCCTATCTCATGACTGTGTTGGCTTCACATATGTTGGTCGCTATGCCTGTTGGAGAGGCTCCTATCCATAATCTGATTTTAAACAACTCAAATATAAATAAAATGAAGTTAAAATTGGCTCCTGGCCAAGTGGATGGTGGTGAGTTGGGAATGAAGAAGAAGCCGATGATTTCTACCTGATGACATAAACATGGATGATATTTTTAATAAAATTAAGTTTGATTCTGCTAATGTTCCTAATTATGAACCATCTGAGTTTGATGTGCATCTGCGTACACTTGAAGAGAAAGTAGAAAACATGAATGTTGCCCATGATTTACAGTTCAAATATATGCCCAAGTATCTTAGGCGCTTAAACAAGGGCATGCATCAACTTGATCCTACAATACCTGCTCCTTCTTCAGGTTCAGATTAAGTGTTTTTATCGGTGGTCTGTAATAACTTTAAGTTTACTTATGCTGGATTGTGAACTTGATTTGGTTTTCTAGCTGTGGTTTCCTGACTTTGGTTTGAAATATTGTAATCTTAATGCTTTATTAAAATTTTATCTTAACTCCTTGATTACTCCTGTTTATCTTCCATTGTTTTCTTCTTCCTTTGTCATATTGTGACAAAAAGGGGGAGAATTTATTGATTGGATTGGATTGTGGTGTGAGTAGTGTGAGTAGTAGCTTTGCATTAACTTTATGTGCTACTCAGGGAGAGTAACTCAGGGGGAGTAAGAGTTAGGAGGTGGAATGTAAATGTAAATATAAATATTTTGCCTACATCTTGATGTGTGTTTGTTGTTGCATGAAAAACTGGTGCATGATTATTTATCCAGGCTGTTACTGGTTTCCTTTTATAACCTGTGCATAATTCTTTGTATTCATATTGGTTATATTATAATTGAGTGTTTTGTCATAAATTTGACAAAGGGGAAGATTGTAAGTGTTATGGTCTCATGCTTCTTTGGTTGTCAAATTGTCAAAATTTGTGTGCCAAAACCTCTATCTGTGTCTTGTGTTTGTATGTTGATATATATATGTTCAAGACACTGCATCACAATGCTTCAAGTGAAGTACGGTGATCGACTTTAAGAAAGAAATGCAAGGTCATGTATTTTGTCCTCTTCTATAAGCATCAATGTTCAGAGCTACATCGATAAGAAGAGTGTTTGTTCAAGACTCAAGTGTAACTCAACATGAAGTTTAATTTCAAGCTATAGAAGATCTTAAGATCAAGCTACATCAAGCAGAGATCTTAAGCTTCATAAGGTTCAAAAGTCAACCTTCTTCTAAAAGAATGAAGTTTCAATGTTCATACTCCATGTCCCAGGTATAAATGACCTTAGATTGACCTTAGGGTAGGTCATTTTGTATACATAATTCAAACTAAATCTTTTTGGACTGTTCTAAGACTAGTTCTGAACCTTTTTCAACTAGTCTTAACATGTCCACAACCAATCCAAGAAATTTCAAGACCAATCCTAAGTTTATTTCATTTTTTCAAAACTTTTGTTCATCCACAACCAGTCCTGAACTCTGTTCGACCGGTCATGTGAATAGTGTCGACTCGTCCTACGACCATTCCTGGTTTCACGATTCAAAGTCCAACAACTAAATTGGAGGTCCTACGACCAGTCGTAAACACCCTATGACCAGTCGTGAGTTAGTTTTATCTGATCGTACTAAAAATTTTAAAAATCTGTTCTCCTACGACTAGTCATAGTGTCCACTAGACCAGTCGAAGGTGCGATTTCTGCAGCTATAAATAGATGACAAATTTCAGAGTTTCAGATATGAAATTCAAGTAAAATTAAAGGATCACTCTGAGATAAGTTTATGTTTATTTTAAGGTACATTGTGCACATTTAATATTCTCTATTTGTTAGCTTTTACATTTGATTTTATTTCTATATTCTAATCTTATTTAAAAAGAGGAATTGATGTATTCCTTCTTCTTGGAATCAAAATCAAATAGACCTAAGCCTAATTTGGTTTAATTTAAAATCAATTAGAACCTAGAACCATTTTAAAGTAAGTATTGAACATTGAACTTCTATATTCGAACTTCTACTCTAATTGGTTCTTACGGGCTGCTTCAAAAAGGGAAAATCCAGGTATTTTACATTATTGTAATTTACATTCTTTTTGGTTTTCTTTAGAGATTCGCTAGAAAAATCTCATTATAGTGGTTATCTAAGAGAGCCAGAAAACTTAGAAAGTGGGTTTTTGAATTGTGTAAGCCCAAGTTATAAGACACAATTGTGAAGGTTTTGGGTGAACCTGTGAAAACCTATTTTGATAGTGAATGCTAATATCCCCTGTGTGAGGATATTAGGAGTGGAGTAGCAATCTGTGTGGCTATTTTATAACAGTTGGTGTACACACAGGCGGACCACTATAATTCTTTCTGTTTTGTGGTTGTGTGATTTTTATTACCTATCTTTTATTATTCAAGATTGTGGGATGTTTGTGTGGATGTGAATGTTGTAATATTTTCATTTCAAGAGCAATGAAGAATGTTGTAATAGTTTAGAATTTACTTTCTGCTATTTCCCTTTATTATTTCTCTTCAATTTGGGATATTGATACTTATCGTTTTAGTAAGGTTGTCCTACCATAAACCCTTGGTTTTTATGGCGCAAGGTTGTCCTTAGAACTACATTCATATCAACCTCTCAAGACTTAAATCTGAGGTTGCTTTACATTCCTTTATTGTGGTTTGTTTCCTTTCTTTTGTTGGCTATCTTATTTCTTAAATTCCGTTGTTATTTTTTTAATTTGGTATAGTCCTATTCACCCCCCCTTTAGGACATATAGCTTGACCATTTCAGGTACCAAGGTTAAAGGAGCTTTTCCCTGGTAAGTTTGGTACCTTAGGTTCAAGCAGTAGCATCCATATAGGGTGAACATACATTGGGCCAATTGGGTTACTTGACAAGCTGGACTAGTATGAGAGTACGTTGAATTAATTGACATGGAGTGCATACGCACTCCTCGTGGCCTTGCCACTGTTGATAATCAGTGTACGACTCGGATTCCTCGAACATATTTATCGTGGCTAGAATAGTTTGGCCACGATCGTAAACCATTACCGATTGCCTAGACTACATCATAGCCCCAATCACACTTCAAATACAATAGGCATTCATATGTGCTAATCAAAATAGCATGTAGCACCTAATTCAAATATAAATTTCATATAAGCATTTAAACGAACACATGGAGTACATGTTAACATACATAGACATTCACCCATAAAACACATAGTAGTAACATAGGTTATATGAAGAAAATTTTAACTATAGATAAAGGAATTGAGAATCATATCTCTACACCCTAATTAAAGACATTTCAACAAGCATTTTTCTCATGCAGGCATTATATCAAACACTTAGACTACACGTAAAAATGTACGTGTAATAATTTAGTTATAACATATATTGTAGCAAATCCTTTCACAAGGAGTTACCATACATACAACAATCATGCATTCACAATCAAATGAACATAGCAAGTACAAATCATAATTTCATATTCATTCAAACATTTCAACAAACACATGAAATGCATTATATTCGACCTAGTTCACATTTATATGTAATATACGAAAAACATTGCATCTAAGCACATGTGACTGTAATTAAGTCAGTCATAAATCATTAACTGACACTGAAAGCCTTGAAAACCATAACCTAAATATTTATAGTCCACACCTTTCATCGGTAAACCCGTACCGAGCTCAGTTTGAACATTACGCCTTTGTCTACTGCAAAACGGCTACCTATAGCACAAAATAGGTTAGCTATTTCATCAATTCTTCTATTGGAATCTGTAAATCAAATTAGGGTTAGGATTTCTTACCCAAGGATGGAGTCAAAATTGCAGAAGTAGTGATACAGATAAGCTGATTCGGCACGTGGAGCCGTGGTATTGAATCCCAGGAACGATCTCCCACTTTCTCTCTCACTTTCTCTCTTTCCTTCTCTTTTTCTCTCTTCTCTCTCCTAGGGTTTGAAAATTTTTATGGGAGAGAGAGAGAGAGAGAGAGAGAGAGAGAGAGAAGTGGGTTTAAAGCCCTTATATAAGCCCAGAATTGATGGGAATGGCCCCAGGGCCATGGTATACTTATAGTCAAAGACTAGCCATTTCAATCAACCGAAGGACTTCTAGAGGGCCCTTTTCTACATGTGGTTGGACTTAACCTCCCTGATAATGGATCTAGTTTAGGCTAAGTTTTTGGTCTGATCGGGTTTACAGATCAACCGTGGCAGACCAATTTCAGTTCAATGGTCACCGGTGCTCGATCAGGGTCACAAGTACACTGACATGTGTTGAAAATTTTTCCTGATTTGAGGGTGTAATTGGGTCAGATTCTGACAGTCTGAATCCTTATATTTGGCCTGCAAGTGAATCGACTCAATTCACTTAAGTTTCAGTTCACTTCCTAAAGATATTCACGTTTCTCACACACTTCACTCCGGGCTCAAGTTGTGCGCTTCTGGATACCTTTAGGACTTGATTTCTAAGGTGGTTGTCAAGTCCAGCAAGGCGGTCATAACCGTATAGTTTCATAGTCATCAAACTTTCGACTTGCAGTCCAGGTTCGATACAGAGTTTCGTGATGCTCCTGAGAGCAATTGGGTTTTGAGATAGATCCTAAGTTTCAGGGTAATGTAGCGTCAACGATTCTACACATTTTGGGTCTTACAGATCGTATTTAAAGTGGTTCGAGCTAATTCTATTGATTTTTTAATTTAGTACTTAACTAAATCGTGCCCTAATTACGATAGAATAGGGTCCTAGGGCAGTTTTACATCCCTTTCTGGCACTTTTAGTTGGTGTATTATTTTAATTATTTTTCTAGTAGTTTGTCCTCAAGTCCACCTCATCCCTACTAAATTTCATTAGATTTTTCTTTGTAAAAAAATTCTAAAAATTTTAGAAGCTGCAGCTATCTACACTAATGATTTTCAAACAGTTGTCACAATGACATATATTTAACTACATTAAATATTTTATTATATTTTTCACTACTAGGTGGTGAAAGGTGAGATTTTGAAGGAAAAGGGTTAAAAGGGATCTTAGGCTTTGAGATTAAGTTTTTAAGAAGTAATTAAGGTGTTATGATTGACCCATTACCTAAGGATGTTCAACCCCAGGTTGGCCAAAATCTGAGGTGTTACATCCCCTTTCCCAGGCGCGCAGTCCAAGTGAGTATAAGAAACCTCACTATTCTCCTGGCCAATAGTTTGCCAATACCTATTTGGCACGTTGATAGCGGACCCATTCACGAGTTGGTCAAACTCAGCCTAGCAATGCCCCCTGCCCTCGAGTGAGTAAGGCTACACCCCTTTCTTACCGACCACGACATAGTGAGAGACGGGACCTCCTGGTATTCGGCACTCGGGCGCTCATGTTTTTACTCGCTTTAAACATTGGAGTCATCCTCTGATACCATCGGGTTTAGAAATTTTCACCCAGGGACATCTATGGCGCCCTGATGCTGGAAATAGTATTTTCGGTATCCAATCCAACCACCCACGATGTATTTGTGAAGGCTATGAACCTGATGTCTCTAGGGCATATAGTAATCAAAATCACATAAATGTAAACTGTATGACTCACGCAGTCCAATCATGCATGAATCATGCGCATATCATGCATTCATGTGGGGTAACTCTGCCTATTAGGGAGTCCCATAAACCACCTACACTAGGGCATATGCAATGGCCAATCATACCTCATAATAAACATACAGATGATGCGTATGGGTATGTATCATAATGCTATGTTGTCACAAACTCATAATCGGCAACGGTAGCTGGTATCGAAAATCGGCACCAATAATCAGCATAGATAATCAACCTCGACGCAAGGCGGGGTCCATAGATGGACGGCCGATGATGGATTGATTAAAATTAATGGGGCCCAAGCATTTGAGTTAACCCACAAGAGAATGATAAGAATAAGCCTCCTAACAAGGCCTAAGAAAAAGTCACAATGTAGATGTCTAACCATCATTATCCATCAAAGTGGACCTTTAACCAACATTGCTCCCAAGGAATGACGCTCATAGGGCCAATCGTATAATGAGCCCACGACCTCATATAAGGGCCTAATATATATCATCATGGGCCTTGCTTATGGGGTATATACGCATCTGTAAGACCCGTATCCTAGACTGTACCATTTCATAGACTTCCGTGGTCTTACCGGTCGAATTTTGACAACCTTCGACCCTTAACTGATATTCACGTGTGACCCTGATTCATATGCCGTCAACCTGTATCCACTCAACCCAAGACCATTACCATATCAACCGCGCCGTCGCTGCGGTTCTGTTGTCGTGACTCGCGGGCCGAGGCGATACCCTGGTCAAGAGATGTGGGCCAACGTTCGGTGCGAGAAAAACACCGCGTATTGTGAAACCTAAGAGAATCTCTACGAGATGTCACATCAATCCCATCAATCAATCAATCTCATCACATCACATGTCAAGTACATGTCAAGTACACATCACCTTTCACCCATACCCAAGCAACCATAAAAGTCTAAAAGTTTCTTACAAGCCCATGCTTTTCTTACACAAAAGGCCATCAAAGTTAAAAATTTCTTACACCTCCCATGCCTTTCTTACACAAATGGCTACAAAAGTCAAGATTTTCTTACACACCCATCACTCACCACATCCATCCATCACCCATCTCTCTTTCCCTTTACAACTCTCTCTCTTTCCCATTTTCAAATCCATTCCAAGCAACCAAAAACACCTCCATACGTAGGAGCTCTCTAAGCATTCCCAAGCAACAAGGTGGCCCACTTTCCTACCCCATCATCTCCCATCCTAGCCATCCATTCCTCATCTCACCCATTGAAATCAAAGCTAAGGAGCTAAGGAACCCTTAGGAGCAAGAAGATTGAACGGTGGGTGCTAGATAATAGTAGTTTTGCATGTTTTAAAGATGGGCCAAGTGAGACCAACCGATCAATGGTTTGGATCTTACTTGGGACCCTAAGATGTGGCCAATGGCCCACTTTGATCATCATGATCATCCATGATGGGGCCATTCTCTATGGACCCCATCATGATGTTTATTTCATTGCATTTAAAGGTCATCTAGACCGTCCATATTGGTGGAGAAAGGATCTCCACCGTTGAATTCAATTTTGCTAGTTCCATGTGTAAAGGGACCCATTTTATTGTATGATCTCTTAGAAAAGAGGGCTCATAGTGGCGGAGCCCTCCATCATACGCGTGTCCCACTCTCCATCTCTCTCTCTCTCCCTTTTATTTCATTTATTATTATTATTATTATTATTATTTATTTTATGAGATTACAATATGATTGTGTGGCCCACTTGGAAGGACCACACTAGGATGCATGTATTGGATCCAATCCATCTATAGATGGGGCCCACTTCAATGTACATATTATGTCCAGGGATGCTGGACGTTCCCTGGATGTCATTGGAAAAAATATATATATAAGGGAAGAAGAAAAAGAAGCCTTTTGGGTGGGCTACTAGTATAGGCCTCACCTTGATGTATGTATGAAATCCAAGCCGTCCATCTTCTTACCCATCTCATTTTAGGCGTTGAGCCAAGAGTTGGGGTTGATAGGAAGATCTGGTGGGCCATAGCGTCAAAGATTACATCATTACCTTTCAAAGATCATTTTCTTATTTTATTTTATTTTCTAAATATAAAAAAATATCTTTTATTAGACTCGTTGGATCTGTTACGAACCAGGGAAGCCAATGGACAGGGTGGATTATCTTGTTGCTGGCTCTAGATGCCAAAAACCCCTGAAAAATGGGTTTTCTAAATTTTTTTTAAAAAAAGGGCACAGAGGCAGAGCCTCTGCCCTCTGACGCGGTGCAGCAGCAGCGCGCTGCTGCGTGCAGCAGGTGGGAGACGTCCAGCAGGGAACCCATGGCTCCAGCTGTGGGCCCCACCATGATGTTCATTTATCATCCGAACGGTTCATGAGGTGGGCCACCCCCAGTAGTGGGCCCCCTCTAAATTTCAGCTCCATCCCACGCTCGAGTGGCCCACACTGCAGGAAATAGTGTGATTGGATTTCTACCATTGGAAATAGTTTTTAGGTCCACATAAGTTTTGAATCAATCTGAAATTTGTGTTTTTCCCTTCATCCAGGTCTGAGAGACCCTATGAATGGTTTGGATGGCATTTAAATATGATGGTGGGCTCCACATGGGACCCACAAGTGATGTATGGGTTTTATTCCCACCATCCAGGCGGACGGTGGAACCGACCAGATATATGTGATTAATTCCCACCGTCCAGCGGAAGGTGGGCCCTGGTGCATGTGTTCTATGTGCACTGTCCAATGACAGTGAGCCCCACCATGATACGTGTGTTGAATCCAAACCGTCAATCCACCTTACAAGCTCATTTGTACATGAGCTTAAATTGATGAGCCAGATCCATTTTCCAAGTAGACCCACCTTAGCCTGTTTTAAGGCCATCTTAATGCAATGATAATAGTCCATTGAGGGCCCACTTGATATATAAGGCCCATGGGTTTAGGCCCATTTGATTTATATAAGGCCCATGGGATTAAGCCCATTTAATGTAATTTAAGGCCCATGGGATTGGACCCATTTGATGTGTTCCAAGGCCCATGGGATTAGACCCATTTGATGTACATATGGGGCCCAATTGGTGTGGCCCATTTGTTACATATAAGACCCATAAGATTAGGCCCACGGGTTATGACCCATTGCAATGCACGTAAGGCTCATTAGTGTGGTCCATTTATGTGGCCCATTTGATGAATAAAAGGCCCACATGACATGGCCCATTTGATGTATTTAAGGCCCAGTGGGATATACCTAAGGTCCATTGCAATGTGTGACCCCAATTCTGATTAGGTAACGATGTTTACAACGATCGTGCCTTGGGAGCAATGTTGGTTTGACGTCCACATTGCGAGT
Source organism: Magnolia kwangsiensis (assembly GCA_037074715.1). NCBI lineage: Eukaryota > Viridiplantae > Streptophyta > Magnoliopsida > Magnoliales > Magnoliaceae > Magnolia > Magnolia kwangsiensis. Next base: position 48,852,621 of record CM073583.1, read on the forward strand.
ATAATGCTGGTTGGATGTCCACATTACGACTCTCCTTAAGGCCCATTATTAGGCCTATACTTTTTGAGTATAGGCCATCCAGGCCCATCTGCATTGTAAGGATAGTTCATTTCATTATAACATGTTTAGTATAGTTTCATGACTCATGATCATATGCATCATATGTATGCTTGATATGAGAATTGACTGATCATAGCATATGCCTTCGGGCAGGTTGTTTATGGGCTCCCGGTTAGGTGGTGTTACCCTGCATGAGCGTACGATATGCGCAGGATTTGTTGCATGACTGGATAACGTGATTCATGCGTTTCGCATTTGTGTGACATGGTTATTGTACGCCCTAGCGACATCGGAGCCGTAGCCTCCACAGGTGAATCGTGGTTGGCAGGATTGGATACTAGAAATCTTGTTCTACATGGGGTGCTATAGATATTCCTGGGTGAAAGTCCCTAAACCCTTATGGTACCAAGAGGTTGCTCCAACGTTTAGACTGAGTGGGTAGATGAGCGCTGAGTGCCGATTACCAGATGGCTGCGCTCTCCACTGTGTCGTGGTCGGTGGGAAGGGGGTGCGGCCTTACCCGCCCCAGTGTAGGGGGCAATGCTAGGCTGAGTTTGACCAGCTTGAGGAATGAGTCCGCTATCGACGAGTCGAGCCCGATATTGGCAGACGGATAGTGAGGTCTCTTCCACTTACCTTATTGCGTACGATGAGGCGAGGATCTGGTTTAGAGTGTACTAGACCCCGGTGATATCCCAGATTTGAGCTGTATTGATGTGTGGACATAGATGAGGATCTGTATGCTTGAGTTACATTTCACATCGCATGGCCTTGGGATGGCCGATATCATTCATGTCTTGCATAATGATATTATGGATCCACCTGCATATTCCGCATTACTCTGATATTGCATGTATGTATTACTACCTTGCGCACATACTTTCACCACCCTCTAAGCTTTCTATAAGCTTATGCACGACCATTGCGTGCAGGTGACGTTGGATCGCAGCAGCGCTGAGGCAGGAGCACCCTGCAGATCACTTTGGAGATTTTATTCTTTCTCATTGTATTTCTCATTATGCTCATTGTACATGTAAAGTTTTTTATCATAGTGGAAATGTAATGGAGTTCTTGGTTGTTGTTTGTGGGTTATGCCTTTGGTTATGCTTATCACGAATCAAACTGACGTTAAAAATCCTCCTCGTAGCATACCAGGATCGGAACCTGGCGAATGGGCATTAGGAGCCGAGAATGGGGTTCTACGAAGGCTGTCAACGTCGGATTCGGCGATCGGGAATTTTGTGAGCCCGGTTTCTGAGTTTCGGGCGTGACAGCATCACATCGAGCCTCACTCATGGCCAATATATATCACATCGGGCCATATCAAATGGGCCAAATCAATAGGCCGAATCAAATGGGCCGAATTAATTGAGTCGATTCATTGGGACGAATCAAATGGGCCGATCAAATGGGCCCAATTAATTGGGCCGATTCAAAGGGCTGAATCACATGGGCCGAATCAAATTTTTTGATTCAATGGGCTGAATTAAATGGGGCCGATCAAATGGGCTGAATCAAATGGGCCCAAACCAATCACACTATTCCCCTACTACTAGATATCATTTTAAAGCATTATTTCAAAAAAAAAAGAATCATATCCAAGGATCATCTGGACCATTTCACAAATGGCTGTGGTAATAATAACTTCCACAGTTAAATTTCGATGGCCCACAATAGTTTTTATTTTCCATCTAGTCTGTGCATAAGGTTATAAAGACCTGGATATAGAGGAAAAACAATTATCATATTGATCCAGAACCCAGTAATCCCAAAGGGCTTTCAATAGTGGGCGTTCATCCCTCTATTCTCTACAGTGTGGTCCACTTGATATTAGATCTACCTTATTTTTATTCTCAAGCCGTGAGATGAGGTGGCCCAAATAAATGGACGGTTGGGATGCAGCACATGCATCATGGTGGGACTGTGTGCACGTCAGATGGATGGACGACATGGTATTGAATGCATGCATCAAAGGGGCCCAACGTCCCAGCCTATGGATGGTGTGGATAAGACCCATACATCACGTGTGGTCCTCATGTCCAAAATAGTGGGATGGTAGGGATACAATACATGCATCATGGGTGTCCATGACCCTGTCCAAGGGATGGACGGTCTGGATAACATATTGGTTGCACCGTCCAGCAACTAGACGGTGCAGATATAAGCATGCATCATGGTGCGGTCCACGTAGTGGCTCATCAATATACCAATATTATATAATATAATATTGTATATTAAATACCTGCACAAAGATAGGAAGCTGCCCATACTCGCCATCCAGAACCACCTAGACGGTGAAGATGCCATTGTAAAGGTGGGTCCCACGTAAGAGTGGCCCACCATGGAAATTTATATAATATATGATATATTATATTATATTATATAGTATATATATATATATTATGCATTAAAATATATATACGTGTGTGTGTGGGAGAGTGGAAGTATCAACATCCAGCATCCAAAGACGCTGGACGGACAACTGCTGGATAAAACACATCCATCATGTTAGGCCTCACATGAATGGACGGTTGCACACATGCAACGAATGGGGCCTGCGTGGTGGCCCACCAGAGCCTTGGATCGGCTGATATTTATGTTTTTACTTTATTTGGGCCCACCCAAACGGATTACCATGTGGGCCACTCAGTGGACGACATGGATAAAATACATTCTTCATGGTGGGCCACACACACACCATCCATACAAGAGAGAGAGAGAGAGAGAGAGAGAAACAGTGAGATAAAGGGACCCCGCCAGTATGGGCCCCTCTCTACATTGCATACACCAATGTGGGTCCCATAATAAGTGGAGGTAGATGATGAATGAATGGTTGAGATGGGAGATGAGTGAGTGGGAAAGTGGGCCACACTTGGATTTGGGAGAGAGAGCTTGGATGTTGGAGGCTCTCAAGGGAGTTGGAGATTGCTTTGAGAAATGAGGGAGAGAGAGAAGTGATGGGATGATAAGGGATGGAGTGATGGGTGATGGGTGGAGTGTTGAAGTTGTAAAAAAGGGATTGGTGGAGAGAGAGAGAGAGAGAGAGAGAGAGAGAGAGAGAGAGAGAGAGAGTTGACTTTGGGAATGGGAAAGGGATGGGTTGCTTGTACTTATAGTATGGTGTATACTTGACTGGATTAATTGATTGATGGGACATATTGTAGAGATTCTCTCGAAATTCACAAAGTGATGTGTTTTTCCTCGAGATGAACACGGGCCCACATCTCCTAGCATGGGTATCGGATTGGTGTGCAAGTCACGACGTTGGAACAGCAGCAATGGCGCGGTCTCAAGGGTACAAGTTTAGGGTCAAGCCAACTTCAGTATGCAGGACTCGGGTTAGGATTGCACGTAAACGTCGGATACAGGTCGAGGGTTACCGAAATTCGACTGGGAGGACAACGGAAGTCTACGGAATGGTACGGACTATGATACGGGCCTTACAGCTCTCTCCTCTTAATAAAAATTTCATCCTAGAAATTTACACAATCATCACAACTAGACATAACTCATAAAGAAGAGGAAATATAACATCATCATATAAAATCAAAAACATCATACAAGATACAACATATAATCAATCATCAAAGAGATGGAGATAGAGCTCTTGAATCTTGACCTTGGCTCCCAAGACACCTCATCAACAGAATGGTGACCCCACTGAACCTTCACCAAGGGAATGACCTTGGTTCGAAAGACCTGTTCCTTCCGATTGAGGATATGAACTGGCTGCTCAATGTAAGAAGCGTCCTCACGAAGCTCCGGTGGCTGCCAATCAATAACATAAACGATGTCTGATCCACACTTCCTCAGCATAGAACATGAAAAACATTATGGACACCAAACAACTGAGATGGCAAGGCAAGAAAATAGGCCACAGCGCCAATGCGCTCAGTGATCTCGAAAGGTCCAATGAATCTTAGGGTAAGCTTGCCCTTCGCTCCAAATCACACTATGCCCTTCATGGGCGAGACCTTGAGATACACCGTGTCCCCAATAAAAAACTCCAAGGGACGACGCCGATGATCAACAAAACTCTTATGCTGGCTCTGAGTTGTGCGCATCATTTGCCTAATGATATCGTTAGCTTTTGATGTCTGCTGCACAAGCTCGGGACCTAAGAGTCGCCGCTCTCCAACCTTGGTCTAACTACTTGAAATTTATACGGTCTGTCATATAATGCCTCAAAAGGAGCCATGCAAATAGTCGCCTGATAGTTATTGTTATATACGAACCCAGCCAATCGCAGAAGCTCATCCTAACTACCCCTGAAATCAATCATGCAGGCCTAAAGCATGTCCTCAAGGATCTGATTGACCCTCTCGGTCTGGCCATCGGTCTACAAATGGTACACGTTGCTGAGCTAAAAAACAATCCTCATCTCTCTTTGAAAGCTCCTCTAAAATTGAAACGTGAACCTCGGGTCTTGGTTAAAAATAATTAAGACCGGAATGCCGTGTAGTCTCATAATCTTCTCGATGAATAGCCTCGCAAGCCGGTCTAAAGACCAAGTCACACAAATCATAAGAAAATGTTCCGACTTTGTCAGATGATCAATGACAACCTAGATGGTTTCATGACCGCGCTGAGTCCTCGGCAAGCCCATAATGAAATATGTCAACACGTGCTTCCACTTACACTTTGAGACACTCAACGACTGCAATGGACCAGAGGGCTTTGATGATCGGTCATGATACGCTGGCATGTGTCACACTCAGTCACAAATCTAGTGATCTGACGCTTCATCCCTGCTCAAAACTACTACCTCCGCATATCACAATACATCTTTGTCGAGCCAAGGTGGATAAAAAACTAAGATCGATGTGCCTCGGTCATAAGATCTCTGCACAACTCAGGAATATCCGGGACAAACAATCGGCCTTTGAAGCGATGTCCACCATCAAAACTAATTTGACAATCTTTCTGACTCTCAGATGCTGCCTCTACTCAGTAATCCTATAATGACTCGTCTGTCTGCTGAGCCTCGATCACCCTTTCCACAAGAGAGAGTTGAATCGATAGGCTCGATAGCTGAACGATGAAAGACTACAGACCAAAATTAAAGTCATACTCTGTTATTTCCTTGAGCATCCTCCATTCCTGAATCATCATGTGTGCCACCAGGCCTCATGGCTGACAACTGAGGGCATCGGCCACCATATTTGTCTTTCCTGAGAGGTACTGGAGATTAAAATCATAGTCCTTTAGGAACTCCATCCAACGCCTCTTCCTCATGTTCATCTTAGACTGAGAGAATAGGTACTTCAAGCTCTTGTGGTCAGAGAATAGCTTGAACTTGACCCCATAGAGATAGTGCCTCTACAACTTCAGTGTGAAGATGACTGTTGTCAGCTTTAAATCATGCGTGGGGGAGTTTAGCTCATGGACCTTGAGCTGGCGAGATGCATAAGCTACTGGTCTCCCATGCTGCAAGACAGCACCCAAGCCAATACGCAAGCATCGGTAATACAACAAATCCATCACTCTCAGAGGGAAGAGTGAGGACAGGAGCGGACGTGAGGTAGTCCTTCAGCTCCATAAATGCTCACTCATAGGCATTTCTCTAAACAAACTCTGTGCCCTTTCGAGTCAACTTGGCCAACGTGGCTGTGATACGGGAGAAGCTCTCAATGAAACGTCAGTAGTAGCCCATTAACCAAGAAAATTGAGGATCTCGGACGTAGTCGTGGGCTGGTCCCACTAATGCACTACCTCAACCTTCGAGGGGTCCATTGCGACACCCTCTCTCGTCACCACGTGATTGAGGAACTTCACCTCCTCCTATCAGAACTAGCACTTCTCCAGCTGGTGGGCATGGAGGGTCTGCAACGCAATCTCCAAATGCTACTCATGCTCCTTATGGGTCCACAAATATATCAAAATGTCATCGATGAATACCACAATGAACTGATCGAGATATGGATGGAAGACCTCGTTCATCAATTGCATGAATACTGTGGGCGCATTGGTTACTCCGAAGGACATGACCCGAAACTCAAAATGACCATAACATGTCTTAAAAACTGTCTTCGGGATGTCCTCCTCACGGACTCGAATCTAATGATAACTGGAACATAAGTTAATCTTCAAAATGAACTGTGTACCCTGCAGCTAATCAAATAAGTCGTCTATCCTCAGGAGCAAGTACTTGTTCTTGATCGTCACCCGATTGAGCTCACGATAACCTATGTAGAGCCTCAACAAGTCACCTTCTTCCTGACAAAGAGTATTAGCGCTCCCTAAGGTGAACTGCTCGAATGAATGAATCTCAACTCACGTAACTCGTCCAATTGTCGCTGCAGCTCCCTCAACTCCAATGGTGCCATGCGATATAGGGCCTTCTAAATAGGCGTGGTACCGGGCATGAAATCAATCTGGAACTCAATATGCCAGTGCGACGATAATCCCGAAATCTCCTAAAATACATTAGAAAAATAGCAGACCACTAGCAACTGGTTGATACACAAGGTAACGGGCTCCTCAACTACGTAGGACATAAGACAAGACAACAACTCTCCTCTAGGCTTGGAAATAAACTATAATTGAGGCAAGCCGGGTATACAGAATGTGACGGTCCTCACAGAACAGTCCAACACGGCATGTTACTCGGTAAGTCAATCCATACCCAGGATGACGTCGAAATCTGACACCAGCAACACAAATATATCAGTGGGCAAAAAGATATCACCGACCAGAACTGGGCAAGACGAATAGAAACGACCCAACATTGTGGTACTCCCGAAGAGCGTCGATACGATCAACCCTTACGAGCAGACTCTATTGGCAATCCAGTCAAATGATAAAAATCCTAGGACATGAACAAATGTGATGCCCTGAAATTAAATAATACTCGGGCGGTGCATGCAGAGACTGGGAGTATACCTCGATGACTCCTCCAGAGGACTGCGGATCCTACTGAGCCATGTAGAACTTAGCCTGAGCTAGCTGGGGAGGTGTCTGTCCCTCTGAGGTCCTTACTATTGTTGTTGCCTCTGCGGCGGCTTGTATTGTTATCTCTACTGCTGTTGGGGCCTCAGCGGTTGAGGTGGCTGCGGTCGCTACTGATGAGGTAGCTGCTACTGTGGTCGCTGCTGCGCTGGAGGCTGTTATGACCCTCTCAGCTGCTGCGGATAAGGGTAGGGCACTCATACATATTGTGCCCTGTCCCACCAAATCTAAAATAAGTCCTTGTAAACGACTGCTGGGGTGATGCTGGAGGTGCTACCGGTGCTCTGATAGATGGGTGGCTCCTGTACCACTGTGGTCGTCGATGCTGCTAGGAGCTACTAGAGGAGGCCTGCCTCTTCCAAACTCTCCTCTGATCTCGATCGATCTGTGTGCTGGCCCACTCAGTCTCATAAATCTGAGTCCTTCGCACTACCACCTGAAAAGTCAGGAGCTCATGCTTAATAACATGGCCTTGAAGACCATAACGCAAGTCATTCTCGAAACAGCGGGCCTTCCTTTCCTCATCATCAACCAAATATGGTGTGAACCTCGATAGTGACATGAAATGAGCTGCGTACTGTGCCACAAACATGTCTCCCTGCGCCAAGATCTCGAACTTTAACACTCGCTTCCGACGAATGTGGTCGGGGAACTACTGGTGCTCTAATCGGTCTACGAAATCCTCCCATGTCTAGATGAAATCTGGTCCTTCAACATGAGTAATGGAGGTCCACCAATGCTCGACCTCACCTTGGAGAAGAAATACTGTCAGTCGGACCTGTTGCTGTGTCGTACATGCCATAGTATAAAAAATCTTCTCCACATCGAAGTGTCGTCTCTCATATGCAATTGAATTTGGCTTACCCTGGAAACGCGGGGGATTGAGTTGTTGGAACTCTCGAAGAAGGGCGCTCGTGCGCTCCTGCTTTGCCTGTGCTCACAAAACAACTGGTGCCTGCCCTATCCCTAAAGCGCAGCCGTCACAGCCTACAACATCTACATAACTGGGAGGCACTCACAGATACAGTCAAATCCGCACCAGTCTTAGGTGAAGGAATGACATCCTCAGGCTAGGGAGCAGGGATCTCTGGGGGTGGAGTGGGAGTCGTAGGTGGTAAAGCAAGAGCCTCAGGTGATGAAGCGGGAGTCACTCAGGTCACTCTCTTGGGCAGCATGTCCTATAGGAAAGAATAAAGACGTCAATCAACCTTAAGAATCTTCGAAGGCACGCACATTAGGGAACTAAATCAGAAGGTTACGAACTCAGAACCTAATCATCCTGAACTCATAGAAAATATGTGATGTTATTCTCGGTTATTCCCAAGTTATGCTCTGATACCAACTTCTGTCACGCCCCAAACTTAAAAAATGGGCTCATAAAATTTTTAATCATGAATTTAACACCACAGCCTCCGTAGTACCCCATTCTCAGCTCCCGGCACCCAAACACCAGGTTCCAATCCTGAGATTCTATAAGGACGATTTATAACATGATTTTGATTCATAATGAGCATAACCATAAGCATAACCCACAAATAATAACCATAAGAACACCATTACAAAATCCACTATGATAAAAAAATTTTAAAGTACAAAACGTAGAAGGAAAATACAAGATAATGATAACGAAAACTCCTTAAGTTTGACTGAACGCTCCTGCTTCGAATATGCTATGGCTGCATCCTAATGTTACCCGCACGCATAAATCGTGCATAAACTTATAGAAAGCTTAGAGGGTGGTGTAAGTGTGTGCGCAATATGAGCGTGCTCAGAATGCATGCCAGAGTAATGTGAAATCATGCTAATGAGTACATGAATGCAATCAGCCTACCAAGGATATGCAGTGCAAGACATGAATGTTATTGGTATTATCACGACCATATGATGTGAGATGCAAGTCAAGTATGCCAATCCTCATCCACATATCAATGCAGCTCGTCAATAGAGCATCAAATATTAGTACAGTTCTCACTCTGGATAATCACCGGGGTTTAGTATAATCCAAATGGCATTATCCCTTTCCCAGGTGTGCAGTCCAAGTGAGTGTAAGAAACCTCAGTATCCACCTGGCCAATAGTCTGTTAATACCTATCCGACACATCGATAGTGAACCCATTCACAAGCTGATCAAACTCATCTAGCAATGCCCCTACCCTCGTGCGAGTAAGGCCACACCCCTTTCCAACCAACCACGATACAGTGGGAGACGAAGTCTCCTGGTATTCGGCACTTAGGTGCTCATGTTTCCACTCGGCCTAGACGTTAGAGACATCCTCTGGTACCATTAGGTTTAGGAATTTTCACCCAGGGACATCTATGGTGCTCCGATGCTAGAAACAGTATTTTCGATATCCAATCCGACCACCCATGATGTATCTGTGGAGGTTATGTCCTTGATGTAGCTAGGGCATACTGTAAACACAATCACACAAATGTAAAGTGCATGAGTCACGCAGTCGAATCATGCATCAATCCTACGTATACCGTGCACTCATGTGGGGTAACTTTGCCTATCAGGGAGTCTATAAACCACCTACACTAGGGCATATGTAATGGTGAATCACACCTTATAACAAACATACAGATGATGCGTATGGGGCATGTATAATAATGCTATGTTGTCACAAACTCATAATCGGTAAAGGTAACCGGTATAAAAAATTAGCACCAATAATCAACATCGATGCAAGGTACGCCTGTCTTCTTATTGGTGGACACCGGGTCCACTATTTCGATCTTCTCTTGCACTGCGGTCAAGCAGCTAGGGTTAGATATTGCTCCTACGAAGGAAGTGAGACTCACTACCACTATAGGAACCTTTTCAGACATTACACGGACCTGTGAGTCTTGATCAGTAGATTTGAGTAGTAGGACAGTGGTTGTTGACCTGATTGTCGCTCCACTGAGACACTACGACGTTATTTTCAGAATGGATTGGCTCACCAAGATGAGAGCAGAGATTGATTGCGAGGCCAGAGTCGTGACAACCTACAGACCTGAGGGCATGGTCATTACATTTCTAGTTCAAGTCAGTTGGTCCTGTCGAGTTAGTAGCTACACTTCTTTATTAGAGAGTATTGATGATTCGACATTGGGGGATACGCCTGTGGTTCAGGACTTCCCGGACGTATTTGAGAAGATCCCGGGACTCTCTCCTCGGTGTGAGATTGACTTTACCATCGATCTTGTGCCTAATGCGACACTTATTTCCTTACTGACTTATCGTATACCTCCATGTGAGATGGAGGAATTGAGGAGACAGATTGATGTATTGTTAGAGGCGGGCTTCATTCAGCTGAGTGTGTCACCATGGGGAGTGCCTGTATTTTTTATGAAGAAGAAAGATGGTTCCCTACGATTATGTATTGATTATCGCAGGTTGAACCTGGTGATGGTGAAGAACAAGTATCCCTTGTCCAGGATTGATGATCTATTTGATCAGTTGAAGGGGACACAGTATTTTTCGAAGATAGATTTACAGTTTGGGTATCATTAGTTGCGTATCAGAGATGAGGACGTGCAGAAGACAGCCTTCCAGACTACTTTTGGTCATTATGAATTCCTAGTGATGTTATTTAGACTCACAAATGTTCCGGCCGTGTTCATGGATCTGATGAACAAAGTGTTTTGGCCATTTCTGTTCCGATTCGTCATCGTGTTTATTGACGATATTCTGATATATTTCAAGAGTCGGGAAGAGCATGAAGAGTATCTGCGAGCAGTCTTTGACACTCTCAGGAAGAACTAGTTGTTCATACAGTACAAGAAATGTGACTTTTGGAAGGAGGAAGTCAAGTTCCTGGGGCATGTGGTGTCCAAGGAGGGTATAGCAGTCGACCTCGCCAAGGTAGCCATGGTTCAGGATTGGAATCAGCCCGGTTCAATTACTGAGGTGAGGAGTTTTTTTTATCTGGCAGGGTAATATCGATGATTCATTCAGGACTTTTCCAAGATTACTAGATCGTTGTCTCAGTTGACATGGAAAGATTTGAAGTTTGCTTAGAATGAGAAGGCTGAAGCAGCTTTTCAGGAGCTGAAGGACAAGTTGACGTCCGCCCCTATGCTAGTATTGCCAGAATAAGGGGTTAAGTATACGATATATACCAATGCCTCTCACGTTGGTCTGGGTTGTGTCCTTATGCAGAAGGATAGGGTGATTGCATACGCCTTAAGACAGTTGAGGAAACACGAGGAGAATTACCTTACACACGACCTAGAGTTGGCAGCTGTCATTTTCACACTGAAGCTCTAGAGACATTACCTCTACGGAGAGGAGTTCAAGCTCTTTTGCCACCACAAGAGCCTCAGATACATATTCTCTCAATAGGACTTGAATATGGGGCAACGCAGATGGATGGAAATCTTGAAGGACTTTAGGTTCGAGGTCTCCTACCATTCGGGCAGGGCAAACCTTGTGGTAGAAGCGTTGAGCCACAAGAAGACTATAGAGTTTGTGGCTCTGCTAATGATAGAAAAATGGGACATAATGGAGTTTGTGTGAGACTTCGAGCAGAAACTCTCAGTGGAGGAGCCGTACGAGATTATCGCACATATTCAAGTACAGCCCCTCATTGATGGAAGGATTATCGAGGCTCATGCAGACGATGAGCTGTTGGCGAAGATGAGAGAGCGGGTTGGTACAAATGAGGACTCCGAGTGGAGTGTTGGTATGGATAAGGGCTTACATTATCATGGCCACCTATGCGCCCCAGACGTTCCTGACTTGAGACGAGAAGTTCTCGAGGTAGCCCACAGTTCGATGCTTGCGATGCATCCTGGTAGCACGAAGATGTATCATAACATGAAAGATCATACTGGTGGGACAATATGAAGGTTCACATTGCAGAGTTTGTGTCCCGTTGCCTCACGTGCCAGCAGGTCAATGCAAAGCATAGCCGACCTCCTGGACTGCTTCAGTCCATGCCCATAGTCGAATGGAAGTGTGTAAGTGTTATGATTTCATATCCCTTTGGTTGTCAAATTTTGTAGTGCCAAAACCTATATCTATGTCTTGTATATCTTTTGTTTCATGTTTAAGACTATTCATTACTTCAAGACATCGCATTTCAAGACAAGAACTTAAATGAAGAAAGTTTCAAGTCATGGATGAAGAATTCAAGAATAGAAGTCTTCAAGTATGCATGTTCAAGATTCAATCAAGTTCAAGTATTGAAGAAGACTTTGTCAACTCAAGAAAGGATCAAGCTCGAGAAGGCCTACAACAAGATTCGTAAATACTCAAGCTTCTCTTAAGGGTCATCTGAGTGTACAGACTATCAATGTCCATCTCACTTTTAAAGGTTTGTTTGACTTTAGATTGACCTTAGGATGGGCTTTACTATAGGTCATTCTGGATACATAATTCATATATTTTAATATGCTTGTTCGGGCTGTTCTAAGACCAGTTCTATGGACTTCAAGACCGTTCCTAGCTCTGCTACGACCAGTCTTAAGTTTTTCAGGACCGGTCATAGGTTGTTGAAGATATTTGAATTTTTCCGGTTGTCCTACGACCAGTCCTGTGAGTTGTACGACTCCTCCTTCGACCAGTCTTAGCCCTACGACTCAAACTCTAGCAACTAAATTAGGGGTTCTACGACCGGTTGTAGGTGACCCACGACCAGTCGTAGGTGGCCCACGACCGGTCGTAGGCTACCCGGACCAGTCGTGGAACAGCTAATCCTTATGCCGTGAAAATCTTTGAAAATCTTTGAAGTTACAACCAGTCCTAAGATCCTAAGATCAGTCGTAGATGGGATTTTTCAGGCTATAAATAGAGCACGAACTTCAAAATTTTTCAATTCAATTCAAATCAATTCAAGCAATCTTTAGGCTATACTCTGAGATAAGTTCGTGTTTATTTTTAAGCTACTTTGTGCTCATTTAATATTCCTTTTACTAGCTTGTTTATTATTTGATTTTGATCTACATTTCAATCTTATTTGAAAAGGGGAATTTCTGATATTCCTTCTTCTTGGATTCAAAATCAAATAGAACTAGCCCTTTTGATTTAAAATCAATTAGACTTAGAACCATTCTTAAAGTGAGTATTGGACTTTGAACTTTGAATCGAACTTCTACTCCGATTGGTTCTACCGGGCTACTTCAAAAGGAGATTCAGGTATTTTACATTTGTGTAATTTACTTTCTTTGGTTTTGTTTGAGATTTGCCAGAAAAATCTCATTGTTTTGGTTATCGGAGGAGAGGCAAAAAACTCAGATTGTGTGGGTTTTTGGTTTCTGTAAACCCGTGATAAAAAGATACAATTGTGAAGGTTTTAGGTAAACCTATGAAACCTATTTTGATAGTGTATGCTAATATCCCCTATGTGAGGATATTAGGAGTGGAGTAGCATTCTGTGTAGCTGTTGGATAACAGTTGGTGTACACACAGGCAAACCACTATATATTGTTGTGTTGTGGATGTGTTTTATTCTTTCATTCCTTTTTACATTCAGTTTTGTGGATTATATTTGTGGATGAATGTTGTAATCATTTTATTTTAAGCAAGTGTGGGAATGTTGTAATAACTTAGGATTTATTTCTGCAAGTTATTTTGGTTGCTTTGCTTTTTATTCCTCATTGGTTTGTGATACAAAGGACGTTCTAGAAATAAAGTTGTCCTACCTTAGACCTTTGGTTTTTGGTGTAAGGTTGTCCTTAGAACTGATATAGTATCATTCTCTTAAATCTAGTTTATTGAGATTGATTTTTAATTCAGGATTGTGCTTTATTTCTTTTATTATTCCGTTGTTTTAAGTTTTATTTGGCATTGCCCTATTCACCCCCCCTCTAGGGCATATAGATAGGCCCTTTCAAGTGGTATCAAATCCTAATAGCTCGTGCTTATTGTTTATTTATTGGATTTATTTCTTGAGCTAACGATCTAAGCTATATTGAGATGTCAAATTTTGATAGCCTATCAGTCACTAGGCCACCACCCTTTAATGGCACAAACTCTGCCTATTGGAAAGCCAGGATGAGGATCTTCCTCAAATCCTTGGATGAAAGTGTGTGGCTGGCCACAGTGAATGAATGGAACCCTCCTGCCACTGAAGTAACTAATGACGATGGTTCAAAATCAATGAAAGTAACAGCTTATTCTCTTTGGACCACACTTCAGAAAAGTGAGAGTAGTGCCAATGCAAAAGCACTAAATGCAATTACTTGTGCATTATCACCAGATGAATTCAAAAGAATCATCTCTTGTGAAAATGCAAAACAAGCATGGGATGTATTGGAAATGACACACGAGGGTACATCAATTGTCAAGAAATCTAAAGTCCAACTCCTCACAACTAAATTTGAAGAAATTCATATGGAGGAGAATGAGATGTTTATGGACTTCTACACTAGATTAAATGACATTGTGAACTCTATGTGGGGTCTTGGTGATAGAATCCCAGAAAGTAAAGTGTGCGCAAAGATACTACGCTCACTTCCTGAACAGTTCAATTTTAAAGTGACCGCGATTCAGGAACTTCGTGATACGGATACCATGAGGGTTGAGGAACTAGTTGGTTCACTTCAAACCTACGAGTTGTCCTTTAAAGATCCTAAAGGAAAATCAATTGCTCTCAAATCATCTAAAAATGTTTCACAAGAGAGCACTTCGGATTTAGAAAATTTCGAAGATGATATGGCGTTTTTAACAAAAAAGTTTTACAAAATTTTCAAAAGCAAGAAAAAAGTTAATTTTCAAAAGTCAAATGATAAGAGACGATCTAAACCTAGAGCTCGAAAATCTTTGAAAGATAGAAAATGTTACAACTGTCAAGAGTATGGGCACTTAGCTAACAAATGTCCTAAAAAGGACAAATCAAAAAGGAAAAGCATAATGGCTACTTGGGATGAATCGTCGGATTCTGAATCCTCTTCTAAATCAGAAGATTCTGAAACCGAGTCGGGCGATGATGTTAAAGCCCTTGTGACTCTAGCCAAGATCACTTTTTCAGATAATGATGATATATCTAGCGAAGAAAATCTGAATAGTGATTGCGATAATGAAGATGATCTTCAGGATGCTTATAATGCCCTTTATAAGGAGAGTTGTAAAATTATCGTCAAGCTTAAATTACAAAAAGAAAAATTTTCGTAGCTTAAGGAAGATTATGAGTCTCTCGTTTTAAAAAAGTCTCATATTTTCGATTCTTTTGAAAAGACCAAATGTGATTTAGATTTTAAAACCTTCAAAATTGAAGATTTGAGATCCGAAAATGAGAAACTTAAAAATGAGGTAGCTTCTCTTCTGAGTTTGAAAGACACATGGAGATATGCCCAAGGTGATCCTAAATTGGAAAAATTATTGTCCGAATCAAGAAAATGTGACGATCGATCCGGGTTGGGCTATGATAAGAATACATCTCCTAAACAAAAGAATATTGCTCCTAAATTTATAAAAGGAGAGTCTTCAATCACAAAAGAAAAGAGTACTTATCAAAGTTTTTCAAAAAATCCAAGGACTTTTCAAAAACCTAAAGGTAGCCATGTCAACTTTGATTTTCAAAACTGAAATTCATTGGCTGAAAAAATAATTAATCTACTCAAGGAGCTATTAAAGTCTAACTTTATAGGTCTCTCCTATAACAACAGATAGAAAAAGACCATCTATACTCCTAAACCTAAAACAGTTCTGAAATGGGTTCCTAAAGTTGCCTGCTTGGTTGCCCACACTGCTTTCAAAGCTACAAGTCATTCAAAGTGGTACCTAGACAGTGGTTACTCCAGGCATATGACAGGCGACAAGGCTTTATTCATCAATCTAAAAGATATGACTGACGGGTCAGTCACATTTGGTGATGGAAGCAATTGCAAGATCATTGGCTAAGGTACGGTTCAGCTTTATAACCTTCCCTTATTTAAGAATGTTTTATATATTGAGGGCTTGAAACACAACCTACTAAGCATTTCTTAGATATGCGATAACAACCATAGTGTGAAGTTTTCTAATCAAGGTTATGAGATACTTAATAAAAATGGTTCTATTATATTAACTGGTCACAGAACTTCTAAAAATTACTACATCATTAGTTATGCAAGCTCATCTACTCAATCATGTTACATGGTCCATACCGATGAGACTGAATTATGGCATAAATGCCTTGGAAATGTACACTACCGGAACTTATTTAGATTGAGCAAAAGAGAACTAATTAGAGGTCTACCCAAATTGTAAAAAGTAGACAAAATATGTGGTGAATGCCAGTTGGGCAAACAGATTAGGAGCTCTCACAAGAAAGTGAACTCCAATACCACATCTAAACCACTCGAGCTTCTCCACATGGATCTTATTGGACCAATCAGATCGGAGAGTCGAGGAGGCAAAAAATACATCTTGGTTATCGTAGATGACTATACCAGATTCACTTAGGTATCATTCTTAAAAGATAAAACTGAAACCCTAGATGAAGTGAAAAAGGTCATTAAACGAATCCAAACTGAGAAAGGTTCTCATGTTAGTAAGATCCGTAGTGATCATGGATCCAAATTTGAAAACAGTAGTTTTGAAAAATTCTGTAGCGATCAGGGAATATCGCATGAATTCTCTACGCCCAAAACACCGCAACAAAATGGTATAGTTGAAAGAAAAAATAGAGTGCTTCAGGATATGGCTAATGTTATGTTGAATAGCATGAAGCTCTCTAGAAATCTTTGGGCTGAAGCAGTTAATACCGCATGCTATATTATTAATCGAGTTTGTACCAGTAAATCTGATAATAAGACTGCTTATGAATTATGGTTTGAAAAGAAACCTACTGTCAAATACTTTCAATTTTTTGACAGTAAGTGTTATATTTTACGAGATCGTGAAAATTTAGGAAAGTTTGATACGAAGAGTGATGAAGGTATTTTTCTTGGTTATTCTTTGAACAGTCGAGCTTATAGGGTTCTAAATAAGAGAACTGGTGTGATTCAAGAGTCCATCAATGTGGTCATTGATGATCATTTGAATACACCAGCTCTGAGTTCAGAAGATGAGGAAGCTCTTATTATCGACAATCAAGATACCTCATCAAGTCAAAAAGAATCTGAACCAAGGACTGTCAAAGATCATCCAACCAATCAAATTCTTGGAAACCCTCTCACTGGAGTTCGTACTCGCCAACTTGAGAACATATGTAATTGTGTTTGTTTTACATCCCAAATAGAACCGGTCAATGTGAAAGAAGCACTTTCTGACGAAAATTGGATAATTGCTATGCAGGATGAACTTAATCAATTTATTTCGTAATGATGTCTGGTATCTTGTTCCTAGACCTAAAGATAAACATATTATTGAAACAAAATGGATCTTTAAAAATAAGTCTGATGAACTCAGAAATATAATACAAAACAAGGCTAGACTGGTTGTACAAGGGTACACTCAAATTGAAGGCATCGATTACAATGAAACCTTTGCTCCAGTCGCTCACCTTGAATCAATCAAACTTTTTATTTCCATCGCATGCTTTAGAAAATTTAAGATTTATTAGATGGATGTAAAGAGTGCTTTCTTGAATGGCGATTTACATGAAGAGGTATATGTTGAATAACGTTTAGGGTTTGAAGACCCCAAGTTATCTGACCATGTATTTCGTCTCAAAAAAGCTCTATATGGTCTAAAACAAGCGCCTATGGCATGGTATGAAAAATTGACTATTGACTAAATTCTTACTTAGTCATAGCTTTCTAGTAGGAAGTGTTGATAAGACGCTCTTTGTTAAGAAACATAATAATGATACTTTGATGGTTCAAATTTATGTTGATGATATTATTTATGGATCAACTTACTCTAACATGTCTATTGAGTTTGCAAAGTTAATGAAATCAAAGTTCGAAATGAGCATGGTTGGTGAACTAAACTATTTCCTAGGGTTACAAGTAAAACAACAACCTAATGAAATTTTCATTTTCTAGACCAAATATGCTTCAAACTTGGTTAAAAGGTTTGGATTTGAAAATGGTAAGAACTTTGATACTCCTATGAGTACAACGTTAAGACTCTCAAAAGACTCTACAGGTAAAGATATAGATCCTAAACTATATAGTAGTATGATTGGTAGTTTGTTGTATCTAACTGCTAGTAGACCTGATATCGCGTTAAGTGTTGGTATTTGTGCAAGATATCAGTCTAATCCTAAGGAATCACATCTTACTGCTGTTAAACAGATTATTAGATATGTCGCAAGTACAATAAATCTGGGTCTTTGGTATCCTTTTGATACTAGTGTTCAAATAGCCGGGTACTCAGATGTTAATTGGGCCGATAATATCAATGATAGAAAATCAACCAGTGGTGGTTGTTTTTACATTAGAAATTGCTTAGTTTCTTGGTTCAGCAAGAAGCAAAGCCCAATATCGCTCTCCACTGCTGAGGCTCAGTATATTGCAGCTGGATATGCATGTACTCAACTAGTTTGGATAAAACGCATGCTAAGTGATTATGGAATTACTCAAAATTCAATGATCTTATATTGTGATAATTTCAGTGCTATAAATATTTTCAAAAATCCAATCCAGCATTCACGTACTAAGAACATTGACATTAGGTATCATTACATTCGTGAGTTGGTTGAAGAAAAAGTTATTTTCTTAGAATATATACCAACCGAAACTCAACTTGCTGATATATTTACTAAATCGCTCGACAAAAGCAGGTTTAAAAAATTAAAATTTGATCTTGGTATGTGTATTTTACATTAAGTATTCTTGCTTACATGTATCATAGTGTATTATATTTCATATTATATTTGTTGGTATTTCAATTTTTTACATTAAAAATGTATTTTTTGGTCGATACTCGATCGGTCGTAGCTATACACGACTGGTCGTGCACTACACTCGACCGGTCGTGGAGCTCGTGAATATGATATAATTTGGAGAAATCTCTTTCTTCTTCATTTCCACTCTAACCTACGACGAGTCGTGGCTCGACCAGTCATAAGATTTCTTATATTTCTTCAAGGTTAGTCCTATTTCATCATTTTTCTTGTAGATTCATGCTCTCTATGCTTTGATTTAATCATTGTGTAGCTAGATTTCATCTTTTGTTGGGTTTTTCAAGGGTTTCTTCTCAAATTGCTGATCTAGAGAAAACTCATCCTTCTTTTTTTTGCATTTCTCTTGCTCTTTGTATATCTTGTTGAAGATGGATGCTAGAGGAAAGAAGAAAACATCCCGTGGTCCATCATCATCTAAATCTACACCGATAACAAAACGGCACCTTCGGTCACCCGAAGATGATCATCAAGATGTACGGGATTTGCGTGTCCGTAATGTTATCGTTGAGCACACCGCTGATCTCAATCACATTGCTCCATATGGTATTGTCCCTCTCCTTGAATCTGTTGGCTGGGCTAACATTTTTCTTTGAGGTGGGCCTGCATACCAGTCAATTGAACAATCAATGGTTGCATGTATCTCAGATTTCTCCCTTGACAACTTAACTTTTTCAATTGATACTAGAGAAGGGAAATTTGAAGTAGACCGTCATTTGATATCGGGTATTATGAATATACCCGTTAATGATGAAGGTATACCAATTCATACTCTATACGACAAACCATCTGATTTGGAAAAATGCATGTTAACAAGAGACTTATGCAAAATTGATACGCAATGGACACATAAAGGGAATGCGCTCCCTTCGAAGTATCTGTTACCTAGATACAGTGTTACATCATTTTTTCATTTCAAATCTGTATCCTCGGTCAGGTAATAAAATTGAGTTGACTTCTTTCATGGTTCGTGTGTTGCATTCTATTACTTCTGGTACCATGGTCAGCCTTCCTTCTTTGATTTGTCATTTTATCATACAGTTTAGTCTCCATCCAGGTCAAAGTGATATTTCGTTTGGTTATCTTATGACTGTGTTAGCCACTCACATGCTTATCGATAAACCTATTAATGAGGCACCAATTCATCATCTTATTTTCAACAATTTCAATCTTAATAAGATGAAGCTGGATTTGCTTCCTGGCCAAGTAGATGAAGGTGGTGTTGGTGGTGATGGTGGTGAAGCCAAAAATGAAGGGGAAGCTGGCGATCTTCCTCAACAGGATGTTAATATGGATGAGATAGAATCTGATTCGCCAAATGATCCTGATTACGATGATCCATCTAGTTATAATGCACGCCTTCTTGCATTGGAGGAGAAGGTTGATAACATGAGTATAGCCCACGATATGCAATTTAAATATATGCAAAAATATCTTCGTCGATTAATAGGGGCCTACACTAGATTGATCCTACTATCCCTGCTCCCTCCTTTGGATCTGATTAGGCGATTTATCTTTTAGATTATATAACATTATCTTTTCTTTTATTTTGGATATTATATTAACTTGGTTATGACTTGATGATTCTGGTTTATATTTAAATATGCTATGTCCTTCCATATTTCTTTCTCATTATCTGCTTATTATTACTCTCTATGTTGTTGTTCTCTTTACTATTGTGTCCTTCCCTTGTCATTTTGTGACAAAAAGGAGGAGTAGTATGGTAAAGGGGAGTAGCATGGAAAGGGGGTAATTTGTTCTTTTTTGAGAATATGTAGTCTTGATGTTTACATGTTATTTATTACATGAGCAGTACTTGTATCTCTCAGGGGGAGTAGAGTAATTTGTATGATGTTACTCTTATCTGTATAATATGTGTTTTGTCACAAATTTGACAAAGGGGGAGATTGTAAGTGCAATGATTTCATATCCCTTTGGTTGTCAAATTTTATGGTGCCAAAACCTATATTTAGTCTTGTATATCTTGTGTTTCATGTTTAAGACTATTCATTACTTTAAGACATCGCATTTCAAGACAAGAACTTAAATGAAGAAAGTTTCAAGTCATGGATGAAGAATTCAAGAATAGAAGTCTTCAAGTATGCATGTTCAAGATTCAATCAAGTTCAAGTATTGAAGAAGACTTTGTCAACTCAAGAAAGGATCAAGCTCGAGAAGGCCTACAACAAGATTCGTAAATACTCAAGCTTCTCTTAAGGGTCATCTGAGTGTACAGACTATCAATGTCCATCTCACTTTTAAAGGTTTGTTTGACCGTAGATTGACCTTAGGATGGGCTTTACTGTAGGTCATTCTGGATACATAATTCATATATTTTAATATGCTTGTTCGGGCTGTTCTAAGACCAGTTCTAGGGACTTCAAGACCAGTCCTAACTCTGCTACGACCAGTCTTAAGTTTTTCAGGACCAGTCCTAGGTTGTTGAAGATTTTTGAATTTTTCTAGTTGTCCTACGACCAGTCCTGGACATCTTACGACCAGTCCTGTGAGTTGTACGACTCGTCCTTCGACCAGTCTTAGCCCTAGGACTTAAACTCTAGCAACTAAATTAGGGGTTCTACGACCGGTCGTAGGTGACCCACGACCAGTCGTAAGTGGCCCACGACCGGTCGTAGGCTACCCAGGACCAGTCATGGAACAACTAATCCTTATCCCGTGAAAATCTTTGAAAATCTTTAAAGTTACGACCAGTCCTAGGATCCTAAGATCAATCGTAGATGAGATTTTTCAGACTATAAATAGAGCACGAACTTCAAAATTTTTCAATTCAATTCAAATCAATTCAAGCGATCTTTAGGCTATACTCTGAGATAAGTTCGTGTTTATTTTTAAGCTACTTTGTACTCATTTAATATTTCTTTTACTAGCTTGTTTATTATTTGATTTTGATATACATTCCAATCTTATTTGAAAAGGGGAATTTCTGATATTGCTTCTTCTTGGATTCAAAATCAAATAGAACTAGCCCTTTTGATTTAAAATCAATTAGACTTAGAACCATTCTTAAAGTGAGTATTGGACTTTGAACGTTGAATCGAACTTCTACTCCGATTGGTTCTACCGGGCTACTTCAAAAGGAGATTCAGGTATTTTACATTTGTGTAATTTACTTTCTTTGGTTTTGTTTGAGATTTGCCAGAAAAATCTCATTGTTTTGGTTATCGGAGGAGAGCCAGAAAACTCAGATTGTGTGAGTTTTTGGTTTGTGTAAGCCCATGATAAAAAGACACAATTGTGAAGGTTTTAGGTAAACCTGTGAAACCTATTTTGATAGTGTATGCTAATATCCCCTGTGTGAGGATATTAGGAGTGGAGTAACATTCTGTGTGGCTGTTGGATAACAGTTGGTGTACACACAGGCAAACCACTATATATCGTTGTGTTATGGATGTGTTTTAATCTTTCATTCCTTTTTACATTCAATTTTGTGGATTGTATTTGTGGATGAATGTTGTAATCATTTTATTTTAAGCAAGTGTGGGAATGTTGTAATAACTTAGGATTTATTTCTGCAAGTTATTTTGGTTGTTTTGCTTTTTATTCCTCATTGGTTTGTGATACAAAGGACGTTCTAGAAATAAGTTTGTCCTACCTTAAACCTTTGGTTTTTGGTGTAAGGTTGTCCTTAGAACTGATATAGTATCATTCTCTTAAATCTAGTTTATTGAGATTGATTTTTAATTCAGCATTGTGCTTTATTTCTTTTAGTATTCCGCTGTTTTAAGTTTTATTTGGCATTGCCCTATTCACCCCCTATAGGGCATATAGCTAGGCCCTTTCAAAGTGGGATTTTATCTCAATGGATGTAAGACCTGTATCCTAATCCATATTATTTCGTCGACTCCTGCGATCCATTCCGTCGAAGTCCGGCAACCTGTGCATGACCCTAAGTCGTGTCCTGTAGATTTGAATCAGCTTAATCCGAGACTTATACCATTGCGACCGTACTGTTACCACCGTTTTGACGCCGCGACTTGCTCACCAATCCGATACCCTGGCAGGGAGATGTAGACTTGCATTCAGTTCAAGGAAAACACCACGCATTGTAAATTCCAAAAGAATCTCTACAACATGTGAAATCAATCCCATCAATCATCTCATGTCAAGTACAAAGCAATCCATGCTTTCTCTCCCCAAAGTTAACTCTTTCTCACCCTCTCTTACACCACCTTACATGTCAAGTACCACATCCATCACTCACCTCACCCATCACTCTATCACCCATCCCTCTTTCCTTACAACTTTCTCTCTCATTCTCAACACATTTTCAAAAAACATTTTCAAGAGAAAGAGAGAGTGTGGTGCACGTCCAAGCCCTCCCATATGAGAGAAAAGTGATTTTTGGTGGCCCACCTTTCCATTCCAAAAGCTCTCATCCTAGCCATCCAATTCTCATCTCTACCATCAAAGTGAAGCTCTAAGAGACTGGCTTTTCAACGGACCGAGAAGATCAAGCGGTGGGTGCTTTAATAGGGTAGTTTTTCATGTTTTTAAGATGGGCCAAGTGAGGCCTACCGATCAATTGTATGGATCTCACTTTGGACCCTAAGATGTGGCCGATGGCCCACCTTGATTATTGATATCATTCCGTGATGGGGCCGTTCTCCATGGACCCCATCATGATGTTTAATTCTAGTTTGGAAGAGGTCATCTAGACCATTTATTTTGGGTGGAGAAAGGATCTCCACCGTAGATCTTTGATTTGATGGGTCCACATGCAATGGGACCCACTTGATGTATGAATTGGATGCTCGAAATGGAGGGCCCATAGTGTCGGGGTCCCTCCATCACGCGTGTCCCACTCGCTTCCTCTCTCTCCCTCTCCCTCCCTTTTTTTATTTAACTATTTTGTGTGTGATGTTATGGCCTTGTGGCCACTTGAATGGACCCCACTATGATGCATGTATTGGATCCAACCCATTTTCAGGTGGGGGCCACTTTTATGTGTATGGGTAGTCATGGGATGTGATGGCCCACCGAAGCAGGGCTCACCTTAACCTGATTCTTACGCCCAAAAGAGAAAAGAAGAAAAGAAAAAGGGGAAACCAGTCCAGAGACGCTGTCTCTAGATGTGGTTGTGAAAAACACAAATATTAGCCTTTTTCAAGGCATTGGAGGTGGGCCACTTGTATAGTACCCACCTTGACGTTTGTATCCAATCCAAGCCATCCATCTTTTTTCCCAACTCATTTTAGGCATTGAGCCAAAAAATAAAACTGATCCAAGTTTTTGGCGGGCCATGCCTTCGGAAATAGTCATTTTCACTGTTTAAATTCAATTTAATTTATCCGTACGCCGGAATATATTGAACATTGGACTCATTTGGTTGGCCTTGAGTTGTTGAATCCAATGGCTAGGGTGGATTTCACTAATGCAGGCCCCACACCCGAAAAACCTTGGAAAAAAATAGGTTTTTTTTTTAAAAAAAAAATTTAAGCAACAGACAGCGCCTGCGCTGGAGGGGGGCGTCCCAGCAGGGACCCATGGCTCCAGCCGTGGGCCCCACCTTGATGTTTCTTTACCATCTAACCCATTCATGAGGTGGGCCCCTTCCTGAAGTGGGCCCCATCCAAATTTCACCCACATCTAAGACTCAGGTGGCCCACATCATAAGAAACAGTGGGATTGAACGTATATCATTGAAACCTTTTTCTGGGCCACGAAAGTTTTGGATCAAGCTGAATTTTGTATTTCCTCTTCATCTAGGTCTGTATGACCTTATCAACAGATTAGATGGAAAATATATGTTGTGGTGGGCCCCATGTGGGAGCCCACAGTGATGTATGTGTTGTAATGCCACCATCCAGCAGACGGTGAAGCCCATTGTGATGTACACTATCCACTGTTTGGACAGTGGGACCCACCATGATTTATGTGTTCTATCCACTCTGTCCACACTATGTGTGTGTGAATGTGTATATATATATAATATTATATATATTATATATATTATATATATTATATATGTATGATGGTGGGCCTTTATGTGGACCCCCACCATGATACATGTGTTGCATCCAAACCATCCATTTATTTTATAAGCTCATTATATGGCTTAAGCTAAAAATGAGTCAGATCTATGGTTCAAGTGGGCCCACCTTGGTATCTGTATAGGGCCCATGTTAATTATTTGTGGCCATTCATTGAGGCCCACCTTGGTGTACATATAAGGCCCATGGGATCAGGCTCATTTGACATATATAAGGCCCATGGGATTGGCCCATTTTGATGTATTCCAAGGTCGTGGGTTAAGGCCCATTGTGATATACTCTAAGGCCCGTAGGTTATAGCCCATTGTAATGTACATCAGGCCCATTAATGCAGCCTACTTGCTTGATAACCAAAAGTCCCATGTGATATGGCCCATTTGATGTATTTAAGGCCCAATGGGAGGTACCTAAGGTCCATTGCAATGTGTAATTCCTCCATAGTTTATGTAATGATGTTTTATGGCGGGTCGTGCCCTAGGAGAAATGATGGTTTGACGTCCACATTGTAAGTACAATGTTGGTTAAATGTCTGCATTGTGTCTCTCCTTAGGGCCCATTGGTAAGCCCATACTAGTTGTGTATAGGCCGTCTAGGCTCATCTGCATCGTAAGAGTAGTCCATTACTTTATAACATGCATAGTATAATCCCATGACTCATGCCTATATGCATCATATGTATGCTTGATGAGTAATGACTGATCATAGCATACGCCAATGGGCAGACCATTTAAAGGACTCGTTATGAGACAGAGTGCCCCACATGATCGCGCAGTACATGCTGGATTGCTGCATGATTTAACGATGTGATTCATGCATCTCGCATATGCATGACTTGATCACTGCACGCCCTAGCGATATCAGGGTCATGGCCTCCATAGGTACATCGTGGATGGCCGTATTGGATACCGAAAATACTTTGTTCTAATACTGTGGGCACTTAGGATGTCCTTGGGTGAAAGTTCTAGAACCTTTTTGGTACCAGGAGATGCTCCAATGTCTAAACCGAGTGGATACACGAGTGCCCGAGTGCCAAATACCAGTAGGTCGCGTCTCCCACTGTGTCGTGGTCGATTAGAAGGGGGTGTGGCCTTATCCGCCCTAGTGAGGGGGCTATAAGCTAGGCTGAGTTTGACCAGCTCACAAATGAGTCCGCTATTGACGAGCCGGGTAGGTATTGGTAGACTATTGGTTAGGAGGATAGTGAGGCCTATTCCGCTTGCTTGGCTGTGCAGCTAGGGAGGAGGCAGTTACTGTGAGTGTATTAGACCCCGGTGATATCCAAAGAGGAACTGTACTGATATGTGTACTTGATTAGTACCGACTTGCTTGGATTACATCTCGCATATGACATTCGGCTATGTAGGCCTCGCATTGCATCAGTATAGCCAATAGCATTCATGTCTCACATCGCATGGCCTTGATATGGCTGATAGCATTCATGCCTTGTATCACATAGCCTTAGTACGGCTAGTTATATTCATGGACTTACCGTATATTTTCGCATTACTCTGATATTGTATATTTGGCACTTGCCTTGCGCACACACTTACACCACCCTCTAAGCTTTTATAAGCTTATACACGATAATTGCATGCAAGTAGCGTTGGACAGCAGCAGCGCTGAGGCAGGAGTGCGTATCTGGCTATTTTGGAGTTTTTGATCACCTTGTATTTTCCTTTTCGGCATTGTACTTAAAGTTTTTGATATAGTGGATATGTGGTGATGTTATTTTGTGACTTGGTTATACTTGTGGTTATGCTCCATTACAAAAAAAAATCATTCTGAAAATCCTCCTTGTAGGATCCCAGGATCAAAATCTGGTATATGATTGCTAGGAGCCAAGAATGGGGCACTACGGAGGCTGTCAGCACCGGATTCGGTGATCGGGATCCCTGTGAATTCAATTTTCGGGTTTGGGGCATGACGATGGATTTTATTTCAGGGCTACCAAAGACGAGGGAGGGACATGACTCCATTTGGCTGATCGTCGACCAATTGACAAAATCGGCTCATTTCCTACCGATCAGAGTTACGAACTCTACAGACGAGTTAGCCAAGTTGTACATCAAGGAGATTGTACATTTGCATGGAATTCCTCTAGAGATTGTGTCAGACCGAGACACGCGATTCACATCTATCTTCTAGACTCATATCCAGGAAGTGATGGGTGTGAAGTTGAAGTTTAGTACCGCGTTCCATCCACAGACAGACGAGCAGACGGAACGTGTGAATCAGGTACTAGAAGATATGTTGAGAGCTTGTGTGTTGGATTTCAAGGATAATTGGGATGACTGTCTTCCTTATGCAGAGTTCGTGTATAATAATAGCTTTCAGGTGAGTATTAGCATGGCTCCCTATGAGGCATTGTATGGTTGCCCATGTAGAGCACCGCATTGCTGGGTAGAAGTGGTCCAGAAGAGTCTGATTGGCCCATAGTTGATTCAGGCGACCTTGGAGAAAATTGACATTATTAGACTTCAACATAGAACAGGAAGAAGATTTACGCTGATACGAGACGACGACTAATTGAGTTTGAAGTTGGGGACCATGTATTCCTTAAGGTTTCCCCCATGAAGGGCGTCCTTCGGTTTGGTAAGAAAGGGAAGCTCACCCCGAGATTCATTGGCCCATTTCAGATACTTGATCGAGTGGAGGCAGTAGCGTATCACCTTACTTTGCCCACACCACTCGTAGGCATGCATAACGTATTCCATGTGTCCATGTTGAAGAAGTACGTTCCTGATCCTTTGCACATTATCAGTTGGGAGCAGGTGCAGTTGAGCAAGGATGCTACATATATACTACGACTGACACGTATCCTGGATAGGAAGGAGCAGGTACTGTGTAGTAAGGTCATCCCATTTGTGAAGGTACTGTGGACGCATCACAGTGAAGAAGAGGCTACTTAGGAGACTAAAGCTGAGGTCAGAAAGAACTACCCTCAAATTCTCGAGGAGTATGAGAAGGTATAAATTTTGAGGATGAAATTTTTCTTTAAGGGGGGTACATTATAACGTCTTGAAAAAATTCCTACGAAAACCCAAGTACCACCTCGAGCAGAAATTACTTAGAACCAAATCCTTTAGAAATTTAAAAAATTTAATGAGAATTAATTTGTGCTAAAATAAATTACCTGTGAAATATTCACCAATCACTTTAAATACGATCTGTAAGACCCAAAACCTATAGAATTGTTAATGCTATAATACCCTGAAATCTAGGATCCAACATTAAACGCAGTTGCTCTCGGGAGCATTTAGAAACTCCAAATCGGACCTACACCACACGTCGAAAGTCCGATAGCGATGAACTTAGACAATTATGACCGCCTATTTGGACTTGACAATCACCTCGAAAATCAAGTCCAGATGATGTCCTGGGACTATTTTCTTGAGTCCGGAGTGAAGTGTGTGAGAACGTGAAGGTTTTTTTTTAAATTAAATATAAATTTAAGTAATCTGAGTTGTGTCGCTTACTTGCCGATTATAAGTATTCTGACCATTGAAATCTGACCCAAAGTTACCCTCGGATCAAGAGAAATGTCCCACACATGCCAATGTACTTGTGGCCCTGATCGAGTTTCGGTGACCGTTGAACTGAAACTGGTCCACCACGGTCGATCTGGAAACCCGATCGGACTGAAAACTTAGCTTGACCTAGATCCAGTATATGTGAGCTTAAGTCCGACCGCATTTAGCAAAGGGACCTCCAGAAATGTTTCGTTGGATCGGAATAAGCCCGATTTGGTTATAACCTAAGTATACCTTGGCCCTGGGCTATTTTCGTTAGTTCTGGGCCTATATAAGGGCCTTAAACCCTCTCTCACATATTACATACGAATTCCAAACCCTAGTTAAGAAGAGAGAAGAAAAAGAGAGAGAAAGTGAGAGAGAAGTTGGTGAATCATCTAGGGATTCTTTCCAGCTACTCTACGCACCTAATCCACCTATTCGAATCGTTATTCCGGCGATTCTAATTCCATATTTGGGTAAGACAATCAAACCCTAACTTGTCTTAGAGCTTAAAATAGTCTAAGTGTTGATCTAGCTTAACTAATGCATGCCTTAGGTTGCCAATCCGTCGTTGACGAAGACTTATCGTCTAAATCAAATCCGTTATGCATTTTTCAGTTTAAGGTGCGGACTATATATGTATAGGTTATGGTTTTAAAGACTTTCAATGTTAGATAATGATTTATTATTGACGTGGGTGCCATTACACATGCTAAATGCTTTATCTGTTTTGCTTTACGTCTATATATAAACTATGTTATAAATAAAGTATTTCATGTGTTTGTTGAAATGTTTGTATGCATTTGGAATTTGATGTTGTGACTGCCATGATTAATTGTCATAGGAATATGATTGTTATGTATGCGACAACTCCTTGGCAAAAGGATTTGCCCTAATATGTAATATGGCCGATATACATGATGTATGTTGAAAAGTGTAGTCTAAGTGTTTGTGAAAATGTCTGAATGAGTTAGTAATTAGTAAATTATGATTTATAAGGGAGTTGAGATATAAATTCCAACTACCTTAACTATGTGTATGATTTCCTCCATGAACTGTTTAGCCTACTTATTCATGTCAACTATGTGTATGATTTCCTCCATGAACTATTTAGCCTACTTATTCATGTTAACTATGTGTATGATTTCCTGCATGTACTGTGTATCCATGTTTAAGTTATATTCCTTAACCTGTTCATATGATGGTAGAATTTGAGTTAAATATTCACTCTTATGATTGTACGTAGTTGGGACTGTATCACAATCCAGATAATCGGTAACAGTCCTTAAACTGGTGGCTGAGGTTATTTTCGCCACGCAAGATGTGTTCGAGGAATCCAAGCCGTACTTGGGATGTCGCCAGTGTTTAGGCCACACGGAGTGCTTATGCATTTCATGTCGATCAACTCAACGTGCGCTCATCCTAGTCGAGCTCGTCAATTAACCCAATTGACTCGATGTATGTTCACCATGTTTGGACGCTACTGTTTGAATCTAAGGTACCAAACTCACCAATGAAACCCTATTAACCTTAATACCTCGATCCGCTAAGACTCTGAGCCAGACATGGTGGTATGGGACACTGTGGTCGAGTTGTCGGCCTATGCTGGGGCGAAGAGCCTCCCCGTAATGACCAGTGAGTAACCCAGACTCGTGAACCGAATACGGAGGTATGGGACATGGTATTCATGCTGTCGGCCTACAATGATTGGTGACGAGCCCTCTGTAGTGACCTCGAGTATATCCTGAGACTGCATTGAGGTGATGAGCCTTAACGTAGTATCTAGGGTATGATTAGGCCCGTATTGATTGGTGATGAGCCCTTTACAGTGACCTAGAACCATAATATCGTATGAGATTGATTAGGACTGACGACCCTAGAATGGATCATTGATTGGGAATTGATATAAGAGAGGTACCTTAACTTCCCAATCCTACTGTATGAAAAGGTCTAATAAGAATTGGGTAATCACGTCCATGCACTGCATTACATGTGCTTTGGCGTGGAAGAGTACTTTCGGGTGGTTTCCATGTGCACTGTAAGATGAAGACACTGAGGGAGTGCAGGTAAGGGCATGCGTCATTACTACATCTCATTCTTACATTAATCAAAGTAATTAGGGATGTTTGATTGTATTGCTTTATCATTTATGCATGATTGAATTGATAACATGTTAACCTTTGTTGTATAGTTCCACTAAGTTGATCACTCACTCTCATGTTCTGGGACGGTGCTTAAACACCAAACAAACTCTGTCTTAGCTGCAGGTGATGGTGATGCCTATGAGGCAGATCCGGAGTTCGAGGATGACGAGGAGGCATTCTCGTTTATGCGGTATTCAGGCGGGTTCACGTAGACCGTTCTGAATTATCGAGGCTTTAGGGTTTACACTTTATAGAGGACTATTACATTTTGTCATATGTATTTCGAAACAAGACCTGTACTTATTGACCTGGCAGAGCACTCATATTTTGGGGACTTGTACTGGTGTATATATGTATTTCAAACTTTCGCTTACGTTTTCTAACTGTCCCTGGAATGTGTTTTGTTGAATTGGCTTAATCTACTTCATGTTTTATGCACTAATACAGACAACATACAACCATCATAAAAAATGTTGCATAAGTGATGTTTTGGAACTCGGGAGCTGAGTTATGCTAGACCCCCGAATTTCAGGGTGTTATAAGTTAGTATCAGAGCATGATTTGGATTAAACCAGACCTGAATTATGGTCACACGACATACGCTGATGCCAATATAACGTAGGAGGGTCCGAGAAAAATCTAGTAACAAGTTTAGGATTCTCAGTTTCACTAATTGGCGAAGGATTGCTGTAAACGATCGTCGAGATCGAGTCTGTTCACACTCCTGATCATGCACAATGACCCTAATCCACTTTTAGACCGTCAATTGACGGGTTTAGATCGTGTTTCATCCTATCCCTGCCATTTAAAATTGGTAAGTGAGAATATGCATCAGATTATATTCGAAATGACCCGAAACGAGTCGAAACGGAGTAGGGGCCCAATCGGGGCACTTTCACGGGGACCCAGGGTGGGACCCACAATTTTTTGGACATTGGGGGGGGAGAGGACCTCACCCCACTGGCAAGCCATCGTCGGATAGTCCAGTGACCGGCGAGGCCCTCGCCGCCCAGTGGGCTAGCTCGGGCCGACGTTCCTAGGGCCTAGTATGGCCCACTTATCCAAGGTTAGTCAAATAAAGACCCTCCTACAGCGTCTTCCCTTCACAAATCACCCTCCCTATCTTTCCTTTTCTAAAGAAATCCTCAAAAACTCCATAAAAATCCCTCTCCAAACCCTTTCTTCTTCCATTTTTGTGCACCCTCTCTCTACCCATTTCAAAACCCACCTTCATTGCTGATTTCCCTTTTTTTTCTTTCCATTTGTGCACTCAAATCCCAACTTTGAGTCTCAAATTCATGGGAACCCTCTATCTCATCCCATTCTTCTTGTTTCTTTCCTTTTCCATGGCCCTATTCGAGCTTGTTACGGCCATATTTTTTTATTTCTACTATTCTCTCTTTCATGGGAAAGAAGAGAGCCTCCGTAGATGAAGCCAGGCCTAGTCATCCAACCCATTCAAGGAGGCCGAGAGGTGCCACTACGAGTTCAAGCGCCAGTCGAGAGTTGCAGACAAAGCGGGATTTGAATCCCCATGCTCCCATAGGAAGGGCTTTGTTGGCGGAGTTGTCTCATGGAGTTTATGAGGGCCGTAGGGTCCTTTTTTAAGCTTATGTAGATGCACGACTATTTGGAGAATACTTGATGTTTGAGCACCTGGTGGAAGCCAAGTGGGGTCCGCTATTCGAGGGCGAGCACCGTACAAATGTGGGCACTATCCAAGCTTTCTATGCCCACATTCAAGAGCCAACATTGGAGCCCTTGAAGTTTAAAATTCCATTTGGAAGGGATCGGGAGGCCACCATTGACATTGGTTTAATATCTCGGCTTATAAATGTGCCACTTGGCAAGGTGCATGATAGTGCGAAGAATTTGAGTAGTGCACGTGAAAGGGATCGCCACACACGGTTCTTTGTGGTCGTTTAGTTGAATGACAGCCTAACAAAAGCCTTTTAGCGACCAATATGACGGACGACTTTTGCCTGCTTCACCACATCTGCACGTTCAACGTCTACCCCAGGTGGAGCAACCATA
The DNA here is from genome assembly GCA_037074715.1 of Magnolia kwangsiensis. Lineage (NCBI taxonomy): Eukaryota > Viridiplantae > Streptophyta > Magnoliopsida > Magnoliales > Magnoliaceae > Magnolia > Magnolia kwangsiensis. The sequence continues at coordinate 48,885,086 of CM073583.1, forward strand.
GTGAGTGCACGCGCCTGATGGTGGACTTCTTGTACCAGGTGGGGTAGGGAGAGAAGTTGTGTGTGCCTACGCATGTCTTGCTACAAATAGTCCTTATTACACGTTCTAATAGAAGGACTCAATCCCTCCCGTTCGGCCGACTCATATGCAGGATTGCACTTGAATTTGGCTACAGACTTGGGGTGAAATTGCCAGTGCTGATCCATTACATCACCGAGACTACTCTCAATCAGATGGATATCGGGCCACGACAACTACAAGCCCTACTCGAGAAGAGTGAGGATGAGATAGAAAGCGAAGAGGAAGAGAGTAATAAAGAAGCTGGAGCTGAAATAGAAGGACTGCAGAGCGAAGAAGAAGAGGAGGCCTAGAATATAGATGAGAGCCCTCCTCCTAGACTCGAGAGCATGACCCTGATCGGGTTGATAGGGAAGCCCATTTAGTTAGACTTGAGGAGGGCCAGGCCACCCTACTACAGGATATTATTGATCTGCGGGGCCTCGTGAAGCACAAGTTCAAGAAAGTAACTCACACTTTGAATTTTATCCTGTGCTGCCTGCAGGATAAGGGTGCCCCTCCTCCATCACCAGATTCTGACGAATAGTCGTATATGTAGTCATTGTTTATTTTGTTTGTTGCTTGTTCTTATGTGTAGCCTTATAGGCATAGTAGTGTGGTAGTTTTTGTAGTATCTGAAGCTTAGTTGTATTAGCTTACATGTATTCTCTGTTGTGATCCATGTAATGTTACACTTCATGTATTGTGAAAATTTTGTTAAATGAAATGCATGTTGTTTCTTTGAGTTGTGATGTGAATGTTGTGTAGATGAATTTTGTGTATGCTTAATCTCACTGGTTGCAACCTCTGTTGAATGTAGGGTACGCCACCTAAGGGCTCAAGGACTTCGGCCCATCTCTCTTTGGGTGAGTCGCTTGACGAGGCCCCTCCCCTGAGTGATTGCTATATGGACCCCCGTTCGGGCCTATCTCATCCTGATTCTATGCCGGATTTTCAACCGACTTCTGGCCCCGCTGCTGGGCCGACGCCTGTGACACCATCTGTGGTCCCACCTATCACACCTTCGGTTCCTGAGCAGAACCGTGCATCTACGTCGATGCCTCATGCATCACAGTCTGCTCTGCCTCCTGATAGGCTAGAGCAGATGATGTTGTTGATGCAGCAGCAGTAGTTTTTTATCACCACGGCTAGTATCTTTGCTCAGACGATGGGGGCGACTCCACCTGCCTCTCCTATGCACCCATCTGGGAACATTAGTGCTAGCTGCACATTTAAGCGATTCCAACGCTTACGGCCTTCCACATTCACGGGTACTCATAGACTCGAGGAGGCTGAGTATTGGATTGACTGCATCTCTAAGTTGCTGAGGTCACTACACTATTCTGAGGCAGAGCAGGTCGAACTTGCCACCTTCATGTTTGAGAAGGAGGCTAGTCTGTGGTGGGATAGTGTTCTTTGTACTGTTGCGGAGCGATTTGTCTAGACGTGGGAGGCATTTGAGGCTCGCTTCCATAAGAAGTATTTCCCTGTCACCTACCGACACGAGAAGGAGAGTGAGTTCCTTCACCTCCGTCAGGGAGGGATGTCGATGACAGAGTATGAGAACCATTTTACGGAGCTAGGAAGGTATGCTCCTTTGCTTTTGGGTGACCAGCCGATGCGGATGCAGCATTTTTCTGAGGGTCTGTGACCCGAGATCCGGTCGAAAATGTGCTACGCTAGCATATCTTCTTATGTTGAGTTGGTAAGCATGTCCCTGTGAGCTGAGCAGGATGGGGACAGGTTGTCCCTTATGCCAGCACCTATGGCTCCTAGGCCACGATCCGATCTTCCGAGCAGACTATTTCTTGGCAAGAGGTCAGGGGTAAATTCTCCTCCGAAGCTTGCAACATCGCCAGTTCAGTTGGGGCGTTCTGATTTGTGTTGCTCATATTGCGAGAAGATCGGACATTTGGATCGGTAATGAATTACTAGGATGCGGGATAGTGGTTTCTCCCCGCCTCAGAGGATCAACAGTCCATTACCTCAGGCAATTTCTGCTCCACCCCTTCGATCAGCACCAGCTCATCCATCTTTCAGGCCACCCTCACCTCACTTCAGGCCGCCACAACGGCCCATGGTACCTCAACCAAACTATCCACAGTAGGCTTAGGTTCATGCGCTTACAGTTGAGGTGCCCGAGGCAGATTCAGCACCAAGATCTTTCGAGGTTCCAGCTCATATCCAAGGTACGCCTGTCTTCTTATTGGTGGACACCGGGTCCACTATTTCGATCATCTCTTGCGCTGTGGTCAAGCGGCAAGGGTTGGATACTGCTCTTACGAAGGGAGTGAGACTCACTACCTCTACAGGAACCTTTTCAGACATTACACGGACTATGAGTCTTGCTTAGTAGATTTGGGTAGCAGGACAGTGGTTGTTGACCTGATTGTATCTCCACTGAGTCACTACGATGTTATTTTTGGAATGGATTGGCTCATCAAGATGAGAGCAGAGATTGATTGCGAGGTCAGAGTCATGACAGCCTACGGACCTGAGGGCATGGTCTTTATATTTCCAGTTCAAGTCAGTTGGTCCTGTCGAGTTAGTAACTACGCTTCTTCGTTAGAGAGTATTGATAATTCAACGTTGGGGGATACGCCTATGGTTCAGGACTTCCCAGACGTATTTGAGAAGATCTTGGGACTCCCTCCTCGGCGCGAGATTGACTTTACCATCGATCTTGTGCCCAATGCAACACCTATTTCCTTACAGACTTATCGTATGCCTCCATGTGAGATAGAGGAATCGAGGAGACAGATTGATGTATTGTTAGAGGTAGGCTTCATTCGGCCGAGTGTGTCACCATGGGGAGTGCCGTATTGTTTGTGAAGAAGAAAGATGGTTCCCTGCGATTATGTATTAATTATCACAGGTTAAACCAGGTGATGATGAAGAACAAGTATCTCTTGCCCAAGATTGATGATCTGTTTGATCAGTTGAAGGGGGTACGGTATTTTTCAAAGATATATTTACAGTCTGGGTATCATCAGTTGCGCGTCAGGGATGAGGACGTGTAGAAGACAACCTTCCGGACTAGTTTTGGTCATTACAAGTTTCTTGTGATGTTATATGGACTCACAAATGCTCTGGCCGTGTTCATGGATCTGATGAACAGAGTGTTTCGGCCATTTCTATTCTAATTCGTCATCGTGTTTATTGACGATATTCTGATATATTCCAAGAGTCGAGAAGAGCATGAAGAGTATCTGCGAGCAGTCTTCGACACTCTCAGGAAGAACTAGTTGTTCGTACAGTACAAGAAATGTGACTTCTGGATGGAGGAAGTCAAGTTCCCGGGGCATGTAGTGTCCAAGGAAGGTATAGCAGTCGACCTCGCCAAGGTAGCCGCGGTTTAAGATTGGAAGCAGTCCGGTTCAGTTACTGAGGTGAGGAGTTTTCTTGGTCTGGTAAGGTACTATCGACAAATTGGCTAGGGCTCACCAAATGGGCGAGGTCCTCCTACCCCCTGGGTCCATAAAAAGTTGGGGTCCCACTCTGGAACTCCCTAGAAGTTGATCGTTTGACCCACTCTTCCGATTTGAGCCGTTTCGGGTCATTTCGGAACTAATCTGATTTCTATTCACTCTTACCAATTTCTAACAGCTGGAATACGATGAATCGCGGTCTTTAGCCATCAATTGACGGTCTAGAAGTGATTTGGAGTCCTTGTGTGTAATCAGGAGTATGTACGGACTCGATCTCGGTGATCGTTTTCAGTAAACTTTTGCCAACAAACAAACTAGGAGTCTTAAACTTGTTTCTAGATTATTCTCGCACCCTCCTACATTAAATTAGCGTCAGCGTGCATTGTGTTACCATAACCCAGGTCCAGTTTAATCCAAATCATGCTCTGATACCATCTGTAACATCCCAAAAATCGAGGGTCGAGCATAAACTCCACTCCCGAGTTCCAAAACATCACTTATGCAACATTTTCAATGATGGATGAATGTTGTTCATATTAGTGCAGAAAACATGAGTGGGATTAGACCAAAACAGCATATCATACTCCAGAGATAGTTAAGTTTCTCAAGCGGAAGACTGTGATAAATATATAAAATGTATAATTGATTGTAAGTCTCCAGAGTGTGAACATGTTACCAGGTTAACTAAATACATGTATACTCCAAAAATAGAAAGAAAAGAATATACATGGGTGTTTAAATAAAAGGTAAAAATACCAAGTGTATTGGCATCTAATCAGTAACCCTATAAACCCGTCAATCAGATCCTGCATATAGGAGAAATCCTCCTCAACATCATCAAGAAAGACCGACTCTGCCTCTCAAGCATCGTCGCCATCTGAAACTAAAACAGAGACTGGTTGGTGTGGCAAACACCGTCCCGTAACGTGGGAATGAGTGATCAACTCAGTGGAAGCTATATACAGCAAAAGTTAACATGTTATCAATTCAATCAAGCCGTAATGATAAAACAGTACAATCAAACATGTCCTAGATACTCTTGTTAATGCAAGAATGATATGAGGTAATGATGCATACCCTCACCACAAACTCCCTTATGCGACATCATCTAACGATCGCGGCATGAATCACTATCACTGTGCTCTCACACCAACGCCAATGGCACATGCAGTGCGATGTCATGAGTATGATTATCAAGTTCTTATTAGTCCTTTTCATACAGCAGGATTAGGAAGCTAAGATACCTCCCTTGTATCATTACCCAAATGGTGATCCATTCTCAGGTCGTCAGTTCGAGATAATCTCATACGATGTTATGGTTCTAGGTCACTGTAAGGGCTGTCAAGGCTGTTGCGTGCAATCGTTGCTCCTCTCCCCCATCACCTTATCAATACAGGCCTAGTTATATCCCACATACCTCAACAAGACTCGTCACCCAGGATATACTCGAGGTCACTACAGAGGGCTCGTCACCAATCAATGTAGGCCGACAGCAAGAATATAGTGTCTCATACCACCATAATTTTCTCACGAGTATAGGTGCTCACTGGTCACTACAAAGGGCTCGTCACCAATCAATGTGGGCTGATAACACGAATATAGTGTCCCATACCACCATAATCGGCTCATGAGTCTTAACGGATCGAGGTACTAAGGTTAGAGGGGCTTTTCATTGGTAAGTTTGGTACCTTAGGTTCAAGCAGTAGTGACCAAATATGGTGAACAAACATCGGTCAATCGGGTTAGTTAATAAGCTCAACTAGGCCAAGCATACGTTGAGTTGAATGACATGGAATGCATAAGCACTCCGTGTGGCCTAACCACTGCCGAACATCCCAAGTACGACTCAGATTCGTTAAACACATCCGGTGTGGCGAAACAACCTCAACCACTATTTACAGAACAATTACCGATTACGTAGACTGTAGTACAGCCCCAATCACATACAAATTCCATAACAGGCATATGAGGCATATCCTACAAACATGTGGACATTCATGAAGTATAACTTAAATGTAAATACAGTACATGGAAGAAATCATATACACCTTTAACATGATTTATCTAAGTTAATCAATTCATGGAGGAAATCATATGCACAGTTAATACAAATAATCTAAGTTACACAATGCATGGAGGAAATCATATACTCAAGTATTGTGATTGAGATTCATATCTCAACAACCTTAGCAATCACATTTTTACTAACTACTAACTCATTCAGACACTTTTACATACACTTAATCTACACATTACATCATACATATTGTGTATTCATTAGCATACGTATTAGGAAAAATCCTTTCGTCAAAGGGTTATCGCCCATACAACAATCATATATCCATGACAATTAGTCATGGCGAGCACGAAAGCAAATTTCATACTCATTCAGTCATTTTCACAAACACTTAGGCTACACATACTAACTACATATCGTATGTTGATATATCATGTATTTGACCAAATCTTTTCACTAGGGAGTTACCCCATATATCACTTGCATATACCCACGACGGATAATCATAGCATGCATGAATCCGGGTTGCGTATTCATTTAAACATTTTCATAAACACGTGAGCTACACACTTTTACATATATAGCGTATATTGGTCATGGCGTGATTTAGGGCAAGTCTTTTCGCTAAGGAGTTGTCACACATGTAACAAGCATATATTCACAACAATTAATCATGTTAAGCACAAATCCAAATTTTATACGTATACAGAATTTTCTACAAATACGAGGAATACAGTATAATCAACATAGGTAACGTATAATTGAACAATGAAACGGACAACACTTTATACATGTGAAATAGCATCCTAGGCAAGAATAAATCATTAATTAACATTAAAAGTCTTGAAAACCATAACCTCAGCTTATATAGTCCGTACCTTAAACCAGAAATTGCATATAAGAGGTGATTCAGACGATAAGCCTTTGTCAACGGTGAATACGCTACCTATGGCATGAAACAGGTTAGCTACAACTTTCCTACAGCTTTTCTAAGCTTCAAAATAGGTTAGGGTTAGGATTTCTTACTTAAGAACGGGATCAAAAACGCCGGAATAGCTATACGGATAGGTGGAATAGGCACGTAGCAAAGCTGGGAAGAATCCCAGGAAGAAGCACCAACTTCTCTCTCACTTTCTCTCTTTTCTCTCTCTTTCTTAGCTAGGGTTTGGAAATTCGTATGGGATTTGTGAGAGAGGGTTTAAGGCCTTTTTATAAGCTCAAAAGTGACGGAAATAAACTTGGGGCCAAGGTATACTTAAGTTATAACCAAATCGGGTCTTTTCCGGTCCAACGGAGCACTTTTGGAGGTCCTGTTACTAAATGCGGTCGAACTTAAGCTCTCTAATATTGGATCTAGGTCAAGCTAAGTTTTCAGTCCGGTCGGGTTTCCAGATCAACCGTGGTGGACCAGTTTCAGTTCAACGGTTACGGAAACTCGATCAGAATTACAAGTACTATGACATGAAAGGGCCACCTATCCTGATCCGAGAGTAAATTTTGATCGAATTCTAACAGTCAGAATGCTTAAAAATAACGCGCAAGTGAATCATTCTAGATTTCTTAAAAATATAATTAATTTTTCTAAAAATCTTCCTTTTCCTACTCTCTTTACTCCGGGCTCAATAAAATGGTCTCAGGACATTGGTTGGGCTTGATTTTCTAGGTGATTGTCAAGTCCAATTAAGCGGTCATAATGGTCTAAGTTCATCGCTATCGGACTTTTGATGTGCGGTCCAGGTCCGATACGAAGTTACAAAACATTTTCGAGAGCAACTGGGTTTAGAGTTGGATCCTAGATTTCAGGATAACGTAGCGTTAACAGTTCTAGAGGTTTTGGGTCTTACAGATCGTATTTAAAGTGATTGGTGCAAATTTGGCAGGAAATCTAGTGTAGCGCTAGTTAATACACGTTAAATTTCTAAAGAATTTGGTTCTAAATGATTTCTTTGGCTTTGGAATTGGGTTCTGAGAGGTTACCAAGGTGTTATGGTTGACCCACTGCCTAAGGACATCTAATTCTAGGTAGGCAAAAATCCGGGGTGTTACAGCGACCGACACGTATCCTGGATAGGAAGGAGCAGGTACTTATCATCTAAATCAAATCTGTTACGCATTTTTTGGTTTAAGGTGCGGACTATATATGTATAGGTTATGGTTTTCAAGACTTTCAATGTCAGATAATGATTTATTACTGACGTGAGTGCCATTACGCATGCTAAATGCGTTCTCTGTTTTGCTTTACGTCTATATGTAAACTATGTTGTAAATAGAGTATTTCATGTGTTTGTTGAAATATTTGTATGCATTTGGAATTTGATGTTGTGATTGCCATGATTAATTGTCTTAGGTATATGATTGTTATGTACGCGACAACTCCTTCGCAAAAGAATTTGCCCTAATATGTAATATGGCCGATATACGTGATGTATGTTGAAAAGTGTAGTCTAAGTGTTTGTGAAAATGTCTGAATGAGTTAGTAATTAGTAAAGTATGATTTATAAGGGAGTTGAGATATAAATCCCAACTACCTTAACTGTGTGTGTGATTTCCTCCATAAACTGTTTAGCCTACTTATTCATGTTAACTATGTGTATGATTTCCTCCATGTACTGTGTATCCATGTTTAAGTTATATTCCATAACATGTTCATATGATAGTAGAAATTGAGTTAAATATTCACTCTTATGATTGTACGTAGTTGGGACTATATCACAGTCCAGGTAATTGGTAACAGTCCTCAAACTGACGGCTGAGGTTGTTTTCGCCACGCAAGATGTGTTCGACGAATCCGAACCATGCTTACGATGTCGACAGTGGTTAGGCCACGCGGAGTGCTTATGCATTTCATGTCGATCAACTCAACGTGCGCTCGTCCTAATCGAGCTCGTCAATTAACCCAATTGACCCGATGTATATTCACTATGTTTGAACGCTACTGTTTGAATCTAAGGTACTAAACTCACCAGTGAAACCCTATTAACCTTGGTACCTCAATCTGCTAAGACTCATGAGCCGGACATGGTGGTATGAGACACCGTGGTCGAGCTGTTGGCCTACGCTAGGGCTACAAGCCTCCCCATAGTGACCAGTGAGTAACTCAGACTCGTGAGCCGAATACGGTGGTATGGGACATGGTATTCGTGTTGTCGGCCTACATTGAATGGTGACGAGCCCTCTATAGTTTCCTCGAGTACATCCTGAGACTGCATTGAGGCGATGAGCCTTAACGTAGTATCCAGGGTATGATTAGGCCTGTATTGATTAGTGACGAGCCCTTTACAGCAACCTAGAACCATAATATCGTATGAGATTTACTAAGACTGACGACCCTAGAATAGATCATTGATTGGGAATTAATATAAGGGAGGTACCTTTGCTTCCCAATCCTGCTGTATGAAAAGGACAAATAAGAACTTGGTAATCACGTCTATGCACCGCATTGCATGTGCTTTGTCGTGGAAGAGCACTTTCGAGTAGTTGTCATACGCACCGTAAGATGAAGACGCTGAGGGAGTGCAGGCGAGGGCATGCATCATTACTACATCTCATTCTTGCATTAATCAGAGTAATTAGGGATGTTTGATTATATTACTTTATCAAAGTAATTATGATTTTCTAATGTGCATTTATCTCGTAAGATGCATACCCAAGTTTACCCAAATCGCAAAGGCAACATCATCATCACATATCCACTAATATAAACATTTGAATACAATGATAAAAGGAAAATACATATGTCAAAATCAAAGCTTCGAAGACTGCTACATGCTCCATGCTCAATGCTGCTGTAACCTAACACCACCTACATGCATCTATCATGCATAAGCTTATAGAAAGCTTAGTGGGTGGTGAAAGTGTGTGCACAAGGTAAGTGCTAAGTAATATCAGAGAAATCAGAGTAAGTGGAAATACTGACAAACTCATAAATCATGCAATATCAGAAATACTAGCAAGTTCATAAATCATACGATATCAGAGTAATGCGAAAACATACTGATAAGCACATAAATACTATCAGCCTTATCCAGGCTATGCGATGCAGAAATATAATAAAAACAATATCATATACTGATGAAGCAATGTAGATCAATTATGCAATGCGGAGACAGCAAGCCAAATATCAGATTTCGATGATGCAATGCAATATACAAATCCTGATGAGTCCACGAATACCGTCAGTCATATCTAGGCCGTATAAATGCATAAACATAGTAACCCAAAATGATATGCTGTGAATGTAATGCGATATGCGATGGGAATAGAATGACTATGCTAGAGTGTGAAGTCAGGATGATAGTACGTAGTATCGTAGGCTATAGGGTCCATCACAAAGGACTTTTATCCAAACCAGTCTCATACCTAAATTTGGATAGTCAGACTCAACGCGGTAAACTCCTAATCTCAAGTTAGTCGTGCGCCCCAACCGAAATCCTGGCCATTACGAAGATATACGTAACAAATAGTTGTGCACCACCAGCCTAAGTGGATAGTGAATAAATAAATGAATGAGTATGCAACTCCTACTTAATAAGTCCACATATCAGTATGGTTCCTCTTTGGGAAATCACCGGAATCTATTACACTCCAAACCAGATTGCCCCCCATTGCGTACAACAAGGTGAGTGGAAGAGACCTCACTATCCGCCTGCTAATATCGGGCCCAACTCGTCAATAACGGACCATTCCTCGAGTTGGTCAAACTCAGCCAAGCTTTGCCCCCTCCTCTCGGGCAGGTAAGGAAGCACCCCCTTCCAACTAACCACGATACAGTGGGAGACGCAACCTAACGGTATACGGCCCTCATGCGCTCATACATCCACTCGGTCTAGACGTTGGAGCAACCTCTGGAACCAAGAGAGTTTAGGGACTTTCATCCAAGGATATCTATAACACCCCATGTAGAACAGATTTTTGGTGTCTCATCTGGCCATCCACGATATGCCTGTGGAGGCTACGGCCCTGATGCCGCTAGGGTGTATAGTAACCATAATCACACAATGCGAGATGTATGACTAACACAGTCCAATCATGCATTAATCTTGTGCATATCATGCGCTCATGTAGAGTAACTCCGGCTATCAGGGAGTCCAATGAACAACCTGCCATATGTAATAGCCCACCATATCTCATAATCAAACATGCAGATGATGCGTATAGACATGTATTATGATACTATACTGTCACTACTTATAGTCGGTATCGATACTTAGCCTTGATAATCGGCCTATACAATTGGCCTTGGCAATCAGAATTGGCCTCAACAATCAGAATCGGCCTCGACAAACAGAATCGGCCTCAATAATCGAAATCGGCCTCCATAATCGAAATCAGCTTCGACAAATGGAATCGGCCTCGATGAACGGAATCGGCCTCAACAATCAAAATCGGCCTCAATAAATGGAATAGGCTTCGACAATCAAAATTGGAATCGGCCTTGACAATCTGACTCAGCATCGACAATCAGAATTAACCTCAACAATTAGAATCGGCCTCCACAATCGAAATCGGCGTTGACAAATGGAATCGGCCTCGATAATTGGAATTAACCTCGACAATCTGACTCAGCCTCAACAATCGAAATTGGCCTCGACAATCAGCCTCGATGATCGGAATCGGCCTCCACAATTAGAATTAGCCTTAATAAACAGAATCGGCCTCGACAATCTGACTCGACCTCTACAATCAGCCTCGACAATCGGAATCGGTCTCTACAATTGGCCTTCACAATCAGAATTGGCCTCAACAAATAGAATCGGCCACAATAAACAGAATCAACCTCGATAATTAGAATCAGAATCAGCCTCGACAATCTGACTCGACCTCGACAATAGGCCTCGACAATCGGAATCGGCCTCCATAATCAGAATCGGCCTCCACAATCAGAATCGACAATAGGAATGAGAATCGACCTCGTCAATCGGACTTAGCCTCGATAATCGAATTAATGATTGAATTCGACGATCGAAATCGAAAATCATATCGGCCTCATCAATCAGACTCAGCCTCGATAATCAAAATTAACGATCGAATTCGACGATCGGAATCAAAAATTGAAATCAGCCTCGTCAATCAGACTCGGCCTCGATAATCAAAATTGACAATCAAAATCAACAATCAGAATCGACAATCAGAATTGGCCTCAACTAATGGAATCAACCTCATTAATCAGACTCGGCCTCGACAATCAGAATCGACCTCGACTAATGGAATTGGCCTCGTTAATCGGACTCAGCCTCGATAATCAGAATCGATAATTTGAATCGGCCGAATAAACATCGCCCATCAATGTGGACATTTAACCATCATTGCCCATCAATGTGTATATTTAACCATCATTGCCCATCAATGTGGACATTTAACCAACATCGCCCCCAAGGAGTGACCTTCATTGGGCCAAACCGAACATATATAGTGGGCCCATGGCCACACACAAGGGACATATATATCACAATGGGCCTCACTCAAGGGGCCACATATACATTACATCGGGCCTGATATATATCACTATACACATCGCAATGGGCTGAAAATACATCACAATGGGCCGTGTCCATGGGCCAGAAATATATCACAATGGGCCGCATCCATGTGCCGAAAATACATCACAATGAGCCACATCCATGGGCCGAAAATACAGTATAATGGGCCTCAGCACATGGGCCATAAGTTCAGCACATCAGGCCTTACCCATGGGCCTCGAATACATACAACGGCCTCGCCCATGGGCCTCGAATACATCACAATGGGCCTTTCCCATGTGCTTCAAATGCATCACAATGGGCCACAACCCATGGGCTTCAAACACACGATAGGTGAGCCCTACACATGGGCCTAATACAGTCAAGTGGGCCTCATACCTGGGCCTCAAATATATCTCAATGGGTCTCAACCCATGGGCCCCAAATACATCTCAATGGGCCTCAACCCATGGGCTCCAAATATATCACAATGGGCCTCAACCCATCGGCCCCGAATACATCATATTGGGCCTTAACGAATGGGCCGCAAATACATCATATTTGACCTTATACAAGGGCCTCATATACATCACATCGGGGCCTTTCAAGTGGTCCCCAAATACATTCAAAGGGACGTATCAAATGGGCCACAATAACTACACCATTCATCCATCTATGGAGATCATTTTAGAGCATTATCCGAACAATGAATCATATCAAAAGATCATCTGGACCATACCACAAATAACAGTGATGATGATGATTTCCACCATCGAAATTCCCAAGGTCCACCATAACATTTATTTTCCATCCAATCTGATCATATGGTCACACAAACCTGAATATAAAGAAAACAAAATTCATGTTGATCCAGATTTTCTGTGATACCAAGAGGATTTCAACGATAGATGTTCAATGCTCCACTATTTTTAGCAGTGACCCACCTGATAAGTAGATCTGTCTCATTTTTTCCTCAAGCCATAAAATGAGCTTGCCAAAAGGATGGACAGTTTGGATGCAACACATGCATCAGCGGCCCCATGGAGATAAACGGCATAGATAAAGCACAACTCATGGTGGGGGCCGCACATTTGGCCCACCAGACGTGATGGATGGCTGGTTGGATAGGGCACAGCCACACATGGGGCCCCAGAACTTGCTGACGTTAATCAGCAAATGGGTCCCACTATCTAGATGCTTTAGTTATCACGTGAGAGCCACAGAATTCTGATGTTAAATGGCAGTGGGTCCCACCATCTGGCAGATGGTTGGTGTGGAGCTACAGCTGATAGATGGTGTGTATATAATACACCTTACACAGTCTGACCCACCATCCCAGCCCATGGACAGTGGGGATATTCAATGCATTTCAAGGTGAGCCCCAAGCTGACGTCAATACGGCAGCTAGACAACTGCTGTGTTCATGCACCAGCCAACCCAACTCTGTCCTAAACAGGTGGGTCCCACATAGGGCCAACACGTACGGTGCATATGTATATCTATATATACATAATATATAATATTATATCATGTTATAATATTATAATATAATATAATATTATAATAATATATAAACATGTCATATACATGTGTGTGTATGCATCATCTCTCCAGCGCTCAGCCACCGTCCAGCTTATTGGATGATGCACCTACATCATGGTGGTCCCACATAGTGGGCCACTAGATTTAGATCAAGCTGATATTTATCCTTCCCTATCATCCGGGCCTATGTGACCGTCTGGTCATGTAGGCCCCAACTGGGATCAAGGTGGCCCTCTTGTCGGACACCATGGATAAAATACACACATCGTAGGTGGGCCATTAATCATAGAGAAAGAAAGAGAGGGAGAGAAAGAGGAAAGGAGAGAGAAATGTGAAGGGGATGGACCCCACCACTATTAGGCCCTCCCTATCCAATGCATACATCAAGATGGGTCCTACATATGTGGGCCGTCAAATCACAAAATCAATAAATAAAAGCACCCACCTCAAGATATCCTCTTCCTTCTTCCGCCTATAGCCTCTGGAGTTCCAAGGGAACATTTTTAACAGTTGAGATGGACTTTAGATGGTGGGATTGAGTGGAAGGAAGGTGGGCCACACTAAGCTCTCTCATGGAGATTGGAGGAGCTTGGATGTTGGGTTGCTTACCTGAAAAAAATGGAGAAATGAGAGAGAAAGAGGATGTGATGTAAAGAGAGAGAGAGAGAGGGATGGATGAGTGAGTGATGGGTGATGGGTGTACTTAACATGTATGGATTGTAAGAGAGAGAGTTTGACTTTGGGGTTGCTTGGAGATAGGGTGTGAGGTGATGTGTACTTGACATGAGATGTGATTGATGTGTACTTGATTGATGAGACATGTTGTAGAGATTCTCTTGGGATTGCAAATGCATGACATTTTCTCGAACTGACCATGGGCCCATGTCTCATGGCTTGGGTATCGCCTCGACGCGCAAGATGCAACGTTGGAACCGCAGTGACGGCGTGGTCATTAAGGTATAAGTCTCAAGTCAAGCCGACTCTAGAATATGGGATATGACTTAGGGTTGTGTGCAACTGCCATTTACAGATCGCGGGTCACCAGAATTTGACCGAAATGGCCACGGAAGTCTAAGTAACAGTACAGGCTAGGATATCGGCTTTACAGCTCTCCTCTCCTAATAAAAATTTTATCCTTAAAATTTAAACCACAACACAACTAAAACAGGGCTCACCAAGGGAGAGAAATCTTGCCACTATAGATATAATCATCAAACACCTAAGAGATGGGGACAACGCCCATAAATATCAGCCTCTTACTCCCAAGATGCCTCGTCAGCACTATGATGATCCCACTAAACCTCGGATCCTGGACCAGAGATGATAGAAACTGGAATACTTTGCAGCCTCATAATCTCAATGGTAGGGAACTATATCAGAAAGTTTTTAAATTATCTGAACTCAGGGAACTAACCATTCTAAGTTCTCAATAATCATAGAGTATAGGGTAACTATCAGTAGATATGTGATGTTATCTTCAGGTATTCCCAAGTTATGCTCTGATACCAACTTTTGTCACACCCCAAACCCGAAGATCAGACTCACAAGAATTCCAATCACTGAATCCGGTGCCGACAACCTCCGTAGTACCCCATTCTTGGCTCCAAGAACTCATACGCCAGATTCCGATCCTGAAATCCTACAAGGAGGATTTTTTAACTTATATTTATCTCGTAAGAAGCATAACCAAGTTTACCCAAATCACAAAGGCAACACCATCATCACATATCCACTAATATAAATATTTGAATACAATGATGAAAGGAAAATACATATGTTAAAATCAAAGCTCTAGAAGACTGTTGCATGCTCCATGCTTAACGTTGTTGTAACCTAACACCACCTGCATGCATCTATCTTGCATAAGCTTATAGAAAGCTTAGTGGGTGGTGAAAGTGTGTGCACAAAGTAAGTGCTAAGTAAGCAATATCAGAGAAATCAAAGTAAGTGAAAATATTGACAAGCTCATAAATCATACAATATTAAAAATACTGGCAAGTTCATAAATCATACTATATCAGAGTAATACGAAAACATATTGATAAGCCCATAAATACCATCAGCCTTCTCCAAGCTACGCGATGCAGAAATATAATGAAAATAATATCATATACAGATGAGACAGCGTAGATCAACTATGCAATGCAGAGACTGCAAGCCAAATATCAGATGCCGATATTGAAATGTAATATACAAATCCTGATGAGTCCGCGAATACCATCAGTCGTATCTAGGCCATATAAATGCATAAACATAGTAACCCAAAATGTCATATGTTACGGATGTAATATAATATGCAGTACGAATGGAATGACCATGCTGGAGTGTGAAGTCAAGATGATAGTACGTAGTATCACAGGCTATAGGGTCCATAACAAGAGACTTCTATCCAAACTAGTCTCATACTTAAATTTGGATAGTCAGACTCAATGTGGTAAACTCCTGATCTCAGGTTAGTCACGTGCCCCAACCAAAATCCTAGCCATTGTGAAGGTACACGTAATAAATAATTACGCACCACTAGCCCGAGTGGATAATGAATGAATGGAATGAATGAATGAGTATGTAACTCGTACTCAATAAGTCCACATATCAATACAATTCCTCTCTAGAAAATCACCAGGATCTATTACGTTCCAAACCAAATTGCTGCCCCATCATGTGCAATAAGGTGAGTGGAAGAGACCTCACTATTCACCTGCCAATATTGGGCCTGACTCATCAATAGCGAACTCATTCCTCGAGCTGGTCAAACTCAGCCTAGCTTTAGCCCCTCCTCTCGGATAGGTAAGGCCGTAACCCCTTCCAACCGACCATGACATAGTGAGAAATGCGGCTTAATGGTATACGATCTTCATGTGCTCATACATCCACTCAGTATAAACATTGGAGCAACCTCATGAATCAAATGATGCATTTGGATCGTTGAATAGGTAGAATCATATAAGAAGTTTAAATCCGTTGAAATGTCCCAAACACGTCAAAGGTTTTGATCCAATGAAATGACCCATGCATGACAAAGGTTTGGAGCACTAAAAATGGGGCAAATCATATGAATAGTTTGGATCATTTGTAAAGCTGAAGAGGATCCAAAAAAATTTAGGAAATGGATCAACTTAGAATATTCATTACCATTGATCATGAAAAGCAGCTTCAATCATATGATGAGTTTGGACCATGAAAGCAGCTTCAATCAATAGATGAGTTTAGATCGCCGAATGAGCTGAATCTAATGAACAATTTGGATCCACCAAATGGACCAAGCGTGTCAATATTTTTTATCCATCGAAATGGCCCATGTCAAATGTGAAATAGCGGTGAATACTGCTTTAGTTGAAGTCAGAATATACTAATATGTCCTAGAGCGAGTGAATAAGACTTTTTAAAGTTTTTACGGTTTATTTCAAAATCCTATTTTACTAATCCTATAGATATGCAATTATTAAGATTACGCAAAAGTAACTCTATTGGCTTCCAAGCTTGGTAGAGGATCCAATCACAAACTATTCCAAAAATAATAATGTATTGCCTAGTTTATGATGGATGTGACTGTGTATGTGTGTGAGGTGTGATTAGGTATATAGAAATGAAAGAATTGAAATAATTCTCATACACAAAAAATAGTAATCGCAAACACAGTCATTTTTATAGTGGTTCGACTACTTGTCTACTCCACTCCCGGTAACCGCACTCAACCCTTAAGTGTACCAAATTTTACTAAGGAGGTTTCACAGCGGTTCACCTCTATCCTAAGGTTTTAAATCAAGTTCACCTTCAACCTTTACAACCTACACTGAGGTTAACTATTTATGCTCTCACGAGCAAGGGTCAACACATCGCACCCACTTTTAGGCACACTGGCCAAGGATCTTCTATAAGACCCTACAGAGGTTTTACGTGGTTTACCTCTAACCCGAGGTTTCACCGTGATTCACCTCAAACCTAAGGTTTTGACCGGTTCACCTTCAACCAAATGTTTATGCTCTCCATAGAGCAAGGGTCTACACAATGGACCCACCACGTACACTCCCGCCGAAGGCCTCCTTGAGGACTTCAAAGGGTGAGAAACACCTTAGACCCAATCCTACAAAGGAATGATCAAAGGGTCCTCTAGACTCTAGATACTTACAGATAAGTTGATGAGTCCCATTCAGCATGATGACGAAGATCTCCTCCTTGTTGATGAATAATCTTTTGCTCCCTTGATCCATAATACAATTGATGTACCAATATATGGCGACGGGTTGGGTCAAGGTTATAATGGAATCTTACTCTCTAAATGTTTTCCTATTAGGAAGATAGAGCGATTCCAATCATCTATGCATTCAAGGCATCCCAGCTTAATGATTTTCCCTTAAGGTAGTAGCTGGAGGATCCTTGAATGCAGAAGTTCATACCCTAATCCACTCTATTGAATATTAATGATGAGGGTGGATTGGAGGATGAACTCCCTTGAGAGAAAGGGCTTAGGTTAAATGATCTAAGGTTTAAACACTCAAAATCACTCTCTACTTTCTCTCTCAGCAACTAAAGACAAGCTCCCTTTATATAGGCAAAAGGTTCCAATGGATATAAAACAGTCACATTTATGACAGAGTTCGATATCATCGAGCGTATACTCTCGATTGTATCGATGGTCCGCTCGATGACAAAAACTCGATGTCATACACTTTTGAAAAACCTCTTTTCAGCTGGTCGAGGGAATCGAGACTCATGTTGATGCCATCAGATTTCAAACTTTGATATTATCGATGCAAGTTTCGATTCCTCAACATTTGAAAATGAGAGAGAGACTTTCTTTAAAAATTTTTAGGTCATCAGATATGATCGAGGGATACTCGATATCATTGAAATTTGAATATTGATGATATCAAAGGTCGTGTCGATGTATTGAAAAATCTAAGAATTTTATCAGTGAGCTTGCTGGACGGTTTATGTCCATTCTCGATGCAATCGATCCGGCCTCGATACCATCGATATTTGAATATTGATTCTATCGAGTGACTCCCAATCAAATTTGAAAACCACCTGAAAAATGTTGTTGAACAACTCCATGCCCATGACCGATATCATCGAGAGACTATCGATCTGATCGAGATTTGAACTCTAATAGTATCGATGATGGCTTCGATATATCGAAGCATATATGATATTCTTAAGAAAAAATAGGAGCGCCAGATCTTCTTATCAATATTATCGAGTCTCCTTTGATCGACTCGAGATTCAATTATCGATGATATCGATATATATATATATTGATATGTCGATAATTCCTTCGAGATGAATATGTGGTTGCTGGACACTTTAAGTCCTCATTCGATTTTATCGATCGAGCTTCTAAGGACATCGGCAGCGCAGGTCGATCATATCAATACATGTATCGATACAATCGACAGAGCAAGAAAACTTAGAGATTTTCTGATTTTTAAAAAAATTTTCTCACTAAAAAGCCTATAATGTGTAACTTGTTTAAAGGGTTTTATTTACCTGGTGTTTTGGGACATGGGATGTGAGGTTAGATTTACCTATGGCAAGCTTCCACACATCTAGTTGAGGCAGACGCTTGAATTGATCTTCCTATGAGGCTCTGCAGTCCGACTGACTCAACACACACGCTAATTGACAAACAATGGCACTAGCAAGGGCACTTTCAATCTCCCCCTTTGTCAATTACGTGACAAAATACCCAAAACACCCTAGGACAGTATCTAAACAGACACATCCTAAATTGTGTGTCCATGCATTTTACAAAATTTTACAAATTCTAATGAACCATGTACACAGCCCAGTATCTACTCCCCCTAACTTTAAAAACTCCCCCTTTCTTAGTGCAGCTGCTCCCCCTAACACCTTCATGCTCCACCTAACACCTACAACACCATTCTAGCAGATATACAATTTTCCGTACAGGGTGTTTGAACCTTTCTCTCCCTTTTTATCAGTCACTGATAAAGATATAGTAGTTGATATTGACTAAAGTTTAAAGACATGTGGGAGAACCATCAGATAAAATTGTAAAAGGATTTAAACTTGTGTTAAGCATACATCATTTTCAGAGGATATGGACGGATACTAAATAAAGCATTGGCATGATCAGATAAGATAATTGTGAAAGACACATGCATACCATTCCAAACAGTAGATAAATCAGGGAATCCCATATTATATTTATGGCAATAAAATGACAATGATAACAACCATATCCAACAAAATGTCATATATTTGGACTGCCCCAAACAGTAATGAAACATTAGGTAGTCAAAATGCATCCAAAAAGTACCAGAAAAAGTGACACAACAATAGACACGCTTGGCACTCCAAGGATAACAGAGTGTCCTAACTAACACTTAACATCCGCAAGGATTGCTATGTGTGAGCAAATCCACTACTTGCTGAGTTGTTTGCTAAATGATGTTAAGTTTCTCTTCAATCGCAGTGAGACGCCTTTTACAATTGTTCAGCCGTTCTTCCACCCCGGCCATCCCATTCAGAAGGTGGCGTTCTAAGTGATGGGACTGACGGTTTGTGATTGACTCTGGGCTAACCATAGGTGTGTGATTGGATCCTTCATACGTAGGCTGAATTGATGATTGAGCAAATTGGACAGCTTGTGGTATGGAAAGTTCTTCCTAGGAAGAGACAAAGTCAAACACAATTGTTGAGCTTCCTGAGCGGCACTGCTATCAAACCATGCTTCGGGATATACAACGTCAGAAGTGGCAGGGAGCCTCGTATGAGTGCGAGTTTACATATGAACACCAGAAAGAAAAACGCCTCCCTATTATTTCCTTGGATTACACGAATGACTTGTTTGAGGAGACGAGTCGGCAAGCACACTTGATTTTCTTGATATACATCATAAAGCACATTTATTGCAAACAGAGGGAGATGAGTACCTCTGATATCACAAGGATATACATTAGACCCTAAAATGTTATGAAGAATTTTGAAGGCGGGTCCAAGATAGTTGATATGCAGCAGGTTGTCATCATTTCGCGGAACTATAGTGCCTTGACATAATGCGTGAGTTATTTCTCCCCATAGACCCAGACCGTTGAGATTCCTGTTGGTCACTGGGATTCTAGTGACATGAAGATCAAGAAGGTGTGCCAAAGTGATTGGAGTTATAAGCTTAGAGTAATGTGCGAGTTCAACTTGAATGCTGGGGGGATTATCACTAATGACACGGAAGTGATTGAAGAATTCTTGGATCACACCCAGTTGATATGATCCTCCAAGATTTAAAATATTCTGCCAACCTATTACTTCCAAAAGTAGGTCCACTCCAAAAGGTTTTAATGCACTATTTAGCACTAGACGTTCAACAATGAGAGATGGATGGGTTTTCATAGGTTGACGTCTACTGGACTCTGATTGTATGTTCTTTGATTGTAGAGAGTGAAGATAAGACTTACCTTTCCCCTTGATCATGTTTTGTAGATGAGAGAAGCTGAGAGGAAGTACTGAGAGAAGGAATGATATTGAGTTTGAATGCAAACTTCTCTTAATATAGCCGATTCGTCGATTTCATCGATGGAATATCTCGATGGAATTGATGTTCAAATCACGATGGTATCGAAACTACCTAGATGTCATCGGAACTGTGAAAATCTTTAACATTTATGTTCAACAGTAGGTTAGACACAAATATCTCAGACTTAAGATTTACCTGTGGGGATCACTATACCTGAGATGTTATCAATGAGTACATATGCCAATTGATTTTTGAAGGTCACAGAACCAATTCGTGTCAAGTGGCTTTGTGAGGATATCGGCAAGCTGTTTTTCAGTAGTTACATAATCCAATACAATGATCTTTTCCTCAACTAGTTCTCGGATAAAATGTTAATGTGCTTAGTCCGAGAGTGTTGAACTAGATTTTTTGAGATGTTTATAGCACTTGTATTGTCACAGAAAAGACTCATTGTAGGTTGTGCAATTCCATAATCTGATAGCATTTGTTTCATCCAAAGGAGTTGTGCACAACTACCCACAACTATATATTCGGCCTCTACAGTGGATAATGAGATTGAATTTTATTTCTTTCTTTACCGGGAGACTAGACAATTGCCAATATAGAAACATCCTGTAAGACCCGTATCTTGGTCCGTACCTTTTCGTAGACTTTCGTGGTCTTACCGGTTGAATTTCGGCAACCTTCGACCCTTAATCGATATCGACGCGCGACCCTGATTCATATACCGACAACCTGAGTCGACTCAACCCGAGACCAATACCATAGCGACCGCGCCGTCGTTGCGGTTCCGATACCACGACTCGCGCACCGAGGCGATACCCTAGTTGAGAGTTATAGGCTAACGTTTGGTGCGAGGAAAACGTCGTGCGTTGTGAAAACCAAGAGAATCTCTACGATGTGTCACATCAATCACATCAATCCCATTAATCAATCAATCCATCAATCCATCACATGTCAAGTACACATCACTTTCACCCCTTTTCCCAAGCAACCACAAAATTCTTTCTAACCCATACCTTTCTTACACAAATGCTACAAAAGTCTTCCATGCCCATGCCTTCTCTTACACAAAAGGCCTCAAAAGTCAAAAAGCTCTTACACAACCATCACTCACCACATCCATCCATCACTCTCTCTCTCCCTTTACAACTCTCCTCTTTCTCATTTGCAAAAAGTCCAAGCAAAAGAAAATCCCACGTATGGAATTCTCCAATCACTCCTAAGCTCCAAGTGGCCCACTTTCCTACCCCACCATCTCCCATCCTAACCTTCCATTCTCCATCTCCTCCATTGAAATCCAAGCTAAGGTGCCAAGGAACCCCTAGGAGCAAAAAGATCGAACGGTGGGTGCTAGATCATACTAGTTTTTTCTTATTTTTATGATGGGCCAAGTGAGGCCCACCGATCAATGGTGTGGATCTCACTTGGGACCCTAAGTTATGGTCGATGGACCACTTGGATCATCATGATCATTCCATGATGGGGCCATTCTCCATGGACCCCATCATGATGTTTATTTCATTGCAAAAAGGTCAACTAGACCGTCCATTTTGGTGGAGAGAGGATCTCCACCGTTGATTCTCGATCTTGGTGGTCCCATGTGTTGAGGGACCCCTTTTGATTGTATGATTTGCTTTTAAGGGAGGGTCCATAATGTCGGGGTCCCTCTATCACAAGCGTGTCCCACTCTCCATGTCTCTCTCCCTTTTTATTTCTTTTTATTTTATTTTTATTTTATTTTATGTAATAGGTTTGTATAGCCCACTTGAATGGACCCCACCTTTAGGCATTGTGTCCAAGTGTTCTTCAAGTTGGGCCCACCTTAAATATTGTAACTACATCATCCATCAGTGGTGGCCCACTTCAACAGGGCCCACAACAATGCATTTTGAGGACTGAACCGTCCAGCGTCTGGGACGCTTGACGTCCCTGCATGAAAAATAAAAAAAAAAAAGGAAAAAGAGGCTTTTGGGGTGGTCCACTTGCTTAGGCCCCACCTTGATGTAAGTATGAAATCCACACCGTCCATCCCATTCTCCATCTTATTTTAGGCGTTGAGCCAAGAGTTGGGGTTGATTGGGAGATCAGGTGGGCCATAGCGTGGTGGGTTGCATCCCTACCTTTCAAAAGATCATTTTTCAATTTATTTTATTCTCTAATCATAGAAAATACTGTATATTAGACCCGTTGGAATGGTTGCGAGCTGAAGAACGCAATGGTCGGGGTGGATTTCATTTTAGCGGGCCCCACATGTGAAAAATCCCTAGAAAATGGGTTTTTTTCAAAGAATTGCAAGAGGCAGACCTCTGCCTCCCTCTGCAGCAGCAGCAACTGCACGGTGCTGCGTGTAGCCGTTAGAACGGGCGAACGGACGAAGGGGCCCACGGCCCAGCGTGTGGGCCCCACCATAATGTTTATTTGTTATCCAACCTGCTCATGAGGTGGGCCACCCCAGTAGTGGGCCCCCTCCAAAAATGAGAGATCCAAAACTCAGGTGGCCCACACCACATGAAACAGTGAAATTGAATATCTACCATTGAAATCTTTTTGGGGTCCACAGAAGTGTTGGATCAAGCTGAAATTTATGTTTTCCCTTCATCCAGGTCCAAGTGACCTTATGAACGGGTTGGATGGCATCTGAGCATTACAGTGGGCCCCACATGGGACCCACAATGATGTATATGTTTAAGTCCACCGTCCAGTGGACGGTGGCGCCCACCTTGATGCAGTATTGTCTCCACCGTCTAGCGGACGGTGGAGCCCTCCTTGATGCATGTGTCATCCCCACTGTCCAGCGGTAGTAGGACCCACCATGATGCATGTGATGCATCCAGACCGTCCATCCGCTTGGTGAAATCATTTTAAGGCATGAGTGGCTGGTTGGGTGGGCCACTCATGTATGGGCTAGGCCCATTTGAATTACAAAAGGCCTATGGGTTAGGCTTAATTGATTTATGAAAGGCTTATGGGTTAGGCCTATTTGATTCATATAAGGCCTATGGACTTGGGCCCACTTGATATGTAAAGCCTATGGGCTTAGGCTCACTTAATATTTAAGGCCTATGGGTTTAGGCCCACTTGATATGTTTCAAGTCTATGGGACTAGGCCCATTGGATGTATTCTAAGGCCCATGAAATTGGACCCATTTGATGCATTTTTAAAGCCCATGGAAGTAGGCCCATTTGACATATGTAAGGTCTAGGGGTTAAGGCCCATTTGGCATACATATGGGGTTTAATTGGTGTGACCCATTCGTTACCTTTAAGAACCATGAGTTAAGCTCATTTGATGCAATCCAAGGCCCATGGGTTTTGACCCATTGCAATGCACATACGACCCATTGGTGTGACCCATTTATGTGGCCCATCTGATGAATAAAGGCCCATAAGATACGGCCCATTTGATATATATGTAAGGCCCAATGGGATGAACCTACGGTCCATTGCAATGTGTAATTCCCATACAGACTAACTAGCAATGTTTATAAAGATTGTGCCTTGGGAGCAATGTTGGTTTGACGTCCATATTGCGAGTGTAATGTTAGTTAGATGTCCACATTACGACTCTCCTTAAGGCCCATTACTGGGCCGTACTTGCTGTGTATAGGCCGTCCAGGCCCATCTGCATTGTAAGAATGTTTCATCACTCATTTTCATGTTTAGTATAGTTTCATGACTCATGATGATACGCATCATATGTATGCTTGATATGAGGATTGACTGATCATAGCATATGCCTTCGGGTAGGTTGTTTATGGGCTCCCAAATAGGCGGTGTTGCCCTGCATGAGCGCACGATACGCGTAGGATTTGCTGCATGATTGGATAGTGTGACTCATGCATTTTCGTGTTGTGTGACATGGTTGTTGTACGCCCTAGCTACATCGAGGCTGTAGCCTCCACAGGCAGATCGTGATTGGCAGGATTGGATACCAAAAATCTTGTTCTACATGGGGTGCTATAGATATCCCTGGGTGAAAGTCCCTAAACCCTTATGGTACCAAGAGGTTGCTCCAACATCTAGACCGAGTGGGTAGATGAGCGCTGAGTGCCGATTATCAGTTGGCTATGCTCTCCACTGTGTCGTGGTCGGTTAGAAGGGGGTGCGGCCTTACCCGCCCGAGTGTAGGGGATAATGCTAGGCTGAGTCTGACCAGCTCAAGGAATGGGTCCGCTATCGACGAGTCGCGCCCGATATTGGCAGACAGATAGTGAGGTCTCTTCCACTTACCTTATTACGCGCGATGTGGCAACAATCTGGTTTAGAGTGTACTAGACCCCGGTGATATCTCATATTTGAGCTGTATTGATGTGTGGACATAGATGAGGATCTGTATGCTTGAGTTGCATTGCACATCGCAAGGCCTTGGATGGCCGATACCATTCATGTCTTGCATCGCATAGCCTTGATACGGCTCATGATATTATGGATCCATCTGCATATTCCGCATTACTCTGACATTGCATGTTCATATTACTACCTTACGCACATACTTTCACCACCCTCTAAGCTTTCTATAAGCTTATGCACGACTGTTACGTGCAGGTGACGTTGGTTCACAGCAGTGCTGAGGCAGGAGCACGTTGCAGATCGTTTTGGAGTTTTTTTTTTATTCTTTACCATTGTATTTCCCTTTATGCTCATTGTACTTGTAAAATTTTTGATCATAGTGGAAATGTAATGGAGTTCTTGATTGTTGTTTGTGGGTTATGCCATTGGTTATGCTTATTACGAATCAAACTGACGTTGAAAATCCTCCTCGTAGCATCCCAGGATCGGAACCTGGCGAATGGGCGCTAGGAGCGGAGAATGGGGTTCTAAGGAGGCTGTCGGCGCCGGATTCGGCGATAGAGAATTTTGTGAGCCCGGTTTCTGAGTTTAGGGCATGACACATCCTCCACTCATCGATTTTCGATCATCCAAATTTTCAGCCCAATCTGCATCAGAATGACCAGCAATGATGGCGGATGTTTCATATGGATACCATAGTCCAAAGGTGGTAGTTCCTGCCACATATTTGATAATCCTTTTAACCGTTGTTAGGTGAGATTCCTTAGGATCTGCTTGATACCGAGCACATACTTCCACACTGAAGGATATATCTGGACGACTAGCTGTGAGGTATAGTAGACTTCCGATCATACTTCGATAAAGATGTTGATCCACACTTTTGTTGTTAGCATCTTTGGAATGTTTAAATGTGGTACTCATAGGCATGTGATAAGTGCGGCCATATCAAGCCCAAATCTTTTCACCAAGTCTTTTGCATACTTGGTCTGGTTTATGAAAATTCCATCATTTAATTGCTTAACTTGTAGTCCTAAAAAGAAGTTCAATTCGCCAACCTTGCTCATTTCAAATTCTAATTTCATGAGGTTGGCGAATTTGTGAGCCTCATCTCCACATGTTGACCCAAACACTATATCATCCACATAGATTTCTGTAATAAGAAAGGAGTTCTTTGATCTCTGAGTAAACAGTGTCTTGTCTATACTTCCTCTGCAGAATTCATGGTCCAACAGAAATTTTGTTAATCATTCATACCATGCACATGGTGCCTGTTTAAGACCATACAGAGCTTTGTCTAAATGATAAACATGATTGGGATACAAAGGATCTGAAAATTCTTTTGGTTGTTTTACATAAACTTCTTCAGCAGGGTCGCCATTAAGAAAAGCACTCTTAACATCCATTTGAAACAGTTTAAACTTTAGTGCACATGCAATGGACATAAGAATTCTAATAGACTCATGACGAGCGATAGGGGCAAATGTCTCATCAAAATCAATCCCTTCTATCTGTGAGTATCCCTGAACAACTAGTCTTGTTTTATTTATATTCACATTCCCTGACTCGTCGGATTTATTCTTGAAGACCCATTTTATTCCAATGACATTAGTATCAGTTGTTATAGGAACCAATTTTCATACCTCATTTCTCTGGAATTGTTAAAGTTCTTCTTGCATAGCATTTATCCAATATTCATCTTGAAGAGCTTCTACAATATTCTTGGGTTCAATCTTTGAGATAAAGCAGAAATGACTATAAATATTGTCTATCTGCCTTCTAGTTCTTACATCGTCATTAGGATCTCCAATAATTTTCTCTTGAGTGTGATCCTTAATGATGGGTATGCCAGATGACTATTGGGGTTCATTCAAAGATGGAGATTTGTTATCTAATTTATTTAGTATGCATGAATCTACATCATCCTCTAGATCATTCACAGGGGTATCCTCATCATGAGGATGATCATCAATTACCACATTGACAGACTCTTGAATAATGAGGGTTCTTAACTTGTATACTCTTTAAGCGTGACTATTCATGGTATACCTTAGAAAAATACCTTCATCACTTTTAGACTCAAATTTCCCTAAGTGATCTCTGTCTCTAAAAATATAACATTTACTACCAAAGACCCGAAAGTATTTCACACTAGGTAGCTTCCCATACCATAGTTCGTATGGAGTTTTATCCAAGCCTTCTCTAAGATATACTCTATTTATGATGTAACAGGCGGTATTGATGGCTTCTACCCAAAAACTTTTTGCCATATCTTTCCCATTTAGTATAACCGATCCCTTTTCCTGTAATACTCAATTTTTCCTTTCAACGACTCCATTTTGCTATGGGGTTTTTGGGGCTAAGAATTCATAACGAATTCCTTTTCCATTGCAATATTTTTCAAATCTTTCATTTTCAAATTCCCCACCATGATCACTTTTGATGCGATTGATGCCATATCCTTTTTCATTTTGAATTCATTTTGCCAATATTATAAATTCTTCAAAGGCATCCAATTTCTCTCGAAGAAATGCGACCCAAGTAAATCTGGTATAATCATCTACTACCACAGGAAGTATCTTTTCTTGCAATGGCTTTCCACTTTGGTTGGTCCAACTAGATTCATATGCAGCAGATCCAACGGTTTTGTTATTGCTATAATGCTTGTCTTTTTGTGTCTAACTTTTATCTGTTTTCCTTTTAGACATTCCCCACACACAACTTTTTCTTCTTTTCTAATCTTGGGAAGACCTCTAACAAAATTTTTGGAGCTAAGCTTAGCTAAATTCCGATAGTGAACATGTCCCAACCTTTGATGCCACAATTTGGATTCATTCTTTACAGCCATATTACACTTTGTGGATAGCAAATTTTCATTTGTACTTTCAATGACATAATAGTTATCACTAGTGTGAAGACCTTTTATGAGAGATTTTCTTGTATGATCTAAAATTCTACATACATCTTTTGAGAAGGTGACCAGACGTTCCTTGTCACAAATTTAGGAGATACTAAGGAGATTATGTTTTAGGCCTTCTACACAAAGGACTTGTTTGATTTAGGGAAGGCCTGGTACAGCTATTATTCCTTGTCTAATAATTTAGCTGAGTTACCATCTCCAAATGTGACTGATCCTCCATCAAAGCTTGAGTATTCACAAAAGTAAGTTTGATCACCACTCATGTGTCTAGAGCATCCACTATCAAGGTACCATTTTGAACTATTTCCTACCTTCAGAGCAGTATGGATTACAAGACAATTGTTTTGATTTGTCACATCCTCTGGGACCTTCTTGATCATGATTCTAACTTCAGTCAAGATCACTCTCTAGGCGGTGAAGCCCTTAAAGAGAGACCCGCTCTGATACCAATTGAAATAGCAATGAAGACCACTTTAGTTGAAGTCAGAATATGCCAACATGTCCTAGAGGAGGGTGAATAGGACTTTTTAAAGTTTTTACGGTTTATTTCAAAATCCTATTTTACTAATCCTATAGATTTGCAATTATCAAGATTACTCAAAAGTAACTCTACTGGCTCCCAAGCCCAGTAGAGGATCCAATCACAAACTATTCAAGAAATAACAATGTATAGGCTAGTTTATGATGGATGTGATTGTGTATGTGTGTGAGGTGTGATCAGGTATATAGAAATGAAAGCATTGAAATAATTCGTACACACAAAAAAATAGCAATCACAAACATGGTCATTTTTATAGTGGTTCAACTACTTGTTTACTCCACTCCCGGTAACCGCACTCAAGCCTTAAGTGTACCGGATTTCACTAAGGAGGTTTCACAGCGGTTCACCTCTAACCTAAGGTTTTAAATCAGGTTCACCTTCAACCTTTATAATCTACACTAAGGCTAACTGTTTATGCTCTCACGAATAAGGGTCAACACATCGCACTCACTTTAAGGCACACTAGCCAAGGATCTTAAATAAGACCCTACGGAGGTTTTACGCGGTTTACCTCTAACCCGAGGTTTCACAGCGGTTTACCTCAAACCTAAGGTTTTGACTAGTTCACCCTCAACTAGATGTTATGCTCTCCACAAAGCAAGGGTCCACACAATGCACTCACCATGTACACTCCTGCCGGAGGCCTCCTTGAGAACTTCAAAGGGTGAGAAATACCTTAGAACCAATCCTATAAGGGAATGATCAAAGGGTCCTCTAGACTCTAGATACTTACAAATAAGTTGATGAGTCTCATTCAGCATGATGACGAAGATCTCCTCCTTGTTAATGAAGAATCTGCTGCTCCCTTGATCCACAACACAAATGATGTACCAATATACGGCGACGGGTTGGGTCAAGGTTATGATGGAATCCTACTCTCTAAATGTTTTCCTATTAGGAAGATACAGCGATTCCAATCATCTATGCATTCAAGGTATCCCAGCTTAATGATTTGCCATTAATGTAGTAGCTGGAGAATCCTTGAATGGGAAATTTCATTCCCTAATCCACTCTATTAAATATTAATGATGAGGCTGGATTGGAGGATGAACTCCCTTGAGAGAAAGAGCTTAGGTTAAATGATCTAAGGTTTAAACACTCAAAAGCACTCTCTACTTTCTCTCGGCAACTAAAGCCAAGCTCCCTTTATATAGGCAAAAGGTTCTAATGGATATAAAACGGTCACATTTATGACAGAGTTCAATATCACTGAGCGGGTTCGATATCATTGAGCGTATACTCTCGATTGTATCGATGATCCACTCGATGACACAAACTCGATGTCATATACTTTTGAAAAACCTTTTGCCAGCTGGTCGAGAGAATCGAGACTCGTGTCGATGTCATCGAATTTTGAACTTTGATATTATCGATGCAAGTTTCGATTCCTTGACATTTGAAAATAAGAGAGAGACTTACTTTGAAATTTTTCAGGTCATCAGATATGATCGGGGGATACTCGATATCATCAAAATTTGAATGCCGATGATATCGAGGGTCGTGTCAATGCATCAAAAAATTTAAGTTTTTTATTAGTAAGCTTGCTAAACGGTTTATGTCCATTCTCAATGCAATCGATCTAGCCTCGATACCATCAATATTTGAATATCGATTCAATCGAGTGACCCCCGATCAAAATTGAAAACCACCTGAAAAATGTTGCAGAACAACTTCACGCCCATGACCGATATCATCGCGAGACCGCCGATATGATTGAGATTTGAACTCTGATGGTATCAATGATGGCTTCGATATATCGAAGCATGTGTGATATTCTTAAGAAAAAACAGGGGCACCAGATCTGCCTGTCGATATTATTGAGTCTCCTTCGATCGACTCGAGATTCAATTATCGATGACATTGATATGTATATTGATATATCGGTAATTCCATCCAGATGAATATGTGGTTGCTGGACACTTTAAGTCCTCATTTGATTTTATCGATTGAGCTTCCGAGGACATCAACAATGCAGGTCGATCATATCGAGACATGTATCGATACAATCGACAAAGCAAGAAAACTTAGAGATTTTCTGATTTTTAAAAAAGTTTTCTCACCAAAAACTCTATAATATGTAACTTATTTTATTTTATATACCTGGTGTTTTGGGACATGGGATGTGAGGCTTATATTTACCTATGGCGAGCTTCCACACATCCAGTTGAGGCAGACGCTTGAATTGATCTTCCTATGAGGCTCTGCAGTCTTACTGACTCAACACACACGCTAATTGACAAACAAGGGCACTAGCAAGGGCACTTTCAAAATGTTTGGATCAATACAAATGGGCTAAATCATATGAATTTGGATCGTTGTAAAAAGAAACCTGACTGTTTGAATTATGTATAGAATTGAAGATAGACCTACAAAATTAATGATGTGGATGACTGAGAACCAACTTCTAATATTATTAATAGATGGATCAACTTAACATATCCATTGGGATGGGTCATAGAAAGAGGCTTCAATCATATGATGAGTTTAGATCACTAATAGCAGCATAAATCATATGATGCATTTGAATCGCTAAATGGGCCGAATCATATAAGAAGTTCAAATCCACATAAATGGCCCAAGCACGTCAAAGGTTTTGATCCATTAAAATGGCCAAAGCATGTCAAATGTTTGGATCATTAGAAATGGGCCAAATCATATGAACGGTTTACATAATTTGTAAAGCTTAAGAGGGTACTACAAATTTTAGGTCATGGATAAACTTAGCAAATCCATTGTCATGGATAATGAAAAGTAACTACAATCATATGATGAATTTGGATCAAGAAAAGCAGCTTCAATTATATGATGAGTTTGTATCACCGAATGATCTAAATCATATGAACAATTTAGATCCATTGAATGTCCCAAGCACGACAATGTTTTTTATCCAGTGAAATGTCAAAGGTTTGGATCAAAAGAAATGGGCCAAATAATATAAATTTTTATTGTTGTTAAGAGAAACCTAACTGTTTGAATTGTGGATAGAACGGAAGAGGGTCCTACAAAATTAACGATGTGGATCACTAAGAACCAACCTCAAATATTATGAATAGATGAATCAACTTAACATATCCATTGGGATGGGTCATGGGAAGAGGCTTCAATTATATGATGAATTTAAATCACTAACAACAGCACGAATCATATGATGTATTTAGATCGCTGAATGGGCCAAATCATATAAGAAGTTCAAATCCGCTGAAATGACAAAAGCACATCAAAGGTTTTGGTCCATTGAAATTGCATAAGCAAGTCAAAGGTTTAGATCATTAAAAATGGGCCAAATAATTTGAACAGTTTGGATCATTTGTAAAGATGAAGAGGCTCCGACAAAATTTAAGGCATAGATCAACTTAAGATATCCATTGCCATGGATCATGAAAAGCAGCTTCAATAATATGATGAGTTTGGATCACGAAAAGCAGCTTCAATTGTATCATGAGTTTGGATCACCGAATGAGCCGAATCATACCACAATTTTGATCCACTAAATAGCCCGAGCATATTAATGTTTTTTATACATTGAAATGGCCCATGTCAACGGTTTGGATCTCTATAAATGGGCCAAATCATATGAATTTAGATCCTTGTAAAAAGAAACCTGTAACGCCCTGAATATCCGGGGTCGAGCAGAAGCTCAACTCCCGAGTTCCAATGCATCACTTATGCAACATAGATAATGATGATTAAATGTTGTCCATATTAGTTCATTAAACATGAATGGGATTACACTAAATCAGCATATCACACTCTAGAGACAATTAGATTACGCAAGCAAAAGACTGTGATAGATATATAAAGCCTATACGTGGCTGTAAGTCCCCAAAGTATGAACATATCATCAGGTTAAATAATTACATGTATAGTTCCAAAATTCACAAAATGATACAATGTAATGTTCAACTAGTTTATATCCCGGTAATCCCGTCAACATAACTCTAGGTCTACCTAGACCTGCCAAAGAGTTGCATATATGAGAACTCCTCTTCATCATAAAAGTTAGGCTTCGCTTCGTAAGCATCGCCATCATCTGCAGATAAAATAAAGTTTTCTTGGTATTTTAAAACACTGTCCCAGAGTGAAAGTGAGTGATCAACTCAGTGGAGCTATAAGGAAAAGGTTAACATGTTATCAATTCAGCCAAGCAGTAATGATAAGGCAATACAACAAACATATCTTAAGTACTCTTGTTACTGTAGGAGTGCTATGCCATAATGATGTATGCCCTCGCCTACACTCCCTCAGCTACATCATCTCACGATCGCGCATGGCAAACTCCCTAAGTGTAAGCTTTCTTACCAAAGCACATGCAATGCGGTGCGTGGTCGTGTTAGCCAAGTAATTTATTTAGACTTATTCATACAGCAGATTTAAAAAGCTAAGGTACCTCCCTTTATATCATTTACCTAAATGATGATCCATCTAGGGACGTCAATCCTAGTTAATCACATACGATAGGCAAGTTATAGGGCAACGTCACCCTTGATTTAAAAATAGTGGACAAGCAAGTTCAGGTCGCTACGAGAGGCTCGTCACCCTTGCGTAGGCCTAATTTATACTCGAGGTAACTATGAAAAAGGCTCGTCACTATAGCGTAGGCCGACAACTTGAATACAGTGTCTCATACCACCGTATTCGGCTCATGAGTTTGGTTTGGTAACTGGACACTATGGGGAGGCTCGTCACCCCAACGTAGGTCGAAAGCTCGACACGGTGTCCCATACCACCATGCCCAGCTCATGAGTCTTAGTAGATCATGGTACCAAGGTTGAAGTAGGCTTTACATTGGTAAGTGATACCTTAGATTCAAGCAGTAACGTTCATACATGGTAAACACACATTAGGCCAATCGGGTTACTTGACAAGTTTGACCGGTACGAGCGTACATTAAATGGATCGACATGGAGCCTGTAAGCACTCCGCGTGGCCTAACCACTATCGACAAACAGCATACAACTCAGATTCATCGAACGTGTCTTGTGTGGCAAAATGACCTCGGCGACTAATTTGGAAATCATTACCGATTGCCTAGACTACGTAGTAGTCCTAAACCAACTCAAACGCAGCATGTGGATACATGTGATATTCATAATAGCATTAAATGACCAATACCAACATAAAACTCATTTGAGCATTTTAACAAACATATAAGCATTTCATGCATGAATCACGTAGTCGAATCTAAATTACATGAAGGAAATTCATATAACTAAGGTAGTTAAGAATCTCGTCTCAACATCGTTAATAACTATGTTTCATCAAACAATCACCCATTCAGGCATTTCATCAAACACTTAGACTACGCATATTAAACATACATGTAATGAATTTGTTATGACATATATTATGAAAAATCCTTTCATAAAGGAGTTGTCAAACATATGACGATCATGTATTCTCAATTAATAATCATAGCAAGCACAAATCAAAATTCCATATTCATTCAAACATTTCAATAAACACATGGAATGCATAGTTAATAAGCATAGTTCATACACATGTAATATATGGAAAACACTGTATCTAAGGGCATATGGTGGCAATCAAGTTAGTCATAAACCATTACTGACATTGAAAGCCTTGAAAACCATAACCTAAACATTTATAATCTGCACCTTTCGTCGATATACTTGTATCGAACTCAGTTTGTACACTACATCTCCGTTTATAGCAAAATGGCTACCTGAATCATGAAATAGGTTAGTTATTTCACTAATTCCTCTATTTGAATCCCTAAAATAGATTAGGGTTAGGATTTCTTATCCAAAAATGGATTCGGATTCAAGAGTGTAGCGATACAGGATGGATGATTCGGCATGTGGAGTGGTGGGAACGAATCCCAACAACTATCTCTCTCTTACTTCTCCTCACTCTTTCCTCCTCTTTTTTCTCTTCTCTCTCCTAGGGTTTAAAAATTCGTATGGAATGAGAGAGGGGTGGGTTAAGGTCCTTATATAGGCCCAGAACTGATGTCAATGGCCCCAGGGTCGTGGTATACTTAGGGTATAGTAAAAGGGTGACTATTTCGGGTCAACGGAGTTCATCTGGAGGTCCATTACCTACATATGGTCTGGAGAAAGTTTCCTGACAATGGATCTACACCAAGTTAAGATTTCAGTCCAGTCAGATTTGTGGATGGACCGTGGAGGACCAGTTTTAATTCAACGGCTATCATCACTCGATCAGGGCCATAAGTATACTATCATGTGTAGGGAAATTTTACTGATCTAAGGGTGCAGTTGGGTCAGATTCTGACGGTCTGAAACCTTAGATTTGTCCTACAAGCGAATGACCCAATTCACTTAAATTTGAGTTTATTTTCTAAAGATATTTGCATTTCTCATACACTTCACTCTGGGCTCAAGTTGTGCATTTCTGGATACTATTTGGACTTGATCCCTAAGATAGTTGTCAAGCCCAATAAGGCAGTCATAATAGTATAGTTTTGTGGTAATCAGACTTTCGACGCATAGTCCAGGTCCAATACAGAGATTCAATGTGCTCCCGAGAACAACTGGGTTTTGAGATTTATCCTAGATTTATAGGAAATGTTGAGTTAGTGATTCCACTAGATTTGGGCCTTGCAGTTTGTATAGAAAGTAGTTCAAGCTAATCTACTAATCAATTCTGTTTAGTACTTAATTAGTTTTTGTCTAATTTCTAAAGGATTTGGTCCTTAATGATTTCTTACTAAGGTGATACTCGGGTCTTTGTACGAATTTTTTCGAGACGTTACAATCTAGCCCCCTTAAAGAAAAATTTTATCCTCAAAATTAGTACCTTCTCGTACTCCTCAAAAATCTGAGGGTATTTCTTATGGACCTCGGCTTCTGTTTCCCAATTAGCCTCTTCCTCGGTGTGATGCGTCCATAATACCTTCACAAGCAGGATAACCTTACTACACAGTACCTGCTCCTTGTCTAGGATATGTATCGGTCACAGTGCATAAGTAGTATCTTTACTCAATTGTACCTGCTCCCATTTGATAATGTGGAAAGGGTCAAGAACGTATTTCTTCAGCATCGATACATAAAATACATTGTGCATACCTGCGAGTGGTGTGGGCAAAGTGGTGGTATGCTATCACACCCACTCGATCTAGTATCTGGAATGAGCCAATGAATCTCAGCGTGAGTTTTCCTTTCTTTCCAAACTGAAAGACTCCCTTCATTAAGGAAACTTTCAGGAATACATGGTCCCCAACCTCAAATCTAGTGGTCGTCGTCTTGTATCGGTGTAACTCTTCTGTCTGTTGTGCTGCAAGAAGTCAACGCCTAATAATGTCGATCTTCTCTGAGGTCGCCTGTATTAACTCACAGCCAATCAAACTCTTCTCGCCAACCTTTGCTCAGCAATCGGTGCTCGACAAGGACGCCCATAAAAGGCCTCGTAGGGAATCATGTTAATAGTCGCTTAAAAACTGTTTTTATAAACGAACTTAACATAGGGAAGACAGTCATCCCAACTATCTTTAAAATCAAGCACACATGCCCGCAACATGTCTTCTAACACCTGATTCACCCGTTCTGTCTGCCCGTCGGTCTGTGGGTGGAATGCGGTACTGAACTTCAGTTTCACGCCCATTGCTTCCTGGATACGAGTCCAGAAGATAGATGTGAATCGCGTGTCTCAGTCCGACATGATCTTTATAGGAACTCTATGCAGACGTACTATCTCCTTGATGTGCAACCTGGCCAAATCATTTGCTGAGTTTGAGACTCTAATAAGGAGAAAATGAGCCAATTTTGTCAACCGGTCCATAATCACCCAAATGGAGTCATATCCCTTCATCGTCTTCGCAACCCTGAGATGAAATTCATAGAAATGAAATCCCATTTCCATTCTGCAATGGGCATGGGCTGAAGCAGTCCAGGAGGATGGTGATGCTCTGGCTGGCACGTGAGACAACAGGACACATAATCCGCTATGTGGGCCTTCATGTTATCCCACTAGTATGAACGCTTCATATCTCGAAACATCTTCGTACTACCAGGATGCATCACCATCTTCGAATTGTAAGTAGCTTTAAGAACTTCCCTTCTAAAGTCATGAAGATTTGGGACGCATAGGCGGCCATGATAACATAAACCCCCATCCATACCAACTCTCCATTCCGAGTCTTCATCCTCACTAGCTCGCTTTCTCAATTCAACTAACCATTGATCATCCTTCTAAGCCACAATGATTCGGTCATCGATAAGTGGCTGTACACGAATATATACGACACTCAAGAATGGTTCCTCTACGGTAAGTTTCTGCTCAAAGTCTCATACAAACTTTACCATGTTCCATTCATCGATCATCAGCGGAGCTACAAATGTTATCTTCTTCTTGCAGCTCAACCCGTCTGCCACAAGGTTGGCCTTGCCAGGATGGTAGCAGACCTCGAACTTGAAGTCCTTTAAGGTTTTCATCCACCGTCGCTGCCTCATATTTAAATCCATTTGGGTGAATATGTACCTGAGGTTTTTATGGTCATAAAAGAGCTCGAACTCCTTTCCATAGAGGTAATATCTCTAAAGCTTTAATGTAAAGATGATTGCTGCTAACTCCAAGTCGTGCGTAGGGTAGTTCTCCTCGTATTTCCTCAACTATCGCGAGGCATAAGCAATCACCCTGTCCTTCTGCATCAGAACACAACCCAAACCAACACGAGGTGCATCGGTGTATATCGTATATCTGACCCCCTGCTCTGGCAATACTAGCACGAGTGCGGACATTAACTTGTCCTTCAGTTCCTGAAAGGCTGCTTCTACCTTCTCATTCCAGGCAAACTTGAGATCTTTCCTAGTGAGCTGAGACAAGAGCCTAGCTATCTTGGAACTGCTAAGCCGAGGAAACTCCTTATCTTTGTAACCGAACCGGGTTACTCCCAGTCTTGAACTGCTGCCACCTTGGTGAGGTTCACAGCAATGCCTTCCTTGAACACCACATGTCCCAGGAACTTGACTTCTTCCTTCTAGAAATCGCACTTCTTGTATTGAGCAAATAACTGGTTCTTTCTAAGCGTGTCAAAGGCTGCTCATAGGTGCCTAGTGATCCTTCCGACTCTTAGAGTATATCAAGATGTCATCTATGTATACGATGATAAATCGGTATAGATACGGATGAAACACCCAGTTCATAAGGTCCATGAATACGGTAGGTGCATTTGTGAGTCCAAATGACATCATAAGGAACTCGTAGTGCCCAAAGTTGGTTCTGAACGCTATCTTCTACACATCCTCATCCCTGACGCACAATTGGTGATACCCTCACTGCAAGTCGATCTTCGAGAAATATTGTGCCCCTTTCAACTGATCGAACGGATCATCTACCCTGGACAAAGGATACTTGTTCTTCACAGTCACCTTGGTTCAATCTGCAATAATCAATACATAATCGCAGTGATACATCCTTCTTCTTCACGAACAACATGGGTGCTCCCCAAGGAGATACACTCGGTCATATAAAGTCTGCATCCAATAGATCATCAATTTGTCTCTCAGTTCCCCCATCTCACACGAAGGCATGTGATACGTTGGTAGAGATATAGGTGTCACACCTAGTGTTAGGTTGATAGTAAAATCGATCTCGCACTGAAGAGGTAATCTACGTATCTTTCTGAACATGTCCGCAAAATCCTAAACTACTGGCATGTTTTCTAAATTTGAACCGTTGACATGCTCTAACAAGGTAGCATAACAACTAATGCGGTAATACCAACTGACCTGAACTGGAAAACTAAAGGTTATGCCCTCAGGTCCATGGGTTGTCACCACTCTAGTATCGTAATCGATCTCTGCCTTCATCTCAGTGAGCCAATACATACCGAGAATGACATCATAGTGACATAATGGGGCAACCATTAGGTCAACGAGCACTATTCTGCTCCCTAGGTCTATCGAGCAACCTCTACAAGTCTTGGTGGAGTCTGAGAAGGCCCCTGTGGCAGTAAGTAGTCTCACCTAGACGATAAGAGTAGTTTTCAACACTAGTCTCTTAACTACTGCGCATGATATGATCGAGATAGTAGACTCGGTGTCCACCAATAAGAAGACTGGTGTACCTTGGATATGTGTCGTGACTTCAAAAGTCAGTGGTACTGCAGTTGCTGTCTCGGATGCCTCAGCTACAAGTGAGTGCACACGAGCCTGTTGAGGATGATTTGGCTACGGTATCATAGGTCGTTAAGGCGAGGTACATTCGGCCTATAGAAAGGATGTGCTGGCAGTACTAAACGTAGAGGTGGAGCCGAGATAGCTTGAGGAATCTGACGATTGATCTTTTGAGGCGGCGAGAAGCCATTATCCCTCATCTTGGTGAAACAGTAGGTATCTGTATGGCCCTACCTCTTGCAGTAGGTGCACCACAGGTCTGTTCACCTCAGCTGGGTTTGTGAAGCCGTAAGCCAAGGAGGCAAATCTGCACGTGGCCTCTTGTCTAGGAATGGTCTGCTTGGAAAATCTGGTCGAGGCCTCAGACCCACAAGAACACGTGTACGGGATAGCCTATCCTCACTTGCTGAGCACATAGGGAGATGCTCACTAGCTCAGCATAGTTGTTAATGCTAGTGCAACACATCTTCGAGCGGATCTTAGGCCGCAAACCCTCAGAAATTTGTCACATCTTCATCGGCTCATTCGCTAAGATCAAATAAACATATCTGGCCAGCTCCTTAAACCTATTCTCGTACTCTGCCACCATCATTCCTTTCTGTCAGAGGTGAAGAAACTCTCCCTCCTCATTACGGTAGGTGAGAGGGAAATATTTCTCGTAGAAGCATGTCTCAAAAGCCTCCCACGTCCACATGTAACCAGGGGCAATGGTCCAAAGGATATTGTCCCACCAGAGACTGGCCTCCTTCTCGAACATGTAGGTGACCAGTTCAACCTACTCTACCTCAGTGCAGTGCAGTGGTTTCAGCATCTTAAAGATGTAGTCAAGCCAGTTCTTGGCCTCCTTAGGTCTGTGAGTACCCGCAAAAGTAGAAGGTCGAAAGCACTGGAACTGCTCAAATAATCTGCTGGCACTCATGTCCCCAGCAGGGTGTACAGGTGGTGCAGATGGGGCCACGCTCATGTTCTAGGCAAGGGCCCCTGCTATGGTGGTCCAAATCTACTGCTGCTGCTACATAAGGAGCATCATCTGCTCCAGCCTATCAGGAGGAGAAGCCGCCTAAGGCATGTGTGGCATCAAGGTAAACGTGCGGTTCTGCTCTGGAACCGGTGGTGCAAAATGTGTTAGCCCATTAGTGGGGCTAGTGGCTGGTAGAGAATGTGGCATAGTCTCATGATCCGGGCCCAAACTGGGGTCGATATGGCTACCGCTGAGGGGAGGTGCCTCGTCATTCAATTCGCTAAGTGTAAGACGTGTCGTACTCCGAGTGGCCTTAAGTGGCATTCCCTATATACAACATAGGGTGCAACTCGTGTAAGATTTAGCATAGGAACATACACACATCCTACATCATTCACATTCCAAATAAAAAGAGGCTTCATACATTTCATTTACCAAAATCATCACAATACATGAGATATAGTCTTACATGGATTATGACAGAAGATGCATGTGAGCTAATCTAACAAAGCTTTAAATACTAAGCAAACCAACAACCCTACTACACTATTAAGCCTATCAAGGCAACAACCTAGAAAGCAAGAGACGAAGATAACCCAAAGACAACTACAACGTAGGAATAGTCGTCCGAATTCGGTGATAGTGGAGGAACACCCTTATCCTACATACAGCATAGGAGAGCCTTCAAGGTGCGAGACACCTTCTTAAACCTCTACTTCATGTAGGCCTTACTCTCTTCAAGCTTGTCCCGGGTCTCTCTGACTTCCTGTCTCAGGGTGGCTTGGCCCTCCTTGATCTAAGCCAAGCAAGCTTCTAAAGTAGCCCGATCATGATGACTCTCATGTGTAGCAGGAGGAGAGCCCCCATCAGAGTCTTGGGCCTCCTCTTCTTCCTCTTCCTGCTCTTCCTCTTCCTCACTTCCTTCCTCTATTTCATTCCTGTCTCCTTCTTCATCACTTTCTTCCTCTTCACTTCCTGTCTCATCCTCACTCTCATCGAGTCAAGCTTGACGTTGTCATGGCCCAATACCCATGTTGTTGAGAGTAGTGTCATTGATGAAATGGATTGATGCAAGAATTTCTATGCCAAGTCTGTAACTGAGTTCACGAGCAAGCTTACATATAAGTCGGCCGAATGGGAATGAAATGTCTATCCTAGGAGAGCGTGCAGTCTGAACTATCTGAAGTAGGACATGTAAGCAGACATGACTTGTCTCCTTGCCCACCTCGGTATGGGAAGTCTACCATCAAACACGTGCATTCGCTGCAATTGCTCCACCTGGGAACGCATTGTATGTGAAGATGTGGTGAAGCAGGTGAAAGTTAGGAGTCATCTCGAACGCCAGGAGGTAATTGCCTCGATTTTAGTAGACTAATCGGCCATAAAGAAATTACGTGTGGTGATCTCTTTCAGGCATGCTCCTGAGGTTTCTCTTGCTACCATGCACCTCTCCACACGGAATTCCCATGACTCAGGCTACCAAGTCTACATTGACAATAGTTTCCCGCCTTCCCATGGGGATAGAGAATTGTAGAGGCTCCAACAGTGGCTCTCGTATATGGGCGTAAAAGGCTCAGACAATGCTCTCATTCGCACGTGACTTACCCTCAAATATGGGACCCCACCCGGCATCCAATAGGGAATCCATCGTCGGATAAAGCCCAAATAGTTTCTCATCCATGTGTGCTTCAAAGAGAACTCTACGGCCTTGAAACCTTCCATGTGTCATATCCACCAGTAGAGCTCTTTCGAGAGGAATCTAGGGATCAAGGTCTCACTTCATCCTTATCTCTCGATCGACACTTAAACTTGCTTCGACGCCCGATTTCCTTCTTAGACAGGTAGGGAGGCTAGGCCCAGCTTCATCCATGGAAGCCCTCTTCTTTCCTATGAGAGAAAGAAGTGTGGAAAGTGAAAATATGACTATCGCTAGCTCAAAAAGAGCCATGAGAGTGGAGTGAGATTTACAAACTGAGATAGGTTGGGAGATTTTAAGATTTATGAGACACAAGGTGGGTTTGTGCACTCAAATGAGAAGGAAGAAAGGGGATTGAAGGTAGTAGAAGATGGATTTGAGAGAAATGATAGGAGGTGGGTATATAGTGAAGAAGAAGAAGATGATGATATGAGAATGGAGGGATGGATTTGAGGTGAAAAATCAGATTTTGAGAGCTTGGAGGGGTTTAAAACTTGAAAATGGAATAATGAAGCAAAAAAAGGGGAGGTATAAGGGGTCCCACTCATGTTTCATGGGCCCCACATGCATGTACATTAGTCGGCCTACCTGGCCCCGACAGGCCCGCTGAACCCGGACAGCGAGGGCTTGAGGTTGGGGTGATGGCTCACCCCAGGGGAGATGGCTCACCCCAGGGGCGATGGCATCCCCCCTAGGGTGCTAGAAATGTGTGGGGTCCACTTTGGTTCCCCCGATTTGCACTGTTTAGGCCCCCGAGTCCATTTGAGACATTTCGGGTCCGATCTTGCGCATATTCACGCTTTGTGGGTTATTTGAGTGTGGAACATGCCGAATTATCATCTGAACCCATCAATTGACAATCAAGAAAAGAACTAGGATCATCTTACATGGTCATAAATGCGTACAGGTCCCGTTTCTACGGTCAGTTTTGCTTCAACGGTCATATGATCACCGACGAGCGAAACTTGGGATCCTATGATCATTTCTACGTTCTATTGCTCCCTCCTAAGTTAAAGTACGTCAATGTCTGTCATGTTACCATAACCCAGGTCCAATTTAATCCAAATCATGCTCTGATACTAACTTGTAACGCCTTAAAAATCAGGGGTCGAGGAGAAGCTCAGCTCCCTATTTTCAATGCATCACTTATGCAACATAAATAATGATGATTAAATGTTGTCCAGATTAGTGCATTAAACATGAATGGGATTACACTAAATCTGCATATCATACTCTAGATACAATTAGATTATGCAAGCGGAAGACTGTGATAAGTATATAAAGCCTATAAGTGGTTGTAAGTCCCTAAAGTATGAACATGTTGCCAGGTTAAATAATTACATGTATAGTTTTAAAATTCACAAAATGATATAATGTAATGTTCAACTAGTTTATATCCCGGTAATCCCGTCAATGCAACTCCAGGTCTACATAAACCCATCAAAGAGTTGCATGTAGGAGAACTCCTTGTCATCATAAAAGTCAGGCTGTGCTTCGTAAGCATCGCCATCATCTGCAGCTAAAACAGAGTCTAGTTGGTGTTTTAAAATATTATCCCAGAGTAGGAGTGAGTGATCAACTCTGTGGAGCTATAAAGCAAAGGTTAATATGTTATCAATTCAATCAAGCAGTAATAATAAGGTAATACAATAATCATATCTTAAGTACACTTGTTAATGCAGGAGTGGTATGCTATAATGATGCATGCCCTCACCTACACTCCCTCAGCGACATCATCTCTCGCGCATGAAAAACTCCCTAAACATACGCTTCCTCGCCAAAGCACATGCAATGCGGTGCATGGTCGTGTTAGCAAAGTAATTTATTTAGGCTTATTCATACAGCAGATTCAGGAAGATAAGATACCTCTTTTTATATCATTTACCCAAATAATAATCCATCTAGGGTCGTCAATCCTAGTTAATCACATACAATAAGCAAGTTATAGGGAAACGTCACCCCTGATTTAAAAGCAGTGGATAGGCAAGCTTAGGTTACTACGGGAGGCTCATCACCCCAGTGTAGGCCTAGTTTATACTCGAGGTCACTACGGGAAAGGCTCGTCACCTTAGCGTAGGCTGACAGCTCGAATACAGTGTCTCATACCACCATATTCAGCTCATGAGTTTAGTTTGTTCATTGGACACTACGGGGAGGCTCGTCACCATAGCGTAGGTCGACAGCTCGACCACGGTATCTCATACCACTATGCCCGGCTCATGAGTCTTAGCGGATCGTGGTACCAAGGTTGAAGTAGGATTTACATTAGTAAGTGGTACCTTAGATTTAAGCAGTAACGTCCATACATGATAAACACACATTAGGTCAATCGGGTTACTTGACAAGTTCGACTGGTACGAGCATATGTTGAATGGATCGACATGGAGTGTGTAAGCACTCTACGTGCCCTAACCACTGTCGATAAATAGTGTATGACTCAGATTCATCGAACGTGTCTTGTGTGGTGAAAAGACCTAGGCCACTAATTCGGGAATCATTACTAATTATCTGGACTACGTAGTAGTCCTAAACCAACTCAAACGTAGCATGTAGATACATGTGATATTCATAACAGCATTTAACAACTAATACCAACATAAAACTCATTTGAGCATTTTAACAAATAATAGTGCACATGTTATCACACATAGGCATTTCATGCATGAATCACAGTCGAATGTAAATTACATGAAGGAATCTATTCATATAGCTAAGGTAGTTGAGAATCTCGTATCAACACCGTTAATAACTATGTTTCATCAAACAATCACCCATTCAGGCATTTCATTAAACACTTAGACTACACATTTCAAACATACATGTAATAAATTTATTATGACATATATTATGGTAAATCCTTTCATAAAGGAGTTATCATGCATACAACGATCATGTATTCTCAATTAACAATCATGGCAAGCACAAATTAAAATTTCATATTCATTTAAACATTTCAACATACACATGGAATGCATAGTTAATATGCATAGTTCATACACATGTAATATATGGAAAACACCATATCTAAGGGCATATGGTGGCAATCAAGTCAGTCATAAACCATTACTGACATTGAAAGCCTTGAAACCATAACCTAAACATTTATAGTCCGCACCTATCGTCAATATACTTGTATCGAACTCAATTTGTATACTACGTCTCCGTTTACAGCAAAACGGCTACCTGAATCATGAAATAGGTTAGCTATTTCACCAATTCCTCTATTTGGATCCCTAAAACAGATCAAGGTTAGGATTTCTTACCCAAAAATGGATTCGGATTAAATGGTGTAGCGATACAGGAGGGATGATTCGGCACGTGAAGTGGTGGGAACGAATCCCAGCAATTATCTCTCTCTCTCTCTCTTCTCCTCACTCTTTCCTCCTCTTTTCTCTCTTCTCTCTCCTAGGGTTTGGAAATTTGTATGGAATGAGAGAGGGGTAGGTTGAGGCCCTTATATAGGCCCAAAACTGATG
Organism: Magnolia kwangsiensis; assembly: GCA_037074715.1. NCBI lineage: Eukaryota > Viridiplantae > Streptophyta > Magnoliopsida > Magnoliales > Magnoliaceae > Magnolia > Magnolia kwangsiensis. The sequence continues at coordinate 48,930,043 of CM073583.1, forward strand.
TCAATGGCCTCAGGGCCATGATATACTTAGGGTAAGCCAAAGGGTTCATCTAGAGGTCCATTACCTGTATATGGTTTGGAGAAAGTTTTTTGATAATGTATCTATGCAAGGTTAAGATTTCAGCCTGGTCGGATTTGTGGATCGACCGTGGAGGACCAGTTTCAGTTCAATGGCCATCGTCACTCGATCAGGACCACAAGTGCACTGTCATGTGTAGAAAAATTTTCCTGATCCAAGGGTGTAGTTGAGTCAAATTTTAAAGGTCTGAAACCTTAGATTTGGCCTACAAGCGAACAACCCAATTCACTTAAATTTGAGTTTATTTTCTAAAGACATTCATGTTTCTCACACACTTCACTCCGGGCTCAAGTTGTGCATTTCTGGATACTATTTGGACTTGATCCCCAAGATGGTTGTCAAGCCCATTAAGGCGGTCATAACCATATAGTTTCTCAGTAATCAGACTTTCAACGCATGGTACAGGTGCGATACAAAGTTTCAATGTGCTCCTGAGAGCAATTGGGTTTTGAGATTTATCTTAGATTTCTAGGAAATGTTGAGTTAGCGATTCTACTGGATTTGGGTCTTGCAGTTCGTATACAAAGTAGTTCAAGGTAATCTACTAATTAATTTAATTTAGTACTTAATTAGTTTTCATCTAATTTCTAAAGGATTTGGTCCTTAGTGATTTCTGCCTGAGGTGATACTCGGGTCTTTATACAGATTTTTCTGAGACATTACAAAACCCTACTGATTGAATTGTGTATAAAACTAAAGAGGGTCTAACAATATTAACGATGTGGATCACTTAGAACTAACCTCAAATATTATGAATAGATGGACAAACTTAACGTATTAATTGGGATGGGTCATGGAAAGTGGCTTCAATCATATGATCAGTTTAGATCACTAATTGCAACATGAATCATATGATGCATTTGGATCGCTGAATGGGCCGAATCATATAAGAAGTTCAAAACCATTGAAATGGCCCAAGCATGTCAAAGGTTTGGATCACTTAGAACTAACCTCAAATATTATGAATAGATGGACAAACTTAACGTATTAATTGGGATGGGTCATGGAAAGTGGCTTCAATCATATGATCAGTTTAGATCACTAATTGCAACACGAATCATATGATGCATTTGGATCGCTGAATGGGCCGAATCATATAAGAAGTTCAAAACCATTGAAATGGCCCAAGCATGTCAAAGGTTTGGATCACTAGAAATGGCCCAAATCGTAAGAACAGATTTGATCAGTTGTAAAGCTGAAGAGGAATCTACAAAATTTAGGGCATGGATCAACATAGCATATACATTGTCATATATCAGGAAAAGCAGCTTCAATCATATGATGAGTTTAGATCATGAAAAGCAGCTTCAATCATTTGATGATTTTAGATCATGAAAAGCAGCTTCAATCATATGATGAGTTTAGATCATGAAAAGCAGCTTCAATCGTATGATGAGTGTCGATCGCCAAATGAGCCGAATCGTATGAACGATTTGGATCCACTAAATAGCCCTAACATGTCAGTGTTTTTTATCCATCGAAACGGCACATGTTAAAGATTTGGATCGTTGTAAAAAGAAACCCGATTGTTTGAATTGCATATCGAACTGAAGAGGGTCTTATAAAATGAATGATGTGGATCACTGAGAACCACCTCAAATATTATGAATAGATCGATCTAACTTAACATATCCATTGGGATGGGTCATGGAAAGAGGTTTCAACCATATAATGAGTTTAGATCACTAACAACAGCACGAATCATATGATGCATTTGGATCGCCAAATGAGTTGAATCATATAAGAAGTTTAAATACATTGAAATGGCCAAAGCACATCAAAGGTTTTGATCCATTGAGATGCCCAAGCATGTCAAAGTTTTGGATCACTAGAAATGGGCCAAAACATATGAACAGTGTAACACCTCATCCCTTCCCACCATTTTTGATGCATATGTACACGATGATCGATGCGCTTAGCTAGACCTAGATAGACCGTTTATAGTACACACCCGACTGACCGGAACCCCAAGACCTCAAAACCTATCTCATATTGACTGCCCCATCGCTACGATCGTATAGGTACCACCTGTGCATTTATACGATACTCCGTTAGTGAAATACACCGTGAAGAATCATTGATGTATCATGTGCGCAAGGCGCCATGTATTCCATTCCACACATGTGCACCACACATGTCATACACACATGCACATGCCACACATGGGTGAGAGAATCTCTACCCATGTGTGTGATGTCACCCACCCATACCTCCCATCTCTCATGTCTCCCCAAGTCAACTCTTTCCCATGTCACACCTTAAGCATGACATCATCACACCATGCCATCCAATGCTCTTTTAATCCACCATTAATTGCAAATCATGAATTAATTGATATAATCCTAGTCTAAGCTAACCAAGATCACATTAAGTGAATCTAACTACATTTTTATAATTTCCCTACATATACCCCTCCACCCCTAAGCATTTCACCATTTTTTTCCATGGAGAGAGAGAGAGAGAGAGAGAGAGAGAGAGAGATCTTGGCGGGCCATCAACACCATCAATTCCATCTCATCCATCCATCTCAACCATCCATCTAATCCATCAAGGTGAGTACACCCACCCTACTTATTCTTATTTTATTTTGTTGTGTTTTTATATGATGGAGATGATGTTGATCATAATGATGTGATTAATGGTGCGGATGATGAAGTTAGTATGATTGATGGTGATGATAATTACAATAAATGTTAGGAATGGTGTGGATGATGAAATATAACATCCCGAAAATTAGGGGTCGAGTAGAAACCCAACACCCGAGTTCCAGAACGTCACTTATGCAACATAGATAATGATAAATGCATGTTGTCTGTAGAATGACATTAAACAAGATTGAGACTAAGCCAAAACAGCATATCATATTCCAGAGACAGTTAAATTAGCAAGCAAAAGACTGTGATAAATACATAAAATATATAATTGATTGTAAGTCTCCAGAGTGTGAACATGTTACCAGGTTAATTAAATACATGTATATTCCAAAAATGGAAAGAAAAGAATATACATGAGTCCTCCAAAAATAAAATGACAAGTGTCAAGGCATCTAATCAACCTCCCTGTAATTCCGTCGATCAAAACACGGAGGAGAAGTTCTCCTCATCATCATATAAGTCCGGCTTCACTTCACAAGCAGTGTCATCACCTGCAACTAAAATAGGGACTGGTGGGTGTTCGAAACACCATCTCGTAACGTGGGAGTGAGTGATCAACTCAGTGGGATAAGAGAGCAAAGATTAACATGTTATCAAATCAATCACGCATTAATAGTAAAGAAAACAATCAACATTCCTAGATACTGTTGTTAATGTATGCATGAAATGACATGATGGATGCCCTCACCAACATACTCCCTCATGCGGCATCATCTGCGTCCGCGGCATGCTTTCTTCCCACAGTGCTCCACATCTTCCAGGCACATGCAATGCGATATGGATAATGATTACCGAGTTGTTATTAGTCCTTTTCATATAGCAGGATTGGGAAACTAGGGTACCTTGCTTATATCAATCCCAACACAGATCCTGTCTAGGGTCGTCACTCCAAGTAATCTCATACGATGTTATATTTGTAGGTCGCTGCAAGGGCTGTCAGGGCTGTTGCTCGCACTCGTTGCACCGCTCCCCCATCACCTTATCAATACAGGCCTCTTTATATCCTTAAGACTGCATCAGGACTCGTCGCCCCCATGCGATGTTAGGATAAACTCAAGGTCACTACAAAGGGCTGCCAGGGCTGTTGCTCGCACTCGTTGCTCCACTCCCCCATCACCTTATCAATGTAGGCCGACAGCAAGAATATAGTATCCCATACCACCATAATCTGCTCAGAGTAGGATGCTCACTGGTCACTACGGGGAGGTTTGTGGCCCCAGCGTAGGCTGACAGCTCGACCACGGTGTCCCATACCACCATGCCCGGCTCATGAGTCTTTATGGATCAAGGTACCATGGTTAACAGGGTTTCCAATGGTAAGTTCAGTACCCTAGGTTCAAGCAATTATGACTCATACAGGGTGAACATACAATGGCCAGTCGGGTTACTTGACGGGCTCGACTAGTACGGGCGCATCTCAAGTTGAACGACATGAAGTGCATAAAACACTTCGTGTGGCCTAACCACTGCTGCCAACTCAAAACACGACTCGTGTTCATCGACGCGTCCACTATGGTAAATAGAAGCCCACCACTAATTCAATCCATTACCGACTGCCTGGACTAAAGCATAGCCTCAAACATGTGTAATCCATACCAGTGATCATATGAGAGTAATAGAATTGAAGTTCAACAATACTAGCATGTTAACACATGTTATAGCATACAAAGTAAGTAAATCGACCAACACATGTATTCCATACATATAAGGAAATCAATTCATATAGCAAACATGTAGGAAATCGTATACAACATCAGGTGGATTGAGAATTCATTCTCAAAACCAATTTATAACACCATTTACTCAATACATACTAATACAAACATTTATACAAACACTTAGTCTACACACTTTAGTCTACATAGCGTATGTCGACCCAAAGTGCGCATTAGGGCGAATCTCCCACAACTCTCTCACAATCTCTCACTTTTTCTCTCTCTTTCTAGGGTTTAATCCAAATTCGGATGGGAGAGATATGAGGGGGTTTCAAACCCTTATATAGGCTAAAACTTCACTGAAACAGACTTGGGACAAAGGTATACTTGAGTTATAACCAAATCGGGGTTGTTCCGATCCAAAAGAGTATTTTGGGAGGTCCCCCGGCCGAACGCGGTCGGACTTAAGCTCATGCATACTGGATCTAGCACACATCAAGTTTTCAGACCGATAGAGTTTTCAGATCGCACGTGGCGGTCCAATTTCAGTTCAGCGGTCATCGTGCCTTAATCAGGTCTACAAGTCTCGTGATATGAAAGAAAAATTTTTTCTGATCCGAGGCTGTAATTTGGCTGAATTCTGACGGTCAGAACACTTAATAATAACGCGTCAAGTCACATGCCAGATTTGGATTAAAATTTTCAAATCTAACCCATTCCTCACTCTCTTCACTTCAGGCTCAATGAAATAGCCTCTAAACGTCGGTTGGGCTTATTTTTGAAATGATTGTCAAGTCCAGCTAAGCGGTCGAAATGGTCTAAGATTATAAGTATCGGACTTTCGACGCACGGTCTAAATCCAATACGAAGTTTCAGAAGGTTCCTATGAGCAAACGGGTTTAGAGTTTGATCCTAAATTTCAGGGTATTGTAGCGTCATTGGTTCTACAAGTTTTGGGTCTTGCAGAACGTATTTAAAGCTATCCAAGTTAATTCTACTGAGTATTCAGTTTGGTACTTAACCAAATTCTACCCTAATAGGGCAGAATACGGTCCTAGGGCCATTCTATGCTCCATTTTGGGCACTTCTAGTTATCATATTATTTTTATTATTTTTCTGAGAGTTCATCATCAAGTTTACCCTGACTTCACCAAATTTCATAAGATTTCGAGTTGTAGAAAATTCTAAAAATTCCAGAAGCAGCAGTTGTCCAACAAGTGATTATCGAACAGTTGCTCACAATGAGCTACTTTAAGTAATATTAAATATTTTATTATATTTTTCACATATTTTTATATAAAACTAGACTCATTTAGCTTCAATCTGATTTTTAAATCACCTAAATCGGAGTTATAACGAAGGAGATATGATTTTTCAAAGTTTGAAGAAATGTACAGGAAAAAGTGTAGAAACCGGCCTGCCACACCGTTGTACGGACGGGTTCGGCGATCCCCTCGCCGCTCACTGACCTGTTTGGGATGATTTCACCATCTGATATTTAAAATGGGTGTATTTTAGAACCTGGGATGAGTTATTTGACATGCAATATATGATTTTGGGGTAGGAGAAGCTGATCTATCCAAATAGACTACTTATTCCTTGAGATTACAAATAGTTAATGGTTAAAAACCCTTTTTATTTATTTATTTACTATTCATAGTACTTTTTAGTTTAAGTATTGATTAACATCACCTAAACTTTAAGATTTGTGTCTAATATGAAAGCTCCTAAAAAATTTTGAAGAATAAAGTAGTGAAAGGTGAGATTTTCGAAGGAATTAGGGATTTGAGACTTTTAGATTAAGTTTTAAGAAGTTAATCAGGTGTTAAGATTAACCCATTGCCTAAGGACGTTTAAATCTAGGTTGGCAAAAAATCTGAAGTGTTACATGAAAATAGTATGATTAATGGTAAACAAAATTGTAATAATGATGATGATGTTATTGATGGTGTGGATAGATAGGAGAAAACATATAAAAAATAAATAAATTTAATTTATTATACAGTTCATGTGGGACCCATTAATAGTGGGTCCCACAAACATGTTGGTATGACATTCAAATCATCCAAGTGTGGCCCATTAGGCTGGCCACACACACTCTCACACACACACCCCATGCACATACGTGTAAAAAATAATAATAATAATAATAATAATAAATAAATGAATAAAAAAGGGGGGGGGATTGAGACACCACTGCCAGCATCCAGCGGACGCTGCAGCAACAGCGTCCCAGCTGCATTGTAAAAGGGGCAGGGGGCTATGGGCCCACAACGGGCCCCACCCATGATGTATGTATTAAATCCATCCCGTCCATTCAATTTTTCAGATCATTTCAGTCGTTGAGCCAAAAAAATGAAGCCATTCCAAATCTCTTGTATGCCACACTATCAAAACAAAACTATTTTAATAGTAATAAACTTTTAAGGCCCACTGTGATGTTCTATATGCTAAAACAAATTGAATATTGGAGTCTTTTGATCTATCACGAGCCATAGAATACAACAGATGGGTTGAATTTTCTTTATGTGGGCCTCACATATGAAAAACCGCAGATTAAAAAAAAATAAATTTGCTTGACGCTACTTGCAGTCAACGTCCAGAGGACGCTTCTTGCAAGCAGCATCCTGGTGCTTGCATTTGGCAGGGACGGTGGACCACACCACAGGCCCCACCTTGATGTATGTCAAACATCAATATCGTGCCTTTGATGGGTCCCCTCTTAAAAATGGGGTACGCCAAAAATCAGCCATACATGGAACTTAGATGGCCCACACCATCTAAAATTATTTGAAGAATGGACGTCAAAAGTTTTGTGGATCCCATTATGAGGTATGTGTTATATCCAAATCGTCCATCCATTTAGTGAGCTCATTTTGAGGTTATATATATATATATATATATATATATTAAATAAATAAAAAGATAGATCTAACTATTAAATGGGCCGCACTACAAAAGCAGCTGGAATTGAACATCTACCATTAGAACCCTTTTTAGGTTAGAAGTTTTATACCAATATGAAATTTATTTTTTCCTTATTTAGGTCATTGTGGCCTTATGAACAGATTGGATGGAAAATAAACATTAAGGTGGGGCCCTCTAAATTGTTTACCGGTAAAATCATTATCTCCACTACTGTTTGTGGTGGGGTCTAGATAATCTTTGGATATGATTCATTTTGATGATGCTATAAAATGATCTCTAAAAAAATATAAATAAAAATAAAAATAATGATAATATAGATGAACTGTGTAATACATCACTTTGGACCCATGTAACTTTGATCTCCTTGAACCGTTCAAACAACTTGGAGCTCAAGCATACAAAAGCACTTGGCGGGGTCCACTTGAAATTTGGATGCATCTGAAACTTGGACTGAACCCTCAACCAAGTAGGACACACATGATGGATGGGCTGGATTTATGAACCATGCCTCGGTGGCCCAACAAAGGATTATGAATGCTTTAATGGAAGGAAACCCTCTCAACTTTTGTGTGTAGAGTGGCTCACAAGAGCCACAGATTGACTTGATTTTAAGTCCCAGGCCCACCTTGAGTATATGTCTTGTAAAACCATTAGTGGTAGTCTTACATGTGCCAATGAATGAACTCCTTTAGTAAATGTTTATGACTCCATATGACATATGTACAATCATATGAACTTTGATGTGTGATATACTAATGGCCACCAAGCCATATGATCTTGTAATTTCGAGTGGCCCACTTGCCTATGGAGGATTGTGAGGTTGTAGGGCCACTTAAACTTTATGAACTTGTGATTTCCTTGTGACCTTTCATTTACGTGAATTCGAGAGTTTTGTAACCATTAAACTCATGTGATCATTTATGTGGATGTAGCCACTCAATCATGCCAAATTATGGATCATCAATAATTGTGATCTATATGTGTATCCACTTAGACAAGTGCGATTATAGTGTATGTGTGGTCCAAACCACATGATCATGCGGTACCTCAACGACCACTAAATCATGTGAAATTGTGCGGTGTTTGCGGTCGGACTAAAATTGTGCGAGATTGGGTTGCTGCCCTAGTTTATCTAATTTTATAACGAGCGCACAACCCTTCACCACTTTGCACTTTGGTTAGAGAGCAGCCCTAAGTAATAGGATCATGTGACTTGTGTTCAAACCCTTAAACATGTTTAATTATAATAAATACGTAGACTCTAGTAGTGTGAGGGTGTGATATACTTGTTTGGCCCATTAATCATGTGGGTATTTGATGTATGTATCACCACCTAATCATAGGCAATGGTGGAGTTTATACAGTCATTTAATTGTATGAATGTGAAATACGTATAAGGCCACCCAACCGTATGAAATCTAGTGGCACTGATGGCCATTCAAAAATGTAGGTTTGTGCTTATCGATATAGATACTGCCAATTGAATCACATATAACTAAGTTGTACACTAAACCGAATGTGATGTAGGGTTATGTTACCCAAGCTAATGCTATCAAGGTCCTGGATTCTATACACTGTGATCTCTAAATCGTAAATGGAACGATGAAATGTAGCTCTTGGCCCTTAACCATGAGACACCAAATATGAGTCATTAACTATGTGATGTGTGAAGTGCTTGTAGTATAAGACTTATCGTAATTGGTGTAGCCTTATATTTGTGGCCTATGGGCAAGGCCCATTGAGATATATTTCTGGCCCATATGGTGAGGCTCATTGTGATGTATTTGAGGCCCATGTGTAGGGCCCACCTGTTGTGTATTTGAAGCCCATGGGTTGTGAAGCCTGATGTGGTGTATTCATGGCCCATGTGCCGAGGCCCATTGTGATGTGTGAGGCCATATGATATGGGCCAATGTGATGTATATGCTGCCCATATTCGAGGCCCGCTGTGATGTGTATTCAACCTATGTTTAAGGCCCAATGTGATGTATATGAGGCCTATGTGATGAGGCCCATTTTGATGCATTTAAGGGCCAGGCGATGGAGCCCATTGTGATGTATGTTAGGAACATGTGAAAGACCCATCGTAGTGTGTATTAAGCTTTTGAGTGGTACCCATGGTGTCGTATATTTGGCCCTCGTGTGAGGCCATGGGTCTACTATATATTAGGCTCTATGTGGGCTATTCCTTGGGGGCAATGCTAGTTAAATGTCTACATTATCGAGGCCAATTGTCGATGTCAGTTATTGATACTGATTATGATTATATGATAGCATAACATCATGATACATGCCCATACGCATCATCTACATGTTTGTTATGAGATGTGGTTAATCATTGCATATGTCATTGAGCATGTTATTATGAGACTCCCTGATAGGCGGAGGTTATCTCATATGAGTGCACGGTATGTATAAGATTGATGCATGACTGGATTGTGTGACTCATGCATCCTGTATTATGATTACTGTACACCCTAGCGACATCAGGGTCGTAGCCTCCACAGGTATATTGTAGATGGCCAGATGGGACACTGAAAATATTTGGTTATAGCATACGGGCTTCATAGATGTCCTTGGGTGAAAATCCCTAAACCTCCGTGGCCAGGAGACGCCCCAACGTCGAGACCAAGTGGATACATGAGCGCCCGAGTGCCGAATACCAGGAGGCCGTGTCTCCCACTGTGTCGTGGTCGGTTGGGAGGGGGTGTGGTGGTGCATAACTATTTACACGTGTACCTTCGCAATGGCCAAGATTTCAGTTGGGGAGCGCGACTAACCTGAGATCAAGGGTTTACCACATTGAGTCTGACTATCCAAATTTAGTTATGGGACTGGTTTGGATAGAAGTCCATTGTGATGTACCCCATAGCCTGCGATACTACGTACTATCATCCCGACTTCACACTCCAGCATGGTCATTCCATTCGCACCGCATATTGCATTACATCCGGGGCATATGGCATTTTGGGTTACCTGTGGTTCTGCATTTATATGATTTAGATACGACATCTGATATTTGACTCTTTATAACTCCTCATTTGTATAGTTGAACTGTATCGCGTATCCTGATATTGTTTCTCATTTGTATAGTTAATCTGTATTATGTATTCTGATATTGTATGACTCATGAACTTGTCAGTATTTTTAATATTTTATAACTATCGCATGTAATATGATGATGATGATGTGATTATGGATGCGTATAATACGGTTATGGCTGTGGTATAGGAGAAATGAAAATATGACTTGGTGATGCTGGTGGCATTGACTTTGAGTATTATTATGATGCATATGCATTGCATTGGCATTGACATTATAATTTACGTGTTACACATCTTTCACTTATATGATTTCCTTGTAGCATATTTATCTTGTTTGCATGTAGGACACACTGCACACACGTGTGTACTCACTAGGCTTTTTGCCTAAGCCTCCTATTTCTCATTTTTTTCAGGGCTGGAGTAGCTTGGAAGGCTTTTCTTTCTCAATATATTGCATCTATTTTTCGATTTGGCAATGTTGACGTTGTGTACCTTTTGAAAAGCATTGTACTTGTTACCATCAGGATTTTTATTGGAGTGTCGCTTGGTAATTTGATCATGATCTTTATGCTCAGGTATTATTTTATATGTATATACCAAAAAAAAATCAGTCAAAATCTTCCTTGTGGTGCACCGAACTCGGGACTTGGTGTATGGAAGTCGAGTGCCGAATTCGGGGCATCACGGAAGCTGTCTGTCCCCGGGTTTGGGGTGTGACAAACAGTTTGGATCATTTGTAAACATGACGAGGGTCCTATAAAATTTAGGGCATAGATCAACTTAGCATATCCATTACCATCGATCATGAAAAGCAGCTTCAATCATATGATGAGTTTGGATCATGAAAAACAACTTAAATCATATGATGAGTTTCGATCGCTGAATGAGCCGAATCGTAAGAACATTTGCATCCACTAAATAGCCCAAGCATGTCAATGTTCTTTATGCATCGAAATGGCCCATGTCAACTGTTTGGATCACTAGAAATGGGACAAATCAAATGAATTTAGATTGTTGTAAAAAGAAACCTGACTATTTGAACTGTGAATAGAATTGAATATGGTCCTAAAAACTTAACGATGTGATGTGGATCACTGAGAATCAACCTCAAATATTATGAATAGATCGATCTAACTTAACATATCCATTGGAAAATGAATTTGGATACTAGAAATGGGCCAAAGCATATGAATTTCGATTGCTGTAAAAATAAACCTGATCATTTGAATTGCGTATTACAATGAAGAGGGTCCTATAAAATTAACGATGTGGATCACTGAGAACCAACCTCAAATATTATGAATAGATCGATCTAACTTAATATATTCATTGGGATGGGTCATGAAAATAAGCTTCAATCATATAATGAGTTTAGATCACTAATAGCAGCACATATCATATGATACATTTGGATCATTGAATATGCCGAATCATATAAGAAGTTTAAATTTACTGAAATAGCCCAAGAACGTCAAAGGTTTTGATCCATATGATTTGGCCCATTTCTAGTGATCCAAAACTTTGACATGCTTCGACCATTTCAATGGATCATGAAAAGAAACTTTAATCATATGATGAGTTTGGATCATGAAAAGCAACTTCAATCGTAAGATGAGTGTCAATCGCCGAAATGGGCCAAATCATATGACTTTGGATCGTTGTAAAAACAAACTTGATTGTTTAAATTGCGTATCGAAATGATAAGGGTCCTTTAAAATTAGCAATGTGGATCACTAAGAACCAACCTTAAATATTATGAATAGATGCATCTAACTTAACATATCTATTGGGATGGGTCATGGAAAGAGGCTTTAATCATATGATTAGTTTAGATTACTAACTGCGGCATGAATCATATGATGCATTTGGATCACTGAAAGGGCCGAATAATATAGGAAGTTGAAATCTGTTGAAATGGCCGAAGTATGTCAAAGGTTTTGATCCATGGAAATGGTCGAAGCATGTCAAAGGTTTGGATCACTAGAAATAGGCAGAATCATATGAATACTTTGGATCATTTGTAAAGTTAAAGTGGGATCCACAAAATTTAAGGCATGGTTCAACTTATCATATAAATTACCATGGATCATGAAAACCAACTTCAATTATATGACTAGTTTGGATCATGAAAAGCAACTTTAATCATATGATGAGTTTGGATATTGGAAAGCAGCTTCAATCGTATAATGAGTGTCAATCAACAAATAAGTCGAATCATATGAACGATTTGGATCCACTGAATGGCCCAAGCATGTCAATGTTTTTAATCCATCGAAGTGGCCTAATTAAAAGATTTGGATCACTAGAAATGGGCCAAATCATATGAATTTGCATCATTGTAAAAAAAAAATAACTTGATTGTTTGAATTGTGTATCGAACTGAAGAGGGTCCTAAAAAATTAATGATGTAAATCAGTGAGAACCAACCTCAAATATTATGAATAGATGGATCTAACTTAACATATCCATTGGGATGGGTCATGGAAAGAGACTTCAATCATATGATGAGTTTAGATCTCTAACAGCAGCACGAATCATATGATGCGTTTGGATTGTTGAATGGGCCGAATCATTTAAGAAGTTCAAATCTATTGAAATGGCCATGCACGTCAACGGTTTTGTTCCATTGAAATGGCCTAAGTAGGTCAAAGGTTTAGATCACTAGATTTGGGACAAATCAGATGAACAGTTTAGATCATTTTTAAAACGAAAGAGGGTCCTACAAATTTTAGGGCATGGATCAACTTGGCATATCCATTGCCATGGATCATGAAAAGTAGCTTCAATCATATGATGAATTTGGATCATGAAAACCACCTTCAATCATATGATGAGTTTAGATCATGATCATGAAATGCAGCTTTAATCATATGATGAGTTTGGATCATGAAAAGCAGCTTCACTTGTATGATGAGTGCCGATCACTAAATGAGCCGAATCATATGAACGATTTGGCTCCACTGAATGGCCCAAGCATGCCAATGTTTTTTATCCGTCGAAATGGCCCATGTCAAAGATTTCGATCACTAAAAATGGACCAAATCATATGAATTTAGATCGTTGTAAAAGGAAACCTAATTGTTTAAATAGCATATCGAACTGAAGAGGATCCTACAAAATTAATGATGTGGATCACTGAGAACCAACCTCAAATATTATGAATAGATGGATCTAACTTAACATTTCCATTGGGATGGATCATGGAAAGAGGCTTCAATCATATGATTAGTTTATATCACTAACAGAGGCACGAATCATATGATGCATTTGCATTGCTAAATGGGACGAATCAAATAAGAAGTTTAAATGGCCCAAGCACATCAAAGGTTTCGATCCATTTAAATGGCCCAAGCATGTCAAAGGTTTGGATCACTAAAAATGTGCCAAATCATATGAACAAGATGGATCATGTGTAAAGCTGAAGAGGGATCCATAAAATTTAGGGCATGGATCAACTTAGCATATCCATTGCCATGGATCATGAAAAGTAGCTTCAATCAAATGATGAATTTAGATCAAGAAAATTAGCTTCAATCATTTGATGAGTTTGGATCATGAAAAGCACCTTAAATCATATGATGAGTTTGGAGCATGAAAAGCAGCTTTAATAATATAATGAGCTTGGATAATGAAAAGCACCTTCAATCGTATGATGAGTGGCGATCGCCAAATTAGCCGAATCATTTGAACGATTTTAATCCACTGAATGGCCAAGCATGTCAATGTTTTTTATCCATCGAAATGGCCCATGTCAAAGATTTCGATCACTAGAAAGGGGCCAAATCATATGAATTTGGATCATTGTAAAAAGAAACCTGATTGTTTGAACTCCATATCGAACTGAAGAGGGTCCTACAAAATTAACGATGTTAATCACTAAACCTAAAGAGGGATCTACAAAATTTAAGGCTTGGATCAGCTTAGCGTATGCATTGCCAATCATATGATGAGTTTAGATCATGAAAAGCAGCTTCAATCATATGATGAGTTTGGATCATGAAAAGCAGCTTCAATCATATGATGCGTTTGGATCATGAAAGACAACTTTAATCATATGATGAGTTTGGATCATGAAAAGTAGCTTTAATCATATGATGACTTTGGATCATGAAAGTCATCTTCAATCATATGATGAGTGTAAGCCCTAGCCTGAGTATTCGTTTTGTTCTATTAGGTCCTGCGGTCCTGTCAGTCAAATCCCTGTGACCCGCGACTTATAGATTTCGTTTACAGTCATCCTTAAAAGCCGTCATGCTAACCTGACCCGAATCGACCCGAAACCTATACCGTTGCGACTACATCGACGCCACAGTTCTAACGTCATATCTCGTGCATCCATCCGATGTGTACATCATAAGATGTAGCCCGCACCATTTTTGGGCCATTGATCATGCATGTGGGACCCACCTAGACCCTTGCACATTTTCCCATGTGCCCCCCCCCCCTAGTGCACCTTTTTCTATGCAAGCTACCCTCCATAATGACCTAGCCTAGCTATGATTGTTTTTCTTTTCTAGAAAATAATCATGAGATATTCTCTTTATCATATGCATTTCTCTTCCCAAGGTAGTTCTTTCTTCTAAACTCATCATTGCTATTCTACAACCCTCCTCTCTCCTCTCTTCTGTCTCATTTCCCTCTCCTTCCTTTCCTTGCTAGGTGGGACGTCCACCATTTCTTCCCTATTCCAGTAACTTCTCCCCCTTCTCTCTCCCAATCCCACCATCTAAACCCCGTCTCCACCACTAGAATCCTTCCATTGGAGCTCTGGAGCTTGTGGCTTGAAGTTGGAGGAAGATCTTGAAGGTGGGTGATGCATTTAAGCTCTTTCTTTCCTTCATCTTCTTGCATGTTCTTCTCTTCATATTTGGGAGTATGTAGGACCCACCAATTAATGGTTAAGGTCCTACATAGCTCCATGGTGTGAGGCCAAAGACCCACATGACGCATGCATGTTTCCATGGTGGACCATTCTCCATGGACCCACCATGATGGATTTCTTTGATTTAATGGTTGTTTGGTCATCTAGACCATGACATGCATGGTGGGGATAGTATCCCTACCTCAGAAAATTCCTTGGATTGTAAGATCTCAAGTATGCATGTAAGATGTAAGGTGTGGATTGTGTTGGTAGAGGATTCATAGTATCGGAATCCTCCCCTATGGCCGTTGATCTCTCTCTCTCTCTCTCTCTCTCTCTCTCTCTCTCTCTCTCTCTCTCTCTCTCTCTCTCTCTCCTTCCTTCTTTTTGCTACTGATAATGGTGGCCCACTGATGTGACCAAAAATATCCCAAACCATCTAGATTTTTGAGGATGTCCAGGCCCACCTTGTCATGCATGGGTTGGATGGCCCTTAAGGCTTGATTTTCTTGGAGAATTTTGGGAGGGTGTCTGGAATTTTTGTGGTCCATCTAGGTGAACCCCACTTGTATTATCATAGCTTTAATCCCTTTAAATATTTTTCTATGGACTGAAAATGGACAACATATGTTGTTGTCCAAATTTCAGGCCCATTTTATGCATGGTTTTGGCATTGTTTTAGGCCTGTTTGTAAGGCTTTTCTCCTTGATTTCTTTTGGGATTCTTTGAGGTGTGGACCCCACCTTAATGTAGGATGGAGCCCATACCCTTTACTCCTATATTGAGACCCATGGAGTGGGCCCAAGAGGGTTGGACGGTCCAGAATTTTCTGGACTATCCAGCAGTCCTGCATGTTGGAAATGGGCTTGTATTGGCCAAGTTTTTGGAAAGGTGGGCCACCCTAGTGGACCCCACTTGCTGTCCACATATGAGTGCATGAAATCCACCTATTTCCCCTTTGATTTGGCAGGCCTAGACCCACCCCATTAGGTGCCAAAGTTGGGGACAGCAGCATTTTCACAGCAGCAGATTTTTTTGATATGCCTTGCTGTCCATTTTTGTATAAATTATTTGGGCTTGTGAATGACTCCCAAATTCATCTCCATTATGTCCCACTTTTCTAGGACCCCTTCTATATGATCAAGGGCATCCAAGGCCACCACATTTCTTTGGGAACATGGCTGGACAGTAACCATGCTGGACGTCCTAGGTGTGGTTGACGTCCAGTATGGGCTGGCCATCCCACCTCATATGAGCCCACTATGATGTAGCGTTTCATCCTTCCATTCATCCATTTTGTATGGCCCACTTGGACATGACCCACCCTTGGTGGGACGTCCATGGTGGGGCCCACCTTAAGCTTTGTTATGGCCTGGATGGTCCAAGCCTTAGACCGTCCACCCATGTGTTGGGACGCCCATTGTTTGGGCTACTACTGGACTGTAAGTCCAGCAGTAGGCCCACTTGATTTGTGTGTTATATAACTACTCTCCATCTGGTGGGGCCCCCTATGCATATTGCTGACCACCATGGAATTAATATTCACTTAATTTTACCAATTTTTAGACCTCAGCAGGCTCAGGAAGTTAGGTGGGCTGAAAGTCCAACATGGTGCCTTAAAAGTACATTGAATATGGCTGAAATTTTAAAGGGTGTAGGGCCCACCATATTGAGAGACTTGTGTGTATGTTTCATAGTTTTATTCTTAAAGTTTTGGGCTTAATTAGTGCTCTTTGAGGCCCACTTTAGTTGAATTATAAGGACCTTAAATGAACCAGATTTTTTGGCATATCCAGTAGGCCCAAATGGGCTGGGACGTCCAAGGTTGGCCTTGATGCATGTATGGGCTATTTCCACCATTATGCTGGACTTGTGGGCTAAAATATGGATGTGATTGGGCCTTTGTTTGCCCACTTAAATTATCAGTTTTGGGGCTGATGTTGTAAGGCTCATTTGGCCCAACTTGGACATGATTTTTACCTATGTATATAGGCTTATGGGCTGCCCACTAAGTCTAACATAATGCATGGTTTTGGTAACATTGTTATTGGGCCACAGTCTTCCCCATGGGCCCATATTGTTGTTTGTAGATGGGTCATTTTCTTGAGGCCCATTATGTGGAATATATATATATATATATATATATATATATATATATATATATATATATATATATATATATATATATATGGTTCCCCATTTTTATCATTATGGTGGTATTTGAGCCTTGAGCCCTGCTTCTAGGTAGATTATTGTTGGGCTGCCTTTAGGGGACAATAGTTGTTAGATGTCCCCATTGTGAACCCCTCTAGGCCCGTTCATTAATATTAGGCCCATTCTCACCTATGGGTGGTTAAATGTCCACCATAAACCCTTTACTAGGCTCATTCTCATCATTTAGGCCCATGGCATTGTCTACTTAGTCTCGTGGGTTACCCCAAACTATTGGGCCCTCACTATTGGTTGTGTTCCTTCCTTTCCGTGTAAAATTATCTAAGTACCTATACCCTACCTTGTTATGAGGAGAGTACAACATCAACGCATGACATACTTAGTTATCATCATGACCCATTCCCATGTGCATCATATGTGTGCTTAGTTGAAATGTGATTGGTCATGGTTTATGCCATTGCGTAGGCGATTATGGGACTCCCTGAGTGATGAAGTTGCCCCTCTTGAGCGCGTTGTACGTGCATGACTGATGCATGGTTGATTTGTGTGATTCACGCATTTGGCATTGCATAGCACATTGATATTAGCCCTCACTTCATCAACGCCGTAGCCTTCACAGGTATATCATGGATGGCCAAATTTGAACACCGAAAATGTTTGTTTGAGCACTTAGGGCACATAGGATGTCCTTGGATGAAAGTCTCAGAACCTTCATGGTACCAGGAGACGTCCCAACGCCGAGACCAAGTGAAAAACATGAGTGTCCGAGTGCCTTTACATATAGGCCGCATCTCCCACTGTAGTGTGGTCAGTTGGGATGGAGTATGGCCTTACCCGCCTGAGTGAGGGGGCAAAATGGGTCCACTACCTTCGAGCCTTGTTGATGATTGGCTATCCACAGGCGAGTAGTGAGGTCTCTTACGCTCGTTAAGCTGTGCGGTTAGGAGAGCAGTAGTCGGCAGCTAGTATATTTAACCCCGGTGGATTTTCTAGAGTGGAACTATATTGATATGTGTACTTACGATGAGGAATGGCGTGATTGCATTACACCTTTCATATAACATTGGCTATGTAGATCTCTTGTTGCATCGCCTTAGTATGACACCCAGTACTCATATGTCGCATTGCATAGCCTTGTGACGGCTTGTAGCATTCCTCTTGGTATAGCATAGCCTTGGTAAGGCTAACAACATTGATGGTATTCATGGTTCTTGCCACATTTTCGCATACTTTGATATTGCATTTCGGGCACTGGTATTACACACACTTACACCGCCCTCTAAGCTTTCTATAAGATCATGCACGATTAATGCGTCCAGGTGATTCTAGGCAGTGGCAGCAGCAGTAGCAGGGCAAGAGCGTGGAGCGTGCTGTGGACCTTTTGGAGATTGCTCTTATATAGTTCTTGTATTTCCCTTTTAAGCCATATATCTTGTAAAAGTTTAAATTCTTAATAAATTTTGTAATGTTGTTCCTGTAGTTATTTATCTCTGGTTTACGATATTATGATCTTAGGTATGCTCTTTATGAATTAAACTTATGTTATAAAAATCCTCCTTGTAGGATCTTAGGATCGGAATCTGGTGAATGGGCGCCAAGAGCCAAGAATGGCGTACTACAGAGGTTGTGCCGGCGGATTCGGCAATCGGGAATCCTGTGAGCCCAATTTCCGAGTTAAGGCACGATAATGAGTTGGATCATGAAAGGCAGCTTTAATCATATGATGAGTTTGGATCATGAAAAGCAACTTCAATCATATGATGAGTTTAAATCATGCAAAGCAACTTTAATCATATGATGAGTTTGGACATGAAAAGCACCTTCAATCATATGATGAGTGTCGATCGCCAAATGAGCCAAATCATATGAAAGATTTGGATCCACTAAATGGCCCAAGCATGTCAATATTTTTTATCCATCGAAATAGCCCATTTCAAGGATTTGGATCACTAGAACTGCGCCAAATGATATGAATTAGTTTAGATCGCTAACAACAACACGAATCATATGATACACTTGGATCGCTAAATGGGTCGAATCATATAAGAAGTACAAATCTATTGAAATGGCCCAAGCACCTCAAAGGTTTTGATCCATTGAAATGGGATAAATCACATGAACAGTTTGGATCATTTGTAAACCTAAAGAGGGATCTACAAATTTTAAGGCATGGATCAACTTAGCATATACATTGCCAATCTTATGATGAGTTTGGATCATGAAAGGCATCTTTAATCATATGATGAGTTGAGATCATGAAAAGCAGCTTCAATCATATGATGAGTTTTGATCATGAAAGGCAGCTTTAATCATATAATGAGTTTGCATCATGAAAAGCAGCTTCAATCATATGATGAGTTTAGATCATGAAAAGCAGCTTTAATCATATGATGAGTTTGGACATGAAAAGCACCTTCAATCGTATGATGAGTGTCGATCTCCAAATGAGCCGAATCATATGAAAGATTTGGATCCACTGAATGGCCCAAGCATGTCAATGTTTTTTATCCATCGAAATAGCCCATTTCAAGGATTTAGATCACTAGAAATGCACCAAATGATATGAATTAGTTTAGATCGCTAACAACAACACGAATCATATGATACACTTGGATCGCTAAATGGGTCGAATCATATAAGAAGTTCAAATCTATTGAAATGGCCCAAGCACCTCAAAGGTTTTGATCGATTGAAATGGGATAAATCTCATGAACAGTTTGGATCATTTGTAAACCTGAAGAGGGATCTACAAATTTTAGGGCATGGATCAACTTAGCATATACATTGCCAATCTTATGATGAGTTTGGATCATGAAAGGTAGCTTTAATCATATGATGAGTTTAGATTATGAAAAGCAGCTTCAATCATATGATGAGTTTGGATCATGAAAGGCAGCTTTAATCATATGATGAGTTTGGATCATGAAAAGTAGCTTCAAACATATGATGAGTTTAGATCGTGAACAATAGCTTTAATTATATGATGAGTTTGGATCATGAAAAGCAACTTTAATCATATGATGAGTTTGGATCATGAAAAGCAAGTTCAATGAGTTGAATCGTATGAACGATTTGGATCCACCGAATGGCCCAAACATGTCAATATTTTTTATCCATCGAAATGTTCCATGTTAAAGATTTGGATCACTAGAAATGGGTCAAATCATATGAATTTGGATCGTTGTAAAAATAAACCTGATTGTTTAAATTGCGTATCGAACTGAAGAGGGTCTTAAAAAATTAACGATGTGGATCACTGAGAACGAACCTCAAATACTATGAATAGATGAATCTAACTTAACATATCCATTGAGATGGGCCACGGAAAGAAGCTTCAATCATATGATGAGTATAGATCACTAATAGTAGCACGAATCATATGATGCAATTGTTGAGTGTGAAATATTGTATATTTTTCCCTATTTATACCTTGGTTTTTTAAACATGATAGTGTTTAATCAATTTAATTATGTATATTTTCATATGCAAGGTGATTTCGAGAGCTTAAGGTGAAATTGATGCCAAAAGAAAGATTTATGCTCAAAAGATTACTAATTGAAAATTTGGAAGGAGATTTGGTAGTCATTAATGAAGAATTCATATGCCAAAGATCCAAGAAAGCCAAATGAGGAATGAAGAGAATCAAATATTTGAAGTGAAGAAAAGGAACTCTGAAATTGTCCTTGAAACAAACATATTCTTGAAATTGTCCTAAAAAAGTATATTCTGAAACTCGGATTCTATTTTACTTATGCAGAGTGAAGTATATTTTGAAAAACTGCACAGAGTAGAGTTTAATTTAGCAAACTACAGAGAGTGCGTAAATTTGAGGTGGTTTCTAGATTTTTCCAACTAGGTGCGAAACTTGGAGTTCTATAACTATAAATAAGATTTCCTAGGATACTCCAAAGCAACCTAGGGTTTAGAGACTCCCTGGGATGCTCCAAAGTATCTTCTAGGATTTGGAAAGATCTCAAGGAGCATAACAAAGGGGTGGAGCAGCCGCCAAAGAGTTTTTCTTCTTCTCTAGTTTATTTTTTATGCTTTGTTTAAAAGATTTAGTTTCAATCATGTCTATGATTGGCTATACTTCTTAGCTAGGGCTAAGAGGTGAAGCTTGTAGTGTGTTGAGATATTTATTTTACTTTGATTCTTATTCTTATTGAACTTCATTGATTTCTAGTTTGATATTAAATGAATATTTTCAATTTTCTATGATTTATTGTGACTCAAATTACAATAGATGTTGTGATTGCTTTGGATATCTTCTTTTCCTGTTTTGAGATAGTGAGATTGGTAAATCTCATTGTTCCCCATCATCTCCTGGGCATAGTATGGTGATGGAATCCCTTTCAATCTTCACAATTCTCCTCCATTGAGAAAATTAGGTTAATGAAAAGTTCAGATTTGATTTAAATTTCTTTATCTTCTAATTGGATAGGATAAGACTCCAATTCCAATTGTGTTTATTAAATCAAGCAAGGTAGTATCTTAATAGCTACAAGTGGATCCGTGGCACCCTAATTCCTACCTTTAATTGATAGTTTAAACATTATTCACAATTACTCTCTTTTATTCCAGAATTCAGATTTAGATCTTCTTCTAGTTCTAGTTCTAGTTCTTTTTAGAATACATACAAGTTTAGTCCCCGTAGATTCGACCTCGTTCTCACGAGTTATTACTACAATGCGACCCTACTCTTGGGGTTGTGAAAAGAAATTGGCTCGGTGAATGGGCCAAATCATATAAGAAGTTTAAATCCACTAAATGGCCAAGCATATTAAAGGTTTTGATCCATTGAAATAGCCCAAGCACGTCAAAGGTTTGGATCAGTAGAAATGGGCCAAATCATATTAACAATTTGGATCATTTGCATAGCTCAAGAGGGTCCTACAAAATTTTGTGCATGGATCAACTTACCATATCCATTGCCAAGGATTAAGAAAGGCAACTTTAATCATATGATGAGTTTGGATCATGAAAAACAACTTCAATCGTATGATGAGTTTGGATCATGAAAAACAGCTTCAATCGTATGGCGAGTTTGGATCACCGAATAAGCTGAATTATATGAACAATTTCGATCCACCAAATGTCCCATGTCAAAGGTTTGGATCAATAGAAATGGGCCAAATCATATGACTTTGGATCAGTGTAAAAAGAAACTTGATTGTTTGAATTGTGTATACAACTGAAGAGGGTCCTACGAAATTAACGATGTGGGATCACTGAGAACCAACCTCAAATATTACGAATAGATGGATTAACTTAACATATCCATTGGGATGGGTCAGGAAATGAGGCTTCAATCATATGATGAGTTTAGATCACTAACAGCAACACGAATTATATCATGTATTTGGATTGCTAAAGGATCGAATGATATAAGAAGTCAAATCCGCTTAATTGGCCGAAGCAAGTTAAAGGTTTTGATCTATTGAAATGGCCCAAGCATGTCAAAGGTTTGGATCACAATAAATGCGCCAAAT
Organism: Magnolia kwangsiensis; assembly: GCA_037074715.1. NCBI lineage: Eukaryota > Viridiplantae > Streptophyta > Magnoliopsida > Magnoliales > Magnoliaceae > Magnolia > Magnolia kwangsiensis. The sequence goes on from CM073583.1 coordinate 48,952,924, forward strand.
CATATGAACAGTTTGGATAATTAGTAAAGTTAAAGACGGTACTATAAAATTTTGGGCATGGATCAACTTAGCATATCCATTGCCAAGGATCATGAAAAGCAACTTTAATCATATGATGAGTTGGATCATGAAAAGCAACTTCAATCATGTGATGAGTTTGGATCATGAAAAGCAGCTTCAATCGTATTATGAGTTTGGATCGCCGAATAAGCCAAATTATATAAACAATTTGGATCCACTGAATGACCTAAGCATGCCAACGTTTTTTATCCATCGAAATGACCCATGTTGAAGGTTTGGATCATTAGAAATGGGCCAAATCATATGAATTTGGATCGTTGTAAAAAGAAATTTGATTTTTTAAATGTGTATAGAATTGAAGAGTTCTACAAAATTAACGAAGTTGATCACTGAGAACCAGCCTCAAATATTAGAAATAGATGGTTCAATTTAGCATATCCATTGGGATAGGTCATGAAAAGAGTCTTCAATCATAAGATGAGTTTAGATCACTAACAGTAGCATGAATCATATGATGCATTTGGATCATTGAATGGGCCGCATCATATAAGAAGTTCAAATCTGCTAAATTGCCCAAGCACGTTAAAGGTTTTGATCCATTTAAATGGCTTAAGCATGTCAAAGGTTTGGATCACCAGAATGGACCAAATCATATGAACAGTTTGGATAATTGCTAATGCTGAAGAGGGTCTTACAAAATTTTGTGCATGGGTCTACATAGCATATCCATTGCCAAGGATCATGAAAAGTAGCTCTAATCATATGATGAGTTTGCATCATGAAAGACAGTTTTAATCATATGATGAGTTTGGATTGTGAAAAGCAGCTTAAATCCTATTATTAGTTTGGATCATTGAATGAGCGCGAATCATATGAACAATTTGGATCCACTGAATAATCCAAGCATGTGAATGTTTTTTATCCATCGAAATGGCCCATTTCAAAGGTTTGGATCAGTATAAATGAGTGAAATCATAGGAATTTAGATCATTGTAAAAAGAAACTTAATTGTTTGAATTGTGTATAAAACTGAAGAGTGTCCTACAAAATTAAAGAAGTGGATCACTGAGATTCAGCCTCAAATATTACAAATAGATGGTTCAACTAAGCATATCCATTGGGATGGGTCATGGAAAGAGGCTTTAATCATATGATGACTTTAGATCACTAATAGCGGAACAAATCATAAGATGCATTTGGATCACTAAATGGGCCGAATCATATAAGGAGTTCAAATCCATTAAATTGCCTAAGCATGTTAAACATTATGATCCATTTTAATAGCCCAAGCATGTCAAAGGCTTGAATCACTAGAAATGGGACAGATCATATGAATGGACCGAATCATATAAGAAGTTCAAATCCATTAAATTGCCCAAGCATGTTAAACATTATGATCCATTTTAATAGCCCAAGCATGTCAAAGGCTTGAATCACTAGAAATGGGACAGATCATATGAACAGTTTGGATCATTAGTAAAGCTGAAGAGGGTCCAGCAAAATTTGGGCATGAATCAACTTAACATATCCATTGCCAAGGATCATGAAAAGCCGCTTTAATCATATAATAAGTTTGGATCATGAAAAGCTGCTTTAAACATATGATTAGGTCAGATCATGAAAAGCAGCTTCAATCATATGATGAGTTTGGATTATGAAAAGCTTTAATCGTATGATGAGTTTGGATCACTGAATAAGCTGAATTATGTAAATAATTTAGATCCACCGAATGGCCCAAGCATGCCAATGTTTTTTATCCATAAAAATGGCCCATGTCAAAGGTTTGAATCATGAAAAGCAGCTTTAATTATATGATTTGTTTGTATCGCTGAATGAGCTGAATCCTATGAACAATTTGGTTCCACTAAATGGTCGAAGCATGTCAATGTTTTTTGTCCATCGAAATGGCCCATGTCAAAGGTTTGAATAACTATAAATGAGCAAAATCATAGGAATTTAGATCATTGTAAAAAGAAACTTTATTGTTTGAATTGTGTATAAAACTGAAGAGGGTCCTACAAAATTGATGAAGTGCATCACTGAGAATCAACCTCAAATATTACGAACAGATGGTTCAACTTAACATATCCATTGGGATGGATCATGGAAGGAGGCTTCAATCATATGATGAGTTAAGATCACTAACAATAGCAACACGAATCATATCATGCATTTGGATCACTGAAGGGCTGAATGATATAAGAAATCAAATCCACTGAATTGGCCGAAGCATGTCAAAGGTTTTGATCCATTGAAATGTCCTAAGCATATCAAAGGTTTGAATCACTAGAAATGGGCCAAATCTTATGAACAGTTTGGATCATTTGTTATGCTGAAAAGGGATCTACAAAATTTAGGGCATGGATCAACTTAGCATATTCATTGCCATGGATCATGAAAAGCAGCTTCAATCATATGATGAGTTTGGATCATGAAAAGTAGCTTCAATCATATGATGAGTTTGAATCATAAAGAGCAGCTTCAATCGTATGATGAGTATGGATCACCGAATAAGCCGAATTATATGAACAATTTGGATCCACTGAATGACCCAAACATGCCAATGTTTTCTATCCATTGAAATGGCCCATGTTGAAGGTTTAGATCAATAAAAATGGGCCAAATCATTTGAATTTGGATCAGTGTAAAAAGAAACTTGATTCTTTGTGTATAAAATTGAAGAGTCCTACAAAATTAACAAAGTGAATCACTAAGAACCAGCCTCAAATATTACGAATAGAGGGTTCAACTTAGCATATCCATTGGGATGGGTCATGGAAAGAAGCTTCAATCATATGATGAGTTTAGATTACTAATACGAGCACGATTCATATGATGCATTTGGATTGCTGAATGGGCCGAATCATATAAGAAGTTCAAATCCGCTAAAATGCCCAAGCATGTTAATGGTTTTGATCCATTGAAATGGCCCAAGCATGTCAAAGGTTTAGATCACTAGAAATGGGGCAGATCATATGAACAGTTTGGATCATACTGAAGAGGGTCCTACAAAATTTTGGGCATGGATCGACTTAGCATATCCATTGTCAAGGATCATGAAAAGCCGCTTTAATTATATGATGAGTTTGGATCACTAAATGAGCCGAATCATATGAACAATTTGGATCCACTGAATGTTCGAAGCATGTCAATGTTTTTAATCCATCGAAATGGCCCATGTCAAAGGTTTGGATCACTATAAATGAGTGAAATCATAGGAATTTGGATCGTTGTAAAAAGAAACTTCATTGTTTGAATTGTGTATAAAAATGAAGAGGGTCCTACAAAATTAACGAAGTGCATCACTGAGAATCGGCCTCAAATATTACGAATGGATGGTTCAACTTAACATATCCATTGGGATGGGTCATGGAAGGAGGCTTCAATTATATGATGAGTTTAGATCACTAGCAACAGCATAAATCATATCACGTATTTGGATCGCTAAAGGGTCAAATGATATGAGTCAAATCCGCCGAATTGGCCAAAGCACGTCGAAGGTTTTGATCCATTGAAATAGCCCAAGCATGTCAAAGGTTTAGATCACTAGAAATGGGCCAAATCTAATGAACAGTTTGGATCATTAGTAAAGCTAAAGAGGGTCCTACAAAATTTTGGGCATAGATCAACATAGCATATCCATTGCCAAGGATCACGAAAAGCAGCTTTAATCATATGATGAGTTTGGATCATGAAAAACAGCTTCAATCATATGATGAGTTTGGATCATGAAAAGCATCTTCAATCGTATGATGAGTATGTATCGCCGAATAAGCCGAATCATATGAACAATTTGGATCCACTAAATGGCCCAAGCATGTCAATGTTTTCTATTCATCGAAATGGCCCATGTTGAAGGTTTGGATTAGTAGAAATAGGCCAAATCATATGAATTTGGATCGTTGTAAAAAGAAACTTGATTCTTTAAATTTTGTATAGAACTGAAGAGTCCTACAAAATTAACAAAGTGGATCACTGAGAACCAGCCTCAAATATTACAAATAGATGGTTCAACTTAGCATATCCATTGGGTTGGGTCATGGAAAGAGTCTTCAATCATGAAGATTTGAATCCAAGGGAAGACAATTAGAAAAAGAAAAAAAAAATTGAGCAAAATCTATGACTCTAAAGAAAGACTAGAAATACTGTTAAAAACAAAGTCGAAGAATAGAATCATCCAGAAATGCTAGCCAACTCCCTCACAGATTGAAGAATCGAATCTCTAGATATTTGATTTAATCCATGCATCACAACTGCAGAAATATCTAGGTGTAGGTGATGTATTCTAGTCTGAAGTCACATACTAAGACATCATTCCAAGTATCTTGTAGGGAGTTTGCCTCTAAATTACATAGAGGAAGCATAGTTCTCAATGCCTCTACATTTTTGCATAGATTTCCTTTGAAAATGCTCACCATTCAATATATGCCGAGAAAACAGACGAATAAATCCGTTGTTGAGCCAGGAAAATAAGCATAAATGCATGATTGATCGAATACTAGATTGGAATGAGCAGCAAGCCACCACTGGTTACATTACAAGACCAACCGGCATTCTGGTTTTTCGGAATCAGCTTGTCTCAGATAGCTAATAAAGACCTACGAACAGTATCAGAATCGTCAGGTAAAAGAGGTATTGGATCTGTAAATCTCATGGGAGATACAACATCGAATGAAAATAGGCTAAAGATTCTATATCTAGGATCTTTCAAACCGGTGGATTTTTTGGCACATGGGCCATATATATATATATATATATATATATATATATATATATATATATATATATATATATATATATATATATCAGGTACTATGCGCTCGACCTCACGATAAGCTCCCGTGAGGTTGAGCTGTGTGGACCCCACCGTGATGTATGTCGACCATCAACACCGTGCATTTGATGGGTCCCCTTTAAATTATGGGATATCCCAAAAATCAGCCGTATACGGAACTCAGGTGGGTCATACCATCTAAAATCATGTGAAGACACCGTTAAAACACATAAAAGCACTTGGTGGGGCCCACCTGAGTTTTGAATGCTGCTGAAACTTGGTCTGAACCCTCATCCAAGTGGGACACACATAATGGATGGGCTGGATTTGCAAACCACATCTCGGTGGGCCCAAAAAATGATTATGAATGTTTTAATGGTGCACGGCCCCTCTCCACTTCTGTATGTGGTGTGGCCCATTACAAGACCAACCGGCATTCTGGTTTTTCGGAATCAGCTTGTCTCAGATAGCTAATAAAGACCTACGAACAGTATCAGAATCGTCAGGTAAAAGAGGTATTGGATCTGTAAATCTCATGGGAGATACAACATCGAATGAAAATAGGCTAAAGATTCTATATCTAGGATCTTTCAAACCGGTGGATTTTTTGGCACATGGGCCATATATATATATATCAGGTACTATGCGCTCGACCTCACGATAAGCTCCCGTGAGGTTGAGCTGTGTGGACCCCACCGTGATGTATGTCGACCATCAACACCGTGCATTTGATGGGTCCCCTTTAAATTATGGGATATCCCAAAAATCAGCCGTATACGGAACTCAGGTGGGTCATACCATCTAAAATCATGTGAAGACACCGTTAAAACACATAAAAGCACTTGGTGGGGCCCACCTGAGTTTTGAATGCTGCTGAAACTTGGTCTGAACCCTCATCCAAGTGGGACACACATAATGGATGGGCTGGATTTGCAAACCACATCTCGGTGGGCCCAAAAAATGATTATGAATGTTTTAATGGTGCACGGCCCCTCTCCACTTCTGTATGTGGTGTGGCCCACACAACTCACGGATTGACTTGATTTTTGAGACCTAGGCCCACGATGGAATGGTGCATCTGACTGATGGGGTAGATGTTCGAAACGCATCACCGTGGGGCCCACACAGATCAACCTCATGGGACGGACTCGCGAGGTCGAAGGCATGGTACCTTTTCCCATATATATATATATATATATATATATATATATATATATATATATATATATAGATGCAGTGAAAAAACACCAGCTTACAACACATTATAGCATGTAATAGACAATTTGCAACTACAAAATAAAATAGTTGACAAATTACTATACAACACGGGCTGAGAGTCAATACAACACATTTGAGTTACCAATCATACAAAGTGAGCCCCCAAGGTTCAATGACCCAAACCATTGATATGATGGGTATCGCAACACACCAAACATTTGCAACTGTTATTGAATTGTAAAAACCATAACCCTGTTTGCAGGGGCCACCACTTTTTGTAAAAACCATAACCCAGGTTGTTTGCCGGGGCCACCACTTTTTAAGCCATCCAATCCATTCATATTATGCACCCCACCATTATTTATAGACAAAAAGAACAAACAAGAAACCGAAATACCTTCAACTCAGCTCCATACTTCCAGTCTTGAGCAAACCCATACTATGGAATGTTCAACAATACATTCCCTTGAGAAGCACCATGAGAAATTGTAGTAGTCAAAAGAAAGCAAGCAATAGCAGATTCTATTTACTTGGTGGTAGAAATGGAGGAAATGTGTAGATCAACTTCAATAGATCATAACAGTGAAACTTGGGAGGGCTTTCATAAAAAGAATTAAAAAGCATAACTTGCAGAAGTTAGCAGCAAAGATATAATGATACATGTCACCCTTTTATTTAACTTGGTTTGTGGCAGAAACCAAAGAGACGTGAAGATCGGCTTCAATAGTGAAACTTGGGAGGCTTTCATAAAGAGAATTAAAATGCATCAGCTTGCAAAAGTCATTGAAACTCGAGAAAATTGAAAGAAATTAACGTATTGAAAGGGACAATACCTAACCTAATCCGTGAGTACCAAATTTGCATCAAGAAAGGATTTTACTCCACCATGTTGTATATGTAAAACCCACTCCATCCATCAAGTTTGTGTTATGTCTATGTGTGCATGTTCGTTAATACAAAACATGAACTCTCCTCCCAAAAATAAAATCCTCTTCAACCTCATACCTTCTTTGACGCCTTCATAAGAAAAAATAGGGGGGTTTTATCAAGAGGAAGTTTGGCTCTGTCTTGGCCACTTTGATCCACTATTGATATACACCACAATCCTCTCACTCGAATTCTAATATTTTTCCCCTAGCCACTTTAACAATAGAAGTTTAGATTAGAATATAAGGATCAAAGGCTTTGATTAGATCATCTTTTGGTATTCTTCTTATCAATTTATTTCTTAATTGTTCAAATTTCCCAAATGTTTAATTCTAGTGCAAAATCATATTGTAGATGATGCATAACATTTGTCTATTTTAAATGATGCCCCAATATTTTCAACTAGAAAAACATTTTGCTATGAGTAACTTTCTAATCCTAGTAGTGTCCTTATCCGAGTCTAGCTTCATCTTCGGGTAAGAGTTTGACTGTTCTTATTTGTCTTAATCCTAAATAAAGATCGACCGTTATTACTTTAATTCCACGGGTAATCAACCCTTGTGTAAAGTGTTTTGTGATTTTGCCTATTAAAGATAATCCAATAAAAATGATGTCATGCGCACACTCATAGGACCTTACCCCAACTAATGAGGACATTCGAGCAACATACTAGAGGGCTAAGCCAGTCTCCTTATAGCTAGACAACTATTACATGGGATCTACTTGGGCCAATTCACATTTCTTGCCACATTGAATAACCTGCGTGCATGTTCGTACATCTTTGAAGACCTAGGCATTAGGAAGACCCACGTGAGTTGCATATAAGAGCTTGATACATATGATAATTAGACCGTTGGCTCATTAACACCGGACATCTTAATTGTAGACCCCCATGGGGCACGAAATAGTTTAGTTGTTTAGATTTTTTACATGCTTCATTATTTTTTGTATAACTTATATTTGTGTTAACATTAGGAAGTTAGTAACACTGCTTAATTTATTAAGCATCTTTATGTGGATAATCTTATCTGAGAGCGCCTTTTTGTAAAAGATCTTTTTTGATAATATAAAGGAGAATATGGGGTGTGTGGTGCCCTAATGCCCCAAAATTAACCAATTCACCCAATTTATTCCTAATTTCATTTTTTTCCTAAATTCTAAAAAACCCAAATTCCAAAATTCCCAATTCCCATGAACTCTAATTTTCCTAATTTCACATTTTTCCCTTCCAAACCCTAATCATAGAACCTACAAGTTAGTCCCTTGAGTGTGGAGAATGTGTCTATGTTAAATTGGAAGTTATATCATTCCACCGGCCCTAATTTTAATTGATTTATGTGATTTCTTGGTATGCGGGCATGTGATTTAAGTTAAATCATATTTTATTTTCTATTATTTACTCTTAATTATGTGGTGGGTTAACATATTTTGTTAATTGAATTACTTTATGGACTCATTCATAATCTACATGTTGCATGCTAAGATTAAATCATGTGTCCTACATTACCAACCCTTTCATCAATGAAGATAGAGAATGAAATTAAGGGTCAAGATTTCATGTGCATACCTCTCTTGTGCATACCTATCTTGTGAATGTGTGGAGGAGGGAGAATCGAAGGAATCGAACTCATGTCTGTGGGTAGCAAACCCATCATCAAAGTCATTTTCCCTAACTCGTGATAGGTAATCCATAGTGAGGGGAATCGAACTCGTGTCTGTGGGGAGCAAACCCTTGATCGAAGTCGTTCGCACTCATGAAAGATGATGCACGGGGAAGGGAATCAAAATCATGTATGTGGGGAGCAAACCCACGACCAAAGCTGTTTGCCCAAACTCATGACGAGTAATCCACGAGGAAAGGAATTTAACTTATGTTTGTGAGGAGTAAACCCATGACAAAAGCCATTTGCTAAACATCGGCCTTTGAATATCAATTAGTTTGAATCACGGAAAACATTATGAATCATATGAGGGTTTGAGTCACTAAACATAATCCCAAACAAGAATGTTTTGGAACATTGGATAAGGACCTAATCACATGAATGGTTTGGATCAACCCAACTATATCAATAGGTTGGATCAATGAATATGGGGTTAGTCATAAGAAAAGGTATGGATGACCCATGCACCAAGTCTTCCAAAAAGGTCAAAGTATTCTTTGGCCAGATTCCTCCACTCATAATATTCTTTTTCGTGTGGCAGCCAACAAGGGCTGTAAAACATCAATTTCTTGGATTCTTAAACATGGGCCTTAATTTTTAGGTCACTAAAACAACCAACTATATAAAGGGTTTGGATCAGTCAAAACTATAGTGATCTATTCACTCCGCCAAATTCCTCTCTCTCTCTCTCTCTCTCTCTCTCTCTCTCTCTCTCTCTCTCTCTCTTATATATATATATATATATATTTGCATGTGGCAGCCAACAAGGGCTGTGAAACATCAATTTTTTGGATTGTTGAACATGGGCCTTAGTTGTTAGAACACTAAAATGGCCAACTATATAAAGGGTTTGGATCAGTTAAAAATATAGTGATCTATGCATCCTCCAAATAAACACTAGATGATCTCGAAAGAAAAATACAATAGAGATTCACGGTCATTATCATTGTCGTTGTATCACCATCATCATAGCCTTGTCCAAGCTATTTGGGATCAATTTTACAAATCGTATGTTTGGTATAAAAAATTCCCAAAGTGCTATCTTCGATAAGTAAAAGGCCTTCATATCCCTTCTCATGATGTGTAGGCAAGTCCTTTAAGGTCTTTCTCTCTTTCTCCTTTTAGGCCCTTCAACCCTAATCAAACTTTCTAATCAAGGCTACTCTCGACTTTCTTAGCACATGGCCAAAACATCTCCATCAATTTTCCATCATTCTTAGAATATCCTTCCAGTCCTTCTCACACATTCATCTAGCATCATCATGTGTGCCACCTTTATCCTTCATTCATATTTCCACTTAATCGCCCAACACTTAGCCCACATAGAGCAAACTGTTCTAATAGCTTTCTTGAAAAAAAACATAAGTTCCATTGGTATGTGATGATCAAGCAATACTCTAGGAGTGCATCTCTACTTCATCCACCTACCTAAATCCCATTGTAATGTAAACATCCTCCATGATATATCTCAATCTTTTTTAATAAAAGAGCCAAGATAATTATCACTTTCACAAAACCCCTATAGTATGAACCCGTCTTTATTATCATTGCTCGATCATTGGCAAACAACATTCACCAAGGGACCTCATCCTAGGTACTAGTACTTAATTCATCTTATAAAACGATAAGCATTCAAAATAAGGAAGTGACCCTCCCTCAAATTACAGTTTCAAGCCAAACCCTCAATATGAATGCTAAGGAAATTAAAATGTGTATTTCCACTTTATTGACTAAATGTGGAAATTCAATTCAATAATGAATCCAACACAACCTTAGATTAAAAAACTACAAAAGAGAGATTGCACAGTACATGCTAATGATTAAAAGACACATTACATATTACATGGCCAGCTGGCATTGGGTTTTGATCGGGACCCAAGTGGGATTTAAGTTCTCCAGCCCTATCGTATCCATTTAAACAGGCACCGCTATATTTAGGGCATGTTTTCATGTCTTCATCTCCATCAGAGGTTCAATATCTTTCCTAATCAATTTATTATATCTTCCTCTCTACTAGAGGCTCATTATCTTTAATAATCAGTATATATTATCTAATGCAAATGTGCACGGCATCCTCTCCATAGTACTAAAGCCCATGGTCATATATGCAATAGGCAAGATTTCACCAATCAAATGGCTAGGACGTATTATTCAATGGAACAGAGTTCCGCTCCATCACCCATATAGAGTGAAGTCCAATAGACAAACAACCGGGGACCAGAATCTACTACAACAACTGATGTACGCAATAAGTAAAAATGCAAACTCTGGGGCCCACCATATTGTGAGTGTAATATCAACTCTATCCATCAAGTGCTAATTCTCATTCTCATTGTATATATCCACAACTAGCCTTACTATCCAAAACTCATGTTGATAGAATGGATGTCACACACAGAATAAGGTGGCCCCACACACTTGTTTTATAAGAATCCCATCCAACAACAAAATCACTGATAGATGAGCCCACGTGTGCGAAATACTAGCCCTAAATGAAAACAACACCAATAATTCATGCTGAGCATTGCAGAATACAAATCTATAATCACATTTAAGCTATCAAAAGAAGCGAATAGAAGGGGGAAAAAAAAAATAATACCATTTTCCACAATCTATAATGGAAAGAAAAGCCTCCCAAAGTAATTTTGAGTGGAAAGATCATCGCATCCATACATGTGCTTCACTTTGTAATCGTTGTAGTAGGAGGTTCCAGAGACTTTGAGTTTTCAAGAGCTTCTCTTCTGCATGGCTATTGTAGATGTTGTTGTAGCTCTTAAACAGAAGAACGAAGTTCCAAGCACCATCTAGAATGAGATCGAAGGCATCTAACAAGATGTAAATCCTGAAAGAAGATATATAATAATCAGAACAACAATGGAAAAATCACCAATCAGGAGAAAAGGTAAAGCAAGAAAGAAATCAAGTATTGGGATTTTGTAATTCTATAGCAGGGAAAAGCATTTTTCTTAGGTGGAAAAATCAAAAGCTAAAGATAGGCAGGAAAAGGTCAAAAGGGGGAAAGAGGATTTGTACCAGCAGGAAAAAAAAAAAGTAAAGTAAAGAGAGGAGTCTTTTTTTAATCCATTGGAATTTGGCAAATTGACGGCATCTTTGAAACCAACTTCCAACATTGAAAAGAAATATGTGGACTGAAATGTAGCAGGATTTCCTATAAGGTAAGACTGGCAAGGAATGCTCCACAAAGAAAAGAAAGAAATGATTAAATTATTCATAATGAATTTCAAATAAGAAATTCAAATTTCCTCACCGCAGACTGATGACCCAGATCACATCATCATCACCTCACCATCATCGCCATTACAGAGAGGGAGAGGGATGGAGGGTTTCATGGGGTGAGAGGAGACAGTTGAGAGAGAGGTGGAAGGAGGGATGGGGGGACTTTTGGGGGGAGAGGACGAGACGGGAGCGAGAGAATGCCGTTGAGAGAGTAGATGGAAATTTGAAATGCTTGGAATGAAGGAAACGGCTACATGATACTCGGCTGAGAATGATGCTTGATACGCATGCATTCAGAATTGTACACGTGTACATATTAACTTAAATAAGAACCGACTAAATTGTCGATCCCACTGTTTTCGAGTCAAAATTTAAATTTGAGATAATTTGCATCATCCTAAACTCTGATTCGTGGACGCTTGTCTGTCGTGGAGAGGACTGTTCGATAGTTTTCATTTCGACCGTCCAGTAAATGTTCACAAATTCTATAGTCAGGTAATCAAATAAGTTTAAATTTTGGTTCATGATAAATCTACACTGGTTAAAGTAACTTGTACCGTTTGATTTTAGTATTCGTATGTGAGCTGTAAAATAATTTCCATATAATACCAAAGTCTCTACGTACCATATCCATCAGACTGTGTGCCAGCCCACCATGATTTTTGTGATAAATCCATACTGTCCATTCTTTTTCCAAGACTATGTTAGATGATGTGCTGAAAATTAAAGCAGATTCAAAACTCAAGTGCACCACAACAATGGAAAAAGTGGGTAAGGAAATGCTTGCCATTTAAACTTTTCTGTGTTAACAGCGATATTTATATGCCATCCATAACGCTCATAAGTTCATTCTGACGGGGATGAACCCAAACAGGAAAGTAGTAGCCAAATCGCTCAAGTGGGCCGTCCAATAGGAAAAACTGGGTATGGAAATGCCTACCGCTGAAACCTCCCTGTGTCCAACGCTATGGCCATTTATTACGCTCGTAAGATCATTCTGACCAGGATGAACTGAAAAACTAATAATAATAATAAGAAATAGCATTATCATAAACGGTGGACATTCAATCCTCTTTGTTTCGGTTGTGCAGCCCACTTGAGTTTTGGATCTTCATGCAAAATTGACTGTCCAGGTGATCCTCGTCCTTCTGCATCTTGTATGTGTGTTAAGCAAGGCAAGAGCAGATTCCATCAGGTTGTTACCGTGGGGCCACTTTAATTTATTGTTGTATATCCGCGCCATCCATCAAGCAGATCCAAATATCGGATGAACCACTTGAAAGAAAATAATGGGGATTGAATGGAAACCATTAAAAACATCCTAGGAGCCAACTGTAATGTTATTAGCTATACAATCGGTTGACTTAAATTAAGGGGAAACAAAAATATCCACGGGAAGCTTTAATATGAACTAGCCAATATGGATGGATGGAGTGCATATTTAACACATGCATCTAAGTAAGGCTCCATTTGGTAAAACACCCAGATACATAGCTCAACGGGTAGACTAAGTGGAGATACCTCGTTTCAACACTTGAAGTCTAGGTATCGATCCCTAGTGGGGGTGGCTAACATAGAGTGTATACACACATGGGTGTGTACTAACAAGCTAACCCCAAAAATACAAAAAAATAAAAATAAAAATCTATTTGTTAAATATGAAGTTTAAAGCCCGAATCTGAAGCCTGAATCTAAAATCTGAACACAAGAAAAACTTGTTTGATAACTATTGCTGAAGTCTTAAAATTAAGTACTGAATTTGAAACAATCTATTTATTAACAGAAGTATGAAATGTCTAAAATTTGTTATTTTGACACATTTGTCCAGTCTCCTATTTGAAAATGTTTCATATTATGAAGTATTTATTTTCTATTAAGTAAAAATAAAATCATTTTATTTAATTTAAATAAGCTAAACTACTTGATAAAAAATTAAAATATCATCGAGAAAAAAAAAAAATAAGTCCAATCTTCTATAAAGAAGCTAAAGAAACAACAACTATTACAATGGAGAAGTGAATATAAGGCTTGTTGTGTTTCAACAAAACTTGAACGTGAACACTACTCTCGATTGTATTTGATATGTTAGGTATTGTGGGATCTATAGCGTAATATATTTGTTTTATATCCACTTCATCCATTCCCTTGCCTATCTCATTTTAAGGCATGGGCCCAAAATTGAAGTAGATCTTAATCTCTAGTGGATCACACCATAAGAAATGGTGAGATAATGGTGCACACCTGGGGTGCAGCCGGACGGGCGAGATTAGGTACTACCCCATTCACAACACAGATTTTCCACTAAAGGTTCCTACACTGGGATGCAAGGTGGGGTTCCTACACTGGGATGCAAGGTGGGGCCCACTGTGATGTTTGTGGAAAATCCACTCCATCCATCCATTTTGTGAGCTCATTTTAGGACTTTTCACCAAAATTAAGGGAATCAAAAACTCAAGTGGGCCACATGAGAGAAAAAAGTTGGAATTCAGTTACCACCATTCATTTGGCCATAACAGTTTTGTATCATGTTAAACTTTTTCTGTGTTTTCACTTCTTCCAATGGGAATTCCCTTGTAAATGGTTTGGATGACCTATAAACATTAAGGTCAGGCAAGACAGGTTTAAACAGAAAGAATTTATTTCCCAATTTTTCCTCATGTGTCCCACTTGAGTTGTGGATCCACCTCATTTTTTTTTGAAATGTCTTAAATTGAGTTTGCAAAACAGATATATGGGATGAATCTCTCATAAACATTAAGGTGGCCCCATCTACATTTCTAGAGCAGGAACTTCCTCAAAATGGCTTTAGCAGGAATTCACTTCCCTGTAGCGTGCCTGGATCTACTGAAGCTGCTACAGGGAGGTGGCTATTGAATAATATTGTGTCCCACCATAATGTACATGTTTTATCCATGCCATTCATCGATTTTTTCAGATCATTTTAAGGAATGATCCAAAAAAAATTTGAGAAAGATATAAATTTCATATGGACCAGACCATAGGAAACAGTGGTGATTGAATGGCCACTATTAAAAGCTTTCGTTGGGACAAAAAAAGTCATAGATGAAACTAATATTTATGTTTTCCCTCCATCCATGTCTGTCTGACCTAATCAACAAGTTAGATGGCAAATAAAAATTACAGTAGCCCTAGAAAGTTTTTAACGGTGTATGTTCAATCACCACTGTTTTCTTGTGGTGTGGTACACATGAGATTTGGATCTATCTTATTTTTAGGCCAATGCATTAAAATGATCTGAAAAAATAGATAAACGGTATGGATAAAACATGTGTATTATAGTGAGGCACAAAAAGCATTGTCCATTCCCTTATCTTTGGCCTCACACCGGATTTACCGTGGAAGCTTTTACTGTGCAAGGATTCTGAGTGGGGCCCACTGTTATATTTGTGAGAAATCCAACCTATCCATCTGTTTTCCGATCTCATTTTAGGAAAAGATAACAAAAATTAGAAGGATCCAAAACTCAAGTAGGCCATACGAGATGAAATAGTGTGGAAAGGATTGTCAACAGTTGAAACCTTCCTAAGCTCAACCTTGATGTTTATATTCCATCCAAACTGTTTATAATGTCATTTTCACTTAGATGAAGTGATGACACTGAGAAGTTAAACCCAAACAAAATTTTGTGGCCATATAAATGTTTCAACGGTGGTCATTAAATCCCCACTGTCTCCTCTGGTACGGGCCATTTAAGTTTTGAATACACTTTATTTTTGGACAAATGTCCCAAAATGAGCTCGAAAAACGGATGGACGGAAATGGCTTTCTCAAAAAACATCGGATTGGGCACCACAAGGTGAAAGGCAAATCCTCGTCCGCGTTAGTGCGAAATCTGCATGGGACGTTGATTTAACGCAAAAAAGCCTTTAGCGCCGAAAGGTTCTACGAAAGAATTTAAGAATTTTATGGGTGGGGCCTACTGTGATGTTTGTGAGAAATCCAACCCGTCCATTCATTTTTTCGAGCTCATTTTAAGAGATTTCACCAAAAACAAGGTGGGTCCAAAACTCAAATGGGCCACACAAGAGGAAATAGTGGGGATTTTGAAATATTTATATGACCACGAAAGTTTTGTTTCGGCTAAGTTTTAGGTGTTTTTACTTCATCTCAATGAAAATGACCTTATAGACGGTTTGGATGGCATATAAACATCAAGGTGGTGCCTCGGAAAGTTTCAATGGGAGGCATTCATTTCCCCAATATTTCATCTCATATGGCCCACTTAAGTTTTGTATCCTCCTCATTTTTTATTGCGTGTCTAAAATAAGCTGGAAAAATGGATGAACAGGTTGGATTTCTCATAAAAATCACGGTGGACCCCACCTTACATTAGGAACTTACTGGGAAAGGCTTCAGCAGGAACTTCGCGGGCAGATGCAGCCGGATGGAGGCGGCCCTGTCAGTGGCTCTGTGGGGCCTACCATGATGTATATATTTTATCCACACCGTCCATCCACTTTTCCATATCATTTGGGGGCATAAAATAAAAAAGTTGAGGTAGATTTAAGGCTCGAATGGGCCACACTACAGTAAATAGTGGAAATTAGGCGTCTACATTTGAAAACTTCTTAGGGTCAAAGAAGACCCTGATCAAGCTGATATTTGTATTTTTTTCATTCTCATCTAAGTACTTGTGACCTTATGAAGAGGTTTTATATGAAATAAACCTCACATTGGATCACATTGGGCCTGACCTACTCCGACTGAACCGGTCTCCAAAGGGTCCTTACTCTTGCTCCAGTGGTAGACTCTCATGAGTTTCAACACCAGGTCAAGGGTTCGATTACCCATAGGTGGTGAAATCCCCCTATGGTGTGATTGTGTTGGGGGGTATGTGTGCACGTATTAAAAAAATAAAAAAATAAAAAACAAAAAAACAAAACTAATCTCTAAAGATCCATGAGTCCAGTGGGCCATGTTACGTAAAACAATGGGGACGGGATGGCATAAGTTTTGTAAGTAGAAATGCTACGATGCCCATCTTATATCAAACCTGTTAATCAAACATAACTCAGTAAGATGAAGTAAAAAAAGAAAAGAAAAGAAATTAAAAGGAAAAAACTAAAGTAATCCAAAACTACGTACGATGAGCCATGATGTGTGAACTCAGAGGCTTTAGTAGCAATGCTACCTAGTCTTTTGTATGTATACTTCAAATGAGGGTTATCACTTGACGGGCAAAGTAGATTTACATACACGATATAGTGGGACTCGGGGAACCTGAGTACTTCCCTAACCTTGTAAAGCTGGTGTTGTGTACATTTCCGGTCCATTGTGAATTCATGTGGAACTGAGAAAATGTTAGTGAACCATAGATTCTCTTTTCTATGGTTCTATCCTCTGATTCGTGGATGCCTGGTTGTAGGAATAAGGACCGTTGGATAGTTTTCATTTTTGCACCATTCATTGAACTTCTACTAATCGGATGGTCAAATAATCAAGTAAACTTGATTTTTAGTTCCACACATTATATATTTAATTTTAACAGTAGTATGCCACGTGCAAAATAATTTCTTTGGAACGTCTAATGCCTCTGCCTTCATACCATCACACTCTGAAGAGTGGAATGGTTCACCATAATGTATATTTTATATTTAATCCAATCATTTGTTTCTCCATATCATCTTAAGGCATGGACCCAGCCTAAAAATGCAGCAGATTCAACATTCATAGAACATCTGACAGGAAAGAGTGGGGATTGAATGCCCACCATTAAATTTAAATAATTTGTTTCTCCGTATCATTTCGTGACGAATGAGGTTGCTCGTGTTGACCATCTGCAAAAACAAATGTTCTTTTTGTTTTTGTTTTTCATTTGGTTGGATTTACATACTTGATTGAAACCTATATTTACTTTTTCTTACGTATTTTAAAACCTAAACCTAAAAAATGCCGCACATTTAAATTAAAAGTTAATATTAAAGGTGCCTAGAGCAAATTCGTATTACTTTACAATATATATGAGAAATGCTCGCACACAACTAGTTGAACTATTCAAATTGGTCTAACTAGTTGTGCATTAAATAGAGAAAACATATTTTTATTCCTACATAATGCCTTCTCTCGAGAGAGCATATAGCATCAAGTTTTACACAGATATAATCGGAATAAGTGTCACATATCCGGTCTATTTATCAAATAAGGTATACTAATTTAATTTTATTTGTAAAAAATTGATAAATCATAAGTGTACAACTTCTCTAAATATTCCATTTTCATTTAAAACAAGCTTCCTCTCTCTCTCTCTCTCTCTCTCTCTCTCTCTCTCTCTCTCTCTCTCTCTCTCCATTTAATCTCTCTCTACATTTAATCCCTCCTTTATTAATGCTCTCTCCCATGTATTATTGGCAATGAAACCCACTGCATTTGGTTGCAACTAGAAGCTAGGTGAGGCCCACCGTAATGTTTGTGATAAATCTATTGTGACGCCCTGTCATTGTTGCATATGTGGGCGGACGCTGATGTGGACGGGGCCTAATGGCCTAGGCGAGCTATTAGTGGTTAGCAGGCTATTATGTATATATTAGGGGTTGAACTTATCCCACATCGGAAGCGTTGTCTAATGTAATGGTGATTATATGTATGATTAGGACCCTCATTGTACGAGGCCTTTTGGAGGAAACCTCGAGAATAAGATCATGTGGGTCCAGTGGGACCCAAAGCGGACAATATCGTACAGTGTTAGTCAGGCTGTTACAAATGCCCAACCCAAGGACACAATATTGTCCTTGAGTTGGGCCTTACATCTATCCCGTCCATCAGTTTTGCTATATCATATTAGGACAGAGACCTAAAAATGATATGGATCCAAAACTCTAGTTGACCACATGATAAGAAAAAGTGAGGATTGAACTTCCACCGTTGAAATATTCATGCAGCCAGTAGGAATGACTTCATGCACTACATGGATGAAAATTATACATCACAGTGTACTCATGGAGGTTTCAACGGTAGGATGGACGGCATGGATATAAAATACATGCATCAAGGTCGGCCCCTTTGTCAGGGACACACCATATCGGGTGAGGCTGGCCGCACCTAATCCACTCCCCGAAGTGCTGTAATGTGCTGCCTTGGGACTCCATTTGCGCGGTAGAATTAATTAGGTTGACTGTCCAAAATGATGTGTGTATTTAAAAACTTATTAAGAGCCATAGAAGTTTTAAATGAAACTTATTTGTGTGGTTCATGTGAACTAGGGATAGGGCTGGTATTTTTGCACTGGTTATAACATGCAGTGACTCACCTAACTAGCTGTGTCATTTAATGAGCAGTTAATGTTAATATATATATATATATATATATATATATATATATATATATATATATATATATATATATATATATATATAATAACAATAAGTTGCAATAGTTCCAAATATATATATTTTTAAAAAACTCCATCCAACCTCATTCGTCTCTGCTTACAACCTGCAAAACAAAATAACTAAAAAATTAAATAAATAAAAAATAGTACTCAAAAATCTCGTACAAAAAAGTTCTACATAAAAATAAATAATTAATTAATTAAAAAAATTAAAAATAAAATAAAATCTGTTAAGCTGAAAAAGAGGAGGCAATGGAGGGTTACTAATGAATTAAACTTAGGTGGGGATTGCAGTCGCCACCCCCATCAAGCAAATGTTCCCTAAAAAATATATATAGACAGGCTCTTTATCTTGAAACCTTTTTTAATGGTAAAAAGTAGATGGCTGGGCCTCCCTCCCATCCACTTTTAAGCATCCACCTACTTTTTTTTTCTTCTACACACTACACCAAAATTGTTTTTTTACGAAGTTACAAAAAAAAGGAATGGTTCAGAACCGTTTTGGGTACTGATTCAAATTTTAGAAATGAAGTTTTAGGATCGGTTTTAAACCGTTCTTAGTGTTGCCAAGGTCATATTTTAGGAACAATTTTAAACCCTGATTTAGGATCAAGGAAAATAAATTAATAAAATTTTATTGCATTCCATCAAAATAGAGATTAATCCAAAGAAAAACATAAGAAAATAATGTGCTTGAAGATGTTTCATTGCAAAAAGTTTCCATCATATCTGAGTTTGAGTTTTGAGAACTACGAAAAAAGATGCAGCTGATTGAAGGGAAATTACAAGATACCGTAACTTCTTAGAAGAGTTGTACCTAGAATTCAACCAAATTTGTAAAGAAAACTCATGCCCAAACAACAAGAAGAGTTGCACCTAAAATTTGTTCATTAATGAGATGTGAGAAATAACAAAAGTCGTGAACTCTAGCTTTCCAACATCTGTATCCAAATAAGCCACTTTCCTATATCTAAAAAGAAAGCAGAGGGCACTGAGTTGCAAAAGCCTAGAGTAAAGTATAATATATATATAAAAAAAAGGTATTCTTATTTTACCAACAATGACTTATGCAAAGCACTAGAATATGCTTTTTTTAGCAAAGGCCTCGGTCTTGCAAAATTTTATTTTGAAGCATGAGTGAGCCTTGGAACATGCCTTCTTAAGATGTTGGCTTATCCAAAGAGAAGATTGCATAATACATCCAACGACCTGAAATTGGTATGACGTCATTGTTGCTGTCATGTTGGGAGAATTGAAAGTTAGCTCTTTTAATGGCTTCACCTGCAACAGCACATACGAAAAATCAATATGGCTTAAAGTTAGTAAAAAAAATGATTGATTTAAGAATTAATGTAATATGGCTTCACCTCCAACAGCACATGCAAAAATCTGCAGTACCACTTTTGTGCCTTGTGTAGCAAAAGTACATTGTAGAAGGCGTAAACACCCTTTTGAGTAAGGCCATGTGTGGGACATTCATCAGGTGGCCCTACCAAGAAGAATATTGAAGAAAGAATAATCCGCTCATCAGGTGAGCCAACCTCTAATGAAAGGAATGGACGGTTTAAAAGAAAACTGCAACAGGTCTTCATATTCTGGATACTTGAGGCCTTAAAAAATGGATGGTCCTGATTTGTCAAGATATTCATATTCGCCGTGAGGACCACTGATGCCAAGACAAAAGTGAATAAAAAAACAGATCATAACATTTTCCATTGGCCTATTATGTGGAGTGCCATAAAAGGCCGTAAATCTCCCACAGGATTTCCCTCCTTTCATGGTTCTGTACCATCAATGGATAGAGAGAGAATACAATCAAACAGAAAGTATACTATTCTCCACAAAATCACATCTCTTTGGCGTTTTAACAAACTACTCCCCTGCATTTTTTTTTCTAATACTAAGGGAGAGTTAAAACCAAAAAAGAAAAAGAAAAAAGAGAACATTAAGACATGATAAAGAGGCTACCAAATGAATAAGCCATTTTACCATATCGATCAGCAAAAAATAATCAACAACCTACAAAGAGAAGACCAAATCTCATCAGATTGAAGAAAGATAAGCACATATCCAAGATAAATTCAGAAAAATATATCAGAATGAGAATAGAGGGAAAGGGGAAAGATAAAACCCTAGGAATCTGCTTCAGGTAATCAATAAGGTTAAAAATCCTAGCCGTAAACCCGTCTACTCCTCATGGATAACCCTGCTTTCAACGTCTCCTCCAACACCGACAGCCACCAATGTCAAAATCAATGGCGACAAGAGTCGATTCCTTCAGCGGTCGACAGCTCCAATTACAATACGTTGCACCACAGCCCATAAATACATGGCAGCCATCTATGACTACGGAAGCAATGGAGAAATCCCTTGCTGAAATTGGCAGTGATGGTAGCCTCCCTTTTCTTTGAGGATGGTGAAAAATAAAATCCCTAATAGGTATTTGAGCTTAATGGGTTCTTTTATAGAAGGTTGTTGCCGCCATTAATGGGTGCGCCACCTTCTTCCCAAGAGGACGGCATTCACTAGATTCGCTGGGTAGTGAAGAAAGAGATGTTCAGTTTTCGTAGGGACGAAGGAAGATGAGAGAATGGTTACGAGACGGTTTGGGAGCATCCGCTCGACTTGGAAAATGACATCTGGCGAGTTTGAGGGTGGCCCACCTGCTGAGCAGACATGGTTGCCGATTTGCATAAAAATATCTGAAACGGTTTTAAACCGTATTAAATCTGAAGCGGTTTGGAACCGTTCTAGAACCAAAGAGACCCTCGTTCCTAAATTAAGATTTTGGTGTAGTGACATGTGGCCCACTTGCTGAGCAGACATGGTTGATGAACGGGCCAATTTGACTTTTGGCCAGTTCATCCGCCCGGCGTGGCATACATGACACCAGGGTTGGATATGGCACATGTGGCTTTGCTCTATATATTTGGGCATGTAGGGAATGGTGCGAAGAATTAGCAAACCTCATATACTTCAATACATTATTAGGAGAAAAATAAAAATGCCACATTTATTATATATAAGGTGGTAAAAGAGGGAAAAATTGGTGTAGAGCAGGTCACAAATACTTTCATGGCAAAGATGGATCAGAGAAGGCCCGATCGAAGGCGGAAATGATCCAGACCGTCAAAACCTTAAAACAAATGTATCTCGCAAACCGGGATAAGTTTTTGGACATATCATATATGATTTTGGGGGTAGGAAAAGCTACTTTAGCTAACCAACTCCTCTATGTTGGGTTACCCATGCCAAATTTATGAGATTCCATCATATCGACAGTCAAAAGTGCGTTTTTATTTTCATTTTTACTATAAATAGTAATGTTTAGATCGTGTATAACTTTTGATCCTTTTGAGTTGTAGGAGTCGTGCCCAACATGAAAAGCGCTTAGAAAAATTAAGAGAATAACATGGTTAGGCCAAATTGGACGCTTACTATTTTTAGCCAAAAACCATGAAGTCTAGTGGAAATGATCGTCTATAAATAGTAAGTTTACTATTTATAGCAAGTCATGATTTTTTTAGGGGGTTTTGAGTCTAAAACTCCATTTTAGGTTTGAGCTCATTATTTAAAGGATTTTAATTTCATTTTTTTAATAATCAATCAATTTATTTTTGAATTTATTAAAAATTATTTCTATTTTATCCCTCATGGATTCGAGGAAACTCTATGAGGAATCCAGAGAGCTACGTGAATTCAGAGTAGTTATTCCCCGAGGAAGATGGTGATCGACCTCATCACGTCCCTCCCAGTGTCAAAAACCTACAAGCAAATAAACGAGAAAGTTTTCAAAGAAAAAGTTGAAAACAAGATTAGACCAAGGTTAGCTCATTTAGCTGCATGATGTCAATATAATGTTGTGTTTTCTACAGTTTTGAAACACTATTCAAATAATCATAATTGAGAGTTTCAATGTCAGCCAGGTCGCCGCCAGCATATTCTTCCATATCTCTTGCAACCTCACAATCATCATCCTAAGATAAAACAATTTATTACAAGAAACATGCAACAACCATTAAGAACAATAAAAAAAACATACAAATTACTATAGGAAAAAAAGTGAGACGAAGACAAAAGCAGTGGACTCATAACCCTGAGTAAAAACTTAACTACGTTAACAATTCCAAAGGAAAAGGAAAGACTGTGTGCGTCCTTATTTATCATGAAAACCTGTAAATATTGCAAGAAGAGAAGGAAATAAATACTCATAGGAAGAGTGGCTTCGTTACCAGATAAATCGTCAAGGTCCACCAAGAAAGAATCAGTAAAAGTAGTCTGGAAAAGATTAAATATCAATGATCATAAATATTAAGCATGTATGTCTCAGTCTACATGTAATCCAATATTTATATTGATGGAGTAACATCAAAGCACTACTGAACTCTGCTTAATCCCATCTGTTAGCTCTAAAGTTGGCCGGAAACCAGTCCTTTCTAGCAACAACATTGAAGGGTTGTGGTCAACATGGGGGCGACCTTGGACTGAAGTAGCAAATCATCTTTCACTTTCTCAGAATCCAACACAAGAACCTTTTTCTTGCCAATGTCCATGCATGACAATCGGGTGGTAACTCTACTGTATCACAGGAGGGCCAAAGCACCCGAACTCAGGTAAGTTGATTAAAAAAATCAATGACATATGTCCGTACATCCATTGGTGTTGCTTTTATGTTGAACTGATTCACCTTTTCAATGACTTGTGCCCATACATCCATTGGAGTTTCTTCAGTAGTTTTTGAAATTGCGGTAATGACTGCTTTAGTTGAAGTAAGAATATACCAATATATCCTAGAGGGGGGTGAATAAGACTTTTTCAATTATTTTATGATTATTTAAAATTTATCAGACCTATCCTGAGAAAATATTTATAAATCAGGATTTCTTCAAAGTAACTCTAATGGCTTCCAAGCCAATTAGAGGATCCAATCATAAAACTATCTTGATAAATATGATGCAATTCAGAGTTTATAATGGATGTAACTGTGTGTGAGGTGTGATCAAATATGAAAGCATTTAATGAAATCACACAAGTAATCAAATACAAACATCAATTACAAACATAGTCATTTTTATACTGGTTCGACTACTTGTCTACTCCACTCTCGGCAGACGCATTCAACCCTTGAGTGTACCGAATTTCACTAAGGAGGTTTCATAACAGGTTCACCTCAAACCGGAGGTTTTAAATCAGGTTCACGTCTAACCAATACAACCTACACCTAGGCTGATAGTTTATGGTCCCACAAGCAAGGATCAATACAAAGCACCCACTTTTAGGCACACTGGCCAAGGACCTATTACAAGGACCTAACAGTTTATGCTCTCCACAGAGTAAGGGTTAACACAAAGCACCCACCACGTACACTCCACCGAAGGCCTCCTACGAGGGCTTGCATGAGCTGAGAAACACCTTAGACCCAATCCTACAAAGGAATGATCACAAGGGTCCTCTAGACTCTAATGACTTACAGATAAGTAGATGAGCCCCGTTTAGCACGTTCTCGAAGATCTCATTCTTTGATGACGAAGAATCTTTTGCTTCCTTGAACCACAACTCAGAAGATGTACCAATACATGGCGACGGGTTGGGTCAAGGTAATGATGGAATCCTACTCTCAAATATTTTCCTATAAGGGAGATAGAGTAATTCCAATCATTTATGCATTCAAGGCATCCTAACATAATGATTTGCCATTAAGGTGGTAGATGGAGGATCCTAGAATGCGAAAGTTTATTCCTTAATACACTCTATTGCAAGCCAATGATGGGGGTGGATTGGAAGATGAACTCCCATGAGAGAGAAGGCTTAGGGTATATGATCTAGGATTAAACACTCAAAAGCACTCTCAATTTTCTCTCTACCAGAAGACAAGCTTTCTATATATAGGCAAAAAGTTCTGACAGATATAAAATGGTCACATTTATGATAAAGTTCGATATCATCGAGCATAGTCGATATCATCGAGCATATACTCTCGATTGCATTGACTGTACGCTCGATGACACATACTCAATTGTTAAACACTTTTGAAACCTTTTGCCAGTTGGTCGAGGAAATCGAACGTGCGTCAATGTCATCGGATTTCGAACTCCGATTTCATCGACATAAGGTTCGATTCCTCGAAATTTAAAAATGAGAGAGAATTGCCTTTGAAATATTTCAGGTCAAAAGTATGATCGAGGTACACTCGATATCATTGGAATTTGAATGTCAATGATATCGATAGTTGTGTCGATGTATCGATAAATCCTTTGAATTTTTCAGTTAAGTTTGTTGGACAGTTTGTCCATTCTTGATGCAATTGAATTAGACTCGCTATGATCAAAATTTGCATATCGATTCTATCGAGTAACCCTCGATCCAAGATAAAATAACCTGAAAATATTGCTGAAAAATAGTGTCCAAACCGATATCATCGAAGGACTTCTGATATCATCGAATTTTGAATTCTAAGGATATCAAGGAGTACTTCGATATATTGAAGATCTCATGTTTTTCTTAGCAGAACTTTGGACACTGCATATATGATGTCGATTTTATCGAGTCAACTTCAATAGACTCGCGATTCAAATTTCGATGGTATCGATATGGCTATTGATACATCGATAATTCCGTCCAGAAGTATATGTAGTTGTTGGACATCTTTTGTCCTCATTTCGATTTGATCGAGTGAGTTTCGAGGACATTGACAACACTTTTTGATTACAACGATCAGTCTATCGATAAATCAACAAAGGTAGAAAATTTAGAAAATTTTCTGAAGTTTTGAAAAAATTTTTTAACCCAAAAACCCTATGATATTCTAATCAATTTTAGGGGGTTTAAATACCTGGTGTTTTAGGACATGGGATGTGAGGCTAAGATTTACCTGTGGCGAGTTCGGGCCCACATCCAGTTGAGGCAGACAGTTGATTGATCTTCCTATGGAGCTTCTCTGTCAAGCTTACTCAACGCTCACACTAATTGACAAACCAGGGCACTTTCAATCTCCCCCTTTGTCAATTACGTGACAAAATACCAAAACACCCTAGAACAACTTCTATACTGACACCCTAAATTATGTGTACATGAACTTTACACAATTGTACAATGTTATCTAGTTCATATACACAAACATTTAGAGGCTTCTCCCCCTAACTACAAACTCTTCCTTTCTTCTTACAGTTGCTCCCCCTAACACCTGCATCACCATTCACAAGCAGATACACATACAATTTTCCTATGGCGGGTGTGGATTTGTCCTCCCCCTTTTTGTCAGTCATTGGCAAAGGAAAATATAACCGTTAATATTGACTAAAGTTTAAATAATATGGGAGAACCAGCATTCAGGGAGCATACGCACAAAAATAAATAGATGTAAACCATGTATGCATAGCAGATAGTATATATAGATCAAAATATCACATGCATCACACACCATTGGAGCTATTACCAAATAAAACAGGAAATGATAGTCATGAAGATATGAATTATAACCAATCATATCCCAAAATATCCAAAAACATATATACTGCCCAAGATTGGCAGTGGTATACCAGTTATCCCCCCCCAACCCCCCCCCCCCCCCCCCCCCCAAAAAAAAAAAAAAAAAAAAAAAAAAAACCAAGCCCATTCATGGGCACCCAAAACAGAGTATGTTCCTCACTCAGAGGATAACACAAATATATATATATATATATATATATATATATATATATATATATATATATATATATATATATATATATATATATATATATATGTCACACTTTGTAAATTAGTAATGCATCACACATATATGAATGAGCATAGGGCATTCAAAAAGATATTTATGTCCTAATCATTTTAAGGAAACGCCAGGTATGTGATGACAAGAAAGATGTACTATAGATGACAAAAGCCTTTATTGCACTGGTAGAGAATCTAGAATTTGTTTTGTAGCATGTTGCAGAGTCATCAGCATGTGTCTGATCTCTGAAAGACAGGCTTCACAGTTCTCCAGCCATTTCATCATGCGAGATTGTCCATCCAGAAGTTCATGTGCAATGTCTCGTTTTATGTCTGTCAGAATGATATCAACAGAGTCGGGGCTGTACTCAGAATTGCCCTTGCCTGAGGTTGGATCAGTTTTTCCCCCACAAAGCTCGTTGTCAATGATATTCAAATTGCAGATGTCTTCATGGTTGAACCAGGCACATGGGCACGAGAGATCATTAGTAGGAGGCAGCCCAAATTTTCGTGACAGCTTGGACACAAGACATGGGAATGGAAGTGTAGTGATCTATTCGTCTAAAGACGCCCGAATTAATTGTTGAAGAATGAGAGTGGATAGGCACATGTGAATACTGAGCTGAACATCATATAGAACATTGAGAATGTATGGAGAAAGCTTGTTGCCAGAGACTTCACAGGGATAGACATTTGTACTGAAGATGCTGTGAAGAATTTTATATGCAGGATTGAAATGCTTAACATGAAAATCATTCTTTGCATTTCTCGGTATTGTAACACCATTACATAGTGCTCAAGTAACTTCTCCCCATACACCAAGATCATTCATATTTTGTTTTGATACAGGTATCCTAGTGACTTCTACACCAACCAGACGACTTATCAGTCTAGGGGTGATGTGCTCGGTCTGATTTATGACAGTGACTGAAATGATTGGAGGATTATTTTCAACATTGTAGATTAAGTTCAGAAACTAGTGCACAAGATTATGCTAAAATCCTCCACCAAAATTTATGATATTTCCCCACCCAATCATTTCTAAGAGATTGTTGATGCCAAAGGGTTCAATGCACTTCCTATGGACTGTTCGTTCTGCCACAGATTTTAAGTTGAAAAATAGAGATGAGGCAGTCGCATTCTTCTTACCTTTTTTGCTCTCATTTAAGGAACGTTGTAGAAGAACCAGTCCTTTGTCATGAGACATTGTTGCTTGAGATGGAGTCCAATCAAAAGCAACAAAGCAAAACTGTTTGGAGAGATGCAGTGCCAAACAAGTGAGCCTCTTTTTCCGTCTTTCGACTTTAATTGAGCAGTAACCTTCGATCCCGACATTTCAACTTCTCGAGAGGTTGTTAATGCATCGATTCTTGGTTGATGTTATCGAAAAGTTCACATGATGTATTGACAGACATATCAAATATGAATATTTTTTTTTCATTTTTCAGAGTTCCGACAGACTTTTGTGCATAATTTTAGTATATCTTAAAATCAGACAGTATACACAGCAAAATTTTGTACGCACATTGTGCAGACTAAAAATTATAAACACCTAGATGTTTAGATATAAAAGATTGAGGTGAGAAACCTTAGATATATCATTAGAAGTTTAGCAAAATTGCATCATTTCAGCAGCTATCCAGATCTAGATGCAAGACCTGGACATGTTTTTCCATGCCCAATTATTTCTAGGCATATGAATCAGCTTTTCCTTTTCCTTTAATAACATAACAATGGTTGTTTGTACGAGAACCTTTCATCACTGATTTTCTTGAAAGGTTTAAGATCTTGCATTTTTCTTTGTTGAATGTAACCATATGATCATTGTCACATATTTGAGAAATACTTAAAAGATTATACGTTAATCCTATTAGACAGCTCACATACCTTATATAACGAGTATACCTTGTATAGTTAGTTTCCATAGGTAGAGGATTTTGTGTTTATTCTTTTCCTTATATAGATGTATGTAATCTCTATATATTCAACCCTATTGGGTTGTCTCAAATACAGAAAGTTTACATGGTATCAGAGCTCTACTGATCCAAATCCGGCCACCCCATCGTCACCAGCTCTACCACCCGTCATATCCGGCCAACCCCTACTCGTTCCTGCGTCATCCGGCCATCCCTGCTGCGTCCGACCCCATCCCTGCGTCTTCCGACCATCCCCTGCTCAATTTTGTATCATCCGACCCCATCCCTGCCGCCTCTGGCCACCCCCTGCTCGATTCTGCGTCGTTCGGCCACCCCTTGCTCTATTTTTCATCGTCCGGCCCCCCCAATGTGGATTTTTCAATATTTCAGATCCAGATCCAACGCCCCTGTTCAATTTTCTAGATCCAGATCCCGATCTAGCGCCCCTGCTCGAATTTTCAGATCCAGATCAAGATCCAGCGCCCCTGTTGCCTCTGTTGCTGATTGCTTCTGATCTCTCTTTTCCAGATCCAGAGTTCTTATTGCTGTTGCTATTCTGTCAGATCCAGAAACTGCAATCCCTTGGGTATCTCCTACTGTATGGTAATTCTATGACCTTCTTCTTCTGTAACTCTTTGCGTGCTTTACATTACTTCAGATTAATGGACAAGAACGCATCACGAACAGAGGCCCCACATTGTAGTTTTGATGGTACCAACAATTCTCTATAGGCCATCCATTTTCAGAACCTCCTCAAGGGTCGTGGTTTGTGGGGACTAATTGATGGATTTGTTACTATCCCCACTTCCACAGATGCCTACAAATTAGTTGATTGAGAAATAAACAATGGACGGATTATTACCTGGATTCTCGATTCCGTCGATCGGTCCATTGTTGTTGGCCTCACACCTCATCGCACTGCTAAGGCAATGTGGGACCATCTCCAGACAATTTATCAACAGAGTAATGCGGCTCGGTTATACCGCCTAAAACAGGATCTCGTTAACCTTACTCAGGCTCGGTTATTCAATCTTTTTACTCCAAAATTGTCTTAATTTGGACTGAGATGACTATGATAAATCCAACATTTCCTCATGATTTTAAGATATTTCAAACTATGCGCGAGAGTGCACAAGTTCGACAGTTTCTTATGAAGCTGCGTCTGAAATTTGAGCATTGTCGGGCTGATCTCTTAAACCGTAGCCCTACTCCTTCATTGAATGCGATTATTAATGATTTATTAGCTGAGGAACAATGACTGAAAGCTCTTTCTCTTCCTTCCTCAACTCCGGGATCATCTGATATGGTACTTGCTTTGTCTATCACCACACCGACATGTGGTTCCACTCCTTTGACTTTTCGCGGCTGTAACAAGGTGGGTCATGTTGTCGCTCAATGTAAAGAATGGTGTGCTTATTGTCGATGGACTGGTCATGGTATTTAGGAATGTCGTACACATACCTATGCATCTTCTTTCGGCCGTGGACGTGGTGGTCATGGTCGTGGCCGTGGTCATGCTCTTTCTGTTACTGCTACTACTATTTCTTTCGAGCCATCTGTTAGTGATTCTGCATCTACTGTTTCTGCTGAAGGCCTTTCATCTCCGTTGACTCCTGTGATGCTTCAGAAAATCGTTCAGGCACTTTCTGCAGCCGGTGTGTCAGGTATATCCCCATCTTCTACATGGTTCTTCGATTCGGGTGCTTCAAATCATATGACCGGTGCTGTATCCCATCTTCTTGACATTTGTCCCTACACCGGCAATCTGGTTATTTCTATTGCGGATGGCACTAGACTACCTATTCAGTCAGTTAGATCATTGACTTTCTCTCCTGCTCATCGCCAGTTCACTCTTCGTGATGTGTTTCATGTCCCTAACCTCTCCTTCAATTTAATTTCAGTTGGTCAACTCACATCCAATAACTACTTAGTCATATTTTTTTTCCAACTGTTGTTTTGTGCAGGATCTGGCAACGGGGAAGATACTTGGGAAGGGTAGGTGGCATGGTCGTCTGTACGTGCTGGACTTTGATCCATCTGTCACTTCGGCTCGTTGTTTCTTTTCTTCGTCTTCATTAGATATTTGTTCGGCAAATAAATTATGAAAATTGTGGCACTGTCGCCTGGGTCATCCTCATTCAGATTGGTTACTTCAGTTAATTTCTACTGGCATGTTATGGAACATTTCTCTTAATAAAAATAATTTGGATTATTCTTGTTCTTCCTGTTGTCTTTCAAAGAGTAAGTGTATTTCTTTTTCTCTGAGTACTACAAAATCATCTTCTATGTTTGAACTTGTGCATATGGATGTCTGGGGTCCATCACCTATTATGTCTCTCTGGATTACGATACTATGTTATATTCATTGATGATTTTGCACGTTACACTTGGATTTACTTTCTGCAATCAAAGTCACAGGTTTTTAAAAAATTCAAGTTATTTCACTCTATGGTGAAGACTTAATTTCGAGTTCCAGTTCAAACTCTCCTCTCTGACTCAGGAGGGGAATATCTCTCAACCGATTTTCATACATTTCTTCTAGGTCATGAGATTATTCATCAGACCACCTATTCTAATACTACACAACAGAAGGTGGTGGCTGAACGAAAAAATCGTCATATTGTTTAAACTGCCAACACCCTGATGACAGCTTTGAGTGTTCCTCGCTCTTTCTGGGTGGAAGCAATGTTACATTCAATCTACTTGATTAACCAGATGCCAACCAAAGTTCTGAACAGTAAATCTTCCTACTTTGTTCTCACCGGCTTACGTCCTGCATATTCCACATTTCGTGTTTTTAGTTGTATCTGTTATGTTCACTTAGCTTCACGTGAACGTAACAAACTATCTCCAAAATCATTCAAATGTATGTACTTGGGATATGGGAAAACTCAGAAGGGTTTTCGATGTTATGATCTTGTTTCTCGTCATGTTCAAGTTTCACGACATGTTATTTTTCTTGAACACATTGCCTTTCATTCATCTCTTCCTCCTTCGCACACTCCAAACTCTCCTAGTCTAACCACCTTTCCTAAAATTTCATTTTCCTTAAGTACTCTCCCTCATTCGTTGCAAGTTTATTCACGTCGAACACATACAGATCCACCACCGATTACTCAAACCGAACCCACTGTACCCGTTGCAGATCCCGAACCTATCTCGATAGGTCGTTCATCTCATGAACACTTGATATGCTCTATGTCTGTCATGAATGCTACTCTGGATACTATTTCTATTCTACTTCGTACTCTCAGGCAGCCACTCAGGATTGTTGAAAGAAGGCTATGGCAGAAGAACTTGCGGCATTGGATGATAATCATATGTGGGACATTGTTACTCGATTCGCTGACCAACAGCTAATTGGTAGCAAATAGATTTATTCTGTCAAGCTCAAGTTTGATGGATCATTGGATTGATACAAGGCTCGACTTGTCGCTCAGGGATACAAACAGAAATACGAAATTGATTACGATGAGACTTTCGATCCCGTGGCCAAGATGAAAACTATTCGTACTCTTCTGGCTATATCTTTTGTTCGCTCATGGCCACTCACTCAGATGGATGTGAAAAATGTCTTTCTTCATGGAGACCTTCAAGAAACTGTATATTTAAAACCTCCTCGTGGCTCTTTAATCCCTGACAATAAGGTATGTCATCTAAAGAAAGCCCTATACGGCCTCAAACAGGCACCTCGAGCATGGTTCCAATGCTTTCACGATATTATTACGGGTGCTGGCTTTACTCAAAGTGGTCATGACCCATCCTTATTTCTGCGCACCATTGCTCACGGAATTGTCATTGTTCTGGTCTATGTTGATGACCTCCTACTGACTGATAGTGATGCTACTGGCATTTCGGCTTTAAAGAAAGTTCTACAATTATCATTCAAGATGAAAGACCTCGGCCATCTAACATACTTTCTTGGACTTGAATTTTCACATTTCAACCGTGGGATCCTAGTCAGCCAGTGTAAATATACCAAGGATCTTCTCGCCTTGGCATCATTGATGGATCAGAAGACAGTTCAGACTCCCTTAGAACTTAACGTTCACTATGGCCGTGACGATGGTGATATACTTGCACAGCCTGACTTATACCGCTATTTGGTTGGGAGTCTAGTTTACTTAACTATGACTCGCCCTGATATTGCCTACGATGTTCAAGTCGTCAGTCAGTTTATTTTTGCTCCTCGAACTTTTCATATGACTGCAGTGTTGTGCATCCTATGGTACCTTCGTGGGACTCTAGATCGATCCCTATTCTTCTCCTCCATGGTGACTCTGGACCTTTGTGCTTATTCGGATGCTGATTGGGCTGGATGCGCTCTCACACGAAGATCTACCACTAGCTAATGTGTTTTTCTCAGCACTTCTCTTATCTCTTGGAAGTGTAAGAAGCAGACCACTGTTTCCAAATCGAGTACAAAATCTGAGTATCGGGCGATGTCAGCTGCGTGTAGTGAGATCGTCTGGTTACGTAGACTTCTTTCAGACTTGGGCATTCCTCTACAAGATCCTACTCCACTTCATGTCGATAATCTCAGTGCCCTTAAGATTGCCTCTAACCCAGTTTTTCATGAACGGACAAAG
The DNA here is from genome assembly GCA_037074715.1 of Magnolia kwangsiensis. Lineage (NCBI taxonomy): Eukaryota > Viridiplantae > Streptophyta > Magnoliopsida > Magnoliales > Magnoliaceae > Magnolia > Magnolia kwangsiensis. Next base: position 48,986,325 of record CM073583.1, read on the forward strand.
CATATTGAAGTTGGCTCTCACTTTATCCGTAAGAAATTTCAGTCTGGGCTCATTTCTCTTTCACATGTTGCATCCTATGATCAGATTATCGACATTCTCACCAAATCTCTCACTTCTGCACGTCACTCTTTTCTAGTTGGCAAACTGTTACTTGTCGATGACCAGTATTAGTTTGAGGGGGGATGTTAGACAGCTCACATACCTTATATAACGAGTATACCTTGTATAGTTAGTTTCCATAGGTAGAGGATTTTGTGTTTATTCTTTTCCTTATTTACATGTATGTAATCTCTATATATTCAACCCTATTGGGTTGTCTCAAATATAGAAAACATTTTTTCTTCACAGTTTATAAATCCTTTTATGCAAAAGGCATTCTCATTTTTGAGCAAATTTATTCATTTAATAATTCCTTGTCCAATTACCTTAGCAATGCTTCCGTCTCCACAAGTGATTATCCCATTATTATGATCTGAATACTTTAAAATGAGGGATTTGTCACCTGTGACATGCCGTGAACAACTGCTATCCAGGTACCACTTAGTATCATTTCCTGTTATACGATTTGAATGAGTGACAAGGCAATTCTTCTTTTCTTTTATTACCCATTTTGTGACAGGCTTTTTAACCATGGAAGTTTTAGTTTCTTAAATCAAGTTGGGCAATTGAATTGAATTTTCTTGTCTTACAAATTTATTTATTTTCTTGTTTGATTCGGCTTTTAGGGACAGATTGATTCTTTCTAACTTATCATTATCTAAATGATATTGTTGTAGATCATTAATTAGATGTGTATTAATTTTTAAGGTTTTATCCAGATCTTTTTGTAGCAATTCCTTTTTGTTTTTAGACATTCCAAGTCTTCTAATAATGTTGATGCTATGGATGTAAAGTTGATTGTAAGCATCTTATAGTTTATTCTATTTTTCTTCTTCCATTTCAGTTTCCTCATTATCTGATGGAAATGATTCAGTGGCTTGCGGTTCTTCCTTGTTCTTAGTTTCAATGGGAATGATTGGAGCGGTGGAGACCATAAGAATTTTTAAAGATTTCTGGTCTCCATCGCTCTCAGAGTCACTAGATTCTGAGTTTGATTCTTCCATATCGTCCCATGTGGTAGCCATTGCCTATTTGGGCATTCAGTAGATAGGTGTTCAAGCTCCTGATAGGCATAACATTATGGTTCTTTGGTATTTTTAACAAATTTACCTGTAGAAAGTTTGTTATCCACCTTTCTTCCTTTAAATAGACGACCACGATTTTTCTGAAAGAATTTTCTGAACCATTGTGCTAATAACGCCACTTTTTCATCTTCATCTTCTCTTTCACTTTCAATGTCCTCACTTGTTGTTTTCTTTGAAGTTTTGAAGACAGTGGTTTTGGATTTAAGGGTTTGTTTAAAGTGTAGTTCAAATATTTGTAGGGAACCTACTAGTTCTTCTACTTTCATTTTATCTATGTTTCTACATTCTTCAATGGTTGTTACTTTAGGATTGAATTGTTCCGGTAATAATCTTAGTATTTTCTACAGGTTTTTAGAACTGAAACTTTCTCACCTAATCCACCCATGGAATTGCAAATGATATTCAGTTTTGTGAATAACTCCATGAAGGTCTCATGCTCTTCCATTCTGAGATTTTCAAACTGTGATGTCAGGAGTTGTAATTTGGATCTCTTTACAGTGCTTGTTCCTTCATTGGTTGTTTCCAACAAATCTCATACTTCTTAGCTGTCCCACACATACTGATTTGATTGAAAATATCTTGGGACAGAGCATAATAGATAACATTCATAGCTTTAGCCTCAGCGGTTTGGTTTTCTTTATTGAATGTTGTCCACTTTTCTTTGGATTTGGGTTTGGAGATAATTGTGCCATTTTCAAGTATTATTTGTTCAAATGGTGGCACATATCCTTTTTCAACTATATTCCAAACATCATGACCCAAAGATCTCAGAAAGTAGTACATTCTAGCCTTCCAGTGTGCATAATTTGATCCATCAAACACTGAAGGTCTAGTGACCGATGAGCCCTCTCCTTTGTCCATATTACCAACTTCAGTCAAGATCACCCTCTAGGCAGTGAAGCCCTTTAAGAAAGATTCGCTCTGATACCAATTGAAATTGTTGTAATGACCGCTTTAGTTGAAGTGAGAATATTCCAATATGTCCTAGAGAGAGGTGAATAGGACTTTTTCAATTATTTTATGATTATTTAAAATCCTATCAAACCTATCCTGAGAAAATATTCATAAATCAGGATTTCTTCAAAGTAACTCTAATGGCTTCTAAGCCAATTAGAGAATCCAATCATAAAACTAATTTAATGATAAACATGATGCAATTTAGAGTTTATGATAAATGTAACTGTGTGTGAGGTGTGATCAAATATGAAAGCATTTAATGAAATCACACAAGTAATTAAAGACAAACATCAATCACAAACATAGTCATTTTTATAGTGGTTTGACTACTTGTCTACTCCACTCTCAGTAGACACACGCAACCCTTGAGTGTATCGGATTTTACTAAGGAGGTTTCACAATAGGTTCACCTCAAACTGGAGGTTTTAAATCAGGTTCACCTCTAACCAGTACAACCTACACCTAGGCTGACAGTTTATGGTCCCACAAGCAAGGGTCAATACAAAGCACCCGCTTTTAGGCACACTGTCCAAGGACCCATTACAAGGACTTAATAGTTTATGCTCTCCATAGAGCAAGGGTCAATACAAAGCACCCACCATGTACACTCCCGCCGAATGCCTCCTATAAGGGCTTGCATGGGCTGAGAAACACCTTAGACCCAATCCTACAAAGGAATGATCACAAGGGTCCTCTGGACTCTAATGACTTATAGATAAGTAAGTGAGCCCCGTTTAGCACGTTCTCGAAGATCTCATTCTTTGATGACGAAGAATCTTCTACTTCCTTGAACCGCAACTCAGAAGATGTACCAATACATGGCGACGGGTTGGGTCAAGGTAATGATGGAATCTTACTCTCAAATATTTTTCTATAAGGGAGATAGAGTGATTCCAATCATCTATGCATTCAAGGCATCCCATCTTAATGACTTGCCATTAAGGTGGTAGCTGGAGAATCCTTGAATGCAAAAGTTAATTCTCCAATCCACTCTATTGAATGTTAATGATGGAGGTGGATTGGAGGATGAACTCCCATGAGAGAGAAGGCTTAGGGTATATGATTTAGGGTTAAACACTCAAAAGCACTCTCAATTTTCTCTCTACCAGCAACTGAAGACAAGCTTTCTATATATAGGCAAAAGGTTCCAACGGATATAAAATGGTCACATTTATGATAGAGTTCGATATTATCGAGCAGGGTCGATATCATCGAACGTATACTCTTGATTGCATCGCTGTCCGCTTAATGACACAAACTCAATTGTCAATGCCAGCTGGTTGAGGAAATCGAACGTGCATGGATATCATCAAATTTTGAACTCCGATTTCATCGACACGAGGTTCGATTCCTCGACATTTGAAAATGAGAAAGACTTTCCTTTGAAATATTTCAGATCAAAATTAGTATGATCGAGGTACACTCGATCTCATTGGAATTTGAATGTCGATGATATCGATAGTCGTGTCGATGTATCGATAAATCCTTAAAATTTTTCAGTTAAGCTTGTTAGACAGTTTATGTCCATTCTCGATGCAATCGACCTAGACTCGATATCATCAAAATTTGAATATTGATTTTATTGAGTGACCCTCGATCTAAGATAAGATAATCTAAAAATATTACTGGAAAACAGAGTGTCCAAACCGATATCATCGAAGGACTTCCGATATCATTGAAGTTTGAATTTCGAGGATATTGAGGAGTAGTACTTCGATATATCAAAGCTCTCATGTTTTTCTTAGCAAAACTTTGGACACTACATATATGATGTCGATTTTATCGAGTCAACTTCAATAGACTCAAGATTCAAATTTTGATGATATCGATATGGCTATCGATACATCGACAATTCCTTCCAGAAGTATATGCGGTTGCTGGACATCTTTTGTCCTCATTTTGATATGATCGAGGGAGTTTCGAGGACATCAACAACACTTTTCGATTACATCGATCAGTCTATCGATAAATCGACAAAGGTAGAAAACTTAGAAATTTTTTTGAAGTTTTGAAAAAGTTTTCTAACCCAAAAACCCTATGATATTCTAATCAATTTTAAGGGGTTTAAATACCTAGTGTTTTAGGACATGGGATGTGAGGCTAAGATTTACCTGTGGGAAGTTCGGGCCCACATCCAGTTGAAGCAGACGGTTGATTGATCTTCCTATGGAGCTTCTCTGTCTAGCTTACTCAAAACTCACACTAATTGACAAACCAGGGCACTTTCTGTTTTTACTGCATCATATACAAATACTTCTACTTGGAGCACATAATGTAACTGCAATTTGAAGCACATATCCTAAATGTAAGTGTTAATAAAGGAAATCACGTTGTTATTTCTACTTCATTTGACTAATTTTGCAATTCATTTCAAGGATTCAAGGGTGGTTTACACACCATAAACACTTACAATTCAATTAACCTTACAGTGGAATCACGCATGTATTGAACAAGCACTATTGCATAGAATTTACTTGAAAAAGACCACCTGAAGAGATTTTCATGTTAATACAGAATCTTTCATGAAAAACCAACCATAAAATATAACATGGTTAAAATCGTAAAATGACAAAAATCAAAGTGAACAATGCAGCCCACTTGTATAAAAGAGAAGAGAAAGCATTTGCAGTCAATTGTTCCATTTCTAGCCAGTTCACATCTAGTAAATTGTTTTTGAAAGTAGCCAGGAAAAACAGATGGCACAAGAAACTACAACAAAGAAGAATTATCAAAATATATCTAGTGAGGTTTTTCAAGGTTATTTTCAGCAGCAACCATAATGGAAAAGGACAGTTCTTTATGAAAACCGAGAGAAGCTGAAAGCTTTTGTGTATTTGAGACAACCCAAAGAGGTTGAATATATAGAGATTACATCAGCTATACAAGTAAAGTAATAAAATCAAAGAATCAAAATCCTCTACATATGGAAACCATCTATACAAGGTATGCTAGCTATACAAGGTATATTTCAGTCCGTCTAACATCCCCCCTCAAACTAATGCGGTTCATCGACAAGTAGTAGTTTGCTAACTAGAAATGAGTGACGTGTAGAAGTGAGGGACTTGGTGAGAATGTCGGCAATCTGATCATGGGATGAAACATGTGGAAGAGAAATGAGCCCAAACTGAAACTTCTCACGGATAAAGTGACAGTCAACTTCAATATGCTTCGTTCGTTCATGAAAAACAGGGTTAGAGACAATCTGAATGGCACTGAGATTATCAACATGGAGTGGAGTAGGATTCTGCAGAGAAATGCCCAAGTCAGAAATAAGTCCACGTAACCAAACAAGCTTACTACACACAGCGGACATCGCCCGATACTCGGCTTTTGTGCTTGATTTGAAAACAGTGGTCTACTTCTTACACTTCCAAGAGATCATAGAAGTGTCGAGAAAAATACAGTAACCAGTAGTAGATCTTCGTGTAAGAGCGTAACCAGCCCAATCAGCATCCGAATAAGCACGAAGGTCCAGAGTCATCATGGAGGAGAAGAATAATGATCGATCTACAGTTCCACGTAGGTACCGTAGGATGAGTAACACCGTAGTCATATGAAGAGTCCGAGGAGCAGAAACAAACTGACTGACGACTTGGACAGCGTATGCAATATCAGGGCGAGTCATAGTTAAGTAAACTAGACTCCTAACCAAACGGCGGTATAAGTCGAGCTGTGCAAGTAGATCACCATCGTCACGACCATAATGAACGTTAAGTTCTAAGGGAGTCTGAATTGTCTTCTGATCCATCAATGATGCCAAAGCAAGAAGATCCTTAGCATATTTACGCTGGTTGACCAGGATCCCACGTTTAGAACATGAAATTTTAAGCCCAAGAAAGTATGTGAGATGGCCAAGGTCTTTCATTTTGAAGGAGGATTGCAAAACTTCTTTTAAAGCCGAGATACCAGTAGCATCGCTACCAGTCAGAAGTAGGTCATCAACATAGACGAGAACAATGACAATTCCATGAGCAGTGGGGCGCAAAAATAAGGATGGGTCATGACTACTTTGAGTAAAGCCAGCACCGGTAATTACATTGTGAAAACGTTGGAACTATGCCCGAGGTGCTTATTTGAGGCCATATAGGGCTTTCTTTAGACAACATACCTTATTTTCAAAGATTAAAGACCCAGGAGGAGGTTTCAAATATACTATTTCTTGAAGGTCTCCATGAAGAAAAGCATTTTTTCACATCCATCTGAGTAAGTGGCCAAGAGCGAACGGAAGATATTGCCAGAAGAGTACGAACAGTTTTCATTTTGGCCACGGGAGTGAATGTCTCGTCATAATCAATTCCGTATTTCTGTTTGTTTCCCTGAGTGACAAGTCGAGCCTTGTATCTATCTAATGATCCATCAGACTTCAGTTTGACAGAATAAATCCATTTGCTACCAATTAGCTGTTGGTCAGCGGGCCGAGTGCAATGTCCCACGTATGATTATCATCCAATGCCACAAGTTCTTCTGCCATAGCCTTCTTCCAACAATCATGAGTGGTTGCCTGAGAGTATGAAGTAGGAATAAAAACAGTATCTAGAGTAGCATTCATGGCAGACATAGAGCATATCAAGCGATCAGGCGCTCGATGTACATGATCGGAATGACGTATCGATGTAGGTTCAGGATCTGCAACAGGTACAGTAGGTTCGGGTTGAGTAATAGGTGGTAGAGCCGTAAGTGATCAACGCGAGTACACCTGCAACGGACGAGGGAGAGTACTCGAGGCAGAAGGAATATCAGGAAAGGTGGTGAGACCAGGAGATTTTGGGGTGTGCAGAGGAGGAAGAGATGAATGAAAGGTAATATTTTCAAGAAAAATAACATGTCGTGAAACTCAAACACGATGAGAAACCGGATCATAACATCGAAAATCCTTCTGTGTTTCTCCAAATCCCAAGTACATATATTTGATCGATTTGGGAGATAGTTTGTTACGCTCACGTGAAGCCTGGTAAACATAACAGACAACCAAAAACACGAAATGTGGAATATGCAGGAGGTAAGCCTTTGAGAATAAAGTATGGAGATTTACTGTTCAGAACGTTTGTTGGCATTCGGTTAATCAAGTAAACTAAATGTAACATCGCTTCCACTCAGAAAGAACGAGGAACACTCATAGCTGTCATGAGGGTGTTGGCAGTTTCAACAATATGACGATTTTTTCATTCAACCACCCCGTTTTGTTGTGGAGTATCAGAATAGGTGGTCTGATGAATAATCCTATGACCCTGAAGAAATATAAGAAAATCGGTTGAGAGATATTCCCCCCCTGAGTTAGAGCGGAGAGTTTGAACTGGAACTCGAAATTGAGTCTCTACCATAAAGTGAAATATCTTGAATTTTTTAAAAACTTGTGACTTCAAGTGCGGAAAGTAAATTCAGGTGTAACGTGTGAAATCATCAATGAATATAACATAGTAACGTAACCCAGAGAGTGACATAAGTGGTGAAGGACCCCAGACATCTGTATGTACTAGTTCAAACATAGAAGATGATTTTGTAATGCTTAGAGAAAAAGGAATACATTTACTCTTTGAAAGATAACAAGATGAACAAGAGTAATCCAAATCTTTCTTATTATGAGAAACATTCCCTAACATGCCAGAAGAAAATAAATGAATTAACCGATCGGAATGTGGATGACCCAGGCGAAAGTGCCACAGTTTCCACAATTTATTTGCCAAACAAATATCTGAAGAAGATGGAGAAAAGAAACAACGAGTCGGAGTGACAGATGGAGCAAAGTCTAGCACGTACAGACGACCATGTCGCCTACCCATCCCAAGTACCTTTCCCGTCGCCAGATCCTGCACAAAACAACAGTTGGGAAGAAATATGACTAAGCAGTTATTGGATGTGAGTTGACCAATTGAAATTAAATTAGAGGAAAGGTTAGGGACATGAAACACATCACGAAGTGTGAACTAGCGATGAGCAGAAAGAGAGAAAGTCAAAGATCCAACTGACTGAATAGGCAGTTTAATGCCATCTGCAGTAGAAATAGCCTGATTGTCAGTGTAGGGTCGAATGTCACGAAGATGGGATATAGTACCAGTCATATGATTGGAAGCACCAGAATCGAAGAACCATGGAGAAGATGGGGATATACCTGACATACCGGCCGCAGAGAGGGCCAGAAAAATTTGCTGGATCATTGCAGGAGTCAAAGGTGATGAGAGACCTTCAGTAGAAGATGCAAAATCACTAACAGACGACTCAGAAGAAGTAGTGGCAGTAGTAGCAGAAAGAGCACGACCACGACCATGACCACGACCACCATGTCCACGGTTGAAAGACGATGCATTGGCACGTGTACGGCAGTCCTGAAAACCATGACCAGTTCATCGACAATAAGTGCACCATTCTTTGCATCGAGCGACAACATGACCCACCTTATTGCAGCCACAACAAGTCAAAGGCGATGAACCACGTGTTGGTGTAGTGGTGGACACAGAAAACACCATATCAGATGATCCCGGAGTTGAGGAAGGAAGAGAGAGAACTTTCAGTCATTATTCCTCAGTCAATAGATCATTAATAACCGAGTTTAATGAGGGAGTAGGGCTATGGTTCAAGAGAGCAGCCCGACAATGCTCGAATTCCGGACGCAGCTTCATAAGAAATTGACGAACTTGCTCACTCTCACGCATAGTTTGGAAAATCTTAAAGTCATGAGGAAATATGGGTTCCATCAAGGCCAACTCAGTCCAAATTGTGACAATTTTAGAGTAAAACGACTGAATACTGTCGTCACCCTGAGTAAAGTTAACGAGATCCTGTTCCAGACAGTATGACCGGGCTGCATTACTTTGTTGATATATTGTCTGAAGATGCTCTTACATTGTCTTAGCCGTGCGATGAGGCGTGAGGCTAACAACAATGGACCGATCGACCAAATCGAGAATCCAGGTAATAATCTATCCATTGTTCATTTCCCAATCAGCCAATTTATCGACATCTGTGGAAGTGGGGATAGGAACAAATCCATCAATTAGTCCCCATAAACCACGACCCTTAAGGAAGTTCTGAAAATGAATGGCCCATTGTGAATAGTTGGTACCATCAAATTTACAACATGGGGCCTCATGACGTGATGAGTTCTTGTCCATTGAGCTGAAGTATTATAAAGCACCCAGAAAAAGGATTTAGATGTACCGTACAGCAACAGCAACAGCAACAGGTTCTGAATCTGGATCTGAATCCGGATCGTGATCAGGATCTGGATCTGAATCTGGTTCAAAATCTGGAGCGAGATGAACAGAGGGGCGCTGGAGCAGATCAGATCTGGATCCGGATCGAGACGAGCGCAGGGACGAGATGAACAGAGGAGCGCTAGAATAGAGGACGTGCGCAGGGACGAGCAGGGACGAGCAGGGCTGGTCGGACGTGCGTAGGGACGAGCAGGGGCGATCGAATTTGCGCAGGGACGAGCAAGGGTAGTCGGTTCTGACGGGGGATGGCCATACGTGCGCATGGAGGAGCCGGATCTGACAGGAGAGGGCCGGACATGCGCAGGGACGAGCGTAGGGAGGGCCGGTGATGAAGAGATGCCGGATTAGGATCGGTATGACTTTGATACCATGAAAACCGAGAGGAGCTGAAAGCTTTTGTGTATTTGAGACAACCCAAAGAGGTTGAATATATAGAGATTACATCAGCTATATAAGTAAAGTAATAAAATCAAAGAATCAAAATCCTCTACATATGGAAACTATCTATACAAGGTATGCTAGCTATACAAGGTATATTTCAGTCCGTCTAACACTTTAAAGAGGTTGAGCATCTATATACTGAATTTGAATTTGAATGAAATGTTTACACTGTCATATTTGCATAAATTTAGCTACTAGAGTTGAAAAAATAATAATAATAAACAAGGACGCACATCACAGAAAAATAACCAATGACACATGCATGTAGATTACAAACAACAAGATAAAAGATATACACATCCAACAAAAAAATTATGCTGATACAAGTCTGTATCTTCTAATATGGTCCGATATAGCCCACTGATACCATTAATCAAAGACTTATGTGTGCACCTCGTGCTCAGTGGTATGTCTAGTAACTACCACTCCATAATCCTCTGTGGAATGTCTAGCAACTACCACTCCATGATCCTCTGGCATGGTTCCTCAACATCTTAGCAGCCTTCTACCAAACCAGCAGCTAGCCAAACAAATTAACTTCAGTAAAATCAGCTCCCATGGGAATAGTCCTGAAGCCTATATGCTACAATAAAAAAGGCCTTTACCCTCAGTTCAAAACTTTAACTAAAAAGGTTAAAAACTAAGGCTAAAGCCTTTAGCCTCAGTTATCCAAACTAAGGCTAGAACTGTCGTGGCTAAGGCTTTAACCTCAGTTTTAGCAACCAAGACTAAAAAGGCTTTTATAGCCTCAATTCTTCAAGTGAAGCTAAAAGAACCCCTTCAACTTCAGTTGCCTCAAAATGAGGTTAAATCAAACTTTTAGCTTCCGTTGTTTCCAACCAAGACCAAATCCAAATTTTAGCCTCAGTTGCCTCCAACTGAAGCTAAATCTATTTTTAACCTCAGTTTTTAACAACCGAGGCTAAAGCCTTTTGCCACAGGAGTTGTAGTCTCAGTTTGGGTAACTGAAGAAAACTGAGGCTACAAATGTATTTAATCTCTATTAGCATCAACTGAAGTTAAATTCAAATTTTAACCTCAGTTGTCAACAACTGAGGCTAAATCATTCATTTTAATCCATTAATAAAAGCACAATACAAACAAAAAATTTATTTGTCTATTTAAAGTTTTCAAAACAAGCTATAAATGCACCCTACTATACCAAACTGTTACATAAGATTAGCATATAGGCATAGATTACTACAAGGAAACACACTCGAAAAACCAAGGTCTAGTGTCATTGGGCTTGCAACAGCTGACACAACCCTTAAAAACCCAAGTGAAAAGTCCTTTTGGGCTGTCCCTACAAAAGATAATGTGTGATGACATTTCGAAAGAACGATGTTGTCAAAATTGTTATCTTATAGAAAATCATAACATGGGTTGAATCGTATCGAATCACAAATCATTTGGTACATCATAAGTTTTTTTAAAAAAAAAAAAAACTTCATTTTCTTTTAAAAAATAAGCACAAACTGGTTACTTAAATGTAGTCCTGCTCATGAAGCATCTCTAATTCACAGATAAATACAAACTAGGTGAAGAGGCAAGAAGAAAAGAAAAGGACAAATGACTCACCAGGAAGCCTAACTGTTTAAGAAGCACTACAGCGTCTATTCTTGCTGCCATAGGTTCGGAATCCCAGTACAGCTTCGCCTAAGGAAAAATAAATAAATCATTATGTGTCTAAGCTAACATCTTCAAAACCAAAGTTCGCATTTCATTGCATACATAGCCCAATCAAGCAAAGTAGATATGAACAGAATAACCAATCAATCAAAGTGGATACGAGCAGAATAGGAGCCTATCCTTCCAATCTCAAGGGAAGGAAATGTTCATAAAAGAGAGAAAAGAGCGAGACTAGAGAGAAACCATCTCTTTGAACTGTTGGATGATGGAAATTAGAGCTTACTGGTTTGAATCGATTTAATTTTTTAGAAAGGCTTTTCAGCTTTGGTATCAGAAAAGAGGTTCTTCGATTCTGTTTTTTCCTCTTGTTTCTTCTTGTTTTTTTTTTTAGGAAGAAAAGTTTGGTTTCAGAAACAAAAAGAGAAAGAATGCTCCTTCTGTTGTTTCCTTTTTAATTGGGCTACCTACTAACAAAATTTTGAGCTACAGGGTAACAACCTCTCAAAGAGAGGATCAAATGATTGAGGCCTGTTTTTTTAGGATGAGAAAGAAAGAATGCTCCTTCTACCATTTCCTTTTTAGTTGGGCTACCTACTAACAAAATTTTGAGCTACTAGGTAGCAACCTCTCAAAGAGAGGATCAAATGATTGAGGCCTTCTTATTTTGGGGATGAGAACATTAACACGATCTATGTATTTAGGTTCTCATATCTGCATCTTCAACTTCGGAGTTCAACACATAGCTGGGAAATTAGATTGTTATGTCCCTAAAAAATTTAATTCCATGTTGCATTTGTAATTGAATTGTTGTGGACCATTAAATGCAAAGAGGGGCTAAAGTGCTACATTCATCACAAATTCTCAAAATGGTCATGACTAATGACATACACATATGGCAATCCAAACAACCGAACCTGTTGTGGATGGATCTTAGCCCAAAAATCGGACTGCAAGAGTGATCTTAACCATCTGATTTTCCATTGCTTTTGCACTGGTGAACAATTTATTTAGCAGTCCCCACCAACTGGATAGTCATGAAGATTCAATCATAGCGCAATTTTCAGGTTATGCTCCATCCAAAATGGACTGTGCAACTTGGATGGTCTCAATTGACATACATGTATGCCTCATGTAAAATGGAAGCAAGTCATAGACTTATCCCTACAAAGAGATACAGAGACCCAAATTGATAATTCGGTTGATTAGAGGCTGAAGCCTAAGTAATACAGAGATCCAAACTCAAAAAGGACTAAAATTACAACTCTAACCAACTATCTGGAAAATGAACAAACGCCTTTGATGCAAATGCCCACTCCATTACATGAAATTTAGCCATCCTAAAAACCTCTAACTTGTTTGAGTACAAGTCAATTGATGAGTTCTTTTTTCTTTTCTTTTTTTTTTCTGAAATTCACTAAGGGCCAGCATGCTCAGATACATGGAATCATCGCATCAAAGGAAAACCCTTTTCTTTTTCTTTTGTTTGGCATGGGATCCATGGTTTCCAGTTATGGCATGAAAGTTAAAGCTGAACGCATATAACAAAAATGAAAAAGACAATGAGGTAAGAACAAGTGCTCTTGAAACATTTTAATAGCAATACTATACTTTGCAAAGCCGCATCATCTTTTGACTCCCGAAAGGAAGGGAAACCATGTTTTAACCATCCCTGAAAGCAAATGTATGTGCATGTTTTAGCCAGCAGCCACAAAAGCATTTAAACATTGTTATACTTGTATACCCAAGATAGTAATAAAGATATCATCATTTTTATTTTATTTTTACTTATCTTCTTTTTTTAGTCCTTACTTCTTGTTTTTTATTTTGTATTTATTGTCTTAGTAAAACTTAGAACCAACAAAAGAATTTAGCTATGGTCCATTTCAATTTGCATTCTTTTTCTTTTTGAGAGAAAAAGAAAACAACCCACCTCTAAAATTGAAAAATAAATGAGAGATTAGTAGAATTAACTGCCTTTACATAAGAAGCCCATCCCAAAAATTACATTTAATTTCCCTAACGACCACAATATAAGAAGAGCTCCTATTCTGAAAACATCTTCTATAAAAAAGCAATTTCCATAAAGCTTTCCCTACCTCTTCCCACTCCTCTTGAATGCCAAGACCACAGAAAGTCCGCAATAGAATTCGACTTCACCTAAGCTTGTACGGAGAGCATTGAGAAATTAGTCTTACACCTTTCAAGCAAACACACAGTGAATGAAGAGGTGATTAATTGACTTCGCATTTCCCATACACATTTATACATATGTTAGGAAGGATAAGGGATCTTGTTTGCAAATTATTGATTATCAACACCCTCTTTTTTCCCACGAGTCAAGCAAACGCCGCCACCCTTGGTGGAGCTCTATATAACCATATGAAAAAAGAATAAATGTGGTGAATGAGCATTTCTCCCATAGTTTCCTTAATTTTACAATTGGTAAATCCTCATTGTTGTTGATAGATGTTTTAAATTTGTAATTCATCAATCTGTCGATGACAAGTTCGATGCCATCGAGCAGTCTTTAATGCCATCAAAGTTGGCTCAATGTCGTCGAGTATTTTCTGGATTTCCTCTGTTGGTTGTTGGATATATTGGTGTCATTTTTTTATAACATTGAGCGTTCAATGACATCAAATATCGGTCGATGCCATCGAAGTTGGGTCGAGTAATCGAAGGTTTCCAAAAAAATTCATGTTTTGTCTCTGGACTGATTTAGTGGTTTTTCAATGCCATTGAAGTGGCTTCAATGTCATTGAAGTGTCGATGACATCGAACTGTTTTGCACAGATTTTCACAAATCCACCAGATCTGTGGAATTTGTTTTTGATTTCATTTGAGATTCTTCCCAAGGCTATATATATGGGTGTAAACAGGATTATGGGGTATTCCAAGGGTTTCTAATTCGTTCAGAGGGTTTTAAGGGTGTAGCAAGGGTTTGCTTCAAGGTTGTTCGATTCGAGTAAGCTCTTTCCTTTACAATTTCCGCCTTCATAGTGATATCTGTCACTTTGTGTTGTGATTTTTCCCAAAAGGGTTTTTCCACGTTAAAATAGTTGTCCTTTTTGTGTTTGTTTGGTGCAATTGGATTACTCTCCTAGATTCATCTTTGTGTGCTTCCGTGGTCCCCCAAAAAGCGTTATCAAAACTATCGTTGGAGCACAGGCTTGAATCTGTGGAGAGAAGTATCAATGGCTGGAAATCCAAAGTATGACATAGAGAAGTACTTGGGTAAAAACAACTTTGAGTTATGGAAGATTAAGATTATTAGTCAATTAACTCAACAAGGGCTTGATGAGGCTCTTGAGGAGCGACGTGCTTCTATGGATGATGATGAATAGAAGACTATAGATAAGAAGGCTAAATCCTCAATCCGATTGTGTTTAACGGATAAGGTTCTCTACAATGTCATGAGGGAGAAAGCCGCAATGACTTTGTAAGCGAAATTAGAGTATGTTTATGACAAGAAGTCCCTTGAGAATCGCCTACACATGAAGCTACAGTTGTTCAACTTTAGGATGGCTGAGGGTGGATATGTGGAGACCCACATCAATAATTTTAACAAGATGATCTGCAAATTGCTAAATATGGAGGTAGTGGTCGATGAACAAGATCAGACATGTATTTTGTTAATTCTCTCTCTGCTTTGTATGAGTCTTTTAAAGACGCCTTGTGCACCAGTAACACGACCCTTAGTGTCGATACCGTTATCTCATCCCTTCAAGGAAAAGTGATGAGAAAGAAGAGTAGTAGCATGGGGGCCTCCGCCGATGCTTTGCTTACAAGAGGTAGAAATTCTAAATGGGACTCAGGATCCTCTAGATCAAGATCCAAGGGAAAGGGCAAGGGTAAGGGAAAGTTAAAGTGATAGAATTGTTGAAGGTCGGGGCACATGAAGAAGGATTGTATAAATCCTAAGTCAAAGAAAGGAAACTTAGAGGCTTCTTTCAAGGAGGCAACATTGCCACATCTGATGAAGAGACAAGCAGAGGTGATGAAATATAAATCCAAGGTTTTTACCAAATTCAAACAATGAAAGACAATGGTGGAAAAAATATTCAGGGTGAAAAATAAAGGTTTTACGGACTGACAATGGTGGTGAATTTGTGTTCACTGAGTTTAATGAATATTGCAAAGATGAAGGGATCATTAGGCACAACAGTGCACCACACGCCCGAACAAAATGGTGTGGCTGAACGTGTGAATCAGACACTCATGGGGAGGGCTCGAAGCATGTTAAGTAAAGTTGCATTAGGCAAGGACCTATGGATTGAGGTCATTAACACGGCTTGCTATTTAGTGAACCGATCCCCATCTACGGTAATTGATTGTAAGATATCAGATGAAGTATGGAGTGGTCATATGATTGATTACTAAGATTTATATATATTTAGTTATGAGACTTACTCTCATGTAGCGTTAATTAAGAGAGATAAGCTTGACCAAAGAGGCAAAAAGTACATCTTTGTCGACTATGGTATTGGTGTGAAGGGCTACAAGTTGTACGACAAAGTCAAAAGTAAGGTCATTATTAGCCACGACATTAGATTAGATGAAGGTTCTCTATTTTCAAGAATGATTAGGATGAGAAAAAGGGACCAGAAAGGTTGGTTGTAGACGTTTAGATTGACACAAATGATACTCAAGCAGAGACAGATGAGCAGACAGAGGTACAGGAGTAGGTGGAGTAGTCACCTATAAGAAGAACCACCATAAGATCGCAGGTTACCAGCAAGATACAGGGACAACTCTAATATCGCATTTGCCTATTCAGGAGGCTCTTGATGAGCCTAATATAGAAAAGTGCAAGGCGGCTATGGATGATGAGATGAAGTATTTGTACAAAAATAATGCATGGGAGCTGGTGGAGCTTTTAGTGAGTCGAAAAGCGATTGGATGTAAGTGGTTATCCAAAAGAAAATAAGATAGATGCAAAGCAAGGCTGATAGCGAAAGGTTATGCTCAGAAAGAAGGAATCAACTTCACATGAATATTTGCGCTGGTGGTTAAGTAAGTGTCTATCAGATTCGTGTCAACACTAGTTGCCCAATACGATCTTGAGTTGGAACAGATGGATGTAAAGACTGCATTCTTGCACTGGGAGTTAGAAGAGCAGATCTACATGAAGCGACCATAGGGTTATGAAGTTAAAGGGGTAGATAACAAGGTTTACAGGTTAAAGAGCTCGTTGTACGGCCTAAAACAGTCGCCTAGGCAGTGATATAAAAAATTTGATTCTTTCATGTTAAGTCAGAAATTTACAAGGAGTGAATACGATCACTGTGTTTATTACAAGACACTAAGTGATGACAAGTTCATCATCCCAGTATTGTATATTAATGATATATTGATCGCCAATCATAACATGTCTGATATCAATGTACTGAAGACTTAGTTATCAGGGAAATTCAAGATGAAAGATCTGGGGGCTGCAAAGAGGTTCTCGGCATAGATATTTATAGAGACAGGAAGAGGAGTGAGATTTAGTTAACATAAGAAGAATATCTTGAAAAGGTGTTGATCAAGTATGGGATGGATAAGGCAAAGTCAGTCAGCGTTCCTATAACACCCCATACTTTTTAGTACTCGGGTGTTATAATGCAAGCCTAATCTAGTATAAACACCAATCAAGCCGTCTATCTTCGAGTTAGATTATCTAGTCATCAGAGAAACCTAATTTAGGATTTTAATAATCTTGCTAGACAATTGAATTTCACGTTAGTTATCGCAGGCTTTAGACCACACGATCTACTAATTGTTTAACTTATACCATGATCATTAATAATCCAACCATACAATTATAAGATCAATCCTAGGTTTATATTATGCACATGTTCAACTGTAAGATCGACCATCCAATCATTCATTATGGATCATGGAACATCTTGATCAGCCCACTAGCACTAAAGTCCACTTAGATGGGTCTTAAGGGTTCAAATCATTGAGATCACCACTGACTTCCACATGAGCAGTCTCTAAGGCCACTATTGTATGAAGTAGATTTGACTCAATCATTTGTCTTAGTTTTCGAAGCACTAGCCAGCTGACCCACTGATTTATCATGTTTCAGACAGCCTAATGATACATCAGCTCCTGAACCATACTACATAGCTAATCTACCGTTGATCAGTTGCTTAAAACAACCTAGGTGTTGTTAGGAACTTATAAATCTATAGATGGCAGTCTGTAGTGAAATTTGACCATTGGGAGTGATCTGAAAACTTAATCATCCATTGTTGATTTTCAAAAGGATTTTCAGTCATTAATATGAGACCCTGGTTTGCAAGACCCACCATTCATCGGGCCGTAATCCTAATGAGATGAATTACCATGTAATTGAGTGATCTAGCCATCGAATTATAAATATTAATGTCAAAGCTCTATTAAAAGAGTAATAAGAGTGTTAGGTGTGTTGTGGGTCATAATTTTACAGGAATCTGACCGTTGGATCAACAAAAATCCATAATTAAGACTCAGGATTTAAATATGGCCCACTCGAGCCTTGTATCTGCTTCATCCTTTTTCATAGGCCCATTTTGGACCAGAGGAACCTGATGGATGGAGTGGATTTCATCTGATCAGAATGGTGGACCCCACACATGTGTTGCATGTGCACCAGGGGTGATGCACTTGCTGTGCACCGACCGAAGGACTCGGTCAACTTGCGCTGACCCGACGCCTAAAGAGGAACGATTCTTCCCTCCTTTCCCGCCCACACTAGTTTGAAACGAGCTGTGACCGCGCGTTCATCAGGTGGCCCACCATCAGGACCTAAGATGGAGATCCAAACCGTCCATCTTGTTGAGTAGGCTATGCTAACCAAAATAAATGAACTTACATGATGGAAACCCATGAACGTGCGCACATCAAGCTAGCATACGGGCGGAGGTGTGTTTCCAGCCCTTCCAAGATCACCCTACCGTGATCAATTCAGGCCATATTTAGCTAATCCAAACCTTCAATCACGTTCAGGTCTCGGTTTAAACCAAAACCCAACCCATATGGAATGTTGGAATGCACACATGTGAGCACGAACTCTGGCGCAATTAGGTTCGACGCAAGCTTTCCAGAAATGGCGTTCTCTTGCTATTGCCAGGATGGTGATCCGCGTGAGCCTTCCTCCGTCGATCTCAGCCATCCTTTATAACATCATCCCAGCTCTACATTTCGACGCCAAAAGCGGGGCAGACACCCGACTGAGAGACGGAAAGGGCATGGGAAGCCTTTCCATTTTGGGAAATTTCGTTGGCACAATTCGGGCCTCCCGCTATGCCACGTGGAAGAATCCTTGCCTTCCCCTCTAGGGCAACGACCTTTTTCTAGGGGAGTATTCCTCATCTTGTGAGAATGTGCAGCCGGCAGAAAATCTCACGAGATGGGCGAAACGACGATGGATACCAGGAAAAATGGGCCCCGCAGTGATTAGCGACACCATCTGACCCGTCCAAACGGACCAGATCGTCTGTTTGGGCCGTAAATGGAAATCGGCCATTAATGGCCCCATCATCTTCCCTGTTAAGCTAAGGAACCCACTAAAATGGTATGGGCCCCACTTTCCGATCCAGAGTACTTTTCCAGTGGGCCACGGCGATTAGAATCCATCCCCCGTGATGGATTTTTCCCATGCAAACGAAAGAAGGAGAGGGGGGCGCACGACTGCTTATCTCAACCATTGGATGGCCATTCGCACGTGCTTTAGTCCTATAAAGGTGGTTCGTCCACCTCAGGATTCTCACCAAGTAATCAGGAAGAAAAGGAGGGAGAGAGGGAGAGAAAATAGGAAAGAGAGAGGGAGAGAAAATAGGAGAGAGAGAGAGAGAGAGAGAGAGAGAGAGAGAGAGAGAGAGAGAGAGAGAGAGAGAGAGAGAGAGAGAGAGAGAGGGAGAGGGAGGAAACTAGCTTCAGTGCCGCACTACACCAGACTAATCGAGTTAACTTGACTCAGGCTGAGTCGGGGTGAACTCAGTAACTCCGAGGTAACAGGGCGCTGCTCCACCTGGTTCCTGAAGTCTGGACCTCTCACGAACACTCGAAGGGAGCCCATGGCCTGGGCCCACCAACCGTAGTCACCCAGAGATCGGACGGTCCGATCGTGAAAGAAGGAAGGGCCGAGTCACAGAGAGACTCGCCACAACCACTCCTCCGGATTCAGGTGCTGGTCCGTTTCTACCAGGTGACGACAACTCAGTCTTAAACTAACTCCTTTGATAACGTGTAATCCTAACAGAAAGAAGGAATATCTGCAGGTGTGGTGTCATCCAACCCGTTGCAGCGACTATGCAAGGCACTTAGTCAACTTAACAGGCACTTAAGAGCAACCCAGGTAATGCTCAAACACCCCATCTCTGTGTTGGCTAAGCGAATCCACCCATTACCTCCACCCCACAAGTGTGACCCTGGGACGTCTTTGAAACACAGTTGGGAGTCCAACCAGCATAGTGTAACAAGGATGACTCGGGCTGGTGCAACTGAGTTTGGATGAAAAACCCTTTCATTAGGTGCAGGCTAAACCCAGTCGTTCCAATGAGTTCTGGACTGAGTCGAGTCCGAACTCAGTCCCAAATCCTACCACCAACAAATACCATTAATACCTACATCACTAAATTTCTTTCATGACTGGTCTGCACATGGCCCTGCGTCCTTAACAACCCACGTTACGATTGCTACACTCACACGTAGTATGTGACTTTGCACACACCGACAGGAAATAGCAAGAAATTTGTTGGAACTCCATTTAACTCAGCCTATGATCTAAAGGTTTTCTGGGTCCACACACACGCGTGATAGTACATGATAGCAGGCAAAATCGCATTATCCCAGCCATCAACCATCAAATTGGTTGGACCTGGAAGATCTTCACACCGAAAGTTGATCATTCAATTAGTATGATTTTGATAGTATTTTATCTTCACATTGAAAATCAAAGTTTCAATAGTTTGTGCATTACATTTACATAATGTTTACAAAATATGAGATAAAAGGCATGTTGGGCTTCCTCGTCAACTATGTCACAGTGCAAGCAGTGAAACACCCTTGTGATTGGTGGGCCAAAGAAGAGGTGTGGTCATCATGCACTGCCTACCTAACAACATACTTGTTCCAATTACTGAGAGTTGCTAATGTCAGCAAAATTGGATACCTAAGGCTGATTTTTTTTATTTTTTATTTTTATTTTTATTTTTTAAAGACGTTTTCAGCAACGCCTATCACAGGGAGTTGTAACATGAAGCTCCATGGGGCCCACAATGATATCCATTTCAAATTCACTTCTTCCATCAGTTTCTCCTGCTCATACCCACAATGATATCCATTTCAAATTCACTTCTTCCATCAGTTTCTCCTGCTCATACCCCCCCCCCCCCCAAAAAAAAAAAAAAGGCAAACTCAAAACCCAAGTGGGCCATAACTCTATGATTGAAACAAACTTGAACATAACTCTATAATTGAAAACCTTAGGGAAAGACCCAGCCCTATGAGCGTGCACACCTTACGGCAACACTAACATGCAAATAAGGCCCAAAGGTGATAATTTCTTCCCCTTGAGCTTTCAATTTTTCTATTAGTTTAAGTGATAATTCCTATTTTAATTACAATTGATAATTGATATCTCTATTACTTGCGCTAGTTGTTGAATTTGATATCTAACTTATATGTTTAACATTTATCTTGTATAAACATATGTACGTTACACTTGTATACCTTCTCATGCTTGTGGATTACTCACTACAAGAAAATAGGTCATTAGTCACAATTTTTTAGCCTCAGTTGAAAAAATAGAGGCTAAATGTGTCTTTTAGCCTCGGTTGTTAAGGAACTGAGGCTAAAAGTTCATCTTTCACCTTAGTTGTATAGGAATCGAAGAAAAAAGTCTACCTTTTAGCCTCAGTTGCATAGGAATCGAGGCGAAAAGTCACCTTTTAGCCTCAGTTGCATAGGAACCGAGGCGAAAGGTCTACCTTTTAGCCTTAGTTGCATAACCGAGGCAAAAAGTCTACCTTTGAACCTCAATTGCATAGGAACCGAGGCGAAAAGTCACCTTTTAGCCTCAGTTGCATATGAACCGAGGCAACAAGTCTACCTTTTAGCCTCAGTTGCATAGGAACTGAGGCGAAAAGTCACCTTTTAGCCTCAGTTGCATATGAACCGAGGCGACAAGTCTACCTTTTAGCCTCAGTTGCATAGGAACTGAGGCGAAAAGTCTACCTTTTAGCCTCAGTTGCATAGGAACGGAGGCGAAAAGTATATTTTTTAGCCTCAATTACATAAAAAGGTTTACTTTTTAGCATCAATTGCATAGGAACCGAGGTGAAAGGTCTACTTTTTAGCCTCAATTACATAGGAACTGAGGTGAAAGGTCTACTTTTTAGCCTCAGTTACATAGGAATCGAGGCCAAAAGCTTACTTTTTAGCCTCCATTCTATAAGAACCGAGGCTAAAAGTCTATATTTAGGAATGTTGAAACAATTTGAGAATATTGAAAGAATTAATAATTTTTAAAAATTTTGACAATTGTGAAAAAATTGAGAATTTAAAAAAAAAAAAAAAAAAAAAAATTTGGAGACAATTGGGAAAAAATTGAGAGTTTTGAAAAAGATTTGAATTTTGAATTTTTTAAGAACTAAGAATTTTTAAAATTTTTAAGAACTTTTAAAAAATTAAGATTTTTTTTTTGAAAAATTAAGAATAAAAAATGATAATTATGAAAAAGTATGACTTTTAAAAAAAAAAAAATTGAGAATTTTAAAAAAATTAAGAATTTTGAAAAATTTTGAAATTTTTGAAAAAAAAAAGAATTTTAAATTGAAAAATCTTGAAAAAAATTGAAAAGTTTTAAAAAATTAAGAAATTTCAAATAATTGAAAATTCTGAAAATAATTAAGAAATTTCAAATAATTAAAAATTTTGAAAAAAATTAAGAAATTTCAAATGAAATCGGACGAACGAAAGAAATTTTAGCCTTGGCTGCGTAGGATATGAGGCTAAAAGTCTAATATATAAATTCGTTGGGCGCGGTTGAAGGCTTTTTCCCTTACTCTTTTTTTCACTCACTGTGCGAGTGAGCGAGAGAAATCTTCGTTCTCTTTCTAAGGTTTTTCCTTGGGATTTTCACACCTCGATCGTTCTTCCTCTTTTTTCTTTTTCTTTTTTCATTTAATTTTCTACAAATCTCTTTGATTTCTTCGATCTTTGAAGAACCTGTCATGACCTCGATCTCTTTCTTCACTTTTTCGCCTAGAGTTGCTACTCCCGATTCGTAGATTTTACTCCTTTTTTCTCGTTTTCTTAGCTTTAATCTCTGTAAAAGAGCTAGAATCCTTCTTCGCCACTCCTTTCTAGGGTTCCTGCTCGAAATTTGTTGTTTTGTCCATTGGGTTCCTGGATATTACATTCAAGAAGGTTGGGAGAATGCAGCAGAGATTGAAGCAGCAGCAACAGCAATAAGCCCTGATGCAGCAGGCATTGCTACAGAAGCAGCAACTCTACCATCCCAGTGTCCTCGCGGCCGCCATGTCTCAGGTACCATTCTAGTATTAGATTTCCCCCCAGATTTCTTAGTTTTTGTGCCTAATGCATTTTTGTGTCATGATTTGCTCAAAAATGCATTTTTTGTACATTTTGATTCTCATAATAAATTCCATTATTTCGCTTTGATATTCATTTTGGGAAGAAATTCCCAAATTCGACCTGAAAATTGTGTTGAATGCCCTTATTTTTTTTTAAATCTTAGTGTATAATATATGTTGGCAATAACATCATTTAATATTTTTTTCCAACTAGTTTTGTAACTCGCCTTTTCATCCTTAAATGTGAATAATTAAAAGGTTTGAAGTTGATTCTGTTTTTGCGTATCACAGTCTATTAGTATAGTTTGTTGGAGGTTTTAATCCATTAAAAATATGCTTTTGTTATTCATGATGGATGAATGTATCTACCCATTTTGGTTATTTGTTCAGTAGTTATTATTGCTACATTTCATTTGTTTCTTGTGCCGGAGTTATATCTTTTCTCATCCTTTTGGTAACTGTTCACTTGTAAAAATCTCTCTTCCAATTTGCTTCTCCTTCCTTTTTGGAAAATGACGTTGAGACTCCAAAATCTCGTTGTTTCCATATTTTTTTGTTATATATATATATATATATATATATATATATATATATATATATATATATATATATATATATATATATATATATATATATATCCATTTCCATTTTATCTTTCTTTGAATATTATATATTATTCTATTTTTGAATAGGTTTTTCAATTTCCAATTATTCCCTTGAAGAAACATGAGGATTGGGCTCATCTTCTTCAACGACTTTCTTTTTCTTCAGTACTAAGAGTGGCTTCTTCAGGGGTATTTTCATCCCTGATAATTCATGGTATCCAATGACCATATTATAGTTACTATCATAAATAAGTGATTCTTTCATAATCACCCTTCAGTAAGAATCGTAACCTATGGTTTTAGAGCTGAATGCGAGCTATTGAAGTTCTTCTTTTTATTGTTCTAAATTCATCTACAATAGTGATGGTTGAAATTAGTTCAATGGTGGCCTGTATAGCATAGAGTTCTTAAAATGGATGGTTCTGATAATTGGACCAATCAGTATGTGGGCCCCAGTGAACGGTGACACACACTGGATCCTGAGTCACAACAGGAGCAAAACTCAGTTGGTGATTATTATAAAACTTTAATTGGGTTTCATGTTTTCCTGGAGACATGCATAGTTTTGAATTGGGGATGGTGTTGCCTATGTGATTTGTGAGAGCCATCGATTTGTTTGAGTGTTTTGCTGGTGATTTTGCAATGGGTTTTGGTGATTTTCAATGATTTTGGTCTCTAATGATTTTTCCTTTGATTCTCATGGTAAAGTTGTATTTTGATTTGGGAACTAGACCATGGATGGAGCATATTCGTAAATCACACTTACCAGATAATCCTAACTGTCAAATGCCATTGAATGGGTTGTCGAAAGAACACATTCAGCAGTCCAAATTCATCATGTGAAATCAGGTGGTTAAGATCATCAGATTAGTGTGACTTTTGAACTGCTTCCATGCATGCCATGTTATATTGAATGAGCAACAGCTTACCATGTTCTAGCTCTTTGCTTTTGAATAATGTTTGTGTATAAACCTTTTCAAAGGACTGCGTGTCCAGCAATGCAATGTCCTGGTACTGACTAGCTCCTATATGCAAAATGTTGCAAAATATGGGAAATTTTCATTGTAATGATTATGAATTATGATGATTTATTTGCTATTGCACCTGGTTATGACAATTGGTTTTGGTGTGTATATAGAAAGTAATGAGAGATTCATTTTTTTTATGAGTTTTGTTAATAATAAAGCTAGAAAATGTAGTTTTTTTAGTAAAAACTTTGATACTCTCGCAGAGTGTGATGGTTGATATGCAGGCACTTAGAAATTCCATACATAGTCAAATTAAACCGATCAAATTGTGTAATCCGGTGTAGATTTATAATCACACGAAAAATAAAACTTCTTGGTTTATCTAAATATTAGATTGGTAGACATTTATTGGATGGCTAAAAGTGAAAAAAAATACAATGCTCCTATTTCCACATATCTAATCTTTGGAAGGTGAGTTTGCGAAAGAGAGCTACATAATCTAGTCAGTTTTCTTTCAGTTAATATATGCCACGTGTACAAGTTCCAAGCGCATGAGTATCAAGTGTCATACATAGCCAGAGTACCATCGTATAACTTCATCTTTTTTTTTCTTTAATTTGGTAACCGTACAGATGAAACCCCTATCTCTGCCAGGTATACCAACAAAGTAGCTGATGGAGACTTTGATCCCAGTTGAAGAGATGTGCAGAACACCATGCAGCCTTAGGAAAAATCATTAGTTGCCTTTTGATAACTGCAAAATTTGTTGAAAGTAATGGAAAATTAATTACCAAGTGATATTTTATGAAATCAGCTCCCTCTCTTGTTGAGCAGTGTTGTTAGTCATTATTTTTATTTTTTATTTTTACATTACTCTGTGTTTCTATTTACAATATGTAAAATTGCATCATAGAAATGGGCATGGGTTATGATTCATCATGAAACGCAACTTGCCACTAATATGGCCATTTGTCAATCATATACTTATTTTGCATGATTTAGGGAAAAAATAATGACGCAAAACAAAAATGGATGGTGATGGGGCACTTTATTGCATCATTAGTGAAAGTTTGTCTTTGACAAAGGAGCGCTTTAAAACTTAAATCCTACAAATTCATTTGTCTTTAACATTTTTCACCTAATTTCTTTTATTTATATGCAGTTTGACAAACCTGAACAATCTAAGTGATTGCTTTCTCTCAATGTTTGTAGATGATTTTGCAGAATGAGCTTCTTAATGTCATGGGGCAAAGAAGATTCAGTATGGGAGTGATGGGGGAGTACCTGAAATCAGATCTCTAGAAAATATATACAGGTAATGAATGATTGGAGAATTTAAAGATATATACTTGAAATGGATGGTTGCACTGTCTTTTATATAATTGTGTGCATACCTTATTATTATGGTCTATTACAACTATTACTACTAATATTATTATTATTGTTTCCTTTGTTGTGGTTATTATATTGGTATCTGATAAGTATCTTTTGTATGCCTTTTAGCCTTGAAACCGCAAGGCACATGTCAATGATCAATATAACTTTGTCCAAGGAGCTGGATGCATTCTCTGTTGGGTGATTGTGAAATAGTTTGTTTTTTATTTACTTGTGTTCTTCATGCTTGTGCCTGAATGTGTTGAGCATTTGCTGGCAGAGATGATGTAATGCTTTTGCATGTTCGTAAGAAACTTGAAGTGGTTCAAATGGGTTCAAAGTTCATTCTTTTGTGTTTATTGAATTGTAAATTTGTTTAATTTGTTCTCTTATCATCTTGTAAATGTAGGCTTTGGTTAAGTAACTTTAGAAACATGGATTTATATGTTGAATGTTTAATTCTTTAAACTCTATTGAGTTATATGATTGTTCATTTCAATATATTGATTGATTTCCACCCTTTCTTAGTCCTTTCATTTGTGGTCTTCTCTCATTTTATGGGCTCCAGGTCAGGCAAATTTTCTACACTTTAAGGGATTCAATGCTCATCAGGCCCATGACCAGCCTTCTACAAACCAAACATAACCAACTGTGCAACAATCATTTAGTTGTTACCATCCATCTATAGCACCAACCCAATTTGAAATCATGTTGGGTTCATGTTGAGCAAGTTTCTGTCATGTTAGGTCCGGTTTTGAACAATCCCATGTATTTGGGTTGAGTATTAAGGAATTCAGGTTGGCTCGGGTTATGGGTTGGATCCTCTCGAGGTTGGGTTAGGCCTGGGAAAACAAAAATAGATGAATGAACCTACATTCACACACCAAAATCGTTACAAAAAGTACTAAATGGTGTTTGATCAGCTCACTATTTGCTATGGTTGTATCTTTTTCTGTTGATCCTTTTCGCATGGACTGAAAATCTAATGTGTTGGCATGTCTACCACCTATTCATGTCAGAATCAAAAGGATTTTTTGACTTCTTTTACGCAACCATGCCATAAATGAAGGTTCTTTTTACTTAAAACCTTTTTATTGGTGTACAAAACTTAAATGGCTGCATCTCACTTGATGAAAGTGCCTTATTAAAAAAAAAAATGCTTCAATCTATAAAGGATTTTCATTTATTTCTTTATCATTTGGTACTCACTAGACACATTTAGGGTCTTTTCAATTTTTTTGTATTTTCAGTTGATGTATTTCTTGTGAAAATTGAACCATACCCATTTTTCAGAAAAAAGAAGAAAAAAAGTAGAAATGTCCTTTCTTAAAAAAAAAAAAAAAAACTTTCTAGGGTAATTTAAAGTTAGTGATTGGTTGTCATCATCCAATATTGATAGAAATATGTGGAAAGCGAGAAAATCGTGCCAAGTATCTAATCACTTTGATTGGGAACTTTGGGGGCATATGGGGAGTGGTAAGAGAATTCAACTTATGGTTTTGTTTTGAATTATAAAATTTTGTGCAGGCAATGCGATGTACTCAAGGTTCTTCAAAACTAATATTCATATCAATTGGACATCGCATATCTCTCGATACATCTGTCAAGGTTATTAAAATGTGTTGTAAATATTGTGTACTAGAGCCAATCTGGCAAGTACAGTTTATTGCTTTGTTTTGTGCTCACATAACATAAGAGTCTGTCATATTTCAATTTGAACTTTTTCAAATTTTAGTCCAGTGATTTACTTATTTTAATCGCCTCATTTAATGTGAAATTCTAGGATTTGATTTTCCAGGAGGCATATGAAGTAGCCAAAATTCTTTATAAAAACGGAGTGACTAGAGCATTAGTCATTGCCTGCTCTTAGTATTCAAAAGGTTTGTGAGTACTATTTTACAACAGTTTCCTATATAATGCTCTTTACGAATCAGAGGTTAGGATTGCTCAACCAATTTGATTTTGGGACTGTGACTTAGCGACAGTAGATTCCACGATTTAGTTGGTTTAACTTGAGTTAATGTAAGAAGTGTACAATTTTTGAGTGCCTGTGTCTCTAGCACCATGCCTTGTCTGAGTATTCCCAAAAACAAAAGAAGTTGCAAGTCTGATGATATTACAAGTACCTTAATATTTGAAGTCTGTGTTTGGTAGAAGAACATATGAATTCAATTATGAATTCAGTTCAATCAAGGAAATGACAAAAGTTAAATGTTATCTTTTCACTTTGTGTCCATGTTTATGAATCAATTGAATCATATTAGTTCCATTGTTAAAATAATTCTGCTGAAACATTCATCATATGTTACATCATGGCTATAGAATTGCTATCTTTTCTCTTCTGCTCTTAGTTTGAGTCAAATGGAAGTTTAGAAGTGACACTATGAAGTTTTTCTCAATTAGAATTCGGATTGTGAAATTTGGTGCTGATTGACATGCATTCCTCTGACGTACCCATTGGTTGATAATCACTCACCCAGATCTAATGGATATTGTAGGCAACTATTTGAAATAATTAATGTTTGAAACATTGAGAAGATGGCTCAAATAATTTTTGAAACCTTCAACACTCCTGCTATGTATGTTACTATCCAGGCTGTTCTCTCACTTTATGCCAGTGGTCTTACTACCAGTAAGAAAATTAAATAATTCTTTACTTTTAGATCTACATACCTTTTCTTCATTATTGGGAAGATTTTAGAAGTTTTTATACAATGTAAAGTGATGGTGTTCAATTTGGATTTTTCAGGACATGGATGAATATAATTTGTGCTCGGATTTTGATTATTTTGTAGTTATTTGGATTTTTTTTCTGCTTTTTTATCGCTTATTTTGATTTATTTATTTTTTTCTAGTTATGCATGCATCATGCATCTGATTTTTGACATTTTGGATTAGCATACAGGCACCCCATTCTTCTATCAGATGATATTATCTTATCTATGTTGTTGAGGAAATTTTCTTCAACTTTAGACTGATTATTTCCTGTAGGATGTGTAGGAACCTTCTTCTTAAATGATGATATGTTCTTTTACTTTCGAGATGATTCTTCCTATTTCAGGCTTTCAACTGCAAGAAATACTATCTAAGCAGAAGATCAGGGCCTAGATTTTAGTCTCCAATATCATTTCATGATAATTCCAGTCTGCATACTGTCAAACCAAAAAGTAGTCTGCATTGCTAGAATATAAAAGAAGCATGTACCTTTGTTTCTTGGTGCAACTTATGACATTGAATGAGGCACCATTTTTACAACGTGGAAGACATTGAATCAAGAACAATAATTTGTTTAAGCAAACAAGCGAGATCCAACGAGTATAGAAATTTGACGAAAAACTTGCTAGATTTGTGATAAAGAAGTGCGCCGACTTAACACATGACTCGATCCATCTACGCCACCTTTCCCCAAAGCCCATTCGAAGCATCACGTATTTGTGATAGAGAACTGCACCGACTTAACACACTACTTTTTATTATTTGTGGAACCTAATGTTGTGTAACAGTTTGATTGAGTTAAACTTTAAATAGGTTGTTGTTAACTGTTTTGTTGGTATTGCGATTTTCATGCTTGATTGTTTCATGAGTGGATTAGTAGTTTAAATAAATATTTTAAGAAAACATTTTCAGCCTCAATTTGTAACTGAGGCTTGAATTTAGCCTCGGTTGTTGATAACCAAGGCTGAAATTCTCGTGGCTAAAGGCTTTAGCCTCGGTTGTTAAGAACCGAGGTTAAAAATAGATTTAGCTTCGGTTGGAGGCAATTGAAGCTAAAATTCAGATTTAGTTTCAGTTGAAAACAATGGAGGCTAAAATTTTGATTTAGCCTCATTTCGAGAAAATTGAAGCTAAAAAGGTTTTTAGCCTCACTTGAAGAACCAAGGCTAAAATGACTTTTAGCCTCATTTGCTAAAATTGAGGATAAAGCCTTTAGCCACAGGGGTTTCAACCTTGGTTTGGATAACTGAGGCAAAACTGAGGCTAAAGGCTTTAGCCTCAGTTTTAACCTTTTTAGCCACCATTTTGAACCGAGGCTAAAACCCCCTTTTCTTGTAGTGATTTGTGGATTGTCTATGGAACTCAAACCGGTACCTCTATTAATGGGAAACCTTGTATATGTACAACCATCATCGGGATATAACTTGATTAATTGTGGCTATAATTGGGCCCGACCTAGTGGCCATTTTACCCAAATTTGTGTGGACTTACCATCTTATGAATCCTTATGCCCTCTGTGTCATTGATGTCATATTTGCCCTTTTGCGCCTTTGATGTGATATCTTCCCTTTGTGGCTTTAATGTGATATATAAGCCCCGTATCCTAGACCGTACCGTTCCATAGACTTCCGCAGTCTTACCGGTCGAATTTCGACAATCTTCGACCCTTAACCAATATTTGCGTGCGACCCTGATTCGTATGTCGTCAACCCGTATCGACTCAACCCAAGACCTTTACCATAGCGACCGCACCGTTGTTGCGGTTCCGATGTCGCGACTTGAGCGCCGAGGCGATACCCTAGTCAAGAGATGTGGGCCAACGTTCGGTGCGAAGAAAACGCCGCGCGTTACGAAACCCAAAAGAATCTCTACGAGGTGTCACATCAATCCCATCAATCCATCAATCCATCACATGTCAAGTACATATCAAGTACACATCACCTTTCACCCATTCCCAAGCAACTACAAAAGTCAAGAATCTCTTACAAGCCCATACCTCTCTTACACCAAAAGCCCTCAAAGTCAAAAAGTTCTTACACTACCCATGCTTTTCTTACACAAATGGCCACAAAAGTCATGATTTTCTTACACCCATCACTCACCACATCCATCACCCATCTCTCTCTCCCTTTACAACTCTCTCTCTCTCTCTTTCTCATTTTCAAACTCAAAAAAATCTAAGGAGAGAA
This sequence comes from Magnolia kwangsiensis, assembly GCA_037074715.1. NCBI lineage: Eukaryota > Viridiplantae > Streptophyta > Magnoliopsida > Magnoliales > Magnoliaceae > Magnolia > Magnolia kwangsiensis. Next base: position 49,017,165 of record CM073583.1, read on the forward strand.
TTCCCATACGTATGAGAATTCTCCAAGCCTCTCCCTCTCTTTCAAAACTTCAAGTGTGGCTCACTTTCCTACCCCATGATCTCCCATCCTAACCATCCATTCCCCATCTCCTCCATTGGAATCAAAGCTAAGGTGCTAAGGAACTCATAGGAGCAAGAAGATCGAACGGTGGGTGCTCCTCTAGATGTAAAAAAATCTGATTTCTATAGCCTAGATGTTTTCTTTCTTTCATGAGAAAAGTGTAGGACCCACAATCAATGGTGGAGATCCCACACAATCCCATGGTTGTGGCCTAATGGCCTACCTTATGCATGCATGATCCATGCATGGGGCCTTTCTCTATGGGCCCCATCATGGTAGTTTTATTTCATATCAGATTATGTTTGGGTCATCTAGACCTTATAACCATAGTGGGGATGGCATCCTCACCATACATTTTAATTATAGGCCATGCATGTGCAAGATCCATGTTGTAAATGTAAATCTAGGTATGATGTGCGGGTGTGATTGATCTTGGGAGGGCTCAATAGTGGCGGAGCCCCTTTCCCTATGGCCGGATTGTCCTTCTATCTCTCTTTTTCCTCATTTTATTTCCTGATGTGTGTAGCCCATTAATGTATTTTCCTTTTTATTTAACTTATATAATAAATTTTATCTAAGTACATGTTGCTGTCCAGAATTTTCTGGACAGTTTCTGGTTGTTTTTGGACCAGATTTTGGGACTGTTTGGGGGACTATTCATACCTATTAAATATACTTTTTTGAAAGGTGGAGATCTCATATTTATGTCTCCCAAATTTCAGTCCCAACTGACCTTCATTGGGGTCCCAAAGGTGTGGTCCAAGTGACTTGGACAGTCTGGATTTTCTGCACTGTTCCAGCAACATTCCACCATGGACAGTTGAATTTTTGAAATTTATTAAAATACCTATGGGTGTTTAAAAATTATAAAAATTTTTAGGAGGGTGGCCTACTTATGGTAGGACCCACTTACAAAATTTTGTGGCCAATGGACGCCTGTACACACCATGGTGATGGCAGGACCGACCCATTATAATATGGTGTCCAGATCAGTACGATTTTCAGGACAAATTGATTTATGTAAATGAATTAAAATATTTTAAAATGCCTAAAAATTTTAAATTTTTTAGGAGTTTGGTCCACTTATTTTAGAACCTACCTACCAAATTTCAAGGCCAATGAACCCCTGTACACACCGTGGTGAGGGCCGGACTGGCCCACCACGTTGGGACGTCCAGGTCTGTCCGATTTTTCTAGACAGTCTGTTTTGTTTAAATTAATTAAAATACTTAGAGATATCTAAAAATTATGAAATTTTATGGGGGTATGACCCACCTATGGAAGTATAACTCTGTGAAATTTTAGCCTCAAGTGACCCCGTTTGGGTATCCAAAAGAATGGCCTAAGATGGTTGGACTCCCAGATTTTTTTCTGCTGTGCAATCCAGCAATATGCCTTGATAAAAAAATCATAATTCAAAAATATTTCTTCTGATGGTGGGCCACCTTTTTGGGTTTCCTCTCATTGTATGCATAATGAGGGACTTTGGCCTTCAATTTTCAGAGTTTTAGAGGCCTTGGACCCACTCCAATGGAGTGCCCAAATTTAGGACAGCAACATGTTATAATTATGCTAGCCTTGGGCTGAAATTTTGAGGAGTGGGGCCCACATATTATAAAGATCTTAGAGAAAATGATTTATACCTTTAGTTTCTTAAATGTTGGGCTTAATGAATACACTTTTGAGGCCCACCACAGTTGAATTTAATTGGGTCCATGAATGTAGCTAGTTGTTGAACTATTTAAGGCCCATAGAGTGGACCCATTTGATGTGTTCCAAGGCCCATGGGATTAGGCCCATTTGATGTAATTTAAGGCCCAAAGAGTGGACCCATTTGATGTGTTCCAAGGTCCATGGGATTGGACCCATTTGATATATTTTAAAGCCCATGGGATTAGGCCCATTTGATATGTATAAGGCCCATGGGTCGAGAACCATTTGATGCAATCTAAGGCCCACGGGTTATGACCCATTGCAATGCACATAAGGCCCATTGGTGCGGCCCATTGATGTGGCCCATTTGATGAGTAAAAGGCCCATATGACATAACACATTTGATGTATTTAAGGCCCAATGGGGTGTACCTAAGGTCCATTGCAATGTATAATCCCAACCTGGTTTACGTAATGTTATTCACTACGGGGTACACCTTGGGAGCAATGTTGGTTTGACGTCCACATTGCAAGTATAATATTGGTTAAATGTCCGCATTGCGACACTCCCTAGGGCCCATTGGTAGGCCCGTACTTGTTGTATGCAAGCCGTCTAGGCCAGCTGCGTTATAAGGATAGGGCATTACTTTATAACATGCTTAGTATAACTCCATGACGCACAACCCATTTGTATCGGTCCATTTGATCGGCCTGCTCGTATCGGCCATTTGATTGATTTAGCCCATATGATTGATTAGGCCCATCTTGATATATTTGTGGCCTATTGCTAAGGCCATATATGAGGCCCGTTGTTGAGGCCCACCTTGATGTGTATGAGGCCCATTGTTGAGGCCCACCTTGATGTCTATGAGGCCCGTTGTTGAGGCCCACCTTGATGTGTATGAGGCCCGTTGTTGAGGCCCACCTTAAATATATATGAGGCCCATGTTGCAAGGCCCATTGTGATGTATGCAAGGCCCATGGGTCATGGCCGATTACAATGTATGTAGGCCCAATTGGTGCGGCCTATTCGATATATTTATGGGGTCCATGTCATTAGGCCCATCCTGTTGTATTGGTGACCCGTCCATTGAGGCTCACCCGTGGTATATATTTGAGGCCCATGTGTAGGGCCCACCTATTGTGTATTTAAAGCCCATGGGTTGTGGCCATAGTGATGTATATTAGGCCTATGTGATGTAACCCATACTGATGTGTATTAGACCCAGGTATGTGACTCACCTGCGAAGTATATTTGAGGCCCATTGTGATATATCTGAGGCCCATGGGTGCGACCCATCCAGATGTATTTGAGGCCTATGGGCAAGGCCCATTGTGATATGTGTTAGGCCCATGACCAGGGCCCACCTGTTTCGTATATTTAGCCCTTATGTGAGGCCATGTGCCCATTATATATTTGATTCTATGTGGGTCATTCCTTAGGGGCAATGTTGGTCAAAATTTGACATTGTCGACGCCGGTTATTGATACCGTTTATGAGTATGTGACATTATAACATCATGATACATGCCCATTCGCATCTTCTGCATGTTTGTTATGAGATGTGATTGACCATTGCATATGTCATTGGGCAAGATGATGTGAGACTCCCTGATAGGTGGAGATTATCTCACATGAGCACATGACATGCGCAGGATTGATGCATGATTGGATTATATGACTCATGCATCTTGCATTGTGTTGTGATTACTGTACGCCTTAGTGACATCAGGGTCGTAGCCTTCACAGGCATATCGTGGATGGCCAAATGGGACACCAAAAATCTGTTCAAGCATCGGGCCGCCATAGATGGCCCTGGGTGAAAATCCCTAAATACCCTCTTGGTTTCAGAGGATGCTCCAACATCTAGACCGAGTGGGTAGATGAGCATTGAGTGCCGATTACCAGATGACTGCGCTCTCCACTGTGTCGTGGTCGGTTGGGAGGGGTTGCAGCCTTACCCGCTCGAGAGAGTAGGCATAGCTAGGCTGAGTTTAACCAGCTCGAGGAATGGGTCCGTTATCGGCGAGCCGGGTAGGTATTGGCAGACTACTGACAGGCGGATAGTGAGGTCTTTTTCACTTACCCAGTTGTGCGATTGATTGGGGCGGCAAGTGGTGTGAAGTGTAATAGACCCCGGTGATTTCCCTAGAGAGGAACCGTACTGATATGAGGACTGACGTGATATTATGATACCCCGTCACTGTTGTGCATGTGGGCAGGCACACGTGGGCGGACGCTAATGTGGGTGGGTGTGATGTGGGCGCGGCTGAGGCCTGGGCGAGCTACCACACTGGGCGAGCTATCAGCGGTTGGCAAGCTACTGTGCTGACAGGCTACTGAGTAGGAGTTGCATACTCATTCATTCATCCATTCACTATCCACTCGGGCTGGTGGTGCGCAACTAATTGTTGTGTATCTTCGTTATGGCAAGGATTTTGGTTGGGCGCGCGACTAACCTGAGATCAGGAGTTTACCACGTTGAATCAGACTATCCAAATTTAGGTATGAGACTGGTTTGGATAGAGGTTCCTTGTGGTGGACCCCGTAGCCTACGATACTACATACTATCATCCCGACATCACACTCCAGCATGGTCATTTCAATAGAATCATATACTGTGTATTCCATTACATCTTCGGCATGTGGCATTGTGGGTTGTTATGTTTCTGTATTCCTGTGACTTAGATGAGAGTGATGATATTTGTTAGCTCTTTCGAATTGTGTATTACATTATATCCTTGTCATTCGACATTTGATTATCTATGACTCATTATTTGCATAGCTGTCCTATATTGCGTATTCTGATATTAATTAACTTATGGACTTGTTCATACTTTTGCTTATTCTGTTATCACATGATTATAATCTTATCAGTATTTCTGTTTACGCTAATAATTCCTGCTCTTATCAGTGTTTCTACTTATTCAATCATTGTATGGTTTATGGATTAATAGCTTTCCGGTATTGTATGATTATGATATTGTATTGAATACTTGGCACTTATCTCGTGCACACACTTACACCACCCTCTAAGCTTTCTATAAGCTTATGCACGATAGATGCGTTCAAGTGATGTTAGGTTGCAGCAGCATTGAGGTTAGAGCGTGCAGCTGTTTTCTGGAGCTTTGATTTTGACACATATATTTTCCTTTCAGCATTGTATTCAAATGATTATATTAGTGGATATGCGATGATGATGTTGCCTTTATGATTTGGGTAAACTTGTGGTTATGCTTATTATTAGTTAAATGTTCAAAAAAAAAAATCCTCCTTGTAGGATCCCAGGATCGGAAATCTGGCATATGAATGCTAGGAGCCGAGAATGGGGTACTACGGAGGCTGTCGGCACCGGATTCGGCAATCAGGATTCCTGTGAATCCGATTTTCGAGTTTGCGGTGTGACATGATATCTTCCCTTTGTATATTTGATGTGATATTTATATTTTTTCCTTACGTGGCTTTCATTTGCCTTAAGTGGCTTGATGGATTATTTCTGTATATCTATGTGATGGTAAGATCTACTTGTGGCACTACGATTGGCCACTAGTCGAGGAGATTACCATTAAACAACATAATGTTGGAGTCTTATGAGCCGGGGATGATGGTCATGGGATTTTATGCCTGAGCTATCGACCTATGCTCGGTGATGAGGCCCCCGTAGTAACCTTTGAGTTTTCTTAAATTGACTGGTTGTAATCGAAATAATAATGGATGAGTTAATCATGCATTCATAGCATTCTGGCGATGACGAATGTCTAATTTTGGATGCTTTAGATAGCACATGCCCTTAGGATTAGTGGGGTATCGTTTCGATAGCTTACAAACCATCAACTATTAACCTACATATGTGATGTACGATGGTTTAGTCATTATGTTGTATGTGATGTACACAAGTGATGTGTTGCGCTAATGACTAATCATATGCATGGGTGACCATCCCAAGTCTGACTGGATGAGTATCCCCAGGTTGATGTGGATTCACGCATCCATGCATTTAAGCAAGACTGCATCATGTATTGTTTTGGATGATTTATTCTTTAAAACTATACTTGACTAATGCAGCGGTGTGTAATCTTGAGGAAAATTCACACTTAGCTGGCCACTCATTCATCAAATATATAATCGTACAGGTAGTACAAGTGGCTTAAATGATATGCCTGTTCAGACTTGATGTGAAGCATGGTATAAGTGCCAGGGATGCATGGTTGTATCTGCTAAGAGAAGCTATGCGATCTAGCGGCTCAAATTTATGCACATTTTATTATTTCTCATGTGTAAATTACGCAATTCTTGTATTTGTTAATATGAAGACATTAGTTTGTATAAGTCATTATGGGCAGCCGCTCGTATATTCTGAATGTAAGTGAAAATTTTTCTCTATGTTTGATTTTTACATCTTCCACTAAACTGCTAACTCTGAAAGAAAAAAGAAAAAAATACCTAAATTTGACTATCTTTAAAGGTTAACACTCGGGTTTTTGGAGAACGGGTCATATACTCGGGTTCCAAAAACTCGGGGCGTTATAGTTCCTCACGTGGCTCACTTCAAGCTTTCCCCTGAACAATGTCCTAAATCAAATGAGGAAAAGCAGGATATGTCTTATGTGCCTTTTTCAAATGTGATTGGCAGTTTAATGTATGTCATGGTCTATACAAGACTAGATATTTCACAGGCAGTCGGTGTTGTGAGCAAATACATGTCAAATCTCGGCAAACAACATTGGAAAGTGGTGAAATGACTACTTCAATACATTCGAGGTACAAAAGACTACATCGTAACTTTTAAGAAGACATGAGCAAAGTTGGTAAGGTATGTGGATTCAGATTACGCAGGCAGTATGGATTCCAAAAAGTCAACTTCAAGTTACTCGTTTGTACTAACAGGTGGAGCAATTAGTTGGATGTGAAAGCTTCAATCTATGGTGGCTCTTTCCACGACCGAAGTTGAGTATATGGCAGTGACAGAGGTGTTTAAGGAATGTATTTAGTTGAGAGGCCTGATAAATCAGTTAAGGGTTTCAGCAAGAGGTTGTGACGGTTAATTGTGACAGTGAGAGCGATATCAATTTGGCTATAAATTTTATTTATCATTCATGTACTAAACACATTAATGTTCGTCACCATTTTATCCGACAAGTGCTTGAGGAAGGAGGCGTGACTCTAGAGAAAATTCATACTAATGTGAATCCGACGGACATACTCACCAAAGTGGTTCATGCAGAGAAGTTTAAGTTTTGTGTAACTTCTCTCGGCTTGGTGAGGGTGTAAAAGAATGATGGAGTATGCACGAGAAGCATTGATAGAGCTATGATGTAAGACAGAGATAAGAGAAGAGGACAAGAAACTACACGGTTGAAGATTGAAGACATGGTGGAGATGGTTGTTGATATAGCCTTATATCTATAATTCATCAGTCTATCGATGACATTAAGCAGGCTTCGATGCCATTGAAGTCAGCTCAATGCCATCGAGTATTTTTTGGATTCCCTCTATTGGTTGTTGAACGTATTGGTGTCATTTTTTGATGATGTCGAGGAGTGTTTAATGACATCAAATGTGGGTTGATGCCATTGAAGTTGGGTCGAGCAATTGAAGGTTTTTGAAAAATTCATGTTTTGTCTTTGGACTGATTTAGTGGTTTTTCGATGCCATCAGAGTGGCTTTAATGTCATCGAAGGTTAAGTGTCGATGACGTCGAAGAGTGTTTGATGACATCGAACTGTTTCGCGCAGATTTTCGCAGATTCGCTAGATTTAAGGAATTTGTTTCCGATTTCATTTTAGATTCTTCCCAAGGCTATATATATGGGTGTAAACAAGATTTGGAGGTATTCCAAGGGTTTCTAATTCGTCCAGAGGGTTTCAAAGGTGTAACAATAGTTTTCTTTGAGGTTATTCGAATCGAGTAAGCTCTTTCCTTTGTAATTTATGCTTTCATAGTGATATCTGTTGCTTTGTGCTATAATTTTTTCCTGAAAGGGTTTTTCCACATTAAAATTGTTGGGCCATTTTCATGTTTGCTTGGTGCAATTGATTCATCTCTATGTGCTTCCGCGGTCCCCTAACACTCACATTCTCATTTAATATATCACATAAATTTTGATGTATTCCTATTCCATGGTAGAGGCTCATAATCACCATCTAAGGTCATCCAACATAAAGGTTATCTAAGATATTTCTTTGATGATAACTAGTTTCTTGAAGTTAGGAGTTGTAGTTAAAGGGCTTTCCCCATTAACAATTAAAAGTCACTATTATTGTACATCCTATATCACCTATTGGAATTTTGGTAGACCTCATGGATATATTCATGCATCTCTTCATACTTCTCGTTCATTGAAATTAGCCTCCATTTAAAAACATCCATCATAATGAACAATTAAAAGGCACTATCATTGTACATAATGTATCACTGAAAATGAGCTCTATGATATTTACAGCATAGATCACTAAAAGCAACCCCAATCATATGAAGCATTGGATTACTAAGTATGAGCTCAATCATATTAACAGTTCAAATCAATTGAAATGGACCAAGCATGTCAAAGGTTTGTATCACAAAAAAACTAGCAAATCATATGAAGGGTTTGGATCAATCGTAAACTAACCCTACCATATTAACGATTTGGATTGTTGAATATAGGCTAGCCATATGAACAACAAGTCAAGAAAAATAAATGTGCTCCACATTTAACTTCAAAATATCAAAATATTCTATGTCAAGATTGCTCCGTTAATAATTTTTTGTCCTTAACACATCCAATGATGGCTATTAATAATTAATAGAATTGATTGGTGAACATAAGCCTTAGCATATATTGGTTCAGATCGTTAAAATGGTCACAATTAGATGAAGGGTTTAGACTACCAATAATGCCATAATGATACAAAGGATTTGGATAATTTACAACAGGCCCAATCAAATGAACAATTTGAATCACTTGGAATGGCCCAACCATATCAAATATTCGTATGAGTGAAAATGTTCCTAATTAGTATTAACCATTGGATCATTGAAAACAAGCCCTACCATATTAATTGGATCACTGAAAACAAGCCCTACCTTTTTTTATAATGATAATAGGCACCCTACAATATTTACAATTTAGATCGTAAAATGTAGGCCCAATCATTAAGAACATCTTGGATAATTAAAATGAGTCCAATCATATAAACAATTTGGATTATTAAAAATGGACCCAATCATATGATCAATTTTTAGCATGCCAAATTGGATGGGAAACATCAACAATTTAGATAATTGAAAATCATCCAGCATGGATGATTGATGTTTTAATTTAAATCAATTTGATTTAAATGATTTTAACTCGCAAGTATACGAATCAGATGTAAATATGGTACGTATTACGAGATCGTTCCCACGAGGACTGGTTGTCGCAATTCGAAACTTAAGACTCTTCTTAACTAATCCAACAAATATTTTAGCAAACTAATAAGTAAACTAACACAAATATATGGAAAATAACTGAGAACTATGAGAAAAATTCAATCCAGGAGAAGACTAGGACTTTCGAATCCACTCCTAATTATCCTAACCCTTATTTTACCTGTTGATTTACCCTAATTCAGATTGATATCAAAATAAACAAAGTACACTCTATATCCTTGGTCGGGCACACAGAATGTATAATCCTTTAAAGCATATAGATCACATCTTTCCATCCATGGTCAGGCATGGAGAGATGTAAATCCTGTTTCTTCCTCTATAAGAGACTTGTTCATGGTCAGACACAAGCACCTAGAATAATATTCCAAACAACATCCATATCTACACTTTGGTCGAGCTTATAGAATGGAGAAGTACGGAAATCTCAGGAAAGCACACTAGAAAAAGAAACAAATCAATCCAATTAAAATAAATTCAACATAAACAAGAGTCAATCAAATTAGGGGCTTCATCTCAACCCTAGCTAAGAAGTTTAGCAATCCATAAAATTAATTAGGTAAAAGGAAATAAAAAGTAAAAACATTAAAAACATCTCCCTTATCTCTCTTCTTCCTTCTTCTCTCTCTCCTCCTTGGCTTTGGATCTTCCTTTCCAAGGTCTGAATCAATGCTCCCCATGTCCAAAACCTCCTTATATAGTTGCTGGAGTGGTGAAAATCGGATTTGAATCGGATTTGGAAAGCTATGCATGCTCATTGAAAGCTTTTTCGCAGCCAAGTTCTATGCCTCGAAACACGCCACTTTCCTTACTTAAATTCCAAAGAAACACCGTCCCTTAGGACTTTCTTGGGTCCTCTACATGATAGACGGTTCAGATCTTCCATATGATCGAAGAAGGTGGGCCAAAACTGCCTGAAAAAGTCCATTTTCGCGGATGTGCGAAAACTTTCGCACCATTTCGTTGTTGTGATCGGTGGGCCCCACAAGCATTTTCTGGAAAATTCACCCCGTCCATTGGATTCAGAATGAAATTTCAGTCAAGAATGGGTAGTTTTGAATGTCCATTGGCATGTCTCAGAGAAGAAATAACTAAAAGATCAGATTTGAACGCTACGGGGCAGCCCTTTTGTGGCCCCTGTATCGCACACATGTGCACGCATGGATGTAAAAGGTCAGCATGGTTTTGTAGCTCTCGAAGCCCTCTACAAGATGGACGGTGTGGATTATCCGTACAGGGCATGTGTGGGGTCCACTATCGACCGCAAAAAGGGCCAGCGGACGTGCGTTGGCTGACGAAAATGGAAATTTCCATTTTTTTTTTCTTTTTCGGTCAGAGACGTTCCATGCACGTGTAGTGCACTTGTGCACTATGTACACTTTATTCATGTGGGGTCCACTGTGATGATTTTCAGAAATCTTCACCGTCTAAATTATTTCTCATCTCATTTAAACCGTCAATAATAATTTTGAGGCAGTTCCAGATATCAGGTGGGCCCAGAATCAACTGTTTATGGGCTGATCTGTCAGTTGGGGCACTTCCATAGTGATCCTATGGATGAAATTTTACGTGTACGGTTAATTTATGGCCCTCATCCCATGTATGAATTTTCAGGTCAATCGAATGGTGGGAACCCTGTGATCTTGCATTTTGGATCAGTTTCGGGCCTTTTTAACGGTGAACGGCTTTATTTTCTTGGATCCATGGCATGTAAATCCGTTGATCTTGGTCCTATGGAGTGCGTCCCTTGCTCTAGTGACTTTATAACGTCAAATTCACGCTGTTAATATCACTTTTTAATCCACGCTCTTGATTTCCTCCTGCAATCAAAATATAATTAAAATACGACATTAAACATTATCATATACGTCAAATTAGGTATTTATCGGGGTCTGATATGCAATATTCGACCCTCATCACAATCCCCAACTAGCATTTTGCTATCCCGAGCAAAACATGCGAAAAAATAATTTCAGAAATAAGAGACAATTCCTGTAAACTCAAGTGACTTGTGAACAGATAGTTAAAATGTAAAAATTCAAAGATTCATGAATGGTATGTGGAATTTTCTCCAGGAATCAAGCTCATAGTGAACTACATGAACAAGTTCAAAACATTAATCCATTAATTAGAACATTCTAAACATTGAGTTCCACGAGTGTATAGTGTAATCTCGGCTCACAATCATTAAGAGATTTGATTGTCAATTTCATGATATCATTGGAATTCATGACAATCAAACCTGAAACCAACACTAGCATTACAGATTAACTTTTCATTCTACCAGCTTTTGATTTTCTTGAACAGTAACGCCAAAGAGGGGAATCAAATCCTCACCTATGGGGAGCAAACCTATGGTGTAAATTTGTCACCTAACTTCTTTTCTAACTATCAACCATGGGGGATCGAATCTACACCCATAGGGAGCAAACCTATGGTAAAGATTATGCGACTTACCCTTTTTATTCTTCTTTACTGCACATGAAATTTTATTTTGGCTGGTTCCTTTCATCGATATCGAACCGGAACCTTAATGTGTAAGCGGGATGTGATATGCGAAATCATGACTCAATCAATGTTTACAACTTCCAATCATGGATTAACAATTCAAACTTAACTATAAAATCTAATAGATGGCTGAATCCAAAGTCATAAATTACCAACATCACGTATCTTTTAATTTTAAAATCACAACTATCCTTCAAAGTCACTTCAAATTCAAAAAATTTTAAAAATTTTCACACTTTTTGCTCAAGACCAAGAAAATACTGATTAGGTAACCCAATCTCCCACCCCCAACCTAAAATCTACATTGTCCTCAATATAAAAGAAATAAGCATGCAATGCACATGGGACAACGAAAGTAAAAGAAGAGTGATGGAAAGATAGTACCTGGACGAAGAATTAAGAGGCTTTTTCAAAAAAAATCAACGTAAAAGCGAGTCAGCACAAGAGAGAAATCAACAAAAATAATAAAGATAAAATCAAAAAGAAAATCCTACCTATACCACTTTCGCAGGTGCTCTCGATTACATTTAGCGTATGCAATAAGCCTTTAAACTCCTAGGTTACCCCTAGTGGACGAGTTGTAGTCTCGTGAGGGTTTGCAGCAATGTTACCCACAAACATTGAACTAACTAACTAGGAAAAAGAAATGAAAAGAAAAGATGGGTTGCCTCCCAGGAGCGCTAAGTTTAACGTCTTCAGCCAGACAAAAATGGACCATGAATTAATCAATCTTGAAAACCTGGGTCCTCAAAATTAACTTCCTCAACATCTTGATTAACCAAATCCTCCAAATAAGGTTTCAGTCTTTGACCATTTACTTTCAAAATATTTCCGTCCTTGAGATTTTTAATCTCAACTGCTCCATGAGGAAATACTTTTACTACCTGATAAGGACCATACCATCGCGAACATAGTTTTTCAGAAAAGAGGCATAACCTGGAATTATACAATAAGACTTTCTGACCCGGTTCAAATGTCTTGCGAAGAATTGATTGGTCATGAAAAAATTTCGTTCGTTCTTTATAAATTTTCGCATTCTCATATGCCTCATTTCGAATTTCTTCTAACTCATTGAGTTGAAGTTTACGGTGCGATCCAGCCTTGTTCAAATCAAAATTAAAGGTTTTGATGGCCCAATAAGCATGATGTTCTAATTCCACAGGTAAGTGACATGCTTTCCTAAAGACAAGCTTATAGGGAGACATTCCAATTGGGGTTTTGAATGCTGTACGATATACCCAAAGAGCATCATTCAAACGTTGCGACCAATCCTTACGATCAAGGTGAACTGTTTTCTCTAAAATTTGTTTAATCTCCTGATTCGAAACTTCTACTTGACCGCTTGTTTGTGGATGGTATGAAGTTGCAACTTTATGGGTGATGGAATATTTTTTCATTAAAGATTCAAACGGTTTATTACAAAAATGAGTACCACCATGACTTATGATTGCCCGAGGAGTACCAAAACGAGAAAAGATATTTTCTTTCAAGAAACGGACCACAACTTTGTGATCATTCGTTTTACATGGCATTGCTTCCACCCACTTAGAGACATAATCGACGGCCACAAGGATATACATATAACCGAATGATGGGGGAAATGGACCCATGAAGTCAATACCCCAAATATCAAATATCTCAATAATGAGAATATTGGTAAGTGGCATCATGTTCCTACGGGAAATATTACCCATACGTTGGCATCGATCACATGTAGAACAAAAGGCATGTATGTCTCGAAAAAGTGTACGCCAATAAAATTCACTTTGTAAAACTTTTACAGTTATTTTCTTTGAACCAAAATGACCACCACATGCATGGTCGTGACAAAAGGAGATTATACTATGAAACTCACTCTCAGGTACACATCTCCTAATGACTTGGTCAGGACAGAGTTTGAATAGGTATGGATCATCCCAGAAGAAATGTTTAACCTCAGCAAGAAATTTGGATTTATCCTGTTTAGTCCAATTAGAAGGAATCTGACTTGTAACAAGATAATTTACGATATCCGCATACCAAGGTAATTGAGAAATAGCTAAAAGTTGTTCATCACGGAAAGACTCGTTCATTGACACAAGATCCACTGTGGGCTCTAAGACAAGTCTAGACAAATGGTCGGCTACCACATTTTCGGAACCCTTTTTATCCCGAATTTCAATGTCAAATTCTTATAGCAAGAGAATCCAACGAATCAATAGAGGTTTAGCATCTTTTTTAAAAAGAAGATATTTCAATGCTGCATGATCTGAAAACACTATAACCTTCGATCTAATGAGATATGACCTGAATTTGTCTAGAGCAAATATCACTGCCAACAACTCTTTTTCAGTGGTAGAGTAGTTCAGTTGATCATCATTTAGAGTCCTACTAGCATAATAAATGACATGGGGTATTTTGTCCAATCGTTGCCCTAAGACGGCTCCAACAGCATAATCAGAAGCATCACACATAAGATCAAAAGGTAAACTCCAATTAGGTGGTTGGATGATTGGAGCAGAAGTTAATAAAAGCTTTAACTTGTCAAAAGCTTTTCGACAATCATCATCAAGGTCAAATGCAACATCCTTAGCTAATAAATTACACAAGGGTCGAGAAATTTTGCTAAAATCCTTAATGAATCTCCTGTAGAATCCTACATGCCCTAAAAATGATCTAATTTCCTTCACCGTTCTAGGTGGAGGAAGACTAGAAATTAAATCAATCTTGGCTTTATCAACTTCAATGCCTTTACTTGAAATAACATGCCCGAGTACAATCCCTTTTTGAATCATAAAATGACATTTTTCCCAATTCAATACCAGGTTCGTTTCTTTACATCTTTCCAAAACTAGAGATAAATGGTATAAGCATTCATCAAAGGAAGAGCCAAAAATGAAAAAATCATCCATGAAAATCTCAAAAAAATGCTCAACCATGTCTAAAAAAATACTCATCATGCATCGTTGAAAAGTAGCAGGCGCATTACATAACCCAAATGGCATACGTCAATAGGTATATGTACCAAAAGGACATGTAAATGTGGTTTTCTCTTGATCCTCGGAAGCAATGGGAATCTGATTGTACCCGGAATAACCATCCAGGAAACAATAATAGCTATGCCCTGCCAATCTCTCTAGCATCTAATCTATGAAAGGAAGAGGAAAGTGATCCTTCCTTGTGACTAGGTTCAGTTTACGGTAATCAATACAAACTCGTCAACCCGTAGTCATGCGGGTTGGTTCGAATTCATTATCATCATTTTTTATCACCGTAATCCCAAACTTTTTTGGAACAACTTGAACTGGGCTGACCCACGTGCTATCCGAAATAGGGTAAATGATACCAACATCTAACAATTTAAGCACCTCTGCCCGTACGACCTCTTTCATGTTAGGATTAAGCTTCCTTTGCATTTCACGTGACGTTTTTGCATTTTCTTCAAGATGAATACGATGCATACACACAGTGGGGCTTATTCCCTTTATGTCCGCTATTGTCCACCCAATAGCTGCCCTATGTTCTCTAAGAACATTAAGTAACTTGCCCTCCTGTTCTTTATCGAGGTTAGAAGCTATGATGACAGGTAGGGTCTTAGAGGGACCTAAAAATGCATACCTGAGAGTTTTAGATAATTGTTTAAGGTCAAGTTCGGGTGGTTTCTCAACAGAGGGGACGGGTTTAGACTCAGATGGTGGAAGAAGTTCCACTTTCACTTTCCATTTTATAGTATCCATTATAGAATTAGAGTCGAGCAATGGATTGACTTCTTCTATGGAACTTTTTATGTCAAAGTCTGTGCCAAAATGTGCTAGACAAGTCTCCAGTGCATCTTCGGAAGATTTAGAGAAAGAGTCATGCACTAGACTATCAATCATGTTCACCTCAAAAACATCATCCGAGTCTGCCGGTTGTTGTCCAGCATTGAAAACATTAAGTTTAATCTTCATGTTACCAAAAGACAACTTCATGACTCCATTCCTACAATTTATAATAGCATTGGATGTAGCTAAGAATGGACGTCCCAAGATAACCGGGATTTGACTCGTAGGATTCGGGACAGTCTGAGTATCAAGAACGATGAAATCCACAGGAAAATAAAACTTATCAACCTGGACTAACACGTCCTCAATAATACCACGGGGCACCTTGACAGATCTATTAGCTAGTTGTAGTGTTATTTTAATTGATTTCAGTTCACCAAGTCCTAGCTGCTCATATACAGAATATGACAACAAATTAACGCTCGCCCCTAAATCAAGCAATGCTTTCTCAACCTTATGATCTCCTATGACGCAAGAAATGGTAGGAGCTCCTGGATCCCTAAATTTAGGAGGGGTTTATGTTGAATCATAGAGCTGAGTTTCTCTGCAAGGAAGACCTTCTTATGAACATGTATCTTACGTTTCTGAGTGCATAAATCTTTAAGAAACTTAGCGTAAGCAGGGACTTGCTTGATAGCATCAAGCAATGGAATATTAATTTGCACTTGCTTAAACATCTCCAATATCTCATTAAAGTTGTTTCCTTTCTTAACTGGTGTCAGACGTTGAGGAAAAGGTGCTTTAGGCATATAGGATGGCACAGGAGTGGTTTCTGGAGGGTCAGAGTGCTTTTGGACTCTAGATGCAATAGTATGTCTCTCCGCTTCATTTTGCTCTTCCGGTTTGGAATTTGATTCTTCCCTAGGCATTTCTACTTTGTTCTCGATCTGTTTACCAGACCTAAGGGTAATGATAGATTTGGCTTGCTCATGATATTGTTCCTGGTTTGAATTAGAGTCAATCTCAAACTGTCCTTTTGGATTTGCCACAAGTTGGCTAGGGAACCTCCCCTTCTCTCTCTCACTCACTGTGGTAGCAAGTTGACCCAATTGAACTTCCAGCTTGGCAATAGATTGAGCATTCGCATGTACGCTTTGCTGGTTAACTAGTAAAGTTTGTTGGGTGTCTTTTTGAAATTGAAGAGAACTCTGCATAAAAAGATTGAGTGTATCCTCAAGAGATGGTTTCCTAAATTGTGCAGGAGCTTGTTGATATTTTGGAAACTGTTGAGGTTGTTGACTACCAACTTGTGGGTAAGGTTGCATAGGAGGATTTCCAGATGGTCCTCCTTGTTGTGGTCCTTTTGCCCAAGAAAGATTTGGATGTCTAGCCCACCCTGGGTTGTAGGTATTTGAGTAAGGATCATTCTCAGGTCTCCGAAAGGTGTTCATAGCATGTACTTGTTCGGAGAGAAATTCAAGAAATGCTGCACCAGATGGACACGACTGCGTAGGATGGCCAAGACTAGAACATATAGCACATGACTCGATTTGAGTTGTTTGTGAAGGTCCATTATTCAACATTAGAGCATCGACTTTCTGTGTTAGGCTATCAAGTATGGTATAAATATTTGGCATGACTCCTATCTCATATATACCACCTTTCTTTGGCAGTTGGGGATTTCTTTCACCTCTATTTGAGTAGTCCCATTGTTGGGAATTTTTGCACGAGGTTTCAAAGAAATTCCATGCTTCGACATCACTTTTGGTCATGAATGACCCTCCACTAGTGGCATCAACCATGCGACGGTTTTGAGGTGTCAAACCGTCATAAAAGTATTGAACTTGTTACCACTTCTCAAAGCCATGTTGTGGACATTTAAGGAGCAAGTCCTTCCATCTTTCCCAACATTCATGAAAGTGTTCTCCCTCTTTTTACGTGAAATTAGTGATTTCTCTACGGAGAGCATTCGTTTTGTGAACAGGGAAGAATTTGTTTAAGAACTTCTTAGACAGTTGATCCCACGTAGTGATCGTCCCAACTCCTAGAGAATTCAACCATGCTTTTGCCTTATCCTTCAAAGAAAAAGGAAAAAGGCGCAAACGGATCGAATCATCTGAGAAGTTTTGAAACCTAAAGGTCGAGCAAATGTCTAGAAATTCGTTTACATGATGATATGGATCCTCTTTGTCTAAACCATAGAAAGATGGTAACAACTGTATGACCCCTGGTTTAAGTTCAAAGTGTGCTGCCGTGGTGGCTGGCAACACTATGTATGAAGGCGCATTAAATTGGACAGGAGCTGAATAATCTCTAAGCGCTTTAATTGCATTCTCGTCCGTCATTTCGAATAGGATGTTTCTAGATCTTTTACGAAAGGTTCTTTCTATTTCAGGATCAAAGGGTGTTAGTTCTATGTTCAAAGATCTACGCCCAGCATAAACTGAATAACTGAAATATAGGAAAGAAAACTAAACTAAACTAAGATGCAACCTAAGAGAAATAAGACTAGAACTAAAAATTATGAATTCCTAAAAACAAGAGAAAGCTATGTAAACAAGAATTAGAAGAAAGAACCCAGAAAAGAAGATGATGGATGTCTGAAGATTTGGTAGCTTGTCCTTTAGAAGACAATCTTATTTAACAGCTTCCTTTTTCAATTCCTGTAAAAATAAAAATAAAAATAAAAATAATTTCCTAAAATAATGCTAGAAAGAAAAAAAAAAATCTTAAGCAGCGGTTAGTTTCTAAAAAGGAAAAAATTTCTAAAACTAGAAAATAGAAAGTTAATTGAAAGAAGAATCTAAATCTAAAATTAAAAATTAAAAAATTTCTAAGAAGAAAGCCTAGAATTAGAAATTTTCTAAAAAATAGAAATTAGAAAAAGTAGAGAATTTTAGAAAGGGATTACCAAAATTAGAAGTTCAAGTCAAGACCCTATAAAACAGGAAAGATGTTAGTTTTTAAAATAAAATAAAATAACTTTAACTTATAGTTAGTAAAATTCTAAGGCTATGAATTATGATAAGAGAATCTTAAATCCAATTTGGACCGAAACAGTCCCCGGCAACGGCACCAAAAACTTGATGTTTTAATTTAAATCAATTTGATTTAAATGATTTTAACTCGCAAGTATACGAATCAGATGTAAATATGGTACGTGTTACGAGATCGTTCCCACGAGGACTGGTTGTCGCAATTCGAAACTTAAGACTCTTCTTACCAAATCCAACAAATATTTTAGCAAACTAATAAGTAAACTAACACAAATATATGGAAAATAACTGAGAACTATGAGAAAAATTCAATCCAGGAGAAGATTAGGACTTTTGAATCCACCTCTAATTATCCTAACCCTTATTTTACCTGTTGATTTATCCTAATTCAGATTGATATCAAAATAAACAAAGTACACTCTATGTCCTTGGTCGGGCACACAGAATGTATAATCCTTTAAAGCATATGGATCACATCTTTCCATCCATGGTCAGGCATGGAGAGATGTAAATCCTGTTTCTTCCTCTATAGGAGACCTGTTCATGGTCAGACACAAGTACCTAGAATAATATTCCAAACAACATCCATATCTACACTTTGGTCGAGCTCATAGAATGGAGAAGTACGAAAATCTCAGGAAAGCACACTAGAAAAAGAAACAAATCAATCCAATTAAAATAAATTCAACATAAACAAGAGTCAATCAAATTAGGGGCTTCATCTCAGCCCTAGCTAAGAAGTTTAGCAATCCATAAAATTAATTAGGTAAAAGGAATTAAAAAGTAAAAACATTAAAAATATCTCCCTTATTTCTCTTCTTCCTTCTTCTCTCTCTCCTCCTTGGCTCTGGATCTTCCTTTCCAAGATCTGAATCAATGCTCTCCACGTCCAAAACCTCCTTATATAGTTGCTGGAGTGGTGAAAATCGGATTAGAATCGGATTTGGAAAGCTATGCATGCTCATTGAAAGCTTTTTCGCAGCCAAGTTCGGTGCCTCGAAACATGCCACTTTCCTCACTTAAATTTCAAAGAAACACCGTCCCTTAGGACTTTCTTGGGTCCTCTACGTGATAGATGGTTCAGATCTACCATATGATCAAAGATGGTGGGCCAAAACTGCCTGAAAAAGTCCATTTTCACGGATGTGCGAAAACTTTCGCACCATTTTGTTGTTGTGACCGGTGGGCCCCACAGAAGCATTTTCTGGAAAATCCACCCCGTCCATTGGATTCAGAATGAAATTTCAGTCAAGAATGGGTAGTTTTGAATGTCCATTGACATGTCTCAGAGAAGAAATAACTAAAAGATCAGATTTGAACGCTACAGGGCAGCCCTTTTGTGGCCCCTGTATCGCACACATGTGCACGCATGGATGCAAAAGGTCAGCATGGTTTTTTAGCTCTCGAAACCCTCTACAAGATGGACGGTGTGGATTATCCGTACGAGGCATGTGTGGGGTCCACTATCGACCGTAAAAAGGGCCAGTGGACGTGCGTTGGCTGACGAAACTGGAAATTTTCATTTTTTTTTTCTTTTTTAGTCAGAGACGGTCAACCGTCTCTGCCATTTTGCATGCACGTATAGTGCACTTGTGCACTATGCACACTTTATTCATGTGGGGTCCACTGTGATGATTTTCAAAAATCTTCACCGTCTAAATTATTTTTCATCTCATTTAAACCGTCAATAATAATTTTGAGGCAGTTCTAGATATCAGGTGGGCCCAGAATCAACGGTTTATGGGCTGATCTGTCAGTTGGGGCACTTCCATAGTGATCCAATAGATGAAATTTTACGTTTACGGTTAATTTATGGCCCTCATCCCATGTATGAATTTTCAGGTCAATCGAATGGTGGGAACCCTGTGATCTTGCATTTTGGATCAGTTTCGGGCCTTTTTAACGGTGAATGGCTTTATTTTCTTGGATCCATGGCATGTAAATCCGTTGATCTTGGTCCTATGGAGTGCGTCCCTTGCTCTAGTGACTTTGTAACGTCAAATCCACAGTGTTAATATCACTTTTTAATCCACGCTCTTGATTTCCTCCTGCAATCAAAATATAATTAAAATACGACATTAAACATTATCATATACGTCAAATTAGGTATTTATCGGGGTCTGATATGCAATATTCGACCCTCATCAATGATTCATGTACCGATCTCTTACATGTGAAAAATCACAATTCAACATCCACCATGGGATGTATCACATCAAACAATTAGATTACTAAAAAACATATCAATCATTGGAAACAGACCAATCATAAGAATTGAACCATTGAAACTGCCCCATTATATGAAAGGCTAGAAATACTAAATAAGGCCCCAATCATATATAGGATCTCCAGGATTTGAACCAATCAAGGCATGGTTTAGATAACTAAATATGAGGCTAATCATATGAAAGGTTCGGATCATTGAAAGCATGTCGACTATGGATGACCCACGCACCAACTATCACAAACAAGAAATATTGCAACTATAAGCAGCTCACAAATTGATACTTAAGAATTGGAACACCTAAACAGTCTATTCAATTGCAAAATGTTGACATATTTTATGACTAGCTTCCTCCACCCTTAAAGAACTTTGTCGTATGTGGCATCCACCAAGGCTACAAAACATGAACTAAGTGATTCAATTGTGGAAAACAGACCACAACATATCAATTGGTTTGGAACTAAAAATGGCTCAATCATATAAACAATTTGGAATACTAAATAAGGTCCTAGATATACCAACGGTTTGGATCACTAAAAATGCACACGGTAATGGTAATGAAACAATTGTATGGATAGTTTGGATCATTGTAAATTGGCCTAACCATTTGAATGGGCTTACAAATAGTCAATCATATGAATGATATATATCAACTTAGTAAATCAATCACCTTACGTCATTGAAAATAACCTCAATCATGTGACCAGTTAAAGACTTGATTGTTGAACACATGTATTATTATATCAATTGGTTCGAATCACTAGAAACGACCTAAATCATCGGAATCATTGGAAACAACCTAAATCATGTGAAGAGTTTGGATAAATTGAAAATGGCCCCAATCATATAATAAGGATATGGATCACTACAAGCCAACGACATGAATGGATTGGATCAATTGAAATGATCCATGCATACTAAAAGTTTGGGACAATGTAAATTAGCCACATCGTATGAATGGTTTAGATCACCCAACACACACTACCATATTAACTATTTGTATCACCGAATAAAAGCCCATCACGTGAATAGTTTGGATTATTGAAAATTAGCACATATATGCCAAGATTCCTCATCTCCTAATGATTGTTCTGTGCTCGATGCAAACCAATAGAGTACAAAAGATTCATTCATCAACCTGGTAAACGGAGCCCCTAGGTAGATCAACTAGTTTAGATCCAATTAGATGAAGGGTACCAATTGTCACACCCCAAATTCAAGAACTGGGCTCACAAAATTCCTAACTACCGAATTCGGGGCCGACAGCCTTTGTAGTACCCCATTCTTGGATCCCAGTTCCCATACACCAAGTTCTGATCCTGAGATCTTACAAGGAGGATTTTCAGGTTTTTTTGTGTGTAAAGGAGCATAACCACTGGTGTACCCAAGTCACAAAATAACATCATCACCACATATCCACTAATATAATCTTTGAGTACAATGCTAGAAAGGGAAATACAATATGTAATCAAAACTCAAAAGAATTAGCTCATGCTCTGGGCTCAATGCTATTGATATGCCCTAACATCACCTTTCAGCATAAATAAACATGCATAAGCTTCCTACGAAGCTCGACAGAGTGTGTGTGTGTGTGTGCGTGCACAATGCATATAACAATAATACAGATATCAGAGTATGCGGAAGATGATGAAGGGCTAAACCGTCAAGTCCATAAATGTTGTTAGCCATACCAAGGCTCTGCGATGCAAGGCCTATGTGGCCAAATGTCATATGTTAGGAATGTAACGCAAAATATGTCAATCCTAAACTACTCCACATATCAGTACAATTCGTATCTGTAAACATCACCGGGGTCTAATACACTCCAACACTGGTTATCGTCTCATCGCGCGCATGACCAAGTGAGTGGAAGAGACCTTACTATCCACCTTACCAGTGGTATGCCAATGCCCACCCGGCTTGTCAATAGCAGACCCAGTTGGTCATACTTAACCTATTTAACATCCACTACCCTCGGGTGAATAAGGTCACAACCCTTTTCAACTGATCATGACATTGTGGGAGACGCAGCCTACTGGTATTTGGTACCCAGGTGCTCATGTTATCCAATCGATCTCGACATTAAAATATCCTATTGGTACCATAAGGGTTAATAGATATTCACCTAAGGATATTTATAAGGCCCTAATGCTAGAACATATATTTTCGGTATCCAATCCAGTCATCCATGATATGCCTGTGGAGGCCATAACACTGATGTTGTTAGGGCACAAAAGTGATCATGACATACAGATGCCAAATGCATGAGTCATACTATCCAAATCATGCAACAAACCTGCCATAGCGCGTGATCACGTGGGGCACCCTATCTCCTATGGCGTCCCCTAAGTATCTCAAGCCGATATGCGTATGCTATGACCAATCGTCATCCACATCAAGCATACAAATGATGTGCATGGGCATATAAATGGGCATGATATCCATGATAATACACATGCTATCAACGTGTCTTACCAGGCTAAATACATGAACATTTTATCAGACATATCATGAGATAATTGACCTTAATTGTCACATCATATGCAAGGAGTGGGAATCGAACTGCAGGCCCCAATAGAAATGTAAAGGTCTATGTGGCATGACCCAATCGAGACTAGAATCAGCCCCATATTTGGGCCTGCACACATAAAGGAAATAACAAAACAAATGTACATTTTGGATAAAACATACATATCAAGGTGGAACCATGGTGGGCCCCTTAGTAAGGTTGGATAACAATTAAATACCACAGTGAGCCTAGCAAGATCTCCAATGGCAAGCACTCAACCACTCTGTTTTCATGATGTGGCCCACTTAAATCCAAGACCCACACCCCTACCAAGATGGATGGTAGGGTAGACAACACATTCCTCCAAGTGGGACCTTAAAATGGGCCCCACACCTGCAGTGGGCTGGAAAATAAACATAGAGAAGCCCACGATAGGTTTCAACAATAGACATCATTGCCCTTATTGTTTCCTGTGACGTGGCCCACCTATGACATAGATTGGCCAGATTTTTGGGGTCCCATCCTAAAATGATTTGGCAAAACAGATGGGCTGTAGGGATCAAATACATGCAGTATGGTGGGTCCCACGAGTGGGCCCCCACTCCACGCCCCGATGGGCATCCGCCCACCCTCTGGATATTGTGACAACGCCAGCGCTTGGGTTTTGTTTTATTTTATTTTATTTTATTTTATATATAATGTATTTTTAAATTCTACCATTGAGGTGGGCCCCATTAGGATGATCCAATCCGTTCACCATATGGGCCAGTTGAAGAGGAGTCCAATAGGCTCTGACTGGGACTGTCTTGGATATACAAGGAGCCCACAGTTGTGACGTCCCAAACTCAGAAATCGGGCTCACAAAATTCTCGATCGCCAAATCTGACGCCGACAACCTTCGTAGTACCCCATTCTCGGCTCCGTACACCCATACACTAGGTTTCGATCCTCGGATCCTACAAGAAGGATTTTTCAATATGAATTTATTCTATAACAAGCATAACCATAAGCATAAACCACGAACAACAATCAAGACACCATCACAAAATCCACTATGATAAAAAACTTTAAGGTACAATGCATATAAAGGGAAATGCAATTATAATAGTAATGGAAACTCCTGAAGCTCGACTGCATGCTCCTGCTCCTATTAAGCTACGGCTGCGTCCTGGCGGCACCTGCACGCATCTATCATGCATAAGCTTATAGAAAGCTTAAAGGGTGGAGAGAGTGTGTATACAATATAAGCGTGCTTAGAATGCAATATCAGAGTAATGTGGAATATGTTGGTGAACCCATGAATACTATCAGTCATACCAAGGCTATGCGATGCAAGGCATAAATGTTGTCGGTCATATTAAGGCCATGCAATGTAAGGCGTGAATATTATCAGCCACTTTAAGGCCATGCGATGTAACATGCAACTCAAGCATATCGATCCTCATCTAAATCCAAATATTAATGCTGCTCATCACTAAAGTATCAAATATCAGTATAGTTCTCACTCTGGATAATCATCGGGGTTTAGTTCACTCCAAATGACACTGCCCCTTTCCCAAGAGTACAGTCTAAGTGAGCGTAAGAAACCTCACTATCCGCCTGGTCAATAGACTGTCAATACCTATTCGTCACGTTGATAGTGGACCCATTTACGAGCTGGTCATACTCAGCCTAGCAATTTCCACTACCCTTGGGCGGGTAAGGCCACACCGCCTTCCAACCGACCATGACATAATGGGAGACGTGGCCTCCTGGTATTCAGCCCTCGTGCGCTCATGTATTCACTCGGTCTCGACGTTGGAGTCATCTTTTAGTATCATCGGGTTTAAGAATTTTCACCTAGGGACATCTATGATGCCCCGATGCTAGTAATAGTATTTTTAGTGTCCAATCCTGCCATCCACGATATGCCTGTGGAGGCCACGGCCCTAATGTCGTTAGGGCATATAGTAACCACATCACACACTGCAAGATGCAAGAGTCATACAATCCTGTCATATATCAATCCTTTACGTACTGTGCACTCATGAGGGATAACACTGCCTATCAAGGAGTCTCATTAACAACTTACAAGAAGGCATATGCAATAGTCAACCTCATCTCATCACAATCATGCAGATGATGCGTATGGGCATATATCATGATGCTATGCTGCCACATACTCATAATCAGCATTGATAATTGTCTTATATGCAAGGCTAGGTCCATAGATGAATAGCTGATCCAAACCATAATATAAGGATTGGCCCTCGGGCGTGGATATATTAAATTCAGTAGCACGGAAACATTCGTTTACGGGGATGATGGACCATGCAACATTAATGGGGCCTAATGATTTGGGTTAACCCACGAAGAGAATGATGGGAATGGGCCTAACAAGGCCTAAGGAAAGGTCATAATGTAGACATTTAACCAACATTGCTCCCAATGAGTGGCCCACATAGAGTCAAACATATAGTGAGCCTATGGCCTCACATAAGGGCTTGACATACATCATAATGGGCCTCACAAGGGCCCAAAATACATCACTTTGGACCTCATCAAATGGGCCATAAATACATCACAATGGGCGTCACCAAAGACGCCACAAATACATCATAATGGGCCTACATAAGGGTTCTAATGTACACCACGATGGGCCATATTTGCACCACATTGGGCCTCACTCATGGGCCACATATTAATCATAATGGGCCTCACTCATGGGCCTCACATACATCACTTGGGCTACATCACATGGGCCTCATATACTTTAAGTGGGCTACATCACATGGGTTGCACCAATGGGCCTCATATACATTAAGTTGGGCCCACCATTCTTGGTCAACTATTTGTACCATGCATCTATTTTTAGATATCATTTTACAGCATTACCCAAAAATGAAACATATCAAAGGATCATGTGGACCATAGCATAAATAACAATGGAGATAATGATTTTCACCATTAAAAAAATCATAGGGCCCACCATAACGTTTATTTCCCATCCAATCTGATCATAAGGTCACAAAGACCTGGATAAAGAGGAAAAACAAATTTCCATATTGATCCAGGAATTCCGTAACCCAAAACGGGTTTCAATGATAAACGTTCAATCCTCCACTTTTTTTTGTAGTGTGGTCCACCTGATAGATCTGTCTTATTCACGTCTCAAGCTTAAGACGATCTCATAAGGCGGATGGATGGTTAGATACAACATAAGCCTCGTGATCAGGACCATTGATCTTGCCGATAAGGCCCATGCAGATGAACGTCGTGGATGAAATAAATGGATGGCATGGAATGAAATGCATACATCATGCGGGACCCATAGAACTTACTGATGTTAATACAGCAGCTATATAGTTGTTGTAGACATACACCAGCCAACCCGTTACTGACAAGGTGGGCACCACCCCACACATGCAACACGTGTGGGTGGGTCCCACCTTCTAGATGAATGGTAAGGATAAAACACTACATCGCGGTACGCCCCACAGAGCTTGTTGACATTAACAACAGCTACAGCTGCTGGGCCAGCCATCGAATGGATGGTTTGAATTTAACACATACATCAATAGTGGGGTCCACGTCCCAGCTGGACGGACAGCGTTGGATATAACATATACCTCATGATGGGGCTGCAGAACTTGCTGTCCTCAAAGCCTACGAAATGGTACGATTTAGGATACGAGCCTTACACCTCTCCCCTCCTAATAAAAATTTTCTCTCCAAAATTTACACAATCATCGCAATTAGACATAATTCATAAGGAAGAGGAAACATAACATCATATATAATCGGAGACAGCATACAAGATACAACATATAATCAATCATCAATGAGATGGGGATAGTGCTCTTGAATCTCGGCCTCATGCTTCCAAGATGCCTCAACAAAATGGTGACCCCACTAAACCTTCACCAAGGGAATGACCTTAGTCCGAAGAACTTGCTCCTTTCGATCAAGGATACAAACTGGCTGCTCAATGTAAAAAGCCTTCTCATGAACCTGCAGCAGCTGCCAATCAATCACTGTGATGGTGTCTGACCCACACTTCCTTAAGATAGAGACATGGAAAATGTTGTGGACACCAGACAACTTAGATGGTAAGGCAAGCTGATAGGCCACGGCACCAACGCGCTCAGTGATCTCAAAAGTTCTAATGAATCTCAGGGCAAGCTTACCCTTCACTCCAAATCGAACTATGCCCTTCATGGGTGAGACCTTGAGATACACTGTCCCTAACAGAGAACTCCAAGGGATGACACCGGCGATCAACAAAACTCTTCTGCCAGCTTTAAGCTATGCGCATCCTTTACCTTTGGGATTTCCTCCTCTCGGACCCGAATTTAATGATAATCGAAACACAGGTCAATCTTCGAAAAGAACTGTGCACCTTATAGCTGATCAAATAAATCATCGATCCTCCGGAGCAAATACTTGTTCTTGATCATGACCCAGTTAAGCTCACGGTAATCCATGCAGAGCCTTAATGAGCCATTCATCTTCTTGACAAAGAGTACCAGTGCTCCCCACGGTGAACTGCTCAGACAGATGAAGCTTAACTCTCACAACTCGTCCAACTGCCAATGCAGCTCTCGCAACTCCATCGGTGTCATAAGATACGGAAACTTTGAGATAAGCGCGGTGCCTGGCACAAGATCATTTTGAAACTCAATATGCAGGCACGACGGCAACCCTAGAATCTCCTAAAACTCGTCGAAAAAATTATAAACAACTGGCAACTGATCAATACATATGGCAACAGGCTCCTCTATGGTGCATGACATCAGACAAGAAAGCCGCTCTCCTCTGGGCTCTGCTACAAACTGGAACTACGAAACGTCAGGTATATAAAATGTGACTTCCTCGCAGAGCTATTCAAGATAGCGTGATACTTGGCAAGCTAATCCATGCCCAAGATGGCATCAAACTCGGACATCAGCAACACGAACAGATCAACAAGCAAAAAGATATCACAAACCAGAATGGGGTAAGATGAGCAGAAGTGGCCTAACACTGTAGTCTTCCCCAAAGGCGTCGATACGGTCAACCCCTTATGAGTAGAATCTGTCGGTAATCCAGTCGAACAGTAGAATCCCTCAGACATAAAAGAATGTGAATCACCGGAATCAAACAATACTCGAGCAATGCATACAAAGACTAAAAGTATACCCTCGATAACTCCTTCGAAGTATTGTGGGTCCTACTGAGCTACATAGAACCTAGACTGAGCTAACTAAGGAGGTGCATGTCTCCTCTAAGGGTGAAGTTGTAGTCGTTGGGGCAGCTTATACTGTTGTATCTACTGCTACTGGGGTCGCTGCTGTGATGGAGGCTACTATGACCCTCTCAGCTGTTATTGTTACTGAGGGCGGGGGCACTCATGCATGTGGTCCCTTGTACCACCACATCTAAAATAAGTCCCTTTAAACGGCCGCTGGGGTGGTGCTGGAGGTGCCACTGGTACTATTAGTGCTCTAGCGGATGGGTGGTTTTTGTGCCTCTACGGCCGTCGATGCTGGTGGAAGCTATTAGAGGGGGCCTGCCTCTTCCAGTCTCTCCTCTGATCTCAATCGCTTTGCGTGTCGACCTACTTAGTCTCATAAATCTAAGCCCTCCATACTACCGCCTGAAAATTTAGAAGCTCATGCCCAATAACACGGCCTCGAAGATTGTAACGCAAGCTATTCTCAAAACAACAGGGCCTTCCACTCCTCATTATTAACCAAATATGGCGTGAACCTCGATAGTGCCATGAAATGAGCTACATATTGTGTCACAAACATGTCTCCCTGAACTAAGGTCTCGAACTCTAATGCTTGCTGTCGACAAATGTGGTCAGGGAAGTACTGCTGGTTGAATTGGTCTATGAAATCCTCCCATCTCCAAACGAAATCAGGCCCTACAACATGGGTAACAAAGGTCCACCAGTGCTCGGCCTCACTATGGAGAAGAAATACAGCTAACCAGACCCGCTGTTGGGTCGTACATGCTATCGTATCAAAAATCTTCTATACCTTAGAGTAACATCTCTTGGTTACTGTCGGGTCTGACTCGGCCTAGAAACGTGGGGGATCGAGTTATCGAAACTCTCAAAGAAGGGCGCTCACATGCTCCTGATTTACCTGGACTAGCGTAACAGTGGGGTGTCTGTCATGGCCCTGGAGGGTGGCTGTCACAGCCTACAATATCTACTGTAGTTGGGAAGCATTCATGGGTATGATTGGATCCACACCGGTCTCAGGTGGAGGAGCGGCATCCTCAGTCTGGGGAGCAGGGGTCTTTGGTGGTGGAGTGAGAGTCGTAAGTGATAGAGTGAGAGTCTCAAGTGGTGAAGCGGGAGTTGTTTAGGTCACTCTCTTGGGCGGCATGTCCTATAGGAAAAAACAAGGATGCCTACTAACCTTGAGAACTCTTAAAGGCATTCATGCTAAAGGTTTACAACAAAAGATCGCTAAACTATCCGAACTCAGGACTTAATCATTCTAAACTCATAGCAGACATGTGATGTTGTTCTCAATTATTCTCAAGTTATGATCTGATAGCAACTTCTGCAATGCCCCAAACTTAAAAACTAGGCTCATAAAATTTTCGATCGTCGAATCCAGCGCCGACAGCCTCTGTAGTACTCTATTCTAGGCTCCTGGCACCTATATACCCGGTTCCGATCCTCAGACCTACAAAGAGGATTTTTCAGCTTGAATTTATTTTGTAACAAACATAACCATAAGCATAACCCATGAACAACAACCAAGACACCATCATAAAATCTACTATGATAAAAAACTTTAAAGCACAATGTGCATAAAGGAAAATACAATGATAATAGTAACGAAAACTCCTGAAGCTCGACTGCACGCTCCTGCTCCTACTAAGCTATGGTTGTGTACTGACAACACCTACACACATCAATCGTGCATAAGCTTTTAGAAAGCTTAAATGGTAGTAAGAGTGTGCGCGCAATATAAGCATGCTCAGAATGTAATATCAGAGTAATGCAGAATATACTGCTGAACCCATGAATACTATCATCCGTACCAAGGCTATATGATGTAAAGCATGAATGCTATCGGCCATATCAAGGCCATGCAATGTAAGACATGAATACTATCGGCCATATCAAGACCAAGCGATGCGAGATGCAATTTGAGCATACCAATCCTCATCTGAATCCACATATCAATGTAACTCATCACTAGAGTATCAAATATCAGTACAGTTCTCACTCTAGATAATTACAGGGGTTTAGTACACTCCAAATGACACCGGCCCTTTCTCACTCTAGATAATTGCAGGGGTTTAGTACACTCCGAAACTCCAAGTGAGGGTAAGAAACCTCACTATCCGCCTAACCAATAGTCTGCCAATATTGGTTACGAGTTGGTCATACTCAGCCAAGCAATTGCCCCCTACCCTCAGGCGGGTAAGGCCACACCCTCTTCCAACTGACCATGACACTATGAGAGACGTGGCCTTCTAGTATTTAGCCCTCATTGGCTCATGTATCAACTTGGTCTTAATGTTAGAGTCATCCTCTGGTACCATTGGGTTTAGGAATTTTCACCCAGGGACATATATGGTGCCCCGATGCAAGTAACAGTATTTTTGGTGTCCAATCCTCCCGTCCATGATATACCTATGGAGGTCATGACCCTGATGTCGCTAGGGCATATAGTAACCAGATCACACAATGCAAGATACGTGAGTCATATAATCCAGTCACGCATCAATCTAGTGCGTACCGTGTGCTCATAAGGGACAACACCACCTATCAAGGACTCCCATAAATAACTTTCTAGAAGGCATATGCAATGGTCAACCTCATCTCTTCACAAGCATGGAGATGATGCGTATGGGCATGTATCATGATGTTATATTGTCATATAATCATAATCGGTATCAATAATTGGCATCGATATTCTGCATCAATAATTGGCTTATATACAAGGTGAGTTCTATAGATGAGCAGCTAATCCAAACCATAATATAAGGATTGTCCCTCGACCGTGGATATATTAAATCGGGTAGCACGGAGCCATCCATCTACAACGATGATGGACCACGCAACATTAATAGGGCCCAATGATTTGGGTTAACCCACTAAGAGAATGATGAGAATGGGCTAACAAGGCCTAAGGAAAGTTCATAATGTAGACATTTAACCAGCATTGCTCCCAAGGAGTGGCCTACATAGAGCCTAACATATATGAGCTCATGGCCTCACATAAGGGCCTGACATACATCATAATGGGCCTCACAAGGGCCCAAAATACATCACATTGGACCTCACCAAATGGGCCATAAATACATCACAATGAGCCTCACCAAATAGGCCACGAATACATCACAATGGGCCTCACATAAGGGGTCTAATGTACACTACGATGGGCCTTACTCATGGGCTATATATGCACCACATTGGGCCTCACTCATGGGCCACATATTAATCATAATGGGCCTCACTCATGGGCCTTGCATACATCGCTTGGGCCGCATCACATGGGCCTCATATACCTTAAGTGGGTTGCATTACATAGGTCTCACCAATGGGCCTCATATACATCAAGTCGGGCCCACCATTCTAGGTGAACTATCTGCACCATGGATCTATTTTTAGAGATCATTTTGGAGCATTATCGAAAAATGAAACATATTAAAGGATCATTTGGACCATAGCATAAATAACAGTGGAGATAATGATTTTCACTGTTAAACATATCACAGGGCCCACCATAACGTTTATTTCCCATCCAAACTAATCATAAGGTCATAAAGACCTGGATTAAGAGGAAAAACAAATTTCCATATTGATCTAAAACTCCTGTTACCCAAAACGGGTTTCAATGATAGACGTTCAATCCTCCACTTTTATTTACACTGTGGTCCACCTGATAGATCGGTCTTATTTCACATCTCAAGCCTAAGATAAGCTCACAAGTCAGATGGACGATTAGATATAACACAAGTCTCGTGATTAGGACCACTGATCTTACTGATAAGGCCCACACAGATGGACATCGTGGATGAAACAGATGGATGGCATGGAATGAAATACATACATCATGCAAGACCCACAAAACTTACCGATGTTAATACAACAGTTATATAACTACTATAAACATACACCAGCCAACCCGTTACCAGCAAGGTGGGCCCTGGAAGTGCTATGTTGATAAACCCTAATTATTGTCAAATTTTTGTGTGACAAATCAATTCAAGTTTGTATCTTGATTTGTATGAAGCTTGTGTATCTATTCATATTGAATCTTCAACTTCCGTTCTGTTCGTTCTGAATCTGTCTTGCTGATATCTACGACGAAGTTACCGAGATCTTCAAACTGGAAGGAAGTGTAAACTTTCATATATTGAGTGAAGACAGAGTTTTAAAGAACATTGCAGTTCAAGATCTGGAACCAGAATAGTCCAAGAACTCAAGACCTAGTTGAAGATTATGTTTGATATATCGAGTTCAAGCTTTGAAGATCGCAAGAATTAAAGCTACTGAAGTGATCAATATATTAAGTGTTCATATGTTCTATCTCACAAATAAGGTATGATTGACCTAAATTGACCTTAGATCATGATTAGATCATTTCATACTTTCAGTCGGTCATTTTATAAGTGTAAAATTTTATTCTTTCGACTAGACCTAGCACTGGCTCGACCAGTCATAGTATTTCCTTGACTAGTCCAGGATTTGTTATGAATTTTCAGAATTTTTCTATTGGTATACGACCAGTCATGTGAATAGTGTTCGACCAGTCGTGTAGTGCTCGACTCGTTTTCCAACGAGTAATCCGGACTCACACGACCAATCGTGTGATGTCCACGACCAGTCAAACAGGCCACTCGACCAATCGTGGGACCCACAAGGCCAGTTGTGTGACTGAAAAATCTTATTGTGCCCGAAGTTTTGAAAATCTGTTTAGATAAGGCCAGTTGTAGCTAAACAAAGGCTAGTCATGCAAACTAATTTTTCACCTATAAATTGTGCACGAATTTCAAAGTTTTTTATTCAATTCTTATCATTCTTAAACAATCACTCTGAAATAATTTTGAGTACATTCTAAGCTATTTTGTGCATATTTAAAATTCTTTAAAGTAGCTCTTATTTTTTTATTTTAATTCTCTGTTACATTGACATTTTGAAAAGGGATATTTGATTTACTATTCCTTGATATCAAAATCAATACAAAGCCCTTGTTGATTTAATTAAAAATATCTAGACTTAGAACCTTATACACTTGTGAGACTGAACGTTGAACATCTACGTTGTCATCAAGTTGATTCTACCTGGCTACTTCAGAATCATCGTACAAATAAGTTTTTGCTTTTTCTGTAATTCAATTCATTTCCAGTACGTGAGATTGTTCCAAAAAATCTCTATTTTGGTTTTGTCTGAGTGATCCAGAAAATCTTAGAGTGAGGGGTTTTTGAATTGTGTAAGCCCATCTAAAGACACAATTGTGAAGGTTATAGGTGAACCTTGAAAAATCTATTTTGATTAGTGAACGCTAATATCCCGAGGGAGTGGATATTAGGAGTGGAATAATTGTGTGGCTGTTTATTAACAGTTGGTGTACACACAAGCGAACCACTATAATTCTCTGTGTTTAGTGGATGTGTGATTTATTTCTTTATCTTTTATGGTTTAAGACTGTAGGATGTATTTGTAGACGTGAATGTTGTAATCTTTATATTTCAGTATTATGTGGTGAATGTTGTAATAGATTAGTTAATATTTCTTTCATATCCTCTTAAGTTTGAGTTTTTTATACTCACCCACGTTCTAGTAAGGTTGTCTTGTCATAAACCATTTGTTTTTGGTATTAGGTTGTCCTTAGAACCAAGTTTATATCAATCTCTCAATACTTGATTTTTGAGGTTGTTATTTGCATTCTTTTTGACTATCTGTTGTTTATATTTCGCTTATTAATTTTTATTTGGCATAGTCTTATTCACCCCCCCCCCCCCCCCCTCTAGGACATATAGCTCGGCCTTTTCAGGCCCCACCCCACATATGCAACACGTGTAGGTGAGTCCCACCTTCTGGACGAACGGTGTGGATAAAACACTACATCGCAGTAGGCCCCACAGAGCTTGCTAACGTCAACAGCAGCTACAATTGCTGGGCCAGCCATCGAATGGATGGTTTGAATGTAACACATACATCAACGGTGGGGTCCACGTCCCAGCTGGATGGACAACATTGGATATAATATATACCTCATGATGGGGCTGCAGAACTTAATGTCCTCAAAGCAGCAGCTAGCTGGTGGGGCTAAGAAATGGATGGTTTAGATGTAAACCTCAAGATCAGACCCACAACTTGCTGACATTAATACAGCAGCTAAAAAGTTGGGGTCCACATGACCTCATGGAAGGTTAGATATAACACATGCCTTATGATCAGACCCACCGTCTAGATGTCTGGACGATGTGGATCTGAAGCACATATATCGAGGTAGTCCCCACGTGGTGGGGATATAACACATAGGCCAGGGCCCCATCGTCCCTCACTGGACGGTGGATGGCATGGATGTAAGGCATACATCAGGTGGGTCCACACATGTGGGACCCACCAGCCCTTATTTTATATTTTTTTTCTTTTAGAAAGAGCTCATATTTGTGTTTTCATCTGGTCCAAGCCAGCTGGATGTCTAGTGAACGAATGGCCTGGATGAATCATGGCATCTGGTGGGTTCCACGGGGACGTGGCCCACCAAGACTTGATCAAGCTGATATTTGTTTGTTTCCCCTTCATCCTGGCTAGCCCAAAAATGGGCAACAAGGGGGGCCCCATTCGCTGGACGTCCAAAAATCTGGACGGTCTAGATTGTTGGACATATCGGATGGACCACGCACATCATCACATAAAAAAATGAAATGAGGAGGGAGGGAGGGAGAGAGAGAGAGAGAGAGAGAGAGAGAGAGAGAGAGAGAGAGAGAGGTGTGATGTAGGGGCCCCGCCACTATGGGACCCTCTAATACATCCATCAAGATGGGTCCCAAATGGGATCCATACCATCAATCGGTAGGCCCCACTTAGTCCATCATAAAAATCATAATCTAATCCTACAAAACACCCACCTATGGCCTTTTTCTTTAGCTCCGTCGAATCTTTGGCTCCTAAGCTTTGATTTTGATGGAGGATGATGAAGATTGAAGGGTTGGATGGTGAGATGAGGGGGTAGGAAGTGGGACTCTCTTGGCTTCTTTTACATCCTTGGAATTTTTCTCTCATGGTTGTTTGGGATTTGGTGGAGAATGGGATGGGATAGGATGGGATGGAGTGATGTATGGGAGAGAGGGATGGTGTTGTAAGAAAGATGGGATAAGAGAGATGGGTGTTGTAAGAAAGGGTTGACTTTGGGGATGGCTTGTGTAAGAGAGGGATGGGTGTGATGGGTGGAGTGATGGGATGTGTACTTGACTAGTGATTAATAGATTGATGTGATGGGTTGTAGAGATTCTCTCGAAATTCACAACGTGCGGCACTTCTTTGAAATAAACGTGGGCCCACAACTCGTGGATTGGGTATCACATCGGGGCGCGAGATGCGACGTTGGAACTGCAACGATAGCGTGGTCGCTGGGGTACAAGTTTAGAGTCAAGTCGATTTGGTTTGATGGGGTGTGACTCAGGGTCACGTGTAAATGCTATATACGCGTTGCGAGTAGTTGGAATTTGACTGGGAGGACCGCGGAAGCCTACGAAACGGTATGGTCTAGGATACGGTTCGTATAACTCTCCCTTCTTAATAAAAACTTCACCTTTGAAATTTACAGAATCATCACAACTAGACATGATTCATAAAAAAGAGGAAACATAACATCATATATAATCGGAGACAGCATATAAGATACAACATATAATCAATCATCAAAGAGATAGGGATAGGGCTCTCGAATCTTGGCCTCGCGTTCCCAAGACGCCTCATCAACAGAATAGTGACCCCACTAAACCTACACCAAGGGAATGGCCTCGGTCCGGAGGACTTACTCCTTTTGATCAAGGATACAAACTGGCTGTTCAATGTAAGAAACGTCCTCAAAAATCTGCAACGGCTGCCAATCAATTAATGGAATGATTTTTGACCCACACTTCCTCAATGTAGAGATATGGAAAATGTTGTGGACGCCAGACAACTTATACAGGAAGGCAAGCTGATAGGCCACGACACCAACGAGCTCAGTGATCTCGAAAGGTCCAATGAATCTCAAGACAAGTTTATCCTTCACTCCAAATAGAACTATGCCCTTCATGGGCGAGACCTTGAGATACACTCTGTCCCCAATAGCAAACTCCAAGGGACGATGCCGACACTCTGCAAAACTCTTCTGTCAGCTCTGAACTGCGTATATCCTCTGTCTGATGATATCAAAGACCTATGATGTCTATTGCACAAGCTCAGGACCTAGGAGATGCCGCTCTCCAACCTCGATCCAACAACTCTGTGATCTGCATGGTCTACCATATAGTGCCTCAAAAGGAGTCATGCCAATGGTCGCCTGATAGCTGTTGTTGTATGTGAATTCAACCAATCACAAATGCTCATCCCAGCTACCCTCGAAGTCAATCAAGGAGGCCCGAAACATATCCTCAAGAATCCGGTTGACCCTCTTGTGCTGCCCATCAGTCTGCGGATGATGCACAATGCTGAGCTACAAAACAGACCCCATCATTCTCTTAAAGCTCCCCCAAGACTGAGACATGAACCTCGAGTCTTGGTCAGAAACAATTGAGACTAGAACGTCATGCCGTCTCACAATCTCCTCGATGAATAATCTAGTAAGTCAGTTTAAAGGCCAGGTCGTATGAATCGTAAGAAAATGTGTCGACTTCGTCAAATAATCAATGACAACCCAGATGGCGTCATGACTGCGCTGAGTCCTCAAGAAGCCCATAATGAAATCTGTTGACATGTGCTCCCACTTCCACGTCGGGAGGCTCAAGAGTTGCAATGAACCAGGGGGTCTCTGAAGATCAGCCTAAACACATTGGTATGTCGCCACAAAACTGGCGATCTGGTGCTTCATCTCCTCCTAAAAATATTATCGCCTCATATCCCAGTATATCTTTGTCGAGCCAGGGTAGATAGAAAATTGCGATCGATGTGCCTCGATCATAAGATCTTTGCGTAACTCAGGAATATCCATGATACATAATCGACCTCTAAAGTAAAGTCCAACATCAGAACCAATCTGTCAATCTGCCTGCTCCTCGAATGCGGCCTCTACTTAATAACCCTCGTAGCTGATAACTAAGGGCATTCACCACCGTATTTGCCTTGCCTAGGTGGTACTGGAGATCAAAATCATAATCCTTCACGAGCTCCATCCAGCGCCCCTGCCTCATGTTCAGCTCGAACTGAGAGAATAGGTACTTCAAGCTTTTGTGATCAGAGAAGAGCTCGAACCTAACCCCATAAAGATAGTCCCTCTACACCTTCAGTATGAAGACGACTGCTATCAGATCCAAATCATGCATGGGATAGGTGAGCTCATGGACCTTGAGCTGGCAAGACGCATAAGCTACCGGTTTCCTGTGCTGCATCAAGATTTCACTCAAACCAATATATGAGGCATCGGTAAATATAACAAATCTATCACTCCGAGAGGGAAGAGTGAGGACAGGAGCGGACGTGAGGCAGTCCTTCAGCTCCATAAATACTTGCTCATAAGCGTCACTCCAAACAAATTCTATTCCCTTCCGTGTCAACCTGATCAATGGGGCTGCAATACTGGAGAAGCCCTTAATGAAACCCCAGTAGTAGCCCGCTAAACCAAGGAAATTGAGGATCTCGAATGCGTTTGTGGGCTAGCCCCACTGACACACTACCTTAACCTTCGAGGAGTCTACTGTGACACCCTCCTTCATCACCACATGATCGAGGAACTTCACCTCTTCCTACCAAAATGCTCACTTCTCCAGCTTCGCATACAGCTGGTGGGCATGGAGGGTCTACAATATAATCTCCAAATGCTGCATATGCTCTTCACAGGTCCTCAAATATATCAGAATGTCGTCAATAAATACCACAACAAACTGATCGAGATAAGGATGGAAGACCTCGTTCATCAACTGCATGAAGATTATAGGCACATTGGTCAGTCCGAAGGACATGACCTGGAACTCAAAATGACCACAACACGTCCGAAAAGCTGTCTTCGGGATGTCCTCCTCTTAGACCCGAATCTGATGATAACCAGAACACATGTCAATCTTCGAAAAGAACTGTGTACCCTGCAGCTGATCAAATAAATCGTTGATCCTCGGGAGCGAATACTTGTTGTTGATCGTGATCTGGTCGAGCTCTCGGTAATCCACGCAAAGCCTTAACGAGTCATCTTTCTTCCTGACGAAGAGTACCGGCGTTCCCCGCGATGAACTACTCGGACGGATGAAGCTTAAGACTCGCAACTCATCCAACTGCCATTGCAGATCTCGCAACTCCATCGATGTCATATGATACGGAGTCTTTGAGATAGGTGTGGTACCGGGCACAAGATCAATCTGAAACTCAATAAGCCGGCATGGCGGCAACCCCAGAATCTCCTAAAACACGTCAGGGAAATCACAAACAAGTAGCAACTGATCAATACATACGGCAACAGGCTCCTCTATGGCGCACGACATTAGACAAGAAAACCGCTCTCCTCTAGGCTCTGCAACAAAATGGAACTGCGGCATGCTGGGTATACAAAATGTGACTATCCTCTCAGAGCAGTCCAAGATGGTGTGATACTCGGCAAGTCAATCCATGCCCAAGATGACATCAAACTCGGACATCGGCAACATAAACAAATCAGCAAGTAAAAGGATATCACCAGCTAAAATGGGGCAAGACGAGCAGAAGTGGCGTAACACTGTAGTGTTTCCCAAGGGCATCAATACGATCAACCCCTCACAAGTAGACTCTGTTGGCAATCCAGTTGAACGGCAGAATCCCTCAGACATAAAAGAATGTAAAGCACTGGAATCAAACAAAACTTGAGCGATGCATGCAGAGACTGAAAGTATACCCTCGATGACTCCTAAGGACTGCGGGTCCTGCTGAGCCGCATAGAACCTAGCCTAAGTTGGCTGGGGAGGTACCCGTCCCCTCTAAGGGTGCTGAAGCTGCCGTTGGGGTGGCCTATACTGTTGTCTCTACTGCTGTTGGGGCCTTAGCGGCTGAGGTGACTGCGGTGGCTACTGCGATGGGGGCTGTTGTAGCCCTCTCGGTTGCTACTACTGCTAAGGGTGGGGGCACTCATGCATGCGATGCCCTGTCTCACCACATCCAAAATAAGTCCCTATAAATGGCTACTGGGGTGGCGCCGGAGGTGTCGCTAGTGCTACTGGTGCTCTGGCGGATGGGTGACATTTATACCTCTGCGGCCACCGATGCTGCTGAGATGCTGCTGGAAGCTGCTAGAGAGGGCCTGCATCTTCCAATCTCTCCTCTGATCTCGATCGCTATACGTGTCGGCCCACTCAGTCTTATAAATCTCAGCCCTCCGTACTATCGCCTCAAAAGTTGGGAGCTCATGCCTAACAACACGGCCTTGAAGATCGTAACGCAAGCCATTCTCGAAATGATGGGCTTTCCGTTCCTCATCATCAACCAAATACGGCGTGAGCCTCGATAGTGCCACGAAATGAGCCGCATACTGCGCTACAGACATGTTTCCCCGATTACAGGTCGCAGGTTGCCAGAATTCGATGAGGAGGATCGCGGGAGTCTAAGAAACGGTACGGACTAGGATACGGGCCTTACAACTCTCCCCTCCTAATAAAAATTTTGTCCTCAAAATTTACGCTATAATTATAACGCTACTAGACAGGGCTCAACAAGAAAGGAAAACCATATCACTATATATACAATCATAACCACCATATACAATCAAACACAGAAGAGATGGGGATAGTGCCCTCGAATCTCAGCCTCGCGCTCCAAAAACGCCTTGTCTATGCTATGATGACCCCACTGAACTTTGGATCCCGGTCTAAAACAATCAAAACTGGGATATTATGCAGTCTTACAATCTCAATGGTAGGGAACTATATTAGAAAATCTCTAAGTTATTCGAACTCGGGGACCTAATCATTCTAAGTCTCAACAATAATAGAGTGTAGGGCAACTATAATTAGATATGTGATGTTATCCTCAGGTATTCCTAAGTTATGCTCTGATACCAACTTTTATATCGCCCCAAACTCAGAAACTGGGCTCACAAAATTCTCAATCGCCGAATCTAGCGTCGACAGCCTCGGTAGTACCCCATTCTCGATTTTCAGCGCCCATACGTCAGATTCTGATGTTGGGATCCTACAAGGAGGATTTTTTAACATACATTTATCTCATAAGAAATATAACCACAAGTTTACACAAATCACAAAGACAACATCATCATCAAGTATCCACTAATATAAACAGTTGAATACAGTACTGAAAGGGGAATACAGATATTGAAAATCAAAGCTCCAGAAGACAACTGCACACTCCAAGCTTAGCGCTGTTGTAATCGAACGTCACCTGCATGCATCTATCATGCATAAGCATATAGAAAGCTTAGAGGGTGGTGTAAGTGTGTGCACAAGGTAAGTGTCAAGTATGTAATATTAGAGTAATGCAGAAATATATTGGTGAGTCCATAAATTCTATTAACCTT
Organism: Magnolia kwangsiensis; assembly: GCA_037074715.1. Lineage (NCBI taxonomy): Eukaryota > Viridiplantae > Streptophyta > Magnoliopsida > Magnoliales > Magnoliaceae > Magnolia > Magnolia kwangsiensis. The sequence goes on from CM073583.1 coordinate 49,057,927, forward strand.
ATTCAGGCTATGCAATACAGAAGTATAGTAAACCAAATGTTATGTGTTGAGGATGCAATGCAATATGTGGTGTGAATGAAATGACCAAGTTAAAATGTGAAGTCGAGATGATAGTACGTAATATCATAGACTATGGGGTCCATCATAAGGGACTTCTAACCAAATAATTTCATACTTAAATTTAAATAGCCAAACTCAATATGGTAAACTCCTGATCTCGGTTAGTCGTGTGCCCCAACCGAAATCCTGGCCACAGCGAAGGTACACACGATGGCTTGATTACGCACCACCAGCCCGAGTGGATAGTGAATGAATGAGTCAAATGTTGAATACGCAACTCCTACTCAGTAAGTCCACATATCAGTATAGCTCATCTCTGGGATATCACCAGGTTCTAGTACACTCAACAATGGTTGTCACCTCCCTAGCCACACAACCAATGAGTGAAAAAGACCTCACTATCTGCCTGGCTAGTAGTCTGTCAATACCTACCCAGCTCGTCGATAGCTGATCTATTTACTTGCTGGTCATACTCAGCCTAGCTTACTGCTCCCTCACTCGGGCAGATAAGGCCACACCCCCTCCCAACCGATCACGACACAGTAGGAGACGCTGCCTACTGGTAATCGGCACTCGGGCGCTTATGTATCCACTCGGTTTAGACGTTGGAGTATCCTTCGATACCAAAAAGAATTCTAGGACTCTCACCCAAGGACATCCTATGTGCCCATAGTGCTAGAACTAAATATTTCTGATATCTCATCTAGTTATCTACGATGAACCTGTGGAAGCCACAACCCTGATATCACTAGGGCGCCAAGTGATCATGTCACACAAATGCAAAATGCATGAGTTATACAGTCCAATCATACATCAATCCTGAGCGTACTGTGCACTCATGTGGGACGACTCCGCCTATCGGAGAGTCTTATAAACAACCTGCCCTATGACATATGTAATGGTCAATCACATCTCATAACAGATGATGCGTATGAGCATGTATCATGATATTATATTGTCACATACTCATAATTGGTATTGATAACTGGTATCGATAATCGGCCTATATGCAAGGCGGGGTCCATAGATGAACAGCCGATCTGAACCAAAATATAAAGATTGGCCCACGGCCGTGGATATGACAAATCCGGTAGCACGAAGCCATCCATCTACGACGATGATGGACTATGCAACATCAATGGGGCCCAATGATTTGGGTTGACCCAGAATAATGAGAATGGGCCTAACAAAGGCCTGAGGAAAGGTCATAATATAGACATTTAACCATCATCGCCCATCAATGTGGACATTTAACCAACATTGCTCCTAAGAATTGGCCCACATAGAGCCAAACATAAAGTGGGCCCATGGCCTCACACAAGGGCCTAATATACATCACCATGGGCCTCACTCAAGGGTCTAATACACATCACGATGGGCCTCACTCATGGGCCTCATATATATCATATCGGGCCTCATCACATGGGCTCAATATACATCAATGGGCCGCATCGCATGGGCCTCATCACATCACAATTAGGCCACATCCCATGGCCCTCATCACCTTACAATGGGCCTCATCCCATAGGCCTCAAGTACATCACATTGGGCCACATCAAGTGGACTTCATATACATCATATTGGCAACAATTACCTCACATGGGCCTCATATACATCATATTGGGGTGGGCCATGGACAACTAGGATCAAACACGTACATCACGTGGGGGCCACATGAATGGATAGTGTGAATACATAACACATCACAAGGTGGGCCTCACGTCCCTTGGACGGACGATAGGGATAAAGCAGATACGTCATAGTGCATCCCATGGACGGATAGCAGGGATAAAACAAATACATCATGGTGGTCCCCACCACCGTCAAAGGTATGGACGGTGTGGATGAACAGGCATCAAGGTGGGCCCCACCCGTCCAGAAATCAGATGGACGCTGTGGAGGAATACATACATCATGGTCGCCCCAGGCAGCACCGTCTAAGGATGGACGGTGTTGATATAGAATGCATAAATCAAGATGGACCCCACCTGTCCAGCAAATGAACGGCGGGGATGTGACCCATACATCAGAGGTGGGTCCCACCGTCCAGCCATCTGGACGGTGTGGATAACAAATACATCATGGACGGACCCACAGAACTTACTGACGTTACACAGTAGCTGAGCTTGCTCGTCCAACAAATGGACGGTTGGATGTAACACATGCCTTACGTGGGGCCCACAAAACTTGTTAACGTCAGCTACAGAAGCAAGTTGTTGGTGAGACCCACAGAGTTTACTGACATCACATATACAGCAGCTGTATAGCTGGTTTGAGGTACATCCAATCAATCCTCTTCCAACATCCAATTGGACAGTGTGGATGAACAGGCATCAAGGTGGGTCCAAACATGTGGCCCACCTACTTGCAACAAGCTGAGATATGTGGTTTTCCCACCGTCTAGACCTGCTGGACGGTGAGGATGAACCGTACATCAGGTGGGTCCTACGGACGGACGGGCCACCAGAGATTTGAATCTACCTCATCCCCTGGCCCATGGCCAGGGAGTTGGGATGGACAACGTGAATCAAACACCTATGTCGGGTGGGGTGCGGTCCACGTACACGTGGCCTGCTAGGGGAGATGAAGCAGATGTTTGTATTTACTCCAGCGTCCAAGCTTGCTAGACGATCTGGACAGTCCAGCAGGTCCTGGACCATCTGGCCGTTCCAACGGCCACTGATGGACGGTCCAGATATTCAGTACACACATCCAGGTGGGATACACGTCAGTGTGGCCCACCCGGTTTGGATCAAACTGACATTTGTATTTCCCTTCGGTCCAGGCCAGTCCGAATGGACAGCTAGAATGGGCCCCAGCCATGGCAACAAGGTGAGCCTCGCTTGGGCAGTGATGTGGCCCACAAAATGGACAGCGTGGATCATACATCAAGGTGGGCCATCATCCACAAAAAGAGAGAAAGAAGGAGAGAGAGAGAGAGAGAGAGAGAGAGAGAGAGAGAGAGAGAGAGAGAGAGAGAGAGAGAATTCGTGTGATGGAGGGCTCCGCCACTATGAGCCCTCCAAGGACTACAATTCATACATCAAGATGGGTCCCAAATAGGATCCATACCATCAATTGGTAGGCCTCACTTGGTCCATCACAAAATTCATAATCTATTCCTATAAACACCCACCGTTTACTCTTCTTCTTGGATCCGTGGCAAGCTAAACTCTTTGGCTTCTTCTTTGATGGTAGATGATAAAGGTTGAAGGGTTGAGATAAGGTTTTTGGAGGTATAAACATAGTTCATTATACGTTCACCTTTATTTTAGCATAAACATAACCATACATCTTAGGTTTTGAAGCCTGAATAATTAGGGTTACAACGTCTTGTACTTGACACGTCACTCAATCACACTAAGAGGGCTCCTTAGGAAACCACAGATTAATCGTTATACTTCAGATTCACAATTAAGCTGATTTATGACTACTAATAGACAATCCATCATTGTTTACAATGATTAAATTACCTGAACCTTGGATTTGTCGTAACCATGGATCAAAGGCCTCGGATGAGACTTCCAAAGGGAATGATGGCCCAGATCACGCTGATCATCTCGTGGACCCCACCTTTAGAACTACATTAGCACTAGAACAACAGTAGATTCCCCTATATTTGGCAATTTTAACAAAAATCCACCCAGAATGGCCCTCCTCACCTTTTGAACATACAAATTCCTGATCTTAAGTGATTAGCAGACCTCCCAAAAATGAATGGACGGTGTGGATTGACTCAGATCATCACATGGAGCCCACTTTTGATAGGTGCGTGAGCACAAATTGTGCACTCATGCCATTTACGGAACTCATCATGGGGTCAGACTACTGTTGACCCGATGAATTCCCAAATTTTCCAAAGGAAATTCAAAATATCCTCCCGCCCAGCAATGCTTCAATAGGACCGCCCATTCGACGGTATTAATGAATGATTCCCGAATGCAGAAGCCAAATCCACACCGTCTATATGATAGACTGAGTCTCATCGACCTAGATCATGATAAGATTAGTGATTGAAAACCACACATGGAAGCACAAATTGTTACCGGTTGAGAGTTGTGCACGGTAGACGCTGACGAGAGAAGAATAGCCATGCACGCCATCCTTCTGGCAAATCCGACCGTTGGGAGTCATCGAATGGAGGCCACGTATGCACGAAAAGTCCCAGTCATCCCTACCATTTCCAAAACTAGCAACCTACTCACCGGATTTCAGAAAGAATCTTTCCGCTTATAGCCACAACGCATCTCATCCATTCCCGGTCGCCTAAAAGCTTTCCTCAGGCAAATCCTAGGCGTCTGAAGTAAGGCAACCTAATATTTTCATAGCAGCCAAGAAATAGCGAGATTTTGAAGCTATGCCCTGGTTTTTCACTTTCAACGAGTTGCCTTAATCAACGGCCATCCTTGCATCAAAAAGTGGACCCCACATTATATTTAAGCCTTATCAGGACCGTCCAAATGGCCCTGATCCGTAGATAAGCCACCCATTCAAAATCTACCATGTTTGCACCTCATCTTCCTCGAACCAACTGAGAAACCCATTTTCTGCTAGAGTAACCCATTCACCCATCCGAGACGTACATCGTGTGGCCCATCACACCCGAAACCCATCCGTGAACGTCACCTGGACCCATGCACACGTTCAACTACTTGAGAGAATCCTGATGGTGGTGTTCTCTCAGCCGGCTTGGGTTAACAGCCCACTAATCCTTACGATTAGCTAGAGACGTTTTCAGAAACAGTAAGGCTATAAAAGGGCCGGGAATTAGGGCGTATCCCAAGATAAGAAAGAGAAAGAAATAGAAAGAGAAAAATGGAGAGGGTGAGCAGACGAAGCATGAGCGAGTTACTGGTTTGATAACAACTCGACTCAGTCCATATCGTTCGAATATTGGAGAGAGAACAGAGAGAGAGAAGTAAGATTGAGGGAGACGAAGGAGTTGTGGGAGAAAAAGAAGAAGGCGAGAGTCGGTAGTCACAGCTGGAGCCAATTTCCAGCAACTACTTCCGCCATATCTGGCCACCTGGAGCAAAAACAGTCAGCCTAAAAGTGGTACATCATAACCTTGACCCAACCTGTTGCCTTATATTGGTGCATCATTTGTGTTGTGGATCAAGGGAGCAGAAGACTCTTCATCAACAAGGAGGAGATCTTCACCACTGTGCTGAATGGGACTCATCAACTTATCTGTAAGTATCTATAGTCAAGAGAACCCTTTTGATCATTCCTTTATAGGATTGGGTCTAAGGTGTTTCTCACCCTTTGAAGTCCTCAAGGAGGCCTCTGGCGGGAGTGTGCGTGGTGGGCGCGTTGTGTGGACCCTTGCTCTGTGGAGAGCATAAACATCTAGTTGAAGGTGAACCAGTCAAAACCTTGGGTTTGAGGTGAACCATGTAGAAACCTCCGTTGGGGTCTTTTGAAAGATCATTGGCCAGTGTACCTAAAAGTGGGTGCATTGTGTTGACCCTTGCTCATGAGAGCATAAACAGTCAGCCTCAGTGTAGGTTATAAAGGTTGAAGGTGAACCTAATTTAAAACCTTAGGTTAGAGGTGAACCATGTGAAACCTATTTAATGAAATCCGGTACACTCAAGGGTTGAGTGTGGTTACCGGAGTGGAGTAGACGAGTAGTCAAACCACTATAAAAATGACTGTGTTTGTGATTGCGTATGATTTATTTCAATGCCTTCACATCATTATATCTGAGATCACACCTCACACACATACACAATCATATCCATCATAAACTAGGTCGCATTTTGTTAATTTGTGAATAGTTTGTGATTGGATCCTCTACCGGGCTTAGAAGCCAGTAGAGTTACATTTGAGTAATCCTGATGATTGCATATTCATACGATTAGTGTAATAGGATTTTTAAATACATTATAAAAACTTAAAAAGTCCTATTCACCCCCCTTTAGGACAATTGGCATATTCCTACTTCAACTTTAAGCGGTCTTCACCACTATTTCAGGGTGTTACAAGATGGTATTAGAGAAAGAGTTTATACAACCTTGCCTTTGGGAAACAAACTGTGATGTTGGAATTAGAGATATAAACCTAGGTGAATCTCCCTTAGACTTAGGAATGTTTGAGAATGTATATACCCAAACTTAAGTTTCCTATGGAATTGATAAGATAGCCATTTGAATTCATTTAGAATTCCCTTAAACTTAGGAACAATTTTGAAAATAGAGAGGCAAAATTTTAGGCTCCTTTGAATATTGTAGATTTAGTTATTAGAACTTAGAAACCAAACTTAGATTCCCTTCAAAATTTGTTTGGCTAACCACTCAAACTTATATAGAAATCCTCTAGATTTAGAGAGAGTTTGAGAACATAGAAACCTAATTTTAAGTTCCCTTGAACTCATTAGGGTAGCCATTCCAAACTTGATTGGAAGTACTTGCGAAATTGTAAACATAGAAATACAGAACTTTAGGCCCGTAGGAAAGTTCAAGTTTAGTTGTTTGAATGTAGAAAGTAAATTTAGATTCCTAGTACTGGATCCCATAATCACATTAAGTTTCATAGATATACGCTCGCTTATGTCAATGCCCTTAATTCAACTGCACTAAGCTGTAAACATCTTGTTCTTTAACTAGCAAATATTTCCATCCATAATAAGCTGTAAACATCTTGTTCTTTACTAGTCTGATAGCTATCCTATGAAACTTGACTTTCAATTCAAGTAGGTACACTGATTCCGTGTTGCTATGTAAATTGAATTCTGTTATAATATCTTTCTTAAGCATAATAAATTGAAAATATCTTTAATTGAATGATCGTAATCTTTGATTTATGAAGCTGTGATTATTAAACGTGAGTTGTTAGTTTCATTTCATAAGGATCATTCACTTGATTTTAACAAATTAGTTGATGATTCATTTTAGTCTAATTATTATTTTATATGCCATCTAAAGTAGGAACCATAGTGCATGTTTTAGATTGCACATGACATGTTTACAATTTCTTAATACCTGTGTATCATTCAACACTAGAGTATCAAAGGTGTTTTCTTATCCACCTTGAAGTATGCATTCGAATTCTGATTTTCCACTATCGTTTGTGACATTAAGTTGAAGCTTGCCAATTGAATACTATGATCATTAGATATTTTCATTACAACTGCCCAATAAATGCCCACCCCGATTGGTTGTCTGAATATAGAAACCAAACTTAGTTCCCCATAGAAAATTTTAGGGAAGACATTTGAATTTAATTAGAGTTCCCTTAAGGTTAAGGGAAATTTTGAACATAGAGACCCAAATTGTAGGCCCCTTAGGAAATTTCAGATTTAGTTATTTGAACTTAAAAATTAAATTTAAGTTCCGTTTAGAATTGATAGGATAGCCACTTAAATTTATCTAGAATTCCTTTATAGTAAGGAAAATTGTGAACTTAGAGACTCAAAATTTTTAAGTTTTGTAGAAAATTGATTGAATAAACATAGAACCTAAAAACAAAACCTAGGTCCCCAATATAGACTACCCTGATAATTATCGAACTTAGAAATTTGACTTAGGTATCGTGGGAAGACAAATGCCCACTATGATGCGACTAAGATCATCGAGAACATTTTTAGAAATCTCGGACTTGAATTTGTTAGAAATAACATTTTCCACAATTCCACCACGTAAAATTTATTTGAAGTGAAGTTATAGAATTTTAAATTTTCGACCCTAAGTTGAGTTTATGAGGACTAAATTTGAGAGTCTAGATAAAATTTAGCAAATTTCAAACTCAAGTCTCCATGTAGGAATTCTGGTCCCGAAATTTTTAAGTAGTGCATTTTCTAGAGTGCGCAGTAGAAGCGTGATGGTTGTTTGTGTCTATTCACGTAGATTTTAGGAACTCTCATTGATAATTTAGATGATTACATGATATTCCCTGGAAGTCTAGAATAATCGGGATCACGTGTTGATGGAACCATATTTAAGTGAAGTTGCGTTGTTTGATCCAAATTCCATATCCTAACAATTCCAATGATCTCAATGCCCTAATTAAGGTAGAAGATCGAGAGTTACTAGGATTAGAAAATGATACAGTAAGTCTTATGTTCTGTGCAGGCGAAGGATTGACGTATCAGGCCCAAACTCACTACAACCATCCATTCGTGTTAACTCAAATACTGGAAATAGAAAATCGTATTGTACCTTAGGGATAACCTTACCACTTGTACCGTAATAATTGGGACGCACTATCGAATCTCGTGGACGAGATTCTCTTTAAGGGGGTAGATTGTAACAACCCAAATTTTAATGGTGGTTACACACGTCGGTACCTAAAAATATGCCTCCTGAAGAAAGTAGTCAATGATTACAAACACTGTAAAAGAAATATCCTCATCCACAGTATGATAGGACCGTTGAATCTTGAGGATGAGATTTTCTTTAAGGGGGGTAGATTGTAACACCCCGTATTTTCTATACTTGAGTGTTATTGTAATGATCTAATTTTTGTACTATAAACGTAGTTCATTGTACGTTCACCTTTATTTTAGCATAAACATAACCATACATGTTAGGTTTTGAAGCCTAAATAATTAGAGTTACAACGTCTTGTGCTTGACACGTCACTCGATCACACTAATAAGGCTCCTTAGGAAACCACAGATTAATCGTTGTACCTCAGATTCACAATTAAGCTGATTTATAACTACTAATAGACAATCCATCATTGTTTACAATGATTAAATTACCTGAACCTTGGATTTATCGTAACCGTGGGTCAAAGCCCTTGGATGAGACTTCCAAAGTGAATGATGGCCTAGATCACGCTAATCATCTCATGGGCCCCACCTTTAGAACCGCATTAGCACTAGAACAATAGTAGATTCCCCTATGTTTGGCATCTTCAACAAAACTCCTCCTAGAATGGCCCACCTCACCTTTTGAACATACAAATTCCTGATCTTGAGTGATTAACAGACCTCCCAAAAATGAATGGATGGTGTTGCTCGACTCAAATCATCACATGGGGCCCACTTTTGACAGGTGCATGAGCATAGATTGTGCACTCACGCCGTGCACGGAACTCATCATTGGGTCAGACTGCTGTTGACTCGATGAATTCCTGAAATTTCTAAAGGAAATTTAAAATATCCTCCCACCCAGCGATGCTTCAACAGGACCACCCATTCGACGGTATAAATGAACGATTCCCGAATGCAGACGCCAAATCCACACCGTCCATATGATAGCCTGAGTCCCACCGACCTAGATCATGACAAGATTAGTGATTAAAAACCACACACAAAAGCACGAACTGCGACCGGTTGAGAGTTGTGCATGGTAGACACTGACGAGAGAAGAATAGCCATGTACGCCATCCCTCTAACAGATCCGACTGTTAGGAGTCATCGGATGGAGGCCACGTATGCACAAAAAGTCCCAGTCATCCCTACCATTTCCAAAACTAGCAACCTACTCATCGGATTGCGGAAAGAATCTTTCTGCTTATAGCCACAACGCATCTCATTCGGTAGTCACGGCTGGAGCCGATTTCCAGCAGCTACTTCCGCCATATCCAGCCACCTAGAGGAGAAATCTCAACTCTCATCCACCTCCACAATTCAGGTAATGAAACCAACTGCCATCCCTGTTCTAAAACCATACCAAACTAGTCTGTAACAGACCCCAATCTACAGCTGTAACAGAACATTCCACCTTAAAATGGCAACCACAACCAAGTCATGGAAGCGCATTTTGAATCCCGACGAACCTGGAATTAGCACATTGCGTCCAGATCCTTCCCACATCCAAGAGAAACCTCTGATCAGGTAAATCCATCCGTTTTTCCCCCTGTCTTTGACAGAATCCACCCATTGACCGACCGATTGCATTGTCAGCTCAACTCAGTTGTGAGTTGAGTGACTTAGCCCAATTTTAGCTTTATCCCAATGTGAATGACCAATCTGCCTCCATGGAGGTGGTCGACTTTCTTCTTAGAGCTGGTACTGGTGCTTCTAGTCAAGCTTTGGTTCGCCAGATGCAGCGGGTTATAGTACCTTTGCATTGAGGCACTACTAAGTCAGTGACTCAAGTGCAGTGCAGAGGATTAGGTATTGACTCAAACCGAGTCCATGAACGAGTCCCCTGATTTGGACAACTCATATCAGGCAGAGCTCATCCAACCTAGGTTCTATAGCTCTAGAAGACGTGAGTTGTGGGGATAGTTCAGGCCGAGTTGTCACTGAGTCAGTGACTCGGAACCAATTCTGAATCAGAAGTTCTGACTCAGTGGGACATGGGATACAAGTTTCCCTGTCAGCCTAAACCCCAACTTGTGGCAACTGAGATGTGCCCACTTTGGGGCTGACCCAACTGTTTTAACTAACTGAGTCAACTCTACCCTTATTTGCGAGTTAACTTGGTTAGTTTTTCATCTAGCTCCAACCATCTGTGTATGATTTGATCGAGGTTGGATAAAACTTGAATCATAAATAAGGCCTTGTAGTAGATTAAACCCTTGTAACTAGCTTGACTCGCTATTGGTTAAAAACCCCCGACTGAGTCAACTTGGTCGTAACTCACCAAGATCTTGCAATATTTCATCCAGGTGCAACCAGCAACTAGTTACCTTGGAAGACACTCCATCCTTTAATCAGTCCTAACCAGATCATCACACTCACTTCATAGGAGCATTACAAACAAAGAAATTACCCCAAGATGAGGGATATCCTACATGGCTTCATCGTTTCATGGAATCCTAAAATAATTATAGAATGATATTATAATTGTGCAAATAGTAGTTGTGTTCCTTTAACTTTGAATTGACATGAATAAACATGTGGGACTGCCTCAATTTATGTTACCCCAACATATCTTATGAGAATTGCTTTAAGATCACCATGTCATACTTGAAATTACTTAAATACATATATACATGTTCTAGTTGCATTAAATGTAAGATTTCTTGCTTCCACTATAATAATAAGCTTGCTCCATTTCTCATTATATGGGTTAGAATTGTTAAAGTTTGATAAAAATGAATATCTCTTTTCTTAAGATGTGTAGTAATCATGTTATTATCCTCATGTGGTTGAAATGTCATATCTGAGCCTTCCTTTGGACCTTGGGAAAGTAAATGTATTTATGTTGTATTCATACTTGAATACTGGATATCCTATTAAAAGACTGTGAGCCTTAACCACGTTTATGAAAGCATTCTTGTTACTCCTATGAAGTGTACATGTGTATCATGGTATATGACATTCATGCATGACACGAGCTTTTTCGAGTGCTCAATGTAAGTCACACTCTGTCTAATTTGCTATAAGTCCTGTTACTTTAGTTAAACTCCCAGAGCATGTGCATTTATGCCACTTTGGGCGCTCTTTCTTTACATGAGACTTTTCTGGGATTAGACTCTCCTCAGGCATACCCTGTGTATTTTTTCAGGAGATATCCTTGGACGCACTCGTCTGAATGGCCTTTTCCAGGTAGTTAACCTACCGCGGGCGGTCTGTATGGTCTTTTTCAGGTACTCTATTACCGTAGGTGACCCTTTATTTTGACAGGTAGATGTGCATCCCCAGATCTGTGACTTGAGCATACATTCATACATCCATACATTTAAGTTCATATTATCTTCATCATGCTGATTATGTTTGGTTTAAACTGTTTTGGAATAACATGGTATGCATGAATCCTTACAGGAAATTCCCACTGAGTTTTCACTCACCCAATCGTGCGGTTGCACCAAATAGGAGCAGGTTTGATGACAGGTGGAGACACCTATGACGAGATCCCAGGGACAGTTGAGGTGGAGTTAGGCAAGGAGGGCCTCTATGCCTCGCAATTAAGCCGTTGGAGCTCGACTGATAATTTAGGATTTACTTGCTTTCATATCTTAGATTTTAAGTTTTGTTTGAGTTGTAATAATAATTCCCCTGCTAAGGGATTTCATGTTACTTTCATTTACTTGTATTAAACTTTCTCATTGTTACTCTTAATATTCTAGTTTACATGGTAGCTGTCTTGTTTTACGTCGTGAAATTTTTTAATGATTAGAGGAAAAGCTAGTTACTTCATAGTGTAATACTCAGGTTCTTGTACTTGAGCGACTATCCTCGGATTTTGAGAACCAGGGTGTTACATTTGGGTTGCTTAGAAAAATAGTATAGAGAAAGAGTGGTTGTAAGGGAGAGGGATGGGTGTGATGGGTGAGTGATGGGTGTACTTGACTTGAGAGTTGACTTTGGTTGAGAGAGGAATGGGTGAGTGATGGGTGTACTTGACTTGAGAGTTGACTTTGGTTGAGAGAGGGATGGGTGAGTGATGGATGTGTACTTGACTTGTACATTGATTGATTGATTTGATGTTTAGTAGAGATTCTCTTGTATTTTACAAATACGTGGCATTTTCCTCAAAATAAACATGGGCCCACAACTCCTGGCCTGGGTATCGCATCGGCACGTGAGACGCGACGTTAGAACCATGGCAACGGCGTGGTCACAAGGGTGCAAGTCTCGAGTTGAGTTGATTCAGATATACAGGATGTGATTTACGGTCGTGGGCAAATGCCGATTACATGTCGCGGGTTACCGCAATTCGACGGGGAGGATCACGGGATTCTAAGGAATGGTACGGACTAGGATACGAGCCTTACAATAGGCCTCACCAAATAGGCCATAAATACATCACAATGGGCCTCACATAAGGGGTCTAATGTACACCACGATTGGCCTTACTCATGGGCCATATATGCACCACATTGAGCCTCATTCATGGGCTACATATTAATCATAATGGGCCTCACTCATGGGCCTTACATACATCACTTGGGCCGCATCACATGGGCCTCATGTACTTTAAGTGGGCCACATCACATAAGTCACACCAATGGGCCTCATATACATCAAGTCAGGCCCACCGTTCTAGGTGAACTATCTGCACCATGCATCTATTTTTAGAGATCATTTTAGAGCATTACATAAAAATGAAACATATTAAAGGATCATCTAGACCATAGCACAAATAACAGTGGAGATAATGATTTTCACAAAGACCTGGATTAAGTGGAAAAACAAATTTCTATATTCATCCAAAACTTCTATGACCTAAAATGGGTTTCAATGATAGACGTTCAATCCTCCACTTTTTTTTTTACAGTGTGGTCCACCTGATAGATCTATCTTATTTCACATCTCAAGCCTAAGACGAGCTCACAAGGCGGATGGACGGTTAGATATAACACAAGCCTTGTGATCTAAACCATTGATCTTGTTGATAGGGCCCACGCAGATGGACGTCGTGGATGAAACAGATGGACGGCATGGAATGAAATGCATACATCATGCGGGACCCATAGAACTTACTAACGTTAATACAACAGCTATATAGCTGCTATAAATGTACACCAGCCAACCCGTTACCAGCAGGGTGGGCCCCACCCCCACACTTGCAACACGTGTGGGTGGGTCCCACCTTTTGGACGAACGGTGTGGATAAAACACTACATCGTGGTAAGCCCCGCAGAGTTTGCTGATGTTAACAGCAGCTACAGATGTCGGGCCAACCATCAAATGGATGGTTTGAATGTAACACATACATCAACGGTGGGGTCCACATCCCAGCTAGACAGATTGCATTGGATATAACATATACCTCATGATGGGACTACAGAAATTGTTGTCCTCAAAGCAGTAGCTAGCTAGTGGGGACAAGAAATGGACGGTTTAGATGCAAACCTCAAGATCAGACCCACAGCTTGCTAACGTTAATACAATAGCTAAAAAGTTGGGGTCCACACGTCCTCATGGACGGTTAGATATAACACATGCCTTATGATCAAACCCACTGTCCAGATGTCTGGACGGTTTGGATCTGAAGCACATACATTGAGGTAGTCCCCACGTGGTGGGGATACAACACATAGGTCAGGGCCCCACCGTCCCTCACTGGATGGTAGATGGCATGGATGTAAGGCATACATCAGGTGGGTCCACATGTGTGGGACCCACCAACCCTTATTTTATTATTTATTTATTTTTGAAAGAGCTGATATTTGTGTTTTCATCTAGTCCAAGCTAACCGGATATCCAGCGGATGAACAACATGGATGAATCATGGCATGTAGTGGGTTCCACAAGGACGTGGCCCACCAAGACTTGATCAAGTTGATATTTGTTTGTTTCCCCTTCATCCTGGCTGGCCCAAAAATGGGCAACAAGGCGGGCCCGATTCGTTGGACGTCCAAAAATCTAGATGATCTAGATTGTTGGACACATCAGATGGACCACACACATCATCACATAAAAAATGAAATGAGGAGGGAGGAGAGAGAGAGAGAGAGAGAGAGAGAGAGAGAGAGAGAGAGAGAGAGAGAGAGAGAGCGGTGTGATGGAGGGGCCCCGCCACTATGGGCCTCTCTAATACATACATCAAGATGGGTCCCAAATGGGATCCATACCATCAATCGGTAGGCCCCACTTAGTCCATCATAAAAATCATAATCTAATCCTACAAAACACCCACCTATGGCCATCTTCTTTAGCTCCTTCGAATCATTGGCTCCTAAGCTTTGATTTTGATGGAGGATGATGAAGATTGAAGGGTTGAATGGTGAGATGAGGGGGTAGGAAGTGGGACTCTCTTGGCTTCTTTTACATCCTTAGAATTTTTCTCTCATACTTGGGATTTGGTGGAGAATGGGGCGGGATGGGATGTATGGGAGAGAGGGATGGTGTTGTAAGAACGATGGGATGAGAGGGATGGGTGTTGTAAGAAAGGGTTGACTTTGGGGATGGCTTGTATAAGAGAGGGATGGGTGTGATGGGTGGAGTGATGAGATGTGTACTTGACCAGTGATTGATAGATTGATGTGATGAGTTATAGAGATTCTCTCGAAATTCACAACGTGCGGCGTTTCTTTGAAATAAATGTGGGCCCACAAATAATGGATTGGGTATCGCATCGGCGCGTGAGATGCGACATTGGAACCGCGACGACGGCATGGTCGCTAGGGTATAAGTTTCGAGTCGAGCCAATTCGAGTTGACAGGGTGCGACTCAGGGTCGCGCACAAATGCTATGTACGCATTGCGAGTAGCTGGAATTCGACTGGGAGGACTCCGAAAGCCTACGGAATGATACGATTTAGGATATGGGCCTTACAACAATGGCCCTTGGAAGGTTTCAATAGCCAGACATTGTTTCTTTTCGTGCAGTCCGCCTGAGATTCGGATCAGCCCCAAAATTTTATGATCTATCAAGATTGATGAATAGAATGGATAAATTACATACATCATGGGATCCCATGAGTGGGCCCACTTTGACAATAAAATTTTTATATTCATATATATATATATATATATATATATATATATATATATATATATATGCATTTTTGTTTGGAGACAAATCAATGTGGGCCCCAAGTGGATAATCTGATCCATCCACCGCGTAGGAAAGATGGAATGGAGGCTAATGTCCCTGATTTGGGATCATTAGGATGAACAGGGATCCAATGGTGGGCATTGGAAGGTTTCGACACACAAAGTGTTCTCCGTGAGCTCCACTCGAGACTCGGATTTGGCTCATTTTTTGACCCATAGCCTAAAATCATCTGTAGAAGATGGAGAACAGTGTGGATTAAACATATACATCATGATGGGGTCCATGGCCGGGACACCCCCACCCGCGTCCACACGGTTGATGTGAGGGTGCTCCCAGCCCACCGTCGCCTCTGGTGTGGTCGACCCGATGGTTGGATCGTCCTGATATTTGGGCTACATGGTTAACATGTGCCAAGACAAATATGGATGGTGTGGATCTAAGAAATACATCACAGTGTGTCCTATGAGTAGAAACCCACTCTCCCAGCTCAGGTAGAGGGAGTCAATGACACTGGGCTTTTCAGTCCGTTGGTTTACTATGGTGTGGACTACCTAAGATTTGGATCTTCTTAAGATTTGGGGTAAATGGCCAAAATGGAACGGAGGATCTGATGGACGGAGTGGATGAAACATGTGTGTCGTGGTGAGTCCCATGAGTGGAGGCCCATTCTTCCTCTATGTATTGATGGCGTTTGGACGCTGGTCTCTACTGTGAGAACGTCCAGTGTATGGACTTCTTTACTGTATATATATTTTCTTGAAATGGACATGTGGGTGGAGTCCACGAGAGAGATCCGAATTGTCCATCAAATTGACCAACTCAAGGCAACCCCAAGAAGCCTTGTATCAACTCAATCTTAGCATTTTCCACCATTTAAGGTTAGATGGACAATAAATATCATGGTGGGCCACATAAGGTAGTCCACATTGTGATTACATGCAGAGCATGCTCTCAAACAACGTGGCCCACTTATGGGCCCCATAACACCATCAAAGGAAAAGAAAAGGAAGGTGGATGGAAAGAAGAAGCAAGGGAAGGAGATCCAGCCATCAGGGTGGGCCCCCACCACTATGGGGTCCACTATATAATCTATACATGTATAGGGTG
This sequence comes from Magnolia kwangsiensis, assembly GCA_037074715.1. Classification (NCBI taxonomy): domain Eukaryota; kingdom Viridiplantae; phylum Streptophyta; class Magnoliopsida; order Magnoliales; family Magnoliaceae; genus Magnolia; species Magnolia kwangsiensis. The sequence goes on from CM073583.1 coordinate 49,074,437, forward strand.
GGTCCCACTCTTGTAGGACCACCAAAATGAAAAAATCACAAAGAAATGGAGGGTTAATGCACTCACAATGAAGGATGAATAGATGAATCGACTTAAATCGGTGATCGAATGATCCACCAAGCTTCTAGGCAAGGATGGATAGTGATGATTGGTACACAAGGAAGTAATCTCCCTCAAATCTCTCTCTCTCTCTCTCTCTCTCTCTCTCTCTCTCTCTCTCTCTCTCTCTCTCTCTCTCTCTCTCTCTCTCTCTCTCTCTCCCCTCCTAAAATGCTTCGAAAAAAATGGAAGAAATCCATGCGTAGTTAAGGGATTTTTATTGTTGGGGATTTTTGGGTAGAGAGGGAAATGGAGTGGAAGAGTAGGGGTAGAAATGGGAAGAAAATTTGGGAGAAATGATAGTTTTGGTAGGGTAGAGGTAGAAATGGAAAGAAAAGTTAGAAGAAATGATGGGTTTGGTAGGGTAGGGGTGTAGCTTTTGACTTTAGGGAAGGAGAGAGAGTGATGGATTGATGTGTTGCTCGATTGGATAACCTTGGGTTTTGTGCTACTGGGGCCCCCGTGTGTTGTGCGGCCCACCTCGAATTGTGTCAAAATTGCAACTTCTAATTTACGGGTCGCAATGGGGTGTGCCATGTGACATTGGAATCGTAGCGCCTGGGCAATCGTTAGGGTACAAGTCTCGGGGTATTGCAGTATTAAAATAGGGTCACGATCAAAACTCGTCAATCTAGTCTACCTGGAACACATCGTTGTCGAAGTAGAAGCATACGGAAGGTCTCGTGAGGTTACGAGTCTCACACCGATCACTAAAAATAGTCCCTCTCATATTAAGTGTTGGATTGGGGAACAAAGGTCTTAGCATTAAGCACAAGCATAACGAATTGGTGAAAGGAGACATAAGTATATTGATTTATTTGGATTGTTTAAATGGCCTTAATTAGATGAAGCGTTTACATCACTAAAAAACAGCCCCAATCATATGACGTTCGGAAAACTTAAAACATGCCTAAGCATATGAACGGATTAGATCACTTGAAAGGTCACCCAAACACATCAATGGTTAGTATCACTGAAAACAAGCCCAATCATTAGACACCTAAAAGAGCCCAAGCATATGAATGGTTTAGATCACTTGAAATGACCCAAAAACATGGTTAGTGTCACTGAAAACAAGCCCAATCATTAGAACAACATGAATCACTAATGAATTTTGTGCATGTGACATTTACTAATTGGTTTTCTGAGCATATGCCTTATTAAATCAATGGTTTGGATCATGGTAACGAAGCAATCATGTACATGGTTTGGATCACTGAAAACAAGCCCAATCATTTGAGCGAGCATGTGACACTTCATAGTGACCATACAATAATAATTAAATTGATCACCAAAAATAGGCCTCAATCATATGAATGATATGGATCAACTTAGCATATCAATAGGCTTGGGTCACTAAAAATGGCCTCATCATGCAACTAGTTTGGATTATTGAAAGCAACTCCAATCATATGAAGCATTTCAATCACCAAATAAGCCTAATCATATAAACGGTCTAGATCCACCGAAATTGCCCAAGCATGTCAAAGGTTTGGATCTCCACAACAAGTCAAATCATGTGAAAAATTTGGATCACTATGAACAAACTCAACAATATTAGAGAACCATTCATATGAATGGTTTAGGTAAGTGAAAACAGGCCCAATCCTTTGAATTGTTTGTAAAGTGAAGAGGGTCCTATAAAATTAACAGTACAGATCATTGAGAACCAACCTCAACAATAGGAATAAGATGGATCAACTTAACATATCCATTGACATGGGTCATGGAAAGCAACTTCAATCATATGATTAGCTTAGATCACTAAAAGCAGCACAATTTATATGAGGTATTCGGATTATTAATGACCCAAATCATATGAACAGTTCGAACCCATTGAAATGACCCAAGCACGTCAAAGGTTTCAATCCATTGAAATGACGCAAACATGTCAAAGGTTTGGTTCACTAGAAATGGGCCAAATCATATGAATAGTTTGGGTCACTATAAAATGAAACCATAACATTTGAATTGTTTGTATAACTAAAGAGGGTCCTACAAAATTAATGGTTTGGATCACTAGGAACCGACCTCAATAATATGAATAAGATGGATCAACTAGACATATTAGCATGGGTCATGGAAGGCGACTTCAATCATATAATGGGTTCGGATCAAGAAAAACGACATGAATCATATGATGTATTTGGATCATCGAATGAATCGAATCATATGAACAGCTTAGATCCACTAAAATGGTTTAAGAAGATTAAAGGTTATCCATTGAAATGGCCCAAGCATGTCTTTGGATCGCTAGAAATGAGCCGAATCATATGAATAGTTTAGATCTTTTGTAAAATTGAAGAGGATCCTACAAAATTTATAGTATGGATCAACTTATCCATTGTTATGGATCATGAAAAGAAGCTTCAATCATATGATGTGTTTGGATCATGGAAAGCAGCTTCGGTCATATGATGAGTTTGGATCATGAAAAGCAGCTTCAATCATATGATGTGTTTGGATCACCGAACAGAATCAGGTGAACAGTTTGGATCAACTTAATAGCTTAGGGATGTTAAAAAATTTGATCAATTGAAGTGGCCCAAGCATGTCACAGGTTTGGATCACTAGAAATAGGCCAAATCATATGAATTTGGATCATTGTAAAAAGAAACACGATCATTTGAATTGTGTATAGAACTGAAGAGGGTCCTACAAAATTAATGGTGTGGATCACTAAGAACCAACCTCAAATATTATGAATAAGATAGATCAACTTAACATTTCCATTGCGATGAGTCATGGAAAGAAGCTTCAATCATACAATGAGTATAGATCACTAGTAGCAGCATGAATCATATGATGTATTTGGATCACCAAATGGGTCGGAATCATATAAGAAGTTTAGATCCGCTAAAATGGCCTAAGCACTTCAAAGGTTTTAATCCATAGAAATGGCCCAAGCATGTCAAAGGTTTGGATCACTGGAAATGGAGCAAATCATACGAAGAGTTTAGATCTTTGTAAAAAGAAACCCAACCATATCAAGAATTTAGCTCCCTAAATACATGTCAAACATATGAATTGTTTGAATTTAATAAAATGAGCCCACAAATTGACAATTTAAAATTGAACCAAATTATAAAAATGGATTGGATCACTAGAAATGGTCCTCATGATACTTTATGTTTTAGATGATAAAAAATAGAACCACGATAGCCAACTTTTATACCAAAGTCTCTAAAAAGAGAAAAGTTACCATTGTACCTCCCCAGGGCCAAATCAACTCAACTAACTAGATTAATGAACATATTAATGGTTTGGCATATTAAATTGAAATGTTATATTCCTCTAAACCAAAGGGTATGGGTCATTCAAAACAAACAATGCATATGAATGGCTAGGATCACTTAAAATGTCTCGGGCACATCAAAGGCTTTTGTCACTGAAAATAAGCCCAACCATTAGAAATACTTGAATCACTAATGACTTTTGCAGCATGCAATGCACTAATTGATTTGCTAAGCACATGCCTCATTATATTGATGGTTTGGATCATGGTAAGGAAGAAATCTTATCAATGGTTTCGATAATAGAAAACAGGTGTAATCATTCAAATGGTTTATGAAATTGATAGGGCCTTAAAATGTTAATACTTTAGATCATTGAGAACCAACCGCAATCATATGAACGAAATGGATCAACTTAATAAATCGATTAGCTTGGTCACCAAACACAAACCTTAGTCATAAGATGAGTTGGGATCACTAAAAACAGCTCAAATCATAGGAAGTATTAGGATCACTGAAACAACTAACTCATATGAACGGTTCAAATCCACTAAAATGGTCTGCATGACACAATTTTTTATCACAAAAAATAAACCCATTGTAGCCGACTCTTGTATCGATGTCTTTAAAAAGAAAAATAAAAATAAAACTTGTCATTGTACATCCCCCAAGGGCCAAATCACCTCTAACTAATTGGACCATTGAATATGTACTTAAACATATCAACTGTATGACATCCAATATTCAACATCTAGATTCCTCCAACCCAGTGATTTTTGGTGCATTTTGCATCCAATTACCGCTACAAAACATCAACATATTTGATTGTTGAACATGTATCTTAGTATCTCAATTTGTTCAACTTACTAGAAATGGCTCCAATCATATGAAGGGTTTGGATCACAAAAACAACCCCAATTAAAGATTTGGGTAAGTTAATACTAGCTACCCACATGAATGGATTGGATCAATTGAAATGGCACTTGGAGGTGGAATGGTGAAAAGGATTCATCTAGCTGACCCGAATTAGTTTGGATAAGTATTAGATGATGATGATGGTTCATATTACTGGAAACATGCAAAATCATAGGAATGGTTCGTATTATTGGAAACAAACTCTACCTTATTAACAGTTTGGATCACTAAATATTGGTCAATAACATAACCAATTTGGATTGTTGAAAATGAGCACAATTCTAAGAAGAGATGCCTCTCCTATAATTTTTCTACGCTCATGCAATCTAACAAGGAGTACATAGCATTAAGTGATAAGATAGATAAACATAGGCCTTAATATATATCAAACCAATCTAGATCCAACCAAATGAAGGGTTTAGAACACTAAAAACAATCACAATTATATTAAGTGTTATATAAGGAATAGAGGCCTAAGTATTAAACATGAACTTACTAGATTGGTGAGAAGAGGCATAAGCATATCAACTGGTTTAGATCACTCAAAAAGGCCTCAACTAATGAAGGGTTTACATCACCAAAACAACTCTATTCATATGAAGGGTATGGATTACATAAAACAAGACCCAGCATATGAACGGTTGAGATTACTTGAAATGGTTCAAGCACATCAAAGGTTTGTGCACTGAAAATAAGCCCAATCATTAGTAAAATTTGAATTACTAATAACTTTTGGTTCATACGACATTCACTGATCGATTTGTTAAGCACATGCCTATTATATTAAGGTTTGCACCGCGGTTACAAGCAACCATATGAATGGCTAAGATTGTTGAAAACATACCAATCATCTCAATAGTTTGTAAAACTGAATAGGGCCCTATAATATTAATGGTATAGATCATTGAGAACTGACCTCAATCATATAAATGATATGGGTCAACTTATAATTGTATGAAGCATGAAGCAAAGTGGCACAAAAATTCAGGTGAGAGAGCAAAGAAGCACCTCTTTCAAAATGTAAGAAAGTATGCAGGAAGTGAGAGTAGGAATGAGATAAATAAAAACAAGGATTTCAAGTAGGAGCGACACATAGTTAGAAGGATACTGCAACTAAGAATCAACTTAACATATCTATTGGCTTGCATTTATATCATCTTCCTCTTTTAAAACATAAATTCCTCCCCTTTCCTTTGATTGAGTATGCTTATAAGTGGTAGTTCTTGAGGAGGTATCCTATGATTGTGCGTTTCTAACAAGTTTATCAGAATAATTCCATGCATCATCAGCTTCCTTATTCATGAATTCTCCATTACACATCATCTCCACAAATTTGCATATGGGTGAGGTTAATCCTTTATAAAAAAAAAAAAAAAAAAAAAAAAAAAAGCTTGTTATCCCCCATGTTTCATAGCCATGCTATGGACATAAATTTATGAGATCCTTATACCGCTCCCAACATTGGAAGAAGGTCTCATTCTCTTTTTGCGTAAAATTCATGATTGCTTTCCTTAATGTATTCATTTAATGATATGGGAAGAATTTTTTAAGGTACTCCCTTGTCATCTTGACCATGTGCCAATGGACCATGGTCTTACAGAATGTAACCATGACTTAGCCTTTTGTTTCAAGGAGAAAGGGAACAATTTCAGTCTAACCGTGTCCTCAAACACGTTAGGAAAGTCTAATGCAGATATTATCTCATCAAACTCTTTTATATGCAAGTATTTACTTTCAGATTCTAGTCCATGAAACTTAAGAAGGAGTTGAATAAATCCAGTTTAACATCCACAGTTCCTACATTCAATGAGAATATCATGTAGGAAGGTATACTCATCCCCATCGATTGTAAATAATCTCGTAGAGTATGAGGCGAGGGTGTATGATACACCTCTTTCTCATCCTGGGCCTCCTCAACTAAGTGTTGAGGTTAACGTCTGACCATCACTTCTACTAACTCAGAGGATCTTAAGTGGCATCTAATCTGGTGATGAATAAGCAACCCTTCAACTAATCCTCATTCACTCAAGAGATGGAGAGTGTTGTCACGAACCCACTTAGGCATGAAACACTCGCAGCCCTAAAATTCTTAACAACTAAACCTAAGAAAAAGAAAACTGAAAAAATAAAGTAAATACGAAATCTAGAAAAGATAAGAGAGGGTTGGAGAGAAGTTACTCTATTAGGATTTTTATGTTAGGGTTATATAAAAAAATAAATTTTTTTTTTTAAAAAAAATAATGCTAGTTTTTAAAAATAATTTCAGAAAAATCCTAACCTAAAAGCAAGAAGAAAAATAAATCTTATTCTTAACCTAATTCTAATACTAATTAATCTCAGAAAAACATAGCCGTAGTCCCCAGTAATAGTTCTAAAAACTTGTTCACAACCCTAATTGCAAGGTCGCGATGTAGTAATAACCCACGGGTTCTAAACTTGTAGATATTTTGAAAGTAACTAGAACTAGAACTAGAATAAGATCTAAACCTAAATATGTAAATAAAAGAGAGTAATTATGAATGAAATATCAATAATTAAAAGGAAACTAGAGTGCCAAGGATCCACTTGTAGCTATCAAGATGCTACCTTACTTGATTCAAGAAACAAAATTAGAATTTGGGTCCTATCCTATCTAATTAGAAAATCAAATCTCTAAAATTTTTATTGACTTAGTCCACATGTGAAGGAGCATTGTGATGATTGGAAGGAAATTCATGCATCCACCATGCCCAAGAGACGATGGTGAATCACGAGTTTTACTAATCTCACAATCTCAAAACAGGAAAAGAATATATTCAAAGCTATCGCAGCTTCTATTGTAATTTGAGTCACAATGAAAATATTCATTAAATTCAAACTAGAAATCAATGAGGTTCAACATAAAAAAGAATCAAAGCAAGATAAACATCCCAACACGCTACAAGCTTCACCTCCTAGTCCTAGTTAAGAAGTTTATTTAACCATAGACATGATTGAAATTAAAACCCTTAAAGAAAACATTAAAAATAAATAAGGAAAGAAGAAAAACTCTTGGGAGGCTGTTCTACGCTTTAGTTTTACTCTTTGAAACCTAATTCATATTTAGAACTCCTTAAACAACCCATATTTAGAGCCTTAGTCTGACCATCTTTAAAAACCGCCTCAAATTTACGCACTCTGCGTAACACCTTCGATGTCATCGAACATAAGTCGGGTCCGAAAGTGACGTGTTTTTGCATTGCATAACGCCTTTCGCACTGCGTAACTTTTCATGTCATCGAACCTTCCTCCGATGTCATCGAATAGTCTTTTGATGTTATTGAAGGGTGTTCGATCAATCGAGAATGTGTTCAGAGTGCTCTAGTGAGTTGCTCCACAAATCCACAAAAAGCTCGATGTCATCAAATTGCCTTTGATGTCATCGAGAATTGTATCCAATTTATCTAGCAAACAAACTCAATTTTCATGTAAATCTTCGATGTCATCAACCTGTGTTCAATATCATCGAACACTGGCTTGATGTCATCGACCACCGATCGATGACATAGATAGTGAGTTCAGATTCCGTGAATTTATGCACTTTACACTTTTGACTTCCTTCTCCACTTGGTTTCCTTGAATCTTAAGTTCTTGAAATCTTTAATCTTGGCCTCCTAAGATCCATCCCTTGCCTTGGTGATTCTTTAGCATCAAATTCATACTTTTAACATTCTTTTCAATCCAAGCTCTTAAATTCACCTTGCAATACAAACATGTATAAAATATACCCATTAAGCATTATGATGTTCATAAAACCAAGATATAAATAGGGAGAAATATATAATATTTGACACTCAACACTCGATGACATCAAAGGCAGTTCAATGGCATTGAGATTTTTACAGATTTCTGGAGCAACTCGTTGGAACTTCTGGACACATTCTCAATCACCCTTTGATGACATTGAAGGTATATTCAATGACATGAAAAGTTATGTAGGGTGAAAGGCGTTGTGCAGTGTGAAAAGGCGCGACTTCCGAATTCAATTTACATTTGATGACATAGAAGGCATTATGTATAGTGCATAAATTTGAGGCGGTTTTTAAAGACATTTGGACTAAGGCTATAAATATGGGTTATTTAAGGAGCTCTCTAAACATGAATTAGGTTTCAAGGAGCAGGGTTTCAAGGAGCAGAGCCAAAGGGTGGAGCAACATTCCAAGAGTTTTTCTTCTTTCCTTATTTATTTTTCATGTTTTCTTTAAGGGTTTTAGTTTCAATCATACCTATGGTTAACTAAACCTCTTACTTGGACTAAGAGGCGAAGCTTGTAACGTGTTGGGATGATTATCTTACTTTATGTTGAACCTCATTGATTTCTAGTTTGAATTTAAGGAATATTTTTTATTTCTATGATTTATTGTGACACAAATTATAATAAATGTTGTGATAGCTTTGAATATCTTCTTTCCTATTTTGAGATTGTGAGATTGGTAAAACTCATGATTCACCATCATTTTCTGGGCATGGTGGATGCATGAATTCTCTTCTAATCATCACAATACTCCTTCATGTGTGGACTAGATCAATGAAAAGTTTAGAGATTTGATTTTTCGATTGGATATGATAGGACTCGAATTCCAATTGTGTTTCTTGAATCAAGTGAGGTAGCATCTTCATAGCTACAAATGGATCCTTGGCGCTCTAGTTCTCTTTTGATTATTGATACTTTATTCACAATTACTCTCAACTATTCTAGATTTTAATTTAAATCCATTTCTAGTTCTAGTTTTAGTTATTTTCAGAATACGTATAAGTTTAGTCCCTATAGATTTGACCTTGGTCTCACCGCGTTATTACTACATTGTGACTTTACACTTGGGGTTATGAGTAAGTTTTTGACACCATTGCTGGGGTTACGGCTACAGTTTTTTAAAATAATTAGTATTAGAATTAGTTTAGGATTAGGGTTAGGTTTTTGTTCCTAGGTTAGGATTTTCTGAATTTATTTTAGAAACTAACTTTGTTTTCTTTTTTATAGAATCTTAACATAGCGACTCTAATCAGGTAACTTCTTTCCAACCCTCTCTCTTTGCTTTATAGATTTCTTATTTTCTTTAGTTTTCTTTTTCTTAGGTTTTAGTTGTGTAGAATTTTAGGGCTGTAAGTGTTTCATGCCCAAGTGGGTTCATGATAACACTCTCCGTCTATTGAGTGAATGAGGATTAGTTGAAGGGTTGCCTATCCATTACCAGATTAGACACTACTTAAGATCATCCCAGTCAGTAGAGGTTATGGTTGCACATCAACCTTAAGACCTCTCGACAACCACAACGTCGGCTAAATCCAAATATGAAGGAAGTGGTTAAAGGTGAGGAACTTAAGTTGTTGGATGTGGGTATTATTTACCCTATATCCGACAGTCAATGGGTGAGTCCAACTTAAGTGGTTCCTAAGAAGTCTGGAATCATCATTGTAACCAATGCTGACAATGAACTCATGCCAACTAGAGTTAGTACGGGTTGGAGAATGTGCATTAACTACAGAAAGTTGAATACCGTCACAAGGAAAAATTTCTTTTGCCCTTCATTGATCAAATTTTGGAAAGGCTAGTTGGTCACTTTTACTATTGTTTCCTTGATGGGTGTTCGAGCTACAATCAAATACAGATAGCCTTTGAAGATCAAGAAAATAGAACATTCACATGTCCCATTGGTACCTTTGCTTATTGAATGATGGCATTTGGACTATGTAATGCCCCCGCTACCTTTTAATGATGCATGTTGAGCATATTTTCTGACATGGTGGGACAATATTTTGAGGTCTTCATGGACAACTTTTTCGTCTTTGGTCCATCCTTTAGCAAGTGTCTGAAAAATCTTTAAAATGTGTTGAAGCGATGTGAGGAGAAGAATTTGATTTTGAATTGAGAGAAATGTCATTTTATAGTTCCCAAGGGAATAACGCTTGGACATATAATTTCGTCTAAGGGAATTGAGGTAAACAAGACTAAAATTGACCTTATTTCTAACCTACCTTCGCCCAAGAGTATACATGACGTGTGATCCTTCCTAGGACACGTCGAATTTTATAGATGATTCATAAAGGACTTTAGTCATCTCTCTCGTCCTTTATGTAATCTCCTTCAAAAGGTTATACCATACGAGTGGACCGAACAATGCCAGGAAGCTTTCACTAAGCTCAAGGCTATGTTGACAACTGCTCCTTTCATGCAGCCACTTGATTGGAGCATCCCTTTTGAGATTATGCGTGATGCATTTGACTATGCTATTGGGGCGGTGTTCGGCCGGAGAAAAGAGAAGAAGCCCTATGTAATTCACTATACGAGTAAAAACTTTAAAATCTGTCCAAGTAAACTATTCTACTACGAAGAAGGAGCTCTTAGCCATAGTATTCGCTTTGGACAAATTTAGGTCCTACTTGATCAGATCCAAGATCATTATTTACACTGATCATGCAGTGCTAAAGTACCTTCTTTTTAATAATGATGCTAAGCCCCGCTTAATAAGATGGATCATTCTATTCCAAGAGTTCGACATAGAAATACGAGACAAAAAGGGAGTAGAGAACGTAGTGGCTAACCATCTCTCTAGGCTTAATCTTCCTCATTCCCTTGAACCAACACTGATAAACGACATGTTCCCTGACGAATAATTATTTAAACTCTCCCAATTACCTTGGTTTGCTGACATTGCGAATTATCTTGCCACGAGTTTCAAGCCAACATATTGGACTGCGCAAGATAAGAGAAAATTCTTTATCGAGGTACGTAAATTTTTTCAGGATGATCCTTATCATTTAAATATTTTACAGACCAAGTTCTTAGGAGATGCATGCCAGACAATGAACATCAGAGTGTTATCTTCGTTTGTCACTTTCAGGCCTATAGTGGTCACTTTTTTGCTAAAAAGACCATGACCAAATTCTGCAGTATGACTTTTATTGGCCCACTATGTTCAAAGATACTCATGAGTTTTATGAAACTTGTAAGTATTATTAGAAATTGGGAGGATTGTCCAATCAAAATATGATGATAGTAAACCTAATTCTTATCATTGAAGCATTCGATTGCTGCGACATCGATTTCATGGGGCCATTCCCCTATCTTTTGGAAATATTTATATTTTGTTAATAGTAGAACATGTCACTAAGCGGGTTGAAGAAATCCTGAGCCAGAATAATGATCATCGAATGGTCATTCAATTCTTAAAAGAAAACATCATTTTCCAGTTCAAAACGCCTCGAGCCATCATTAGCGATGGGGGGTTGCACTTTTGTAATAAGTCATTCGAGAACTTAATGAAGAAATATGACATCTTTCACAAAGTGAACACTCCATACCACTCGCAAACAAGCGGGCAAGCTGAGATTTTCAACAGGTAAATTAAACAAATTCTGCAAAAAATGGTTAACCCTGACCATAAGGATTGGTCAATTCATATGACCGATGCTTTATGGGCTTACCATACAACTTTTAAGACCCTCATTGAAATGTTCTCCTTTAGACTAGTTTATGGGAAAGATTGCCACTTGCCTGTGGAGTTCGAACATAGAGCATATTGGGCTATCAAAAATCTAAACTTTAACTTGGATAACACTGACCCACTGCGTAAACTTCAATTGAACGAACTTAAGGAAATCCGAAACGATGAATACGAGAACTCAAGAATTTACAAGGATAGAATGAAGCTATTCCATGACCAAAACATCATTCGAAAATCATTCATAACTGGTTGAAAAGTCCTTCGGTACAATTCTCAGTCACATCTTTTTTCGGGTAAACTTCGCTCTCGTTGGACCGACCCTTTCACTGTTATTATTATTTATCCTCATGAGGACGTCAAGATAAAGAATCTAACGAATGACAATGTCTTCAAAGTAATTAAACGGACATCGTCTAAAGCCATTTGTTGAGAAGTTTGATTTAGAAGATTTGTCCATGTCTCTGATTGATCTTGTGTATCAGGATTGACTTCCTTGTTTGATGGATGTATAGTAGATTTTATAAGATTTAGGATTAAGATAGCTTGTTTAGTCTTCATACTAACTTATTTACATGTTAAGAGCTTTGGAAAAGCTTCAATTCTACTTCTTCAGGTACTATCTTTCTATCACTACTTTCTTCTTTTTTTTGTGTTGTCTCATATGCATTGCGTGCTTATATCTTTTACATTGATGATAATGTAGATTTTAGGTTGGGGGTGTGGATTAGGTGAACTAATCAGTAATCTTCTTAGTCTTTGAGCAAAAATCTTAAAAAATTTCAATTTTCAAATTAAAAATCTGTTCAGAAAAATAAAAGCTTGTGTAATTAAGAATGCCTTGAGTATGATGATCAAATGGAGATTGAATTTTGAACTGTTGGAGTTTGATCAACTGAGTAGACTATCACTTAAGTTCTCTCATCTAATGGACTAAAAGGAAGTTTGAATATCATGTTAATCTAAATCACAAGACATATTTAATTTATTTTCTGTGAATTGTGCTAGAATTTCTGATTGTTAGTATGTAATATGTGAATCATTGATAGATGTTGAGAATTAAGTCTGATGAATTTTATTCACCTTAAAAAGATGAAAAGAACCAGTTAAAAATAGAGAGATCGATAAAAAGGTATGTACGATGAAAAGATTGGAAAAGAATGAAAAGTCTGAAAAGAATGAAGATGAAAATAATCAAAAGAAGAATAAATAAAAAGGGATCGTCGATATAAAATCAAAAAGTGAAAAAAGAAGAAAAATGGGATAAGTTTAGAATCAACACTTGATTATTCAATTAATTTTGAAGTGATGAGCATGGTTAGCATTATGAAATGATAATTTATTTTTATTTTTTTTATAAAAAGTAAGTTGGAATTCACTGAACATATTGAAAAAACTTGATATATGAACTTATACTCTTAAGTGATTGATTAAGAACCTTTTTGATTGATTGTTCATGTAATTCGGCTCTAGTTTTTAAATTTTCACTCTCACCTCTTTGGATAATACTCATTTCTATTTGTTTGCACAAAAGATTGTCTTCTAAAAGAGATTTGAACATTGAGAATTGAAGATTATGTCACACATGTTTTTCTCAGGACTTACAAAATGTTGGTTGGGGGGGTGTGTTGAGTGTCAAATATTACATATTTCTCCCAGTTTATATTTTAGTTTTATGAACATAATAATGCTTAATGGGTATATTTTATACATATTTATATTGCAAGATGAATCTGAGAGCTTGGATTGAAAAGAATGTTAAAAACATGAATTTAATGCTTAATAATCACCAAGGCAAGGGATGAATCTTAGGATACGAAGATTGAAGATTTCAAGACCCAAGATTCAAGGAAACTAAGTAGAAAAGGAAGGAAGTCAAAAGTATAAAGTGTAAAAATTTACAGAATCTGAACTTCACTGGTTATGTCATCAACCATTGGTCGATGACATCGAACACAGGTTGATGACATCGAAGAATTACATGAAAATCGAGTTTGGTTGCTGGAAAAATTGGATGCATTTCTCGATGACATTAAAGCCCTATTCGTTTGCTCGAAAACCTGCTCGATGACATCGAAGGCAGTTCGATGACATCAAGATTTTTACAAATTTCTAGAGTAACTTGTTAGAACATTCTGGACACATTCTTGATTAATCGAACACCCTTCGATGACATCGAAGGTATGTTCAATGACATGAAAAGTTGTGCAGTGTGAAAAGACATGACTTTCGAATTTGACTTACGTTCAATGACATCGCGGGCTATTCGATGACGTTGAAGACGTTACACAGAGTACGTAAATTTGAGGCAATTTTCAAAGACGGTTGGTCTAAGGCTATAAATTTGGGTTGTGTAAGGAGTTCTAAACATGAATTATGTTTCAGGGAGTAGAGCCAAAGGGTGGAGCAGCCTTCTAAGAGTTTTCTTCTTTCCTTATTTATTTTTCTTATTTTCTTTGAGAGTTTTAGTTTCAATCCTGTGTATGGTTAACTAAACCTCTTACCTAGGACTAAGAGGCGAAGCTTGTAGCGTGCTCGGATGATTATCATGATTTAATTCTTGTTTATGTTGAACCTCATTGATTTTTAGTTTGAATTTAAGGAATATTTTCAGTTTTTTATGATTTATTGTGACTCAAATTATAATAGATATTGTGATAGCTTTGAATATCTTCTTTCTTATTTTGAGATTATGATATTGGTAAAACTCATGATTCACTATCGTCTCCTGGGCATGGTGGATGCATGAATTTCCTTCCAATCATCACAATACTCCATGTGTGGACTAATTCAATGAAAAGTTTAGAGAATTGATTTTTCAATTGGATAGGATAAGACTCTAATTCTAATTGTGCTTCTTAAATCAAGTGAGGTAGCATCTTAATAGCTACAAATGGATCTTTGGTGCTCTAGTTCCCTTTTAATTATTGATACTTTATTCACAATTACTCTAAACTATTCCAGATTTCAATTTAGATCCTTTTTTAGTTTTAATTTCTAGTTATTTTGAGAATACGTACAAGTTTAGTCCCTGTGGATTCGACCTTGATCTCACTGAGTTATTATTACATCGCGACCCTACACTTGGACCTGTGAACAACCTTAAAATAAGCTAGATAAACAGATGGATGGTGACGATTCAACATATACATCATGATATTATTGCAGGGGCTCTGTACAAGGGGACGTGCATGGAATGACAAGCGTCGCTTTGCCTCCGAGCGACTCATAAGTAGACACCTGTCCTTGATGCATTAATGTAGGATGAGAGCGAACCCCGAGCTGTCATGTGGAGGAAATAGTGCATTGAGGCATCTTTTCACGTCTCAACAATTAATGCAGGCATTAAATGCCCTTCTTCTAGAATTCTTATAATTACGGGTTTCCCTTCATTTGTTCGCTCACTGATTTCTGCAGAGTTCGAGCTATACTAACCTCTTCCTTCAACTTCTTTTTCCCCTTTGTTAGCCAAAAACTTGTTCACAACCCCAAGTTTAAGGTCGCGATGTAGTAATAACTTGGTAAAACTGAGGTCGAATCCATAAGGACTAAATTTGTACGTATTCTGAAAATAATTAGAACTATAATTAGAAAAAGATCTAAATTGAAATCTGAATAATTGAGAGTAATTGTGAATAATATTGATTAAAACTTATGAATTTAAAGGTGAAAACTTGGGTGCCAAGGATCCACTTGTAGTTATCAAGATATTACTTTACTTGATTTAAGGAACACATTTGGAATTGGAATCATATACTATCCAATTGGAAGATAAAATAATTTAAATCAAATCTGAACTTTTCATTGACGTAATTCTCAATGGAGGAGAATTGTGATGATCGTAAGGGATTCCATCATTCTACCATGCCTAAGAGACAATGGTGAAAACAGATTTACCAATCTCGCTATCTCAAAACAGGAAAAGAAGATATCCAAAGCTATCATAACATCTATTGTAATTTGAGTCACAATAAATCATAGAAAACTTAAAATATTCACTTACTATCAAAATAGAAATTAATGAAGTTTAATAAGAATAAGAATCAAAACAAAATACACATCCAAACACGCTATAAGCTTCACTTCTTAGCCTTAGTAAAGAAATTTGTCCAACCATAGACATGATTGAAACCAAATCTCTTAAACAAAGCACGAAAAATAAACTAGGAAAGAAAAAAAAACTCTTTGACAGCTACTTCACCCCTTTCAAACCCTAAAAAAATGCTTTGGAGCATCCTAGGGAGTCCTATTTATAGTTGTTGAACTCCAACTTTCGCACTAAGTTGAAAAATTCTAGAATTTACTCACTTTGCACAGTTTTCCAAAATTACTTGGAGTTTCAAAATATGCTTTTACAGGATAATTTCAGGAATATGTTTGTTTTCAAAACAATTTTCAGATTCCTTTTCTTCACTTCAAATCTTTGATTATTTTAATTCCTCACTTAGTTTTCGTGGATCTTTGACATGCGAATTCTTCATTGATGACTTTTAAATCTTCAAATCTTTATTTAGTAATCTTTTGAGTATAAATATTTCTTTTGACATTAATTTCACTTTAAGATCTCAAAATCACCTCACACATGAAAATATATATAATTAAATTGATTAAGCACTATCGTGTTTATAAAACCAAGGTATAAATAGGAAAAAATATGCAATATTTTACACTCAACACTAGGTGACTTGTCCAATCACTTAGGCTTTTTCGGTGTGTTTCCTTGTTGCATTTCCTTTTTTCCTTCGTTGTCTTTCTTTTTTTCTTCATTACAATGTTGTTAGAGGGCTACAAGAAGATTTCTATGTCAAGCGCCTTTCACTGGGAGTCTATCCCTTCCTAACTAAATGCGTCGTTGAGTGAGCCATCTCCATTGATGGTAAATCGGGATGAGGAAGTTGTACGACCATGGGAGGAAAAAGTTGTACCACCCCAAGCGGAGGCAGCTTCCTCGTCCGCTGAGGGACCGACTTCGTTGTTAAGTCTCTTTGACTTGAGGCTCTGGTAGGAAGATCTAATTACCCTTTGGTTGAAGTTTCATATTCCTGACTCGGTAGGGCTGTGGCTTCCTAAGGGCGAGGAACTTACGGAATATCCTCCCGAGGAGGAGGTACTCCTTTACCCTATTTTCTTTTCTTGCGGCTTGCTGTTGCCTTTCCACCAAGTTGTGAGAGAGGTAATCCACCGCCTCAGGTTTTCCCTCGGACAGCTCAACCCTAACATGTGGCAAGCAATTTTTAGGAGAAAGAATTAACAGTTACAAGTGGATGTCCACAATTTCGTGAAGTGCTCAATCAATTTCAAGAAGTACTCATTCAATTTGATAAAGTATTCAGTCAATTTCATGAAGTAGTCGGTCAATTTTAAGAAGTGCCTGGTCAACTTTAAGAGGTACTCGGTCAAGTTGATTAAGTACTCGGTCAATTTGAAGAAGTACTCGGTCAATTTCGGGGAATTCTTGGTCAAATTTCAATGGCACTCAGTCAATTTTCATTAACTTCTCAGTGTATTTTAATGATTTATAGGTCAATTTTCATGAGTTCTTCGTCAATTTTCAACGAGCACTAGTTAAATTTGATTAAGTACTCTTGGTGAATTACTAGCTGAATTTGCACAGGTAGTCGGTGAATTGTCGTTCACTGCAATAAAAATACATTCATTCTTAAGATTTGTCTCAATATAAACTTGACCTTTAACTCACTATCTTTTTAAAACATCGCTACCTTTCACATCCGTCGTACCAATGAAACCCGAGTTGAAGAAGTAGAAGAAGAGTGCTTTGAAGTGAAACAAGATTTAGAACCCTTTGAAAGATTGAAGAAAACCTTTATGGAAAAATTCGAAAGATTTCAAGTTTATTAATACAACAATTTTGAAGGAATGAATGTAACTCTAACCAAGGGTCCTTACTCTTACCCGGGTGGTAGACTCCTTGGAGTTTCAACACCGGGTCAAGGGTTTGAGTGCCCATGGTGGTGAAATCCCACAGTGTGCGTGTGTGGGGTGTGTGTGTGTGTGTAAAAAAAAAAAAACTCTAACCAAGATGTTATATGCCTAATGTAGAATGATGATATCTGGAGATTCAACGGAGATTTTAGGAAGAAAAATGATGAAAAGAAAATGCGTTCATTTTTGGCCATAAGTGAGTGAAATGAATATAACAAATATAGTAAGAGTAATTTTGTCTATAAATATTATATCTGTACAACAGTTGTTAAGTTTTGTAAAGTAAAATTTGAGTGGTATAGAAAAGTCAATGGGTAAAAGGTGAGATTCACGGTCAAAAAAATCTCATATTATTAGGAAATTGTGTTTTGGTCTCATGGATGCTCTTAGGATTATATTCTTTCATTTGGTATATCACTTGGACACACCCTGGCTATGATCGATCTGATGACTGCATTTAGGGTATGCTGTACGTGCTTTTGATTGTCAACCAACTAAAGGCAAACAAAATTAGATCTCACTTAATTTGGAGTGTATACACATTCTAAGTATGTAATTTTTAGTGATGTCGTATCATCCATTGCACACTATTGGTGTATCAGCTCTTTTATCTTGCCCTCTCTTTTAAAAAATAATAAAATAAATAAAATAAAAATAAATCTAAGCAACTCCCTAGTCCAGCCGACTGCTGACGAGTCCACTGGCGGGTCATATGCAATTCCGCAACCGTAATGCATCCCACACACTGCACGGGCTCCACGTGTGAAGTTGGCTGTTGGGAGGAAACGTGTGGGAGGCGACTGGCCAACGCCTTTTCCTCCATAAACGCTTCCCAAATCATCCCCGTTCCAGAACGCGCTCTGCATAACAGCCCCCTTCCTCTCTCTCTCTCTCTCTCTCTCTCTCTCTCTCTCTCTCGCTATGAAAATAAAAACAACAGAACAGCACAGGCGCTACTGAAATAAAAGATGGCGCTGTCACTCTCCTCTCTCTCATTCGCCCCTTCCAAGAAACTGTCCGAGCTGCAGCACTCGCCATTCCCTCCCCTCAGCAGGTCTTTCCTCACCGGCAGCAACAGGCTCTGGATTGCTCCTTCCATCTCTCTTTCCTCCTCCGATTTCAGTAAAAAGCGGAAGAAGAAAAAGACGAGTTTTTCCATCTGCGCCTCTGCTGACTACTACTCGACTCTTGGTGTTCCCAAGTCCGCCAGCAACAAGGAGATTAAGGCTGCTTACCGGAGGCTCGCTCGTCAGGTTGGCATTTCCCTATTCTTCTTCTCTCTTCATTTTCCACGGAAGATTACGTCTAGAACTGTTGGCCAGGCTATTCTCATATGTTACAGAAATCTCGACCGTACAATTTGCAGACCACATTGTGAATTGATGAAATCATGCTGATCATATGATCACGATCTTCTTTTTTCACCAGTTGGTTTTTGGCCATCTGATAGCCACCACTTGTTGTATTTTGATGGTCGTAATGCACTACTAGTGAAGTGAATCATGAACATTGAGTTTAATCAAGACGAAATGACTTAAACAAATGATGATTCCTTGTATTCATTTAAAAAGAGAAAGAAAAAGAAAATCATGATGAGGAGTTAACCCTTAGTTCATAGTTATCTTTGTCTTTAGGAGCTTTGCTAAGCGCACACGTGTTTGCAATAAAGCTCAATGTCACGCCACACATGTGCCAGCATGGCACATAGGTGTGAGATCTAAACCATACACCAGGTTGGTCTGACCTTGTACATGTTTTCCCACAAGTAAGTCTGGTCCACTCAGCGTTTGAGTCCCAATACTGGAAACAGGTGGATTGCTTAGAAACTTCAGCCAAGTTTTTCAGAGCTGTACCTTTGTTTTGCAAACTGTGACCTACCTGACAAGTAGACCAACCTGATTCTTGGGCCAGGGCAGCAATGCAGTGGTGCTGTTCTGATGGATGGATTGGATTCAGACCTATTGTCTCATGCTTTCACATGTGTGGTGTGTACGTGAGCTTTATTGCACATGTACGTGCACTTAGCAAAGCTCTTCTCTTTAGTCCAACTTATAAGTAATGGGATTGCAATTCTGTGGTCGTACTCTTAAATGAATGCCAATGAAGTAGGTCAGAATGTATCGATTTCCACTTTATTTGTTGACTTTCTCATATGGGAGTAGTTACCTGAGTATTTCAAAATGAGGAATCTTAAAGTCCTTGACCTGTGGATTATGCACAGTAAACTAAGGTCTGTATAAGTACAAAGCATGGTTAAGTGATATGGACCATTGGTTTGTTAGGCTCCATTGTGGGTGAACCATGCCCAAAAAATATCCCTAAATGATGCAACCTCATAATCCAGAGGCAGCAACCTTTTTCTCATTCTCTTTTTGTTTTCCACCCACATATGGGAATAACACTGCTATGCTACAAGTTTGCTTTGACTTGGTAGTTGGTACCACTAATTTCTTGCTAACCCTTTGAAATTTACAGCCACAAACCGTAAATTAACATTGCCACGAAACATAACTTAACCTTGTTGGTCATCTGGTAGCAACTAACATAATCTTTCATTGATTCTTAACTAGTTGTTGAAGGTGTTTGCATTGAGCTACCACCATAGCCTTTTATCTCTACCCTCATTCGCTTCATTGGATCATCGATGCGTGGGTAGTGTCCTGCTTCAAGATAGAGATATCTTAGTGAGGTGGTGTTGCTGCAGCTGGTTCTTTCCGAGGATACTGGGGTTACTGGCATCCGTATTTTGTGGTAAGGACAATGGTTGTATCAATAAGAATATTTTTCCTTGGCTGGAGTGGGAAAATCAGCTTGTCTAGAGAGATGCTACCTGTATCCATAGTCCGTTCCAAATCTATCCGCTCTCTTGACAAGCCCTCAGGGATTGAAGATCTCTTCTACAACTTTCTTTGAAAATGTCATTTGACCTCTATGATTGACCATCCATCTTATTGAACCTCATCATCATCATCATCATCTAAGCCTTATCCCAATCAATTGAACCTCTTTATCATTTGTGCTACATAGAGACCGCTTATGGGCTGATTGGGATTTGGTTTGTGACTGGGGCAGTGTATACATTTGGGGACAGTTTTGGGTGGACAGGTTGTGGGCAGATTCTGGGACTGGTTTGAAGTGTTCAGTTTGTGCACATGTTTCAGGACAGTTACAGGTCAATTTTATTGCGCTGAGCTGTGGCTGGCCTGGTCTGTAGGCTATGTGATGGTCTGAAAGTCTACTGTTTCAGGGTTTAATATAGGCTGGAAAGGTTGGGTGGACTAACGGGCTGCATATTAGGGGTTATTTGAGTTTGCGATTGTGTATAGTGGGTGAATATGGATAGGTTTAGGACTGTTGGGTGGTAGATTAGGGCCTATAAATTTCAGATTTGGGGGGGGGGGGGGGGGGGCTAGGTGTTGCAGGACAATTAACCACTTGTTTTAAAAGCTCGAACTGATAGAGCATGGTGAATTAATCCCTTTATTTCATAGCCCAGATCCTAAATCCATGGGTTCTGCCTCATATGAGGCTGCCCACCCCAAGTGTGCCCTTGCATCCCATAGGCCGTCCCACTCAAGCCCGATGTGAAAAATGTCCCTGCATCAATCACTCCCAGTGAGGAGTTTCGAACGTGAAACCTCTCGCTCCGATACCAATTTGATGCAGGACAATTAACTACTTGCTCTAAAAGCTCGAACTGATAGATCATGGCGAATTAATCCCTTTATCTCATAGCCTAGGCCCTGAATCTATGGGTTAGGTCTTCGGCCGAACCCTCCTCGTGGGCCCCTAATCCATGAGTTCCACCTCACACGGGCTGCCCACTTCGTGTGTACCCCCGCATCCCACAGGTCACCCCACTCGAGCCCGGTGTGAAAATGCCCTTGCATTACTAGGGATTGTTGATTGAATTGGGGCTATGAGTTGCTCTCGGGGACTGTAGGGTTTATGGGTTGAGTTTTGTGACTCTATAAGTGGTATGGTTTGGATTAAGGAATGTTTAGGGGTTATAATTTGGATTTGGGGATTGGGAAAGGGTTAGGATATGGACTTAGGGCTAGGATTTTGGGCTTAGGATGTATTGGGATTTGGAAATTGGGTTTAGGGGCTGTATGTAGGATTTATGTGTAAGTGCTACTAGTAGGATTTTCTGAATTAAAAATGTTGCAATTGGGGTTAAAAGGTTTAGGTTTGGGCTTAGTTGGAAATGATAAGTTAAGAGCTATGGTTAGATTTGTAGGGCTAGAAAGGGTGTTGGTTTGAGATGGCTATGTATTTGGGACATGCTTAGTGTTTTTGCAGGATGACAACTGGGTGAGGTTTATGGTTGGAAACTTGGAATTAGGATTTTTTTATTTTTAAATTTGGAAGATAAATTAGGATTTGATTTTAGGGTTTTTCAAGATGTAAAAGCAGCTGGATTAAGGTTTGAGGGATGGTATTAGGTTTAGGGCTATGGATTCAGTTGACTAGGAAAACAAAGGAGGAGAAAAAAAACTAGACGAGAGATTTCTTAGAAGAGCTCTTGTTTAGAAACCCTAGAAAATATCTCTACCAACGCCTCGATTTCTCTTCGATTTGTTCGTTTTTCCTCAATTCACGCCTCGGAATCCGATCTCCCATGGTTGGAAACTTGGGATTTGAGGTCTTCGACTCTTGAATCAGTCGCATTTTGGAAGATTATGATAGATTGGAAGAGCGCGGCTAGATTTTTTTTTTTGGCTATTTCAATTAGAGCTCTGGGCTTTTCCTCAAAGTTGGATTTCCATATCTGGGTGGTTGGAGTGCACAGATCTGAGTTAAAAGTTGGGAAAAACGCGAGAAGAATGAGTAACGTGAGAAGAAAAGAAGACAATGCGAGAAGAAGAGAAGACAACGCGGAATCGAGGAATGCGAGAAGAAAAGAAGACTTCCGAATGGTAGATGCAAGGGCGATAGGAGGCTTGGGTGAATCTAATAGGGGAAGAGCCTCCGATGGTTCGGGAACTCCTGTTGACGTCGACGACGACAATGTGGAATCGGACGATCATGGGATCCATGGTTGGAAGCAAGTGTCCTATTCAAAACGCCCTCAGACATCTTCAACATCAGTGGGTAGGAAGTGGAACTCTTATCCAACCTTGTTTGTTAGGAGATATTCGGAAGGATGGCTTTCCATTAACATATCTAGAGTTTTCGGACGCGCAGGTGCGGTTATGGACGTAGTTATGCTGAGAGATCGGAATAACGGTTCCTATCAGGGTTTTGCTCTGGTAAGGATGAGTTCGGAAATGGAGCTTGCCAGAGCAGTTGAAATGCTTCATGGCGAGAGGTTCGGAGGAGTTCCGATGCTTGTCCAACGAGTTAGGTTTGGGTCGAATCACAGAGATCAACCAAGGAAGGTATCCATTTCTGAGTCTCATAAAGATCTAAAGAACCACCCTACTGCTCCTCAGTCTATGCGAATGAATGGTCATTCCTTTAGAGACCCCCTCCTCCAACATGCCCCGACCCCTACCGAGAAACCCAACATCCAAGACAAAGCTAGGGGAAGAACTGGCTGTTATTAGAGTTCGGGTGAGAAGGAAGAAGGGCTCCCCTCTGCCTCCCCACTTGATAGTTCAGGTTGATAATCGTCAAATCTTTCTCCTGGTGTAAAGAGAAATGCTCGACGCTGTCTACCCCAGGTGGGGTGACCTATGGAGGGCGAAAGAAGTATCTTCTCCGATTTAGGTCCTAGCACCAAAGAAGACGATCAGTGAAGGAGCACGAATTCCATACTCCAACGGAGCTCCAGTTGCTGCCTTTGACAGCGCCTTTGGTCCCATCGATGATCGAGCTCGCATCATACCCTTCGAAGAGGCACATGGCACGATCGCAGGCGCGTTGCTGTCGCGTCCTGACGAGATTATCGATATGGGGGGTTTCAGTACCTGTTGCCGGAGAAGCCACCACGTGGCAAGCATGTGCTTCGAGAAAAGAGCTCTCTCATCGAGTGTCCGACAGAGAGGAGCACGTGTGTGGCTCTAATTCAGGCACGTCATCCTCCTTATCGCTATTCCCCGAGACGCTCGAGTTCTGATGGCCCTCTCTCTTCAGGGAGTTGACGCGTTGCAATCCATTCTGAAGAAGGTTCTATCTCTCGGCACGTGGCCTCTTCTTCATCCAGCCCGAGAATATCGTCTTTCGTGCCCCGCGATAATGAATCCTCTGAATCGGGTCCAGGTTCGGGCCCCTCCATATCATACTTGTCCTCTTGCCTGTCCCATACCCGAGTCCCAAACTCTCCCTCCCATTCCAAAAACCATATCCTTACCCGACAACCTTTTCGCCCATCCAACTCGTCCACCCTCTCCCTCAGCGAAGTGGCAGGCCCTGCAACTGTCGACTCCCCCTCTGCTCGCTAGGATGCATCCGTCCTCCGTATGGGGTGATGATACTTCTAGAGTCGACGACTCCGATAGCTGATACTCGAAATCTCAAACCTTCTCCTCTCTCCCCACATCCCCACCCAATTTTGTACCCCATTCTCGTGACTGGGCAGATCTGGGCCCCATCACCCTCTTCTAGGAAGAACTGCCAGCTGAAGTGATAGTAGCAGAACCACTGCATGTGTGCTGATTACCCCCATCATCAATAGGAGGCCATAGATATGATTTCAAGTGAAGACAAAAGTAGAGAAGAAGTGTTTGATTCTATTCAAAACAAGAAATGGATTAGAGATGTGGAGGGGCACATCGGAATGTCTCTCGAGCTGACGTTTGAGGACAGACCAGAAGACTACATCGCCCTCTTCCAATGCATCGAAAACAGAGGAAGACCCTCCCCACTCCCCGTACCCCTACAAAACACCTTCCCAGATCTACCATCAACCGGGAACTTCAAAGACTTCAACCGAGCCCTAGCTTACTGTTAGCATCCAAAGTGCGGCAAGGGAGACAGGGATCCTAGGGAAGCTCTATGCCCCAATGAGAATTCTCTTATGGAATGTAAGGGGGGGTGAGCTCCAAGCAGAAGAGGTGCCTGATCAAAGACTCCATAGGCAGGAGAGATCCGGACGTCCTGTGTCTACAAGAAACTAAGGTTCCCCTATTCAAAGACAGACTTCTGGCCACCTTGTGGAAAGTGAAGGATGCTAAGTGGGTTTCTCTTAACACCTCAGGAAGTTCGGGTGGTATTGTAGTAGCCTGGAAATCATCCAAATGGGAGATTCAGTCTTCCTCAGTAGGCATATTTTCGGTTTCAGTTATTTTACAAGATAAGTTACCTAGCTTTTGTTGTCTTATTTCTGCTGTCTATCGTCTTAATGTGGACTCCATCAGACCATTTTTTTGGGATGAACTGACTAGTATCAGATAGTCCTTCTCAGGTCTAGTTGTATCGCTGGAGATTTCAATGTAGTCAGATTTGCAGAGGAACGCTCTTGCAAGAGAAGAGTTACATCAACCATGGAGGATTTCTCTGAGTGGATCTAATCCCACGAGTTGGTTGATCTCCCCCTATCTAGGGCATGGTTCACGTGGTCCAACGGGCGTAAATCTCCTATTTAATTGAGTCTAGATAGATTTTTGCTGTCTACTGATTGGATGGAGGCCTTTCTGTCATCAAACCAACTGGCTCTTCCCAGAACTACCTCGGACCACTGTCCGATTCTGCTGATGTTGGAAGATGATAGCTGGGGCCCTAAACCATTCAGATTCAATTCCTCTTGGATCAGGCTCAATGGCTTCAGTCAACGGATCGCGGAGTGGTGGCCCACCTTTCAGGTTGAAGGATTCTCGGGTCACAAACTCCTTTGCAAACTTAGACTCCTCAAGGAGAAGCTAAAGGAGTGGAAAGTGGGTGAGCTAGGCAAGAGGGAAGCTGAAATGACAGATGTACTCTCGGAACTCTAGTGAATTGATTCAGAAGCAGAGGGTTCCTTGATGTCCTCAGAATCCTTGGGTAGGTGCATTCAAATCATCCAAAACATATCAGCCAGGGCGCTGGAAGATGAAACAACTTGGAAGTTGAAATCCAGAGCGAGATGGATTGCTGAAGGAGACAAGAATACCAAATAGTTCCACAACATCGCTAATATGCATGCCCGTGCTAAAGCTATCTTCAGTATCACAGTGGATGGTGTTCGAATAGAGGACAGGTAGGAGATAGCAGAGCACGCCATCCTCCACTTTAGATCTCTCCTTACTTTAGAAGATTGGAACAGACTGCGCCTCGATCGCATCCAATTTAACACGCTAGAGGCTTTGGAAGCGGACCTCTTAGAGGTCACGTTCACTGAGGAAGAGGTGAAATCGGCTGTGGACTCACTGGGAGGAGACAAATCACCGGGCCTTGATGGATTTCTGATGGTGTTTTTCCAAACATACCGGGATATCATTCGCTTAGATGTCATGGAATTTATGCATGAATTTTACAATGGAGGAAGGTTATCCAAAGGGTTAGGTGCTTCCTTTATAGCCCTACTCCCTAAGGTGGTAGGAGCAAGTTCCTTCTCTGATTTCAGACCTATCAGCTTGATAGGGGGCCCATACAAGATTCTAGCCAAGGTCCTCTCCTCCAGTCTTTCGAAGGTGATGGGGAAACTCATTTTGATCAGCCAGAGTGCATTCATCAGGGGAAGACAAATTGTAGATTGTGCTCTCATCACCAACGAATGTCTCCATTCATGCCACAAATCCGGAGACAAGGTTGTCCTATGCAAACTAGACATTGAAAAAGCCTATGATCACATTGAGTGGGGTTTTCTTCAAGACCCGCTGGCTCGTATGGGATTTGGCGAAAGATGGAGAAAGTGGATTGGCGCGTGCGTAGGTTCGGCTCATTTCTCAGTTCTTCTAAACGGCACCCCAACAGGATTCTTCAACAATTCCAGAGGCCTTCGTCAGGGGGACCCCCTATCCCCTCTCTTATTTCTTGTGATTTGTGAGGCCCTATCCCAAATGCTGCTCAAAGGCCATGTGGAAGGAGTTCTCAGAGGTATCATGATGCTTGGGGTGTCACCTCTTATCTCCCATATCCAGTTCGCTGATGATACCCTCATGCTTTCTGCTGCTTCTCAGGAATATATCAACAATCTGCACACTACACTTCGCTGTTTCGAGGCAGTGTTAGGTTTGAGAATTAATTTGGCAAAGTCTAAACTCTTCGGAGTCAACCTATTGAAAGACGAAACTTCCAGATATGCAGAATCCCTTGGCTGTCCCTCTGCTTCCCTTCTTCCTTCGTGGGGCTCCCCCTCGCTATCGGCTCTCCTCCAAAGTCGATGTGGGACAAGATCGTTGACAAATTTCAGAAGTTTCTCGCAAGGTGGAAATGTAGGTATCTCTCGTTGGGAGGCCATCTCACCCTCATCAAGGCAGCCCTCTCCAACCTTCCCATTTATTATATGTCCCTCGCCCCTCTTTGGTGCTCCTGGCCATTGATAAGTTGAGGCATGATTTTCTGTGTGTGGGAAGGACAATTAGAAGAAGTTGCACCCGCTTGACTGGCATGAGGTCTGCAAACACTTCCAAGAGGGTGGAGCAAGCATAAAAAACCTGAAGATTATGAATCAGGCCCTCCTTGGCAAGTGGATTTGGAGATTGGGAACTGAAGGAGGCACTCTCTGGAACTCCCTCATCAAATGCAAGTACGGGTGCTCCCCAGGTGGATGGTGGACTAAAGACTCGTTAGCGTATAGGGCTTCTCCCTTATGGAAGGGGATTTTGCGGTCAAAAAAGGCAGTGCTCAACAGTATCAGTTTCAAGCTTGGTAATGGCTTATCAATCCGGTTTTGGGAAGATCAATGGCTAGGAGAAATATCGTTGAAATTCTGATTTCCGAATATCTACCATTTGGCCCCAGTTAAAAATGCAACCGTCGCTAGCTGCTTCTCTTTTGCTGATGCGAATACAGTATGGGACGTGAGGTGCTCCAGAAACCTTCACGATTGGGAGATTTCTGAGCATGTGGATCTTCTCGACTTCATCTCCAAATCTCTGCCGGATCTTACCCCTCTCCAGATAAGCGTATATAGACCCGAGATAAAACTAGTTTGTTTACGGTCCGATCCTTTTATTCTCAACTCGCCCCTACTCTTAATCCAGCGGTCCCCTCTGCTCCTTTTATCTGGAAGTACGCTACCCCCCCTAAATACATCTGTTTTGGCTGGCTAGTAGGTAAAAATAGAATCCTAATGGTAGACAATCTGAAGAAAAGGGGCATGCAAATCGTTAATATGTGCCTTTGTTGCATGAAAGAAGAGCAAACGGTGGACCACCTCCTTGTTCACTGCTCATTTATATCCCAAGTTTGGGTTGAATTTTGTATGCGATTCAGAATCAGCTGGTGCATCCCGTATTCATCTTGCAACCTGCTGCCGTCTTGGCATGGGGTCAAGATAGGAAAAATCAGAACGCGTATTTGGAGATTGGCGATTCTCGCAATATGGTGGTCAGTCTGGGAGGAAAGAAATGATAGATGCTTCAATGACAAGTCTGCTTTGGTTCAAGCTGTGTGTTCCAGGGCCAAAAATCTGATTTTTGAATGGGTGGGCAATGTAAATGGTCTGAAGGACTATGATCTGCTATTTCTAGGATGCTAAGTTTTCTGCTACCTCAGCAGATCTCGTTTTCATCTTTGTTCCTCTTATATTATATATATATATATATATATATATATATATATATATATATATATATATATATATATATATATATAACAGGAGGAGAAAAAAAATACAAATTTGCTAGACAGGAACTTGCTCTGATGGCAAACTGAGTTGCCTAAATCCAAAATCAAAATTGCAGATCCAATTTCTGTAGAAAATTAGATCACGAATCGGTTTACAGGTTTAGCTTTGTGTAGTGATCAAGATATGGAGACAAATGGCAAATTGTAGGGGCTTTGTTGCGTTCCAAGTCTCTAGAAATATCACACATAGGAGCAGTAATGGAGGGAAATAACGATTGAATAGATAGATCATAAGAAGAGATGATAAGTGTGGAGTCTTTCCTCAAATCCTAGGAGAGTCTTACTTTAGGGTGGATAACTAGGACATGAAACCAATCTTCCAAAAAAAGAAAAAAAGAAAAAAAAGAAAAAAAACACAGGAAACCATAGAGGGTTCTTTCTAGTCTCAAGAAAGAACAATTTCATTTGACCATTATGGAATAGATATACCTTTTGCTTCATATAGCTACAGGTACAAAAGGTACAGCTGTACCTTTTGCTCCATATGTATGATTATATATAATTAAAAAATGATTATATATGGTTGCCTTTACAATGCTTCATATCTATGATTGTATACGGTTGCCTTTCCAACTAAATGAAGACTCAAGCTAACTAAGATTTTTAGAAATAAAGGGAACTTTTTAATAAAGGAAAACTTAATCTAGATACTTGTTGCTCAAGGCAATTCAAAACTCAGAACTCTTAACCATATGGCTACTACAAGCATGTGGATATGACTAATTTTTCTACCCCCACGTGTGGGAGCACATGTGGGGCCCATTAAAAAATATATATGTTAATATTTTGGACCTTCTGATAATCAATTTGGGTTCTAAAAACTAGTCTAGACTGTAGCTTCAGTCCAGCCTCCAGAACAATTTTGATGATTAGATCTCTCACCATGGTGGCTATGGGCCTATAGGGTCCACCTTGGCAATATTTTGATGATCAAATATTTTCTTGGATGCTTCTCATTATCATTTTCCAAAGTCTCAAATACCCCACTTGGGGCTGTGTTCTCTTTTGAAGTAACCATCAAAATTGAGCTTCCAGCAATCACCAGCATGCATTTCTATCCAGGGATCACCTCCCCTGTAGGGGCTTCACTATTCATCACCAAAGACCAATTTTAGAAGAAATTGGGAATGGAAACTCCCGTAAACTTTGGTCCTTAGTTGCATGTTCCTTCTATTGACTCAAGGTACTGCTTCTCCTTTGAATCATGCTTGCATTCCTGCTTCATAGCTAGTTGTTGTTGTTAACATTTTGGAATAGATTCTTATGCTCTTGCACCTAACTGTTGCTGCACATTTTGCACAACTGTACTTGCATCTCAAAAGGTCCCATTTAATGAGGCTACCTTCATTTTCCCATCACCTTAAAGGGAGCTTTCTTGTAAATAAAAATTCTGTTGTTTCTTTCTTTTAAAATCTCTCAACACAAGGTCATTAGGAGTGAACATGAAAGAGTCCTCACTCAGTTAAACAGCCCCTAGCCCTAACTTCTTATGACATCATTGAGTTTGTCTTGAAAAGCCCAATCAATGTTGAAGAGTTTTAAGAAGTACATCCAAAATCTTTTGTGATGTGTACATCATACCACCACATAGATTGTACCAGAGGAGGAGGAGATTGGCACCAATTTCTCTTTGGCTTGAAGACCAGGCGGATGGACATTGAGGACCCCAGAGGAGTTTTGGACCGTAGATCAAGTTGTCACACATGGATCTTGCCATTGGAATACCATGTTGATCAAACCATTGGATCATGTGGGATTACACATTGATTGGATGGATGGATCACGTGGACCCTCGATCATAAGATTGTAGTCGTAGGATTTATTATTTGTTTTATTTATTATTTTTTAGAGATTTATGGATGTTTAGGTGTTTATTTGTTAGATTTGAAACTTTGAAGCATTTAATTTGACTTTTTCTAGAAATAGGGGGGGTTATTTGTAACTCTGTTAAGGAGTAGGGGGTTGGTTGTAATTTTCCAGAAATTACTTTATAAATAGAGAAGTGGGGTGGGTGTCCAACCCTAACCCCAGTTTTGTTTAGGATTTGAGTCTTTACTCTTTGCTTTGTGAAGAAGCTTATTTCTCCTATGAAGGGAAGTGGTGTGAAGCCATGGTGGGAGCGATTCCTACATCTTTCAAAGGAGACCTTTGAAGCCAAGTTATCTTCTCAAATCTTCATTTTCTCTTCTCCATGTCCCATCTTTCCTTTTGCTTCCACCTACACTCCCCGAAACCCAAACCTTCCTAAATCCAACCCATCAAACCCAACACCGACAACCCTTTAACCGTACGACGCTGTTCATACGGCCGTCCATACAATCCTATAGGAACCCATTTGCACATCTTTTCTTCTTCCCTCTTAATTTCTCATATTCCCTTTTCCTTTAGCATATACCCTAAATCAAAACCCCCACTTTCTTAACCCTACTTCCCAAATCCCTAATTTCCTAAATCCTAAGTCCCGAATTACCCTATACCATACAACCCTGGTTGATTATTCCCTAGAAACCTTAACCCTAGAAGTAAAAAATCCTCCTAATTGAAATAAAATTAAACCTATGCTAATTGGAGGGCTTCCATGACCCCTGGATCCTAGTTTTCTTTGTAAATTGTGGATTTTTATCAATGTGGGACTGTGATTATTTGAATTTACATGCTTTATTTCCCTATTGAATGCCATCTAACCGTGGTAGATTAGTTATATCTTGCTTCTACTTGTTTATGATCCGTTTTTAGATTCCCTCATTCTATTTTAAAGTTAATCTGCATGGTTCTGCGTTATTTTGAGCTGCACGACAATGGTTGAAAAGATGATGGACCATGTCTGCTTCTTTTTTGCACGTAAAGCACGTACTCAGGAGCTATCTAATAGTCTATTACAATCAAGCACTATCTAATTGTCTATTACAATCAAGCACTATCTAATAGTCTATTACATGGTAGATTACGATCAACAAGTTGATTACAATCAATGAATTTATGAGTGCGTGGGTGCGTGTGTCTGAGACACACACTTGTGTGTGTAGACCTCAACAATTAACACTTAAAAAATTGATGCAGGACAATTAATCACTTGCTCTAAAATCTCGAACTGTTAGAGCATGGCAAATCAATCCCTTTATCTCATAGCCCAGGCCCCACATTGCATGGGTTAGGACCTTGGCCGAACCCCCCTCGTGGGCCCCACATCACATGGGTACCGCCTCACACGAGCCACTGCCTTACACGGGTTGGGCCCGCCTCACACGAGCCACCCACCTCACATGGGTTGCCCACCCTGAGTGTGCCCCCCTGCATCCCATAGGTAATCCCACTCGAGCTTTGTGTGAAAATGGCCCTGCATTAATCACTCTCGGTGAGGAGTCTCGAACACAAGACCTCCCGCTCTGATACCGCTTTGATGCAGGACAATTAACCGCTTGCTCTAAAAGCTCGAACTGTTAGAGTATGGCGAATCATTCCTTTTATCTCATAGCCTAGGCCCCACATCGCATGGGTTAGGACCTCGGTCGAACCCCCCTCGTGGGCCCCACATCACATGGGCACCGCCTTACACGAGCTGCCTGCCTCACACGGATTGCCCACCCCGAGTGTGCCCCTGCATCCCACAAGCAACCCCACTCAAGCCCGATATGAAAATGGCTTGCATTAAAAACTTTCCATCCATAGCCCAGCCATAGCTATGAGGAGGAAGAAGAAGATGAAGAAGAGAAAAAAAAGGCAAAGAGAGGTTTTGGAGAAGAGAAGGGTTATAGAGAATTAACCTCTCCCACATATGATATCCTTATATACAAAAATCCTCTCTGTGTTAACACTTAAAAAAAAAACTTTCCTTACATAGCCAAGCCATAACTATGGGAAGGAGGGAGAAGAAGAAGAAAAGCAAAGAGAGGTAGGGTTATAGAGAATTAACCTCTCCCATATATAATATCCTTATATACAAAAATCCTCACTACAAAAAAGGTATGATGCACAAGAGGAGCACCGAAGATAAACACACACTCACTTAAAATATCCTATAAATGCATGATTGAAAAAAGAACATACACACTCTCTGTTCACATACTCTCTCTGCACCGCCCTTCAAGTTGGTGCGAAGATGTCAAACATGCCCAACTTGCCCATACCTGCTTGAAGAGAAGACATGAATGGCTTTGTTCAATATGTCAGCCAACTGGTTGTTTGTTCTCACCTGTGATGTGCATAATGTTCCAGATAGGATCTTCTCATGAATAAAGTGACAATCCAACTTTGATGCACTTTGTCCGCTCTTGAGACGAGAGATTAGAAGCAATTGTTGAGCACTGCTTGATTCTCACATTTGAAAGGAATGGGTGTAGGAATAGTAGCATGTAAATCATGCAGAAATGGCTGAAATCAGAGAATTTCACAGGCCACATTAGCCATAAAACAACTCTCTGCTTTCCCAGATGAATGAGCAGTCGCAGTTTGTTTCTTGCTTTTCCACAAGATAATTTCCACCAAACAACATGCAATAATTGGAAGTGGAGCGGTGATCATGGGATGGCCCTTGCCAATCTGCATCATAATACGCTAGGATGCCTAAGTGGCCATGATCCAAGTATGATATCTCCTTTCTTAGAGCTGATTTTAAGTTTCACAAAATCTGATACACAACATCAAGATGACAAAATCAGATACACTGCATCAAGATGATGAGAAGAAGAAGAGTGCATAAGCTGGTTGACTACACAGATGACATACACGATAATTGCAGTCTAGACGAGTGATAGTTAGGAATATCAACTTCTTGATTAAGCTTCAATATCTGCCAAGGTCACTAAAAACAGTAGATTCTGTTTGGTGGAGACGATGATCGACTTCTATATTCATAGATGCTGCTCGTGCATGTAACAGGCTAGTCCCATGAAGTCTAGAGCATACTTCCGTTGGATATGAAAATTCCACTATTCGAGCGCACAACTTCATTCCCAATAAAGTAGATCTCAAAGGATTGAGTAAAAAACTACTTCAGTTCTAATACCCCACTATCATTATCCACAGTAAGGATAATATCATAAACATAAATGATGGGGACATTCGCGCACATGCACGCCCCCCCGACGCACGTACGTAAGGAGGGCCCCACCATCGATCTGGATTGATGATGACGTCCAGGGAGGGCCTCCTAGTTAGAAGACAGTTTTGGTTCCTTGGAGTGGACCTGCTCGTCATGTGGATCCCACCATTGGATCTCATGATCGTTGCCCACTACTCTAGATGACCTAATACTTTGAGTTTTGCTTATTATTGTTATTATGAATATCATGGACGGTTTAGATTGCTTTGATTGGTTGTTATTTTTGTGACTTTGTCTCTAAGTAATAAGGTGCACACATGACGCAGCTTTTGGGATATAGGTTTTTCTTATAAATAGGCAACCCCTTGTAAGTTTTTTTTCATTGAAGATTATGAATAAAATTTTGCGTTTTCCTGCTTCACTAATTCTCTGAGTTGTGGAAAGCTAATTCGGTGCGAATCCCCCCTTCTTTGAAGGGCTAATTGCCATGGTGCGAAGCCACACCCATCCCGATTTGCCCCCATCTCCTACCCTCTATATTCATCATCTCTCATAGCCATCCACTCTTCAAATCCACCTTTATTTTGCAGCTAATCCTTCTCTACAGCAGATTTTCAGAATTAGGCTCTGCAGGAGGGCCGAAACTTCGACGGAGCACCATGCTCAAATTAGTCATCCAATCGCCCTGAAACTTGGTGTGTGGATGGTCCACCCCTGGCCGATCAACCCCTAGTCAGCCCTTTTTGGGTTCGTGGGCCCCACACACATGCGGGCAGCAATCCACACACGTGCTTGCACCCTACAATAAACATGGAGCAATTGCAAGAATTAATGAATAATATAACCCGACAGTTTGAGTCTTTGGGTAAGTGCTTGGAATAATGTATTGACCAACGCTTTGAATAGCTTAATGTGCGCGTTACCCAATTAGAGACCTCCACCTGGGCAAACCCTACCATTGGGGAAGATGCCCAATCTCAGGCAGGTGGTCAGGAGGATAGACCAAGGAATGGAAGTGGCCAAGGAATTGGTCATGGGCGCGTACCCATGCACCCACACCGTGAGGAGCATCATAATCATTATGACCCAGATGTGCAACTCCTCAAGGGAGTTAGAGTAGAGGCTTTTACGTTTGATGGCCACTTGGACCCTAAGGCTTTTCTTGATTGGTTGGTGGATATGGACCACTATTTTGAGAGGTATGATATGTTGGATGCTTGTCGAGTCCGATTCGCCAAGATGAAGCTTGTGGGCCAAGCAAAGAGGTTTTGGGTTACTGTAGAGCGAAAGAAAGAAAGGTCGAGGGAGCTCTCAATAGTCCATTGGGGAGAAATGAAAGAAACTCTTTAAGGAAAAATACCTTCATTTCTCTTCTCACTTGAGGTTGGTTGAGGAATGGCAATCTCTTCGACAAGGTTCCATGGTGCTGCTGAATACATTGAGAAGTTTGAAGAGTACTTGACCTGATGTGAAGTTGATGAGGACCCCGTACTCACTCTTGCTCGATTTAAGACGGGCATCCGCTCTTATATTAGGAGAGTTGCTCGCCAAGGACATAAACACTCTTGAACAGATGTGTCAAGTAGTGTTAGACGTCGAGCAATACCTCAAAGCATATGTGGGAAGGCGCTTTGAGTTTCATGATTCTAGCGCTAAGGCCAACCCTTCTGGGGCTCGGCCCAGCCCAGCATTGGATATCAACACTAGCCTTCCAGTGGTTTTCAGTTTAGGCCCATGAATGATAAGGGTAAAGAGGTTGTCGGGTTTAGTTCGCGCATAAGTGAGGCAACTAGGTGTTTTAGATGTCAGAGGTTTGGTCACTTTGCCCACCAGTGTGGCACGAAAGAGGGCACTAGGGTGTTTCTTATTGATGGGTAAGTAGAAGTAGTGCCCCCAGAAAGCGACGGTGAAGGCGAAGAATATGAGCTAGCAGAAACCTCTTGTGATGAGGAAGAGAGAGCGCAAGAGTCTGCGACCCTCGTAGTTGTGCGTTGTGCCTCTCAAGCCAAGAATATTGATGATTGGCGCTATAACACGATCTTCTATACTTACGCAAAATGTGGGAAAAAGAGCTGTAAGATGATCGTGGATAGTCGTAGTTGTGCCAACGTGGCATCAACTAGCACTGTGAGCCGTTTGGGCTTGAAGCTTGAAGCCCATCCTCAACCTTATAGAGTGTCTTGGGTTGATGAAATTTTCATTTCAGTCTCGCACCGTTGTCTTTTCCTATTCAGTTTGGATCATATAAAGACACTTTGGGTGATGTTGTTCCCATGGATGTAGGTCACTATTCTGGGTAGGCATTGGCTCTATGACAGGGATGTCACCATATTTGGTTATTCACATGTGTGTACATTCTGGTTTGAGGTCAAGAAAGTCAAGCTAAACCCACTTCCGCCCAAGAACATGAATGGAAAGGAGTCCACCACACAGAGTGGTGTGAACGGCTCAAAAGAATTGAAGGAATCAAAGTCCAAGTCTAAGCCTCCTAATATTCTAAATGCCAAGGACTTTGAGCGAGAGACTGAGTTAGACTTGGTAGTGTAACCCTTGTGGCTAGGGAGAGTGCACCAGAGGCTAGCGTAGAGTTACCCACTGAGGCCATTTTGGTATTGGATGAGTTCTGTGATGTCTTTCCTAAAGATCTATCGGATGAGCTTCCTCCTATGAGGGATATACAACATGCCATTGATTTAGTCCCTGGGGCGACTCTACCAAACCTTCCTTATTACAGAATGAACCCAAAGGAACATGCACAGTTGAAGAGATAGATTGATGAGCTCCTAGAAAAGAGTTTCATTAGTGAAAGCATGAGCCCGTGTGCCGTGCCCGCCCTTCTTACACCTAAGAAGGATGACACATGGAGGATGTGTGTTGATAGTAGGGTCATCAACAAAATCACAGTCAAGTATCGGTTTCCCATATCACGTCTTGATAACATGTTGGATATAATGGCCAATGCTACTATCTTCTCAAAAATTGACCTCAAAAGTGGTTATCACCAAATCCGTGCATGTACTGGTGATGAGTGGAAGACGGCCTTCAAGACGAAGGATGGGCTATACGAGTGGCTAGTCATGCCTTTTGGGCTGACTAATGCCCCAAGTACTTTCATGCGTGTGATGACTCAAGTGTTAAGACCCTTCATGGGGAAGTTCCTGGTCGTCTACTTTGATGATATCTTGATTTATAGCATGACCAAAGAACAACACTTCAACCATTTGAGGCAGGTCTGTGGGATCCTTAGAGCCGAGAAATTGTACGCTAACTTAAAGAAGTGTGCGTTTATATCTAGTAGTGTTATCTTCTTAGGTTTTGTTGTATCAGCTGAGGGTGTATCGGCGGATTCTGAGAAGGTCAAAGCCATTGTCAATTGGTTGGAACCCTGCAATATTCACGAGGTTCGTAGCTTTCACGGCTTGGCCACCTTCTATAGACGATTCATTCGAGGCTTCAGTTCCATTATGGCTCCCATCACAAATTGCATTAAAAAGGAAGAGTTTCAATGGACGAAGGCAGCATCGAAAGCTTTCAAGGAGAGAAAGGTCAGGATGATCGAAGCTATAGTCACGCGACTTCCAGATTTTTTGAAAGTGTTTGAAGTCACATGCGATGCGTCAGGAGTCGGAATAAGAGTACTTAGTTAGGAAGGGCACTCTGTCGCCTTTTTTAGTGAGAAACTGAATGAGGGGAAGCAAAAATATTCCACCTATGACAGAATTCTATGTGGTAGTGCAATCATTACGCCACTGACGTCATTATTTATTGCCGCAAGAATTCGTCTTGTTCTCAGATCACGAGGCCTTGAAATATCTGAACTCTCAAAAGAAATTAAACCCTAAGCACGCCAAGTGGGTCTAATTCCTTTAAGAGTACACTTTTGTGCTTAAGATAAGGCCGGTGTAGAGAATAAGCTTGCCGACGCGTTGAGTCATCGAGTTGCGTTACTCAATT
Source organism: Magnolia kwangsiensis (assembly GCA_037074715.1). Taxonomy (NCBI): domain Eukaryota; kingdom Viridiplantae; phylum Streptophyta; class Magnoliopsida; order Magnoliales; family Magnoliaceae; genus Magnolia; species Magnolia kwangsiensis. The sequence continues at coordinate 49,111,795 of CM073583.1, forward strand.
CCATGAGTGTCGAAGTCACGTGCCTCGAGCGTGTGAAGGAGGATTATTTTGAATGCCCAGATTTTGGAGTCGTGTACACGTCGTTGTTAGAGAGTTCGTCAGGGGCTAGCAGTGAATACTTGATTTTAGATGGATATTTGTTTAGAAGCGATCGCTTATGCATACTGCGCACCTCCCTCTGTGATTTTCTTTTATGGGAGTTAACATTCAGGAGGGGTCGCGGGTCATTTTGGTCTAGACAAGACCATTGCCTTAGTGGAGGATTGGTTCTATTGGCCAAGCCTCAAGCGTGACGTGACCAAAATTATAGGGCAATGTCGTACTTTTCAACTAGCAAAGCAGAAAAAACAAAATACGGGACTATACACAACTTTGCCAGTTCTTTTCATCCCTTGGCAGGACATCAGTATGGACTTCGTGCTTGTGTTTCCCAAGACTATTCGGAAACATGATTCCATATTTGTTGTCACGGACCGCTGTTTCAAACAAGAAACAAATGCGTTTGATTTGAGTGATTGTCTTATTTAAACATAACAGAAAAAGAGTATTTAAAACGATCATCACACTTTATTAATACTGAGTTCATTTACATCCTTCTAGTGTCCCTTGATTCTAATATAGATTACTTGGAATAAAGGAATCATTATAAGTTCAACAGTCGTAGTCAAATATTAAATCCGGCAGCATTTCGTCGTTGATTTCAATCATCTCCTAGGACTTAGGAGGAATATGCTCTTCTATTGATTATTCTCCTTTAAACTTGAACAAAAGGAACTTGAAGACTTCAACCATTTCAGCAGCATAACGGCCCTTTATCTTCACAGATTGCAGGGCAGTCTGGTTGTGCGGACCCACATAATGGATGTTGGTTGCGCGGACCCGCGCATACCACCGTAGCCTTCTCTCTCACCTTCGATCTTCCTCCTTGCTCCGCTTCCTCTCGAAAATCTTCAATCGGTCTAAATGAAGGAGGGGAGGGGGTATTTATAGGCCTTCACATGTGTGGTACCTCGATTTTGGCGCCATGGGATCCACCTTGGATCATTCTTCATCGCTCAAGAAAATTATTTCCTGAAACCAGTTGCACAAACCCGCGCAATTGATATTTGGGTTGTGCAGACCCGCGCAACTGATCTCTCATGCGGACATGCGCAATCAACCTCAAAGACACTTCTCTTTCTTCTTTCATATTCCTTTCTATTGCCTTACTTTCTAGTCTTCTCTTGCTATAATCTTTTCATCATCTTTTATGCCTCAATAGATGCCCCCTTGATCCTTTCTTTGTTTCCCTAGAACCAAAGAAAAAGGATTAAAAATACTTATTCTGACGGTGTCTGCGCGGGTCCGCGCAATCAAGACCCACATTCCATACTCGGCCATATGTCCTATAAATATCCCAACCCTTTAGTCATTTCCCACGCATTTGCACTGTAGCGTACCTCTACTCTTTCGCGACTTTCCACGCAACGAACTTCTCTTACGTGAACCTGCGCAACAGATCCCTGCCTGCGCAAAGTCTTCTGGTTCTTGCGCAGACCCGCGTAACCGATCTTGATTGCGTGAGTCCGCACAACCAAGACTGAGAAGATCTTTCAGCATTTGGTTTCCTTCCCTCCAAATATTTTCGAGATTTGAAACTTCTTTTCACCATGGCTTGTTCTTCAGCCTCCTCTTCTAGAAGAAAGCATCGTCCATCCTCTTTTAGGCGGAAGCAACCCCTTCCTCATTCTTGGAAACATGTGGAGATAAATGAAGAATCCTTGGATCTCTATAACCCTTTTACCAGTAATCAAACCATTATCCCTATGAATTTACAGCGCCACTGGTCGATCCTACACTGTGAACCCTCTAATCGACAAAATACCTTCATCTCAGTGAAGGACTGGGTCACAAGAGAACTGAGGATGCTGATAGGATATTTAGGAGAAAATGGACTTTGTCAAAGAGGAGGTAGGATTCACAAGATGAGATTTTTGCATCCTCATTGTGATCCTCATCAACCTTTCCCTTTCCACTACTTCGAAACAACTTAGCAACTTTTCTTTCTTGAGAGATTGCCCTGGAGTACAGGGAGATTTTCAATTGCAGGCCTACTATCTATCTGTGATTTTTACAGTGCTTGGGCCGCACTGTCGTTCGGAGACATACTGCCATACTGAGACAGAATACGCTTTCTGACTCAATCATAGCTGCATCGGAACACTTTCAAGCAGATGCTACTATTCTCAGATTCTTTCTTTATCATTGGTCTCTAACCACCAACTCATTTCATCTTTCCCTAGGCGTAATGAGCATCACTTTATGGGATCTGTTTTGCATAGCAGGTCTTCCCATCATGGGTGACATCTTTGACGCGTATATTCCCTCTAATGAAGAGCTTGCTCTTACATCTGTAGGAGGTATATCCAAAATTTCTAGAACTACCCTCGAACTCTTTAGTGTACTGACTGCCTTCCCTCATCCTGATTGCATCTCTTCTCTTGAATGGTTGGCTCACTTTTCTCAAAAACTACGGTATATTCCTTTCCTCTTAACTTCTTTTCTTCATAATCTCATTCTTTACATGATTTTTTGCTGAGGTATTGCATCTATATTTTGACAGCTTTGTAGGTCACAACCACTTAGAACTTAAGGACATTCGTAAGAACACAAAGCATTCTGCAGAATACAGTCCTTCTTGCGAATTAGTCGCCTTTCTTGTTTACTGGTTGAGCTTGGTGATATTCCCTGATCTCGATCAAGCGGATACCATTAGGCCTTCGTTTTTCGTGGTTGCAGGAGCAATGGCGGAAGGCCAGAAATATTCGCTAGCTCCCTTAGTTCTGTGTTCTGTATATCGTGCTTTCGGAGATGTTATTTAGGATTCAAAAGATCCTGTTCCTAAAGCCTTTCCTGTTTGTGCTCCTTGGCATTTCTTCATAGGTTGGCTAGGAGTATACTTTCCTTGGACATTTGCTGACTTTGGAAGGGCATACTCGAACCTTGATCGGCTTCCCCTTCAACATTTTCAACTAAGAAATATGATTAAGGAATCAAGCGGATGGATTTCGAGAAGAATAAAAAGCAATGACCCATTTGACTTTCACCAATTTCCATTGACCAGCTATCCTGAAGACGTGGATGCGATTGATGATGATTCCATCTCCTTCAGCGAACATTCCTTCTTCGTTTCCATCAGATCCAACACTCTTCCATGGAGAGAAGGTAGTGTATTCTGGCGCGAACCATATTACCCTAGTAGGTTTGCTCGCCAATTTGGCTTTGATCAAGCCGTTCTTGAGACTCGTGACATTGTCACAAGAGCGATGAAAAGTTATGGCATTGGGCCATATAATTGGGCCTTGATATGGAAGCAACTCTTGATCATTCAAACTGGCTCACATTTCATAATTCTTGGCTACAATTATCCGGTTAGTGCTTCTTACTTGTGGATGCGATGGTGGGCCCATTAGCATTACTTGGTAAACAATTATCATCTAGTAGATCATGTAATGTGGATTCCTCCTCCTTGCCTTAGGGGTTATCAGAAAGATCTGGGTATCGGTTATTTTGAAGAAACGAGTTCTCCCCCCTTTCTAGATCAACTTGGTACAAGGATCTCTTTAGAAGACGCCATTTATGAAACAAAGCCCGTTCTTGAAGGATGGGCAACTTTTAGTACTCCTCCGACGAATACTCATGAATTTCCTGCAAAGAATGATAATCCCTTACAGTTCCACCTTCCTCCACCTTTATAGATATTACACAATAATTCTCTTTAGTCAGAAAAAAAGGAAATGTCAGGACATCGTCATCTGTCTCAGAAGGATAAGCATATTATTATCGAAGACTCGTCTCCTTCGGAAGGATAAATATATTCTGAAATATTTGACTTTAAATTAAAAGACACTAAACATTGAATATTTTGCTCTGACGTAATACGATTGTGGTTCTATTTTGCATATGAAACTTCGTGATTCCTGTCACTATATCCAATGATTGACGTATCTTACCGTACTTCCATTACAAGAATATATGGCCATATATTCTTATAATCTTAGCATTATATATATATATATGTTTATTTACATGCAACAGTTTTTTTTTTTCTTTTTCTTTAAATTATTTTTATATGTATTCCTAACTCACATTATCAACAACATTAAAGTATTCATAAATTTCCAATTCATGACAAATTTCAAGCATATTTGTTTGTGCAATAATCTTAACATAACATCTAATAAGGAACTAATTACAACACTGAGCATTTTATGCTTGTCAGTGCGGGACTTCCTATATGATTTTTTTTTTTTTTTTTAAATTGGCGGTACTAAATTTTAATTTAGTCAGTTACACACAGTTTAAGCTCTTGAATAGTGGAGTCGGGTCTCACGTGATGGCCTCTGTAACTCTTAGGAGTTCACTGGACTTTTCACAGCATAGGGAATTCACAAACTGCAATCCATCAGAGGGGCTCAGTGAAGCTACCGGGGCCATGAACTCGGTTGGAATTATGCACAGGGTTGGCCGCAGTAACTCTCTGGAGTTCACGGGGCGCACAAGGCAACCTTTGGGGTACCAAATCTAGGGCCGCAGTCCGTCAATGAGTAGGTTTAAGCCCTTCCTCATGAGTTAGTACTGAAATCAAACCGTAGATCTGGGGGGTCTTACGCATGGTTGGCTTATCTAAAGCTCACACTACAGCTCTCATTTTCTTCATCTGCAAGGTCGAGCCCATTCATGGGAGGGCATTTTCCTCCATTCCCTGTGACGCTGGCGGAAAGCTATACAGACGGTGTGGGGGTTACACGTGATTGGCCGTTGAGGACTTTTGACCTTTTTTAGACTTTTGGTTACTGACTCCATCAGCTGCTCACATGGGTATGTGTACGATGGCCTTCACGAGCTTTTTAGGGCCACTGGCTTCTCACCGCTGCCCGAATGGCGAAAATGATAGGTCTTATGCGCGATTGGCCATTGGCTGCCTTAAAATGCCTTAGAAGACAATGATAAGTATGATCAGTTGTTGTGAGAATGATAAACATCTTTGACTGAAATTGACACATCACCACTTCTGCCAATATCTTCAATTATACCCATCTGTTTGTCTGTGTTGTTTATAATATACCAGCCAGCTTGGTGATGGTATCAATTTCAGGCAGAATTTTGTAGGGCTTACTTGATGTTCACTTTCCTTTTGCAATATTTGCTATTACATGGTCTTGATATGCTTGCGAACTTCTTCTTTATTAACTTATCTTGCCCCCTTTTGATACAGAATCATTATTTTGATAATTTTCTGGAGCAAAATCAAAAGTATGTTTATGGACGGTATCTCTTAAGGAAGCGAGCATTAACTGGTATACTGATTCCTTGTCCATCTTGATCCACAACTCTAATGCTCCGTTGGAGTATACTTCTTTTATTATGTAAGGGCCATCCCATTTAGGTTCAAACTTGCCCCCTGTTCGACGGGTCTCTACGATAGGTCTTTTCAACATCAGCACCATATCCCCTTTTTATGAAAGAGTGATACTTGACTCGTTTGTCAAAGGCGGCTGATATTCTTGCCTGATACATATGCAATCGCTGTTGGGTAGCCAGACGCTTCTCATCAAGCAAATCCAGCTCTTTTAACCTTATTTTTGCGTTTTCACGGTTATAGACTGGCGTACTGCTACTCTTAGTGACGCTACTTGTATTTCAATTGGGATCACTGCTTCCACATCATAGATTAGTGAATATGGTGTCGCTCTTGTTGCTGTCCGGTGAGTAGTTTTGTATGCCCATAATGCTTGTAACCTTTCGTCCCAATCACGTTTGTTCCCTGTCACCGTCTTCTTCAGATTTTAAACGCTTCTGCTAATCCATTGGTCGATGGATAATAAGGTGTTGAGAATGAATGATGAATGCTGAATTTCCGACACAACTTTTCCATGCCTCTGTTTTTGAAGGGAGTGCCATTGTCTGTAACAATTTTCTTCGGAATACCATGATGGTATATTATTGCGTGTCGGATGAAATTGACCACATCCTTCTCTTTAACAGTGCGCAATGCAACTGCTTCGGTCCATTTGGAAAAGTAATCTGTCGTTGCTAAAATATATTGCTTCCCTTTGGTCGAAGGCGGATTGATAGGACCGATAACGTGAAGCCCCCAAGCAGAGAAGGGCCAAGAAGCAGCTAACTGATGTAGGTCTTCTGGAGGAACATGTATAACATCTCCATGAATCTGACATTCATGACATCGTTTCGCATAATCTATTGCGTCTTTGAACATGGTGGGCCAATAATACCCCATCCTATGTACTCGATGAAATAAGTTTCGACCAGCTTGATGTGCCCCACATTCTCCAGAGTGTGCTTCTTGCAATACCTGGCCTACCTCTTGCTCGTCTAAGCAACGTAGCAGTGTTCCATTGTAAGACCTTTTGTACAACACTTCACTGCATATGATGAATCTTCTTGACCGTTGCCTAATTTGCTGTCTCTGCGCGGGTTCTTCCGGCAGGATGTTAAATTTAAGATAATCTATGAAAGGCTGACTCCAATCATCTGTTGTGATCTCTAGACACGATACAGGAAGAGTTTCAGTAATTTCTTCAATAACTTCCGATGATAGTAAAAATCTTCTTTCTTCTATAGTCACTTGAAGAGGGCTTCAATTTGGACAAGATAGAGCTGCTGCCAAGCTGGCCAAAGCATCCGCTCTTGCATTTTCTGACCGAGGGATATGCTTGATTTTAACATGGGAAAACTGTTGTAATAACTGTTGTGCCTTCTGACAGTATGACAAAAGCTCTTGCTTTCTTATCTCGAATTCAGTTGTCAATTGATTTATAATCAATTTAGAATCCCCGAAGATATGTAGCGTTCTTATATTCATCTCTTTAGCCATTTCCATTCCAATAATCAGGGCTCTGTATTTAGCCTCATTATTCGTACATACAGTTCCCAATGTAAAGGAATAAGGTAGTAAGTCACCTTGGGGAGTAATGAATATCACTCCTGCCCTCGCTCCTGATGCTCGAGAAGCACCATCAAAATACATCTGCCACGGGCTCTGCGATTCAGCTAATTTAACTTGCTCATCTGGAAAATTGTCACTAATGACCTTGGATTCTACTATAGGGTGTGCTGCAAGGAAATCCGCCACTGCCTGCCCTTTTACTGCTTTTGCTGGTTCATACGTAATAGTATATTCTGAAAGTAACAGTATCCATTTGGCTAATCTTCCGAAAAATATCGGTCTTGTCATCAAAAATTTTATCAGGTCGGCTTCGAAATCAACGTTATATGATGAGCTAAACAATAATGTTTCAACTTTTGCACTGCAAATATTAACGCTAAACATTCTTTCTCGATCGGGGAATAATTGCATTCTGCCCCCATTAGGGTCCGGCTTAAATAGTAAAGAGTGGTTTCTTTTCCAGATTCATTCACCTGTGCCAGCAAAGCTCCTAAAGAATGTTCAGATGTAGATATATACAAAATAAGTGGTTTTCCTTTAACTGGAGCTCCCAATACTGGTGGCTATTTCAGCAATTCCTTTATCGAGTCGAATGTGTTCTGACAGGCTTGATCCCACACAAACTCTGTATCGTTTTTCATCAGATGGGAAAACGGCTGACATCTCCCTGCCAAATTCGAAATGAAACAACGAATGTATGCCAGTTTTCCCTGCAAACTTTTTAATTCTCTCAATGTTTTTGGTGGCAGCATATTTTGAATAGCCTTGACTTTCCCTGGATCAATCTCAATGCCCCTATGCCGAACAACAAAACCAAGAAACTTACCAGAGGACACCCCAAATGCGCATTTAGCGGGATTCATCTTCAATTGTTTCTTTCTGAGCCAACGGAAAACCGACGCCAAGTGCTCACGATGTTCCTGATGGCTTCCCAACCTGACTACCAAATTGTCGACATAACATTCAACGTGCTTGTGCATCATGTCTTGAAAAATGTTTTGCATTGCTCTCTGATATGTTGCCCCGACATTTTTTAGTCTGAATGACATAACCTTATAACAAAAAATTCCCAGCGAAGTCCTAAATGCTGTTGCTTCCTTGTTCTCAGGGGCCATTCGAATCTGATTATATCCTGCATAACCGTCCATGAAGGACATGACAGCATACTGAGTTATACTATCAATTTGTAGTTCAGTTATTGGGAGCGGAAAATCATCTTTTGGACAGGCTTCGTTCAGGTCTCATAAGTCGACACACACCTTGACTTGTCCATTTTTCTTCCTTACCGGGACAATATTCGATATCCGCTTGGGATATTTGACCTCTCTAATAAACCCGACCTTTATCAATTTATTGACTTCTTCTTCGATCAGGGGGACCAGGTCCGGATGAAATCGCCTTTAAGCTTGTTTAACTGGCCTTTTCTCTTCAGAAATATTTAGTCAGTGCAATGCTACAGAAGGCTCTAAGCCAGACATCTCTGCATATGTCCAAGTGAGTACATCTTTATTTTCTCTGAGAAGTTGAACATATTCTGCAGATTCTTGTTCAGAAAGGCCGGCGCTAATGAACGTATTCCGTGGCTCTTCTTTCGTATCCAAGTTTATCTCTTATAAACTGTCTGTCATCGGTTGCCCCCCATCTTCCATCTGCTTTAAAGCCACCTCAGGATGTTCGACTATTTTAGAAATTTCTTCTGCTGGCTGCTCAATTGTAACCATGTTTACTGATGACTTTGCCCCCATGTCTTGAAATTTTCTTTGCTTCTCCTGGCCGATCCCAATAAGAATTTGCATTCCTCTCCTGTGGTTTAGGCTAGTGTATTCTTCGCAGTCAAAACCCATACTTTCCATAGCCCTCTTGCTTGTTTTCTTTCCAATTATTATTTCATCTCTATCTATCATTCGTTGTATTATACATTTCAATGTATGACAATTCTCCGTTGGATGTCCCACCAAGCGATGATAGCGACAAAAATTTCGTTCTCCGATTCTTGTCACCTCTTCAGGGCGTTTGGGTTCTGGCAACTTTATTGTGCCGGTCTTCAATAGCTGGTCCATCATTGGAATGACATCTTCTTTATCGAATGCAAACCCTTCATGTGAATCGAGTATCCTGGGTTTTTTATACCTCCTTAGCTGAATCGACTCTTCTTTTCGTTTTGATTTTTCTTTCTTTAAATCTCTTACATTATTACGCTGCTTATCACGATCAATAGTATTTACTGTTATCCTGCTGCGAGCCCCCCGAGCTGTATCATGGCAAAATGCTGACACTATCTGATTTATCAATTTTAAAGCATAAGCCTTAGTGGCCAAGTCCAAAAAGTTCTGATGTCGGCACTGGTAAGTCTAACTACGAATTCCGTCTTCATAGAGTTTAGACACATCTTGACTTGTTCGCTTTCTTCTGGTAGCTGTTTACACGAAGTTCCCAATGTCTTCCACCTGTTTATAAACCTTCCTAATGATTCGCTTTCGCCTTGTCGCACAAAAGTCAATTCAGCGATGTTGACATCTCGTGCTAGAGAAAAAAATTAGACACAAAAGTATCTTGCATTTGCTCCCAAGTGCGGATTGACCCTGGAGCTAAGCTAGAATACCATCGGAATGGCTTATCCGTCAGTGATGACCCGAACAACCGTAAGCAATACTGTGGTATTGTAGAAAAATTTTTCATACTGGTAACGAAGTGCATTAAATGTTCCTCTCGAGATCCTTATCCATTAAACTTTTGAAAATCCGGATGCCTGAAATTGACTGGAAAGGGAATATCATCTACCTCTCTTGGATACGGCGTTCGATACCTGAAAGGGCCAGTAGTTCCACGTTCCCTTTCTATTCTGACAACTTCTTCAACAATTTGCCTCGCCTCGTTTTGCGTTATGACCCTTGTGTCCAGAGCAGACTCCTGTGATTTCGCCCCTTTAGTTGAGAGTTTTCAGATTGACTTGTCTATTTGTTATGCCTGCCATCGGGAGAGCTGCTATTTTGGCTACATCACGTGTAAGGTTTACTAAAGCCTCTTTAAGGATTCTGCACTCATTCATCAGTGCTCTTTGCGCTTCTACCATCTCATCCACATGATCCTTTGCAGTTGTCATATTGTCTGGATTTGACTTCTCCTTGCTTTCAATGCCATCGGTCAATTGAGGCGATACAAACATTGGCGAATTTGTCTGGGGTGACGCGAATACTGGTGAGCTTGTTATTCATGCTTTACCTTTCTGTTCCCTTGTCCATCTAGCCCTTGAAATACCCAAAGCCATTATCGGCTCTTTGACTCTTGGTGAAGACATATTCATTCTAAGGCTTCTCGCATTTCGTGTCCTCGTCTTGCGATACGTTACCACAGTCCAGCCCTTATCGCCTCCTAGTGGTTTAGGTGAAGCAGATACTACCTCGACTGTCACTCGAGTCGTGCTGTTTCAGTTGTAGGGATTCGAGTTAGGTGCTTCGGGATTTAATCCGGTGTGTATTCTATCATGAACCCGGTTGGAGTTAATCGGAAGTTCACTTTTCTCACGAAAGTTGCCATGAGTAGTAGGTTGTAATTGGATGCAGAAACCTTCAAACACGAAACATGATTGTAGTTAGTCGTTGAAGAATTAAATAATATATCTTAGAGATGAAGGGGAGGATGTTCCCACCAAGAGTCGCCATTTTGGTGTCTGAAAGACGCCAAACTATGATGAAAGTTTCATAACGATTTCACTGCTAATGTTAAATAAGATAAATATTCCCCAGCAGAGTCGTCATTTTGTTTCGAACAAAAACAAATGCGTTTGATTTGAGAGATTATCTTATTTAAACATAATAGAGAAAGAGTATTTAAAACGATCATCACACTTTATTAATACTGAGTTCATTTACATCTTTCTAGTGTCCCTTGATTCTAAAATAGATTACTTGGAATAAAAGAATCATTATAAGTTCAACTGTCATAGTCAAATATTAAATCCGGCAACATTTCGTTAGTGATTTCAGTCATCTTCTAAGACTTAGGAGGAATATGCTCTTCTGCTGATTATTGTCTTTTAAACTTGAATAGAAGGAACTTGAAGACTTCAACCATTTCAACAGCATAACGACCCTTATCTTCACAGACTGCAGGGCAATCTGGTTGCACGGACCCGCGCAAACCATCGTAGCCTTCTCTCTCACCTTCGATCTTTCTCCTTGCTCTGCTTCTTCTCGAAAATCTTCAATCGGTCCAAATGAAGGAGGGGAGGGGGTATTTATAGGCCTTCGCACGTGTGGTACCTCGATTTTGGCGCCATGAGATCTACCTTGTATCATTCTTCATTGCTCAAGAAAATCATTTCCTGAAACCAGTTGACAAACCCGCGCAACTGATATTTGGGTTGCGTAGACCCGCGCAACTGATATTTGGGTTGTGCAGACCCGCGCAACTGATATCTCTTGCGCGGACTCGCGCAATCAACCTCAAAGACACTTCTCTTTCTTCATTCTAGTCTTCTCTTCCAGAGAGGAGATAGAGGATATTTTGGACCATCAGATAGTATCAACGTCGGACGGCGGGTTTCAAAAGTATCTGGTTAAGTGGAAGTCACGCCCAGCTTCAGATAGTGCGTGGCTCACTGAGGAGGAGCTTCAACGAATTGATCTTGACATCTTGGAGCGGTTCAGGTGTTTTGTTTCGTCAATGGCGAAATCTTTACAGTCGGGGAGAGTTGATGGGGACATCTCGCGCACACGCACGGCCCCCTACGCACGTACACAAGGAGGAGGGCCCCACCATCAATCTGGATCGATGACGACGTCCAGGGAGGGCCTCCTAGTTAGAGGACTGTGTTTTGGTTCCTTGGAGTGGATCCGATCATTATGTGGATCCTGCCATTGGATCTCATGATCCTGACCCACTACTCTAGATGATCTAGTACTTTGATTTTTGCTTATTATTGTTATTAGGAATATCATGGATGGTTTAGATTGCTTTGATTGGTTGTTATTTTTGTTACTTCATCTTTAAGTAAAGGGTGTGCACATGACGCGGCTTTTGGGGTATAGGTTTTTCTTATAAATAGGCAACCCTTTGTAAGTTTTTTTCATTAAAGATTATGAATAAAATTCTGTGTTTTCCTGCTTCTCTAATTTTCTGAGTTGTGGAAAGCTAATTGGGTGTGAATCTCCCCCTTCTTTGAAGGGCTAACTACCATTGTGTGAACTCACACCCATCCTGATTCGCCCCCACCTCCTACCCTCTATATTCATTATCTCTCACAACCATCCACTCTTCAAATCTACCTTTATTTTGCAGCTAATCCTTCTCTACAGCAGATTTTCAGAATCAGGCCCTGTAGGAGAGCCGAAATTTCGGCGGAGCACCATGCTCAAACCAGTCATCTGATTACCTTGAAACTTGGTGTGCGGATAGTCCACCCCTAGCCGACCAACTCCTAGTTGGCCCTTTTTGGGTTCGTGGACCCCACACACGTGCGGGTAGCAATCCATGCACGTGCGTCAGGCCATCCTGCTGTCCACATGTGTGGACTAATTACAGGTTTTCTCTCTCCTCTCTTTCACTCCCCTCTCACCTTATTTCCCCAACCCTAACCCTAGATGATCCTAAATCTCAAGTTTTATTCCCCTTTTACAACCCTAGGGCTTCCCGAATTGAAACATGTGAATCCCTTGGATTGAGGAAATAATCCTTTGCATGTGTGGATGAATCTACTTTCCTTTGATCATTGTTTGGTATATAGTTTTAATTGATCCAGCCCTAGCATGTGTAGGCTTGGACTCTTGTAGATCCCCCTCGTTGAATGCTTGACTTTATGTGGGATGTGGAATTTTTGTGAATGTTTCTAACTTAGTATGATCTAAAGTATGAAATCTTGCATATCATATTTAATTTCCATGTCCTGCATCAATAAACAGCTATGATAATAAAATACTCAATTGTGCCTTTAACAAAAAATAGAATGATAACACACACTTTGATAGAACTTTGTAGAAGGAGCATTGAGCAACTTTTCGAACCATGCTGTAGGGGATTGTTTAAGACCTTGTAAGGCCTTTTCAACCAGGACACTTTACTCGTGGAACTTGATGACTGAAAACCTTGAGACAATGTTATCTACAGTTCTTCATGAAGATTGTCATGCAAGAAGGCATTCTTCACATCCAACTGACGAAGAGGCCAATGTGATGACTGATGAGCAGCAATAGCAAGAAGAACTTGTACAGAGTTTATCTTAGCAACAGGGGAAGCATCTCATGATAATCCACTCCACACTGTTGAGGGAATCCCTTTACAAAGAGAAGAGAATTATGCCTTGCAATGGAGCCATTTGGTTTCTAGCGTGTTTATGAGATCAGTTGATTGTCACAAGTTTTTGAACGTTGAGCACGTTAAGTTCCCTTTTAAAATTCAAGGGATAGTTTTAGAAGTTTATCTGGAGTATAAGTATCAGTAAATAAGATGAACTTCTGCTGTGCATTTTGATGATTTTCCTTTTATCTAACCTAACTTTTTATTATATTTTATTTTGTATTTGGTGAATTATGATATTGCTATTAGAATAACAAAGGAAATTTAATCTGACTTCATTTGATTATATGTTGGATGTACTTGAATTGAATAATCTTGTGCTTACTGCATAAGCAGTAGATTGATGTAACCCAGTAGTGGTTGTAGTTGGTTGAACTCGCATGTATTTTTTTCAACCATGAGATTCTTTTTACTTAATTTTAATTTTAATTATTATTATTTTTAATCTTACCAAGCAGCCTTAATTCATACATTCTTTGACTTCGTTGAATGCTGACGCTGTTCCATTTTTCCAAAGTACCACCCTGATGTAAACAAGGAACCTGGAGCCACTGAAAAATTTAAAGAGATTAGCACTGCATATGAGGTATTTCTAGATCTTCCATGCATTTTTTTTTGACCCTATTTGTTGATTTCCTTTTATCTTTAAAAGTTTCCCATTTGTATATACTATTTTATTGAAGCCACATGTTCTTAGCATTTCAAACTAAGTCTAAGCAGGAACCCTATCTAGACATTCTATTTCAATCTTGGTATATATAAATGGAATACATGCTAGTTCAAGTGAGTACAGGTGAAAGTATTTTTTGGAGAATGCTACCCTGCAACATTACGTAGGGCTTGTGTAGGAGTGAAATGGAACAATTTTGACTGCAAATTACATTGTTGAAGCAATTAAGCAGAGCATCTTCTATCTGAGTGCAAGTTAGGTGCTTTATAGGCTAAAGTTCTTGGGATTCTAATTTGAGGATATTGGGTGACAGTGTTGAGGGTTCAATACTACTGGGAGTAAGAAGGGGAAGTTTTTCTTCTGAGTTTGTTTTGGGCAGGTTTGTTTGAAATTATTTTTCGGAAGTCAACCCATGAAGTGTTGTTGTAGAAGATGAATTATGGTTTATATTTACATAGCATGGTGAAAACAGATTGTTTCCAATAATCACACATGGAAGGGACAAAGTCCTCACCATTGATCACCCGAGAGTAGAAATTTGGTCAGTCCCATCGTTCGCATTCTATGCCTTTGCAATCACTTGTTTTTGCAGTGTAAGTTTGTTAGAGAAATATGGTGGAGGCTCTTTGGTTTATTCGGGAGAGATTGGGTGATGCTAGGGCAGATATAGGACTTCTTACAAGTGTGTCACAGGATTTGAGTGCGTCTCTCCATGCCTTCAGGTTTATGGTAAAGTTGCACGAAGCATGAAGCAAACTGGCAATAGATTCAGGCCTAGAAGCAGGGAAGCATCAATTTTTAAAATCTTAGCAAGTATAAATAGCCAAGAAACAGGAGTGGGAGCACGAGTCCAAAGTGTGATTTGGAGTGGTAGCATCGATTGGTTGGAAGGATCATGCAACTAAGGTTTATGGTTGATTTGGAAAGAGTGCAACAATAAAACTTTTTGTGACAAACAAGCTTTAAAGAGGCTTCATTCTATCCGTAGTCTTGGCCCATTGGCTTTCTTTTGTTTTGTTCTTTTTTTTTTTTTGAAAGATGATGGTTTTTATTAGGGCCAACGGTCTAAGAACAGAAGACAGGCTTCCTGTATTTTTTTGCCCTTTCTTTTAATAAATTTGCTACAAAATGAAAAAAAAAAAGAAAAAGAGATTGTTCTTGGTAAGAGAGGGAACCGAGGGTTGTATGACTAAAGTCTCCCTGAAATACTAAACAATAACGGAATGAATATATCTATCATGCCTAAGAGGTGAGTGTATGTCTAATACTTGTAGTTCCTATGAAGGGTAATGAACAAATCCTCATGCGAGAATTTGAACCTTAATTCAGCTGGGCTACTATCCTAAATTCCCTCGTCTCTTGGGACACATTTTTATCGTGGGAAAGCATAATTTCTGCTGTTTACAATCAGGATCCTTTTTTGCTCTTTTTTTTTTTTTTGTTAAATTTCTGATGCTCATCATCTCAATCTGTTCTTCTTTTTATTTTTATTTTATTTTGGAATAAAACTTAGTTATAATTCAAAAAAGAAAGGATCAAATTCATATACTTTCCCTTGAGTCTGTCTGAAGGATGTTTAAATTTTTATAGTATGTCTGAGAAAACTAGAGTCTGTTCTAATTCTAAGGCCTTAAAGAATATTAAAATTTCGTAGGGTTTTAGTAACATACTAGTGCAATTTCTTAATTTAAACGGCTATGTCTTTCTCAATGAAACATGCCATTCATAATCCTACTGTTAAAAGAAAGTCACTTGTAATTGGAGCCCGTGGGCCTTCTAGGATATTCATGGCAGGATGTGGACATTGAGAATGTGGTTTTGAGAGAGTAAAACTCTTGCCCAGGCAATATAAGTTTGGACTTTCTTAACATTTTTAGTTCCCTACTCTCACCATTTTATTTTCTGATAATTTGAGAGATAAGGTGTGGAACTTGAAGGGGATCTTGCAATGCTTTGAAGTTGTTTTAGAACTTAGCCAAAAGCAAAACTCTGGGATTGGCTTTGGAGGATGGTTGGTTCGTAGACTTGGCTGTGATTTTGGGGTGCAAAATGTGGAAATGGCACTTCCCATGTGCATTTGAAGGGCTTCTAACGGTTTGTAGGATTTGGTTACTAAATGCATGGAGAGGAAACTCTTTAGGCTGAAGAATAGTTGTCCTTCACTTGAGGCTGAATAACTCTTATAAGATGTGATCCAATCTTTTGCTTTACTTCATCTGTCTTTCCTATCACTTGAAGAGTTTGATTTTTGAATTTAAAGCTGCAAAGAGATTTGTTGTGGTAAGGCAAGGGGGAGAAGCACAAGCATCACATAGTGGAGTGGGAAGAGATTTTCAAACCTCGAAAGTGGGGGTGGGGATAGAGGTTGCCTCAAATATCTTCTTGTTAAGAAATGAGTGCTTTTGGGAAATGGCTATGGTGGTTACATAACAAAGATGGTGGCACTCGGATGGAAAGTGATAGATTCAAAATTCAGGATCTCTCAGCGCAAGTGGTCGTTTAGTCGTAGTTCACTTATCTTGGGTCTGGGGCATGGAAGGGGTGCCAAGAGGTCGAAGCTCTCGTTAATGAAGGGATAGGGTTAATAGTTTATATTGGCAACAAGGCTTGCTTCTATGAGGATTCCGTGTGGAAAGAAGCCCCATGAATAGAGAATTCCCATCCTTGTGTCACTTAATGGTTAACGAACACAAGAAAGCTTTGTTTGGTCGGGAGGGTAGGTGCTTTGGAGCCACACTCTTAAGAAACCTGTCACGCCCCAAACTCGGGAACTAGCCTCACTAAATTTCCGGTCGTCGAATTAGGTGCTGACAACCTCTGTGGTACCCCAGTCTCGGCTCCTAGCTCCCATTCGCCAGGTTTCAATCTTAGGATCCCACAAGGAGGATTTTCACGGTTTTTCCTTTTTTTTTTTTTTTTTTTTTTTTTTTTTTTTTTTTTTTTTTTTTGTAAAGGAACATAACCATAAGTGTACCAAAGTCACAAAACATCATCACATATCCACTATCAAATCTTTGAGTACAATGCTGGAAAGAGAAATACGAAATGTAACCAAAATCCAAAAAATCTGGCTCATGCTCTGAGCTCAATGTTGCTGATACGCCCTAGCATCATTTGCTGCGTAAACAAATGCGCATAAGCCTCCTATGAAGCTCAATAGAGTGTGTGTGCGTGCGCAATACATATGACAAGAATACAGATATCAGAGTAAGTGGAAAATGGAGGGCTAAGCTGCCAAGTCCACGAATGTTGTTAGCCATACCCAAGGCTATGCAATACAAGGCCTACGTGGCCGAATGTTATATGCTAGAGGCAATGCAAGCATGCCAATCCTTAACCAATCCACACATCAGAACAATTCATAAACAGAAACATTACCAGAGTCTAGTACACTTCGACACTGGCTGTCGCCCATCGCATGCATGACCACGTGAGTGGAAAAGACCTCACTATTCTCCTCGTCAGTGGTATGCCAATGTGCACCTGGTTTGTCGATAACAAACCCATTTCACAAGTTGGTCAGACCCGACCTAGCTTATAGCCCCCTACACCTGGGCAGATAAGGTCACACCCCTTTCCAACCGACCTCGACATAGTGGGAGACGTGACCTACTGGTATTTGTATGTTATCTACTCGGTCTCAACGTTGGAGCATCCTATTGGTACCACAGGGGTTAGGGACTTTCAACCCAAGGACATCCATATTGCCCAAGTGCTAGAACATATTTCCGGTAGCCAATCCTGCTAGGCTTCGTATGACTGCGGTGATCACAATCGTGATGTCACTAGGGTGTGAAGGTGATCGTGATATATAGAATGCGAAATGCATGAGTCATACTATCCAAGTTATGTACCCAACCTGCACATACCGCACAATCATGTGGGGCAACCCTATCTCATATGGGGTCTCCTGAGTATCTCAAGCCGAAAGGCGTATGATATGATCAATTGTCATCCACAACAGGTATACAGATGATGCGTGTGTGGGCATATGAATGGGCATTGTAGCCATTACACTAAGCATGTTACCAGTGTGCCCTATCAGGCTAAGTACACTAGCATGTTATCCAACATATCATGTGATAATCGACCTTAATTGGTCTAGTATATATAGAGAGTGGGACCCAAACGACATGCCCCACCAATAATGTAAATGTCTGTGGTGTAGCCCACATTAGAGTAATATCGGCTCATCATGTAGCCTGTGCATTAAAAAGGTCTAGCAACTAGATGTATGGCATGGATAAAAATACATACGCCCAGGGCGGGACCCTCTTGGGATGGCTTGAATAGACACTTGCATGTGAGACGTGTCCCTAGGCTACTAATCTATTGGGCATGTGGTCCGCTGATGATATCCCAAAACAATCAGATTATCAACTGCATCACTATAATTACTTTAATAGCATGATCTACACCGTCCAATCAGTGTCGGTGTAAATCAATGGCTACAAATCGTTGGTTAGTCACGAGGATCTAATCCTGTGCTTGTGGCCCTTCCGAGAATTGGGATTTCATCATTTTTAGGCAAGGTATATATTTCCACAAGCTTATTACAACCATTGTGTCAAACATTACATACATACACTAATTAGATATATTAAAGTTGACTTTGTAATTAAACTCAAACCCTTGTAAATATATTATATATAGCTACTTTTGATTATAGGGATTCCGAATCCAGGGTGCCAAACACAGCAGCCAGGGGGTTCCAAATCCCCGGGGGGGGGGGGGGGGGGTAGTACTAAGTCCTAGATCAAGCTGATATTTGTGTTTTCCCCTTCATCCAGGTCATGTGCGGCCTTACATGCTAGTTGGATGGGAAATAAACAATATGATGGGGCCTACACAAGTTTCAATAGTGGACATTACTGTCCACCCTGTTTATTTTATTGTAACCCACTTGAAATCTGGATCTACCCCATCTTTTGGCCCTTGGCCTAAAATGATTTGGGAGAGAGGATGGACGTTGTGGATTAAACACATATAGCATGGTGGGTCCCACGAGTGTCGATCCCACTCTCATGCTGCAATAGACAATGTTTTAGGCATTTGGGGGGATCGGCCTCATTTTTTGGCCAATGTCGTAAAATGATATGGGAAAATAGATAGTTGGCATGGATGAAACACATACATCATGGTGGGTCCCATGAATGGGCCACCTATTGATGCAGAGGTCCCATGAATGGGCCACCTATTGCTATAGAAAAGGGTTAGTCCCCTGGCTCACTATTCCCTATGGTATGGCCCACTTGAGTTTCGGATCTTCTTGATTTTTGGGCCCTGGGCCTAACATGGTTTGGCGAAAAGGATGGATGGTGTGGATGGAACACATACATCACGGTGGGTCCCATGAATGGGCCACCTATTGATGCAGAGGTCCCATGAATGGGCCACCTATTGCTATAGAAAAGGGTTAGTCCCCTGGCTCATTGTTCCCTATGGTATGGCCCACTTGAGTTTCGGATCTTCTTGATTTTTGGGCCCTGGGCCTAACATGGTTTGGCGAAAAGGATGGACGGTGTGGATGAAACAAACACATCAAGGTGTTCTTGTGGCTTCCGCACCTATCGGACATTGGGTAGCAGGTGTCCTTTGGGTTTTTTTTTTTCCCTATTATATATATATATATATATATATATATATATATATATATATATATATATATATATATATATATGTATGCGTTTTCAACAAGTGGGGCCCACATGAGGACAATCCACTTCCTCTATCAGGTTCCGCAACTCATGGCGGGCCCAATGAGCCCTACTTTGGATAGGTTTGGATGTATAAAAACATCACAATGGGCTTAAGAAGGTTTGTTGTTGCTGCTTGGATCTTAGAGGGGCAAGAGGCCACACTTATGTGTGTGCGAGTACCTGCACCAAGAGAATACAAAGGACAATGGGGGCACCGATGTTGGTCGGGGACCCTCCGATGCCTAAGTTAGGTGGGTAGATTTATCATAGAAATAGGACTTAAATCAGATATTTTTTGTGCTTATCCTCTTTTCAATAGGCGTGGGTGTTATTTATAGGATGCGTAAGTGGCTTCTGAGCTTGCATATCTTAATAAGATCGGCTAGATACATTGAAGGGTCCTAATTCAAATGGGGATTTGCTTTCGAAAATACTGTTGAACCCGCCTTGGTTAGCGTGATTTTTGGCCAGAATCTTGCAAGATTTTGTCATTTCTTGGTGCGATGCAGGATTCTTTTCGGATATCCAACCTCTTCAGTCGTGGTCGGTCTGATCAGCTCGACAGGTGGGTTAGGCGTCTCATCTCAGCTCGACAGGTGAGTAAGGCGCCTAATTTTTGTTCTTAGGCCTCTGCTCGAGGTTAGCCCCCCTGTCTACTTATCTGCATGATTGATACGTTGATAACTTGAGGAGCCCGTTCAAGCGATTCTTAATTAGTGTCATTATGAGATTTCCCCCTCGCCGTGGCCTGTCGTTCCATGTAACAGGTTAGTTCGGTTTTCCTAATAACAATTGCCCCCTACTTCCAAGCTTGACGTATGTAAGCTCGGAAAGTAAGAGCCTGAATTGATCTGTAAGTACGGGAGTTGAAATTTCAAACCGTAGGTAGCTTGATCTTTTTCTTTTTCAAATTTGTCGTCTAATGATGAGGGCGAGAACCGAGAAGGATGGTGTTTGTCACGGGAATTGAAAAGGATATGATGGCGGTTTCGTAGTACGAGGGAACACCCATTAAGTGATGAACATTGTTCAGCTTTTGAGCGATTCATGAGCGGACATCTGTTACTCGACCATTTAATGCTTTGCTTGGGCAAACACTGTGATGCCACATGGAAGAGCTTGTTAATCGAGGCATCTTCTCGTGCTTCCATGGATGCTGCCAGCATTAAATGCACTGCCACTTGGTTGCTTATAAATACAAGTTTTTCTTCTCATTGTGCGCCTACTTGACTTCTTCACGAGCTTTGCCCACCTAATTCTTCATTTTTTCCGTTGTTTTGTGCGTCTCTTCCTAGTCGATTCACAATAACCGGAGAATAGTGCTTCTGGTATGCGCCAGCTTGACCCCTTCTCTTCCTTCTTTTTCTCTTCAAGCTCGTCGTCTCAACTTTCCTTTATTTTTCCTCTTTTCCATGTCTTCTGGGAGAACTTGGTGGGGGGGGGGGTGGCGCTTCCATGAGGAGTCTGTACTGTCATGTACAGACTCCCGATTAGCTTCGTCGGGGGGACTGCTGTCGGTGGTGGTAGCTTGTGTTAGGGAGGCCTCTCCACCTCAGGTGGAGGCGGCTTCTTCCTCTTCTTAGAGGGTGGCCTCGTCGGCCAATATCTGTTTCCCGACCGCGGCAGGAGGACTTGTAGTCCATTCAGTCGGAGTTTTGGATCCCGAGCTTGGTGGGGCTACAACTTCCATGGGGAGTCTGTTCTGTCATGTACAGACTATCGATTAGCTTTGTTGGGGGGGACTGCTGTCGGTGGTGGTAGCTTGTGTTAGGGAGGCCTCTTCGCCTCAGGTGGAGGCGACTTCTTCCTCTTCTCAGGGGGTGGCCATGTTGGCCAATATCTTTGTTTCCCGATCGTGGCAGGAGGACTTCTAGTCCATTCAGTCGGAGTTTCGGATCCCGAGCTTGGTGGGGTTACAACTTCCTTGAGCTGGGGAGCTTCCGCTCCATCCTCCTGCGGGGGAGGTGGCCTTGTATCCTATTTTCTTCTCTTGCGGCCTATAGCTGCCTTTCCATCCGTTGGTGAGAGGTGTTGCACCGCATAAGGGTTGCTCCAGGACAGCTGAACCCTAATGTATGAGCTCCTTTACACCCTATGGCAGCAAGTTGGCAACTTTGAGCTCTTTGTGGATGAGCTCCTCTACTTATATCAGGCCAAGAGTAGACTTGGCTCTCGAGGCTGGTACTAATTTTCTTCCTGGCCGAGCAAGGGCTAGGCCATCATTACAAACAACCCGTCCTCCAACAAGGGCTGGAAGGACATGTGGTTCTTCGCTATGGGAGAATGGGAGGCCCCTGCGTTGGAGCTAGGTGGATTGCAAGTTCGAGTTCTCACCTTATTCGCCCTCCCAGGTCGGAACTCGAGCCGCGTTCTTGTACAAGTTGTTTTGTTTCGATTTTTCTTGGATATCTAACTCATCTTGTTGTTGTTTTACGGCTCTTCACAGATCTCAGCCCAAACTCTCGGCCCCTCTCCTTCGCCAGGTTAGGATTGCCCAAGAGCGACCTGCCTCCCAACGAGATTGTAGGAGGTTGATCACTCCGGAAGTTTTGCAGCAGGTTGGACTGTTGTTGGTCGAGCAAGCAGGTAATTGACATTTTCTCTATATCGGCTATTTTTTTTCTCTCGAGCCGTTTGACTGTCTTTTTTGTTTCTGTAGAGATGCTAGATTGTCCTCGACCGAAGAGGATGAGACTCCCCTCTGTGGTGGAGATGGAGCTGTTAAAGGCCACTGCGAGGAAGATCAACTTCTGCTTGGCTCATGCCTGCGGCCTCTCCCGAGGGTGGTTCTGTTGCAGAGAGGGTGGCAACTGAGGTTGTAGCTGAGGTCTGCCTCTTGACCATGTGAGCGAGGATTGGGGCAGATGCTGTAATAATCCCCATGGAGTGCTAAGAGGCGTCTCCAGCTACAACTGCGTAGGCTCACCTCCCTCAAGCATGCCCTTGAGGGAGGTGGTTGACTTAAGAGTCTTCCCTTGCCCGTGTTGAGGAGGACTGAGCTAAGGTTGCACGTGCTCCAGATGGTGCGTTAAAGCACCAAAGTTTGGCTCTTGAGAGGGTTATTTTTTTGTGGAAGATAATAGGAGATTCATTGAAAAAGAAAGGGATACAAAAAAGAGAGGGAGCTGAGCCGTTGAGGTAGCGGAACAACTGCACTCGAAATAAAAGCAAAACAGAAAAATAAAAACAACACTAAAACTAATTTCGGAACCAGCCCAAATAGCAGACTACGAGCTAGGAACCCAAAAAAAGGAGATTGCATCCCCTCGGGGAATTGACGTAGGAGATCCATTCGGATATAAATTTTTTTTTTTTAAGCTCTGGTAGTAATAAAATATGTTGAGTTAGAAACATCTTTAAAATATCTATCTCCCGAGGGGGTTACTGCTGTAGGGGTATTGTTATTTGCGCCCCTCCCGAGGCATATGGCTGTGCTGGCTAATGGGGATGAAGTCATGTTCACGAGGAGGTGATTGAGATGCTTTCCCTACATCCTAACCTCCTCCTTAATAACCTGGCGTCGATGCACACCAAGGTAAGGACGTTATTGCTTTCTCTCACCCCCCCTTAATATTTTATTACTGACCTTTGTTACTTTTGTTGATTTTATTTATTTATTTTTATTATTTTTTTCAGGGTGCTCTTGGGGCCCTTGCCCTCTGCCACCTTTTGGAGGAAGCCAACCGGTAGCTCGGGTTTGCTGGGAGCCTGGGACCGAGCTGCAGGCAAAGTCTGTGGAGCCGGAAGTGGCTGTGGAGTCCCAGGCAACGGTTCATGCTGAGGTTGAGCCCCTTCGCGAGGCCCTAAGGGTCTCCATGGAGGATTGCGCAACCAACACGTCCCTGGTAGCCACCGAGCAATGAGAGAAGGCCGACCTGGTGGTTGGGGTTGCTGAGGTGGAGGTCGAGCCCTGCCTGGTTGAGGCGGGAGTTCGGGTAGTTGAAGCGGGAGTTCAGGCAGTTGAGGTGTAGACGCGCTCCATGGATGCTGAGGCCTAGCTGGCCGAGCTCGAGGCCGTCATACCTGGGAGGGAGGTGGCTGCGGTCAGTGTTCGAAATATCGGTATTGCACAATGTATCGTACCCTTGGGATACAGATACATATCAGTTATCGCACGGGATATATCATTTGTATCGCATAGTTTATCGCACTTTTTGGGAAAATGGTTGAATTTTTTAATGAAACTTTGGGGATTGTTAAAAAGGTCCTTAATACACACTTTTAAATCATAAAGTTTTAAAAAAGAAGCGTACGTAATAGATTTCCTTTGTATAGGGTCCTAAGCTATGTGTTGTCCGATTGAACTAAGACAACTATATTTAGTATCAACCTTGTCCATCCATTTTTTCATATCATTTTAGGACATTATCCAAAAAATAAAATAGATCCAATAATTAGGTAGACCATACCATAGGAAACAATGGTGATTGACCATTAGTGGGCCACAAAAGTTTTGGATCAAGCTAATAATAGTTTTGTCTCTTAATTCAAACCATAAATTTATCTGGTAAAATGGATGGACGGAGTGGATAAAATACATGAATTATAGTGGGCCCACAAAGTTTACAAAGTACGCTGCTCACTAGGGGATCCACTTCCCACCATACTGGGGGTGGGGTGCTGATCGTACGCAGATTTCCTACCAAGTTCCTTCCCTCAAAACCTAGGTGGGGCCCACTGTGATGTTTGTAAGAAATCCACCTTGTTCATTTGTTTTTTTTGAGATCATTTTAGCACTTGAGAGCAAAAATGAGCAGGATCTGAGACTAAAGTGGGCCGCACTAAAGGAAAAGGTGGGTAGGAAAATTTCTACCGTTGAAACCTCCTTGGGTCGACAGTGATGTTAACATGCCAATTATACCGTTCATAACATTATTCCTACACCGATGAATTGAAATTACAAATATTAGTCTGATTCAAAACTTATGTGGCCCCACGAATATTTCAAGTGTGGATGTTCAATCCTCACATTTTTGGCACACTTGAGTATTAGATCCTACTCATTTTTTATTCCATGTCCTAAAATGATCTCACAAAACAGATGGACGAAGTGGATTCCTCACAAACATTGATGGTAGGCCCCACTAATGTTTCAAGCGCAGGAACTTCCTGCGGAAGGCTTTGGCAGGAAATCCTTTTCTAGCGCTGACGCTCCTCGGGCTCAAGTTGTACAAATATTTCAAACTTACATGGCCCCACCATAATGTATTTATTATATCTACGCCGTTCATGCATTTGGAGAGCATTTTAGATCATGAACCCAAAAATGAGTCATATCCAAAGTTGACGTGGGCCACACCACAAATAGCAGTGGGGGACTAATTCTCACCATTAATACATTCGTAGGGCCCACCATAATGTTTATTTTCCATCCAATCTGTTAATTAGGTCACATAGACATGGATGAATAGGAAAAATAAATATCATATTATCCAAAACTTCCGTGACCCCCAAAAGGGTTTCAATGGTAGACGTTCAACCTACTATTGCTGTTTGCAGTGTGGTCTAGTTGATCTTTGGATCTGTCTTATTTTTCAGCTCAAGCCTTACGAAGAGCTCGCCAGATGGACGAACGGTCTGGATATAACACATACCTCATGATGGGACCCACAGTACTTGGTGACGTCACCAAGTTGTCTTTTTTTTTAGCTCAAGCCTTACGAAGAGCTCGCCAGATGGACGAACGGTCTGGATATAACACATACCTCATGGTGGGACCCACAGAACTTGGTGACATCAACACACAGCTCGTGGTGTGCGCGGCACTCAATTTCGATAAAAAAAAGGGGCGCGAATTACCTACTGACAGGTTGAGTAGCTACTGAATTGACGTCACCAAGTTCCGTGGGCCCCACCATGATGTATGTTTTGTATCCACATCGTCCATCCATTTGGAGAGAACATTTTATGCCATGAGCCTAAGAATGACTAAGATTCAAAGCTCCAATGGACCCCACCACAGAAAGCAGTAGAGAGAGTGATGCCCACCATTAAAAACTTCTAAGGGTCACAAAAGTTTTCAATTAAGATGATATATATATTTTTCCCTTTTATAATGTCTTTTTTAACTTATTAACGGGTTGGATCTCAAATAAACATCACGGTGGACCTTAGGAAGGTTTGAACGGTGGATGTCACTTTCTCCACTGTTTTCTGTAGTGGGGTCCATTACAGATTTTTTTCTGCCTCGTTATTTGTCTCATGTCCTAAAATGACATCTCCAAATGGATGGACCATGCGGATATAACACATTCATCATGGTGGGACCCACGTAACTTGGTGACGTCACTTCAGTAGCGATCTTGCTACTTTAACCTGTCAATAGCTAATCCGCATTCAAAAAAAAAAGGCTCGAACGACCTTTACTTTTTAAGCAGAGAGGGTTCTGGCTTCCAGATCCCTAAAATTTCTCCCAAATCGGCGAGGATGTCTTTGGATTTTTCTCCAAAATCGGAGATTTTATTTGCGGTAACCTAGGAATGACGCTTCAATTCGAATGGCCCACCAAATGGAAGCTTTCGATCATGGCGATCTCTTCTACAGGTACCAAAATCCACCCTCTATTTTTTTTTTCCCGATTTTGTCAGATGATGACGCCGATGTCCGACGATAATGGAGAGGAAACTGCGCGATGTCGACGATATATCGGCCGATTTTTGGATTTTGGGTTTTTTGGTATCTTCCGGGGGTTATCGCGAGTGTATCGTCTTGTAGGGGTGCGATAATGATAATATCGGCCAATAGTATCGATATTTCAAACACTGGCTACGGTGGAAGCCTTCAAAGCGTCTGAAGGTCATGTGGCTGAATTGGAGGAGACGTTCAACATTGGTTTTCAACATCGTAGAGAAGACGTTCAGCGCCAGTATCTCGAGCTTGACTTGGAGTGTCTCGACGTGGACATTGCCGAAGCCCCCAAGGCTGTCGATGCTGATGTTGAAGATCCCGCATAGTTGATGATTATTTGTATTTGTTTAAGTAGCTTTTGTAACAATTTTAATTTTCATTAATAAAAGGAATATTTGCTCAGCTTTGTGTTTTGGTGTGTGGTTATATATTTTTGTTTGTTGGCAGTTGAGCACATAGGTCGAGCATGTAAACTTGGTAGGCCAATTGTCGAGCATGTATACTTAGTGGGATATGAAAAAACTTTTTCCTTTTATTCATAAAGGGAAGCTTTTATAGGCATCAATCAATTGTTTACGCGCTTGACTTGGGGTGTCTCGACGTGGACACTGCTGAAGCCCCCAAGGCCGCCGCTGTTGATGCCGAAGATCCCGCATAGTTGGCGATTATCTTTGTATTTGTTTAAGTAGCTTTTGTAACAATTTTAATTTTCATTAATAAAAGGAATACTTGCTCAGCTTTGTGTTTTGGTGTGTGGTTATATATTTTTGTTTGTTGGCAATCGAGCACATAGGTCGAGCGCGTAAACTTGTTAGGCCAATTGTCGGGCATGTAGACTTAGTGGGATATGAAAAAGATTTTTCCTTATATTCATAAAGGGAAGCTTTTATGGGCATCAATCAATTGTCGGTCAGTAGCTAGTACTTGAGGTGAATAGTCAGTTCACCACGCTAAGATGTAAGTTTCCTCGGGTCCGTTCTGACTGATAGTAGATCTTTAGGTGCTTGGCGTTCCATGTATGGGTAAGGGTTGCCCTTGCATGTTTTCCAACTAGTACGTCCCTAGGCGGACCACACCGATGACCCTGTAGTGTCCTTCCCAACTTGACCCTAAGTCTTCCAAGCTAGGCTCCTTGGTGCTCTGAAAGATTTTTTGGAGTACCAAGTCTCCTGCTCTAAATTTTCGTACTTTTAACCCTCGTGTTGTAATGCCGAACAACCCTATGTTGGTAGGCGATGACCCTCAGCCATGTCTTCTCCCTTATCTCTTTGAGCAAATTGAGACTTAACGTCAGTTGTGCATCATTTTCCTCCATATAGAACAACTCGGTTCATCTTGAGGGCTTTCCAATCTCTACTGGGACCACAACTTCTGCACTAAAGGCTAGGGAGAATGGAGTTTCCCCAGTTGTCAAACGAGCAATGGTTTGGTATGCCCATAGGACGTGTGACAACTCTTCCACCTAGGTTCCCTTGAATTTCTCGAGCTTGGTCTTTAGGTGGGTTTTCATGATCTTATTGATTGCCTCTACCTGTTCGTTGGTTTGGGGGTGTCGAGGTGAGGTGAATGCTGAGCTTCTCACAGAGTCTTCGGAAACGAGTGTTGTCGAATTACCTGCCATTGTCTGTAATAATGGTGTGGGGGATATCTAACCTGCAAACGATATTTTTCTAGATGAAGTCGGTCGTCTTCTATTCAGTGATCCTTACTAGGGGTTCGGCCTTTGCCCATTTGGTGAAGTAGTTGACGACAACAATGGCGAATTTGGTTTGTCCCTTACCCATTGGCAGAGGTCCTATGATGTCGACCTCCCATTATGCAAAGGGCCGAAGGCCGCTCATTGGGGTCATTTGCTTAGGTGGTTGTCACGAAGCGTTGGCATTTGTCGCACTTCCTCGTGAGCTGCTTCACGCCTTTTTGTATTGTGGGCCAATAGTATCCTTGTCGGATTACCTTATGGGCTAGGGCTCTTTCACCTGAATGATTTCTGCCGACGCCTTCGTGGACCTCCCTCAGTACATATTCGGCTTCATCAAGCCATAAGCATCTTAGATAATGTAGTGAGAATCCTTTTTTATATAGGACGTCCCCCAATATTGTGTACCGAGCGGATCGGTACTTGATCTTCCGAGCTTCCAACTTGTCCTAGGGTAGCTCACCCTGTTGTAGATAGCGCACGATTGCGTCCATCTAGTTGGTAGTTGGTCTATCGGGAGAGCTTCTTTCTAGTTGGGCCGGTTGATGCTTGGCTCGGGTTAGAACTCAATAGGTACGGTCCTAGCGATGTCATCGTCGACGGCTGTGGCCAATTTCGCTAGGGTGTTGGCTATGGAATTCTCCGACCTGGGGACCAGCCTGACTTCGTAATTGTTGAATTCGTTGTGCAAGTCCCGAGCTTTCTGCAGATAGGCAATCATTTTCTCTCCTCTGGTGTGATATTCTGTAGTGATTTGATTTACCACTGGTTGGGAATCATTGTAGATCCTCAATGTTCTGGCTCTCATTGCTTTGGCTAGTCTTAAACCAACGAAGAGTACTTTATATTCAGCTTCATTATTGGAAGCCAAGAAAGCATATTCTATGTTGGCCTGGTCGGGGGAGATGGGGATCAGCCTTGCTCCACTTTCTCGAGATTTTGATGACCCATCCACGTGGATGGTCCACACTTGTGATCCAACGTTCTGTTCGACTTTGGTTTGCTGTTGAGGGGTAGGGTAAGTGAATTCGATGATAAAATTAGCGACAATTTGTCCTTTAATCGCTACTCTTGATCGGTATATGATGTCAAACTTGCCTAGTGCTATTGCTCATTTGGTCAGTCGCCTTGACACTTTCGGTTTCTACAGTACTTGACGAAGTGGCTGATCAGTCGGGACCACAATCGTATGGGCATGGAAGTAAGGTCGGAGACGTCGGGATGATACGATCAGTGCCAATGCCAACTTCTCTATTTTTGGGTATCGTGTTTATTCTTCAACCATGGCTTTGCTTATGTAATAGACCAGTCGTTGTTTGCTTTCTTCTTCACGTACTAGGACCGAGTTGATTGTTGTAAGCAATACTGCTAGGTACAGTAGTAGCTCCTCCTCGGGTTCTGGCTTGGAGAGCAATGGTGGGGACCGCGGGTACATTTTGAGTTGTTGAAACGCTTGCTCACATTCTTTCTTGCAGGTCGGCTTCTTACTTCCTTTCAGTCGTTTAAAAAATGGCAAGCATTTGTCTGTAGTCCGAGGGATGAATCTATTTAAAGCCGCTACTCTGCCCGTTAGGCGTTGAATTTTCTTTCGTTGTGCTTGGGGTGCTCATTTCGAGGAAAGGTTGGATCTTGTCAAGGTTCGCCTCTATTCCCCTCTGATCGACTAAGAAGCCTAGGAACTTTCCTGAGCTAATGCCGAAGGCGCACTTGCTCGGGTTCAACTTCATTCGATACTTTCTTAAAATTTTAAACATCTCCTTCAGGTCTATTATGTGGTCACTTGCCTTGGAACTCTTGATGAGCATATCATTAACATATACTTCCGTTGTGTTACCGATTTGTTTGGTGAAGATTTTGTTCACCAGGTGTTGGTATGTTGCTCCAACATTCTTTAGCCTGAATGGTATTACTCGGTAGCAGTACCACCCTTTGTCGATGACGAAGGCCGTTTTCTGCTTGTTGTGTCTGTGCATTGTGATTTGATTGTACCTCGAATATGCACCCATGAAGCTGAGGAGTGCATGCCCGGCAATGCTGTCTACGAACTGGTCAATCCTCGAAAGGGGAAAACTGTCCTTTGGACAATCTTTATTTATGTCAATATAATCTTTTGACTTGCCATTTTCCGCTGGTTTTCTTTACTAGCACGAGATTGACCAACCAGTCAGGGTAGTGTATTTTCTCGATGAACCTGACTTTGAGGAGCTTGCCAACCTCCTAGCCAATTGCCGCATATCTTGCGGGGTCGAATGCTCGCCTTTTCTTCCTTACAAGTTTATGGTTGGGGTCCACATTCAGTCGATGGACCATGACTCCCGAATCAATACCATGCATATCCTGGTGGGGACAGGCAAATACATTAGTATCTTGTCTCAGCAGATCGTCTATTTTTGCCTGAGGCTATGGCTTTAGTAACGACCCGACTTGAACAGTACAGGGTGGATTGGCTTCAGAGATCTGTATCGCAATGAGGTCTTCCACTAGTGACCCTCTTTCGACAGTTTCTTCGTGTGGGTCCAAAGAGGTAATTTGCATTGCTTGTTGTCGTACAATGCCTTTTCTTGGAGTGCTGTTGATTAACATTGTTGGGCTTCATGCTGGTCGCCTTTGACCTAGCCAGCTCCATGCTCGGTTGGGAACTTCATAGCGAGGTGATGGTGGATACTATAGCTCACATGGTGTTTAAGGATGGTCTACCCAGGATCACGTTATACACCAAGGGGCAGTCTACCACAAGAAAGTCAACCATAGTGGTGACTTGGTTAGCACATCCGCCGGCTATTACGGGCAGGAGAACACTTCCTTCGGATGTCACCTTTTCCCCTGCAAAGCCAAGTAAGGGGGTTTGGACGAGTTGTAGTCTTGACCTCTCAACTGCCATTTTATCGAACACAACTACAAACAGGATGTCAGTCGAGCTCCTGGTGACGACCAATATTCGATGCACTTTGTGGTTAGCAACGATCATGGTGACTACTAGGGCGTCAGCATGCGGATGCTGAAGCCCCCGTGTGTCATACTTGGTGAAGGTGAGATTTCATGAATTCATCCTAGGTTCCTTGCTGGGTCAGCCAGTAAGGTAAACCTAATGTTCTCTTTCACTGCTGGTCGTTCTTCGAGCGTGAGCTCAGTGCGCCCGATTTGAGTCTCCGCCTTTGGTGGTACCCCTGAAGATAGTGTGTATATCACCTGTCGCTTCGTTGTCGACTTGCTCATCACGTCGCTCTTGTTGCCTGGGCGGTCAGTCTTCTCTGCCTCTGTCGATGAATTTGCGCAGATGTCCGTTCCGAATAAGAGACTCAATTTCTTCCTTGAGATCAAGATACTTGATTGCGATATGACCATGATCTCTGTGAAAGTGACTATTTCTTCTTGTCTCTCTTCTCGGGGTCAGCTCTCATCTTGTTTGGCCACCTTACGATTCTCTTTTCTCTGTCCTCCATGAGTACCTATTTTGGCGTGGTATTCAAGGGGGTGTATCTGCGGAATCGACTTTTTGGAGGGCGGCTGGATCGGGGGCTACTACTTTGGTCGTCGTCTTTTCTCCTTTGGAGTTCGTACCAGACATCTCCATCCCTTTCGCTTCCTCTCTCTTGCTGAGCTGTTTTCGCCTTGAGTGGCTCTATGCGCACTGATAACTCTTCCGTATTTAAATATTTTTGAGGTTGGTTATGGTGGTCGACAAGAGTTATTAGAGGGTTTTTACCAAATGAGAAAATGAATTTCTTCTGTTTGAGATTGGCCATCATGGCTGTGAGGGCGACCTGATCATAGTAGCTGTCCAGTTGAACAACCTTAACATTGAATCACACAATATAGTCTCTTAAGAGCTCATCCTCCTTCTATGTTATTGTGAGGAGGTGGGTCGAGGGTTTCCTTATGTCCTTTCCTCCAATGAATTGGGTGGCAAACACCCTGTTGAGTTGCGCGAACGAGTCAATGGATTTAGGTTTTAGGTTCCTGTACCACTTCTAAGCAGCCCCTACTAGTGTTAGGGAGAATGCCCTGCACATTACAGGTCTGGAAGCACCGTGGAGCTCCATCCATGGCCGGAAGGATTCTAGATGCTTGGTTGGATCTCCTGAGCTTGAATATGGGGTTATTTGGGGCATCCAAAATCTGGATGGCAATTGGGCCTGCATAATATCATTTGTGAACGGCGGTTCAGTTTGCTTGAGTAGGGCTTCTACAGAGGCTGGGGTCTTAGCCCAACAGGCTTGTTAGATGTCTTCGAGCTGATCTAGGATTTCTTTCATCTTTGGTCCTCAAGGAACCTCATTTTCGGCCGTGACCTCCGGGGCCTTTCCCCAAGTTCGTCTCCTTTTTTCCAGTGTATGCTGTAGGTCTGACTCAACGAGCTCGATGGTTCCCAAGGTTTGTGTTGGGACATGCATACTGTCTCCTGGTCGGGTTTTTGCGGCATAATGGCTTGGGGGGAGCAGGTACTAGGTGAGACTGCTTTGTCGCTACTCCCAACTCCGTGTGTTGATTAGCGGGGAGTTCGTGCTGTCTTTACAACAACCTCATGATGTGGTTGATGTTGCCGGTCAAAGCTCCTACTTGGTTTTCAAGAGAGACGAGCCAACTTCCCCTATTTTGGGATCTCCGTGCAATTATTGGCGAGGTTGGCTAAGAACGGGGCCTAATTGTGAAGCTTGAGGGTTTTCAGGCTGTTCCTCCCGCACAGGCTCAACGGTGGCCAATGCTCTCACCTTCTTCCTAGCCATTGAGGTAGGAGGGGGAGAACGATAGGCTGCGTTGACGTTGGAGAACTTTAATGGTTTTGCTGTCATTCATACAGGCAACGCTAAAATGTTGTTGCTTGAATCTAGAGGGGCAGGAGGCCATGCTTATGGGCATGCGAGTAACTACACCAAGAGAATACAAAAGATAATGGGGGCGCCGGTGTTGGTTGGGGACCCTTCGATGCTTAGGTAGGTGCGTAGATTTATCGTAGAAATAAGACTTGAATCATATATATATATATATATATATATATATATATATATATATATATATATATATATATATATATATATATATATATATATATATATATATATATATATATTTTGTGCTTACCCTCTTCAGTAGGTGTGGGTATTATTTATAGGATGCATAAGCGGCTTCTAAGCTTGCGCATCTTAATAGGATTTGCTTGATACGCTGAAGGGTCCTAATTCGAATGGGGATTTGCTTCCGAAAATTCTACCGAGCTCGCCTCGGTTGGCTAGATCTTCGGCCAGAATCCTGCCAGATTTTGTCCTTTCTTGGTACGACGCGGGATTCTCTCTGGATATCCCACCTCTCAGGTCGTGGTCAGTTTGATCAGCTTGGCAGGCGGTTTAGGCGTCTCATCTCAGCTCGGCAGGTGGGTTAGGCATCTAATTTCTGTTCTTAGGCCTCAACTTGAGGTTAGCCCCCTAGGTCGGCTCATCTTCATGATTGATATGTCGATAACTTGAGGAGCTCGTTCAGGTGATTCTTATTCAGTATCATTATGAGATTTCCCCTTTGTGTCCTATCGTTCAATGTAATAGGTTGGTTCGGTTTTCCACATAACAGGTGTCATTGTCGCCAATGTTTTCTATAGTGTGGTCCACAAGAGATTTGGATCAGCTTCATTTTTGGGCCCATAGCCTAAAATGAGTTGGCAAAATGGATGGACAACGTGGATGAAACATATACATCTTGGTGGGATCCACTAGCGGGGCCCTTGTTCATGGTCAGAGAGGCTTTCGCCTCCAAGCTGTTGGGCAGCGGCATCCTCTAGACACTGTCTTTTCCAACACTTATTTATTTATTTATTGTTTGCTAGATGGGGTCTACCTCGGACGATCCAATGCATGCATTAGTTTAGCTAGCCCATGGTGGGCCTTAGGAATTTTGGATCCATCTGATCTCTATAATTTCCCACCACCTGGATTTGTGTGAACCTAATCAACAAGTTAGATGGAAATAAACAACACAGTGGACCACACAAGGTAGCCACACTGTTCAACAGCGTGGCCCACTAGTGGGCCCACAACAGCCTAATACAAAAAGGACAGAAGGAAGAAGAGGATAATAAGAAAATGGAGATGGGATCCGGCCATCGGCATGCCCCCCGACACTATGGAGCCCTTCATACTCATTTATACATACATCAAGGTGGGCCCACCAAAAATGAAATAACACAAAAAAGGGGGATTTCATCCTCCCTTGCACTTATAATGATGATGGACGGTTGGATTGGGCTGGATCGTTGATCGAACGCCTCGGATGATGATGCTCCTCCCCTAAACTCCTCTAACCCTCCCTCAAGCTCTAATCTCTCTTAATTACTCTCTTTTCCTCCTTAATCTCTCTTTCTTCACTAATCTTTCTTCCTTTCTCTCTCTCTCTCTTGATCTTTCTCTAATCTCTCCCTCTAATCTCTCTAATCTTTCTTTTTCATTTATCCTCTCTCTCTCTCTCTCTCTCTCTCTTGTTAGGAAGAATAGTAGAAATGAGAGGCGTTTGGGGGCATTGTGGTAGAAATTTTAGGATAGAGAGGGAATTAGGAAAAGACGGAGGGGTAGAATGGGGAGAGGGAAAAGGAGAGGGGAGTGGCTTATTGTATGCAAGGGCATGGGCTAACATGGGCTCCCATGCTTTTGAAGGGAGAGGGGAATGGGTTGAGCATGGTCTTGGTTGACTAATGGGAAGAGAGAGGGGTAGTTTAGGGTGAGTAGGGGGATTTTGTAGGGATAGTTTGGTCTTTCGGCCTAAGTAGGTGTGGAGGGTATGGGTAAGGGTGAGGGATAGTTTAGGGTTTTAGGAATGTTGCTTTTAGAGATTCCTTGCTAGATTCCCTACGCGGGCCCTATGCTACGCAGCGCGACTTGCTTCGATTTGCGCACACATAGGTATATCTTACACTGGGTATCACAACAAGGCGTGCTATGTGACGTTGGAATCGCAGTGCCCGTGCGGTCGATAGAGTACAAGTTTTAGGTGTCGCGGTATTAGAATAGGGTCACGATCAAAACTCACCATTTTGGTTTGTCAAGGGATGTGTCAATGCCAAAATTGAAGTGTACGGTTAGTTAATCAGGGTACGGGTCTTACAAAACCTATGAGATGATGATCTTGAAGAGTTTATTCGACTTATGGTGATGGTGGATTAAACTTTTATTACTAGGGATGGCCGAGGTAGAAGACTTTGTGCTCCCAAATAGACTGGGTTTTCACTTTGATGTCTTTCTATGCTATTCTTTTAGGTAGCAGGACGATTGAAACTCCATAGGTAGACTTTGGTCATTTTCGGCTCCTACAATGGCTTTTTGTTATGAGGCTTGTCTCAACTAGATTTTGATGATTGATCATCTCTCGAGTAGGGAACCATAGTACTTGATGTGTGTATTTTTTTTGAAGAGCGTGTAGTTGGTGAATCACCTCTTCATTTCTCGCTAGTCTGCTCATTCACGTTGATCGTGGATTAATGGCTTGTTTGGGGTGGGCTAGGTAATCCCTCTCATCGTGGTGTGTTTCTTTGAAGCATGGAGTTTTAGACTCTGATCCTTTAATGGCCATATTATATAGAATCTCAGCTTGATATTGACTCTTTGATCTCTTTATGAGGAAGTAATCTGCCTTTATAGGAGCTAATTGTGTTTTTAGGAGTAAAGGGGAGAACATGGAAGGGTTAGTGAAAAGAGTTTGGGAAGTGTTGCATTGTGGGTTTTTGTGTTCATGTCCTAAAGAGGGTTTGATTAAAGTTGATATGCTAGGAGGTTGGGTTGAGATATTGGTAGATGTCAGATGGGATTCTAAGAGAAGACCAAGGTGGAGTCCCCTGTTCAGTGGTGCTCTCAACTTTACCTTTAATGGTTGTTCTATGGGTACTTGACCCTGGTGGGAGTTAGAGGTATAATTAGGAATGGCTTTGGAGAGGTGAGGAACAAGGTGTTTTGTATCCGTTACGATAGATCTGTAAAGGTTGATATGTATAGGTAGCGACCGTGACTATTATGCGATACGGGGGGTGAAACGGAGCAATTGGTTTTTTGGGACTGTATCAGCCGTTACGGGGGCCGTAACAGCCGTTTCGGGGCATAACTAGTGTTTGAATTATCTTTGCTATTATCGAAAAATCTCCGATACTATCGTTATCTCTAGCTTGGTGATGCTGATAACACTGGTAGTGATACCAATAACACTGGTAGTATTGGAAGTTCCACACATCAACAATGCATTGCTAAATATCGCCAACGAATTGATATCACCAATATTTTCAATTATGTAAATTCCAAGTGTTGCTTGTTTTGCCAATGTATCGATATCGCCAATGTATCACCAATATTTCGATTGTGTAATGACACTTCTTTCACAAGTGTATCGGCGATATTTCAATAATATCATCAATGTAGAGATATCATAGAAAGTTTGTTTATTGAAAAAAAAATAATTCTATTTCAATTTTTTATGAGCACATTGCTGTATGTTGTTTTCAATTTATCATTGCTAATATTGATAATATCTCAATATTATTATTATCGCAACATGCTCGATATCAAGGCCACAATCTTTCGTTTTCTTTCCAATTGTTGATGATTTCTTAGCAAAATATTGTGAGTTGTTGATATTCTGCAATATTGATGGATGTTTGGATGGATGGTTAGATGGGATCAATGGGATGATTAGATTGTTTCTTACGACAACACATGCTTTTAAGCCCCCATTAAATGGAAACTTATTGTGTGTACATTCTTTTTGCAAATTTTTTATTACTAAATATGCAAATATGTGTATTTTAGCATCTCTTGAAGTTTCACTTCTACTATTTTCCCATGTTTTCCCGCATTTCCGATTATTAGCGATATTATCGACAATATCGATATTGTAGCGTTACTGATACTTTGAACACGCATAACAACCTTTACCCTCGTAGCAGTCGAAAAACGACCACTTCTTTTTCTATGTAAATCCATTTCCCCTCATTTTCCACTTTTCTCATTCCCAAAACTTTCCTACATCATTCTACAATAGATTTTGACCACTCGCGCTATAGTTTTTAGGATTAAAATGGTAGGTTGAAGCAATTTGGGTGAATAGAAGCACCAAGGGTCATTTTTTTTTTTTTCAAAAAATTGGAAAAAGTGGTATTTATGCATTTTTTTTTTCATGATTTCTAATTCTAATGTTTGATTGTGATGTGTAAACATTAAAGACACATAACCATGTTCATAAATTCCTCGGACAACCCAATACAACACTCTCACCAAAGAGTGGACCGTTATACCACTAGAAACATGTTCAAAACAAAAAATGAATACAGATTTGGAATATGTACATTAGTCTAGATTTTTTAGACATGTTTCCAATTTTATTTTATTTTATTATTATTATTTTATTTTGATCATTACGGAGGTGGTCATAAGGGTCGTTATGCCCCCATATCGGCTATTATGACTGATGCCCATATCGGTAACGGTGGTGGCTGTTACGGCCACTGTTACTGATATGGAATACATTGGTGAGGAGGCCAGGAGGGCCTTCTCAGGGCTGGTGGGATTGTGCAACTCAGCACTAGTGCAAGCTCTAATCACTGGTGTTGCTTAGATTGAGATTATTAGATATTGTCCTACAGATTAGATCATGAGATTGTGTTGAATCACTTTCTCAATAATCCAGATTTAAATGCTTTAGGGATCATCACTCACACTAGTAAAGAAAATGTTCAAGGTTGAGGGAGGAGTCCCTTCAAGTTCAATTTGCTAATCAAGGACAGTCCCTTTAAGTTCAATTCACTAGTCAAGGACTAGTGCTTCTTTTTCCCCTTTTGTCTCTTTACCAAAAAACAACAAGAAAACTCAAGCTAGCATTTTTATTCTCTAAAGAAACCTAGTGATATAACTAACTAATGAAAGGAATAAAATGTCCTCACCTATGGTGTCATGCACTAATTGCTCATTAATGAGTTGCTTTTGTCTTTTCCTTTTATTTTGAAACATTACAAAAGCAACTAAGCGGTACTCTTTCTCACATGTGATCATGTGCGGACCACTTTAGTTCTTCGCTTTACATGCAGGGTTGTTTCCCGGTTACATCAAGTGGACGTGGAGCGGAGAGTCCTTTGGACTAGAGTTCAGGAGATCCTTCATTTGCACTCAAGCTTAGGGCCTGTTTGGATACACCTTGATAAGTAGCTTTTTGGCTGACAACGAATAATCAGCTACTTATCTATTAAATGTTAGTTTGGTAATCTCCTCTTTAAAAGTTGTTTAATAACAAGTTGCTTATAGCTATAAACAAAAAGAAAAAAAGAAAAAGAAAAAAAGAATTGCTTTTTTACTTATTACTTTTTCCCTCTCCATCCCTCCCTCCCTCCCTCTCCCCTCTCTCCACGTGATGGACAGTCCATATCAATGGTGGCCCCGCATGATGGACGCTCCACTTCAAAGGTGGGGCCCACATGATGGTGGTGCATATCAAAGGTAGGCTCCACATGATGGATAATTAAATTGATGGGCTTCACATGATGGATGACCCACATCAAGGTGGGATCCACATAATGGATGGTCCACATCAAAGGTCGAACCCTAATGATGAATGGCCCACATCCAAGGCGGGGCCCTGCATGATGGACAATCCACTTCAAAGGTGGGTCCCACATGATATATGGTCCACATCAAATGTGGGCTCCACATGATGGGCAATAGACATTGAAGGTGGGCCCCACACAATGGACGGTTCACATCAAAGATCGGCCCCTAATGATGAATTCTCACATCTAAGGTTGGCCTTGCATGATGGAAGACCCACTTCGAAGGTGGGGCCCACACTATTGACGGTACACATCAAAGGTGGGCTCCACATGAAGGGTAGACTAGTGAACAATGAAGGTGGGCCTCACATGATGGATAGTCCACATCGAAGGTGGGCCCCGCAAGGTGGATGGGCCACATTGAAGGTAGGCCCTACATGATGGATGGTTCACATTGAAGACATGGTGAAGGTGGGCCCAACATAATGAACGGTCCACATCAAAAGTTAGCCCCACATGATGAATGGTGGATATTAAAGGTCGACCTCACATGAATAAGTAAAAATTGCAAGATTTTGATGTAAGATATCTAAAAACAATTGGAAGAGAAGAGAGACAGAGGAGAAAGGGAGATTAATGGAAGAGATTTTTAAAAAAAAAGAAGAGAGAGGAGAGAGAGTAGTGCATGAGATTTATAAAAAAAATGGAAGAGGAGAGAAAGAGGGGAGAGAGAGATTAATGGAAGAGATATAAAAATTACTTATGTAATGTTGGAAACCAAACAAGCTTTTCTACTTTTTGGCTCATAAGTGTGTTGTTTATCAAACATACTTATCTGCTGAATGGTAGAAACCAAGATTAGCTACTTGAGGCATAACTGCATTAGTAGCTTAAGAAAAATAACTTACGATCCAAACAGGTGCTTAGTTGTGGTTGAGGTAGATCCCTCAAATGTTGTGTACTTCTGAATATGTCAGCTCCATTCCCTTGGGGAGTGGCAAATTGATTGAGCAGGATAGGGAACTTTGTAGGTCTTGTCCTTCTTCCATATGGGCAGGGCAAGGAAATCGGAGGTGGATGGTCTTAGCAAAAGAGGGTGCTCTTACAAATGCTCCTTCAAGGGAATTCCTTCCCTTCGATCTAATCTATGGTCTTAGCATAAGTGGGCGTTCTTAAAAGTGCTCTTCTTTTAGGGAATTCCTTCCCTTTGTTGTAATCTAGTTCTGATTCTTCTATCCTACAATTCAGAAAAAAGAAAAAGAAAAAGAAAAGAAAATTCTTGACATCAGGATTTGGTTCACTTTATTTTTCAGTTACATTGTCTTGACATCAGGACTCTTCACGTAAAGCTTCCTTAACCTCACATTTGCTGAACTCTTTATTTGAATTCACAACTGAATACTCTTTTCTAAATGGGCGATTTAATGATAGTATTATGAATTTTGAAGTAATGAATTACAGGTGCTGTCAGATGATAAAAAGAGGTCTTTGTATGATCAATATGGTGAAGCTGGAATCAAGAGTTCAGTGGGTGGTGGTTCAGCTTATACGGTATTGCAGATTTTTATTTTTTTATTTTTAAATTCCCTTAGAATTTGTACCTGAATATAAGTATGAACTATAACAAAGATTTGTGTGCAATAGCATACACAATTAATTTCATGATTATGCTCCCATTACTAAGCTTGTTATCCAATTTGACATACATGAAATATAAATTTTGTTCTGTTCTTCTGTAAATAAATACTACAACAAAACAATATGGTTTATTTACAAGCAAATGTAAGACACTATGGACCATTGCATGCCAACTTAGAACTATTTTATTTTGTATTTTTGTCAATAACTTAAAGTTTGCTTATAACCCAAGTAGCAGGACCATGGCTATGGCGATGATTATCTGGCTTTTCTTGTTTGCAGACTAATCCTTTTGACCTATTTGAGACTTTCTTTGGTGCGAGTATGGGCGGCTTCTCTGGAATGGACCAAAGTGGATTCAGAACACGTCGGCGTAGTACTGTTGTTAAGGGCGAAGATATACGGTGAGTGATAAACTTAAACTGGAAGGTTTCAACATATACTTGACTCCCTATGTTACTAATATCTTCATGCATGTTGTGGGATAATTTATGCCACTGATATGATGGAAACCACTTGAACACATTGCTCAGAGTAACTATGATATTAAGAAAACCGTTGTTCGATGAACTTGAAGTCCAGTATGGCTGACATTATGCAGAATAGAAGCTTCATACAATGATTAATTAGTAGCGGTCACTATTAGGTTAAGCCAGTGGTGTTCTCATCACTTCGAATATTGGATTTACTGCTTATATAATTAGTATTCTTAAAAGTCAAGGAATATTGACTATTATTTACTTTTTATTATTATTATTTTTATTTTTATAGCATGTGGCTTTGAATGTAGTGTCCTTTGTGATGTCTTGTTGTTAACAAAACTTGTATGATGCTCCATCAAGGTGGGTGTGTGTGTGTGTGTGTGTGTGTGTGTGTGTGTGTGTGTGTGTATATATATATATATATATATATATATAGAGAGAGAGAGAGAGAGAGAGAGAGAGAGAGAGACCCAAAATTAGGGTTGATGCCCCCCACTTTCGCTCTTTTATATTAATGAATTTTCATAATGAGAAAATAGTCACCTCCGATATGCCGATGACACTCTTTTGTTTTATAATACAGATGTGCCCTCTGTGGACAATCTTCGTAAGATCATTGTTTGCTTTGAGGTAGTTTCAAGGCTTAAGATTAATGTGGCTAAAAGTTAAATGTTGGGAGTTCATGTGATAGACGAGGAATTAATGCAGCTTGTGAATGTATTCGGGTGCAACAAAGGCTCTTTCCCCTCCGAGTATCTTGGTCCACCTTTTTTGCATCCGGAAGTCGGCTAAGCACATGTGGGGTAAGGTTGTTGAAAGAATTGAGTGGAAATTAGTGAGTTGTAAGTGCCGATATCTTTCTTTGGGAGGGAGGTTGGCCCTCATTAAGGTGTCCTCAAATATGTGATGTGGACTTTAGACCATTCAAAGTATATCAACGCAGGATGCGTGCATTACCTGTGTCAATGTAGTTTGATGACGGGTATGAGTCGGGTCTCTAGAAATTCAAGACCTTACACATGTGTTCATGATGTGTGTAAGTTGCTTGAAGGATATATTTGGACTGTTGGATTGCGAGGATGGTGTGATCGGATCGTTGGATCGTCATGACCCACCTTCATTGTGCTATCATCGGAGCCCATCGGGCATCTTGGATTTGAATTTAATTTATGAACATTTTATTTATTTGAGTTTTGAGATAGTGCGCGCACAACTTTTTTGTGCAAATTTTTTTTTTTTTTTTTGAAACTTTTTTGTAGTAGGGGTATTTTGGTTATTTAATGTAATTCCGAATTTATAAAGGTGTTTTACCTTAAACTTAAAATAGAATACCATGTTATGTTTATGTGAAAAGAAAAAAGAGCTTTTGCTTCTTCAAGGCTGAACGATTCCGTCTTCGACTTCCAGTGATTGGAAGAGGG
Source organism: Magnolia kwangsiensis (assembly GCA_037074715.1). Lineage (NCBI taxonomy): Eukaryota > Viridiplantae > Streptophyta > Magnoliopsida > Magnoliales > Magnoliaceae > Magnolia > Magnolia kwangsiensis. Next base: position 49,153,778 of record CM073583.1, read on the forward strand.
CTTGAGGCCTAGGGAAGTGATTTCCTATCTTCTCCTTCTCTCTCATTTTTTCTTTTCTCAAGGCATTCTCTTTTTTAAACCTCTTTTCTTCATTTTCTTCTAAATTCTCTAGATCTAGAAGTCGATCATTTTTTTTTAATTTTTTTTCCCGATCCAAATCATTAGATCTTGGAAGATCATGATCCCCGCATATACATATTTTGATCTCCTTCAAATTCCATCACCAAAGGCCTTAGATTTGAACTATAATCAAAGAACCATAATTTTCTTTGAATTTTCCAGATTTCCCAATCCAAAAAATTCTGATTTCTTGGATTAGAAAATCCACTTAGATCTTCAGATGGACCTTACGAAGGTCATATCTTTTGTCAGATCCGACTAAATTCAGATTTTAAGGTTTAATACATCGTGTTTGTGATGGATGGACATGGTCATTGTTGAATTTTCCTTAGTTCCTTCTTGTTTTATGATGTATAATGCTGAATTTTTATTGTTAATGCTTGCATAAATCTGCCTCTTTTAAATTCAACATTCATTTTTGCATAAATCTGCCCATTTTAAATACCACATTCATTTAGGGTTGGATTAGGCCATCCTACACCAATTTTTGGTATCTTTGAGTAGGATCTTGCATTGGGTTGTCTTAGATCGAGTTGTCAAGGGTCTAGATTTTAATTTCTCTAGGATTTCATGATTAATATATATATCTAGGTATAAAAATTTCATATTTGCATCATATTTAGAGTCTTGATATGAAATTTTTCGATTTGCATCATATTAAGAGTCTAGATCTGAAATGTTCCACATTTGCATCATATTAAGGTTAGGATCATCGGTGTCCATAGTCTTGTATCAAAACAGTCTCCTAGAGTCGTGTTTTAGGAAACCTAAGTTGAGTCTTATAGTATATATGCCCACTCGGACTGGTAGAGGGTTTGGTCTACACCCGATCTTGAACATGGAGCATTTGACTGTGATGATGAACATGATCAACCAATGTTTGGCCGCCATCGAGGCGCAATGTAGGAACACGAATACCTGTATAGATTAGATAGAAGCGTCCCTAAGAGAAATCTCTGACATTGGAGGGGATGATCCGTCTCAAGTAGGAGGAGTAGTCGATGAACGAGAAGGAAATCGTGGTAGAGGTCATGGAGCACGTGGCCAAGGAGTAGGCCATGGAGGGGCGCGAAATCCACGGCTCGCAGTCGAGTATCAAGACTGTTATGATGCCGATGAGAGAATCTTAAAGAGTGTCAAAGTAGATGCTCTTAGTTTTGATGGGCGCCTTGACTCGAAGGCATTCCTGGATTGGTTAGCGAACATGGACCATTATTTTGAATGGTATGAGATGTCTGAGAATCGACAAGTGTGGTTTGCAAAGATGAAGGTTGTGGGTCAAGCTAAATTGTTTTGGACAAATACGGAGCGTAGGAACGAGAGATTAGGAGGTGTCCCAGTCGTTCATTGGGTAGAGATGAAGCTATTAAAGGAAAAATATATTCCTCTCTTACCATCGAAAGCTTCTAGAACAGTGGCAAGCATTACACCAAGGATTTATCTCAGTTGCAGATTATATTGCAAAATTTTAGGAGTACATGATGCGGTGTGATATTCAGGAGGATCCCTTAGTGATGCTGGCGCATTTCAAGGTGGGTCTTCGCATGGATCTACAGCGTAAGCTTATGACCCACGTAGTGGGTGACTTGGATCAGGCATACCAAGTTGTATAGGAGTTAGAGCATTACCTAAAGTCTCCTATCATGAGACGCTTTGAGTCATGAGACTTTAATATTATATTTGGTTTTAAGGGAACCGAACTTAACGTTGGAAGTCAGCCTAGGGCGCAGGCGGGTGCACCGCTTAAGCCTAAGGATGATAAGGGCCAATCCTGGCAGTCGTAATCACTTGAGATGTTATGAGTGCAGAGGTACATGTCATTTCACATACCAATGCATGGAAAAGACTCGCAGGAATGCCTTAGTCATAGGCGAGTCAAATGAAAATGTGGATGATGTGGGTGATTATGAAGTTGAAGAATATCACCCAGAGATAGGTGCTAGTGATTATGAAAAAGAAGAACCAGAGGCTGCACCACTAGATGTAGTTAGATATGCTTTAGCGCAGGTCAAGGAGAGTGATGATTGGCGCAATAGTACAAATTTCTACACGTTTATCAAGAGCAATGACAAAAATTGCAAAGTCATTGTGGAAAATGGTAGTTACACCAATGTGGTCTCAACTAGCACAATCACTCATTTGGGTTTGAAGCCTGTCCCACACCCTCAACCCTACAAGGTTTCTTGGGTCAACCCATCTTCTATGCCCGTGTCCTAACAATGTTTAGTACCCGTCGAGATCGGTTCATATAAAGACATGTTGTGGTGTGATATTTTGCCTATGGATGTAGGCCACATCATTCTAGGGAGGTCGTGGTTATACGATAGAGATTTCATGATTTTTGGTCGCTTGAATGTGTGTACATTCACATATGAGGGCAAGAAAATCAAGATTAATCCGTTGCCACTCAAGAGCCCCATAAACAAGGCTAGGGATGTGAAAATGAGTGAGTCAAGGAAATAAGAAAGGAAATCAAATCCGAAGTCTCTGTATATCATAAATGCAAAGGAGTTTGAGAAAGAGACTGAGGATGATTCGACGGTGTATGCCCTAATGGCTAGAGAAGTTACACCCGAGGTTCATGTAGAGTTACCCCTGAGGTGACCCTGGTTCTAGATGAGTACAATGATGTATTTCTTGAGGATTTACTTGATGAGCTTCCGCCTATACGAGACATCTAACATGTCATTGATCTCGTCCTGGGGTCTACTTTACCGAACCTTCCTCATTATAGGATGCACCTTGTAGAGCATGCAGAGTTGAAGAGACAGGTAGGTGAGCTCCTGCAAAAGGGTTTCATCTTGGAGAGCATGAGTCTGTGTGTCGTATCAATGCTATTGATGCCTAAGAAAGATGGTACGTGGTGGATATTTGTGGACAGTAGGGCCATTAATACGATCATGATCAAGTATCAGTTTCCGATATCGATGCTTGATGATATGTTAGACATGATGGCCAGGTCCACCATTTTTTTCAAGATTGACCTCAAGAGCGGGTATTACCAGATATGCATACATTCGGGATATGTGTGGAAGATAGCCTTTAAGACGAAGGATGGGTTATACGAGTGGTTGGTCATGCCCTTTGGCTTGACTAATGCACCCAATACTTTCATGCGTGTAATGCACCCAACACCGAAAAGACTCGATGGTGTGGTGTGTTCACAATTCAGCCCAGTTCTTGGTTAGGTCCTTCTATAGGATGCTTTAGATGAGTGGTATGGTCAATGGTCGAGATCATGCTTTCCATTTATGGTTCTTTAGCGCCCCTCCTAAGGTTGTTGCCTTCACTTGGTTAGTTTGTAGGAACATGGTCTTGATGATTGACAACCTCTAAAAGAGGTCTATGATCATCCCCAATATCTACTCCTTATGCATGCAAGTGGCAGATTTTGTCAACGGCCTATTTATCCACTGGTCCATAACTCACAAGGTTTGGGCACGCTTTCTCGCAATATTCAACATGCCTTGTGTTATGCCGGGGAATATGAGGGAGCTTTTATGGGCAGGGCATGGAGGAGTAGGAAAGAAAGGTAGGGTAATTTGGCGTCTTACCCTCTTGGCTTTGTGGTGGCTTATTGGAGGTGAGAGAAATAGTTGGAATTTTTGGAATAGACCTGGATCGAAGGAATCAATGGTGGGCAAGGTCAAGGTGATAATGATATATTGGGCTTCTTTTTTAAAAGTTGTGGCTAATTGTTATCTTTTCTCGTTTTTTAGGTTGTAATTTCTAAGGTTTCCCTTCTTTGTATTCTTTTCTCGTTTAGCTTTTAATTGCGGTTCTTTTAATAAGATTTTTGTTACTTATTAAAAAAAAAAAGAAAAAGAAAAAAGAAAAAAGCACCATGGTTCAACACAACGTTGTTGAATTTGTCAAACCATGCATGTGGAGACATTGTGAACTCATAAATTGCCTTACGTAGTTTCCACACTTTCTCAGGCTCCCCCTGAGCAACAAATCCGAGCGTTTGCTCTCCCTTTAAACTTCTTCTGTGAGATCACCATGGAGGAAGGCATTTTGACATCAAGTTGGAAGAGGGGCCAACCATGATTAACAACCACAGACAATATAGAGTTCAACTTGGCCACAAGAGAGGAGTTTCCAGTGTAATCAATACCAAGGGTTTGAGTATATCCTGCTGCAACTAAGAGAACCTTTAGACATTCAACCATGCCATCAGGATGAAACTTAATTATGAAGACAACAACATATAATTGGTAGGTAGACTGGTTAGTTCCCAAGTGTTATTCCAATAAAAGGGTAGCCATTTCCTCTTTGATTGCCTGCTTCCACCTCGTATTTAACAATGCGTCTAGATATGAAGTGGGAATAGAGTGAGAGGACAAGGATGGGGCAAATTTATTGAAATTCTGAGTTAAGAAGTGAAAAGAAACATATTTAGAAATATGGTGATTGGCACATGCGCGCTTGCCTTTTCTCAAGGTAATGGTAATATCAAACCTATCTGGAGAACTTATTGGATCATAAGGCTCAAAAGAAGGTATGGTGGATGTCACATCATAATTGGTTGCACTATCTTCCCATTTTCATTGTGAGTAGACCTCCTGTTGGGGCATAGTGGGAATGGAAGTCAACAGTGTGAGGAGATTAGATGATGTCTTCATCAATCGCAATAGGTATAGGCACAACTTATGCATCAAGAGATTTAATGCCTTTTGAGAAGAATGGAGTAGACTAAAAAAAAAATAACATCTGCACATGCATATTGTCTTCGAAGTGAAAGACTGTAACGACGATAACTTATTTGTTTCCGGGAGAAAAAAAAAAATACATTTAACTACTCAATGATCTAATTTATGGCAACAATTTAATGAATGAACAACGCATACACATCCAAAAACCTTTGGGAGAGAAAATAACAAAGTATTTGGGAGTAACATTTGATGAGTTGATTAACCAATTAAAATAGATGAGGGCTTTCAATTTACCAGAAAACATGCCGAGTATTGCATCACTCCAAAAACTTTTGAAAACATTCATGTGAATTAATAGAGCATGAATTATCCCAAGCAGGTGACGATCTTTCCGTTTTACAACATCATTTTGTTATGGGGTGTGTGCACATGATGTTTGATGTAGGATACATGTTTTAGAAAAATATTGACTACAAGCTTAGGACATATATTCCCTGGTATTATTAGAGCAAAACAAACACTTTTGAATTAAATTGATTTGGTATTCTATGTGAAAAGTCTTAAAAATAGAGATAATTCGAATTTGTCTTTCGTTAAATAAATCCACTCCATTCTCAAGGAATCATTAACAATTGTAACTAAAGAGAAAGGAACTAAACTACACTTTTCCATACGTGGTGGAAATGTAGCATGATGATGTTTGATCAACTCACTCACATCACAATCTAGACATGACACAAATGACAAAGGAATGCCACCCTCAAGAATCTTCGAGGATGTATGACCAGGACAGCAGTGCCATTGATAAGGGGAGATGCTTTTTTGTGCTGTTGTGCCAACGATGTCATGATCGAGATAATAAAACCCATCATGTTCATGTCTTCCATTAATTTTCTTCTTCATCTTTAGATTTTGGAAAACACAATGTGAAGGATAAAAAGTGATCAAGTATTTAACGGATTCGGTAAGTTTGCTAACATAGAAGATGATGCAGTACAATTAACCACTTGCTCTAAAAGTTCAAATTGATAGAGCATGGTGAATTAATCCTTTTATCTCATAGCCCAGGCCTCACATCGCATGGGTTAGGATCTCGGCCGAACCTGCCTCGTGGGCTCCACTTAGCATTAGTTATGCCTCACACGAGCCACCCTCCTCACACGGGCCGCCCACCCCGAGTGTGCCCCTGCATCCCACAGGCAACCCCACTTGAGCCTGGTGTGAAAATGCCCCTGTATTAATCACCCCCGATGAGGAGTCTTGAATACGAGACCTCCCGCTTTAATACCACGTTGATGCAGGACAATTAACTACTTGCTCTGAAAGGCCGAACTGATAGAGCATGTTGAATTAATCTCTTTATCTCATAGCCCAGGCCCCACATCTCATGGGTTAGGACTTTGGCTGAACCCCCCTCGTCGGCCCCTCTTCACATTGGTTCCGCCTCACACGAACCATCCGCCTCACACGGGTCACGAGTGGGGCACGCCTCACATGGGCCGCCCACCCTGAGTGTGCCCTAGCATCCCATAGGCAACCCCACTTGAGCCCGGTGCGACAATGCCCCTACATTAGAAGAGACTTAAAGGAAATTTTAGAATAAACATCACAAAGGATAATGAAAGGGAAGAACTTGTATGAATAATACCCATTTCACATACTTTGTATTGAGTACCATCTATCAGAGTGACAGATGAACCTATTAATGATGTATCAATGGAGGAAAACATACTGGACTCACTTGTCATATGGTCAGATGCTCCATGTTGAATGACCCATGGAGTATGAGACTTGGATCTTAAATAGGCCATACTTGAGGTCACAAATGTAACTGTAAGGGTGGAAGTAGCGACATCAGTGGTGGGAACAAGTTGATTCTGCAGAATATTCAGCAACTTGGAGTACTCTTAAGTTCGTATAACCATTTTGCTAGTCATACGTGGTTGTGGAATTGTAGGCGTCGAACTAGCCGGATGAGGCTCACTGCTCTCTCCAATGTTAGATGCTTGATTAGCCCAATTTGGCTTTCCATGGAGATTGTAACATTTTTCAATAGAGTGATAAGAGGGCCCTCAATGCATGTGCTTCCTACATCCATTATCTCTACCATGATTTCCTCCCACTTCACCATCACCACCGGGAAGTTCTCTTCCACTATGGCCACCTGCAGCCTCTACCCGTAAAAGATGCTAAAGTCGAATCGTTATTGGCTCCACTCATAGAGCCCAATGATACACTCTGGAGGTGAGTATACACCATGTTTAGAGATGGCACATCCCTATTGCCCATGTTCATGAACCGGTTCATACTTACATTTTAACAACGATAAGAACTTGGCTAAATGAAACTCTTCATGTTGCTGCCATAGCTTCTCCAAATTAGTAGTAAGAGGCTTATACACATTTAGCTCCCGCCACATTCCGTTGAGTTTGGAATGGTATTTACTTAGAGATTTATTGCCTTGTTGAAGCACATATTTCTTCATATAACTGTTATGTACGAGAGATGTTTATGTCAGATGAATGTATCTCTTGCAATGCATCCCCACACTTCCTTTGCGGTGTCTAGAAACATTACATTCACACTGATGGATGGTTCCATACTATTCCACAACCATGTCATAATTCGGGCATTCTCCTAGATCCATTGATCTTGAGTACTAGAACTCTCATAAAGTTTCTTTGTGGTCAAATAAAATATCTTAATTTTCCCTTGGCCGTTAGAAACACTTGGATGGACTTAGACCATCGGAGATAGTTTCTTACAATTAATTTAGTAGAGATTTATTTGGACCCCTAAAAAATCAAATGGATTTATGAATCCGGATTTTGGATCAGTTTTAATCTCCATATGAACAATTGAAAAAGAGAATACCACTAATCTTGCACAAACACAGGTCAACCCAGCATGATTTATGAACAATCACTTATATATGCTTCCCACAATGTGCACACTACGCTTGGAGACTGAAATCAGTCTACATGTCAACACTTTCTAACTGGCTATGGACGACGACGATTACAAACACGGCATCCAACACGTGCAACCAGCCCACACGGTTCTAATAATCACATGAGAGGTGAGATCATGCGGACTCTATTCACCCACTCATGCATGAACCATTACAAAAGGTCCGACACACAAAATAATAATAAAAAAAGATAAAGAAAAAGAAAAGAAAAGAAATCATAGGTTTCTTAAAAGGTTTTCAGCACAAGAGGGATGAGAAGTACTAAAAGATAAAAGAGGGAGAAAGAAAAAGGTTAAATCAGAAATAAGGAAGCTCTAATACCATGTAAAGGTATAGAGAGTGAAAAAAGAAGATAAGAAAGAGGGAAGAGAAGGTTGGGAGAAAAGAGGGGATCCAAAACTAGGTGGGTTGTACAGTGGTATGTACATTTGCCTTCATTGGAGCATACACACAAATCCATGCATACATCCACGCATCCATGTATACATGCATCTATCAGCTCATGCAAATTGTGACTGTTGATATGTGTGATTGTTTTGTTTAGTGCGAACTATTAATTAACGTCATTAATGATTATGTGATTTTGGTAGAATATATATAAGTTTATTTATGGTGCACTCTCTCAACTCATATACTTAAGACCACGTGTTTAATTACTAACTAATCCAAATCTAGCCAGCATCAACTATTGACTGTGCATTGAGATTAAACTAATCTTAACCACTTTTTTGTTGTTAAAAATAAAAAATAAAAATCAAGAACAACCATTAGCTTGCATTTTAAATTAGCCGAATTCGAACGGTTAGATTTCGTATTAAAAAATCTACCCACATTTGACCTTTTATTTGAGTTCCAAAGTTGTCCTGCGAGACCATTACTTCACATGTGTCCAATCACAACCACTAATAAATGGCAAAACCATCAACTCATGTGTGTACATTTGAACGAGCCATTCAAATTATTCATCTTGTTCCAATTACTTAAAACTATCAATGTAGCCCATGAAATTCACTCTCACAATATAGCAGTCATCTATTCAAATTGCCCAACCATTGGACCATTAAAAGAAAGTAATAATAATAATAATAATCATCTAATCAGCTCTCAAATATGTACTCATCAAGATCCAAGCCATCCATCAAAGGTGTCCACCCAACCTACGGTGTACATTAGTCCATCCCAACCTTGCATCAAATACCAAGCTTGCCATGTAAAAGCTATTCACGTTAGATTAGCTAGAAGCATTTGCATTAGATTAGCAACAAGGTATGCTCACTGGATCAGCAACCTATTCATCACACTAGACAATTACCAATGGGCCATGTACAGCCTCATATGGTTGTCCGTCACACACTCAACTATCTATCATGTACCACCCCACACGTGAGCATATATGTGCACAATACCATCATGCACAAGTCATTCATTGAAATTTTAGCCGTCCATCTGTCTAATTTGATTATGACCATCCATTCAGCCTCTCACCTAATAATTTAATCCAACCAATCATCACATGACATACATAACATCCTTCCATCAAACTCATTCATCCAACTCATCAAGGCCATCCATTCAAACCCATATATCTTAGCCATCCACCCATTTCACCATATCCTCCGCATATGCACTGGTTAGGGGCAGTGTGTACAAGTCACTAGTAGAGGGGAGATGTTGAGCATGTAACTGGGAATCTGAAGGAGTGGGAATGTGAGATGCTAGGAGAAGTGTATTTCTTTCCATGATGATGTTAGCAAAATGGAAGTAATGTAGATGTGCATGACCAAATGGCACGCTACCAAGACCAGCTAGATGCAATCCAACCATCCATTCATTAGCACATGTAAACTGCCCATCATTTAATGTAAAACTTCTATCATCATTGGTCTTTTCACTTAAATCGATCAACCAGCCCTTCACATCCAACCTTGAATCAGTGTGGTCCAACCGTTCATCAAATCAAACGAAACCATTCATATATATATATATATATATATATATATATATATATATATATATATATATATATATATATATATATATATATATATATATATATATTAAAAAAAAAAAAAACCCATATGTATTAGTCCTTCAATATACTTGGCCCTCCAAATGTCATTGAAAGTTCAGCTGTCCTACCTTTGATGTAAACCGTCCATCCAGTGAACCCAATAAGTTTCAACGGTAGGCAAATCTCTACCCACATTTTTTTTTTCACCATGGAGCCCATATAAGTTTTGGATTTGTCTCATTTTTGGACCCATATCTTAACATAATCTTATGGATCAGATGGACGGTGTGGATTCATCTTAGATATCTAGTTTGGGGCCACTTGCCAACGTGTCTCAAAATAAAATAAAATAAAATTAGAATTTAGAGCAACGTGCGGTGCATGGTAGCACACATTACCGTCAATCCAAGAGAGAGTCCCCAATTTCCTCTCCCATTCAAACTCTCTTCTTTCCTCTTCCACTGTTCTTCATCGGTGAAATCCACCAAACAATCCAGACTGCTCACCATCAACCCAAGAAGATTTTAACGGCAAACTTTCAACCCCACTGTTTCTAGTCTTACTGCCCACCTAAATTCCAAATCTGCCTTAACTTTAGAATCATGTATTATTACGACCCAACAAAGTAGCTGGACGGAATGGATTTCTCACAAACATCTCAGTGGACCCACCTAGCTTATGTTGTAGCAAGGGACTTAGAAGGCTTCTACAATGCAATCCACCCAACATCGAAACCTCTCCGATTTTTCCTCCTCTTGTCTTTCCGTTTTCGAGCCAACCTATAAATTGGGAAATCTCAACTGTCCATCGAATCCATCTCCAATCTACAACATTCAAACTATGCCATTCAACCCCCACTCACATGTCAAATCTCAACAACTACCGCACCAGATCACATAGCAACGAACTGCATCCGTGTTTTCTCCTTAATTCATTCCAATTACGGAAACACCATCCTGCAATCCAAATCACAGAGTATGTGAGGCCTATTCATTAGCTTTCCAACACTAAATCCCGTACGAAAAACCTAGTTTCTATGTCATCCCTCTGCCTAGTTCATCAAACCATGCACGCGGCGGTGGAAGACCTTCAAACCATGGACTCATTAGAAAAATCAACTCCAACGTTTGATTTTAGACACTTGCAAGCTCCCTACATCAATCCATGATCTTCGGTTCGAAGAGATGCTTCTTGAGTCGTGTTTTACCATAAAAGCCGCCATCATCTTCCTCGAGAATAACCCACCATCACTCCTGGTATAATCTAAGATCAGATCTGTCCATTAGCATGTTGCAACAGTCGGTTAGAGCTTGAAACTCTGGTTCGTGAGACTCTTTGTGCATCTCGGATTTTGAAGTTAGGGAGTTTATAAAATCTCATTGGCATGATTTTTTTTTAGAGATCAAAAACTCTAATAGTTTAATTTGAGAGAGAATTTTGAGAAAGAGAAAGAAGAATCGGGTTGCACTCGTTGCCTTGTTCTTAATTGTGTTTGCTAAGTCGAGTTTTGATTTTGGGTCGGGTCCAGGTTGCGTTCAAGTCAACTCAACACATCAGGTGGGTGATTCCCCTCCATTTCTGAACTTTCTGATTTTATGTATTTTCTAAAATTTATTTTTGACATAATGACTTTAAATTAATATTGTCAAATTCATTTATACATGATATCTACTTTTCTAAAATTTAGCATTTACTAAATCTGATTAACTTGTAGAGTTAGATTAGAATCTGACTTTTATTTATGAAATCAGGTGTGTTAAAGTAATTGATTTAAATTAGTTGGCTTAGAATAATATTAACTAATTTGATCTCTAATTTATTATTATTTTTTTTTTTTAAAAGGGAAAAGAAAATAGCTTGATGTTTCAATAAATTTAATGAATTAAAATTTTACAACATTGAATTTATGCACCTTATATAGAACCTGCATTGTAGTGTAGAGATTTGATTTATTAAATTGTTTTATTGCTGATTTTAGAATTATTCATGTCATTCATGCTCCTATATTGATTATTGAATTGTGGAAAAAAAAAAGAAGAAAGAAAGAAAGGGAATTGTAAAAACAAGTAGGGCGATTGTGTTCCTTGGGTGAGAGACCCTAAAGCTAGTAAGTAAAGCAATCATGTCCCCTGGGTGAGAGACCCTGAAGCTAGCAAGTAGGGCAATCATGTCCCTTGGGTGAAAGACCTTAGAACCCGTTGGATCCTTTCAGAGTTTCCTTTGTGTACGGCATATGAGTACAATTGTGTGCGCGAACATACGTCAGAGGTACAACTAGAGCAGTAGTCTAACCAGCTAAAATATAAATGGGTCCCTCACCACGAGGTACCGATGTGTGGGCGTTAATGCGATGTGGCCATACACCTGGGTACGGTGTTGTAAGATGTGATGTTATTTAATTTTATTATTGAATTCATAATAGTGTGGCATTCAGTACGTCTTTATGATTCCAGCATCGCTTTCATGTCATATTTAATATTCAATATTTTGATTTATGTTTTGAATTTCAAGAAAGTACTTTGATTATTTATTCGTTTAATATAAATATAGAAATTTCAGATTTGGTTGGATAAGATCCCATGAGCTGTTATGCTCACACCCACAATAACAGTGTTTCAGGGCTCAGAGTTTAATTAGGCCGAAGCAGAGCGAAGATCTAACCAGTGTTCGAAATATCGATACTATCGGCCGATATATCGGCCGATATTATCGTTATCGCACCCTTGCGAGATGATACACTCAGGATAACCCCCGGAAGATACCAAAAAACTTAAAATCTAGATATCGATTGATATATCGTCGATATCGCACGATATTTTGATGATATTGCACGATTTCCTCTCCATCATCGTCGGACAACGACGTCATCATCCGAAAAAATTGGGAAAAAAAATAGAGGGTGGATTTCGGTACATGTAGAAGAGATCGCCATGATCGGAAGCTTCCATTTAGTGGGCCATTCGAATTGAAGCGTCATTCCTAGGTTACCGCAAATAAAATCTCTGATTTTGGAGAGAAATCCAGAGATATCCTCGCCGATTTGGGAGACGCAGATTAGCTACTGACAGGTTGAGTAGCGAGATCGATACTGAAGTGACGTCACCAAGTTACGTGGGTCCCACCATGATGAATGTGTTATATCCACACGGTCCATCCATTTGGAGATATCATTTTATGAGTCAAATAATGAGGCAGAAAAAAAAAACTGTAATGGACCCCACTACAGAAAACAGTGGAGAAAGTGACATCCACCATTGAAACCTTCTTAAGGTCCACCGTGATGTTTATTTGAGATCCAACATGTTAATAAGTTAAAAAAGACATTATAAAAGGGAAAAAAAATATATATCAGCTTAATCGAAAACTTTTGTGGCCCTCAGAAGTTTTTAATGGTGGGCATCACTCTCTCTCCTGCTTTTTGTGGTGGGGTCCATTGGAGCTTGAATCTTAGTCATTCTTAGGCTCATGGCATAAAATGTTCTCTCCAAGTGGATGGACGGTGTGGATACAAAACATACATCATGGTGGGGCCCTCGGAACTTGGTGACGTCAATTCAGTAGCTACTTAACCTGTCAGTAGGTAATCCACGCCCCCTTTTTTTTTTTATCGAAATTGAGTACTGCGCACACCACGAGCTGTGTGTTGACGTCACCAGTTTCTGTGTGTCCCATCATGAGGTGTGTGTTATATCCAGACCGTTTGTCCATCTGGCAAGCTCTTCTTAAGGCTTGAGCCGAAAAATAACACAGATCCAAAGATCAACTGGACCACACTGCAAACAACAGTGGTAGGTTGAACATCTACCATTGAAACCCTTTTGGGGGTCATGGAAGTTTTAGGTAATATGATATTTATTTTTCCTCTTCATCCAGGTATGTGTGACCTAATTAACAGATTGGATGAAAAATAAACATTATGGTGGGCCCTATGAATGTATTAATGGTGAGAATCAGTCCCCCACTGCTATTTGTGGTGCGGCCCACTTGAGCTTTGGATATGACTCATTTTTGGGTTCATGATCTAAAATGATCTCTCCAAATGCATGAACGGTGTAGATATAAAAATACATTATTGTGGGGCCATGTAACTTTGAAATATTTGTACAACTAGAGCCCGAGGAGCGTTAGCGTAGGAAAAGGATTTCCTGCCAAAGCCTTCCGCAGGAAGTTCCTGCGCTTGAAACCTTAGTGGGGCCTACCATCAATGTTTGTGAGGAATCCACTCTGTCCATCTGTTTTGTGAGATCATTTTAGGACATGGAATAAAAAATGAGTAGGATCTAATACTCAAGTGTGCCAAAAATGTGAGGATTGAACATCGACACTTGAAATATTCGTGGGGCCACATAAGTTTGAATCAGACTAATATTTGTAATTTCAATTCATCCGTGTAGGAATAATGTTATGAATGGAGTGGATGGCATGTTAACATCACTGTCGACCCAGGGAGGTTTCAACGGTAGAAATTTTCCTACCCACCTTTTCCTTTAGTGCGGCCCACTTTATCTAGGATCCTACTCATTTTTGCTCTCAAGTGCTAAAATGATCTCAAAAAACGAATGAATGAGGTGGATTTCTTACAAACATCACAGTGGGCCCCACCTAGGTTTTGAGCAAAGGAACTTGGCAGGAAATCTGCGTACGATCACCGCCCCACCCCCAGTATGGTGGGAAGTGGATCCCTTGGTGAGCAGTGTACTTTGTAAACTTTGTGGGCCCACTATAATTCATGTATTTTATCCACTCCGTCCATCCATTTTACCAGATAAATTTATGGTTTGAATTAAGAGACAAAACTATTATTAGCTTGTTCCAAAACTTTTGTGGCCCACTAATGGTCAATCACCATTGTTTCCTATGGTATGGTCTACCTAATTATTGGATCTATTTTATTTTTTGAATAATGTCCTAAAATGATATGAAAAAATGGATGGACGGGGTTGATACTGAATATAGTTGTCTTAGTTCAATCGGACAACGCATAGCTTAGGACCTTCAAAGGAAATCTATTATGTACACTTCTTTTTTAAAACTTTATGATTTACAAGTGTGTATTAAGGGCCTTTTTAACAATCCCCAAAGTTTCATTAAAAAATTCAACCATTTTCCCAATGTTTCCCCATGTTTCCCAAAAAGTGCGATAAACTATGCGATACAAACGATATATCCCGTGCGATAACCGATACGTATCTATATCCCAAGGGTGCGATACATTGTGCGATACTGATATTTTGAACACTGGATCTAACCATTGGCTTAGTTGTAGTTATATCTCTATTTGTATTTGAAAAAAAAATGTAAAACAAAAATTTAGAGGTGAGTCTAGACTGATACTGTTATACATTGTATTGGATGAATGTTTATGTGTTGAAATGAATATATTTTTTTTATTTTTTATTTTTGTTTTTTGTTTTTTTTCATTATATGCGGTTGTGAATATTTCAATATTATATCATGACCTGTAATTCGGTGTCTGGTCTGGCCAACTTGGGTACGAATTTTAGGGCGTGACAGGTTGGTATAACAAAAGCAAGAATCCTCCATCATGTCCTAAACCAGTATTAACAAAAGAGCAAGCATAGAAACAAATCTAAGTGAGCCTAGGTGGGTCGTACAGCGGTATGGCTCGCATCCACGTCCATTAACAAAGGGAATAGAAGATTCAAACTTATTGTTAGCTAGGCTGAAGAGGGTTTACATTAATGGAGAGGGTGTGGATATGGGACATGATGCACCTTTAGGTGGATGGCTTACTTGAGTAAAATACTCACAGCTTTATCATCTTCACCTAACATTTCACCTTGAGTACTCAGTATCAAAATGTTCTTTGTAAATGCTAACATCATTTCTTGTACATAAGAACCAACTATTGGTTACTTCAAACAATAGTCCACAGTGCCATTCTTTTTGTTTCTTGTTTAGGGCCTGTTTGATTTTTGAATGCAGGTGTAAATACCCGGTAAATGGGTAATTATTACCGTTTTGCCCGTTTGAAAATCCTTGAGAATTTCTACCTTGAAAACCGGTTTAAAAGTGTTAGTTTAAATTTTTGGACCTCACGGTGATGGATATGACATATCTGTTCCGTCCATCCGTTGTACCACAACATTTTGAGACATGAACCAAAAAATGAGGTAGATCCAACACTCAAGTGGCCCACACCAAAAGAAATAGTGGTCCTAAGAAGTTTTTCATGGTAAGTGTTTGATTCACTTTTTTCTATGCCGTGGTCCACTTGAGCTTTTAATATGCCTCATTTTTTGGCTTATGCCATAAATTCATCTGTCATAATGGATGAACGGCGTGGATAAGCAACATGCATCACGATGGGACCCACAAATATTTTATAGCTTATTCGATTTTTGCATCAAAAAAGTAAGCGGTCAAATCAGATATAGGGAAGAGTGCGGTAAATACACGAGGAAATAATTATGACGTGTTTACACTGCATTTACCAGTGAATTGGAAAATCAAGTAGGCCCTTGGAGTCTTTGATAAAGTAGTCCACATTTTCCAAGATCGAAATTTGAAAATGCATAGCACCCCACTCCTTTCCCATTCTCGCCTGGTAAGGTGGTCAATGGGCTAGCCTGTTCTCAAGTTCAGCTAATTTTTGACCTGGTAAAAGTAGATTAATGATCTTGAGATAAGTTAATACCCAATGCAACCAATAACTTACATTTATAGCTGATTACATGGCCTGAGTTTTCTGCTTGTGTGATGTGTTGGTAATGGATATGCATCATTAGTGTTTTGATTATACCATTGCTGTATGGTTTGTATCTATTTTCATCCTGTTGACAACCCTTTCCTCAGTTTCGCTTGCTTGAGCAATGACATGAGAGGTGGATTTGATAGTTGTGAAATGCTCTTGGAGGTTTCTTTCTCCTTTTAAGACTTGATGACAACTTAATGTATGATATACATAAATCGTTGTCAAATGTTGGACTTGCTTTTGGGTAAACTTGATAGTTTCTTCTTTGATGCCATCTGAGTGGTCTCATCTGAGCCCTTTAGTTGTGCCTCTTACTGGGCTTCTGAAGAATCTGCTGCACAGCCATTGCAAGCAAAATTGCTAGTCATTGACCTCTGATGCATGGAATTTATCTGCATGCAGATGCATTTTAAATAACTTGATTGTCTCTTCTAAGATGCTATTTTCAGTGGTCTCAGCGGAGCCATTTCGTCAAGCCTCTTAATGGGTCTCTGAAGGATCTGCTGCACAGCCATTGAACGCAAAATTGTAGTCATTGACCCCAGATGCATGAAATTTATCTGCATACAGATGAATTTACATCCATGCATTGATAGTATTTTGTTAAATCTATGAATTTGTGTTCTTCTTCTTACTAATTGGATAGCCATTCAATCTTCTGTGGTGAAGTCAACTTGTGGAGCCTTTTTTGAATTATCTCTGCCCTTCATGATTTCTAGTGAAACCATCTTTGCTGCTATCTAACGGTTTTTTTTTTTTTTTTTTTTCCTTCACGAGGAATATTAAACTGACTTATTGATCCAAAGTGTTTCAGTTATGACATGACTTTGGAGTTTACTGAGGCTATCTTCGGAGCAGAAAAAGAATTTGAGCTTTCTCATTTGGAAACATGCGATGTTTGCACTGGCACTGGATCAAAGATAGGTGCCAAGATGAGGATATGTTCAACCTGTGGTGGAAGAGGCCAAGTTATGCGAACTGAGCAAACACCTTTTGGTCTATTTTCTCAGGTAGCAAGCTGTTCTTTAGCATTTCATGTTAAATTAGGTAAAAAAAGTAGTAAACACTTTTCCTTTAAAATCGTTTTTCTTCTAGAGTGGGAAGGAGAGTAGCATAGCAATGGATTACTTGACTACTAGCATCATATATCGTAGCAAGGAACTGCAGTTACTATAGTTGTTTATACTTCATGTTTCTTCTACCTAATCAAGTGCATAGACATCAGAATATTTTCTTGAAAATCTGAAAACTGAAACTTAATCTTGGAAAATGGATGCACTGAATCATTAATTGAAAATCAAATTGTACATTTAATGAATGTTTTTATTTATTTATTTTTTTTATAATTATATAGATGAGATTACGATGCAACAAAATCATAGGAATTGGATTTCGCATCTGGAAACATACTCTTATATGATCAAACATCCACGTATATGCCACAAATTTAATAATTGGGCCCAAAACTAATGGAATGAAGTAACACATACTATGAAAAACAGACCCATGTTATAAAATATCAAATAGTTGAAGTAAAGATTTATCGATTGCCTTCCATGAGACCACACATATGGCTTTATAGAGCCATATTGACGCATGTGGCTAAGTTAATGGAAAAATCCATGGAAAGAATACCTCTATTCATGTAATTGATGTATTTGTTCAAATCAATGGTATAAGAGAAGAAAACAAAGGAAAGAAAAGAAGAAAAAGGAGAGCTTAACTGCACTCTCGAAGCATCTCATACATTAACCCTAAACATAACAAAAAGATATGGTACACTATATGATTTCTGAATATCTAACAGCTTTGACACTCCCTCAAGCTGGAGCACAGATATCACACATACCCAACTAGCCTAAGATATCCCTCGTTTGGTGTTGACTGTATGGCCTTTGTGAAGATGCTGGTCAATTGATTGTTTGAAGGGATGAATGACATGGTTAATAATTTTTCAATCACTTTTTCACGGACAAAGTGACAATCCACTTCAATATGCTTCTCATGGAAGACCGGATTATTTGCATGTCAATGGCATCTTGATTGTCAAAGCGATGGGTAATAAGATTACTGGCATAAAAATCCATTTCAAAGAGGAGAGACTTTCACCACCTGAGCTTGCAAGCAGTATTTGCCATTGCCTGGTACTCGGCTTCAGTAATGACCAAGTTATAACACTTTGCTTCTTGTTTTGCTAAGTCACCAGATTCCCTCCTGCAAAGGTACAATAACCACTGGTAGATCTTATGTTGTTATACGATCCTGCCTAATCAGCATCACAAGATCCACTCAAGTTCAGATGCCCATGATCAGACTATAACAAGCCTTTTTCTAGAGCAGACTTTATATATCAAAGAATACGATACACAGCCTAGTGATTAGTACAAGTGTGCATGAACTGACTAACCACACTGACTGTGTGACTAATATCCTGTTGAGTGGGGGTTGAGCAAATTAGTCTGCCAGCAGTACTATTAAGGACTTGGAACACCTAGCACTTTTTACCTTTTCTCATGAAGGTGATGATTACTTCAATGGGAGATTTTTCAGGTTTGGCACCCAACATGCCTAAATACGTAAGGAGATGGAGAATTTACTTTTTCCAAGAAATGAAAATGCTTTGCTATGATCTAGCAACTTCTATCCCAATAAATTTCTCAGTTACCCAAGATCTTTCACATCAAACCCTCTTCTTAGATATGATTTGATGTTTCCAATCTCATCAATGATGCCTGTAAGAACTACCAACATATACTATCACAACGGTGATAGCACTGTGGCTTCTTAAGTAACAGAGAGTGATACTATGATGTACTTTGTCAGCATCCGAAATTAGTTATGACATTGCTGAATTTTTGAACCAAGTCCTAAGTGATTGCTTCAAACCACAAAAAGCCTTTTTCAACTGACAAACTTTGCCTCTGTTTTCCTCAGGTCAAATCCTAGGAGGAGCCACATAAACTTCCCGCTGAAGGTCACCATGGAGGATTTTTTTCTTTTTACATCCAACTGATGTAGAGGCTATTTTTGATTAGTAGAAATGGATAGAAAGATTTAAAAAAATAAAAATAAAAAATCAGTTTAGCCATTACCAGAAATGTTTCATAAAAATCAATCTCATACCACCACGCCTTTAGTCTATAGTTTTAAATATCCATTACATTACAGCTGTATCAGCCTTTATGTAACTGTATTTTTATTTTTTTTGTAAGGGCTATGAATAATTTTATTAATGAAACTGCCTGACAAATAGCCAGAACAGAAAAAACAAAGATGATGGAATTTATAGAGCCAAAATAGAACGAGCTACATCAATGTCAACTTGAAAAAATGAGACAGCCCATTCCACAACATCCCTTTTAACCTGCCAACAGACTTGAGCGCAAGGCAGCGGCTTGTTGTTGAAATAGCGAGCATTCCATTCAATCCATATATTCCAAATTATGGCCAAAAGGGAAAACGTCCAAAGATTCAATCTATCTGATGCAGGACAATTAACCACTTGCTCTAAAAGCTCGAACTGTTAGAGCATGGCGAGTCAATCCGTTTCTCTCATAGCCTAGGCCCCACATATCATGGGTTAGGACCTCAGCCGAACCCTTCTCTTGGGCCCCAAATCACATGGGTACCACCTCACATGAGCCACTCGCCTCACACGGGTGGGGCCCGCCTCACACGGGTGCCCACCTCGAGTGTGCCTCTGCATCCCACACGCAACCCCACTCGAGTCTGGTGTGAAAATGCCCTTGCATTAATCACCCTCGGTGAGGAGTCTCGAACACGAGATCTCCTGCTCTGATACCAAATTTGATGCAGGACGGTCCGAATTAGAATGCATGTGTGAGCACAGAAAATATCCAGTGAAATAAACTAAGCAAATCAATTGAAATATTCACATTTCACATCATAGTAAAGATAATAAGAAAGGAAACATGCAATGATCACAGACCATCATCACAATCCTGTGGTACTGTATTCAAATCATGCATGGATTAAATCCGGTGAGAGATCGGACCTCCCGATCTTGCATGGTTTCAATCCAACAATCAATGCAACTTCTCTAGTCCAGGAAATCAAAGGATTTCTGGAATAGGGACGGCTGGAAAATCTGACAGAGGGTTGAGATCAATTCTCAGATTTTCAGGGTCAATTGTAATTAAAAAAAATACTAGGCATATAAATAGAATTCAAAAGAAGAGAAGATATTAGGGGAAGAGAAGAACTTACCATATAGAGAAAGGGAAACGATGCACCAAGCTTTCATTAAAAAAACATTATTAGGTTTAGGGTAGAAAGCACCTTATTTATAAAATTCGGATTTAAAAGAAAATGACTAAACTACCCCTATAACAAAAGAAAAAAAAAACGTGCAAAACAAAGCTTTCTAAAAGAAAATACAAAAAATCATGCGTAACAGATTAGTCTTCTAACTCATCCTACACATGTGTCCTCCTAATGTGGGGCCTTTAATTAATCCAGAGACGTGTAAGGTCTTCAAAATCTTCCTTGGTTGTGCCACGAA
Organism: Magnolia kwangsiensis; assembly: GCA_037074715.1. NCBI lineage: Eukaryota > Viridiplantae > Streptophyta > Magnoliopsida > Magnoliales > Magnoliaceae > Magnolia > Magnolia kwangsiensis. The sequence goes on from CM073583.1 coordinate 49,174,772, forward strand.
CCATCATTGAGCCATAAAGATGTATTCGTCGGCCGCCTTCGTCTTTGATGAACTTTGAAAGGTCTGATGTCCTCATCACTATCTTTCGAAAGGTGCACCCCATGCCTGGCCAAAGGCAATTGCGATATTGTTTGGGGCATCACCCATCGCACCTCAAAGATGAACAAGATGTTGGACCATATCCTAACGTTAAAAGTGCGGTGAATTAGAAGATGGTCAATTGCTCCGCAATGCTTATGCAAAGGAGGCACACATTTGGGATAGGCATCCCGCTCTTCTAAAGATCATCTATAGTCAAGGGCCGATTTCTGCTTGTCAACTATGCGGAGGAAGAAGCCTTCGGAGGGGCCCTGTAGGACCAAAAAGCATGAGGGACCATGCCTCCCTTATTGGATCTAAATGGACGTATCAAATTATAAAAACTGTTAACTGAGGAGCCAGAAGGAGAAGCTGACCAAAGTAATGACTCGCTAGAATCAGGTGAGGGGTAGAAAAACTGAAGGCAGTCCAATAAGTTAGCAAAATCATCTATCTGTGTCTAAGAGGCCCCTTCTACTTGGAGGGCACCAAACACGCCTTCTACATTCAACCGAGAAGCATTTATTTACTATAATGCCCTTTTCTGTGGATAAAGCAGATATGGAAGGATAGGCTTCATCTAGGAGCCGACCTCCGCACCAAGAATCTACTATAACCGTATTTGCTACCACAATTATGCATCACGTGGTTGAACTGGTCTGTTAAGAAAAAAAAAAGGCCGTACTTGTCCATATTTTACAATACAGGAAAATATGCACCATATGGGAATTGATATAGGCCCATTACGACGCAACACGGGCTCTTGGATGATTGCTACTGAATGACTTCTTTGGGCTCTTGGACTACCCAACTTTGTATATGGGATTTGATTCCTCCTCAGGGAATGTTTGGATACATGGAATCCAAGGAAACAAAATGGAAAAAAAAAAGAAGAAGAAGAAGAAGAAAGGATTCTAATGATTATTTTCATGAGCACTATTGAAACATGGATTTCAATTTTAGAGTACTTGTTTGGATAGCAAATGAAAATATCATATTCCTCTCATGACGAACCCTAGTTTCTTGTGTTAAGAATTTGAATTATGGAAAAGTGTACTGATTGCTTAGTGGAATCCATCACTTTCTTTTTTTGAAGAGTTATGAATCCATCGCTTTCTTTGCTATCCAAATAACAATAATTATCACATCAAAGAAAAACCCTTTTCCTCTTCCACATGGAATCTGGGGAAAATAACTGATTTTTTTTTTTTTTTTGTTAAATCTAATGATGATTTCCATGAGCACTATTGAAACGTGGATTCCAAATTTAGAGTTCTTGTTTAGATAGTAAGTGGAAATATCATATTCCTCTTACAACAAACCCACAAACCCTAGTTTTTTGTGCCAAGAATTCAAATTATGGAAAAGTATATTGATTGCTTAGTGGAATCCATCACTTTCTTTGCCATCCAAAAAACATTTTTCTTCTTTTGGGTAAAACAACAAAAATTGTCACATGAAAGGAAAACCCTTTTCCTCTTCCATTGTTTGGCATGGAGTACCTAGTAACCAAACATGGCCTTGGTGCATTTAAATGTGTGCTTGTTTTCCACAACTTTTACCTATAATTTTAAACTAATGTCGTTGAATGAGTAATTGACATCAAAATACTGGATTTTCTGTTTACGATTGTTAGCTTCCCACATCCACCCCCCCCAATATTATTAGTGTCTTAACTACTGTTTTAAAAAAATGGTATTTGCATTCATGCCTTTTACTCTAGGAACTGCATTCCAATCATTGCTTAATGGTTTGATTTTTTATTTTTTTATTTCATTTTGTAGGTGTCCATTTGTCCAAATTGTGGGGGAGAAGGTGAAGTTATATCCGAGTATTGTCGGAAATGTGCTGGTGAAGGTCGTCTACGCGTTAAGAAAGATATCAAAGTCAAAATTCCTCCTGGAGTCAGCAAAGGTAGTACTTTACGAGTCCGTGGGGAGGGTGATGCAGGACCAAAAGGGTATGCTGATAATTTTGGTGTTTTTGTGTTTTTATACTTAATGCATGAATTTTTACCTTTTCCAAAAGAATCTTTCTAGTTGTCTATACATTAAGGCTGGAAATGGGCTGGTCCTGGTCCTGGAAATATTAAAATTTTGAACTGGGCCGGCCTGAAGGCCTATCACAACCAGTTCAAAATCAGGCCTGGGCCCATCCCATTGAAAGGCATAGATAAGCAACTGTTAATAATTGGCAAACATTTTTATTTTATTTATTAATATTATTATTTTTTAAAATCTTATTGTGTTTGGAAATTATAAGAGTCATCATCATTATCATTATTAATGTTTTAAAAGTCGAACTGGATCGTAAAATCACAGGTTGAAATCATAAACTGTTTTTTTTTTTTTTGAAAAGTCACTGATTGTATTAAGAAAGAGAAAAAACAAGGAGAGAATAACAAAAGTTGGAGGACTACACCACCGAGAGAGCGGCTCATCCAACTACACACTTAAGAAAAGCAAATTACAACCCTTTAACTTCTCAATGTTGACCGCCCATTCGACTACTAACAATCTAGCTCTAGTAGCAACTTGATCTGCCGATTTTGAAGTACCATTGAAACATCTACCATTTCTCTCTTCCCAAACTGCCCACCAAACTGCAAGGAAAGCCATTCTCCACAGCTCTGTCCTTCTCTTGCCCAACAATGAACTGTGCCAAGCCTTTAAAAGGTTACCTGTGGAATTAGGGGCAGCCCATGCCATATCAAAATGAGATAGGATATCTGTCCAGATACGGAAGATGAAGGGTCACCGATTCCTCGCTAGACATACCACATAAACAAACATTTGTAATGATCATCCCTCTTTTCCTCAAGGTATCCACTGTAAGAACTCTTTTCTTAGCCACTAGCTAGGCAAACCCCACAATCTTTGGGGGAGCTTGGTACTTCCAAACCTTATCAGTGTGACTCTCTTCTTCCTTAGCAGCTACTTTTTATATGCCTGTAGAAAGATTTAACCGAGAAGACCCTTGATTTATGATGTTTCCACACTAACTTATCTGCATTTTCCGTTTCTATCTTGACGAGATGAATTCGATTCAGCATGGCAGCGTATTCTTCAACCTCATGATCAAGGAGGTTCCGTCTGCACACTACATTCCACACCACCTCTCTACCAGTCATAGAGTAACTGTCAGCTACCAAAATGTCCCTGTTGGAAGCTATGCGGAATATGCGCGGAAACTCCTCTTTCAAACTGTTATCTCCCACCCAAGAATCCAGCCAAAATCTGGTTCTATCGCCTTTACCTACATCAAAAGCAATCCCTTCTAGAACTTCCTCTTTTAAGGATAGCACCCGTTTCCACACCGCCGAAGCTTTGTAGGTGGTTGATTCTTTGGTCCACCAGCCCCTTTTAGAGCGCCCGTACTTACTCTTAATAACCAAATTCCAAAAATTACCATCCTCCGATCCAAGTCTCCAATTCCACTTACCTAATAAAGCCCGGTTCATTCTTTTCAGGTCTTTTATTCCCGCCCCTCCATCTTGAACATGCTTACAAACCTCATTCCACTTCATAAGGTGTATCTTCTTCTTTTCTTCTTTGCCTCACCATAAGAAATCTCTTCTTAGATTCTCCAATTGTTTCAAAATCAAAGCCGGGCAAACAAATAGAGACATGAAGTATATAGGAAGATTCAAGAGAGCCGCTTTAATTAGGGTGATTCTTCATCCGAGAGAAAGATACCTACATTTCCATCTAGCTAGATACATCTGAAATCTAGATTACCTTGTCCCATATCCGTTGTGGCTGCTTACCAATACAAAGGGGGATGACCCACAAAAGAAGTCGGAAAAGTGCTCACGACACAATCAAAATGATTGGCAAATTTCTCAATCTCTTCCCCTTCCATGTTCACTCCTTGCATCTTAGACTTTGCTAGATTCACTTTAAGACTCGATACTACCTTGAAACAATGAATGATTGTTCTAAGGTTGATAACTTTATCTTCTATCTTCCTCTGCCTCACAGAATAAAAGCATATCATCGGCAAACTACACATGGGAGATCGGATTGTCCATCCCTTCCACTCTGAAACCATTTATGATGCCCTGATCTTGACCTCTATTCAGCATTTTCGAAAAGGCTTCCACAACCATTAGGAACAAAAAGGGGGATAACGGATCGCCCTGTCTTAGACCCCTAGAACTCTTGAAGAAACCTTTTAGGGAATTGTTAATGAGAATTGAGAAGAAAGCGGAACCCACACATTCCCCCATCCATTTCCTCCACCTGACTCCAAAACCCATCTGCTGAAGAATGTACTGTAGAAAGCCCCAATCCACGTGATCTTAAGCCTTTTTCAAGTCCAATTTGCATATGATGCCTTTTCTCTTAGATCTATGGATCGAGTCCAAGCATTCATAAGTGATAAGGGTGCTGTTGATGATTTGTCTTCCCAGTATAAAAGCACTCTGATTAGCGAGTCCAAGCATTCATAAGTGATAAGGGTGCTGTTGATGATTTGTCTTCCCAGTATAAAAGCACTCTGATTAGCTGAGATGATTTTCCTTAGAACCTCTTTCTGACGGGAAGTAAGGACTTTAGCCAAAATTTTGTAAGGACTGCCGATAAGACTAATGGGTCTAAAGTCCTTCAATGAATCTGCCCCCGAAATCTTTGGGATAAGAGTGATGAAAGATGCTCCCAATTCTTTTGATAGACGGCCTCTAGAGAAAAATTCTACTATGAATTCCATCATGTCTCCTTTAAGCATATCCCAAAAGGATTGAAAGAATGCAATTGGGAACCCGTCTGGCCCCGGGGCCTTGTCTCCTCCCAACTCATCCACCGCCCCTTTCACTTCTTCTATAGAGATCGGCCCTTTAAGAACTCTAGCGTCTTCCTCTGAGATTCTGTCGAACTGCAGATTGTCTAGAGTTGGTCTATTCCAGTCTTCCCCACAAAGAAGAGTACTGAAATAATGAATAGCCTATCCTGAAATACTGTTCTGATCTTCAGTTAGCTGCCCATTCACCATCAGACTGATAATTTTGTTTTTCCTAGCTCTCGCACTGGCTATGTTGTGAAAAAATTTCATATTTTTGTCACCTTCTTTTATCCATCTTGACCTTGATTTTTAACGCCATGAGATTTCGTCCTCCAATACTCTTTCAGAGTACCTTTGAATCAGCTGCACCTTTTTAATCGACTTCTCCACTGGTAACTGACCCACTTCCCCTTCCTTATCCATGGCTAATAGATCTGCAAGAATCCCCTCTGTTTCCATTTCCCTATGGCACTGCACTGTTTGTTTCCATTCTTTTATTTTTTCTTTTAGAAGCTTCAATTTGTGGCAAATTCTATACCCAGCAAAACCCTCCACCTTGAGATCAATCCACCAGTCTTTTATAAGCTGCTGGAAACCTTCAATCTTCATCCAAGCCATGTCGAATCTGAAGGGTTTTGGTCCCCAGTTCTTCTCATCAATTGCTAGGATTATGGGACTGTGGTCAGATGTAGGTCTAAGAAGCACAGTCTGAACTGTCAAAGGGAAGGCCTCGATCCTCTCAGTCGAGACCAGAAAACGGTCCAATCTGGACATGATTGGATTCTCACGTTCATTGGTCCATGTGAATTTGGCCCCAAGCAAAGGCAGATCCAGAAGTTCATGCTCTTCAATGCAGTTGGAGAAGGAGCGCATACCTGAAGTGAGTTTTTGATTGTTGGATTTTTCCTCCACAAGACGAGTAATGTTAAAGTCACCCCCAATGCACCAGGGACCTGCAAACTTCTTCCTGATATTTGTCAATTCTTCCCAGAAATCCTTTCTCGTCTTCTTCATTAGGGCCATAAACAGAAGAGATGAGAACAGAAAAATCAGATGTAGAATCCTTTAGCATAACAGATATTGAAAATGCTCCCTTCCAGGAATCCGTAAGGCTCCACCCAGACGAATTCCACGCTACAAGGATTCCTCCCGCACTACCGATGGAATCCAAAGTCTCCCATCTTGCATTTGAGTCTTTCCAAATCAATCCAAGAAGTTTGTCACTGAAGTTATGCACTTTAGTTTCCTGTAAACAAATGACATCCAAATTATTTCTACCACAAACACCCTTGATTATTATTATTATTTTTTTTTTTTTCTTTTTCCCTGGACCTCTCACATTCCAGGACATAATCTTCATATGGAAACGACGCTACCCCGTGATCCCTGTAGCCCATTTGTAGCAGAGTTCCTTTTGGGCCTGTCTGGATGAAGGATGAGTTTATGCATTCTCTTTCTACTTCGCTCTTTTCCGTGACTTGTTGAGTAAGACCTATCTCCAGACAACGGTCTTCCTCTATTCTCCATACAGTGAAATAGGGCGACGAAGTCTTCTGGATGATCTCCGAAAGATAGCCCGATTGATCTTCCAACATGTCCCATTTCATTTCTTATCCGTTTCTTCTTTTGAATAACTTCGATAATTTTTGTCCTCTGTTCAATAAATTCATCATTATCCTGATATTGAGATCCCATCCTAAACTGTATGGGTTCCGCTGCAATAATTTCTTCTCCAATGTCTTCTTTAAATAATCCAGATAGATTCTTTACTGATTTTGCATCCCTTCCTAACGACGATTGAGAAGTGAGAGAATCTGCACAATCTGAGTACCAGGGAAGGAGATTTGTATCTTGCACGAAATTAGTTTCCTCGTTCGATAATATGGATAAGTCTTCGGTTGGTGAAGTCATGCCTGCTGCACGTGTCGAACTGATTCGCACATGTGGAGTGAGCATCTCGCTATGCTTCGGAGAAATGGGTGCGATCGCACGTGTCTCTGAGTCATCGCAGAGAGACGTATATATCGGTTTTTCGCTCAAGCCTATGTTACTTGCTTTGTTATCTATACCTTGATCAGACATGGGGCCCTCTTTCACCTCTAATGCCAACAGTCGCTCTCGTAGAATAGAAATAAGGTGCGATGGATGGTCAGGATGCTTCTTTACCTTACCTGGCACTAAAAGGTTCAATGGGCCCATCTCCATTAGAGGGAGTTGATGTGCTGCCAGTGGACTATTCGTCTGGACATAGAACCACTCCTCATCTTCGCAATCATGTGCCCCTTCTTCATAACCACATGCCTCTCCTAACAAGCCTCATGTTACTTCTTGTAAGTCACGCTCACCACCTTCGCTGCCACGTGCCTCTTCCCCGACTTCATCTATTTCTCCTTCGCTGCCACGTGTCCCAACATTTAGATCGCATGAAACTCCCTCAGTGCCCCTTGCCGCTGAAATCCTGAGGTCTTGATAAGGGTCTGAATCGTATATTGCCTCAAATGTACGAAAGCTCAGAAATCTTCTGTCTACCCTACACATGGACAATATGGATTTTCCGCACCAATATCGACCACGACCTGTGTACTTTATGGATGGAGAGTTGCCACGCGTCGCACCACAACTTCTGCTGCAGTCGGCGCATTGATGATTTCGAGCTGTCATCTAGCACCCTTCCTTTTCGCCATGCGATGCTCCAGCAGCACATGGAAGTGGTACACCTTCCACCGCCAGTGATACTTCCGGTTCAGCTGGGATATCTTGAGCCTTTCTCTCTCCACAGATCTCCCCATCAGGGAGTGATGACATTTGTCTCCTTTTGCACTGGTAGCCACAGCTTCCTATAGTTGATGAGGACTTGGATATGGGTTGGGATTTCATCTCCCTTCTTCCTCTTGTCTCTTACCCTAATCACACGCATCTCCTCACCGAGTTTAGTCTTTTGATCCAATTCTATCATCTGTCCAAGGCATGATGCGGCTGAGAGAAAAAACTCTTGATTCCACAGTTCCAATGGAATAGACCATATTAGCATCTAGGATTCTTCCTGACCGAACATGGAAAATTCATTCCAACTGATAATTTTCTTGATAGGCCCTTATGTAACGCTCTCCCCAGTATAAGTAGATCTGAATTGATTTCTGGACTGGTCCTGATCCACAGCTTGTTGCGTCCAATCGGCTTTACTGTATATTGATACGTCGTTATTCTGCAACAATTGTCAATCCACTCCCTAACCTGTAATTCCCGTGTTGATTTGTCAAACGATTCTTTTTTAATCTGTATCAGGATATCTTTTCCTTCCCTCGCTGCTTCTTCCCCATTAGCTGACTCTGCCTTCTTGTCAGTTTGATCTGGTGGTGGTCGGATCTGATCTCCTTTTGATTGGAGAAGCACCTCCTTGTAGGTTGATGTATTTCTCGTGCGTGAAATGGTTCCTTTCTTCTGAACGTAGCCTTCTCGAGGGTTTGTTTATTCTCCGAGAAGATGATCCCATTTGCATATATGCTCTAGTCCAAATCTCGCCCTCTGTACTAGGAGTTTTACTCCCCCGAAGCTTTCTCCATGCAGCATCTGAACCGCCCTTGATAGTTTTCTTCCGAGCTCATTCTAACTAGAGCGAAACCCCTATAGAGACCAGTATTCTTGTGTCTTGGTATCACCACGTCCATCACTGCTCCCGCTCTACTAAACACTCTAGAGAAGTTAACCGGCAACCATCCTGCCGGGAAGTCCTTAACAAAAAGTGTTGGGAATGTTGATCTATTCCAGCTCCTAATACCATGCCGTTTGTTCGCCACTTTTCGTCTCGAAACATACTGTTATTCTTTTCCTGTTTCAGTCTCCGATCCTTTCTCTGTTGTCATCATTTATCGATCTTCAGGTTTTCGTCATTCTGATCTTTGTAAATCACAAATTGTAAGATTGTAGGATTTTTGTAATCCTTTAGACAGAATATAGAAAAACATTTGAGATATAGGATACGATCAAATATTTGTTATTCTATTATTCTACATCATAATTTGTAGATAATTGTAGAATATGTTACTGCCACACTTTCTTTGGAATTCTTTTAATAAAAGTCAAGCTAAATGTGGTAATTTCATTACTTCAAAGATTTGATGAAGCATTACTTGATGGACTTCAAAATAATATTCCTCGCAAAGCATGAACATTGTTTATGTTTTAAAGTCAAAGTCATAAAGTGAAAGTTCCTAATGAGGCCTTCAAAAAATTATCTTTAATTATCTTTAACGTTTTTTCATTATTATATAAAGAATCAAATAAGCTTTTGAGTTTAAAATCACACAATGAAACTCTAGAAAAACAAACTTGAATTCAAGATATGTGATGAAAGAAGTCTTTTAGTTGTAATCAAAGTGTAACCACCGCTATTGCAATACATATACTTCAACATGATCGCAGCCGTCCATGAAAACATACTAGGTAACTCATAGATCAATTTGGTGTCTTGATCAGTTAAGAGGTAAGAAATCATAAAAATGCTCCACATTTTAAGTTTGAACAGAATATCCAGCATTTAATCTCTGACAAAGAATAATATGAAAAATTGACCTATTTCAAAAGATTGTTGAAGCCCCCACCAACTTGTTGAATCTGATGTTTTCTCAAGTCGTCTTAGGATCACATGTGGGATTGATTATTTGCACTGGTTCCGTTGACGTTTCTGTATCTTTCATGGCCACCTGTACATGTTGTCGCCTCGACCTAGACAGGCTGTATGAACAATTGAATTGGTTGCTTCACTAAGAATCTCATCTCTTTTAATATGGTTCTCAGTCACACTTATTCAAAAGTAGTATGAACCATGGCTTTGTACTTTGCTTCTGCATTAGAATGTGCCACAATACTACTTTCTTCTCTTTACTTAATTAGATTGCCATGCAAGTAAAATAACCAATGGTAGATTGCTTATTAAATGGAGAAACAACCTAATCTATTGGAGTAATGTTCATTTTGAAGATGGCCATTTGGCCTATATTTGAGCCCTCCAAGGTTTTCCTTAAGATACAACAAAATGTGTAAAACAACATCCATATATTGGACTCGGGAGGCATGCATGAATTAACTCTCCACACTAACAACCTTAGTTATATCTGGCCTCTTGATGGTTAAACAAGCTTACCAACCAATTTGCGATAATGTCATGGGTCTTTGATAATTTCTTGATCACTCGCTAGTTCATTATTTAAGCCTGTGTGTGTATCAATGGGTTTAGTTCCAAGTAGTCCAATTTTTGATAGAATATCATTATCATCATCGTCATCATTTCAGCCTTATCCTAATTAATTGAGGTCGGGTATATTAATCCTTTTTTGCCATTCCACTTCATAAAGGGCCATACCTTTAGTTAGACCATAGGTCATTGAATCTTTCTTACTACCTCCATCCATGTCCTTTTGCATCCCATAACACCCCCATCCCCCCCTCTTGGCCTTTCAGAGCCTTCAACTTGAACTATTAACTCACCTCGTAACCAGTGTAGTTCTTGATCTCCGTTGCATATGACCAAACCATCTAAGTCTACCTCCCCTCATCTTATTACCTATTGGCGCTACTCCTAAGTTCCCTTGAATGCATTCATTTTTAATTCTATTCTTTCTCGTCTAAGTCATCTTGCCACTCAACATCCTTGGTTCAAATATGCTCATCCCATGAACTTGGTGTTCCTTAAGTGTCCAACATTTTGTCCCTTAAAGCATTGTTGGTCTTATAGCTATCCTTTAAAATTTCCCTTTTAGCTTGAGTGGTACCTTAGTAGCAGGATCCTTCTAAGTTCTGACTAGGTATTGTTGCTGCTTCGAATCCCCACTTTGGACTCTCGCTCTCACTCTTGCTTCGCATATGCTTCATACTCTCACTCTCACTCCCAACTTTCTACCTTTGTTTACATTTTGAAAGAGACTCTTCCCTACTCTCCCACCCAAATCTGTTGCTACTTTGCTTGACGTTTCATGCAACTATAAGTGGTACATGACGATTACATAAAACTTTAGGGGCACATCTCCATTTCTTACATCTAGCTAGACTTCTATGGGCAACATCCTTTTCAATCTCTTTACTCCGGAATTATTGACCCAAGGTATTGAAAATGGTCATTTTTGGGAAACTTATTGGTCAACAATCTTAACTAATTCCTCATTTTCATGCCCATTATTACTAAAATTGCGTTCCATATACTCTGTTATTGTCCATCTATTTTTTATTTTTTATTTTGTTTGAAAGGTAGTCCAATTGATTTTAAATCCTCTAGATTCTAAAACATCCCTCCATAATCCCTTTTGAAGCTTGTGTTCCCAAGAATCAACCATCTATCTTGGGATTGCAATATGTTGATAGCTTGATGCTTCTCTCTTAGCGGTGAAATAGTTGTTTGGTCGCCCCCATGTAGGAGGCACCTACTTGGATGAGGTGGACGAGTTTGTATCTTCGTTGGATCAACTTCATTTGTGCTAACTGATGAAGTGGGCCCTAGATAGAATGATTTGGCAAGTTGATAGGTTGGGGCAGTTCTCAATTCACTCATTCTACCATCTCGTTAGTAGCTCAAGAAGGGATAATGGAGAGGGTTAGACTAGCCCCCCCTTCCTGAAGTTTGCAGCCTTTGGGTTGTTAGTAGGCTGGAAGAAAGTCTTGATAGTTGATAGCCTTCAAAAGTGGTAATGATAATTCCTAATGTTTGTCTCATGTGCATGAAGAGCGTCGAGATTATTGACCATCTTTTCATGCATTGTTCGGCTGATGTGGGATGATATTTTGAGGAACTTCAAATTATCGTGGGCTTCATTGGAATCAATTTGGGGTCTCCTATGGCCTGGTGTGGAGTGGGTCTGAGTAAGAAAAGCGAATGCTTTGGAAGTTGTGCTTGCCGGTAGTTCCATGGGCGATTTGGGAAAAAAGAAACAGGAGGTGCTTTAGAAATGAGAGCAAAGCGGTGGAGGTGGTGTCTAAAGTGCATTGTTAAACCTTCCGCTTTACTTCATGTCTCACTCTAGGTGTCCGAAATCTGTTTTGGATAGATTTGAGAGGTTGAGATGTGACTTTTTGTGGCAAAGTGCCGTTGCATAAGTTTCACCTTTTGAGATGGGAAAAGGGGGAGTTGGAAACTATGAATCTTGCTATACTAGGTAAGTAGTTGTGGAGTTTTAGTATGAAGGGAAGGAGTTTGTAGAGAGTGGTGATTGCTGGTAGGTATGGGGTTTAGGAAGGGGATGGTTGCAAAGAGCTCGTCATATAGGACTTTAGAAATGTGTAAGGCAGTCGCTAGTTTGGAGGCTAAATTCAAGGAGGCGCTCGGTTTCTCTTCTGGTGATGAGTAAGAGAATTCCTTTTGGGAGGATGTTTGGCTAGGTGAGAGCTCACTCCAGTCTGAGTTCTTGAGGTTATCCAGCTGTCGCTATGAACAAACATTCCCATTGCTTGGCACTTTTTCATCACAGGAGATGTAGTGGTTTGGACTCCTCTTTGCCAAAGGAGCTTGTCAAATGAGTAAGCGGACAATGTCATTAGGTTGCGTATGCGTCTCTAGTTCTATTGCCCCTCTGTGGGTGAGAATGATGTAGATTGTTTGGAATAAGGCTAAGTTTGCTAGTTTTCTATCTGATCATTCTTTAAGTTGTTTCCAAAATCTTAGGTGGAGAGAGAAGAAACTCACCTCTCATGTTTGGTTCTCTGCGCCCCTCGTGGCTTTTGCATGTTTGGTGGGGAGGAAGAGGGTGCTCACAATAGATAATCTCCAAAAAAGGGTGATGATGCTACTATACATTTGCGTAATGTGTTTGCAGGATGTGGAGTTCGTTAATCATTTATTCCTTTGTAGTCCTTATGCTCAAATGGTGTGGGAGAGATTCTTAGAGTTGCTTCAAATGTCATGGGTTATTTATTGGGATCAATCGAGGAGCATCTCTTGGCTTGGCACAAAGGTAGAGTCGGAAAGGAGGAAGGGTCTTGTGTTGTCTTGTCTTGCTGGTAGTCTCATGAGGCCTTTGGGGGGAAGGAATACTAGGTGCTTTCGAAATAAGTCTGGGACGGTGTTGGGGTTGTTTAGAAGGGAAAAGCTACATGTAGTGGGATGGGCCTCTTGTTTTAAGGCCTTGGATGATTGTATTTTTTCTTCCTTCTTTAGGGTGTAGATGTTGCTTTGCCTTTTTGTTTGGATTGTAGTTGTTATTTTCGCCTCTAAGTTGGTTCTATACTTCAAGATGAAACATTATAATAATGGAAAAACAATCTAGAGCTCTCTTTCATTAAATAAGCTATGTCACTCTTGAATAATCGTCAACAAATGTAATAAAACATGTGAACTCATGCACGTAGGAGCATGAATTAGTCTTGAAACATCACAATTGACCAGAGCAAAATAAACTAGACTTCGTTTATCTCTCTATGGTGGAAACATGACCTATAATGCTTACCTAAAAAGCCTGGCACTATAAGATTGACACACTAAATGACACTGTTTATATTCTTCAATGGGGGCGACTAGGACAACAATGCCACTAATGAGGAGATGCACTCATTTGTAGAGAAACTCCTACTAGTTCTGTGTTCAGATAATTGAGGCCTCTTGACTTGTGTTAATGCAAGGGCATTTTCACACTGGGCTTGAATGAGGTAGCTTGTGAGATGCGAGGACACACTCGGGGTGGGCAGCCCGTGTGAGACAGGCCCATGTCAAGTGGGGCTTATGAGGAGGGTTTGGACGACGTCCTAACCCATGCAATGTGGGGCCTGAGCTATGAGATAAAGGGATTGAATCGCCACTCTCTATCAATTCGAGCTTTTAGAGCAAGTGGTTAATTGTCCTGCATCAAATTGGTATCAAAGTGGAAGGTCTCGTGTACGAGACTCCTCACCAGGGGTGATTAATGTAGGGGCATTTTCACATCGGGCTTGAGTGGGGTAACTCGTGGAATGCAGGGACACACTCGGGGTGGGCAGCTCATGTGAGGTGGGTGGCTTGTGTGAGGCGGGCCCCATGTGAAGTGGGGCCCATGAGGAGGGTTCGGCCGACGTCCTAACCCATGCGATGTGGGGCCTGGGCTATGAGATAAAGAGATTGATTCGCCACTCTCTATCAATTCGAGCTTTTAGAGCAAGTAGTTAATTGTCCTACATCACGTGTTCTCCACAATCTTCTTCCTCGTCTGGATCTTGGAACACATGAGTAGGAGTGAATGTTAGGGAACACTTGTGGGATTTTGTAAGTTTACTAATGGACATAAGGATGAAAGGAAACTTTTGCACAGAGGACAAAAGACAGAATACAAGAACAAAGATAACTAATACCCAAGCATGAATCTTTAGATATTGCACCATCAGTTAAAGTAATGTAGGAATTAGACATGAATTTATCAAGATTCGAAAAAACTCAAGCCATTAGTGTGGTATTAAAAAAAAAATGATTATTTTACTGCGGTAATGGCTGTTATGTATCAGTAAGGATGGTGATAGTTATGCGATACTGAGCTGTAATGCCCAATTTGAAGGAAAAAAACACCTGTAGGGTGTAACCTTAATGGGTTGATTCATGACTATGATAGACCAATACATGCCCATATTGGTCGGTTACGGAGTGGATATAGGACCAATACATTTTTTGCTTAAAAAAACCTGAATGTTGCAGGGCTGTAACGGCCATTATAAGGGCCCCATATTGTAATAACCATTAAGCTGGTCATTATGATCACCATTACCGTTATTGAATACCTTGGTCACCAATCATATTGTATAGTCTCGAGTTAATAACCCATGTAGGTGAATGATGGGAAACAATTCAAGATGTACCTAGTGTTTGAAGAATTGATATTGCTACAAGTTTTGTTAGCTAGGGATATAGAAACAATATTGATATCGTTGATATTTGGAAATGCGGGGAAACATTGGGAAAATAGTGGATTTTTATTTTTTTATATAGAGAAACTCCAGGAGGTGCTAAAATACACATTTGCATATTGAGGAATAAAAAATTGCAAAAAAAAAAAAAAGAAAAGAAGAAAAAAAAGAAAAGAAAAAACATATTCACAATAAGTTTCCATTTAATGGGGGCCTAAAAGCATGTGTTGGCGTAAGCAACGAATCTAACCATCCCATCCATCCTATCTATCCATCCATCCCATTTATTTATCGAACCAACCATCCAACCTTCTATCCAAGCATTTATCGATATTTCAAAATATCGACAACACACGATATTTCACCAAGAAATCGTTAACAACGGGAAAGAAAATGAAAGATTGTAGTCTCAATATCACCTCGAGATTACCTATGTTGTGATAATGATAATGTCGCGGTGTGATCGATATTATCGTCGACAATTTGATCACTGCATACAACCATGCACCCATAAAAAAAAAATTAAATGGAATTTTTTTATAAATAGATTTTTGGTGATATTGATACATTGGCGATATTATCGAAATATTGTCGATACACTAGCGATACAAGTGACACTTGGAATATACACAATTGAAGATATTGGCGATATCAATAGATTGGTGATACAAGCATCACCTGGAAGTTACATTGTCGAAAATATTGGCAATACACAGGCGATATCGATACATTGGTGATACTTAGTGATACATCACCGTTTCCTAAAATTTTTTAGACTACCAGTGTTGTCAGTATCACCAAGTTAAGATACAGATAACATGGGAATATTTTGATAGTATCGGTGATACTCTGAACAATGGATGTACCTGAGTTTACACAAGTAGCAGTGGAAGACGAAGTAGGAGCTTGAAGTCTCTTTACCAACTTGGATATTTCTCACCGGAAAATGTAACTAGGTCATCGATAGCACTTTGCTATTCTTGAGAGGAAACAAGTTCAATTGTTTGACTTTCATTGTTCTCTTCAAAATAATACACGTAGTTGGCCTTGATGGCTTACCATGCTAGTCTGAACGTCTCTCAACCACATTATTAGCAAGTCCACAATGAGTACACTTTTTTTTTCTATGGCCTCTACCATAGCCTCTACCTCTCTTGACCACCACATGCACAACCACCACAATTTTTATGATCACCTCTATGGTTTCCTCGATCACTATTGCCTTGTCTAGTAGAAGAGACGAGAAGATCTTTCACCTACTCCACCAATGGTCATAGCCCCAAGTAGTATCCTTTGGAGCAATGTTTGTAATATCGATACTATCGGTCGATATGATAGTTATCGTTGGCTGCCGATACGAAACTCTGTAGAATTCGCTCGGAGTTCATAACCCTAAGTGTAGGGTCGCAATGTAGTAATAATCTCGGTGAGACCAAGGTCAAATCCACAAGGACTAATCTCGTGTGCTTTCTGAAAACAACTAGAACTAGGAAAAACTCTTTGAAGACGGCCGCTCTACGCTCTCTCTCTCTCTCTCTCTCTCTCTCTCTCTCTTCTTGTTCACGTCCTCCTTCCACTCCCCTCTTGTGTTCTCTCTCTCCCCTTTCTATAGGCTATCCATAGGTCAGTTGGGGTCGGAAAACCGACTCTATTTCCGCACTCCAATTTGTAGCAGAACATCTTTGCACATGCAGCGAAAACGCAAGAATAGATTGTGTTTAATTCGTTTTTGGGACGAAGAACCATCCAGTCCGCTCAATCTAACCGCATAGGGAGGGTCGAAACCCCCTTTTTTGAAGTTTGGATGGTTTGGATCATTGATCCGATCCTGACCATGATCGCACAATAGCCCACAGTGGGCCGGGTGGCGTCCGGAACTTGCGTTTGCACGTCTCTACGCACCTTCTTGCGCTGTGACGTTTGGTGGGCTCATGATCAGTGTCAACGGAGAAATCCACTCCGTCCATTAGACTCCCCTTGGAATCTTGGTCCAAGAAACTGTGTTTTGATCAAGTTTGGTGCGGCCCAAGGAATCAAATCTACTGCAACTACTTTGAATGCAACAGAATGGTCATCTTGTGACTCCTGTAGCCGGCACATGCGCATGCATGAGTGCACAAGGTCAACATGGGTTTGACCGGTTTGAGGCCCTCTGCATGATGGACGGCTTGGATTATCCATGTAGGCCATGATGGTGGCCCACTGCATCTCTCAAGAGGACGTCGTCCGTCCGTTACGTAGCTAGAGAAAATGGCTGGAGGCCGTTTACAAGGGAAAGTCGGGTCAAACCGACTTTGACTCCTTCCCAGATACGGTGCACTACCAGAGTGCGCGTGTTGCTTGCGCACACCACTCAAGGTGGGGTCCGCAGTGGTGTTTCTGAGAAATCTACACCATCCATTCTTTTTTCCATATGGTTTAAGGAGTTGAGTCCAAAATTGAGGCATATCCAGAGATCAGGTGGGCCCCAAATCAGTGATTTATGGCTGATCTTTCCGGTGGACCACTTCCTCAAGTATCCAAGGGTTGCAATTTTACGTGTACGGTTATTTTATGATACTCAGGCCAGAGATAAGGTTTCGCGCCAAACGGATGGTGGGAACCCTGTGATCTTGCATTCAGGACGATTGTCAAGCTTCCTTATCTTCAATTCTTCGATTCTCTTCCTTCATCACTTCGTTTCCTTGGATCTTTGGCGTGTGAATTCTTCAATCTCGGTTTCCTCAGATCCATCCCTTGCCTTGGTGATTCTTGAGCATCAAATCTATGCCCTTAGTACCCTTTTCAATACAAGCTCTTAATTCACCTTGTAATGCAAACAAGATTAAAATAAAACATTAAGCATTATCATGTGCATAAAATTAAGTAACAAATAAGGTCAATAGGGTCTAATACGCAATATTTGACCCTCAACACTTGGAAATGAAAGAGAGGGGGGGGGGGGGGGGGGGGGGGGGGGGAGAATTCTTTGTATCGTATGATATATCCCATAATATCACAAAATATCCTGTAATATCGACGATATTGACTTTATATCACATCGTTTTTGGCGATATGAGAAAAAATCCACTCTACTACCCCACAAATTTGATAAACCTCAAGATTTGCATCAAGTGGTCACCTTCGACCAGATTTTGTGAGCCAAACGTTGAGCATGTCGGATCGGGTAAGAAAACCTTAGAACCTTTTTTTTTTTGTATATATTTTTTTAATTTTATTTTTTCCTTCTGGAGAGAAATTCTCTGAAAAAACAAGATTCCTACTGAGGTTTTGGGGATTTTGGTAGGGATTTGGATGAATGATGGAATTCGGGTGAGATTTTTGGGGATTTTGAACTGATTTGGAATCGCACAACCTCCGGACCTTGCGGAGAAGAAGATGAATCTGGAAGGGCTTGGTCGACTCTCTCCTTATCTAAGGAGTAGATTCGGTGCGTCTCTGGTGTATTTAAGACAGTGTAGCCCTTATGATGGGGCCCACCTTAATGTATATATTTTGTATCCATTCCTTCCATACGTTTTTACATTTCCATTTAGGTCATGAGACAAAGAATGGGGCAAATCCAAAGCTCAAGTGGACCCCATCATAGAAAACAATGGGGATTGAACGCTTACATAACAAAACTTTTTGAGGGCCACAAAAGTTTTTGATCACGCTGATATTTGTGTTTTCCCTTAGTCCATATTTTCCTGGACTTATGAACAGGCTGGATCACAAATAAACATTATGATGGGCCTGAGGAGCATTTCAAGTTATAACGGTGGGCGTCGTTGTCCCCATTGTTTTCTATGGTGGGGTCCACTTGAGCTTTTAGATCAGCCTCATTCTTTGGTTGATGCCCTAAAATGATCTCTCTAAATGAATGGATGGTGTGGATACAACAAATACATCATGGTGGGGCCCACGGTTAGGGTCTCACTCACATCCCTCATTCGCTCGGACTGAGAGCAGATTAGCTGTTACCCAGGTACAACTCAGTGGGTGTTACTGTAAGGTCCCTAACCATGTGGGGCCCATCTAATGTATTTTTTATATATCCATGCCATCCATATTTTTTTCCATCTCATTTTAAGACATGATACCAAACCCTAAGAAGATCCCCGCTGTTTGATATATAACTTTTGTGGATAATGAATGTCTCAACGGTAGTTGCTCAATCCCCACTATTTCCTCTCGTTTGGCCCACTTGGCTCTTAGATTTAGCTCGGTTTTGGCTGCATGTCCTAAAATGATTAGGCCAAATGTATGGATGGGGTGGATTCATCAAAAAACATCACAGTGGTCCCCATCTAAGTTCTCAATGCAGGAACTTCCTGTTTTGGGATGCAGATTGTGTATTAACAGCGAGGTGGCTATTGAGGGTGTTATGTGGACCCATATGATATATATATGTTTTTCCAAGCCATCCTTCTATTTTTCCAGACCAGTATAGAGCATGAGCTGAAAATGAGGGAGATTCAAATCTCGAGTGGACCACATCACAAGAAAACAATGGTGATTGAAGGCCCACCATTAAAAACTTCCTAGGGCTCACTATAATTTTTATTTGTCATCCAACCTGTTCATTAGGTCACGTGTGCCTGGATGAACATAAAACACTAATATTAGCTTAATCCAAAACTTTTGTGGCCTTAAGAAGTTTTTAATGGTGAGTGTTCAATCACCACTCTTTCTTGTGGTGTGCTCCATATGAGATTTGGATCTGCCTCATTTTACATGCCATAAAATATTCTAGAAAAATGGATGGATGGCGTGGATAGTACACATACATCATGGTGGGGTGCGCATTGTTAGTAGCCACCTTGCTACTCACGCTGTGAGTAGGCAATCCCAGGATCCACTCGGTGGATCCCACTGTAATGTA
Organism: Magnolia kwangsiensis; assembly: GCA_037074715.1. Lineage (NCBI taxonomy): Eukaryota > Viridiplantae > Streptophyta > Magnoliopsida > Magnoliales > Magnoliaceae > Magnolia > Magnolia kwangsiensis. Next base: position 49,194,345 of record CM073583.1, read on the forward strand.
TGTGCCTTACATCCACACCGGCCATTCATTTTGAAAGTTCATTTTCGGGCATGATCCCAAAAACAAAGCAGGTCCAAGTCTTAGGTGGACCATAATACAGTTAATAGTAGTGATTGAATCCCCACCATTAAAATTACATGGGGTCCACTGGAATTTTTATTCGCCATCCAACCTATTGGTAAGGTCACAAAGACCTGGACGAAGAGACCACACAAATATCAGCTTGATCCAAAGCTTTTGTGGCCCATGAAAAGTTTATAATGGTCGATTACCATTGTTTCCTACATTATGGTCCACCTGAAAAAATTATTAAAAAATATATATTTTTTAGTTTACCTTCAATCAATTGTGAATTGATACTAATTACCAAGTATTTAGTAGTGTATAATGAATTGAGCATCACATACACTCTATGTGTGTCTAGGCCATAGCCAGTCATATCATTGATTGGTATGTTTTTTAAATTCTAGTATATCTTTTGCTTTTGAATGCATTGGTTGTGTTTTCATACATTTCTTGATACATTTATAAATGTTATATATAATATTTGAATATAGTTGCCTTCAATCAATGGTGCATGGCTTAGGATCCTATACAAAGGAAACCTATGATGTGCACTTCTTTTTTGAGATTTTATGATTTAAAAGTGTGTATTAAGGTCTTTTTTAATAATCCCTGAAGTTTCATTGAAAAATTCAACCATTTCCCCATGATTCCCAAAAAATGCAATAAATTACACGATACAAATGATATATCTAGTGTGAAAACCGATATGTATTTGTCTCCCAAGGTTGCGATACATTGAGCGATACATATATTTCGAACACTGCTTTGGTGACAGGAATAATTGTCATTCAAGGACTGGATAACTCTTCCTCTGAACATGTGTGCCTGAATTGGTTCTTATTTTGGTTTTAAGACTATATAAGAATTTAGCAACACCAATTTGCTCATGCCTGCTGCCTTTGTTTATCAAGATCTCGTGTTAAGGCTGGCATTCAATTCTTCCCACATCCTATAGATGGGCATAATGCTCACCAAGGGATTTATCACCTTATCGGAAGGCAAAAATTTCTTTGAACAACTGATAGATGCGAGAAATGTTCTTATTTGAAGAATACATCTCTCGTAATGCCTCCCAAGTCTCCTTGGCACTATCTAAAAATAATCATATCACTCACGAACGGTTCCATACTATTCCATGACCAAGTCATTATCTGGGCATTCTCTTGAATCCACTCCTCATATTTATGACAATTTTTCTCAGGTTTAGTTGCAGTCAACTATTTCAATTTCCCTTTCCCCTTGGATGATTGTCCCCACTCCCACACCTGAATTTGTTGCCACTTCGTGCAACTATATTGCCTATTAGTTGGACAGTAAATATTTGGTATTCATTCATCCTTCTTGAAGAATAATAGCATGCCGCCAAAATGTACATTATGTCCAACATCTATCATGCAATTCATGCATGTGCTCATCAATCCAGACCATTCATGTTTGAGAAAATGACATCAACACAGTGATCTTATTGCCAATTCTGTATGACACTGCACACTGTTAATAATGTTAAAAGATTCGGCAACATATCAGGTGGTTAGGATAATTGTTCAGTGAAAATTCCGGGCCATAGACAATCCAAGAGAATTCTGGTCTATTGAACAGTCAAGATAGGAAAGTATCCTCACCAATTTTGCCTAGCAAGCTTAAACATAGTTAAGCCACATGGTGGATTTTATAAAGAGCCAATGAGTTATTATCTGCAGGAACGAGTTATACTTGTCTCTTCTAACTGGTGCATAAATATCATTCATGTGTAGGTTGCCTATAATACACCACAAGAGCTTTAGTAGATCTGCAAGTTGGTTTTCAGGCTTAACATAGGGAGCACAAATTGGACATTAGTACTTTCACCCACATAAAGTGATAATATTCTATTGGCTTTCTTTGCTAATGGAAAATAGGAGTAGAGGCAATGTGCATTGTAGCTTGATTTGTCATAATAATACCATCTAAGAATCAAAGCCAACGTTGAGTCGAGTTTGAAAGGATATGACAAATGTTGAGTGTTTGCATGAGCTGTAGCCCGATATTCTGCTTTTGCACTAGGCCTAGTGACTGCATGTTGTTTCTTCCTTTTCCAAGTCACAACATTAACTGCAACAAAGTTGTGTGTGTGTGTGTGTGTGTGCGTGCGTGCGTGCGTGCATGCGTGTGCATGTGTGTGTGTGTGTGTAACGAAATTTTATTAAAGAAAGAAAACCACCAAAGCTAGGAGCTAAAGCAGGAGTATTACAGCCCAAGTAGGGTTAGAATATTACAATCGTCCGTAGCTTTTAAGTCTGTTGCCTAACATACAATATCAACTTTCACCCTCCTGATGACTTCTTCCTCTTGTGCACTTCTATTGCGAAAGCATTGATTGTTCCCTTCTCCCCATATAGCCCATTGAACTACTATTAGGTTCAATCGCCACATTTCCTTTCTTTCCTTTCCAACACCTCCGTCATGCCAAGCGATTAGGAGGTCAACAATGGCCTCCGGCATTGCCCAAGCTGTATTGAAGTGGCTAAGGAAGCCAGCCCACACCTTGTGAGCAAATGTGCAATGGATGAAAAGATGATCTAACGACGACTCCACATTTTCCATACACATCATGCAGACGTTGGTGAGCATCAGATCTTCTTTGAAGAATGTTGATAGTGAGCACCCTTTTCCTTCCCTCTAACCAGACAAAAGCCATTACCTTTGGGGAGCACCATAGAACCTTGAGTAAAAGGTATGAATTCTTCAACCATCCGAAGTCTGCTTTTGAACAAGCTTAAAAAATGATTGAATCAAAAAACGGTCTGATTTTTCAATGTGCCACACCATTGTATCCCTACTCCTCAGAGATAGATGGTATCGGTGTAGGAGATCCAAGAGTTTGACGTAATTTTCCGTTTCCTCATCCTAGAGGGCCCGCCGACAAGGAGGAGCCCACATCGTCGCTTTGCCCCCACCAGACCAACACCAATCTATTGTAATATTCCTTGTTGGAGATAAATGGGATAAGTGTGGGAACACTTACTGAAGCGGTTGTCACTGCTCCAAGCGTCCTCCCAAAACCAGATGCGATTTCCATTGTCTGACGAGAAGGGTACTCCTTCCTTGAATTTTGACACCACCATGGAGACTGCCTTCAACAAGTCAGATGCCCAATAGAGTGAAAACTTCCTAATTTACCATCCCCTCTCTTGTACCCTATACTTGTTGGCAACCCTCTCTCCATTTTCTTCCTTTTTCAGTGCCAAACCTCCACACCCATTTCCCAAGGAGAGCCATATTCATCACTTCCAAGTCCCTAATTCCTTCCTCTCAGACAAAGGCTTGCACAACTCTTCCCATTTAACTGCAACAAAGTTGCAAAATCTTATAACCTTCTGTTGATTATAAATGGAGCCAGGCCAATCTGCCACAAAATAGACTAACACTCAAACATGAACATGAGGAGCATAGAGAATACCATACCTATTGGAGGACTTGAAGGGAATGCATTAGTTGATAATCCAGTTACTCTAGTAACCAAACTTGTGGAAAGTTGTAAACTGATGATTTTCATTGACATGAAAGTTGTTGAGAGTTTCATACTATTAGGATGCTTATCATGTATTTGAGTAGCAAGTCCCAATTCTTCCAGAGTAACATGTGTACCTAATCCATGCAAAGTTGTACACCAATAACAGCTATGTGACAGTTATTGTGCTCAAAGTTCCGTTTATTTTCCTTTCCAGTAGGTCACCAATAACAGTTATGTGTTCTATTCACTGTTGTAAAATCTGTTTAAGAATAGTGGAGTGGCAATCAACTATTTTGTTTCCTTTTCTTTAACTCTTTCATGCAGGGGCCCTCCAGGAGATCTTTATGTATCTCTTGATGTTGAGAAGATCCCAGAGATCCAAAGAGATGGCATAAACCTGTCATCAACGGTTACAATTAGCTATATTGATGCAATCTTGGGCGCCATTGTTAAGGTGAATCAAGATGCCTTTGCATATATGTTGCTACTTTCTTTCCCCTCTTTATCAATTCTATATCTTTTTTAGTTAAAAGAACCATATATGATTACCCAATTTTCCTTCACTAAACCAAAATCCAAATATTTTTATGGGCCCTAAAAACGCAAGTCCAAGAGCTCAAGATCCAAGAAAGAAAAGAAGATACCTCCTATTTGCTTCAAATAATAATTATTGGCATGACATCTTCCATGGGAACATGATTCCTTTATTTGATTATGATAAGAATTGTTGATGCCATTATGTCCTTGAATATATTGTTTGTGCTTTCCCTTTTGGTCAGGGTCATTGTTTTCAAAGGCAAAATCAAGGTTTTTTGCCTTTTCAACCCATGAAAGAGAATTGAGAACTGCAATTATGATGAACAAGCTGGGTGAAATAGGACCTTTGGACTGTTCCTTCTGAAAATTGCTTTGAAATTTCACCTGCTCCAGAACTTCTCATAAATATCTTGATGGCACTACAATTCTATATGCTTCTTGTAGTTGTATTCCTTTTTACATTGTTAATAATCTTCATATATTCATTAACATGACTATGCCTCTGAGAAAGTTTCTTTTGAAATTAAGCTTTTGTTTTATTGTATTTCTATCCAGTTTTCACTTTCTCATGAAATTAAGCATAGTCGAAGAAAAACGGTTTCTCTTTGGGAATGTGGAAAACCCTGGAAATGAAATCACTTTCTGTGGAAAACCCACCTTCTCCTCAGTTTGAGGAAAAAAATGGTGCTGGAACCAGATTTTCATTTCCCAGCTTTTCATAAAAAAAATTGCGGACATTCATTTCTCCCAGGATGTTAAATTAGTTTCTGAGACTGAGTAGCAACATGAGTTGAGGTGACCATGCCTGGAATTCATGTAGTACTACTTCAATTAAATTAATTTTTTTTTTTTTTTTTTATAAAAAAAATGTAAGAATATCAGAATCCATGGTACTTGATTTCCTGAGAATTCCAGGTTACTCTTCTGAGTCAATGTTTTAGTTTTCCTCCATCCCAACAGCCCCTAGGTTAAAAACAGATTTGGGCATGCTTCATAGTTTGTTTCAGAGAGCATGTCTTTGCTTATTTCTGTTGATTCATCTTCTATAATTGAATAGAAGTGATCACCTACAGGAAAGAGCCCAGATGAAGTGACAGTCGATAACTACAAGACCGAACAACAACTTAATTTACGTTCATTTCATTTCATTGTATGACAATTATGATGGAAACTCAATACTTTCATGTGATCTGCATTTATCTTTTTTTGCTTTAGTGTAATGGAGGAAAAAATGATGGAAATGTACTGAAAACAGATTCCATTTTTTCCAAGAGTCAGGTTATTCAATTTCATTTACTCTGATTGTAATTGGCAATAAACAGGTAAAGACTGTGGATGGGATTACTGAACTTCAGATTCCTCCTGGTACCCAACCTGGTGATGTGCTTGTTTTAACAAAACGTGGTGTCCCTAAGTTAAACAAGCCATCAATACGTGGTGATCACTTGTTCTCCATTAAAGTCACTATTCCAAGTCGTATCAGGTACACTTTGATTTTGTCCCTTTATTTTTTTTGCATTAGTTTTACCTGTCCTATTACACATATATTACTAAATTTAGGTCTGTGGTCTGTTTTTGTGTTTTGTATTGTGCATCATGGGCACCGATTATTGACCTATGTGTGCAAAGTTCTCCCAAAGAAATGTGATAGTCTCTGCTTGATGTTCACTTGAATGTATTTGGTGAAAGTGCGGTTAGTTATCCCTTTGTTGTATATCCAGTTTCTAGAAGTTTGAATGTGTGAGGATATGCCCAGTTAAATCTGAACCTATTCGTGGTTGATAGAGCCCATGGCTTGTTTTGATGGTTAGCCGATACTTTATTGAAGAAAATTGCTCAATGACTTTTCAAGTTTGAACAAAAACATGAAGGGAATGGGAAAAACAGAATTGGGAAATCAAGCAAAGTTCAAAGAATTACAAACAATAGGGTCCAATATAGGTGGATCTAATTTTCACACTTATCCCTACTACACTTATCTTTGTGGGAAACTAGAAGTATATAATGTAGAAGACTGATCACCTACAGCCGGTTGTATGCAACAACTGAAATTTTTATGCCTTCAGGATCAGTTTTGAACTTTTCCCTTTAAAGTATGCATCTGGAGTTTCTGTTTGCAAACTGGAGCTTGAAAATATGAAATGCTTGTGAAAAAGGCATGTATAGGCAATCATTCTCTATATATAACAAATCAGAGGAAAGTGTCAAACTTCACACGGCTAATTGTAATATATCTTAAAGAGAAAAATGCTTGTCAAAAAGGGATGTGGGCTCACCTACAGCCAGTCACACGAAATTATTTCTCTATTTCATGAAAAATCTATGGAAGTGTCAAATACATGTGCTAATTATAGTGTTTTAAATAGTGAATAGCATGTAGCATAGCGTTAACCCCTTTGAAGCATGAGGTGGGAGCAATGTTCTGAGTATCAGTGATATTATTGATAATATTGCTGACATTACTGGTATTGCCAGCTCGATGATAACCGATAACACAAAATTCCTAAAAATTCCAGGTATCTGCGAATATCGCTGATATATTGCTATGTATCGATACATTTAAAATATCGCCAAAATCTCCTTTGTATACTAGGAGTCACTTTTATCGGCGATAATATCATCGATACAAGTCGAAACCCCTCTTGAGACAGTATGTGCATAAATCGCAAAATTCGAGGAAAAAAATAAAGAAAAAGAAAATTCGACTTTTTTCTGATTTTTTTCTCTCTAGATCTTCGCTGGGGGAGATTTTGGCACCTCATCCTCCTTGCTGGATTGAACCTCCCATTTGGGGGAGAAATCGCATACTGAAAAAAATTAAAATAAAAAATGTTCTTTTTAAAATTTTTTGGGGATCTGGTTGGTGAGTGGATTTCATCCATTGCTCTTTCATTTCTGTGAACCAATGTTACATATGCTATTTTGGCTGTAGAAAATGCTATACGCGATGTAACAAGTTACATGGATGATGGTTTAGAAGCTTAAAAACGTAAGCTTTTATGTTGTAAAGATTTTATGTAAGTTTAGCACAAGTTTAAAAAAATGGTGGTCACTCATCATCCTCATATGTGGCATTGATATACAATTATCCAGATCATCCAAACTGTGGTTCGTATTGTGTGGATGGAGCATATCTCTAGAATCACATGTATTAATTAATCGTGACAAACTGCACAACTATGCCAAGTGTTTGGTTGAAGAGTCACAACCATTTAAAATTGTGTAAAACTAACGTGGAAGGCTTCAACATAAATAGGATCTGGAGATAGTAGTGTGTGGCTTACATTACCTTATTTTTTTTCTATTATGTTAAGATAATAGACAAAAAACTAGTCTACGGTTGAAGAGTTTTGATAATTTTTTATATTATTTTAATTAAAATTATAGTAGTGTGTGGTTTATGCTACAAGCAACATAGCTATGCTACATGGTTTAGAGTGGTGAACACTACAAGACGCGCTATTCACTATTTAAAACACTGGTATGGATCTATATCAATGATGATCAATCTATGAATCTGCTGCATCTCATATCTCTAGACTCTAGCGTTGGATAACCTACTAAACACAGTGCTGCAACAAGGATTAGAACTGCCTCTGAGTCTGCTGTTTTGTTGTTGATGTTGTCGTATCCACTAATGATAGGAACATATTGTGCTCTAAACTAGGCATCATCATGTACTCCCTTAATCTTTTTCTGTGATCACACCTAGAATCAATATCCTGTCTCCCGGGTTTGTTGTCGATAAGGAAGTATTGGATTTTTATCTGTTAAATCTGTTAAAGGAGTCTCACAACATTTGAGGTCCACTCTTGGGCTCCTTTTGCATAGATACGTTTTTTTTTTTCTTTCTGTGACTAAGATGCATTGCATCTCATGGAAGAGATGGATATGGTAGTTTTTGTCATGTAATAAGAGTGATAGAACCTCCTTTAACCTACTATTTGCACTACTTTTTTCACACTGCACTAAGCTGTATAAAAGGGAAAGAAGTGAAGCACAACCTTTAGGACTACTTTTTGTTCTTTCTTTTTCTTTTTCATTTTTTTGGCATTATTTGAGTGTCATAGAGATGAAGATGTTGGTGGATGTGCAGTAGTAGTAAGGATAGAATTAAGAATGAGGTCCTCTAAAGCAGCTTGAGAGCTGTTCAAATAAGAGATAGGATGTTGGAGAGCAGATTGAGATGGTTTGATCATGTGCAATGAAGACTTGAGACAGCTTTGGTAAGAAAGGAAACATTGATTTGGGTTGATGGGCGTGAAACTTGGATGAGTGAAAGACCTAAAAAGACTTGGAATGCTAGTTCACTTCACAAAGTTAGGGCCTTAAGGATTTTTAATTTTTAATTAATTAATTAATTATTATTATTATTATTTAAGTCTTAGGGTTTTTTGGTGAAACGGAATTTTTAAAGCTGACCCCAAATAGTTAGGACAATGCTGTGGCAATTTTCCTCAAAGTATGTGATCATGCTATGTATCAGACCTGTGGTTAAAAGACTAGGTGACACAAGCCGACTCGTTTGGTCCTTAGGGGGGTTAACTTGTGTAACCAAACTGTCTGAGTCAACACGGACTAGTCTAATCAGGCTTGTCTGAGTCTGATTCAAACACTAAATCCGTGACCAGCAGCTGGGACCTGATTGTCTTAATATGCCTTGCCTTTCATCTGGGGAATTTTGCATGGCACAAGGTGACACTTTTCTCTGGTATCATCCTTCATAAAGGTAATAGAATCTGGCTGCATAAAAATCTCCACACAATGTTCTATTCAGCACAGGTTATCATTTGAGTAGACCATCTTTCTTTAAAGCTTTGTTTATTTGCCCACGAAAAGCAATGACATTAGTATATCTCTTGCTTGTTCTTGGGATTAGATGTCTTTCTAGTGTCTCTCTTCTATTGAAGCTCATATATCCTGTCTCGAACATTTTCTAAACTAGTTGTCTAAGATATGCCTTGCTTTTCATACGGGGAATTTGGCATGGCACTGGGTGACGATTTTCTCCAGTATACCTTTTAATGGTGGATTATCCTTCATAAAGGTAAATACAATCTGGCTGCATAAGAATGTCCACACAATGTTCTATTCAGCATAAGCAATCATTTGAGTAGACTATCTTTGTTTAAAATTTTGTTAATTTTCCTGTGGAAGGGAATGACATTGGCATATTTCTTGCGTGGTTTTGGGATTAGATCTCTTTCTAGTGTTTCTCTTCTATTGAAGCTCATATACCCTGTCTCAAAAGTTTTACAAACTAGGTTGGGTCAAAATGCAGTTCAGTTTGGAAAGAGAAGGAGCAAATCTGATTAGCTTTTAGTTGAAGTCAAGTACTCTCATGGGTCTTAATATTCTTAGGGATGGGTCTTATTGATCATTTGAGCCTTGTTAACTTGGACTGATATGCTTGTTCATGTCAGACACACTTGAGGCTACAAATACAGAGTGATAAAATGCAAAACTCATAAAAAAAACTGCGGTCATCATAATAATGGAATTTTATTTATAGTTACCGTCAAAACTTTAAGGGGATCTCCCATTATCCCGGGTCTCTCCTTTTCTTTTCTTTTTTCTCACTTACAACATCCATTTTCTTTAAATCTAATTAGTTTCCCATACTTACATTATCATATACATTATTTTTGACACTTGTCATTGCAGTGGAAAGGAGCGTGAATTGCTTGAAGAACTTGCATCGCTGAATGATGCCACCGGCAGCCGTAAACGGGCTCGGCCTACTACAAAATCACAGAGTAAGCAGAAGTTATTTGAAAACAAATATCTCTAAGTTTGATGAATTATATGATGATGAACTGATGTCAGAACTAGTGTTTATTTTGAATAAAGACCATGATTCATGATCCCTAAATAGAATCTTCCTTTCTGCAATGAACTTGATATAAAATGATAAACACTTATTAGGTAGGTCATTAATTTATTGGATGTTCCTTTCTGCAGTTAAAAGCATGGAAAACCAGAAAGGTACCGATACAGAGAACTCTGAGGAGAAATCCATTGAAGAGAATGATGTGTGGCAGAAGCTAAAAGATTTTGCTGGGTATTTTTCCTCCTTTACTTTTAACATAGAAGAGAAATGCTAATCCAAACCACCCCAGCCACTTATTATTATTATTTTTTTTTTATTTTCCATTTTGTTCATTTGTTTGTTTGTTTGTCTGGAGATTTGCTTCTGAAACTGTTCATTAGGATATCAAGAAGCCAAAAGTACGTCTGAATTCCAGGTTCTCCTTAATGTGAAATTTAAGAAGCCCACATTACCTACTAGTGACTGCTCCCACAACCTTTACATAATGGTTTTTAATGATTAGGTCAGTTGAAGTTTTCTGCGTGAACAAGAAAACAAATTACAAACAAGAAATGGAATACAAAGGTATCATGGCGAAGGATAGGCGTGCCAGTACCAAGGGAAGGCCTTACTGAACCTTCTTTGCTAAAGAGTCAGCTAATGAATTTGCCTCCCTAGGCATATGTATAAAAGGAAGCAGTAATACAGCTGCCTTTATCTAGACACTGTTTATAAATAAAATAAAATCTTCAAGGAGGGGCTATCACTGGCTGTCATCAACGCTGTGTTTATGGAGTCAGTCTCTACTTTTAAATTGCTTTTCCTTTTTTTTGGAAAGATGGATGACCTTCATAGACGTAATTTCCACTAGATTAGGTGTAGACATGATTTCCACTAGATTAGAGTTTCCCAATTGGAATGGACCAGAATATAAACACATCTAATTACAGCTTTTCATGTCTTACCAATCCACTAGTTATGGAGTGCTTTTTAGAGAGGATATAAATTGGTTGGAAACAATTTCTTGTCAAGATGACAATATGTTTTTTTTTTCCCCTGTTTTATGACAACTGAAATGCCAAGATGGGACATTATATTAGTTTTTTGTGATTTCCGTGAAATCTTATCATGGATGGTCATGCTTCATCCTTCTCAATTTATATTTGTATAAATATCAATCCAAATACCTTTCCCCCACCCCCCAATATATATATATATATATATATATATATATATCCAAGTTTATTTCAGATGTTTCTTGGGCAGTTGAAAGGAGCTTCACATATACGAAGCACTATAGGGTGAAATTCAAGTTCTTTACATTAGATCCATAATGGGTGTCCAGATGATGCTACTTAGGTCATGCATGTTGGAATTAAATAATAAATTTGTCATTTGAGTTGTGTGAAAGCAAGGTTGGCAATATCAGTTTTTAATTCTGTGTAGTCATGAAACTTGCAGGTCAATTGCTAATGGAGCTGTAAAATGGATGAAAGATAACCTTTAACCCCAGCAGCCTCTCTTGATGGTGTTTTAGATTCTTTATGTTCCTGTGGATTGGAACCGACCATGGATGCCATAGTTTATTATTATTTTTTGTATGTGGCCTCAGGTTCCATGGTGATATTTTATTGGGATGGTAGTGAAGAAGCAAGAGGTCTCATCTCTCCCCACAAACCAATTTTAGTGATTTCTTGTAAATTTAATTATTTAATTTAATGAACAACTCAATTTCTTCTTTGCAAAGTTTATGTAATGATTCCTTTACAAGGACCGACAGAAACAGAGGAATATGGACCAATAGAAACAGAGGAATGATGCTGGCTAGTTTCTTTAGTGCGTGTGCTTGCGAAGCTGTTGCTGGGTGAAACCATTAAGAAAACAATCCTCAATGAGACAAGCTTTGAAAACAGGTTGTTCTTTTTTCTTTTTCTTTTTTTTTTGGCAGATTCACTTACTTGTGTCTCTGCTATTATTGACTAATTACAGGTAATGCATCCTAAGAAACAGTCCAGATGATCTTATCTCAAAAAAAGGGTTAAGGAAAAAAAAGAAAAAAAGAAAGAAAAAGGAAGGAATGTGAAAAGCCAGATCTTATACCCATCTGGCTGTAGTGCTGAAGGCCAAAATGTTTTGGTTGAATGGAATTACAGCACATGTTCTTGATACTCTTATTCAAATCTGGTTGGCAATATCAAAGTTTATAATATTCATTTAGTGGAACATATTGGTAAGATTGCGCCTCAATTTCCAAATCTGGAAAGTGTATGCAAAATAGGGCAAATATGGAGTTTGAGAATGGAGCCTTGTGAAGCCCACATGGTGCATAGACTATAGACCATCTACATTCCAGCCCATGTTCTGGTTTGGCACATGTGCATGAAATCAAAGTTGTCCATTACGTGCATTCCACCAAGAGGACGTACTGGCCCCAAAAGGATAAGGCAAATTTACCATTGGGCGCACACAGCTTCTCTAAGGGATGGATGAGAAAAGCATAGCATGTTGAACAAATCTTGTGGATGGAATGGTTGAATCACCCACATGTGCCATGCTTGCACATGCAGTGGTGTGTAGAGATGGCTTGCCTTACACACCTGTGGGCTAAACAAATCTCTACTGCATTTAACCCTTGTTGTGGACGAGAAGGGAGACCAGGTGTATGGCAACCCTTGTTTAGAACTGTTATCAGTTCAAGGTTGAGTGCTGCTGCTCTTGATCCAGCTGATAAACAAGTATTTGTTATCTTTTAAAATAATAATAATAATAATAAAATCAATCTGAAGCAAGTGAAAACCATAGAGAATGCAAACAAGTATTTTGTTTTTATTTTTTGTTTTTCTTTATAAAAGTAGAAAAACATAGATACCGAATGTTTAATTAGGACTTTTATTAAATAAAGTTATTGGGAAATTGGAGAGGGGCTATATTATTCTCTGTTTTTCTTTTTCTTTTTCTTTATAAAAGTAGGTTTTAAAAAAAAATAAAATAATAATAATAATAATAATAATAATAACCGTACTGGTAGGAGACATCGATTACAATGCATTGAATGTAAAAGGATCCAGGTTGAGAACTTTTGTTGCTTTTTGAACGTAATCCAGGTTTTCACATTGCATTGCATGTAATTATTGTACTTGCATTAATGTTATCATGTTATCATTTCTCATTCTACTTGTATCATGTGGGTTGTACTTTGTACATCTACTTGCCAAGTGCATTGAGGCTCGGCTAATGACAATGGAGAGATGCTTATTTATTTATTTATTTATGACGAGAATTCCCTGTTTGACTGAAAATTGATCCACGACCATTTGGTAAGATGCAGTGCTGGGTTATTCCTTTCTAACACATCTTACTGGCATGGCTGCATCCGTCCATCCTTGCAGGCGAGGTGAGTGGATGCATTTTCTCTCATCTCCTGTTGAGGATTCCTCTTTTGGCAGGCATCCTGTCCTTGTAGATGGAGACATTAGACTCTAAATGAAAAGTACCTTCACCTCAGCTGTAAAGTACTCAAAAAAGCATGGACTCAATTTCTAGAAGTTAATATGGACTCACACATGAGAAAATGTTTCGGAATATATTCTCCCTCACTGTTACCAAAAGAAGAAGAAGAAGAAGATGAAAATTGGATCATTTAGATATGGAAAATTGGTAGTTGTGCCCACTTATTGAAAGCAAAAGTGGATTGTGAAGTGGGTCAATTCAACTGCTGCAACTGCCTCATGTACTGCATCTGTGATGTTTCAACATTTCTTTCCATTCCAATGATTAATGCCCTGGATCATGCTTGCCGGTGACTGAGTTCTGCATTGATAGCATCCCATTTCCAATCATGAATGGATGGATCCCTAGTAATTCTCTCGGCTTGGCTTTTCCTGTTGTTGCCCAGCATGCTACTGCATCTGAATGTTGTAGAATTGGCTGCTGCAACATTCCCGACGTTTTGAAAGGCCCAAAAGAATGCACCCGTATGGTCTTTGATATGCCAGGTCTTAGCACATCACAAAAGATATTTCGGAAAGTAGATTTTGAAAATTGCACGTGTATAGGATACCACGGATATGTGTGAAAGTTTGGCGGAATTATAGAATAAAATTTTGACCGATCAACGCACAATTGTTTACTTAAACTAATAAGTCAATATAGACTAAGTAAGTCAATTAACTATAAGATTTCCAAGCAAATGATGGTCCAATCATATAAACTACAATAGATACATGCCATTCAACCAATTAATCTATATATAATAGTGTACATATATGTGGGGATGTGATAACTATTAACTCCTAGCATTTAGCTAATCGTGCATATATATAATTCACTAATCAATTACATAAGCATAATTAAACAAGTACTCAAATAACAATCTCAACCATAAGCATGTATCGTAGTTTGGTTTTCCTACTCCACTCACGACATACACACTCAACCAATGAGTGTATCAGATTTCACTATTGGAGATTTTAAATCAAGTTAATTTTTAACCTTTACAATTATATATAAGGACCTAACATACACTCTTGTCAGATGTCCCCACAAGAAACTTTAGTTTGTTTTCAATTAGCTAACCAACAACCTTTGTCCTAGTCCAAAGACTTATGTTTATTCCTACTGGATGCTCCCATAGAGACTAATACGTACCCACCCGTATCCGGTGAATCCAGTCCTACACAAGAGTCTATTAAGTTTAGGTCAGAGGTTATAGTTGCAGCAGATTGTTTCCTTAGCCGCCTCAATTCATCTAAAGGAGTTCCATAAGCAATCCAGCCTTCTAAAGTATTGGCAGGCTTTGCTTGATGAATGGGTTCTTCCAAAAAGATTTTTAGAAAAACTTAGCCAGGGGCAGGAGCATGATCTGTCTTCGTTATGTAGTCGATTCCTTATTTGGGCATATAATTCTTCAGTCTTGGAGGGGGCGCCTAAACCAGGTAATTTACTGAATAAAAATGATGGATAAGATAGAATTGATGGATTCGCCATTGCATTAAGAAGTAAGAGGCTTGAACCGCATGATTGTAGCGTGACAAGATGAAATTATATCTCATGCACACAATCAAAAGTTGTTTTCAAATGAGTGCCCAATTATAAGGGCCGACTCCATAACTCCTAATCACCTAAGTAACGACACCGTAGTCCTTTGGAACCATCTTGTCGTAGTCGAACTAGCATGCGAATCTACTAGGATGGTAAGGTTCGGGCCAAAAATCGCTACCCTCCCTTAGCGGGAGGCTGCTAAACCTAAAGCAAATAAAGAAAATGCACTCACTCATAGACAATGAGTTGTCGTCAACTTCATCTCTATCTTAAGGGATATTGGAAAGAGGGAATTGGAAGAAAGTAATGGACTTTTTTTTCTCGATTTTGTCCACTACCTAGTCATAGGTTTTCATGATCATCTTCCGCTGCTAATAGTGCCAAAGAGGGAGGCAGTCCGGGTTCACGTACGCCTTCTAAGGTTCGTCATAAGTACACAGAAAGTATACCTAGCCACCGTAGAAAGTATACACCTAGCCACCATACAAAGTAATGCCAAGGTGATAGGACAGAGCCACTTATTCCTGGATTCTTAGTCTTTTATCTTTATTAATTAAAACATTCTTCTTCATCCCTGGATTAAAAACTCAGATAAACCATTTGAGTATTGCCTTGGCCAACATGATGTAATAAGTGTGGAAGGATAAGAAACCATGGGTTTGAAATTCTTCTGTGCCCCACAGGGAGTCCTGAGTATAGGAGCGCTATTGCATCATCTTGAAGAAGTAACTTGGAAAGAGGGTATCAGCGTTGTAGCATGACATTAAAAATATTATGGGAGGGATTTTGCCTTTCCCTTGCCTTGAACTCCTATCCAACGGAAGACCCTCAAGAATCTATGCTCTCTCATAGCCTAATTGGTTGTGTAAATAATTATATTATGTGTCATCTGGTTTATGGGTTTGCTGTACAAGATTGAGAGATGGCGGTGCAGATTCATTAGGATGTTGATCATCTCATCTCTGAAGGGACTGTTGAATTTGATCATCTCCTGGTGGAGCTTTACGCCATCCCAAGTATTCTGAAGATTCTTTTAAGTAAATGCGTTGATCTTTTCATGGAGTTGTTTCCCTTTGCTCTTCGAATGTTTTTTCTTCATGAAAGGAAGTGGAGTGGATTATTTATCATACGGTCTGTAATTATCCGTTCACAGATTTAACCTTTCAATTACATTAGTTATGTTGACATTTAAGTGTTTATTCGATTTAATTATATATATTTTTGTCACGTGAAGTGATTCGAAAGCCTATGATGAATATGCACTTAAAAGGATGGATTTTGAGCTCAAAAGAAGATAATAAAGAATTGGAGATTTGAAAATCATTAATGAAGAATTCATATGCCGAAGTTTCAAGGAAACCAAGTGAGGAATGAAGCAAATTAAAGGTTTGAAGTGTAAAAATCAAGGAAAAGGAATTCTAAAAATTCAGGACCAAAAGAATCATATTATGAATTTTCAGGGCTAGAAAATTATAGTTCTGACAAATTACAGAAATAGACTTCGATGCCATCAAAGTAAGTTTCGATGACATCGAAGCTTACTTCGATTTCATCAAAGCAACTTCGATCCTATCGAGAAAATCATGAATTTTCTCAATTTTTTGCTAGGCAGATTCATGTATTTTTCGATATCATCGAAGGTGCCAATGAAGCCGTGGTAATTGCGTAAATTCTAAGTTAGATTGTGAACTTTTTCGAGGCAGTACAAAAGATTGAGTTTCAAAATTATTTAAAGGAGTCCCTAGACTATTCCAAATAATCTTCTTGGGTTTGGAAATGGAGAGAAGGCTTAGGTGAAGTACTGACAACGTTCTTCTACTTCAAATTTTTCATAGGTTCTAGTAGATCTTTTAGTTTTTCTTTTATTTTTGAGTTAACTATAACTAGCTAATCTCTTAGCTAAGGCTAAGTGATGAAGCTTGTAGTTATTCTTAATATTTAGATTATTTTAACTTTAATTCAGGTTTAGAATGAACTTTCATTAGTTATTAGCTTGAATGAAGGAATATTTTTAGTTTTCTATTATTTATTATGACTGTAATTACAGTAGATGCTTATAAAGCTTTTAATATATTCTTACATGATTTTCAATTGTGTATCCATAAAATTTTTGATCCACGATCGTCTATGGGCATGGTAGATGCTTAAATTTCTTATGATCATTACATTGATATTTCATGAGGGAACTATACTAATGAAAGTTCAAAATTCCATTATGTTTTAACTACTCCATCATCCGATTGAATAAGATGGGACTTCGATTCTAATCGAGTTATCCATTGAATCGGTAAATTGATATTGAGATTGCTATAAGTGGATTTTTGAATTTTTGGTCTTTTATTTATTTATTTCAACATTTTTTTTCCTAAATTGTTGGATTAAAGACCTAGATAAACTGTTAAACTTAGATTAGTTCTAGCCTGTGTTCCCCATTCCCCATGGATTCGACCTCGGTCTCACTGAGTTAATACTACATCGTGGCCCTGCAGTTGAGGTTGTGAACAATGGCCTTAAGCCAGTTCTCTCGGTCTATTTCTTAACCCTCTTGTGGAGGTCTTTTTATGTCCCCCATTATTATTTCCTAGCAAATAGGGCTAACCATACGTGATATTCTTTTAGAAAAAATTATTGTTAGTAGACTCGACTCTTTAAAAAATAAAGAGCGCATGACCATGATCTTAACTCTTTTACTAGGGAGGTTGTCGACTTATGGGGATAGAAGGCTTCAATATTCTAATATTTGGGTAGGGGTCTGTATGATCTTAGGAAGCACTGGAGGATCTCTTGCCTTCAGCAAAAACCTTTCTAGGTACTTAGAAGGGTTTCTACCGAAGTAAATCAGTGTTGTGTGGTTACACAATAAAGGATACTTGTGCAGTCGTGTAAAAGAAATTTATTACATAGTCGCATAGTGAAATGGTAGAGTATAGGAAATGATAAGAAGTTGTGTGAGATGAACGAAGGAAGGGTTAGCTTATATAACTAGTATGATCTGATAGCTTGTTGTGTAGACTCGATCGCACAATAAAGAAAGAAAAGGTTTTTTGCATGAAGAGGATTTGATCCCCCACTTGATTTTGTAAACAAAACCAAAAGAGAATTGAGGGGACATCTTTTGAAGCACAAAAAATGAAGTTTTTTTTTTTTATTACAAATATTGCTCTGTTGCACGATTTCACAACAGAGATGAGTTGCACAACAACACAATTAATGAAGGAGATTGTTGGATAACTGGCACAAGGCAGTCTACCCAGCCTGAATAGAAACTAGTTGCATGACCGCATAACGGGGATGTGTTGTGCAACTATGTAATGAAAAGTTGTTACACATATTTTACAGTTCACATGTGTAGAGGCCTATAAATGTCCATTTACATTCTCATTTGAGGCATCAGTAAGAAAGAAGCACTAGAGAGATCAGAGAGATATTCGTGAGCTTTCAAAATCGAGAGTTCCAGCATTCAAGTATCCCATGGTGTGCCATGGGAGGAGAAAAAGTTGACCTGTTGTGCGCTGCACAACATGGACTATTTACACGACTACGCAACAGGAGTTCCAGATATACTATACGCTATGCATTTTTACAAATTTGTTAGGGATTCGTCCTTCTATGTATGTGTCCTATATGTATCAGGGTTAAACAAGGGTTTCGAACCTGCACAACTTTTTTGTTATTTGCGATGGATGCCATACAAATCGAGATACTGTCAAAATTATTATTGAATTATTTTCAATTACGTCAATTCAATGTATTTTATTTTAGAATCAATGACAATATGAGGGATGTAATATAAATTTAGATTAATGAAATAAAATGATGATGATTATTCTTTGATTTTTCCTTTGTTATTATTGAACGTGGATATTCTAATCTCTAACACATGTTTCTGATCGAAACACACACACACACACAATATATATATATATATATATATATATATATATATATATATATATATATATATATATATATATATATATATATATATATATATATATATATATATATGATGTAGAGTGGGTCGCGGACAGTTTTATGGCCAAGATGGATCAGAAAAGACCCGGTTGACGACAAAAGTGATTCGGACCGTCGGACCTTAGATCGGGCCTATCTCGCAATCCGGAATGAGTTATCTAACGTAAAATATATGATTTGGGGTAGAACGAGCTACTTTAGCCAACCAACCTAGCTATGCTGGGTTGCACAGCTCGGATTTGCAAGAAACCCCCTGATTGATGGTCATTTTCCTATTTTAATTTCATTTTTACTATAAATAATAAGTTTTAGTTTTATTATAGCTCTTCATCCGTTGGGCTTTAGGAGTTGTGTCCAACATGAAAAGTGCTTAGAATAATTAGGAGAACGGTTTGGTGAAGTCAAATAGGACACTTACTATTTTTGGCCAAAAACCTTGTGCACTAGTAGACATCACGACCGTCTATAAATAATAAGTTTACTATTTATTTACTATTTATAGTGAGTCGTGGATTCTAGGAGTTTTAGTTGTAGTTTGAGTCTAATTTCTTTTCTCTTGGTTCCCTTATTTAAAGGGATGTAAAATCATTTTTATTCATTCATTAATCAATGTCGAATTTTATTAGAATTTATTTCTATTCTCTTGCTTTCTTTCCTCGTGGATTCGAGAAGTCTCCGTGAGGAGTCCAGAGAAGCTCTGTGGATTCGGAGTAGTTATCCTTGAGGAAGATGGTGATCAACCTCATCACGTTCATCCCTGCGTCAATATATATATATATATATATATATATATATTAGGTTCTCTTATCAAATTGAGGTCAGTCACAAAGACTACACTCTTAGGTCTTGATTTAGTTTATGCAATCTGGGGTACTATCCCAACATCTGATTCATGTGGAAGGTCAAGCCCATTAAAGCCAACATATTCTTATAGTTTTATGATCAATGGTCCATTAATGAGCAGTCTGGAGCTCATTTGGACATTCCGATCACTTTTAAGGAAATTTAGGGAATAAAATCCCATCTATCTATTAGGTTTGTAGTGAACATGATCAAGTATAAGTTGTAGCTTACTAGGTACATTTATTAGTTGTCTAATGACATCTAATCATAATTATATGGTTCTTTAGTGGGAATGCACCTGTATTCATTCAGGTCAAGTACGGTTAAAGAAGTGAGTCATTATACTATGGCAGGTTGGTTATAGCTTTTGGGGTCCACTATGGAGTGCACTAGTCAATTTAAGCTAGGAAATAGTTTTCTCAAGTGGTAATCTATGTAAAGTTATGATCACCCCGCAATTTGGACTCACCGATCAACATATATGGTTAAGAGATTAGTTCAATGATTGCCGATCGTTGATTGAGGTTGCAATTATATGGATGTTTCGTATAATTGTAATTAAGGCTAGTGCCCCTAATTTGATCACGAACTAATGCTCTGAATGCTTTAATATCATATACATTCGGATGTGTGTAATTAACTTACCTTTTTAAACTTTTTCAAAGAATTTCACACATCTCATGTATTCGCTTATATGTCCGAGCTAAATGATTTGACATGCGGTCTTAGTTGTCTGTTTCACGAGGGATGTCAAGCCCACTAAGACGGACATCTTTCTATAGCTTCAAGTTCAATGGCCCACTGAAAAGTGATCTATAGCTTGTTTAGTAAATACAACCATTTCTTGAATGATTCGAGTAGTAGATTTCTTATGCATAATGGGTAGGGTTCAGATTAGCTAGATTCATTAATTGACTTTTACATAATTAGTGAAAATTATCATTTTTTCTAATTTTCCTAAATCATTGATTCTTAAGTTAAATAGTGACCAAGTTAATTTGACTTAGGTATATAAGATAATTAAGATTCAATCCCTAGTGATCTTGGTTTTAGGTAGATCTTTGTTTAGTTATAACTATCTTGATTAGTTAGTGATGGTTCGCCTAGATTCGGGCCTTAGGCGATCAGATGACAAAGCTAGAC
Source organism: Magnolia kwangsiensis (assembly GCA_037074715.1). Classification (NCBI taxonomy): domain Eukaryota; kingdom Viridiplantae; phylum Streptophyta; class Magnoliopsida; order Magnoliales; family Magnoliaceae; genus Magnolia; species Magnolia kwangsiensis. Next base: position 49,215,251 of record CM073583.1, read on the forward strand.
ATAAGATTTAAGTGATTGGGTGTATTCTGTAGCTTCTTTAGGTTAATTAATTAAACTTGTTTGGTTCTCTAATAGTAACACCCGCGTATACGTTAGGATTAAGTATGGTAAATTTTACGGGGTGCTACATTCTTTGCTCCTTAAAAAGTTAATTTTTTTTCTTAAAATTGTACCTATTCGTAATCCGCAAGTATCTAAGGGTAGTTCTTGTGCACTTCAATTTCAGTCTTGCATGTGGCTTCTTCTTACGTGTGATGAGTCTGTAGCATCTTCGCCAATGGGATGACTTTGTACAAAGCACTTACTCATTTCCTGTCAATGATGTGAGTCAGTCGCAACACATAAGTGACAACCTCATGTAGTTCCACCTCTTCCCACTTAAGGATGTGCGATGGATCAGGAATATACTTTTCAATATCGATATGTGGAACACATTATGTACACTTAAAAGAGACGTCGGTGGTGTGAGATGATATGCAGTTGCACCGATGCGATTCATGATTTGAAATGGGCCAATGTAGTGCATAGTCAGTTTTTCTTTCTTATCAAAACGTAGCATTCCCTCTATAGAAGATACCTTTAGAAAAACATAGTTTTCTACTATGAATTCAAAATGCCTTCTTCTTTTATTTGCTTAACTTTTCTACCTGCTTTGCGTTGTCAAAAGATATCGTCATAACTTTTGGTTTGGGATGAGTTATGGGATGCACAACCTATGAATGTTGACCTGAACAAGCCATATGAGGCCAACCAACCTGCGTAAGTAGGTTGCATCGCTCTGTTTTGCAAGAAAATGACTCCTACCGGTTTAAAACCATAGTTTTATGAAATCTTACTTTTGTTTTTTTTTTTTTTAAAAGTAAGTTTTAGATTAACGCATCTCTTCATTTTAGAGTTTTAACAGGAGATATATTCTTAGGATTTGTTTCTTATTATGCAAAAAAATCATTCGGTAAAGTTAGAATAAAACTTATTATCTTTACTAAATTTTACTATTTTAGGTAATATTTGGGTTTAGTCAAGTTAGGACTCTTAATTAGGATTTTCAGAATTAAGATTTTTTGCTTACAGTCTCTAAGTTTTTTGAGCTTAAATGTGCGTGTGCACGTGTGGTTATAGGATTATTTGAATAATTCTTTTAGGTAACACCGGAAGACATCTAATACCCGAGTATTGGAGGCTGGAGTGTTACACATTGCCCAAATGTCTAATTGGAAAATTTCATGCACTTCATAGATGCATTGAGAAATATTCGTCAAGACCCTTAATGATGCACATATCTCTTAGGAAGCATCGTCTGAAATGGTCAATTACATTATTAGGAAGCTTCTTTTACTGCGAGTAATCAAATTTACCAATGAGTTCTTGCCCTAAGGTCATAACTATAGGCATTCATCACATCACAAGGACCTCAAGGTCCAACTTGTATTGATTGACAACTTGAATCTAAATGTTTGCTGTTACAAATTGTCTCCTATCTAGGGATAAAACCATCATCACTTAGGTTCAACAGTATGAACTTGAGGGGGGGGGGGGGGATTAACATTGAAGTCCAGATACGTCTAGACACATCAACCATTACCTTCAAAGTCTTGGATATCTCAACCTCATTCAATCTCCTCCTTGGCAGGCCCTGATTCCACATAGTTGGGGTGAACCCCTTCGATCATTCGCCAAAGGGTCAAGTACGCATCTGGAGACAAAGTCATCTCCGTACTTGCTAAACTTGAATAGATCTTCTTTGTTGAGCTCGCGAACCCTTTAGATCTTGTATCTCAATTATCGACATACAATACTTCGAGGAGGACATTTCATAACATGATTTTGAGTTTGAAAATGTAACTACATCCCTGCCCAATATCCCTTCAGACTTGATTATGTCACCCCTCTTATTGAATGCCAAATCATTCACTTTCAAGTCCACACATTAGGCCAACTAAAATTGTCGAGGCTTGGAAGAACCCTGAAAGGTTAGAATTGGGATATTAGGCCCCTCTAGGAGAGAAATCAAAGTAATGGGGTTGCAAATGAGGTTGAGACCATTAGAATGAAAAAGAAAATCTTTATATGTATACCAATTAAATTTATCAATACATGGGTCATCTATCCTAACAGTAAATTAGAGCCCCCTAGAAAACTAACTACAAGGGTTGAGGTTAACTGAATCACCTAGCGAGGATGTGGATAAGGGGTAATGTCCTTGATCGACTAGACCGAGGTACATGTCCTGTTAAATGAGGAGAAGCTAGAAAAACTTCAATCCTTGGAGAAAGACCCAAGTGGACCCGATTTTAAGTCAAACTCTGAGCCCAATCATGTGAACATCATGATGATTAAGAATAATGATGAGGGTCCTACTCTTTTAGGCCCTACCTCCCGAGGAGAGAGAAGTTAAGGCAATGATTAGTTCACAATCTCCATAATGGTAGAATCGGTCGGTAAGTCTTCCAAGGACATTGGTCTCAAAAAAGAAAACACACATGTAAATAGCTTTTGGCTCCTTGAGTTAGACCAGGACCCTTCTTGGTTCGCAGTGCCATCCTGCTTGGGGCCTCCAAAAATTTAAATACCCATGAAAACCCAAAAACATTAGAAATTAAAGACATAAAACACCAAAAAAAATACCTAAAACTCCATTATAATATAAAAGCATATAAAATCCTAAAAATTTAAAAAAACTTTTAAAAATTTCAAGAAATAAGGTGCCTGATTTGCCTATTGAAGTGTTTCGGTTTGAAGTTAATTAACTTTTATGATTTTGATCTAGAACTTGATGATAACGAACTCATGGGTTTAGACGAAGCCGATGACATGAAAAATAATGATCCGATTCTCGAAGTAGAGGATCTTCTCAAAAAGTTTGAAGCAAAAGCCAATGTTATTTCCAAAGATTTTGAAGTCGTGAACTTATGGTCATCCAAAACCCTAGGAAGTGCATATTGAAAGGTCCCTATGCCCTGAGAATAAGTAAAGAATGATTGAGTACCTAAGATTGCGGTTGTCAAATTTCATTTTCTCATATAAAGACATGCTCAGACTTGATGATGATCTAATTATACATCATCTACTTACGAAGTTCAAAATTAAGACAATAAAAAAGAAGCTGAGAAGAATGAGACTAAAGTAGATTCTGAAGATCAGGAAAGAAGACATCAAGTAGTGCAATGCAAGCTTTTTGGTAGTATTTAACTACTCGAAATGTTTCGCCAACATTATACTAATTCCAAAGAAAGATAGCAAGGTTTGGATGTACATCGAGTTTCGAGACCTCAACAAAGTCTATCCTAACTCACTTTAACACTATAGTAGACAACATGACTGGTCACAAGATCTTGATCATGGATGTCTTCTCAGACTATAACCAAATCAAGCCGGGCATAGAAGACAGAGAGAAGACATCATTTATTATGATGTAGGAATCTCTTGCTATCGAGTCATGCCATTTGGGTTGAAAAACACTGTTTTACATACCAGCAAGATACGAAAGCCTTGTTCCATGACATGATGAACATGAAATGAATGCTTACATGGATGATATGATTGTTAAGTCTCTGACCATTAAAGGGCATTCTGAAAATTTGAAGAAGCTTTTCGACCATTTAGAAAAGTTCAAGCTCCATCTCAACTCGCAGAAGTGTATCTTTGATACAATTGGGGGTAACTGTTCAGCTTCACTATCAGTGAGGAATGTATTAAAGTTAATAAAACCAACCAAAGTTATCATTAAGATGCCACCTCCAAAGATTGAGAAAAAAATTTGTGGTTTTTTTGGCAGAATCTAGATCATCAATCGCTTAATTACGCAACTATAATACACATTTGTGAGGCCATCTTCAAGCTACTTTAGAAGAATTCGCCAATGGAACGATAATTTTCAAGTTTCTTTCCATAAGATAAAAAAAGTACTTACTAAATCCACCGGTATTAGTGTTGCCTCTTAGACTTCCATAAGAATCACTATGGGTGCAACTCCTTATAAGCTGATGTATGAAATGAAGGCTATCCTACTAGTTGAGGTAGATATTATGTCATCACGAGTATTATTGGAAAGTGAAGTTGATGAAGGTGAGTGATAACAAACTTGATACGATCAACTATACTTGGTAAATGAAAAATGTATGTGCGCATTGAGCCACTCACAGTGCTATAAAAGAGGATCGCTCAGGGCTATAATAAGTGAGTTTGAAAGAGGAGATTCATAGTTGGCAATGTCATACCTTAAAATCTAGCATTTGTGTATATTTGACCCTGGTCCATTACTCGAGGGCTTGATTTAAATGTTGTATGCTTATATTTCATAATTCACACATACACCATCCCATGATTTCTATTTATAAAATATAATATCTCAAAACTACACAAATAACTATATTTTAAAGAAAAATAAAATATTCACGGCCCAATTATTAAAAACATCACCATATCTATGCCTTAAAAACATCCAATCACCAACATAATCTAAGCTCTTAATTAAGGTCTATTACGATGAATTTAGAAAGCATAAAAGAAATTTATGCATATCAAATTATGAATAAAAGCAATTATTCATTCTCTCCCATACTTTCTTGAGATCTTATTCCTAAACTTTAAAATCTCAAAAAGATACGTTGTAAAGTCTAGTGAGTATTCTCAATATTACTTTCGCAACAAAAACAAGTGATCCAAATAAAGTATATACATCAAAACATTACAAATCTCTATGCAAAGCTTCAAAATCAAAGACTTAAAAATAAACAAAGGTTCTGAATGCAATACCGTCTGAAATACATTATTAAAGATTAGATGCAAGTGTACAAGAGTAACCATAATAATTGGTGCGGTCAATATAAAAGGAAAAAAAAAAAAAACCCTTAGTAATGAAAATTACAAGAGGCAGTTTTCCACAAGTATGTCAAGGTGCAGTCCGGTACTAGAAAAACTTAAAAAGTATCGCAGTTATCTACCGTCATTAAGATCCAAACATTATTATAAATTAAATCATATTAAAGCCATTGAGTTCTTGCAACAAACATAGAAGCTACAAATGATGATGTCATGCATGGAGCTAGTTTACCTTCCATTACATACTTACATACTTGTATGTATAAATAAATACATCCAAACAGCTATTACAAGCTATGCGACACTCGTTCTAGTAACTAAAGTACAATTAATTACCAGCTATAGGTGAATGAGGAGTGATATTTGCAGTTGTGCTTCCGCACACACCAAACTCAAGCGATCCAAACCTGCCCAATGGGGCACGAATGTCAGATATCCGATGCGAACCATGGTCAATGGTCCAATCAAGCGGTTGGGTGACGCACGTACGTACATGTAAGAAACACATGGACAGTTGAATAATAGTAATAATAATAAAAAAGAAAACCAAACAGTTCCAAAATCCATGTTAGCCTGACTTTTAGTCTAGGATACTTAAAACTAAATGTCCCGCTTGATGAACGTTCAGGATCTCTCGAACACACATGCCAGGTTGGCACATTTGGGTTACTTGTGTTTGGTGCCTGTAGATGCGTAGTTGCAAATATCATTCCACCTTAATTTGTAGAGATGATCCATCAGCATGGGCCCATTTCAGTCTCCATTAATCTTTTGTATCTTGAGGCGTTGCACCGACTTTATGAAAGTTCTGCATTCACATAACCATTTCCATCAAAATGCTATAATTCTCAACTACTGAATAAACGCACTAATGTAATTTTACATGGTTTCATGTAAAATTATCACGTGCTCAAATAACTTTTCAGATATAATGACATGAAGATCTTAGCACTCCTCATGGTTTCATGCTGGCTGATCTGAACCATTCGTCAAACATGGCTCAAAGTTACCTTTATTGGCTGATCTGAACCGTCCAATCTGTCAGCTTTGCCCACATAATGAGTGTATCATTATGATCTTGAGACCAGGTGATCATCTTCTATACGGATAGGACATTGTGCATATGCGACACATTAATTGGCAGATTTATTATCATCACTCAAAGCAGACTTTTGGGCATCTAGTCTAAATTTTGGTGTGGTATCAAATGGTTGGAGTAGATTTTATATAATCATCACATTGGGCCCTATAAAAATCTCAAGGGTAGATGTGTCTTTCCCAACTATTTCCTTTGGTGTGGTCCACCTGAATCACACGTCAGGCTGATTTTTTATTTTTTATTTTAGCTCTGGACCTCACACTAGATTTCACATCTAGTGGTTGGAATGAATTTTACATATACATCCTAGTGGGCCCTTAAAATAAAAATAAAAATAAATTAAAGGCACTGTCCCTCTTCCAATTGTTTCTTGAAATCTACTCCAACCACTAAATGTAAAACCAAAATTTATGTCTGAGCCCTAAAAATCAGGCCCATCCCTGATTCAAGAGTGCCACACCAAAGAAAATAGTTTGGAGATTGAGCATTGTCTTGTACGGTGTTTCCAACATGTGGTCCACTTGAATCATAGATGGAGCTGAGTTTCGGTTGCTGGGCCTAATAGGGCGTGATGCACCTTGTGGTGGTCTGGTTGATTTTACATAAACATTAGGGGTGGGGCCCACCTAAGATGCTGACACACCTTTGTTGGCATGGTCGATTTGGGTGGCTCTTAAGAAATCTAATAGAAGGTGCTCTTATGATAATTACTTAAATTAATGAAGCAGCTTATTGATTATTATTATTTTTTTGAAAAAGGTACAGCATTGTAAATTTGATATTATGTAGATAGTTTTATGTAAAATTCCATCGTGTCTATAGAAACATAAGTTCCAAGTAAAAAATGTGGGAAGGGTTTGATATTTTTAGCAGTTATTGTGAAGACGTAGCCTTCAAAAAAAATTAAAAAAGAAAGAAAGAACATCATTTATTGGGTGGTCTGCTGGATGACTGGATCATGCACGGGCCAGAGCCCATATAATTATTTTAACATCAAGAAAGAAAAACGTTTTTATGAGGTGGTCTACTGGATCACCGGAACATGAATGGACTTAAGTACCAAGGACAGGCTCTGATGTCCTTGGGCCAGAGCCCATATAATTCTTTTAACATCATGGTCCAGCTCATCCCCTATAAAATTAAAGAAATGATATGTGAGTGATCCCACCGACGACTTAAATAGCTGATGACTCCATGTAAACAGGCCCAACCTAATTATTCTTTGAAAATTATAATTAGGTGATTTGAAGGATTTTGATTGGAGAGGTGAATTGTTGCAGATTAATCAATAGGTGGGGCTCACATACCTTGGCGCGTAAATCCGGCAAACCAACACATCTAATAAGTCAGAACGACCTGTTAAAAGAACATCAAGTCCAGTCCAAGTTTTCAGTTTTAAACTATGATTCAATGTAGGTGTTGCTCGGCTGACAAGTGGAGCTCCCACATAGTAGATGGGTCAGAACATTGAGAGGTCTTCAATCTCTCTAATTCTCACGCAAATTCCTTTTAACAATTTTCTTTCTGGTATCATGTTTGAATGTCTGTTATCTGGATTTCATATCAGTAAAATGAGAATATAGATGTATTAGAGTCGGTAAACGAAATTATTTTAAAAAAAGTATGAGAAGCTCTTAAAGTCTAACCGGTTGGACCACATGTTACAGTCCAACCAGTAAATAACCTGTTAAGTTGGTATGACATACATCAAGTCCTTTCAATAGGTTGGACCACCAGGAGGATCATCGACTGCAAAAATCATTCTTAATATACTCATCAAGTGGTTCCAAAAAATGTGTAAGGTCAACTCGATGAGTGGATATGATTGATTGTTTGGATAAGGTGATCCCAGTGGTGGGGCCAAGCTTTTGGATGGTTTGGATGCTAAACCCACTAAGTGGATCAAAAGCTGTGGTCCAACAGGTTTGTACTCTAAACCTTCTCTTAAAGTATATTTTTTGGTTAATATGTAAATCCATTTATTTGGAAAGCATTTATAAATCATGGTAGGCCCCATAGATTATCCACACCAGGCTATACTCCTCACTGCACAATTTAGTGGGTCAAACCTCCAGAGGAAACTAATCTGCTTCAAAGGAATATATATATATTGAAATGATTAATAAGCCCACAAGCTTGTGGAGAACAGCCCATTGAAACACACCTCCTCACCATGCTATATGAGTGCAGGAACAGAGCTTCTCGTCAGTTTGGTCCAAGTGGTTAGATTTTCGGGTCCAAAAATAAGGTCGTCTCACTTGGTCGACATTACAACCAAAAAGTTAAAAAGAAAAAAGTTTTTTTTTTTTTTTGAAAAAAAGAAAAAAACGATGTCTTCATCATCATCATCATCATCATCATCATCATCATCTTCTTCTTCTTCTTCTTTTAACCAACTAGGATGATTTTTTAGACCAAAAGATCTTAGACACTATCCCAACTAAGGTAAAGCTCAGATCTCCTACCTACATGCTGAATTGGACAATGTAGTTGTTCTTGGATGGGCAAGACTATTTCCTTAAGAGACAGATAGATGCATGAATTAAATGAAATGTACGTACGGCCAAGATACATCTCTGATGAGCATCCAATCGCCTTCCTTGTCTTGATAAGTGATCCTGTAGTTTGGGTGATGTGCAATGTCCCCAATCTTGCCATTCTCATCTAATGCATCAAACAAACAAAAGTGAAGATGACGATTACTGTAACTGAAATTTAATTCCATTGTAATTCCAAAAAGAACACACATTGAACTAAGATTAAAAGGTGATGAGAAGTTACTAACGTATTCCAAACATGCGTTCCAATGCCTGGGTGAGTGTCTGGTATGAATCATGGAGGGAGAGATCAACCTTCCTTCCGATTGCCATGCCATCCATCTTCACTTTAACGTAAAGAGAATTTGGAGCGACGTAGCTGTCTTTAATATCTCCCCTTAGAAGCTTTAGTGATGATTTGATTGGAGGCCACCCCACTATTCTACTTTTGATCAACACAAATCAAATTACGATATATACAAATATGTAGAGGCTTACACAGCGTGATGAGATCCAGGCTAGCTGTTGATTAGGTTGGGATATCCACATTTAATTTGGCTTGGTCAATAAATCAGAATGCTCTACTCATCATTTGGGCAACACCCATTTGCGTCCTGCCTTATGAGGGCATGAGCAATCGCATACTTAGTGAATGGTCTAGAACTGGTACAAGTGCCACACAGCTCCTCCTTATCACAAGCTCAGCCTATATATATATATATATATATATATATATATATATATATATATATATATATATATATATATATATATATATAGCATTATCTAAGCTAATTGCTGGTCTACTTACTATTGAAAAGGCCAACTTACTTATTTATTGGGCATGATGAAGGGTTCATTTGGAAGCAGGCACCGGCATCATCGCCATCATCATCACCATCATCACCGTGGTCATGGCTTCCATCATTCCAGAAGAGAGGGAGTGTCTTAATCACAGCACAAGTCGGGTCGAAGGCCTCATCAAAACCCCTCTTGGTGCCACTGAATCCACAGCAACGGCCCCATATGTGGGTGGGGGTGTTTAGATCAAAACACTTGATCAAATGGTTAGGAGGAGCCAGTCCTAATTCAAGCTCCATCTATTATATATTAATAATACTTGAACGGTAACACAAATAAAACAGTAGCAGTATTATAAGTAAGAGGAGATGGGAGGAAGGGAGTTGTAGCACGCGGAGTATAGTTGAGCGATCTATGTATATATACACACACACACAGAGAGAGAGAGAGAGAGAGAGAGAGAGAGAGAGAGAGAGAGAGAGAGAGAGAGAGAGAGAGAGAGAGAGAGAGAGAGAGAGAGATGCATTTAGACAGGGTCTGGAGCGGTACTAGGGACATACCGACAAGGCTGGGGAGAGCCCGTCCTCGATGCGAGCGCTGAGCTCATTCACCCTTTTTCCATCTCTGTCCTTGCTGGCCTTTCCGCCTACGCGATTTGATGCCGTCTCTTTTCCCAATTTCCCACGCCTATTTGCGCCATGAAATAAATCTTGTCATCCATGCCTACTTCCTACTAACATTCGGGAAACGAAAATCCACCCGCCCGTCATACATATCACTCCTTCCTTGTTCAGCCTATAAACCCCTAAATTCTAGTATTACAGACCATCCAAGTTTTGGAATGCTGTTATTTTTGGGTAATTCAATTATCCATTTAAGGTGGGGAAACTGTCTGCGAGATCTGAACCATCTATCCATAGTATCAATTTGTAGGTGAGACTCATCTGTAACATAAATTAGACGGTTGGAATAAACAGTTGGAGAAGAAATCCATGCTCAGGATGGGTCCCACCCACCCCCCATTGGATGGGCTGCAACTCGCCTTGGGGTATTTTTGGGAACACGGTCCTTTTCAGGCCAGGGAGACCATATTTAAAAAGATAAAAGGTACCGAGTTTGGCATGTAGCGTGACCATTGAAGATTCAAGTCTGGGCATCACTAGTGCTTTTATTCTCTCCGGCTCCTTGTATGTGTAGATGAGGACAATCCAACACTCTCTCTCTCTGTCTCTCTCTCATGCTTTTATTCTCTCCGGCTCCTTGTATGTGAAGATGAGGACAATCCAACACACTCTCTCTCTCTCTCACTTTTCCATTATCTTAAATGGTTTTCATGTACGGATTCAAACTAATCTACTTACACTCATCGGCCCATCTAATTATATTCCAACCATCCTAATAGCCGGCCCCGTTGTCGGCGGATCATGGACTAACATCGTTGCTGATCAACTTCTCGTGACCATCCAACTGGTTGCTCTATATTCAAAATGGGAATAATAAGATGGGACGAGGTCAATCAATCTGTTACTGTATATGGAGCCTACCATGATGCATATGTTTTATATCCACACCGCTCATCTGCTTTTTCAGCTCATTTTAAGGTATGGTGGAAAAAGAAAATGAAGTAAATCCAAATCTCAAGTAAACCACACCACAGGAAACGGTGTTGATTGAATAGCCACCATTAAAAATTTCCAAAGGCATACCATAATGTTTATTTGCCATCCAAACGTGTTGAATTAATGGAAAACACAAATATCAGCTTCATCGACTACTTTAGTGGGAGGCATTCAATGACCAACCATTTCCTGTGGTGTCATTCCCTTGAGATTTGGATATTTTTCATTTTTGCACTAAGCCTTGGAATGAGCTGTAAAATTGGATGGATATAAATCATATACATTAAGGTGGGCCCCACTCCACACTCACGGGTTCCCACAATCCGTCTGATAAGATAGTGATCTAGGGTATGCTCCATCCACTAGGGACCAACAATCAAAAGAGTTTAAAAGTGACGTACATGCGTGTCCTGCATACCCTCATATGTGTAGCCGTTCATACAACCTTCTCTTTCATTATTATTATTATTATTTTAAAATAAGTACTAAAACACAACCAATCAAAAACCGGGAGCAGATTACAACCTTCTCTTTCATCTTGATTAAGTTTTTCTTTTTTTTTTGGTATATCCACACCACCTGTCCATTTTTTCAGCTCATTTTAAAACTTTAATGTAAAATTTAATAATATCCAAATCTCCAGCCGACCCCATCACTGGATTAAAAACTTTTTAAAGTCCACATAAGTTTTAGATGAATCTTATCTTTGTAATTTCCCTTCATGCAGGTCTGGTTGACCTTACCAACAGGTTGGATGGCAAATAAACATTATAGATCTTCTTAGGGTGGGCCCTGGAAAGTTTTTAACGGTGAGAGTTCAATATAACCGCTTTCTCTTGTAATGTATTACACCTGAGATTCATATATACTTAATTATTGGGACCACCTCCTAAAATGAGCTGGAAAAACGTATGGACGTACGGTATACAACAGATCATCAAAGTGGGCCACACGGTAACCCGGGTAAACCCTATAATCCGCTCCCCAAAAAGCAGGCTGAATTTCACTTTTTTAGAAATCCTGTTTTGAGCGAGTGCAACCAGACAGACCCCCATGGGGTGTATGTCTTCAGGGAAAGTTGTGTCATGGGCATTAACTGAGAAAGAGGACATCTACAGTAGAGTCGCCCCTACTAGTATCTACAAGTGGGGGACCCACTGTTTAATGTCCGTCAATGGCTTAAAGCTGCCTCATTTCTTAGATGGTTCTTTCAATAACTGTGGGTTTGAAATCGAAGCTTTACACGAGATAATCTTGGACACCAAGGCACGCCGATTGCATACTGACCTTGCTGGTTGGTGCTTTGTGGACCCAGCAGCATTATGCATGTGTTTTATCTGTATGTTGCTTTTGTGGGCCCAGCATGATGTATTTGTTTTATCTGTATCGTCCATTCTTTTATCTAGATTATTTTAGAGCACGAGCCCACTTAAACTATAGAAAACCTAGTGATTGAATGCCCATTATTAAAAACTTCCCAAGGCCTATTGTAATATTTATTTACCATCCAACCTGTTGATTAGGCCTCGTAGACCTGGATGAATGAAAAAAAAAGTTTTAGCTTAATCCAAAACTTTTGTGACCCCCCCAAGAAATTTTTAATGTTAGGCCGTGGTTTCTTGTTGTGTAGTCCAAATGAGATTTAGATCTACCTCATTTTCGGGTTTATGTCTTAACATTAGCTGGAAAAAAATGTATGAATGTGATGTAGAGCGGGTCGTGGATAATTTCATGGCCAAGACGGATCAGAAAAGGCTCGATCGCAAGCAGAAGTGATCCGGACCGTTGGGACCTTAAATCGGGAGTATCTCGCAATCCGGAATGAGTTATTCAACATACCATATATAATTTTGGGGTATGACGAGCTAATTTAGCCACCTAACCTGTTATGCCGAGTTGTCGAATTTGCGAAATACCATCAGATCGACGGTCGAATTTCCATTTTAATTTCATTTTTCACTATTTATAGTAAGTTTTAGTTTAAGCATAACTCTTCATCCGTTGGGCTTTAGGAGTTGCGCCCAACATGAAAAGTGCTTAGAATAATTAGGAGAACATCACGATTCGGCCAAATGGGACACTTACTATTTTTGGTGGAAAACCATGCGCACTAGTAGAGATCATGATCATCTATAAATAATAAGTTTACTTATTATAGTAAGTCGCGAATTCTAGGAGTTTTAGTTGTAGTTTGAATTCAAAACTCTCTCATAGCTTAGTATCCTTGTTTAAAGGGTTGTAAACTTGTTTATTGGAATCATTAATCTAATTATGAATTTTCTAGAATTTATTTTTTTTCTTATTTCTTTTCTCATGAATTCGAGAAATCTCTGTGAAGAGTCCAGAGAAACTTAATGGATTTGGAGTAGTTATCTTAGAGGAAGACGGTGCTCGATCTCTACACATCTTTCCTTGCGTCAGTTTGGTATTAGAGAGATGCCTTTTTTTTTTCCTCGGATCGATGTCTTCTAACAATGAGTCGTGCAACAATCCCTTGGACAGTGCTCTATGGAATCATCTTTTAACAACATTCGAAGAAATACATCAAGAGAATCAGCAAGCCATGCAAGGGTTGTAGGCTTCCATTGATTACATGACAGATCGCATGACGGAGGGCCTAGGGTAGCTCCATGTTCATGGCAGTGATCCACCCCCAACAATTGCTGGAACTTGTAATCGCCTTAATCGCAGGATCATGCTAACAGTGAACCAAAGGATATCGAGTGATGAGGAGGTCGACGAAATTATCCTCCAATATTCCAGACAAGGTGGTGATCGAGCAGATCGATCAAATTCAGGATGAAGATCGATATCCCTAGCTTTAATGGCCAGCTGCACATTGAGGACTTTCTTGATTGACTTTCTAAAGTTGAGCGATTCTTCAACTACATGGAGATCCTTGAAATGAAGAAGGTCAAATTTGTGGCCTATAAGTTGAAGAGTGGAGCTTCAGTTTCATGGGATCAACTACAACTCGCACAAACGAGATAAACGAAAGCATAAATCCACATATAACAGTGAGTGAAGCAACTTGTCAGGCTCGTATCTTAGTCCGTACCGTTCCATAGACTCGCGATCCTCCCCATCGAATTTCAGCGACCTGTGACTTGTAGTCGGCATTTATGCGAGATCTTAAGTCATATATCATAGATCTAAGTCGGTTCGACCCGAGACTTGTACCTTAGTGACCGCGCAGTAGTTGCGGTTCCAACGCCACGTCTCACATGCCAATGCGATACCTAGGCCAGGAGATGTGGGCCCGTGTTTATCTCAAGAAAAATACGGCATAAGAGAATCTCTACCAAATGTCAAATCAATCCCATCAATCAATCAAGTACAATACCCATATCTCTCTCCCCCAAAAGTCAACACAACCTTACCTCTCAAGTACACCCATCACTCGCACCATCACTCACCCATCACACACATCCCTCTCTGCCTTCCATCACTCTCTCTCTCTCTCTCTCTCTCATTTCTCTCTTCACTCCCAAGTAACCCAAGGAGAGGAGAAACGTCCAAGCTATCCCAAAGAGCCACGCGTGGCCCACTCCCTACCCCAAGATCTCCCATCTCTACCCTTCAATCTTCATCTTCTACCATCAAAGAGAAAGATTAGGAGCTTAGCATTCCAAGGAGCCAAGAAAGAGCGAAATCGGTGGGTGTTCATAGCATTAGATATTAATTTTTTTAAGTTAGGGCCCACATGATTTGAGACCCATCTTGATGTATACATTGTAAGAAAGGGAGGGCCCATAGTAGCGAGGTCCCTCCCCTCCTATAAATGCTATCTTATTTAGTTCCTAGGATTGTTAAATTTTATAGTGTCAAAATCTCTTGGAATCTTTATCTTGTGTAGCTGTTACTGTAAGATCAACTTCATATCATCCTTGCCTACATTCAAGTACAAGATCAAGAAGTTCCAATACAAGATCAAGAAGTTTAAATTCAAGTTCAAGAAGTTCAAATGCAAGTTCAAGAAGTTCAAGTACAAGAACAAGAGACTCAAGAACAACAACAAGAAGTTCAAGTACTAAATCAAGTCTTCAAGCTTCAACTACATCAAGAGAATCATACGTGATGATTCCATCTCACAAATAAGGTTTTTTTTGACCCTAGATTGACCTTAGGCTAGGTTATACAATTTGGATTTATATCATAGGTCATTTGATAATTTTATAGGTCATTTTTTGACTAGTCCTAGTCATGGTTCAACTAGTCCAAGTACTAGCTCGACCAGTCTAAGAATTTTCTCGACCAGTCCAAGGTTTGTTATGAATTTTCAGAATTTCTATTGGACCCTCGACCAGTCCTTGAGACTGTTTGACCAGTCGAGCAGGCTCAACTCAAAGTCCATCAACATTTCTAGGTCCCACTCAACTAGTCGAGTGCAGGGCTAGACTAGGCCACTCGACCAGTCGAGCAAGTCACTCGACCAATCGAATAATAATCTTATCTTATTGTGTCAGAAATTTTGAAATGTTGTTGGTCCTTCGACCAGTCGAGCTGACCACTAGGCCTGTCGAATGACCATTATTTTTGCCTATAAATTGAGGATGATTTTCAGAGTTTTTCAATTCATTCCAAGATATTCAAGTCACAACTCTAAGAAAACTTGTCCCCACATTCGAGAAGCTAATTGGTTAGTATTTAAGATTCTTTTAATTATTTTTTTGCATTTGATTTTGTGATCTCTATTCAATTCTATTTTGTTTGAAAATAGAATATTGATTTTACCCTTTTTGAGATCAAAATCAAATCAAGCTAGCCTAGGTTAATTTAATCAATAAATCATTTAGACCTAAGAACCCTTTCATATGTGAGTTTGGACATTGAACATCTACATCGAATTGGTCCTACTGGGCTTCATCAGAAGAATAATCTTCAGATAAGTACATTTCAATTTTCTAGATTTAGTTTGTAAAATTATCAGAAAATCTTTCATTTTAAGTTTTGACTGAGATAGCCAGAAAATCTCAGTGAGTGGGGTTTTTAATTGTGGTAGCCCTTTAAAAACACAATTGTGAAGGTTTTGGGTGAACCTTAAAAAACATATTTCATAGTGAAAGCCAATATCCCGTGGGTGAGGATTTTGGGAGTGGAGTAGTTGTGTGGTTGTTTTCTAACAGTTGGTGTACACACAAGCGAACCACTATAATTTCTGGTGTGTGGTGGATGGTTGAATGTGCCTAAGTGTGTGAATGTTGTAATTTATTTTCAGCATTTGTTGTGAATGATTGCAATTTATCTTCTGTACATGTGGTGAATGTTGTAATAGCAGTAAATATTTATTTCTGTTTTATTCTTTATTCTTTTGTATTGGTTTGGAACTTTGATACATGAACCGTTCTAGGAATCAGGTTATCCTACCATAAGCCTTTGGTTTTTGGTGTAAGGTTGTCCTTAGAACAACATCTGTATCAACCTCTCAATACTTGTGCATTTGAGGTTGCTATTTGTTTATGCTATTTGGAATTAATAAGTGTTATCTTTATTTATTTCTTTCTTAATCTGCATTTAAATTTTAATAATGCATAATCCTATTCACCCCCCCTCTAGCACTCTTAGCTTGGCCTTTTCACCTCCATCACGATCTCTCTCTCTCTCTCTCTCTCTCTCTCTCTCTCTCTCTCTATCTCTCTTGATGCGTGGCCCACCTGAGGAATGCATGTGTTTTATCCATGCCGTCCACCTTCGTGGGACCCACCTGATGAATGTGTCAGATCTGCACCGTCCAGCCTGTTACCAAGTCTGGACGGGAGGGAAAACGTAAATATTGGCTAGATCCGAAGTTGGTGGGCTACACATGTGGACCCACCTGATGCATATGTTATATCCGTGCCATCCATTATGGTGGAGCCCACCTTGATATGTGTTTTGTATCCTGGTTGTCCATCAAACGGACGTCCAGGGGCAAGGCAGTAAATAAACCTAATAATAATAATATTAATAATAAAATAATATTATATTATGGTGGGCCCCACGTGGGACTCACCTGCTGTAAAACAAATTGGCTAGTGTACCTGCACACAGCTATATAGATGATTGTGTTGACGTTAGCAGCCCTGTGGGCTACTATGATGTATGTCTTTATACATACCGTCCATTCATTTGAGAAGTGGGCCCACCCCACACGTGTGATATGTGTGGGTAGGTGGGACCCACCTTGATGCATCTGTTCTATGTCCTCACCCGTTCGTCTGGACGGGTGGTGTGGGCCTCCAATGTAATGTATGTGATCCTCCACCCGTCCATCCATTGGGCAGATCGTGGGGCGCACCCACACATGTTGCACATGTGGGGTGGGGCCCACCTTGATGTATATATTTTGTATCTTCACCATCCATGCATTGGGACAGTGCTGTGGGGCCTGCATGATGTATGTGTTTTATGCACACCGTCCATCTGTCCAGGACGATGGGACCCCCCTGTAACGTATGTGTTTCATCCCTGCGGTGTAGACGCGCCCTGATGTATGTGTTATTCAGCCAGGCCGTCCATCCATATTTTTTTTGGACGTGGCCCACCATGATCTGGACGGACGGTGGGACCCATGCAATGTATGTGTTATGTCCAAACTGTCCAAATCATGGGGCCTACCTTGATGTATGTGGCCCTTGTTAGAGGCCCAATTTGATGTATGTGAGGTCCAATATGATGTATTTAAGGCCCATTGGATGAGGCCTGTTAAGATGTATTTGAGGCCTAGGTATGAGGCTCATTGTGATGTATATGTGGCCCATGAGTGAGGCCCATTTTATGTATATTAGGCCCTTTGTATGAGGCCCATATGATAAGGCCCAACGTAAGGTATATATGGCCCATGTGATAAGGCCCATTATGATGTATATGGTGAAAGTGCACCTACTAGTGCCCTGGTTTGTCAATTAGCATGTGCATTGAGTTAGTCAGACTGCATAGCCTCACAGGAAGAACAATTCAAGCGTTTACCTCAATCGGGTGTGTGGAAGCTCGTCATAGGTAAATCATAGCTTCACATCCCATGTCCCAAAACACCAGATGATTAAAACCCTTAAAAACAACTTAGAACATATGAGAGTTTTTGGGTAAGTGAACTTTTTCAAACAGCAAAAAATCTCTAAGTTTGCTTATCCTATCGATTGTATCGATATACTTTTTGATATG
Source organism: Magnolia kwangsiensis (assembly GCA_037074715.1). Classification (NCBI taxonomy): domain Eukaryota; kingdom Viridiplantae; phylum Streptophyta; class Magnoliopsida; order Magnoliales; family Magnoliaceae; genus Magnolia; species Magnolia kwangsiensis. The sequence continues at coordinate 49,233,271 of CM073583.1, forward strand.
ATCGACCTGCTTTATCGATGTCCTCGACACTTAATCGATACTATCGATAAGAGGACTAAAAGTGTCCAGCAACCGCATACTCATCTGGACAGAAATATCGATCTATCGATACACCTATCGATATCATCGATATTCAAACATCGAGTCCATCGGAAGTGGCTCGATAATATCGACAGACAAATTTATGGCGCCCCTATTTTTCTAAAGAAAACTACTATGAGCTTCGATATATCAATGACTGTTCCGATTCAATTTGAATTCAAATATCGATCAGATTGGAAGTCATTCGATCATATCAATAGTGGGCGCGTATTTCTTTGAGTAAATATTTCAGGATATTTTTAATTTTAAGGGGGCCACTCGAGGAAATCGATATTCTTATGTCAATGCTATCGAGTCCTGGTCGATTAGATCGAGACTGGACATAAACTGTCTAGCATGCTTATAGGTAAATCTATATGATTTATCGATCCCATCGACACGGTCTCGATATCATTATCATTCAAATTTCGATGACATCGGTTGACCCTCGATCATATCCTCTAAAACCTGAGATATTTCGACTAGTCACTCTCTTTTTTAAATGTCGATAGATCGATCCCAGTATCGATAAAATCGGAGTTCGAAATCCGATAACATCGACACCAGTATCAATCCCATCGACTAGCTGACAATAGGTTTCAAAAGCGTGTGACATTTGAGTTTCTGTTATCGAACGGACAGTCGATCCCATCGAGAGTATACGCTCGATGATATCGACCCTACTCGATATCGAACTCTGTCATAAATATGACCATTTTATATCTGTTAAAACCTTTTGCCTATATAAAGAAAGACTTGTCCATATTGCTGACAGAGAAAGAAGAGAGTGCTATTGTGTATTTTACCTCTAGATCATATACCCAAAGCCCTTTCTCTCATGGGAGTTCATCTTCCAATCCACTCTCATTCATTGACATTCAATAGAGTGGATTGGGAAATGAACTTCCCCATTCAAGGATCCTTTAGCAACTATTTTAATAGCATATCATTAAGCTGGGATGCCTCGGATGAATAAATGACGAGAATCACTCTATCTTCCTTATAGAAAAATTCTAAGAGAGTGAACTTCCATCCTAACCTTGACCCAACCCGAAGCCAAGTACTAGTATATCTTTTGTGTTGCGGATCAAGGGAGCTGAAGACTCTTCAACAACAAGAAGAAAATCTTCGTCATTGTGCTAAATGGGACTCATCAACTTATCTGTAAGTACCTAGAGTCCATAGGACACCTGTGATCATTCCTTTCTATGATTGGGTCTTAAGTGTTGCTTACCCTTTGAAGTCCTCATAGGAGGCCTCCGGCGGGAGTGTACACTGTGGGTGCGTTGTGTGGACCCTTACTCTATGGAGATCATAAACATTTGGGTGCGTTGTGTCGACCCTTGCTCTATGTGGGCATAAACATCTGGTTAGGAGTGCACCAGCAAAACTCTAGGGTTAGAGGTGAACCTAGTAGAAACCTCTGTGTAAAGGTTGAAAGTGAACCTGATTTAAAGCCATAGGTTTGAGGTGAACCCTTGGAAACCTCCTTAGTAAAATTTGGTACACTCAAGGGATAAGTGCGACAACCGAGAGTGGAGTAGGCAAGTAGTTGAACCACTATAAAAATGATTGTGTTTATGATTGTTTTCATTTTTCATTGTGTGATATTCCTCACATGCTTTTGTATCTGATTGTCTAAGATCATACCTCATATTCACACACAGTCATATCCACCACAACTTATATGCAACCTGTTTATCTTTCAAGAAGTTTGTGATTGGATCCTCTACTAGGCTTTGAAGCCAGTAGAGTTACATCTGAGTAATTTTGTAAATTGTATATCTGATAGGATTAGTGCAATAGAAATTTTAAATAAATCTTAAATCCTTAAAAAGCCCTATTCACCCTCCTCTAGTACATATTGGCATATTCCTACTTCGACTCAAGCGGTCTTCACCGCTATTTCAATTGGTATCAGAGAGGGTCTCTCTTTAAGGGCTTCATCGCCTAGGGAGTGATCTTGACTGAAGTTGGAATATGACCAAAGGAGAGGTGTAAGACCCATATCTTGGTCCGTACCTTTCCGTACACTTTCGCGGTCTTACCGGTTGAATTCCAGCGACCTTCGACCCTTAATCGATATCGACGCGTGACCCTGATTCATGTCCCGACAACCCGAGTCGACTCAGTCCGAGACCAATACTATAGCGACCGCGCCTTCGCCGCGGTTCCGACGCCGCGACTTGCGCGCCGAGGCGATACCCTGATCAAGAGATGTGGGCCAACGTTCGGTGTGAGAAAACGCCGCGCGTTGCGAAAACCAAGAGAATCTCTACGATGTGTCACATCAATCACATCAATCCCATCAATCAATCACCCATCAATCCATCACATGTCAAGTACACATCACTTTATTCTATTTTCCCAAGCAACCACAAAAGTCTCCCCAAACCATACCTCTCTTACACAAAAAGCCACAAAAGTCTTCATCTCTCATACCTCTCTTACACAAAAGCCTCAAAAGTCAAGCTTTTCTTACACAACCATCACTCACCCATCCATCCATCACTCTCTCTCTCTCTCCCTTTACATCACTCTCTCTCTTTCTCTCTTTCTCATTTCAAAAAAAATCTCCAAGCAAAAACATCCCACGTATGGAATTTCTCAAACCCTCCTAAGCTCCAAGTGGCCCACCTTCCTACCCCAAAATCTCCCATCTCAACCCTCCATTCTTCATCTTAACTATTGAAGTTGAAGCTAAGGTGCCAAGGAACCTCTAGGAGCGAGAAGATCAGACAGTGGGTGCCTCTATAGGGTAGTTTTCCTTATTTTTATGGTGGACCAAGTGAGGCCCACCGATCAATGGTGTGGATCTCACTTGGGACCCTTATTTGTGGCCAATGGACCACTTGGATCATCATGATCATTCCATGATGGGGCCATTCTCCATGGACCCCATCATGATGTTTATTTCACTTAGAGAGGTCATCTAGACCGTCCATATCGGTGGGGAATGGATCTTCACCGTTAATTTACATTTTTGATGGTCCCTTGTTCAAAGGGTCCGTTGATGTATGATTTCGTGTAAGGGAGGGCCCATAATGACGGGGTCCCTCCATCGCAAGCCGTGTCCCACTCTCCATATCTCTCACTCTCTCTCTCTTTTATTTTATTTTATTTTATTTTATTTTATTGCAATAGGATGGTGTGGCCCACTTGAATGGATCCCACCTTGAGATTTATTTTATGTAAATTTTTATTTAAGTGGGACCCACCATGTACATAGTACCTACTTCACCCATCAGTGGTGGCCCACTTCATCAGGGGCCACCACTTTCAAAAAAAGAAGAAGAAGAAAAAAATATTAAAACCGTCCAGCGTCTGGGACGCTGGACATTCCAAAGAAATGGAGAAAGGAAAAAAAAGGAGAGGCTTTTGGGGTGGTCCCCTAGTGTAGGCTCCACCTTGACGTTTATGTTCGATCCAAGCTGTCCATCCCTCTCACCATCTCATTTTAGGCGTTGAGCCAGAAAATGAGATTGAACGGAGCACCTGGTGGGCCATAGCGTCAAAGATCGTACCCTCACCATTCAAACGTCCTTTTCGTATTTTATTTCACTTCCGTAGCATTTTAAAATTTGAACTCTAGACTCATTTGGACGGCCTCGAGCCGCTGATCATAATGGCCGGGGCGGATTTCACTTTGGCGGGCCCTACGTGCAAAAAATCCTAAAAATAAGAGTTTTGTTGGATTTTTTTTTTTTTACATTGACAGAGGCAGAGCCTCTGACGTGCAGGCCAGCACGCTGCCTTGTGCAGCGTCCGGGCGTGGGCGAGCGACCGACCCACGGCTCCACTTGTGGGCCCCACCATGATGTATATTCATCATCCAACCCGTTAATATGGTGGGCCACCCTCTGAGGTGGGCCCCCTCCAAAAACGAGCTTCATCCAACACTTAGGTGGCCCACTCTACAGGAAACAGTGGGATTAGATTTCTACCATTAGAACCCTTTCATGGGCCACGGAAGCTTCGGATTAAGATGAAATTTGTGTCTTCCCTTCACTAGGATCTGTGTGATCTTGTCCACAGGTTGGACGGCAATAAACATTCGGTGGAACCCATGTGTGGGGCCCAACCTTGATGTACGCGGTCGTCCAGGCCACGGCCTGGACGTTTTTCATATATTATATATATATATTATATTATATATATACTGTGTACTAATATATATATATATATATATATATATATATATATATGTATATATATGCTATGGTGGTGGGCCGTACGTGGGACCCACCTCTGTTGTGCCAGGGAGGAATAGGAAAAGAAAAGAAAGAAAAAGGTGAGAAGGGCCACGTGCCCTCTCTCTCTCTCTCAATATCTCTCTCTCTACCTCTCTTAAAATCTCTCTATCCCTGATACGTCCGGGGAGTTGTGGGTCCCACCTTGTGGCACGTGTGATTTAATGGTGGGACCTACCCCACATGTGGGATTGTGGATGTGTGTACGTGTATATATATAATATTATATTATATGTAGTATTGTATATATATATATACCATATATAGTTTATATATTATATTACATATAATATACATGATGGTGGGCCTTCATGTGGGCCCCCACCTTGATGTATGGGTTGCATCCAATCCATCCATCCATTTGGACAGCCCATTTTATGACATGGACATAAAGAATAAGCCAGATCCATAGTCCAAGTGGACCCCACCTTGGCATGTTATGAGGCCTCTCTTAAATATATCTGTGGTAGTCCATTGGGGCCCACTTTGAGGTGGACGTAAGGCCCAGATTACGAGGCCATTCGATGTACTTATGGCCCATGGATGAGGCCCACTTTGTTATATCTGTAAGGCCCATGGGTCGAGGCCCATTGGATGTATTAGGGGCCCATGGGTTAAGACCCACTAAGATGTATTAGGGCCTATGGGTTGAGGCCCATTTGATGTATTCAAGGCCTAACGGGTTATGGCCCATTGCAATGTACATAAGGTCCATTGGTGCGGCCCATTGATGTGGCCCACTTGATGAACACAATGCCCATATGATATGGCCTATTTGACGTATTTAAGGCCCAATGAGGTGTACCTAAGGTCCATTGTAATGTGTGATCCCAATACGGATTATGTAATGATATTCACGACAATCGTGCCTTGGGAGCAATGTTGGTTTGACGTCCACATTGCAAGTGTAATGTTGGTTGGATGTCCACATTACGACTCTCCTTAGGGCCCATTGTTAGGCCCGTACTTGTTGTACATAGGCCGTCTAGGCCCATCTGCTTTGTAAGGATAATGCATTACTTTATAACATGTTTAGTATAGTTTCATGACTCATGATCATACGCATCATATGTATGCTTGATATGAGAGGTGACTGATCATAGCATATGCCTTCGGGCAGGTTGTTTATGGGCTCCTGGTTAGGCAGTATTGCCCTGCATGAGCGCACGATATGCACATGAGTTGTTGCATGACTGGATAGCGTGAATCATGCATTTCACATTTGTGTGACATGGTTATTGTACGCCCTAGCGACATCAGGGCCGTAGCCTCTATAGACACATCGTGGTTGGCAGGATTGGATACCAAAAATTATATTCTACATGGGGTACTATAGATATTCCTGGGTGAAAGTTCCTAAACCCTTATGGTACCAAGAGGTTGCTCCAACATCTAGACTGAGTGGGTAGATGAGCGTTGAGTGCCGATTACCAGACGGTTACACTCTCCACTGTGTCGTGGTCTGTTGGAAGGGGGTACGGCCTTACCCACCCGAGTGTAGGGGGTAATGCTAGGTTGAGTTTGACCAGCTCGAGGAATAGGTCCGCTATCGACGAGTCGCGCCTGATATTGGCAGACGGATAGTGAGGTCTCTTCCACTTACCTTATTGCGCGCGATGTGGCGACAATCTGGCTTAGAGTGTACTAGACCCCGGTGATATTCCATATTTTGAGCTGTATTGATGTGTGGACATTGATAAGGATCTGTATGCTTGAGTTGCATTGCACATCGCATGGCCTTGGGATGGCCGATACCATTCATGTCTTGCATCGCATAAGCCTTGGTATGACTCATGATATTATAGATCCATCTGCATATTCCGCTTTACTCTGACATTGCATGTTCATATTACTACCTTGCGCACACACTTTCACCACCCTCTAAGCTTTTTATAAGCTTATGCACGATCGTTGCGTGAAGGTGATGTTGGATCGCAGCAGCGCTGAGGCAGGAGTACGTTGCAGAGCATTTTGGAGTTTTTGTTCTTTACCATTGTATTTCCCTTTATGCTCATTGTACTTGTAAAGTTTTTGATCATAGTGGAAATGTAATGGAGTTCTTGGTTGTTGTTTGTGGGTTATTCCTTTGGTTATGCTTATTACGAATCAAACTGATGTTGAAAATCCTCCTCGCAGCATCCCAGGATCGAAACCTAGCGAATGGGAGCTAGGAGCCGAGAATGAGGTTCTATGGAGGCTGTCGGCGCTGGATTCGGCGATTGAGAATTTTGTGAGCCCGGTTTCCGAGTTTGGAGCGTGACCGAAGTTGGTATCAGAGCATAACTTGGGAATAACCGAAAACAACATTACATGTCTGCTATGAGTATAGAATGGCTAAGTTTCGAAGTTCGGATAGCTTCGTGACCTTCCAATACAGACCATTGACATTCGAGAGTTTTGAAGTTGATAGACGTCTCGCTCTTTCCTATAGGACATGGCGCCTGGGAGAGTTACCCGATCGACTCTCGCACCACCACCGGAGGATTCTGCTTCACCATCGGAGGCTCCAGCTTTACCCCCTGTGTCTCCCGTTCCACCCTCAGAGATCCCTGCTTCTTCACCTGAGGATGATATTCCTCCACCTGAGGCCGATGAGGAGCCGACCGTGACTGTGAGTGCCTCACAGTTACAGCAGATGTTACAGGCTGTGACAGCCGCACTACAGGGACAGGGCAGACGCCCAGCTGTTTCACCAGCTCAGGCAAAGCAGGAGCTCGCGAGTGCCTTACTACGTGAGTTCAGATGGCTTGATCCGCCACGTTTTCAGGGCGAGCCAGATCCGACTGCAGTAGAGAGATGGCGCTCCGATGTGGAGAAGATCTTCGATACCATGTCATGTACGATCGAGCAGCGCGTCCGGTTAGCAATATTTCTCTTTCAGGGTGAGGCCGAGCATTGGTGGACCTCTATTACCCGTGTTGCCAGACCGGAGTATATCTGTACATGGGAGGGCTTTGTGGACCGATTCGAGGAGCAGTACTTTCCCGACCATATCCGTCACCAGCGAGCTTTAGAGTTCGAGACTCTGATGCAGGGAGACATGACCGTGGCACAGTACGCGGCCCGTTTTGTGGCTCTATCGAGATTCGCACTGTACATGGTTGATGACGAGGGGCGGAAGGTCCGCCGCTTCGAGCACGGCTTACGTTACGGCCTTCGAGGTCGTGTTATTGGGCATGAGCTCCCTACTTTCCAGGCAGTAGTGCGGAGAGCTCAGATTTACGAGACTGAGTGGGCCGGTTCTCAGTCTGAGCGTGGTCAGAGGAGTGACCGGAAGAGGCAGGCTTCTTCCAGTCCTTCCCAACAGCGTCGACCACAGTAGCAGAGGCGCACAGGTCGCCCAGCTTTCCGAGCACCATCAGCACCAGACGCACCTCCACCACCACCTCAGAGGCAGTTCACCGGCACTTGCTTCAGGTGCGGTGCGACGGGACACCGTTCATGGGAGTGTCCCAGCCCCCAGCAGCAGCAAAGAGGCTCACAGCAGCAGAGACCTCCACCGCAGCAGCAGAGACCCCCATAGCAGCAGCAACAGTAGCCTCTACCACCGAGGCTACATCAGCAGCAGCATCAGTATCAGCACCAGCCTCAGAGGCCGCAACAGCAGTTTCGACCGCCTCAGCGACCCCATCAGCAGCAGCAGCACGCTCAGAGGGGACAGACACCTCCCCAGCCAGCTCAGGCTAGATTCTATGCGGCTCAGCAGGACCCTCAGTCTTCTGGAGGAGTTGTTGAGGGTATACTTCCAGTTTTTGCATGCATTGTACGTGTGCTGTTTGATTCCGGTGCATCGCATTCTTTTGTGGCCGAGAGTTTCTGTCGATCGGCTGGCTTACCGTTGGAGTCTTCTGATGAGAGCCTATCAGTATCGACTCCCTTGGGGAAGACTGCAGTGTTAGGACAATTTTGCTCCTCATGCCCCGTTCTGGTTGGGGATACCTTTCTGCTTGCCGATCTGTTCGTCTTGCCGATGTCTGAGTTCGACGTCATCCTGGGCATGGATTGGCTCGCCGAGTACTATGCTATATTGGACTACGCCGCGAGGACCGTCACGTTTTGCATACCCGGCGTGCCACAGTTTCAGTTCGTTGTAGAGGCCAGAGGAGAGTGGTTGTCTTGTTTGATGTCTTGCGCCATAGAAGAGCCTGTCGCCGTTTGCATCGACCACTTTCCTGTGGTTTTTGATTTTCCTGATGTGTTCCAGGAGATTCCGGGATTATCGCCTCGTCGACTTACCGAGTTTCAGATTGATCTCGTGCCCGGTACCGCGTCTATTTCGAAGGCCCCGTATCGTATGACACCGTTAGAGTTACGGGAACTGCAGAAGCAGTTGGACGAGTTGCATGAGTTGGGTTTTATCCATCTGAGCAGTTCACCGTGGGGAGCGCCCGTACTCTTCGTGAAGAAAAAGGATGGCTCGTTGAGGCTCTGCGTTGATTATCGTGAGCTCAACAAAGTCACGATCAAGAATAAGTACCCGCTCCCTAGGATTGATGATTTGTTTGACCAGCTGCAGGGTGCACAGTTCTTTTCTAAGATTGACCTGCGTTCCGGTTATCATTAGATTCGGGTCCGAGATGAGGATATTTTGAAGACGGCATTCAGGACGCGTTACGGTCATTTTGAGTTTCAGGTCATGTCCTTCGGACTGACCAATGCGCCCGCGGTCTTCATGCAGCTGATGAACGAGATTTTTCACCCATATCTAGATCAGTTTGTTGTAGTCTTCATCGACGACATTCTGATCTACTCGAAGACCCGTGAGGAGCATGAGCAGCACTTGGAGATTACTCTACAGACCCTCCGCACACACCACCTATATGCGAAGCTGGAGAAGTGCGAGTTCTGACAGGAGGAGGTGAAGTTCCTCGGTCACGTGGTGACGAGGGAGGGTGTTGCAGTGGATCCCTCGAAGGTCGAGGCAGTGCGTCAGTGGGGCCAGCCCATGACTGCGACAGAGATCCGTAGTTTCCTTGGTTTAACGGGCTATTATCGACGTTTCATTGAGGGCTTCTCTCGTATTGCGGCCCCGACCAGGTTGACTCGGAACGGCGTAGAGTTTATTTGAAGTGGTGCCTGCGAGCGAGCATTTATGGAGTTGAAGGACTGTCTGACGTCCGCTCCTATCCTCACTCTTCCCTCTGGGAGTGACGGTTTCATTGTATTCACTGATGCCTCACATATCGGTTTGGGTGCTATCCTGATGCAGCACGGGAGACCAGTGGCCTTTGCGTCTCGTTAGCTCAAGGTCCATGAGCTGAACTATCCTACACATGATCTGGAGCTGGCTGCAGTTGTCTTCGCACTGAAGGTGTGGAGGCACTATCTTTATAGGGTCAGGTTCGAGCTCTTTTCTGATCACAAGAGCTTGAAGTACCTCTTCTCGCAGTTTGAGTTGAATATGAGACAGAGGCGCTGGATGGAGCTCCTGAAGGACTATGATTTCGACCTCCAGTACCACCCGAGCAAGGCGAACGTGGTGGCAAATGCCCTCAGCCGTCAGCCACGAGGCTTAGTGGCGCACATGATGATTCAGGAGTGGCGGATGCTTGAGGATATTGCAGCGTATGACTTTGAGTTCGACCTGCAGTCTTCCATTGTACAGTTATCGAGCTTGTCGATTCAACCCTCTCTTGTCGCTAGGGTAATCGAGGCTCAGCAGGCTGATCAGTCGTTGTAGAGTTATATGGCTGAGGCGGCATCTGAGGGTCAGGCAGATTGGCAGATCGGTACAAACGGTGGACTTCGCTTCAGAGGCCGATTATGTGTCCCGGATATTCCAGAGTTGCGCAGAGATCTTATGACCGAGGCACATCGATCGCGATTTTCTATCCACCTGGGCTCGACGAAAATGTACCGTGACATGAGGTGACAGTATTTTTGGGCGGGAATGAAGCGCCAGATCGCCAGTTTTGTGGCCGAGTGTGACACGTGCCAGCGTGTCAAGGCCGATCATCAGAGACCTCCTGGTCTGTTGCAGCCGTTGAGCGTCCCGATGTGGAAGTGGGAGCACGTGTCGACTGTTTTCATTATAGGTTTGCCGAGGACTCAGCGCGGTCATGACGCCATTTGGGTTATTGTGGATCGTCTGACGAAGTCGGCACATTTCCTTGCGATGCGTGCGACTTGGTCTATGGACCGGCTTGCGAGACTATTCATCGAGGAGATTGTGAGATTGCATGGCGTTCCAGTCTCAATCATTTTTGACCGAGACTCGAGGTTCACATCTCAGTTTTGGGGGAGCTTCCAGCGTGCGATGGGGACTGATTTACAGCTCAGCACTACGTACCATCCGCAGACCGATGGCCAGACCGAGAGGGTCAATCAGATACTTGAGGATATGCTTCGGGCCTGCGCGATTGACTTTGGGGGTAGCTGGGATGAGCATCTGCGATTGGCTGAGTTCGCGTACAATAACAGCTATCAGGCGACCATCGGCATGGCTCCTTTTGAGGCACTATATGGCAGACCATGCAGATCACCGAGTTGTTGGACCGATGTTGGAGAGCGTCGTCTCCTAGATCCCGAGCTTGTGCAGGAGACTTCAGAGGCTATTGACATCATTAGGCAGAGGATGCGCACATCTCAGAGCCGACAGAAGAGTTCTGCTGATCGTCGGCGTCGTCCCTTGGAGTTTGATGTAGGGGACCATGTGTATCTTAAGGTCTCGCCCATGAAGGGCGTAGTTCGATTTAGAGCGAAGGGCAAGCTTGTCCCGAGATTCATAGGACCTTTTGAGATCACTGGGCGCGTTGGCGCCGTGGCCTATCGTCTTGCCTTGCCATCATAGTTTTTTGGCGTCCACAACATTTTCCATGTTTCCATGTTGAGGAAGTGTGGGTCAGACATAGTTCTCGTCATTGATTGGCAGCCACTGGAGGTTCGTGAGGACGTTTCTTACATTGAGCAGCCAGTTCGTATCCTTGATCGGAAGGAGCGGGTCCTCAGAACCAAGGTCATTCCTTTGGTAAAGGTACAGTGGGGTCACCATTCTTTAGATGAGGCTTCGTGGGAGCGTGAGGCTGAGATTCGAGAGCGTTATCCTCATCTCTTTGTTGATTGATCTTGTATTGTATTTTGTATGCTGCCCCTGAATTCTATATGATGACGTAATGTTTCTTATTCTTCGCGAGTTATGCTTAGTTGCGATGTTTGTGTAAATTTCGATAATGAAATTTTTATGAGGGGAGAGCTGTAAGACCCATATCTTGGTCCGTACCTTTTCGTACACTTCCGCGGTCTTACCGGTCGAATTCCGGCGACCTTCGACCCTTAATTGATATCGACGCGTGACCTGATTCATGTGTCGACAACCCGAGTCGACTCAGCCCGAGACCAATACTATAGCGACCGCGCCATCGCCGCGGTTCCGACGCCGCGACTTGCGCACTGAGGCGATACCCTGATCAAGAGATGTGGGCCAACGTTCGGTGCGAGAAAACGCCGCACATTGCGAAAATCAAGGGAATCTCTACGATGTGTCACATCAATCACATCAATCCCATCAATCCATCACATGTCAAGTACACATCACTTTATTCCATTTTCCCAAGCAACCACAAAAGTCTCCCCAAACCATACCTCTCTTACACAAAAAGCCACAAAAGTCTTCATCTCTCATACCTCTCTTACACAAAAGCCTCAAAAGTCAAGCTTTTCTTACACAACCATCACTCACCCATCCATCCATCACTCTCTCTCTCTCTCCCTTTACATCACTCTCTCTCTTTCTCTCTTTCTCATTTCAAAAAAAATCTCCAAGAAAAAACATCCCACGTATGAAATTTCTCAAACCCTCCTAAGCTCCAAGTGGCCCACCTTCCTACCCCAAAATCTCGCATCTCAACCCTCCATTCTTCATCTTAACCATTGAAGTTGAAGCTAAGGTGCCAAGGAACCTCTAGGAGCGAGAAGATCGGACGGTGGGTGCCTCTATAGGGTAGTTTTCCTTATTTTTATGGTGGACCAAGTGAGGCCCACCGATCAATGGTGTGGATCTCACTTGGGACCCTTATTTGTGGCCAATGGACCACTTGGATCATCATGGTCATTCCATGATGGGGCCATTCTCCATGGACCCCATCATGATGTTTATTTCACTTAGAGAGGTCATCTAGATCATCCATATCGGTGGGGAATGGATCTCCACCGTTGATTTATATTTTTGATGGTCCCTTGTTCAAAGGGTCCGTTGATGTATGATTTCGTGTAAGGGAGGGCCCATAATGACGGGGTCCCTCCATCGCAAGCCGTGTCCCACTCTCCATGTCTCTCTCTCTCTCTCTTTTATTTTATTTTATTTTATTGCAATAGGATGGTGTGGCCCACTTGAATGGATCCCACCTTGAGATTTATTTTATGTAAATTTTTATTTAAGTGGGGCCCACCATGTACATAGTACCTACTTCACCCATCAGTGGTGGCCCACTTCATCAGGGCCCACCACTTTAAAAAAAAAAAAGAAGAAGAAAAAAATATTAAAACCGTCCAGCGTCTGGGACGCTGGACGTTCCAAAGAAATGGAGAAAGGAAAGAAAAGGAGAGGCTTTTGGGGTGGTCCCCTAGTGTAGGCTCCACCATGACGTTTATATTCGATCCAAGCCGTCCATCCCTCTCACCATCTCATTTTAGGCGTTGAGCTAGAAAATGAGATTGAACGGAGCACCTGGTGGGCCATAGCGTCAAAGATCGTACCCTCACCATTCAAACGTCCTTTTCGTATTTTATTTCACTTCTGTAGCATTTTAAAATTTGAACTCTGGACTCATTTGGACGGCCTCGAGCCGCTGATCGCAATGGCCGGGGCAGATTTCACTTTGGCGGGCCCCACGTGCGAAAAATCCCAAAAATAAGAGTTTTGTTGGATTTTTTTTTTTACATTGAAAGAGGCAGAGCCTCTGACGTGCAGGCCAGCACGCTGCCTTGTGCAGCGTCCGAGCGTGGGCGAACGACCGACCCACGGCTCCACTTGTGGGCCCCACCATGATGTATATTCATCATCCAACCCGTTAATATGGTGGGCCACCCTCTGATGTGGGCCCCCTCCAAAAACGAGCTTCATCCAACACTCAGGTGGCCCACTCTGCAGGAAACAGTGGGATTAGATTTCTACCATTAGAACCCTTTCATGGGCCACGGAAGCTTCGGATTAAGATGAAATTTGTGTCTTCCCTTCACTAGGATCTGTGTGATCTTGTCCACAGGTTGGACGGCAATAAACATTCGGTGGAACCCATGTGTGGGGCCCAACCTTGATGTATGCGGTCGTCCAGGCCACGGCCTGGACGTTTTTCATATATTATATATATATTATTATATTATATATATATACTGTGTACTAATATATATATATATATATATATATATATATATATATATATATATATATATATATATATATATGTATATATATGCTATGGTGGTGGGCCGTACGTGGGACCCACCTCTGTTGTGCCAGGGAGGAATAGGAAAAGAAAAGAAAGAAAAAGGTGAGAAGGGCCACGTGCCCTCTCTCTCTCTCAATATCTCTCTCTCTACCTCTCTCAAAATCTCTCTATCCCTGATACATCCGGGAAGTTGTGGGTCCCACCTTGTGGCACGTGTGATTTAATGGTGGGACCTACCCCACATGTGGGATTGTGGATGTGTGTACGTGTATATATATAATATTATATTATATGTAGTATTGTATATATATATATACCATATATAGTTTATATATTATATTACATATAATATACATGATGGTGGGCCTTCATGTGGGCCCCCACCTTGATGTATGGGTTGCATCCAATCCATCCATCCATTTGGACAGCCCATTTTATGACATGGACATAAAGAATAAGCCAGATCCATAGTCCAAGTGGACCCCACCTTGGCATGTTATGAGGCCTCTCTTAAATATATCTGTGGTAGTCCATTGGGGCCCACTTTGAGGTGGATGTAAGGCCCAGATTACGAGGCCATTCGATGTACTTATGGCCCATGGATGAGGCCCACTTTGTTATATCTGTAAGGCCCATGGGTCGAGGCCCATTGGATGTATTAGGGGCCCATGGGTTTAGACCCACTAAGATGTATTAGGGCCTATGGGTTGAGGCCCATTTGATGTATTCAAGGCCTAATGGGTTATGGCCCATTGCAATGTACATAAGGTCCATTGGTGCGGCCCATTGATGTGGCCCACTTGATGAACACAAGGCCCATATGATATGGCCTATTTGACGTATTTAAGGCCCAATGGGGTGTACCTAAGGTCCATTGTAATGTGTGAACCCAACACGGATTATGTAATGATATTCATGACAATCGTGCCTTGGGAGTAATGTTGGTTTGACGTCCACATTGCAAGTGTAATGTTGGTTGGATGTCCACATTACGACTCTCCTTAGGGCCCATTGTTAGGCCCGTACTTGTTGTACATAGGCCGTCTAGGCCCATCTGCTTTGTAAGGATAATGCATTACTTTATAACATGTTTAGTATAGTTTCATGACTCATGATCATACGCATCATATGTATGCTTGATATGAGAGGTGACTGATCATAGCATATGCCTTCGGGCAGGTTGTTTTTGGGCTCCTGGTTAGGCAGTATTGCCCTGCATGAGCGCACGATATGCGCATGAGTTGTTGCATGACTGGATAGCCTGAATCATGCATTTCGCATTTGTGTGACATGGTTATTGTACGCCCTAGCGACATTAGGGCCGTAGCCTCCACAGACACATCATGGTTGGCAGGATTGGATACCGAAAATTATGTTCTACATGGGGTAATATAGATATCCCTGGGTGAAAGTCCCTAAACCCTTATGGTACCAAGAGGTTGATCCAATGTCTAAACCGAGTGGGTAGATGAGCGTTGAGTGCCGATTACCAGACGGTTACGCTCTCCACTGTGTCGTGGTCGGTTGGAAGGGGGTGCGGCCTTACCCGCCCGAGTGTAGGGGGCAATGCTAGGCTGAGTTTGACCAGCTCGAGGAATAGGTCCGCTATCGACGAGTCGCGCCTGATATTGGCAGACGGATAGTGAGGTCGCTTCCACTTATCTTATTGCGCGTGATGTGGCGGCAATCTGACTTAGAGTGTACTAGACCCTAGTGATATTCCATATTTTGAGTTGTATTGATGTGTGGACATTGATGAGGATCTGTATGCTTGAGTTGCATTGCACATCGCATGGCCTTGGGATGGCCGATACCATTCATGTCTTGCATCGCATAAGCCTTGCTACGACTCATGATATTATAGATCCATCTGCATATTCCGCTTTACTCTGACATTGCATGTTCATATTATTACCTTGTGCACACACTTTCACCACCCTCTAAGCTTTCTATAAGCTTATGCACGACCGTTGCGTGCAGGTGACGTTGGATCGCAGCAGCGCTGAGGCAGGAGTACGTTGCAGAGCATTTTGAAGTTTTTGTTCTTTACCATTGTATTTCCCTTTATGCTCATTGTACTTGTAAAGTTTTTGATCATAGTGGAAATATAATGGAGTTCTTGGTTGTTGTTTGTGGGTTATGCCTTTGGTTATGCTTATTACGAATCAAACTGATGTTGAAAATCCTCCTCGTAGCATCCCAGGATCGGAACCTGGCGAATGGGAGCTAGGAGCCGAGAATGGGGTTCTACGGAGGCTGTCGGCGCCGGATTCGGCGATCAAAAATTTTGTGAGCCCGGTTTCCGAGTTTGGGGCGTGACAAGAGTGCTCATGCATCAGTCACTAGACCTCCAGTATTTGATTGTTCAAATTATGCTTATTGGAAGTCTAGGATTCACTGTTTGGATCATGATGTTTGGACATAGTTGAAATCGGATATGTGCTACCAACCGATCAAATTATTCTTGAAAATGGCACAACTATCTCCAAATCTAAATCCAACGAAATGTGGACTGCATTCGAGAAAGAAAAACAAACGTCTAAAGAAAAAGCAATGAATGTTATATACTGTGCTGTGTCCCAAGAAGTATTCGTGTGACACATCTAAAGAGGCATGGGGTCTATTGGAAACAACCCATGAAGGAGAAAGCATAGTAAAAAGATTCTAGGTACGACTCTTAACATCTCAATTTGAACACATTAGAATGGAGGATGATGAGACCTTCATGGATTTTTTAAAAAAACTAAATATCATTTGTAATTCCATGGGTGGATTAGGAAAGAAAGTTTTGGTCTAAAAATTTGTAAGAAAATACTAAGATCCCTCCCAGAGCGTTTCAATTCACAAGTTTCAACCATTGAAAAGTGTAGGAATATGGAGGAAATGAAAATAGAAGAAGTAGTAGGTTTCCTGTAAACTTTCGAACTACATTTCAAACAAACTCCTAAATCCAAAAAATGTTGTCCTTAAAACTACAAAGAACACAACAAATGAGGAAGTAAAAATAATAAGAATGAGGAAATGGCTCTCTTGACTCAAAGGTTTAAAAGATTTTTCAACAAGAACTGTGGCTGATCTTTCAGAGGCAATCAGATGGAAAGCAAGCACAATATAGGCAAATTTGGACATCTGTCCACTGAATGCCCCAACGAGAAAACTAAAATCCATGGCAGCTACTTGGGATGACACTAAAGAATCAAACTCTGACTTCAATGATTCTGAAAGTAAGCTAGACTGAAAATCATTGAAAATACTCATGGCCTCCTCATCCACAAACATCCCAGTATTAAATGAGAAAATTGATGAACCTTAAATCAAAGAGTCATTTCCATCTAATGATGAGAAAGAATGAATCTATCCCTAAAATCTGAATCCTTGAAATTAATCAAACAGATTGAACTATTGAAAGCTGAAAACATATGGCTTAAGAATGAAAATCATACGCTCAAAATTGATGTAGAACAATCTAGAAAAAATTGTTGAGCTAAACTACAAATTTTCCCAGAGTAATGACAAATTAGAAAGACTTTTAGGGATGGGAAGGCCTAGTAAAGACAAAAGTGTGTTGGATATGTAAAAGGTAAACCAAGCTCCAAAAATGCAGCACATACACTTGAGAAATCAACTGCATCAGGAAGTAGAACTATGACCACTCTTGTTTATCATTTATATGGAGGCCCAGACCACTACAAATTTGAATACTTTGCAATTGGAAGGACTCAATTAAATTCTGCAATGCAAAATGTCAAGAGTCCACCAAGATACATGGCAGAAGGTTAGAAACATCCGTCTCCACCAAGAATGACAAAGAAAATGGTTGAGTTGTTGAATTAAGTGGCCCAACTGAATCAGAAAAATTTGATCAATCGAGGGAATGTGATTCAGTTATCAAATGTGCCCAAACAAACCCATAGTGAAGTAAAAGCAATGTCTTCAAGAAAATAGGCAATTGTGCTAAGGGGTTCCTAGAAAGAAGTTGCTCAAGACATGTAACAGGTGACAAATCCCTTCTCGTAAATTATTCAAATCTTGATGATGGGATGATCACATTTGGAGACGGAAGCACCGCTAAGGTAATGGGGTATGGGACTATTATTGTCGGATTAGAAATGCTCAAAAATGAGAATGCTCTTCTAGTAGAAGGGTTGACACACAACCTTCTGAGCATTTCTCAAATATGTGATAACAAGCATGAGGTTACATTGACAAGCCATAGTGCAAGATCTTGGACTTATTAAGAAAGAAAGTTATGAAGGGTCTTTACACTAGTACTCACTGCTGTGTCATAAAAAATGATGATCCATATGCCCAGTAACAATTGAGCGTGGAAAACAAGTCAAGGTCATGGCATTAAGACTTGGATGGATGTGTGAAATGATGCATTTTTGGTAATTATCATGATATATTTGAGGTTTTAATACCTCCAAAGCTCTTTTTGTGGTTTTACAACTGTTTCTACAAATTTTGTTGTGTATACTAGCTGAGAAGAAAATATTCTATGATATGCAAATCTAAAAGGTCATCTAAGTACACAGATCAATGTCATACTCTTTTCTTCGATAAGTCAGTCAATGAATCAAATGACTCCTGGATGACTTCGAGAAAAGTTCAGTAACATCGAAGGTTTCGCAGAATCAGAAGCATAGGTGCATGTACACGATATCAAGCAGATCCAAAGAAATCACACCTATCAACAGTTAAAAGGATCATCAAGTTTGTGGTTGGAACAACCATCTTTGGTTTATGGTACTCATTTTAAATATCTACATTTATTGTTGGGTACTCCGATGTCGATTGGGCTGAAAATATAGATGATCACAAGTCAATTAGTTGTGGCTACTTCTTTATTGAAAATTGTTCAGTTTCTTGGAAAAGCAAGGAGCAAAATTCAATATCTTTGGCATGGTAGAATATATTACTGCAGGTAGTTGTTGTGCACAACTCCTTTGGATATAACAAATGCTATTGGATTATGGGATTGAGCAATCCACAATGACTCTCTTCTGTGATAACACTAGTGCCATCAATATTTCAAAAATCATGTTCAACATTCTTGGACTAAGCATATTGACATTCGTTCATTTTATCCAAGAACTTGTTGAAGAAATCATTGTGTTGGACTATGTGTTTACAGTAAAACATCTTGCTGACATCCAAATAAAGCCTCTTGATGATAATAGATTTGGTGACCTCCAAAATTCTATTGAAATATTTGCAATTTGATAAAATGCACAAGAAAAGTGAGCTAAATTGGCACATCTGAGAACTGAGGTTCTCTCTCTCTCTCTCTTTTTTTTTTTTTAAAAGGGAGAACGAAGAAGTTGGTTGGCTTTAGTTGAATGTACATGTGCAACATTGGCATAATTCCTTGTACTGACCATTGCCCATTATGTATGTCAAAGAAGAGTAAAGTTCAAAAACTTTTCTACTTGGACATATCCGATGACATTGAACCAGTATCGATGTCATCAAAGTCGTTTGAAACTTGATGTTGGTTTGGGTTGGATGGTGAGACACTGCCAAGCTTGGGCAGTTTTCTGTTTAGGATATTCTGGTTGGCTTGATAAAACATGCATATGGCTATTTTTCTAACATCTTCATCTATTTATCTGATATCCATGAATCATCTTATCTGAATGTTTATTGTTTATCTGAGGAATGATGATTGTAACTGGTATACCTTATCCTGACTGCTCTCCTAAAAATTATTGAATATTCTTTAAAGATTGAGACTTAGATTGTGAATTCTGTTGATTGAAGCTATAATGCTATTTTTTTAAGAACTCACAGCTCTTCTCTACACTGATATGCATGGATAGATGTTAGTTTTTATTATGAACGGAATTATCTGGGTATTATCTACTGTTGTCTGGGGCAGTACTTTTTTTGGGTTAGCAGGTTTTGTTAGAATAACTGTTACACATCTGCCAACTTGAGGGGCAGTGTGTTGTTGGATAGTTTGTTAAATGTGGCTGCACATAATTCTATTCTTATGGCCACTCTGATATATATATGTGCCCTGGTTGAATAGAATTTCTGTTATGGAATGCATGTGATTTTCATGATTATTACCTGACCTATTTCATATGCATTCATATTCTCTCAAGCTGATGTATGGTTTAAAATGATCTCATCTTTATACATCTCTATCTGTGGTTCTCCCATATGCTTAAAATATTCAATTAATAGCACTTGTTATACCTTTGCCAATGAATGACAAAAAGGGGAAGAAAAGTTAAAACACCCTATGTGGAAAATTAGATATTTGTGCTCTTATATGTTGCAGGTGTAAGGTGGAGCAGATGCACCAAGAAAAGGGGGTTTTCACAGTAAGGGGGAACAAATTCTGGTTGTGTGTATGAATGTTTTAGAATTTGTAAAATTGTGTAAACACATGTACACAAAATTTAGGATATGTCTGTCTAGATATTATCCTAGGGCGATTTGGTATTTTTGTTACGTAATTGACAAAGGGGGAGATTGAAAGTGCACCTACTAGTGCCCTGGTTTTTCAATTAGCGTGTGCGTTGAGTCAGTCAGACTACAGAGCCTCACAGGAAGAACAATTCAAGCGTCTGCCTCAATCGGGTGTGTGGAAACTTGTCATAGGTAAATCATAGCCTCACATCCCATGTCCCAAAACACCAGGTGATTAAAACCCTTAAAAATAACTTACAACATATGAGGGTTTTTGGGTAAGTGAATTTTTCAAACAATAGAAAATCTCTAAGTTTGCTTGCCCTATCGATTGTATCGATACACTTTTTAATATGATCGACCTGCTCTATCGATGTCTTCAATACTTAATTGATACTATCGATAAGAGGACTAAAAGTGTCCAGCAACCACATACTCATCTGGACGGAATTATTGATATATTGATACACCTATCAATATCATCGATATTCAAACATTGAGTCCATCGGAAGTGGCTTGATAATATTGATAGGCAGATTTATGGTGCCCCTGTTTTTCTAAAGAAAACTACTATGAGCTTCGATATATCGATGACTGTTCTGATTCAATCTGAATTCAAATATCGATCAAATTGGAAGTCATACGATTATATCAACAGTGAGCGTGTATTTCTTCCAGCAAATATTTCAGAATGTTTTTAATTTTGATCAGGGGCCACTCGAGGAAATCGATATTCTTATGTCGATGCTATCGAGTCCTAGTCGATTGGATCAAGACTGGACACAAACTGTCCAGCATGCTGATAGGTAAATTTATATGATTTATCGATCCCATCGACACGGTCTCGATATCATCGTCATTCAAATTCCGATGACATTGGTTGACCCTTGATCATATCCTATAAAACCTAAGATATTTCGACTAGTCTCTCTCTTTTTTAAATGTCGATAGATCGATCCCAGTATCGATAGAATCAGAGTTCGAAATTCAATAACATCGACACTAGTATCGATCCCATCGATCAGCTGGTTATAGGTTTCAAAAGCGTATGATATTTGAGTTAGTCTTATTGAGCAGACAGTCGAACCCATCGAGAGTATATGCTCGATGATATTAACCTTGCTCGATGATATTGAACTCTGTCATAAATATGGTCATTTTATATCCGTTGAAACCTTTTTCCTATATAAATAGACACTTATCCATATTACTGGCAGAGAAAGAAGAGAGTGCTCTTGTGTGTTTTACCTCTAGATCATATACCCAAATCCCTTTCTCTCACAAGAGTTCATCTTCCAATCCACTCTCATTCATTGACATTCAATAGAGTGGATTGGGAAATGAACTTCCTCATTCAAGGATCCTTCAACAACTATTTTAATAGCATATCATTAAGCTGAGATAGCTTGGATGAATAGATGATAGGAATCACTCTATCTTCCTTATAGGAAAATTCTAAGAGAGTGGATTTCTGTCCTAACCTTGACCCAATCTGAAGCCAAGTACTAGCATATCTTTTGTGTTGCAGATCAAGGAAGCTTAAGACTCTTCAACAACAAGAAGGAGATCTTCATCACTGTGCTAAATGAGACTCATCAAATTATCTGTAAGTAGCTAGAGTTCAGAGGACACCCGTGTTCATTCCTTTCTAGGATTGAGTCTTAAGTATTGCTCACCCTTTGAAGTCTTCATAGGAAGCCTCCGGCGGGAGTGTACGCTGTGGGTGTGTTGTGTGGACCCTTGCTTTGTGGAGATCATAAACATTTGGGTGCATTGTTTGGACCCTTGCTCTATGTGGGCATAAATATCTGGTTATGAGTGCACCAGTAAAACTTCAGGGTTGGAGGTGAACTGAGTAGAAACCTCCGTGTAAAGGTTGAAAGTGAACCTAATTTAAAACCTTAAGTTTGAGGTGAACCCTAGGAAATCTCCTTAATGAAATTCAGTACACTCAAGGGATGAGTACGACAGCCGGGAGTGGAGTAGACAAGTAGTCAAACCATTATAAAAATGACTGTATTTGTAATTGTTTTCATTTTTCATTGTGTGATATTCCTCACATGCTTTTGCATCTGATTGTCTGAGATCACACCTCATATTCACACACAGTCATATCCACCACAACTTATATGCAACCTGTTTATCTTTTAAGAAGTTTGTGATTGGATCCTCTACTAGGCTTGGAAGCCAGTAGAGTTACATCTAAGTAATCCTGTAAATTGTATATCTGATAGGATTAGTGCAATAGGAATTTTAAATAAATCTTAAATCCTTAAAAAGTCCTATTCACCCCCTTCTAGGACATATTGGCATATTCCTACTTCGACTCAAGTGGTCTTCACCGCTATTTCATATAGAAACCATGAGTGAGGCCCAATGTGATGCATATGTGGCCCATGAGTGAGAACCATCATGATATGTATTAGGCCCATGAGATAAAGCCCATTGTGATGTGTAAGGCCCTTGTAATATGGCCCATTGTGATGTATATTAGGCCCATGTGAGTGGCCATTGTGATGTATATTAGGTCTGTGTGAGAGGCCCATTGTTATATAGGAGGCCCACTATGTATGTGTGAGGCCCATTGATGTGTGTGAGGCCCACTTGTTGTATATGAGGCTTATATTTGAGGTCCGATGAGATGTACACATGGCCCAAGTGATGAGGCTCATGGTGATGTATTTGAGGCCCGAGTATAAGGCCCATTGTGGTGTATTTATGGCCCATTTGGTGAGGCCCATTGTGGTGTATTTATGACCCATTTGGTGAGGCTCATTATGGTGTATTTGTGGCCCATTTGGCAAGGCCTATTATGGTGTATTTGTGACCCATTTGGCGAGGCCCATTGTGGTATATTTATGTCCCATTTGGCAAGGCCCATTACGATGCATATGTGGTACATTAGCCCATTGTATGAAGCTATGGGCCCACTATACGTTTGGCTCTATGTGGGACACTCCTTGGGAGTAATGTTTGTTAAATGTCCACATTGATGGGTTATGATGGTTGAATGTCCACATTGTGACCTTCTTTTAGGCCTTGTTAGGCCCATTCTCATCAATGCTAATTATTCATGTTATTTTTCGGTACCGATTATCGAGGGCGATTATCGATGCTGATTATCTGTGCTGTATCGATGCCAATTATCGATGCTGATTATCGGTGCCAATTATCGAGGCTGATGCTGATCATCGATGCCAATTATCAAGGTTGATTATCAGTGTCAGTTATTGATATCGATTATAAGTATGTGACAACATAACATAATGATACATGCCCATAAGCATCATCTGCATGTTTGTTATGAGATGTGGTTGACCATTATGTATGCCATATGGCAGGTTATTTATGAGACTCCCTGATAGGCGAAGTCGTCCCACATGAGTGCACGGTATGCATAGGATTGATACATGATTAGACTGTGTGACTCATGCATCTTGCATTTTGTGATATGACTATTATACACCCTAGTGACATTAGGGCCGTGGGCTTCAGAGGCATATTATGGATAGTCAGATGGGACACCAAAAATCTTTTTCTATATGAGGTTCCATACATGTCCCTGGATGAAAGTCCATAAACCTCTGTGGGCAGGAGACACTCCAACATTTAGACCTAGCGGATATATGAGTGCCCGAATACCGAATATCAGTAAGCCACGTCTCCTACTGTGTTGTGGTCAGTTGGAAGGGGGTGTGGCCTTACCTGGTTGAGGGTAGGGGGCATGGCTAGGCTGAGTTTAACCAGCTTGTAAATTGGTCCGCTATTGACGCGCTGGGTAGATATTAGCTAACTACTGGCTAGGCAGATAGTGAGGTCTCTTTGAAAAGGCTGAGTTAAGAGTCTTAAAGAGGCGGGGGGGGGGGGGGGGGGGGGGTGTGAATAGGATTATGCCAAATTAAAAATTAATTATGAAATTTAAACAAATATAAATAAAGATAACAATTAAATAATCCCACAATGCAGAAATGTAAAACAAGCTCAAGTGTACAAGTATTGAGAGGTTGATACAGATGTTGTTCTAAGGACAACCTTACACCAAAAACCAATGGTTTATGGTAGGACAGCCTGATTCCTAGAACGGTTTGTATATCAAAATCTCAAACCGATATAGAGGAATAAAGAAATAAATAGTAAAGGGAATAATTAAGCTATTACAACATTCCCACACTTGCATAAAAGAAATTACAACATTATCTACAAATACAAAAAGGAAAATTACAACATCCATAAAATGAAATATTCAATCAATCACCACAAGACTACAAATTATAGTGGTTCGCTTATATGTACACCAACTGTTTAGAAAAGTAACCACACAACTACTCCACTCCTAATATCCTCACACAGTCGATATTAGCGTTTACTATGAAAATAGGTTTTTTAAGGTTCACCTAAAACCCTCAAAATTGTGTCTTTCAAGTGAGATTACACAATTCAAAATTCCCACTCTGAGTTTTCTGGATCACCTCAGACAAACTAAAAGAAAGAGATTTTTCTGCCACAATCTCAATGAAACTAAAAGAATGAATTTACAAAACAGTAAAATACTTATCTAGATATTCTCCTTTTGATGCAGCCCAGAAGAACCAATTCGGAGTAGAAGTTCAATGTTCACACTCACTTGTGAAAATTTTCTAAGTTCTAAATTGATTTTAAATTAAATCACCTTGTGCTAGCTTGATTTGATTTTGATTCCAAGAAATGGGAATACTTCAATCCCTCTTTCAAATAAAATTGAAATGCAGAATACAAAATCAAATACAAAAAGCTAATTAAAGAGAATATGAAATGAGCACTAAATAGCTTAAAAATATCACTAACTTATCTCTTAGCGTGGTATATTGATTTTGCTTGAATTGGATATCAAACTCTGAAATTCACACTTTATTTATAAGTACAGAAATTGCATCTACGACTGGTCCTGAGGTCGGTTCGACTGGTCGAAGGACTAACACACTTTTAAAAATTTGAGCGCGATAAGATCAGATCGTTCCACGACTGGTCGAAGGACCTACTCGATCGGTCAAGTCCTATACACGACTGGTTGTGTGGAACTCAATTTAGTTGCTGAATTTTTGAGTTGAGCTTACAGGACTGGTCGAGCACTGTTCACACAACCGGTCGAGCAGTCTCCAAGACTAGTCGAGGCTTTAACAAAAAATTCTGAAAATAAGTAACAAACTTAGGACTGGTCGAGGATTTCTTAGACCGGTCGAGCTAGTGCTAGTACTAGTCGAACATAGTCTAAGACTAATAAAAAAATAGACTATGCACTTATAAAGTGACCCAAATAAATTATGTATTCAAAATGACCTATCTTATGGTCAATCTAGGATCATTCATACCTTATACAAAATGTATGAACATTGAATCTTCTTTTGTTTTAGTTGATAGTTATTCTTTGAAGTTCACGAAGCTTGAAATGGTGAAGCTAGAACTTGAGACTTTTGAAGTTTGAATATGACTAACATTGAAGCTTGACTTTGAGGTTCAAAGTAAAGAACTTTGTCTTGACTTGGTTGAAGCTTTGAAAACTTGAACTATTAAAGCTTAAAAGATTGAATTCATACTTAGTGTTGTACTTGAACATGAACATGTAATCTTGCATTTGAAGTTCTTGAAGTAAAGACCTTTGATCTTGTATATGAGATGCAATATCTTGAATTTGTAGATGAGCTACATAAGACACAGATTCTAAGAGGTTTTGGCACTACAAAATTTGACAATAATAGGAACTAGAAAACATAGCACTTACACTCTTCCACTTGTATGGTCACGTGTCCAGTGGGCGGTGATCGCGTGTAGAGTGTACTAGAACCTGGTGATGATCCTAGAGATGTATGGTACTGATATGTGAACTTATTAAGCAGGAGTTTCATACTCGGCATTATACTCATTCATTCACTATCCACTTAGGCTGGTGGTGTGTAAATAATTGTTATGTGTACCTTCACAATGGCCAAAATTTCTGTTGGGGCGTGCGACCAACCTGAGATCAGGAGTTTACCACATTAAGTCTATTGATCCAAATTTAGGTATGAGATTGGTTTAGATAGAAGTCCCTTGTGATGGACCTAGCAACTTGCGATATTACATACTGTCATCCCAACTTCACACTCTAGTTGTGTTATTTTATTCGCACCACATATTGCATTGCATCTTTAGTATATGATATTTGGTTTACTATGTTTCCGCATAGTTTTGATATTGCATACTTGACACTTATTTTACGCACACACTTAACCACCCTCTAAGATTTCTGTAAACTTATGCATGATAGATGCGTGCAGGTGGTGTTAGGTTGCAATAGTGTTGACCTTAGAGCGTGCAACGGTCTTCTGAAGCTTGATTTTCAATATATGTATATTTTCCTTTTAGCACTGTATTCAACTGTTTATATTAGTGGATGTGTGATGATGATGTTGCCTTTGTGATTTGAGTAAACTTGTGGTTATGCTTATTAGGAGATAAAATATACGTTTGAAAATCCTCCTTATAGGATCTTCGGATCGGAATCTGGTGTATAGGTGCCGGAAGTCGAGAATGGGGCATTTGGAGGCTGTCGGCGCCGGATTCGGCAATCGAAAATTTTTTGAGCCTGTTTCTAAGTTTGGGGCATGACATAACTACTATGCACCTGATTTCTCTAGGTACTATTCCAGCAGTATCAGAATTGTTGGCAAGGTAGTTAGTGAGGGATTAGGCAAAAGAATTTTACTGCTTGGCAGTGCATAATGACTTGGTCGAGACTGAATCATAAAAAGTCACCCTATTCAACGGTGGATTATGTATGACCATCCGTGATCGGGTCCAGATGCAGGCTGTTTGGATGATGAATGATGCCATCAAATTGGTTACTTGAGCAGAGCACATCTTGGAAGCCCCAACACATGGACCTATTCTACCGCCAGGGTGGCCGTGGCGGGTTTATCCTAGGGAGCTCTACAGCCGAGAGGGAAAGTACCCATAGGAGTGCACACTCAACTTCCTACAACCATGAACCGAGATAAGGGAAGTGGGCAACTTATGCTTTAATGGGGTGTATCAACTACTGCTAGTCCGAGTAGGATCTCGAACCCCTATGCTCGACCAAGACCCGATAATTGCTATCGTTGTGGCCAATTGGGTCACCTATCAAATACTTGTTTCTAGCGATAAATCGTGAACCTTGCCATCAATGATGGTAGTGCTAAAAATGGCAATGAATACCCAGAAGTTGAGAAATAGGAGCACGCTACAGAGGATGTGGTAGATTAGATAGGTTGGATTCAACAGGATCACGGTGAGTCACTCGTCGTGAGGCGACTATTGTATGTGCCATGGGAAGAAGCACACCACCAGCGACATAACATCTTCTAAATTAGGTGTACGGTGAATCAAAAAGTTTGTGACGTAATCATTGACAGTGGGAGTTGTGAGAACAACGTCTCCAAGGTTATGGTGGAATTAAAGACAGCGTCATCCGTCCCCATTTACGATCGGTTAGATCAAGAAGGTCAGTGAAATGAAGGTAACTAAACAGTGGATTGTATCTTTTTCAATTGGCAAACATTATAAAGATGAAGTAGTATGTGATGTAGTTAACATAAAGGCCTATCACATGCTATTCAGTCAACCTTGGTAATCCGATCGTGATGACACTTATAAAGGGTGAGATAATGTATATATTTTCGTCAAGAATGGTCGAAAAACTAGAGCCACCTAAAACTTATACAGTGGAGGGCCGTTCTCTCTTAACCATATGAGACTTCATAGAGGAATCTAAATAAATAGGACAAGCTTATGCATTAATTGTAAAAGGGGAGGAACTCAAACTTTCATCATCCCTGAAAGACTAAACCCATTATTGCATAAATTCAAAGAAATTTAGCCTGATGACATTCCCGATGGATTACCTCCCATGAGAGATATCTAGCACCATATCGACCTTGTCCCTGGGTCCAACTTATCCAATCGTCCTCACTATCAGATGAGTTAAAATGAGTGTAAAATTCTACAGGGGCAATTAGAGGAACATATCCATAAGGGTCTTATTCGAGAAAGAAGAGCCTATGTGTGGTACTAGCTCTATTAACTGCTAAGAAAGATGGGAGTTGACGCATGTGTCTCAACGGCCGGGTCATCAACAAAATCACCGTAAAATATAAGTTTTCCATCCATGGCTGGACGATATATTGGACATGCTTGAGAGGCGTAAAAAATTCTTAAAATTGAACCTAAGAAGCGGTTACCATCATATTCAAATACGGCCAGGTGATGAGTAAAAGATGACCTTAAAATCAAGGAAAGGTTGTATGAATGGATGATCATATCCTTCGATCTTTTGAATGCGCCTAGTACATTTATGAGGCTAATGAATCAAGTTATGAAGTCATTCATTGGGTGGTTTATCGTGATCTACTTCAATGACATCTTAATATATAGTCAGGACGAAGGAAGCTATATAGAGCACCTAAGGCAGGTCCTTCAAGTGCTCACTGAAAGGAAGTTGTATCTCAGTTTTAAAAAGTGCATCTTTTTGACCGATATCCTATTTTTTTGGGCTTTGTCGTAACATTCATCGGCATTAGAGTGGATGAGGAAAATGTGAAAGCCATTAGGGAATGGTCAGTCCCAAAAAACATCCATAAGGTACGAAGTTTTCACGGATTGATAATATTCTATCGTCAGTTCCTAAAGAATTTTAGCACCATTGTATCTTCAATTACAGACTGCATGAAGAAGGGACAATTTTAGTAGATTGACGAAGCCAATAGGAGCTTTACTGAAATTAAACACAAGTCCATAACCCTGGTTCTTATACTTCCTGTAATCCCCATATCCTAGACTGTACCATTCCGTAGACTTCAACGGTCTTCCTGGTCGAATTTCGACAACCTTTAACCCTTAACCAGCATTTGTGCACGACCCTGATTCACACACCTTGAACTCGAGTCGACTCAACCCAAGACTTGTACCCGCGGTTCTGATGTCGTGACTAGCGCGCCGATCCGATACCCTGGTCAGAAGATGTGCGTCAGCGTTCAGTGCGAGAAAAAGGCCACGCGTGCGAATTCTGAGAGAATCTCTATAACTTGTCACACCCATCAAATCCAATCATGTTAAGTACATGTCAAGTACACCATCACCTCTCACCCTTCCCCAAGCAAACCCTAAAGTCAAAAAGTCTCTAACACACCCATGCTTTTCTTACATAATTTGCCACAAAATTCAAAAAGTTCTTACACCCATCACTCACCACATCCATCAGTCCATCACCCATCTATCTCTCTCTTTACAAGTCTCTCTCTCTCTCTCTCTCTCTCTCTCTCTCTCTCTCTCTCTCTCTCTCTCTTTTCCAAGCTCATTTCCAAGCAAGAAAAGCACCACACATCCCAAGCCTCTCCAAGCTTTCTCAAGCCATAAGTGTGGCCCACATTCCCACTCTCTCATCTTCTATTTCAACCATCCAAACCTCATCTCCTCCATTAGGATTGAAGCTAAGGAGTAAAGAAGCCATTAGAGTTAAGAAGAAAACATCTAAGGTGGGTGATCCACCGTTGATTTGCTATTACAAGGCCCACTTGTGATGGGACCCATTTTTATGTATGTATTATGATCATGGAGGGCACATAGTGGTGGGGTCCCTCCACCACCATTCGATCTGTCTTTTTTTTCCTTCCTCTCTCTTTTCATCTTGTGTGGTAATGATGATGATAAGATGTGTGGCCCACCATGATGTTTGCATCTAAGCCATCTATTGGTGGACCCCATCCATATGGGACACACCATGATGTTTACATGACATCCCAACCATCCATCCTCATCTAGGACGTGGCCCAGCCATGCGTGCGGGTGGGGCCCTACACCCTGATCCATAGCTCAAGTGGCAGACCGAGTGAAAGATGCCCAGTTTCAACACTTGAGGTCTTGGTACCGATCCCTGTGGAGGAGGCTATCATGGAGTGTGTATTGACATGGGTGTGTCCTGACATTGGTGTGTTGACGGTGGGGTCCATGGGATCCACTCCCGTCCTCTGCCCATTCAAATGGGCCATGTCATGATGTATGTGCTCAATCCAAACTGATGTTGAAAATCCTCCTCGTAGGATCCCAGGATCGGAACCTGGCGAATGGGCGCTGGGAGCCAAGAATGAGGTTCTACGTAGGCTGTCGGCGCCAGATTCGACGATCGAGAATTTTGTGATCTCGATTTCTGAGTTTGGGGCGTGACAGAAGTTGGTATCAGAGCATAACTTGAGGATAATTGAGAACAACATTACATATCTACTATGAGTTTAAAATAACTAAGTCCTGAAGTTTGGATAGCTTAGTGATCTTCCGTTATAGGCCCTTAACGTGCGTGCCTTCAAGAGCTTTCAAGTTGATAGGTGCCTTCGTTCCTTCCTGTAGGACATGCCGCCCAAGAGAGTGACCCGATCGACTCTCGCACCACCACCTGAGATTCTCGCTCCACTACCTGTGACTCCCGCACTACCACCTATGATCCCCGATCCACCACCAGAGATTCCTAATGCCCAACCTATGAATGTTGCTCCTCCACCATAGACCGGTGTGGATCCGACCGTATTCGTGAGTGCCTCCTAGTTACAGCAGATGTTGTAGGCTATGACAGCTACACTTCAGAAGCAAGGCAGACACCCTATTGTTTCACCGGCCTAGGCAGAGCAGGAGTGGGTGAGCGCCCTCCTTCATGAGTTTCGACGGCTCAATCCCCCACATTTCCAGGGTAAGCTAGACTCGACGGTAGTTGAGAGATGACACTTCTATATGGAGAAGATATTTGATATGATGGGATGCACGATCGAGCGGTGAGTTCGATTAGCCATATTTCTTCTCCATGGTGTGGCTGAGCATTGGTGGACATCAGTCTCCCGAGTAGTAGGCACCCATTTTGTATGGACTTGGGAGGATTTTGTGGATCAGTTTGACCGACAGTACTTTCCTAATCACATCCGACGACAGCGAACATTAGAGTTTGAGGCCTTGGTGTAGGGCGATATGACAATGGCTCAGTACGCGGCTCATTTTGTAGTGCTGTCTAGATTTACACCATACTTGGTAGATGACGAGGAGAGGAGAGTCAGCCGATTCGAGGACAGCTTGCGTTATGGTCCTTGTGGCCCTGCTATTGGGCATGATCTCCCTACTTTTGAGGGGTTGGTATGGAAGGCCTAAATTTTTGAGGCTGAGTGGGCCGGTTCTCAATTTGATCATGGTCAGAGGAGAGATCAGAGAGGTGGGTTCCTTTTGATGACTCCCAGTAGCGTCGACCACAACAGCAGAGGCGCACAGGTCACCCAACCTTTCGAGCACTAGCAGCACCTCCAGCACCACCTCCAAGGCAGTTCACCGGTACCTATTTTGGGTGTGGTGCGATGGGGCACCGTATATGGGAGTGTCCCCGCCCCCGGCAGCAGCGACAACAGAGAGGTCCATAGCAGCCTCCACCACCGCAGTAACAGAGATCCCTACAGCAGCAGCGACAGTAGCCCCCACCACCGAGGCCACCTCTGCAGCAGCATCAGCACTAGCCTCTGAGACCGCAATAGCAGAGGCAGCAGTTTTAACCACCTCAGTGACCCCAGCAGCAGCACCACGCTCAGAGGGGACAGACACCTCCCCAGCCAGCTCAAGCTAGGTTTTATGCAGCTCAGTAGGACCCGCAGTCATTTAGAGGAGTTGTCGAGGGTATGCTTTTAGTCTCTGCATGTACTGCATGTGTGTTGTTTGATTCTGGTGTATTGCATTCTTCTATGGCCGAGAGTTTCTTCCGATCGATTGACTTGCCGTTGGAGTCTGTTCGTGAGGGTCTGTCAGTATCGACTCCCTTGGGGAAGACTACAGTGTTGGGCTGATTTTCTCGTCTTGCCCCGTTTTAGTCAAGGGTACCTTTTTGCCTGCCGATCTGTTTGCATTGCCGATGTCCGAGTTCAATGTCATCTTGGACATGGATTGGCTTACCGAGTACTATGCCATATTGGACTGCTCTGCGAGAACAGCCACGTTCTATATACCCGGCGTGCCACAGTTTCAGTTCATTGCAGAGCCCAGAGTAGAGCCGTTGTCTTGTTTGATGTCGTGTGCCATAGAAGAGCCCATAGCGGTGATTATCGACCAGTTTCCCATGGTTTGTAATTTTCTCGATGTGTTTCAGGAGATTCTGGGATTACCACCTCGTCGACTCAATAAGTTTCAAATTGATCTCGTGCCCGATAACGTGTCTATTTCGAAGGCCCCGTATCGTATGACACCGTTGGAGCTGTGGGAACTGCAGAAGCAGTTGGACGAGTTGCTCGAGTTAGGCTTTATCCATCCGAGCAGTTCACCGTGGGGGGTGCCGGTTCTCTTCGTAAAGAAGGATGGCTCGTTGAGGCTCTGCGGAGATTACCGCGAGCTCAACAAAGTTATGATTAAGAATAAGTACCCGTTCCCGAGGATTGATGATTTGTTTGAACAGTCGCAGGGTGCACAGTTCTTTTCGAAGATCGACCTATATTCCGGTTATCATCAGATTCGGGTCCGAGAGGAGGACATTTCGAAGACAGCATTCAGGACGAGTTACGGTCATTTTGAGTTCCAGGTCATGTCCTTCGGATTGACCAATGTACTTGCGGTCTTCATGTAGCTAATGAACGAGGTCTTCCACCCATATCTCAATCAGTTTATTGTAGTCTTCATCGATGACATTTTGATCTATTCGAGGACCCGTGATGAGCACGAGTAACATTTGGAGATTACTTTGTAGACCTCCGCGCACACCAGATGTATACGAAGCTGGAGAAGCGCGAGTTCTGACAGGAGGAGGTGAAGTTCCTCGGTCACGTGGTGATGAGGAAGGGCGTCGCAGTGGACCCCTCGAAGGTCGAGGCAGTGCGTCAGTGGGGCCATCCCACAAACCCATCCGAGATCCGCAGTTTCCTTCATTTGGCGAGCTATTACCGGCGTTTCATTGAGGGCTTCTCTCGTATTGTAGCCCCATTGACCAGGTTGACTCGAGAGGGTACAGAGTTTATTTGGAGTGACGCCTGCGAGTGAAAATTTATGGAGTTGAAGGATTGTCTGACATCCACTCCTGTCCTCACTCTTCCCTCTGGGAGTGACGGATTTATTATATTCATCGATGCCTGGCATATTGGTTTGGGTGTTATTCTAATGCAGCACGGGAGACCAGTGGCTTTCGCATCTCGTCAACTCAAGGTCCATGAGCTGAACTACCCCACGCATGATTTAGAGCTGGTAGCAGTCGTCTTCGCACTGAAGGTTTGAAGACACTATTTCTATGGGGTCAGGTTCGAGCTCTTCTCCGACCATAAGAGCTTGAAGTACCTCTTCTCACATCTGAGTTGAATATGAGGCAGAGGCGTTGGATGGAGCTCCTGAAGGACTATGACTTCGATCTTCAGTACCACCCGGACAGGGCGAACGTAGTGGTAGATGCCCTCAGCCGACAGCTAGGAGGCCTAGTGGCGCATATGATGATCCAGGAGTGGAGGATGCTCGAGGATATCACAGCATATGATTTTGATTTTGGCCTGCAGTCTTCTATCATGCAGTTATCGAGCCTGTCGATTCAACCCTCTCTTTTCGCAAGGGTGATCAAGGCTCAGTAGGCTGATGAGTCGTTACAGAGTTATATGGCTGAGGCTACATCTAAGAGTCAGGCAGATTGGTAGATTGGTATAGATGGTGGACTTCACTTCAGAGGCCGATTATGTGTCTCGATTATTCCTGAGCTACGCAGAGATCTTAAGACCAAGGCACATTGATCGTGATTTTTTATCCCCCTAACTCGACGAGGATGTACCGTGACATGATGAGATAGTATTTTTGGGCAGGAATGAAGCACTAGATTACCAGTTTTGTGACCAAGTGTGACACATGCCAGCGTGTCAAGGCCGATCATCAGAGACCCCCTAGTTTATTGTAGCCGTTGAGCGTCTTGATGTGGAAGTGGGAACACGTGTCGATAGATTTCATTATGGGCTTGTTGAGGACTCAACACGATCATGACGCCATTTGGGTTGTTGTGGATCGCCTGACGAAGTCAGTACATTTTCTTGCGATGCGTGTCACTTGGTCTATGGACCGGCTTGTAAGGTTATTCATCGAGGAGGTTGTGAGACTACATGGTGCCAGTCTCGATTGTTTCTAACCGAGATTCGAGGTTCACATCTCAGTTTTAGGGGAGCTTTCAGAGAGCAATGAGGATTGATTTGCGGCTCAGCACCACGTACCATTTGCAGACTAATGGCTAAACCGAGAGGGTCAACCAGATCCTTGAGGATATACTTCGAGCTTACGCGATTGATTTCGGGGGTAGCTGAGATGAGCATCTATGATTGGCTGAGTTCGCATACAATAACAGCTATCAGGCGACCATCGACATGGCTCCTTTTTGAGGTATTATATGACAAACCATGCAGATCACCGAGTTATTGGACCGAGGTTGGAGAGCATCGTCTCCTATGTGCCGAGCTTGTGCAGGAGACGTCAGAGGCTATTGACATCATCAAGCAGAGGATGCGCATAGCTCAGAGCCGGTAGAAGAGTTTTGTTGATCGTCGGTGTCGTCTCTTGAAGTTCGATGTAGGGGACCATGTGTATCTCAAGGTCTCGCCCATGAAGGGCGTAGTTCGATTTGGAGTGAAGGGCAAACTTGCCCTGAGATTCATAAGACCTTTTAAGATCATTAGGCGCGTTGGCGCCATGGCCTATCAGCTTGCCTTGTCACCTCAGTTGTCTGGCGTCTACAACATTTTTCATGTCTCTATGTTGAGAAAGTATGGGTCAGACATAGTTCTTGTTATTGATTGGTAGCCGCTGGGGTTCGTTAGGATGCTTCTTACATCGAGCAGCCTGTTCGTATCCTTGATCGGAAGGAGCAAGTCCTCAGGACCAAGGTCATTCCATTGGTGAAGGTTCAGTGGGGTCACCGTTCTGTTGAGGAGGCTTCTTTGGAGTGCTAGTTCGAGATTTGAAAGTGCTATCCCTACCTTTTTGATGATTGATCATGTGTTGTATTTTGTATGTTATCTCTCATTTTATATAGTGATGTTATATCTCTTCTCCCTCATGAGTTATGACTAGTTGCGATGATTGTGTAAATTTTGAGAATGAAATTTTTATTATGAGGAGAGAGCTGTTTTCCCCGTATCCTAGACCGTACCATTTCATAGATTCCAAGGTCTTCTCGGTCAAATTTTGACAACCTTCAACCCTTAACCTGCATTTGCGCACGTACCTGATTCACATGCTGTCAACCTGAGTTGACTCAACCCAAGACTTGTACCATAGCGACCGCGCCATCACCGTAGTTCTGATGCCACGACTCACACGTCGATCTAATACCCTAGTCAGGAGATGTGGGCCAACATTCGGTGTGAGAAAAACACGGCGCATGTGAATTCTGAAAGAATCTCTACAACTTGTCACACCCATCAAATCCCATCATGTAAAGTACATGTCAAGTACACCATCACCTCTCACCCTTACCCAAGCAACCCCTAAAGTCAAAAAGTCTCTTACACACCCATGCTTTTCTTACACCACTTGCCATAAAAGTCAAAAAGTTCTTACACACATCACTCACCACATCCATCACTCCATCACCCATCTATCTCTCTCTTTACAAGTCTCTCTCTCTCTCTCTCTCTCTCTCTCTCTCTCTCTCTCTTTTCCAAGCACATTTCCAAGCAAGAAAAACACCACACGTCCCAAGCCTCTCCAACCTTTCTCAAGCCACAAGTGTGGCCCACCTTCCCACTCTCTCATCTTTCATCTAAACCATCCAAACCTCATCTCCTCCATTAGGATTGAAGCTATGGAGAAAAGAAGTCATTGAAGTCAAGAAGAAAAGATCCAAGGTGGGTGATCCACCGTTGATTTGCTATTACAAGGCCCACTTGTGATGAGACCCATTTTTATGTATGTATTATGATCATGGAGGGCCCATAGTGGTGGGGTCCCTCCACCACCATCCGATCTGTCTTTTTTTTTTTTCTTCCTCTCTCTTTTCATCTTGTGTGGTAATGATGATGATAAGATGTGTGGCCCACCATGATGTTTGCATCCAAGACATCTATTGGTGGACCCCATCCATATGGGACACACCATGATGTTTACATGACATCCCAACCGTCCATCCTCATCTAGGACGTGGCCCACCCATGTGTGCGGGTGGGGCCCTACACCCTGATCCATAGCTCAAGTGGAAGATCAAGTGAAAGATGCCCTGTTTCAACACTTGAGGTCTTGGTACCGATCCCTGTGGAGGTGGCTATCATGGAGTGTGTACTGAGATGGGTGTGTCCTAACATTGGTGTGTTGACGGTGGGGTCCATGGGACCCACTCCCATCCTCTGCCCATTCAAATGGGCCATGTCATGATGTATGTGCTCTATCCAAATCGTCCATTGCACTTGGACGGTGGGACCCTGTCCTAGTGGGGCCCATTTCCACACCCCAATCCATAGTTCAACTGGCAGACTGAGTGAAGGATACCTCGTTGCAACACTAAGGCCTTGACATCGATTTCCCAATGGGCGTGGCTAACTATGCAGTGTACGGTGGAGTCCATGGGACCCACCTGCACCGTCCACCCATTTTGATGGGCCACGCCATTGGGTAGGTATCCAAGCTGTCCACCATCTTTGGGACGGTGGGACCCACTCCCATGTGTGGGGTCCTCCCTGATGTTTGTATGGTTGTGACCGTCCAGGCCCTGGATGGCCTGGATGTCTTAAGGGTTATATATATATATATATATTATATAATATTATATATTGTATTTAATATATATATATTGTGGTGGGCCCTACGTGGGACCCACCTTTGCCTCCTTACAACAGCAAAAGCTGCACATGTATATTAAATATAATATTATATACTATATTACAAGAGATCTCAGGGTGGGACCTACGTGGAACCCACCTCCCTTTTTTGTGACGGCAATGCTGTTGTACAACAACTCTCTCTCTCTCTCTCTCTCTCTCTCTCTCTCTCCCTGTAACGTGAGTGGGATGTAGGCCCCACATGATGTATGTGTTTGCACATGCCGTTCATCTGTTTTGATGGTGGGGCCCACTGCCATCTGGTGACGGGGAGTTCTATGGGTCCCACCGCTATATAATATAATATATTATATATTATATATTACATACTATATATTACATATTATATACTATATAATATGTATATGGTGGTGGGCCCTACATGGGACCCACCTTTGCCCTCCTAGTGCAGCCACTTGTGCAGTAACCACTTAGTTGCTCCTCTGTTGGTGGCAGGCCCCACAATAATGTACTATTTGAATGGTGGGGCTCACCATGATGCAAGTGTTGTATCATGCCGTCGAACCATTTGTGAGATTATTTTACGGCATGGGAAGATAGTGGTGAGTCAAATCTAAGGTTCGGGTGGACCCCACTATTAAATAGTGGATAGTGACACCCACCATTCAAACTTCTAGGGCTGTGGTGGTTTCTAATTAAGCGATGTATGTGAGGCCAATAAGCAAGGCCCAATGAAATGAATGTGTGTGGCCGTTGCAGTGTAGGCCGTGCCTTGGGAGCAATGTTGGTTTGACGTCCACATTGTACAAATAATGTTGGTTAAATATCTGCATTATAATTCTCACTAGGGCCCATTGTTAGGCCCATACTTGTAGGTCGTCTAGGCCCATCTTCGTTATGAACAGCATCCATTACCATATAACATGTTTAGTATAGTTCCATGATTCATGATCATACGCATCATATGTATGCTTGATATGAGAAGTGACTGATCATAACATATGCCTTCGGGCAGATTGTTTAGGGGCTCCCGATTAGGTGGTGTTGCCTCACATGAGTGCACGATATGCGTAGGATTGCTGCATGACTGGATAGTGTGATTCATGCAGTTCACATTGTGTGACATGGTGACTGTACGCCCTAGCGACATCAGGGCCGTATCTTCCATAGGTGTATCGTGGTTGGTAGGATTAGATATCAGAAAATTTATTCTACATGGGGTGCTATAGATATCCCTGGGTGAAAGTCCCTAAATCCTTATGGTACCAAGAGGTTTCTCCAACGTCTAGAATGAATGGGTACAGAAGCGCTGAGTGTCGATTACCAGGAGGCCGTGCTTTTCACTGTTTCTTGGTCGGTTGGAAGGGGGTGTGGCCTTACCCGCCCGAGAGTAGGGGGTAAAGCTAGGCTGAGTTTGACTAGCTCGAGGAATGGGTCCGCTATCGACGAGCCGAGCCTAATATTGGCAGACAGATAGTGAGGTCTCTTTCACTTACCTTATTGCGCGCGATGAGGCGACGATCTAGTTTAGAGTGTACTAGACCTCGGTGATATCCCATATTTGAGTTGTATTGATATGTGGACTTAGATGAGGACTCGCGTGCTTGATTTGCACCTCGCATTGCATGGCCTAAGTACGGTCGATATCATTCATGCCTTGCATCGCATGGCCTTGGTAAGACTAATAGTATTCATGGATCCATCAACATATTCCGCATTATTCTGATATTGTATGATCATATTACTACCTTACACACATACTTTCACCACCCTCTAAGCTTTCTATAAGCTTATGCATGACCGTTGGGTGCAGGTGATGTTGGGGCGTAGCAACGCTGAGGCAGGAGCGTTTTGCAGACCATCTTGGAGCTTTTGTTCATCATCATTGTATTTTCCTTT
The DNA here is from genome assembly GCA_037074715.1 of Magnolia kwangsiensis. Lineage (NCBI taxonomy): Eukaryota > Viridiplantae > Streptophyta > Magnoliopsida > Magnoliales > Magnoliaceae > Magnolia > Magnolia kwangsiensis. Next base: position 49,272,100 of record CM073583.1, read on the forward strand.
ATGCTCATTGTACTTGTAAAGTTTTTTATCATAGTTAAAATGTAATAGAGTTTTTGGTTGTTGTTTGTGGGTTATGCCTTTGGTTATACTTATTATGAATCAAACTGATGTTAAAAATTTTCCTCATAGCTTCTCAGGATCGGAACCTGGCGAATGGACGCTGGGAGCCGAGAATGGGGTTCTACAGAGTCTGTCGGCGCCAGATTCAACGATCGGAAATTTTGTGAGCCCGGTTTCTAAGTTTAGGGCGTGACACTTCCCAACTTTGACAAAGTATTTGAAGTTGAATGTGATGCTTCCTATGTCACAATTGGGAGAGTCTTGTCTTAAGAAGGTTGATTGGTGGCCTTCTATAATGAAAAACTTAGCGATGCACATAAAAAGTGGTCGATATATGAGTTCGAATTGTACGCAATGGTCTAGGCATTGCACATTGGAGACATTACTTGATTCAAATGGAGTTCATCCTTTACACAGACCATCAAGTTCTTAAATTCATTAATACCCAAGCTAACATGAATCATGTGTATGTTAGGTGGGTTTCATTTTTGTACGAATTCATGTTTGTGTTGAAACATAAGTCTAGGCAGCAGAACAAAGTGGTTAATGCGCTGAGTTACCGTGTAACTTTATTAGTCACTATGAGCAGTGAGGTTATCGGGTTTGAGCGCCTTAAGAGCATATATGCTGCTACTAACGACTTCATGGATGCATGGGTTAGATGCTAAGAAGGTTACCCTAGTGACCTACATATGCAATATGAGTTCCTTTTCAAAGGGGATGGATTGTGCATCCCCAAAAGCTCGTTAAGAGAGCATATCATCCAATAGCTACAGGAGGTGGCCTTAGTGAACACCTTGGACGGGTCAAGAAGCGAGCACTTGTTGAAGAACGGTACTACTGGCCATAATTAGTACGTGATGCGGGTAGAGCGGTGCAGCACTGTCATGTTTGCCAGGTCTCCAATGAGAATTTTCAGAATACGGGCCTCTACACACCGTTACTTATACTTAACAGCCCTTGGGAGGACTTATTGATGAACTTCATGTTGGGTCTCCCACGAACACAATGTTGGATGGATTCAGTGTTTCTAGTGGTAAATCGTTTCTCGAAGATGACACGCCTCATACCATGCAAGAAGACCCTCGCCATGATGCATGTGACAAATTTATTCTGCAAAGAGGTCATGTGGCTACACGGGGTCCCCAAGACTATCACTTCTGGTCGCGATACAAAGTTTATTAGCCACTTCTAGCGGACTTTGTGGAACCAGTTCAATACATGACTTCAATTCAGCAGTGCCTACCACCCACAGACCGACGGGCAAACTGCAGGTTTGAATCGCATGTTGGGGAACCTCCTTCAATGTATTTCAGGAGAAAATCCGAAGCAATGGGGTATAACATTATCTCAAGCGGAGTTTGCATTCGACAACATGGTGAACCGCTCGACAGGGAAGTCTCCATTCCAGGTTATTTACGACTGAGTACCTCACTACACACTTGACTTGGTCCCTTTATCCAAGCTTTTAGGCATGAGCATTGCAATGGAACATATGACAGACAAAATCATGGGCATTCATGTGGAGGTCGAAGCCAAGTTACACACCTCGAATGATAAGTATAAAGAGCAAGCAGAAAAACATCGGCAACAAAAGGTGTTCGAGGTGGGCGACTAAGTTATAGTCCATCTACACAAGGAGAGATTTCTGACCGAGACATACAACAAATTGAAGAAGAAGAAGAATGGGCTGGTAACGATCCTCCAAAAGATCAATGATAACATGTATGCTATTGATCTTCCAGATGACATGGAGATCTCGCGTACTTTCAACGTCACAGACCTGACCAAGTATCATGAACTGAAGCAGGACAAGAACTTGAGGACGAGTACTTTTGAAGTGGAAGTGACCGATTGTAACACCTAAGCCAAAACAACATTGGGGTCCTAGGGCGTCCACCAACGGACCCACCTAGGGACCATATCGACCTAGCTGTAAAAGGGGTCAAGTGCACAAAATCCAGGGAATTAACGCAAATAAGATTGAACATGCACTTAAATAAGTTATAAAGTGATGCTAACATAGACATAGCTAAACCTAGGTGTAACCGAGGCCCTGAGTAAATCTTGGGGATTTGTTGGACTCCAAAAACATTCGGATAAACCAAATAAGGGCTAGACCTAACACCGTAGGTTCGTTAAGCTCGAAACTATAGGGAATCATTTGTCTTATTAGGCTTGGCACCCATTGCGGATGGTGAACTAGGATAGCGCATAGAACCACTCAATTTAGGCCGAAGGTCAGGTGCTCGAGATACGCGAATCCCCTAGACTAGAATTGAAAATTTTAGCAAAATGGGCTTCTCAACTCTTTCGTGAAGTTACAGTTCTTTGACCGTCGGACTGCGACTAAACTCGAGATATGAGTTGGGGATATTTCCCCGCTCATTTTTGTATAGACGTGGCCTCGATTGATCGCTGATAACCGTCTAACGCAAATGTGATCCCCCCGATAAATCAAGACGTCCGACATTGGGTGTAAAACGACCGTTGGAACAGAGGAAACTCTGTTGAAACTGACATTGGGTGTAAAATGACCCATGTAGCCCTAATTACTATCAGTCGACTGTTTTCTGGCTCGATCGATTGAAAAAGTCCATGATGGCCAACCAAGGGCAAACAATCTACTATTAACAGTTTTCAGAGTTTAATCAAAAGCAATGCAGATACATAATATCATGAACATGGTTATAAGCACATAACATTCTAATACAACATCATATTGAATCAATTTGGAATCCAAACATATGTTCAACAACCTAAACAATTATATATACTCACAACATATCAAGGAGCATAGATGAATTCTAATTTCATAAATCCATACAATTAAACATTTCATCAAGCATGTTATCATATCAGCAACAAATAGCATAATGATTATAGTAATAGGGTAGTTCTAGCATTTGTAATATAAGCAAATTCAGTAAAATTAAGTAACCATTAATTGAACTATTAAGGGCTGATAAAAGTGGAGCGTAAAAGGAATAGTCCTCACCTTTAGATGGAGATTATTGTTCTAATTGCACTTATGGTTAGAAATTTGAGAGAAGCCTAATTTTCCTAATTCAATTTCAGGAAAACTCAAATAAGAATAGAGAATTATATATTACTTATCTAATTACATTGTAAGGTGCATGTTTACCTCCAATTTTAGGTAGATGTGAATTAGATGGAGGAATCATGCATCTCCAATGGTGTATTTCAACAATTCCCCTCTCCTAAAACAAAAACCTCTAATTCAACCCTCTCTCTTACCTCAATTTTAAATTTTCTCTTATAACACTCTAATTTCACTAAATTAAGGCAAGTTAAAATTGGGATGAAAATATAGACTGCCCAAAAATATGTATTTATAGTATCATTTAGAGATTTAGTTACCCTAGAAAGAAGGCTAATAGCTTGATAATACAATGATAGGTTGATTTTAATTTTTACGGTACATTTTGTAGTGCACAAGCTTATTTAAGCCATGAAATTGTCACAAGAGGTGGCTATCTATGCAACACTATGCTTGCCCCGCAATTGGACATGTCAATCGATGGATACAGTTAAGAAATCAATTTAGTGGTGACCAATGGCCGATCAAGGTCGTGGATATAAGGATATCCAAATAACGATTATTTTGGTTGATATCCTTGATGGGATTGAGAACCAACGGTCTGTACACTTTAACATTAAATAAGTCCATATTAGAATAACTAACTTGCCTTTTTGGGGATAACTAAGAAACTTCCAATCTCTAATAGGGATCTTCATGTATCTCATGTGCTCACTCGCAGTTCCAAGTTAAATGATTTAGCACATAGTCTCAACAATTCGATCCATGTGGGATGTTAAGCCGGCCAAGATGAACATTTTTCTATAACTTCATGGTCAATGGCCCATTAATAAGTGATTTAGAATTTGTTTAGTTAATTCAGCCATTTCTATGGTGATTTGAGAAGCGGAGTTTTTTGTTTACGAGGTAAGAGTTTGAATTATTTAAGTTTATCGCTTGGTTTTCACAAGATTAGCGAAATAGTGATTTGGCCATGATTATTTTATGTCATTGATTTGAAAGCCATAAGGGTAATTTAGTTAATTTGATTTATGTGAATGGGATAATTCAAATCTAATCGATTAATCGATTGGTTATTTTGATTTTACGTAGATCTTCATTAAATTATAATTATTCTAATTAATCGATGGTAGGTCGTCAAAATCTTTGACATAAATTAATAGATCACAAGGTTAGGCCTAAGATTTACATGATCCGGCACTACTAGCTTCCTAAGAGTATTTAATTGTTTTTATACATTTCTTTAATGGTAATACCTAGGAATATTCTAGAATTGAATATGGTGAAATATACAAAGTGTTACATGAATTCCCCGTTATGAGACATAAGCTCAAAAACTTCGTAAGACCTATCTGAAATTGCAAATGAACATCTGGGTTGGCCTTACGAAGGTTTTAACCAGGGCCCCGCCCGATTATCCCCAGCACAATTGCTTCCTAAGGTACAATATACTTGAGCCTTGGACCTTCCTCATTATTGGGTTTATAACCTAAAATAATATGATGAAAAAATGATGGACGATCTAGTAAAACCCATGCATCACGGTGGGCCCCTCAGAGGAAGGGATTAGGTGCGGTCCCAACCTCACCCAAGATGGTACACCCCTTACCATGAGGCACACCTTGATGCATGGATTTCATATCCACACGTCCATCCTTGTTGCTGGATCATTTTATGGCAATAGCTTTATCAGCTGGGACTCTCCTGTCATTCAATCTCATCAAAACTAAGCACCACAGACAGTTATGTACGGATCCAATCAAGATGCTTCTGCATAGTTTTGAAGTCACTCTTGTTACCTATGGATTTTGTTGCGACTCGTGCATTGTATATCTTATGCTATATATATATATATATATATATATATATATATATATATATATATATATATATATATATATATATTTATCAAAGTGGAAATTAACAAAGGTAGACACTTAAAGCCTCATGGTTCGCCGTGCGATTGGCGACATGCAGTTGCATGTCCCGCCTTTATGACATCAGTTAGATGCTAGACAGAGGGTGTCTGTGATTTTTGCCTGACATGTCCATCACAAATGTCTGTGCATATATATATATAAGAAATGCTTACACATAACTAATTGGACCATTTAAATTGGTCCAACTAAATGGGTCATCTAACGAGTTATTAATGTTAAAACCCATTTCATGTAATTGACAAAAAGAAGTGGGTTGTTTATACAAGGCTCATCGGAGCATTAATGGGAAATCCACCCAATCATTAGGTGCATTACTACATGTTAGACCCCATGCAAAAAGATCAGCCCCATTCCTGATTCAGGTGAACCACACAATTGGAGAACGTATGGATGGAAAGCTTACCCTCCAAACTCTCTACCTTGGTGTCCCACTTGAATTACTTATGAGCCTGATTTTTGGGTCAGAGGAATAACATTTGGTGCAACAGCTAATGGTTGGAGTAAATCTTACATGCTCATCACGGTGGACTATTTAAAACTTAAGGTTGGATGTCTTTCCTAACTGTTTTAATTGGTATGACCCACTTAAATCATTGCATGGCCTGATTTTTTAGCTCCGAGCCCAACATAGCATCACACATCTAATGAGCAAGTGGATCTCATGAACGCGTCACGGTGCCCTTTAAAAAAAATGAAAAGTGGACGTCTCTTGAACGATTATTGGTTAGATGAAATTTTCAATGTCGAGAACATAAGAAGTGGATTAGGTGTCACCAGAGCAAACATGGCAATAAGTGTTTCTCTAACCATAGGACACACCATCATATATGTGCTGTATATCTAGGCTGTTCATAAGTTTTTAGAAATCATTCTAGTGCAACTTTCTAAAAATGAGGTAGAACACACCACAGAAACCGTGGGTAGTGAGTGAAATATTCCTAGGGCATATAATAATGCTTATTTACCATCTAACCTCTTCATAAGGTCACACAGACCTGGATGAAGGGAATACACAAATATAAGCTTGATCCAAAACTTGTATGGCCCTTGAGAAGCTTTCAATCCACACGAATTTCTCTGGTGTGGTCTACTTGAGCATCGGGTGTGCCTTATTTTTGAGGTCATACTCCAAAATTATCTGTAAAAATTGGATGAACAGCGTCAACATATCACATACATCATGTTACGGACTACAAAATTTTCCCACGCTTGTGCTGAGGATTAGGTGTGGCCGGCCTCACCTTAAATGGCGTGTCCTTGACCGAGGGGCCCACCTTGATGCATGTATTGTATATCTATACTGGCCATTCGTTTTGCCAGGTACTTTGGGTCATGAAGCAAAAAATCAATCAGATTAAATTCTCAAAGTGGGCCCTAAGAGGGTTTTAATGGCAAGTGTCATTATCCCTGCTGCTTCCATTGGTGTGTTCCACTTGAGCTTGGATTTGCCTTATATTTTGGAATTTACTTAAAATAATATGAAAAAAAATAAATGAACGGTGTGGTTAAAAATATTAGATCACGGTGGCTCCTTAGAGCCCACGCCCATTCCTATCCGCAGGAACTTCCTTCCACGCGAAGCTAGGTGGCGCACACCGTGATGTTTATGATAAATCCATTCCATCCATCCATTTTTCCGGATCATCTCCAAATGTATACCCAAAAATGATGCAGATACAAAACTCATGGGGGCCGCACGTCTGGCAAAAGTAGGTAAGGGAATTACTGTCGTTGAAACTTCCCTGTGTCCACTATGATGTATATATGCCATACATACCGTTCATGAGGTCATTCGTTAAGGGATGAACTGAAGTTATAAAACATTAGCATGTTCCAAAACTTTAGTGGCCGCATTTAAACTACTTTTGTGGAAGCTTAAATATTTTAATGGTGAAAATTCAATTCTCACCTTTTTCCTGTCGTGTCCCACTCGAGGTTTGGATCTATGTCATTGTTAGTTCCATGTCATAATATGATTTATAAAATCTGATGAGAGGGCTAGATTTATCACAAACATCATGGTGGCTCTGACTAGCTTCCAGTTGCAGCCATGGGCTTCCGTGATTGGACGAAGGGGAGGGAGAGCGTCGATAAAGAGGAATTAAAAGGAGAGGGAGAGGATTACCAGAAGTTTGATTTAAAAGAAAATCAAACATTAAGAGAAGTTGAGCTCTTGTGATTTATCCGGGCATGTAACACTTGTGTAACAAGTCTTCGGTCCGTTAAATATTTACTGTCCTTTATAAGCATGTGAAGTATATAAAATTATTATTTTTATGTAATTAACGGTATAAACTTCTTTTATAAGAAAAGTGGGTTGATAGAAATTCATTCCAACTGTTCAGATTTAACTTGCATGTGTGGATCAAGCTATTAGGATCATTTAATATCTTTTTGCAGATAGAATTAAATTAGCATGCCTTATTTGATAAACGAACTAGATATGTGATACATATTTTATTATACCTATATAAAACTTAATGTCATGTACCATCTCATAAATAAGCATTACCTATAAATAAAGATAATTATTATTTTTATTTAATGCTAGCTAGTTGGACCAATTTAAACTGTCCAGCTAGTTGTATGTGAGCATCTCTCTCTCTCTCTCTCTCTCTCTCTCTCTCTCTTTATATATATATATATATATATATGAGAAATGCTCACACACAACTAATTAGAACGTCTAACTAACTGTCTAAATTAAATGCTAATTAGCGTTAATAAATGATGGGTATGGAAAAGTTAATTAAAGAGGAAGAGGAGTTGTTGGCTTGGGATGGATACAACATAGTGTTTATATAAAATCTACCCCAGCCATTAGATAAGTTACACCATTGTTCACAACCCCAAGTATAGGGTCGCAATGTTGTAATAACTCGTGAGAATGAGGTCAAATCCACATGGACTAAACTTGCACATATTTTGAAAAGAACTAGAACTAGAAGAAGATCTAAATCTAAATTTTGGAATAAAAGAGAGTAACTGTGAATAATGTTTAAACTATCAATTAAAGGTGGGAACTAGAGTATCAAGGATCCACTTGTAGCTATTAAGATGCTACCTTGCTTGATTCAATAAACATAATTGGAATTAGTGTCTTATCCTATCCAATTGAAAGATAAAATAATTTAAATCAAATTTGAACTTTTTATTGACCTAATTCTCAATGGAGGAAAAATGTGAAGATTGGAAGGGATTCTATCACCCTACCATGCCCAGGAGACGATGGTGAACAATGAGATTTATCAATCTCACATTTTAAAACAGGAAAAGAAAATATTTAAAGTTATCATAGCATCTATTGTAATTTGAGTCACAACAAATCATAAAAAGCTGAAAATATTCCTTTAATGTCAAACTAAAAATCAATGAAGTTTAATGAGAACAAGAATTAAAGGAAAATAAATATCCCAACATGCTACAAGCTTCATCTCTTAGCTCTAACTGAGAGGTTTAGCCAACCATAGATACGATTGAAACTAAATCTCTTAAATAAAGCATGAAAAATAAACTAGGGAATAAGAAAAAATCTTTGGCGGCTGTTCCACCCTTGTGTTATGCTCCTTGAGACCTTTTCAAACCCTAAAAGATGCTTTGGACATCGTAGGGAGTCTTATTTATAGTTGTGGAACTCTAACTTTCGTACCGAATTGAAAAAAATCTAGAAACTGCCTTAAATTTATGCAATTTGCGCAGTTTTTCAAAATAGACTCAGGGTTTAAGAATATGGTTTTCACAACAATTTCAAGAATATATTTGTTTTCAGGATAATTTTTAGATTCTTTTTTTTTTTCACTTCAAATCTTTGATTCTTTTCATTCATCGCTTGGTTTTCTTAGATCTTTGGCATGTGAATTCTTCATTAATTACTTTCAAATCTTTAAATCTTCATTTAATAATCTTTTGAGCATAAATCTTCCTTTTGCCATCAATTTCACCTTAAGCTCTTGAAATTACTTCACACATGAAAACGTGCATAATTAAATCGATTAAGTACCATCATGTTTATAAAATAAAGGTATAAATAGGGAGAAATATACAATATTTCACACTCGACACACCCCCCAACTAGCATTTTGTTAATCATGTGTGAAGTAATTCTCAATTCTCAATGTTCAAACCTTTTTTTAGAAATCAATCTTTTGTGCAATTAAGTATGGATGAGTAGAATTAAGACGAGAAAGTGAGATTTTAAAAACCAATAGCCGAATCATATAATTAATCCATCAAATATGTTCTTTATTGATTAAATCAGAGCATAAGTTCATGTATCAAGTTTTTCTAATGTGCTTAGTGAATTCCAGCTTACTTTTCACAAAAATATGCCATCATTACATAATATTATTTATGATCATCACCTCAAGATTAATTAAATAATCAAGTATTGATTATGAACTTCTAACCCATTTTTCTTCTTTTTTCAGTTTTTGATTTTATATTGACGGTCTCTTTTTATTTATTTATTTTCAAACTTTCCATTCTTTTTCATTATTTGACAGTCTTTTCATTCTTTTCCAGACTTTTCATCATATATGACCTTTTTTTATCTTATTGTTTTTTTTAACTGGTTTTTTTCATCTTTTACGATGGATAAAATTCTCTAGACTTAATTCACAATCTTTTATCAATGATTCACATACTAACAATTAAAAATTCTAATTTAATTCACAGAAAGTAACTTGAATGTGTCTTGTGACTTGGATTAATATGATATTTAAACTTCCTCTTAATCAATTGAGTGCAAGAACTGTAGGTGATATACTACTTAGTTGATTAAACTCCAACAATTCAAAATTTAATCTCAATCTTATCATCATACTCAAAACATTCTTTACATACACAATTCATCATTTTCCAAATAGATTTCAACTTGAAACATTAAAAATTTAGAAAAAAAAAGTTGTTCTGAACTAAGAAAACACTGATTAGTTTACCTAATACACACCCCCAACCCAAAATCTACATTGCCCTCAATGTAAAAAAATATAAGTATGCAATGCATATGAGACAACGAAAAGAAATGAGAAGTGATGAAAAGGTAGTACCTGAAGAAAGGGGATTGAAGCTTTTCCAAGTTTCTCAATATGAAGATGAATTAGCATAAAGACTTAAAAAAATTAAAAGCAAACTATCCTAATCCTAAATCCTATGAAAGCAATAAAGCTAACTACACCTCCATCAGACTATGAGATTAATCCTGGTACACAGGATCAGTTGGAAGCATAAACATGTCCTCTAAGTCAAAATTCTCAACAAATGGCTTTAAACAATGTCTGTTCACTTTAAAAACATGGCCATTCATTGGATTCTTTATCTCAATGGCTCCATGTGGATATACATTAGTAACAGTGAAAGGGTCGGTCCATTGAGATCGGAGTTTACTAGGAAAAAGGTGTAACCGAGAATTGTACAGAAGGACTTTTTGACCAATTATGAATGATTTCCTAACGATGTTCCTATCGTGGAACACCTTTATCCTCTCCTTGTAAATTCTCAAGTTCTCATATGCATCGTTCCGAATTTCCTCAAGTTCATTCAACTATAGTTTGCACAGTGAACCAACGTTGTCCAAATTGAAGTTAAGATTTTTGATAGCCCAGTAGGTTCTATGCTCCAACTCTACAAGCAAGTGACAAGCTTTTCCATAGATGAGTCTAAAGGGAGACGTTCCAATGGGGCTCTTAAAAGCTATATAATATGCCTATAAAGCATTGATCAAATGGATTAACCAATCCTTAAGGTCAGGGTTAACCATTTTCTCCGGAATGTATTTACTTTCCCTGTTGGAAATCTCAGCTTGCCCACTTGTCTGCGAGTGGTATGGAGTGCTCACTTTATGAGAGATGCCATATTTTTTCATTAAGTCTTCAAATGGCCTATTACGAAAGTATGAACATCCATCATTAATGATGGCTTGAGGCGTTCCGAATCGAAAAATGGTATTTTCTTTTAAAAATTGAATGATCGTACGATGGTCATTGTTCTGGCATGGGATTACTTTGACCCACTTAGTGACATAGTCTACTGCTAGCAAAATATACAAATTCTTAAAGGATTGGGGGAATGACTATAAGACCTCGTCCATTACGTACCATTTTTTATGCCTATGTGCACGATGATTAACGACCTTAGCTAGACATAGACTAGCCGTACATAGTACACACCTGACTGATCGAAACCCCAAGGCCTCGAAACCTATTTCATATCGACTGCCTCATCGCCGCGATTGCAGAGGTACACCCGTACATTTGTACGACACTCCGTTATTGAAATATGCCGTAAAGAATATTTAGTGTATCACGTGCACATGACACCATATATTCCATTCCACACATGTGCATAACACATACCATGCACAGATGGGTGAGAGAATATTTATCCATGTGTGTGATATCACACACCCATACCACCCTCTCTCATGTGTGTCCAAAGTCAACTCTTCTCCATATCATATCCTATGCATGACCTCATCACACCATAACACCCCATGTCCCTTTAATACACCATTAAGTCCTAATCATGTACAAATTTCCATAATCCTAGCCTAAGCTAGCCATAATCACATTAACCTAAACTAACCACATTTTTATCCATTTCTCTACAAATACTCCTCCATCCTTTAACATTTTTACCATTTTCCTATCATAAGGAGAGAGAGAGAGAGAGAGAGAGAGAGAGAGAGAGAGAGAGAGAGAGAGAGAGAGAGAGAGAGGTGATCTTGATGGGCCATCAATCCCTTCCCTTTCATGCATCTCAACCATCTATCTTAATCATTAAGTTGAGTATAGTCCCTCTATCATGTCCCAAACTTGGAAAATGAGCTTACAAAATTTTCGATCGTCAAATCCAGCGCCGACAGCCTCCGTAGTTACCCATTCTCAGATCCCGGTACTCACATGCTAGATTCTGATCCTGGGATCCTATAAGGAGGATTTTTAATATGATTTTTTTTTTGGTAATGAAGCATAACCACAAGCATAACCAAGCCACAAAACAACATCACCACATATCCACTATATCAAAAACTTTAAGTACAATATAAGAAGGGAAATACAAGATGATCAAGTGGCTCCAAAATAAACTGATGCACACTCCTGCCTCAGCGGTGCTGCTGTCCAACGCTACCTGCACACAACTGTCGTGTATAAGCTTACAAATACTTAGAGGGTAGTGTAAGTGTGTGCGTAAGGCAAGTGCCAAGTATATAATATCAGAGCAATGCGAAAATATGCGGTAAGTCCATGAATATAACTAGCCGTACCAAGGCTATGTGATGTAAGGCATGAATGCTATCGGCCATACCAAGGCCATGCGATGCGAGACATGAATGCTATCAACCATATCGATGCAATGCGAGGCCTACATAGCCGAATGTCATATGCGAGATGCAATCCAAGAAAGTCGGTACTCATCAAGTACACATATCAGTACAGTTTCTCTCTGGATATCATCGGGGTCTAGTACACTCCACACTGACTGTAGCCTCCCTAGTCATGCAGCCCAGCGAGCGAAAAAGACCTCACTATCTGCCTGACCAGTTGTCTACTAATACCGACCCGGCTCATCGATAGCGAACTCATTTACGAGCTAGTCAAACTCAGCCTAGCTTATAGCCCCCTCACTCTGGCGGATAAGGCCACACCCCCTCCTAACCGACCACGACACAGTGGGAGATGCGGCCTACTGGTATTCGGCACTCGGGCGCTCATGTATCCACTCGGTCTAGACGTTGGAGCAACTCCTGGTATCAAAAAGGTTATGGGACTTTCACCTAAGAACATCCTAAGTGCCCATAGTGCTAGAACCAAGCATTTCTGGTATCCGATATGGCCATCCATAATGTGCATGTGGAGGCCACGACCTTGATGTCGTTAGGACATGTAGTGATTAAGTCACACATATGCGGGATGTATAAGTTACATCATCAAATCATGCAACAATCCTGCGTGTACCACACGCTCATGTGGGGGCACTCCGTCTCATAAGGAGTCCCGTAAGTGTCTCAGCCCAACGGCTTATACTATGATCAAACATTCCTCATATTAAGCATACATATGATGCGTATAAGCATGAATCATGGGGCTATACTAAGCATGTTATAAAGTGACGAATTATTGACAAGTATGAGCCTATTAATGGGTCCTAAGGAGAGTTACAATGAGGACATTTAACCAATATTGTACTTACAATGTGGACGTCAAACCAACATTGCTCCCCAAGGCATAGCCCGTCGTAAACATCATAACATAAACCATGTTGAGATCACACATTGCAATGGACCTTAGGTACACCCCATTGGGCCTTAAATACATCAAATGGGCCGTATCACATGGGCTTTATATTCATCAAGTGGGCCACATCAATGGGCCGCACCAATGGGCCTTATGTACATTGCAATGGCCATAACCCATAGGCCTTATAATGTATCAAAATGGGCCTAAACACATGGGCCTTATGTATCTCAAATGAACCACACCAATTGGGCCCCATGTATACCAAATGGGCCACACCCAAATATAAGTGGAGATAGTGATTTTTCCACCATTAAAGTTCCCAAAGCCCACCCTAACATTTATTTTCTATCTAATTTGGTCATAAGGTCACACAGACCTGGGTTAAGAGGAAAATACATTTCCTAATAATTCAACTTTTGTGACAATAGAGGATTTCAAGGGCAGGGACACAATCCCCACTACTATTCGCCATGTGGTCCACTTGATCCTAAATTTGTCTCATTCTTTAGCTCATGCCATGAAATGAGCTTTTAAATTGGTTGGATGGCTTGAATGTAGCACATGCATCATGATGGGGCCCACCGCCACTGAACAGTGTGAATAAAACACACTTCATTCTAGGTTCCATCGTCCACTGGAGGGTGGAAATAAAACACATATATCATAGTAGGCTCCACCGTTCGCTTGGACGGTGGAAATACAACACATATATCACTGTGGGTCCCACGTGGGGCCCACCATAACGTTTGCTTTCCATCCAGCCTGTTGATAAGGCCACAAAGACCTGGATGAACAGGAAAAACAAATGTCATATTGACCCAAAACTTTTGTAATACCCCAAAAGGGTTTCAATGGCAGACATTCAATCACCGCTGCTTCCTGTGATGTGGGCCACCTGAGCATCAGATCTGCCTGATCTTTGGAGGGAGCCCACCTTAGGAGGTGACCCACCTAATGAACGGTATGGATATCAAACACACATCATGCTGGTGCCCAAGGCTGGGGTTGTGGGTCACTGTTTGCCCGCCTATACGCGCAGCAGCAGGCGTTGCCTCGTTTCTTTATTTTTTTAAAAAACCTGCTTTCTCAAGGTTTTTCGTGCGTGGGACCCGCATCAAGTGAATCCACCTTGGCCATGGGATTCTATGGCTTGAGACTAACCAAATGAGTCCAATATTGAATGTGTTTTGGTGTATGGAAAACCTTAGGTGAATTTCAACAGTAGAAACACATCGTTTATCATGCCATGGCCCACCAGAAATTCAGATCATCTTCATTTTTTATCCCAACACTTAAAATGACCTGGAGAATCGAAGGATCAGTGTAGATTAAATACATACAATAAGGTGGGGCCTGCATGAGTGGCCTACTTAAACAGCACAAAAACATCAAGCTCATATTTGTGTTTTCATGTCCACGTCTAGAGACGTTGGACTGTTTCCATCTCACGTCCAGGTGACGCTGGACTATTCTTAGCTTAATAAAATATTCAAGGTGGCCCTGTTTAGGTGGGCCACTACACAGTGGATGGTGTGGGACATACATGCATATAAAGTGGCCCCACCTATAAATGGATTGAATCCAATACATGCTTCATGGTGGGGTCCATCTGGGTGGGCCACATGGCCATTTCATCACATAAAAAGGAAAAAAAAGAAGGAGAGAGAGAAAGAGAGATCGAGACACGTGTGATGGAGGGACCCCGACACTATGGGCCCTCCCTTGCATCCAATCATACATCAAGTGGGTCCACCAAATCAAAGATCAACGGTGGAGATCCCTTATCCACCAAGATGTAAGGTCTAGATGACCTCCTCTTTAGGCTAGAAAGTAAACATCATGATGGGGTCCATGGAGAATGGCCCCATCATGGAATGACAATAAAATTAAGGTGGGCCATTGGCCACATCTAGGGTCCAAAGTGAGATCCATACCATCGATCGGTAGGCCTCACTTGGCCCATCATAAAACATGAAAACTAGCCTATAGAACCACCCACCGTTTGATCTTCTTAGTCCGTTGGAAAGTCGATCTCCTTGGGCTTCACTTTAATGTTGAAGATGAGGTTTGAATGACTAGGATGAGAGATCTTGGGACGGAAAGTGGACCACCAAAATCACTCTTTCTCTCTTGGGAAAAGGCTTGGACGTGTAGTTTTTTTCTTTGCTGTCTTTAGTTGGTTGGAAATTGTGTAGAGAAATGAGAGAGAGAAGGGGTTGTAAGGAGAGGTGATGTATGGGTGTGATGGGTGAAAGGGTGAGTGATGTGTACTTGACATGTATGGTTGTGTAAGAGAGAGGGTGAGAAAGAGTTGACTTGGTGATTGCTTAGGAATGGGGTGAAAGGTGATGTGTACTTGACATGAAGTGATTGATTGATTGATTGATGAGACATGCCATAGAGATTCTCTTGGGATTACAAATGTGCGGCATTTTTTTCAAAATAAACGCTAGCCCACATCTCCCTACCAGGGTATCGGATCGGTATGTAAGATGCGGCGTTGGAACCGTGGCGACAATGCGGTCGCAATGGTATAAGTCTTCGATTAAGTCGACTTAAATCTATAGGATATGATTGCCAGAATTCGACGGGAAGGATCGCGGTAGTCGACGGAACAGTACGGACTAGGATACGTGTCTTACACCTTCACATTTCTCTTCTCTTATTTCCTTGATTTCTTTCCCATGTAGTGTAGGTGTAAGGACTCATAAAAGAATGGACCCCCAAGTGAAGATGATGAGCCATCCAATGGTGTAGATGGCTTAAGAACAAAAAATAAAAAATAAAAAAATAGTACAATTTGAAAGTTGTGTGGGACCATTGATCATGGCCCCACCACGATGTTGGTCAACCATCCAATCTGTTCATAAGGTCATAAAGACCTAGATGGGAGATCACACAGATGTTAACTTGATTAGAATGTGGTGGGCTCTACCGTGGGCCCATTATAATTTTGTATGCCATCCAAACTGTCCATAGTTGGGACGCCACTAAGGTGTAAACCCATGCATACACGTGCACACACCATTGATAAAAAAAAATGATATTGCAGCAGACAAACGTCCCAGCTACTTGTTAAAAGGGGTTGGGCTATAGGACCACAACGACCCCCCCCCCCCCCGCAACGATGTATGTATTTGATCCACACTGTCCATCCAATTTCGCAGTTCATTTTATGCCTTGAGCTGAAAATTAAAGTCAATCCAAATTTTTGGTAGGCCACACCATCAAAAAGATTATTTTAGTAGTGATATTTATATTAAAACTGTTAGGGCCCGCTGCGATGTTTTTGTGTGCCTAAACATACTAAATATTGGGCTCATTAGACCTGTCACGAGCTAGGGAACCTAGCAAATGGAGTGGATTGTCTTGACGTGGACCCCACTTATGAAAAACCTTGCTGTTAGTGTCCATAGGATGCTGCAGCAAGCAGCGTCTGTCTACTTGTTGAAGGCAGGGACGATGGGTCCCACGACAGGCCCCATTGTGATGTATGTCGAGCATCTACACCATGCATTTGATGGGTCCCCTCTAGATAATGGGATACCCCCAAAAATCACCCGTACACGGAACTCAGGTGGTACACACCATCTAAAATCATGTGGAGACATGGCTAAAACTTATAAAAGCACTTGCTGGGATCCACCTGAAATTTTGATGCATCTGAAACTTGGACTGACCCCTCAACCAAGTGGGACACACAAAACGGATGGGTTGGATTTATGAACCACGTCTTGGTGGGCCCAACAAATAATTATGAATGTTTTAATGGAGGGTATTCCTCTCAACTTTTGTGTGTGGTGTGGCCCACATGTGCCATAGATTGGCTTGATTTTAAGCCCCAGGCCCACCATGGATTGGTGCATCTGACTGATGGTATTGAGGATCGACAAAAATCATGATAGGTCACACACCGTTCAACCTTACAGGAAGTCTCCATGGGCTTCACCTTGTAGTACAACGCAGATCCATGCTATTCATCAATTTATCCTTGTTATTTTAGGGTATGTTACTGTAGATTAGTCAGATCCAAATCTCATGCCATGAGAGCAATATTGATCACTTGTCCACCGTTAAAGACTTCTTAGAGCTGCAATAATGTTGTGAGAAATCAACCCATGTATCCTTTTTGACCAATCATGGGCACCTAATGTACATGTTTTACTAGTCATTCATCTATTTTGTTAGATCATTTTAGAGCGTGGGGTTGCCTATATATTTACTGCTACCTAAACCATTTTCATGGTACTCATTGTAATGTTATTCCTCATTTAGCCTGTCAATTGGTAGGATCATGTGGATCACCACACCATGTGAGTTCGTGATTTTACAGCCCACTACATTGTATGAAATTGGGGCAATTGTGTAACTACTTGTCTAAGTGGTTTATGAATGTGTGAGTCAACCATATGATCATGTGATGCTTAGGTGACCACTAAACTAGGTGAACTTGTGGTGGCCTCTAAATCATATGAACTCATGTGTGCCCCTAAACTGCACGTAATTGACTTCTGGCCATAAGTTAAGTAATTACATAATGATTGGAAAGTCCTTGACCATCTGAAATCGTGATTAGAGTGTGACCCCAAGTCGTAGGTTGGTGCGATGTGTATTCAACCTTTGAAACATGTTTGATTATCACTTGTGTGTGGGCACTAGTTTTGTGAAGGTCCGATGGAATAGTGGGCATGACCAATGTGAGGTAGTGAATTGGGTCTAACCCCTTGATTATGAGTACATGTGGCGTAAGTATGGCCACCTAATCATGTACAAAGGTGGTGTATATGTAGCCATCTAATCGTATGATTGTGAAATGTGCACAAGGCCACCTAACCGTATGAAATCAAGTGGCATTGATGGTCATTCAACAACGTGGCTTTGTGCTTATCGACATAGACACCGCCACTTGAATTATGTATGGCCGAGTTGTACATTAGGCCGAGATGATGTAGGGTTATGTTACCTAAGCTAATCTATCAAGGTCCTAGATTCTATGCGATGTGATCTCTAAACTATAAATGGTATAATGAAATGTAGCTCTTAACCCTTAACCATGTGACACCGAATATGAGTTATTAATTATGTGATGTGTGAAGTGGTTGTAGTATAAGACTTAGTGTAACGTAGTGTAGCCATGAATGGTGGGTACAATTGTGATTGTTCGACTATGTTTGGATATTTTGAAATATGCATGGATACTAGATCATGATAGTAATCATATAGATATTAAATTATGTGAAATCATGGTACTTTTCACCCAACCATGTGAAAGTTTAGTAAAGCGGTTGCCCCATTATGTGAGCTATGATGTAATGAAAGTACGTAACCATCTATCATTAAGTCCTTTATTATGATAAATACAGTGACATTTGTGTGGCCTCTCAACCATATGGACTTCTAATGATGGAGTAGCCATAAGACCATGTGGGCATATGAGAATTGTGTGGTTACTCAGACTTGTGAACTATGTTGATGGTTTAACCTCTTGGGTATGTGAACTTAGGATGTATGTCAGATTGATTGTTGAACCCATCTTATTAATAGTAATGGGCTTGATTTGTGGACTCCACTAATATGTTCATAAATGCATTAGAGTAGTGGGCCTATTAGCCTTAAAGCCCACCTTAGTGGATGCCTCGTGGGCCCATTAGTGGTAAACTTATCGGGCCTATAGGTTACTTCCTTTTACTAAGAACGTAAGACTCCATGAGAAGTACATATTGGCCATATGTTTGGGCTTCTTAGTAAGTGCATGAGTGATGAGGGTCGAATATTGCATATCAGACTCCGATTATTGTCAGATTTTACGTATATGATAATGCTTAATGCCATATTTTAATTGTGTTTTTATTATAGGATGAAATCAGGAGCATGGATTGAAAAATAATATTAAAAGTAGAGATTTGACGCTCTGAAGTCACCAGAGGAAAGGACGGACTCAAAAGAACCAAGATCGACAGATTTATACACCAAGGATCTGAGGAAATCAAGCCGTTCACGTTATGCGAAATTGGTCCAAAATGCAAGATCATAGGGTTTTCATCATCCGATTGACTTGAAACTTTATACATGGGATGAGGGCTATAAATTAACCATACATATTAAATTTCAGCCATTAAAAATCTCAGGAAGTGGGCCAACGGACAAATCAGCTCCTTAATTCATTAAGTGGGGCCCACCTGATATCTAGAACTGCCTTAAAATTATTCTTAACGATTTAAATAAGATGAGAAACAATATGGATGGTGAAGATTTCTGAAAATCATCACAGTGGGTCCCATACATGGTGAATGTACACCTTGTACATACAAAGCCGGCCGTGCACTAGAAGCGTTGACCACGTCAGCACCTTCCAAAGTGCCAGTGTCTGACCGACTTCAAATCTAAAATGGCAACAGTTGTTTCGCGCTGTCTACGAATAGACGGCTGGGCCATTTTATGATCGATTGTGGGTCCCACACATGCCCCATACAACTGATCTGAGTCGTCCACCGTGTAGAGGGGTTTGAGAGCTTCAAACCCTATCTTATCATTCGTACCCATGCGTGCACATGTGTGCGATATAGGGGCCACAAAAGGACTACCTTACAATGCTCAAATATGATCTTTTTGTGATTTCTTCTCTGGGCCACGTCAATGGATGTTCAAAACCATCCATTCTTGACTAAAATTTCATCCTAAATGCAATGGATGGGGTGAATTTTCCCGAAAAAACTTCTGTGGGGCCCACTGATCACGACAGTGGAGGAGTGCGAAAGGATTCGTACATTTATAAAAATCTGATTTTTCAGGCGGTTATGGCCCCCCATCTTTGATCATATGGCAGATCTAAACCGTCCATCATGTAGAGGGCTCAAAAACGTCTTACGGGACATTATTTCTTTGGAAATTGAGTGAGAAAAGTGGCAAGTTATGAATCCCCAAAGTTCGTTGTGAAAAAACTTTCGCTACGTGAAGGTTGTTGCGACAATAGCACCATCAATTCCAGCAGTTGTAAAAGGACATGTGGAGCCAGGGGGCCAGAGCTTGGGGAGAGCCAGGGAGAGGAGAAAGAGAAGAGAGAGAGAGGGGAAGGAAGAAGGGAGAGAAGGGAGATTTTTTTATTGTTTAAATCTTATAGTTCCTTCTTTTTATTTGATTTTATAGATTGCTAATCTTGTAGCTAGGGCTGAGATGAAGTTCCTAATTTGAATAGTTCTTGTTATGTGTTGAATTTATCTAAATTTGATTTATTTTTTTCTTTCTTTAGTGTGCTTAACTGGACTTTCTGTACTTCTCTATTCTATGAGCTTAACCAGAGTCTAGATGTGGATGTTGTTTGGAATATTATTCTAGGTACTTATGTCTGACTATGAACAGGTTTCCTATAGAGGAAGAAACAGGAATTTACATCTCTTCATGCCTGACTATGGATGAAAAGATGTGATCCGTATGCTATAAGGGATTATACATTTTGTGTGCCCGACCAAGGATATAGTTTGTGATTTATTTAATTTGTATAAATCTGAATAGGGTGAATCAACAGGTAAAACAAGGGTTAGGATAATTAGGGGTGGATTCAAAAGTCCTAGTCTTCTCCTTAATTGAATTTTCCTTATTGCTCTTGGTTATTTTCCATAGATTTGTGTTAGTTTACTTAATAGTTCGCTACACTATTTGTTGGATTAGTTAAAAAGAGTCTTAAATTTTGAATTGTGACAACCAGTCCTCGTGAGAACGATCTCGTAATACGTACCAAATCTACATCTGATTCGTATACTTGCGAGTTGAAAATTATTTAAATCAGATTGGTTTAAATAAAACATCAGTTTTTGGCACCGTTGTCGGGGACTGTTTCGATCTAAATTGGATTTAAGATTCTTTCTTATCATAATTCATAGCATTAGGATTTTTCTAGTATTAGTTTAGAAAATTTAATTTATTTTTATTTTTATTTTTATTTTTATTTTTTACAGGAATTGAAGAAGGAAGCTGTTAAATAAGATTGTCTTCAAAAGGAGAAGCTCCCAAATCTTCAGACATCCATCATCTCCTTTTCTGGGATCTCTCTTCCAATTCTTGTTTACATAGTTTTCTCTTGTTTTTAGGAATTCATAATTTTTAGTTCTAGTTTTATTTCTCTCAGGTTGCATCTTAGTTTAGTTTAGTTTAGTTTTATTTCTTACATTGCAGTAATTCAGTTTATGTTAAGACGTAGATCTCTGAACAAAGAACTAACACCTTTTAATCTTGAAATAGAAAGCCTTTCATAGAAGATTCAGAAACATCCTATTTGAAATGGCGGACGAGAATGGAATTAAAGTGCTTAGAGATTATTCAGCTCCTGTCCAATTTAATGCGCTTTCATGCATAGTATTGCCAACCACCACGACAACACACTTTGAACTTAAGCCTGGAGTAATATAGTTGTTACCATCTTTCTATGGTTTAGACAAAGAGGATCCATATCATCATTTAAAAGAATTCCTAGACATTTGCTCTACCTTTAGATTTCAAAACTTCTCAGATGATTCGATCCATTTGCGTCTTTTTACTTTTTCTTTGAAGGATAAGGCAAAAGCATGGTTGAATTCTCTAGGAGTTGGGACGATCACTACATGGAACCAACTGTCTAAGAAGTTCTTAAACAAGTTCTTCCCTATTCACAAAACGAATGCTCTCCGTAGAGAAATCACTAATTTCACACAAAAAGAGGGGGAGCACTTTCATGAATGTTGGGAAAGATGGAAGGACTTGCTTCTTAAATGTTTACACCATGGTTTTGAGAAGTGGCAACAAGTTCAATACTTCTATGATGGTTTGACACCCCAAAATCATCGCATGGTTGATGCCACCAGTGGAGGGTCATTCATGTCCAAAAGTGACGTTGAAGCTTGGAATTTCGTTGAAATTTTGTGTGAAAACTGCCAGCAATGGGACTATTCAAATAGAAGTGAAAGAAGTTCCCAACCACAGAGAAAAAGTGGTATATATGAAATAGGAGTCATGCCAGATCTGTATGCCAAAATTGATAGTCTGACACAAAATTTGATGCTTTGATGTTAAACAATGGACCTCCACAAACAACTCAAATCGAGTCATGTGCCATTTGTTCCAGTCCCGCCTATTCTATGCAATCGTGTCCATTTGGTGCAGCATTTCCGAAATTTCTCTCTGAACAAGTACATGCTATGAACACCTTTCGGAGACCTGGGAATGATCCTTACTCAAACACCTACAATCCAGGGTGGGTTAGACCTCCAAATTTTTCTTGGGCAAAAGGACCACAACAAGGAGGACCATCTGAAAATCCTCCAATGCAACCTCACCCTCAAGTTGGTAGTCAAAAACCTCAGCAGTTTTTGCAGTATCAACGAGTACCTCCACAATCAAGGAAACCATCTCTTGAGGATACACTTAATCTTTTTATGCAGAGTTCACTTCAATTTCAAAAGACACCCAACAAAATTTCCTAGCTAACCAGCAAAGCTTACATGCAAATGCTCAATCTATTGCCAAACTGAAAGTACAGTTGGGTCAACTTACTGCCACATTGAGTGAGAAAGAGAAGGGTAATTTCCCTAGTTAACCTATGGCAAATCTGAAAGGACGGTATGAGATTAGCTCTAACTCAAATCAATAACAATATCATGAGCAAGCCAATCTATCATTACCCTTAGGTCCGGTAAACAGATTGAGAATAAAGTAGAGATGCCTAGGGAAGAATTAAATTCCAATTCGAATGACCAAAAGGAAGAAAAGAGACAGACTAATGCATCCAAAGTCCAACAACACTCTGACTCTCCAGGAACCACTCTTGTGCCATCTTATGTGCCTAAAGTACCTTTTCCTCAACGTTTGACACCACTTAAGAAAGGAAACAACTTTTAATGAGATATTGGAGATGTTTAAACAAGTGCAAATTAACATACCATTGCTTGATACTATCAAGCAAGTCCCTACTTACACTAAGTTTCTTAAAGATTTATGCACTCAAAAGCGTAAGATGAATGTTCATAAGAAGGTCTTCCTTGCAGAGCAACTCAGCTCCATGATTCAAAACAATACCCCTCCTAAATTTAGGGATCCAGGAGCACCTACCATTTCTTGCGTCATAGTAGATCATAAGGTTGAGAAGGCATTGCTTGATTTAGGGGCGAGCGTTAATTTGTTGCCATATTCTGTGTATGAGTAGCTAGGACTTGGTGAGCTGAAATCAACTAAAATAACACTACAACTAGTTGATAGATCTGTCAAGGTACCCTGTGGTGTTATTGAGGACGTGTTAATCTAGGTTGATAAGTTTTATTTTCTATTGTATTTCATCGTTCTAGATACTCAGCCTGTCCCGAATCCTATTAGTCAAATCCCGGTTATCCTGGGACGTCCATTCTTAGCCACATCCAATGATATCATAAATTGTAGGAATGGAGTTATGAAGTTGTCTGTCAGTAACATAAAGATTAAAAAGCAATGTTTTCAATGCTGGATAACAACTGACAAACTCAGATGATACATTTGAAGTGAACATGATTGAGAGTCTAGTGCATGACTCTTTCCTTAAATCTTCGGAAGATGCTCTTGAGACGTGTCTAGTACATTTTGGCACAAATTTTGACATTGAAAGCTCCATCCAAGAAGTTAATGCATTGCTTGACTCTAATCGTATAATGGATATTACAAAATGGAAAGGTAAAGTGGAGCTTCTTCTACCATCTGAATCTAAATTGGTCCCGTCTATTGAGAAACCACCCGAACTTGACCTTAAACAATTACCTGAAACTCTTAAGTATGCATTTTTAGGTCCTTCTGAAACCTGCCTGTCATCATAGCTTCTAACCTTAATAAGGAATAGGAGGGTAAGTTGCTTAATGTTCTTAGAGAACATAAAGTAGCCATTGGGTGGACAATAATGAACATAAAGGGAATAAGCCCCACTGTGTGTATGCATTGTATCCATCTTGAAGAAAATACTAAAACGTCGTGTGAAATGCAAAGGAGGCTTAACCTTAACATGAAAGAAGTCATTCGGGTGGAGTTGCTTAAGTTGTTAGATGTTGGTATCATTTACCCCATTTCGGATAGCACCTGGGTCAGCCTAATTCAAGTTGTTCCCAAAAAGTTTGAGATTACAGTGACGAAAAATGAGGATAATGAATTAGTACCAATCGGCATGACTACGGGTTGGTGAGTTTGTATTAATTATCGTAAACTGAACTTGGTCACAAGGAAGGATCACTTTCCCCTTGCTTTCATAGATCAGATGCTTGAGAGATTGGCAGGGCACAGTTACTATTGTTTCTTGGATGGTTATTTCGGGTATAACCAGATTCCCATTGCTCCCAAGGATTAAGAAAAAACCACATTTACATGTCCTTTTGGTACATATGCCAATCGATGTATGCCATTTGGGTTGTGTAATGCGCTTGCTACTTTTCAACGATGCACGATGAGTATTTTTTTAGACATGGTTAAGCATTTCCTGGAGATTTTTATGGATGATTTTTTCATTTTTGGCTCTTCCTTTGATGAATGTTTATACCATCTATTTCTTATCTTGGAAAGATGTAAAAGAACGAACCTGGTATTGAATTGGGAAGAGTGTCATTTTATGGTTCAAAAAGGGATTGTACTCGGACATGTTATTTTCAGTAAAGGCATTGAAGTTGATAAAGCCAAGATTGATTTAATTTGTAGTCTTCCTCCACCTAAAACGGTGAAGGAGATTAGATCATTCTTAGGGCATGCAGGATTCTACAAGAGATTCATTAAGAATTTTAGCAAAATTTCTCGACCTTTATGCAGTTTATTAGCTAAAGATGTTGCATTTATCCTTAATGATGATTGTCAAAAAGCTTTTGATATGTTAAAGTATTTATTAACTTCTGCTCCAATCATCCAACCACTTAATTGGAGTTTACCTTTTGAGCTTATGTGTGATGCTTCTGATTATGTTGTTGGAGCCGTCTTAGGACAACGATTGAATAAAATGCCTCATGTCATTTATTATGCTAGTAGGACTCTAAATGGTGCTCAACTGAACTACTCTACCACTGAAAAAGAGTTGTTGGCAGTGGTCTTTACTCTAGACAAATTCAGGTCATATCTTATAGGATCAAAGGTTATAGTATTCTCAGACCATGCAGCATTGAAATATCTTCTTTCTAAAAAAGATGCTAAACCTCGATTAATTCGTTGGATCCTCTTGCTACAAGAATTTGACATTGAAATTCAGAATAAAAAAGGGTCTGAAAATGTGGTAGCCGACCATTTGTCTAGACTTGTCTTGGAGTCCACAGTGGATCCTTTACCAATGAACGAGTCTTTCCCTGATGAACAGCTTTTAGCTATTTCTCAATTACCTTGGTATGCGGATATTGTAAATTATCTTGTTATAGGTCAAGTTTCTTTTCATTGGACTAAACAAGATAAATCCAAATTTCTTGCTGAAGTTAAACATTTCTTTTGGGATGATCCATACTTATTCAAACTTTGTCCTGACCATGTCATTAGGAGATGTGTACTTGAGAGTGAGTTTCATAGCATAATCTCCTTTTGTCACGACCATGCATGTGGTTGTCATTTTGGTTTAAAGAAAACAGCTGCAAAAGTTTTACAAAGTGGATTTTATTGGCCTACACTTTTTCGAGACACCCATATTTTTTGTTCTACATACAATATATGCCAACGTACGGGTAATATTTCCCGCAAGAACATGATGCCACTTACCAATATTCTCATTATTGAGATTTTTGATGTTTGGGGTATTGATTTCATGAGTCCATTTCTCCCGTCATTTGGTTATATAGATATCCTTGTGGCCGTCGATTATGTCTCTAAGTGGATTGAAGCAGTGCCATGTAAAACGAATGATCATAAAGTTAAGGTCCGCTTCTTGAAAGAAAATATCTTTTTTCATTTTGGTATTCCTTGGACAATCATAAGTGATGGGGGTACTCATTTTTGCTATAAACCGTTTGAATCTTTAATGAAGAAATATTCCATTACCCATAAACTTATAACTCCATATCATCCACAAACAAGTGGTCAAGTAGAGGTTTCGAATCGGGACATTATACAAATTTTAGAGAAAATAGTTCGCCCTGATCGTAAGGATTGGTCGCAATATTTAAATGATGCTCTTTGGGTGTATCGTACTGTGTTCAAAACGCTGATTGGAATGTCCCCCTATAGGCTTGTCTTTGGAAAATGTCACGCCCCAAACCCAGAAATCGGATTTACAGGAATCCCGACGCCAAATCCGGTGCCGACAGCCTCCATAGTACCCCATTCTCGGCTCTTAGCATTCATATGCTAGATTCCAATCCTGGGATCCTACAAGGAGAATTTTTTTTCCAGTGTACATTTAACTCGTAATAAGCATAACCACAAGATTACCAAATTTACAAAGGCAACATCATCATCACATATCCGCTAATATAATCATTTGAGTACAATACTGAAAGAAAAATACATAAATAGAAAATTAAGCTCCAAAAGACCACTGCACGCTCCAAGCTCAACACTGCTGCAACCTAACATCACCCGCACGCATCTATTGTGTATAAGCTTATAGAAAGATTAGAGAGTGGTGTAAGTGTATGCACAAGGTAAGTGTCGAGTATTCAATACAATGCCATAATCATACAATATCGAATATACTGACAAGATCATGAATCATATGATATCAGAATAAATGGAAATACTGACAAGTCCATGAGTCAAACAATATCAGAGTATGCAATAAAGATCAGTTATGCAAATGAGAAGTCATAAAGAACCCAAATATCAGATGCCGTATCTTGACCATATAAGTACAGAAACACGGTAACCTAAAATAACATATGCTGCGGATGTAATGCAATATGCGGTGCGAATGAAATGACTATGCTGGAGTGTAAAGTCGGGATGGTAGTGCGCAGTATCGTAGGCTACGGAGTCCATCACAAGGGACTTTTATCCAAACCAGTCTCATACCTAAATTTGGATAGTCAGACTCAATGTGGTAAACTCTTGATCGCAGGTTAGTCGTGCGCCCAACCAAAATTCTTGCCTTAACGAAGGTACACAATAATTAGTTGTGCACCACCAGCCCGAGTGGATAGTGAATGAATGAATAAATGAGTATGCAACTCTACTCAATAAGTCCACATATCAGTACGGTTCCTCTCTGAAAAATCACCGGGGTCTATTACACTCCAAACCAGATTGTCGCCCCATCACGCACAACAAGGCGAGTGGAAGAGACCGCACAATCTGCCTGCCAATATCAGGCTTGGCTCGTCGATAGCAGACCCATTCCTCGAGCTGGTCAAACTCAGCCTAGCTTTGCCTCCTCCTCTCAGGCAGGTAAGGCCACACACACTTCTAACCGACTACGACACAGTGGGAGACATGGCCTAACGGTATACGGCTCTCATGCGCTCATACATCCACTCGGTCTAGACGTTCGAGCAACCTTTAGAACCAAGAGGGTTTAGGGACTTTCACCCAGGAATATCTATAGCACCTCATATAGAACAGATTTCTAGTATCCCATCTAGCCATCCACGAAATGTCTGTGGAGGCTATGACCCTGATGTCACTAGGGCTACAGTACAACACAATACAATGCAAGATGCATGAGTCATGCAATCAAGTCATGCATCTATCCTACGCATACCGTGTGCTCATGTGAGATAATGTTCGCCTATCAGGGAGTCTCATAACAACATGCTTAATGACATATGCAATGATCAACCATATCTCATAATAAACATGCAGATGATGCGTATGGGCATGTATCATGATGCTATGCTGTCACATACTCATAATCGATATCAATAACCAGCATCGACAATCGAAATTGGCCGAACAAGGCCTAAGGGAAGGTCACAATGTGGACATTAAACCAATATTGCCTCAAAGAAATGACCCACATAAAGCCTAACATATAATGGACCCATGGCCTCACGCAAGGGTCAAATCTACAACACCATGGGTCCTAGTCAAGAGCTTAATACACATCACGATGGGCCTTTCACATGGGCCTAACACACATCATAATGGGCTTTATCGCCTGGCCCTCAAATGCATCACAATAGGCCTTAAATATGGGTCGCATATACATCATATTGGGCCTCAAACATGGGCCACATATACATCACACAGGCTGAATACACATCACAATGGGTCTTAATCACAGTCGCATATACATCATATTGGGCCTCAAACACGGGCCGCATATACATCATATTGGGCCTCAAACACGGGTCACATATACATCACACAGGCCGAATACACATCAAAATGGGCCTTAATTACGGTCGCTTATACATCATATTGGGCCTCAAACATGGGCCGCATATACATCATATTGGTCTCGACAATCGGCATTGACAATTGAAATCGGCCTCGACGATCGGAGGAATCGACATCGATAATCGGAGTCGACCTATACAATCAGCCTCGATACTTAGCTACGATAATCAAAATCGATAAATCAATCACAATAATCGGGATTGATCGAAAATAGCAAATCGGTCACGTCAATCGGAATCAGTAATCGGCCACGCAAATCAGAATCGGTAATCGACCTCGATAGATAATCGGCAATCGGCCATGACTAATCAGAATCGGTAATCGACATCGATCGATAATCGACAATCGGCCACGACTAATCAGAATCGATAATCGGCCTTGATCGATAATTGGTAATCAGCCACGACAAATCAGAATCGGTAATTGGCCTCGATCGATAATCAGCAA
Source organism: Magnolia kwangsiensis (assembly GCA_037074715.1). Taxonomy (NCBI): domain Eukaryota; kingdom Viridiplantae; phylum Streptophyta; class Magnoliopsida; order Magnoliales; family Magnoliaceae; genus Magnolia; species Magnolia kwangsiensis. The sequence continues at coordinate 49,301,124 of CM073583.1, forward strand.
TCGGCCATGACTAATCAGAATCGGTAATCAGCCTATACAATCGGCCACCATGAACGTCCAAACAAGGCCTAAGGGAAGGTCACAATGTGGACGTCTAACCAGCATTGCCCATCAATGTGTACATTCAACCATCATTGCTCCCAAGCAGTGGCTTATATAGAGCTAAACATATAGTGGGCCCATCACATGGACCTTGAATACATTGGATGGGCCACGTCCCATGGGCTCTAAATGCATTACAATAAGCCACAACCCATGGGCTTCAAACACACAATAGGTGAGTCCTACACATGGGCCTAACACAATCAAGCGGGCCTCATACCTGGTCCTTCATTATATGTCAATGGGTCATAACTTATGAGCCCCAAATACATCACAACGGGCTTTGAACCATGGGCCCCAAATACATCATGTTGGGCCTCGACCCATGGGCCCCAAATACATCATATTGGGCCTTTCTCATGGGCCTTAAATATATAATAAGTGGACCCTACACATGGGCCTAATATATATATATATATCATAGGTGGGTCACACAAATAGGCGGTGAAGATATGTAATACACGCATTAATGGTGAGCCCTTGGACAATGAAAATATAGAATACATACACCCAGGTGGGCCCCATCACATGGGCCTAATTTATATAACAGGTGGGCCCCGTATACGCAGCTGATGGCCCCTACAAGACGGGCAACGTGGAATGAAACACATACATCATGACAGCCCCACCGTCCCATGCTGGACGGTGCGGCGGATACCTCACCAACGTGGGCCCCATGTCCAGGGATGGGCGATGTGGATACATTAAATACATCAAGGTGTGGCTCACATGACACCACTGGACGGTGCAGGAGAAACACGGAGATCACAGTGGTGTCCCACCGTCCCACGTCTAGATGGACGGTGTGGGATTAAAACTACATCATAGTAGGGTCCGCGGTCCAAACAAATGGACGGTGCCGATAGAATACATATAACAAGGTGGTCCACCGTCCTGTTGGACACGTGGGTACAACACATACATCATGCTAGGGCCCACGTACTGGAGGTAGCATTGGACCAGGTGGGTACCACAGCAGCACTACATCAAGGTGGGGTCCCATCCCACACGTGCAACATATGTGGGGTGGGTCCTACACGGCTGCTTCAAATGGATGAAAGGTTTGGATATAACACAACCTCCTGATGGGCCACTTAACTGACATCAATACAATGGCCCACCCTTCCCAAACGGACAGACGGTTGGGATATTCAACAGATGCATCAAGGTGGGGTCTCACCTCCACACGTGTGGAGTGGATCCCATGTCCAGGGATGGAGTATAAAACACATACACTTACTGGCCCCACAACACATGCTGGCCCCACAACACATGCTGGGTCAGTACAACAACTTGCTACTATGAGGGACCCACCGTCCTGCTGGACGGACGGTGTGGATCATCCCATCATCAAGGTGAGCCACACGTGTGGCATTGTTGATCGTTGCAGAGGCCACAACAAGGGTGCCCCAAGTCCAATGGACGGTTCGGATGAAACACATCCATCCAGGTGAGGCCCCACGCTGCTGGCAGCATGTATAAGACACATATGTCACGGTGGTCTCTTAGCATTGTCCAGATTTCTCTGGACGGTGGGGCTCTTGGCATGACACATGGATCAAGTTGGGTCCCACCCACACGTGTGGGGTGGGCCACACAGGAGGGTAGAGTGGTCACACCACATGCATCAACGGTGGGCCCCACAGAGTTTGGTGACATTGCACAGCAGCAACATCCGGCTGCTGGCCGTCCCACTGATGTACGGTCCAGATCTGCTGCATGCATTAGGTGGGTCCACACGTGTGGGACCCACCAGCAGCTTGACATAAGGCTGATATTTGTGTTCTTCCTCGTCCAGACGATCAGCAAGGGACGATGTTGCTGCTGCTGCAATACAGCCCACAACCTGTTGAGATCTAGGCCGTTGAGCTGAATGGTGGGGGATAAACCCATACATCACAGTGAGGTCCACTAGGGTGGGCCTCACAGTCTTAGATCAAGCCAATATTTATGTTTTCTCTTCACGTAGACCTGTCCAGACGGACGGGCAGCAGGCCTATTCACTGGACAGGTAGCGAGGTGGGTTCCACCACCAGTGGATGACCTAGATTGTGTAGCGGAGGGAAAGAGAGAGAGAGAGAGAGAGAGAGAGAGAGAGAGAGAGAGAGAGAGAGAGAGAGAGAGAGAGAGAGAGAGATGGTGAAACGTGAGTAGCGGAGGGACCCCGCCACTATGAGTCTCCCTTTGAACGATACATATATCAAGATGGGTCCCACCATATGTGGGCCCTCTAATCAAAAAAATCACACAAAAATTACCGACCTTTCCTTCTTCTTCCTCCCTAGTGCTCTAAGGCTCCTAAAAAGCTCCTTCAATGATGAAGATGATGATCTAAGGTTTGGATGGTGAGGATTGAGGGAGGTAGGAAGTGGGCCACACCTAGCTCTCTCTTGAAGGCTTGGTCGTTGGATCTCTCCTTGGTTGCTTGGAATGAGAGAGAGGGGTGATAGATTGATAAGGGATGGGTGAGAGGTGATGGGGTGATGGGGAGTGATGGGTGTGTAAGAGATGGGATGGAAAGGTATGAGTATTGTTGACTTTGGGGAAAGAGAGAGGTATGGGTTGATGGGAAGTGTACTTGATTTGATTGTGTACTTGATTGATGAGATTGATGTGATGTTCTCTTGAGTTTACAATTGCGTGGCATTTTTCCTCGAACTGAATGCGGGCCCACATCTCCTTGCCCGGGTATTGCCTCAATACATAATACGGTTCTTCGGAACTGCGGCGATGGCGCGGTCGTAAAGGTATAAGTCTCAGGTTGATCTGACTCTGATATACAGGACACGACTCAGGATCATGTGCAAATGTCCTTAAAAGACCACGGGTTGCCAAAATTCGACCGGGAGGACCGTGGAAGTCTATGGAATAGTACAGGCTATGATACAGTTCTTACAGGAAAACATGTCACTTGCCTGTGAAACTAGAACATCATGCTTATTGGGCCATCCAAACCTTGAATTTTGACTTAAACAAGGTTGGATCGCACCGTAAACTTCAACTCAATGAGTTAGAAGAAATTCGAAATGAGGCATATGAGAATGCAAAAATTTATAAAGATCGGACAAAATTTTTCCATGACCAATCAATTCTCCATAGGACATTTGAAACAGACCAGAAATTATTATTATATAATTCCAGGTTACGCCTCTTTCCTGGAAAACTACGTTCGTGATAGTATGGTCCTTATCAGGTAGTAAAAGTATTTCCTCATGGAGCAGTTGAGATTAAAAATCTTAAGGACGGGAATATTTTCAAAGTAAATGGTCAACGACTGAAACCTTATTTGGAGTATTTGGTTAATCAAGATGTTTAGGAAGTTAATTTGGAGGACTTAGGTTATCAAGATTGATTATTTCATAGTCCATTCTTATCTGGCTGAAGACGTTAAAATTAGCGCTCCTGGGAGGCAACCCAACTTTTCTTTTCATTTCATTTTCCTAGTTAGTTAGTTCAATGTTTGTGGGTAACATTACTGCAAACCCTCATGAGACTACAACTCGTCCACTAGGGGCAACCTAGGGGTTTAAAGGCTTGTTGCATATGCTAAATGCAATCAAAAGTACCTGAGAAAGTGGTATAGATAGGATTTTCTTTTTGTGATTTTATATTTGTTAGTTTGCTTTTGTTGATTTATCTCTTGTGCTGAATCGCTTTTACGTTGATATCTCTGGGAAGCTTCTTGATTCTCTCATCTAGGAACTATCTTTCTATCACTCCTCTTTTACTTTTGTTGTCCCATATGCATTTGTAACGCCCTGAAATTTGGGGGTCGAGCATAACTCAGCTCCCGAGTTCCAAAACATCACTTATGCAATATAATGGATGATGATTGTATGTTGTCTGTATTAGTGCATAAAACATGAAATAAATCAAGCCAGATTAGCAGACATAATTCAGGGATATTGAGAAAATGTAAGCGAAAGATTGAAATACATATATAATTCAAAAATAATCCCCAAAATATGCATGCTCTGCCCAGGGAAAAATATACAACTGTGTCTCAGATACATGTATCAAACTAAAAAAAATCATCATATAAATATCCCAGAAATCCCCGCTGGTCAGGACGAGGCTCACATGAACCCACCTGAGAACTGCGTATATGAGAACGCCTCCTCGTCCTCATCAAAATCTGGCTCTACCTCGCCAGTGTCGCCATCACCTGTAACTACATCAGAGTCTGGTTGGTATTTAAGCACCATTCTAGAACGTGGGAGTGAGTGATCAACTCAGTGGTACTATACAGCAAAGGTTAACATGTTATCAATTCAATCAAGCCGTAATGATAAGGCAGTTCAATCAAACAGGTCCTAAATACTCTTATTAATGAAAGGATGATATGAAGGAATGATGCATGCCCTCACCACAAACTCCCTCTGCGATCTTCATCTTATTATCGCGCATGTCAGTCACTTCCTCAGTGCTCTTACACCAACACCGATAGCACATGCAATGCGATGATATGAGCATGCTTACCAAGTTCTTATTAGTCCTTTTCATACAGCAGGATTGGGAAGCTAAGACACCTCCCTTATATCAATTCTCAAACATTGATCCATTCTAGGGTCGTCACTCCTACGAATTCTCATACGACAATACGGTTCTAGGTCGCTGCAAGCGCTGCCAGGGCTGTTGCGTGCAATTGTTACACCACTCCCCCATCACCAAATCAATATAGGTCTAATTATATCCTTAATACTGCAACAAGACTCGTCGCCCTTATGCAGTGTCAGGATATACTCGAGGTCACTACAGAGGGTTCGTCACCAATTAATGTAGGCTGACAACAAGAATATAGTGTCCCATACCACTGTAATCTGCTCAAGAGAATAAAGTACTCACTGGTCACTACGGGGAGGTTTGTAGCCTGAGCGTAGGCCGATAGCTCAACCACGGTGTCCCATACCACCATGTCCAGCTCATGAGTCTTAGGGGATCACAGTACCACGATTAACGGGAGTTTCGCTGGTAAGCTCAGTGCCTTAGATTCAAACAGTAGTGACCAAACATGGTGAACGAACATCGGTGAATCGGGTTAGTTAATAAGATTAACTAGGCCAAGTGCACGTTAAGTTGAACGACATGGAATGCATAAGCACTCCGTGTGGCCTAACCACTGTCGAACATCCCAAGCACGACTCAGATTCGTTAAACTCATCTTGCGTGGAGAAAATAATCTCAATCACCATTTGGAGTACGATTACCGATTACCTGGATTGTAGCATAGCCCCACTCACATACAAGCTCAATAACTAGCATGATTCATATCCTACATTCAAATGAACATTCATGACATATAACTAAAACTTAAATACAGTTCATGGAGGAAATCATACACACATGTAACATGGATAATCTAACTTACATGATTCATGGAGGAAATCATACACTCAAGTGTTGTGATTGAGATTCATATCACAACAACCTTAGCAATCACACTTTACTAACTTCTAACTCATTTAGGCATTTATACAAACACTTAGATTACACTATTCAACATGCATCACATATGTCGACTCCATTGTATATTAGGGCAAGTCCTTTCGCCAAGGAGTTGTCGCATTCATATCAAGCATATAACAATGACAATTAATCATGGCATTCAAAACAGCAGATTCCAAATGCATACAGGTATTCTAACATATGCATGAAATATGCTATTTACAATATAAAGTATACGTATACGGAAATCGAAACGGATAGCTCATTTGGCATGTGTAATGATAATCACAACATGAATAAATCATTGGCTAACATTGAAAGTCTTGAAAACCATAACCTAAACGTATATAGTCCGCACCTTAAACCAGAAAATGCGTATAAGAGGTGATTCAGACGATAAGTCTTTATCAACGGCGGATACGCTACCTATGGCATGAAATGGGTTAGCTATAACGTCATTTAAACTATTCTAGGTTTAAAAAGAGGTTAGGGTTAGCTTAAATTAGCCAAAAACAGAATTAGAATTGTCGGAAGAATGATCCAGATATGTAGGTTCGATGTATAGATGGACTAGGAAGAATTCTACGGAGATTCGACAGATTCTCCCACACTTTCTCTCTTTTCTCTCTCTTAAGCAACTAGGGTTTAGGAAATTCGTATGGAATTTAGAACTAAGGGTTTAAGGCCTTTTTATAAGCCTAAAGTCGACGAAAATAGACTTAGGACCAAGGTATACTTAGGTTATAACCAAATCGGGCCTGTTCCGATCCAACGGAGCACTTCTGGAGGTCCACTTATCAAATTCGGTCGGACTTAAGCTCACTAATTTTGGATCTTTAGTAAGTTAAGTTTTCAGTCCGATCGGCTTTCCTGATCATCCGTGGTAGACCAGCTTCAATTCAACAGTTACCAAACTTCGATCAAGGCCACAAGTACGTCGACATGTAAGGGCCACTTATCCTGATCCGAGGGTGAATTTGGGTCGAAATCTAACGGTCAGAACACTTAAAAATAACGCGCAAGTGAAACGTTCAAGATTACTTAAAAATATATTTAATTTTCTAAAAATCTTAATTTTCTTACTCTCTTTATTCCAGACTCAATAAAATGGTCTCAAGACATCGTTTGGGCTTGATTTTCGAAATGATTGTCTAAGCGGTTATAATGGTCTAAGATCATATATATCAGACTTTCGACGGGCGGTCTAGATCCAATACAAAATTACAAAGCATTCCCAGGAGCAACTGGGTTTAGAGTTAGATCCTAAGTTTCAGGGTAATATAGCGTCAATGATTTTATGGGTTTTAGATCTTACAGATCATATTGAAAGTTATCGGTGCTAATTTCACATGCAATCTAGCTTAGCGCTAGCTAAAATACATTAAAATTCTAAGGGATTAAAGCCAAAATGATTTCTACTGGAGGAGGTACTCGAGTTTATGTACGGATTTTTCTAGGTCGTCACAATCTACCCCCCTAAGAAAAAAATTTTGTCCTCGAAATTCATACCTTCTCATACTCCTCGAGGATCTGGGGATAATTCTTCCTGACCTCAGCTTTCGTCTCCCAGGTAGCTTCTTCTTCGCTGTCGTGCGTCCACAGTACCTTCACAAGTGAGATAACCTTACCATGCAATACCTACTCCTTCCTTCCAAAATACGCGTCGGGCGCAGTTCGTAAGTGGCATCCTCGCTCAACTGCACCTGCTCCCATCTGATAATATGCGAAGGATCGGGAACATACTTCTTCAGCATGGATACATGGAAAACATTATGCACACCTGCGAGTGGTGTGGGAAAAGCAAGGCCATACGCTACTGCCCCCACTCAATCAAGTATCTGGAATGGGCTAATAAATCTCGGCGTGAGCTTTCCTTTCTTACCAAACCTAAGAACTCCTCGCATAGGAAAAAATTTCAGGAACACATGGTCCCCAACATCAAACTCAAGTGGTCGCCGTCTCGTATCAGCATTACTCTTCGCCTGCTCTGTGCTGAGAGCAGTCGATGATGAATAACATCGATCTTCTCTGAAGTCGCCTGAACCAACTTTGGGCCAATCAAAGTTTTCTTGCCCACTTCTGCCCAACAATGCGACGCTCTGCACGAACGACCATACAATGCCTCTTAGAGAGCCATACCAATACTCGCATGGAAGTTGTTGTTGTACGTGAACTCTGTATAAGGAAGACAGTCATCCCAACTGTCCTTGAAGTCCAACGCACAAGCTCGCAACATATCCTCTAAAATCTGATTCACACGCTCTGTCTGCCCGTCTGTCAACGGATGGAACGTGGTACTGAACTTCAACTTCACACCCATCGCTTCCTAGATACGAGTCTAGATGATAGATGTGAACCAAGTGTCTCTATCTGACACAATCTCCAAGGGAACTCCATGCAGGCGTACAATCTCTCTGATATACAATCTAGCCAACTCGTTTGCAGAATTTATGACTCTGATTGGTAGGAAATGAGTTGACTTCGTCAACCTATCAACGATCACCCAAATAGAGTCATGTCCCTTCCTCGTCTTCGGTAGACCAGAAATAAAATTCATGGAAATATAGTCCCACTTCCATTCAGCTATGGGCATGGGCTGAAGTAGTTCAGGAGGTTGGCGATGCTCTGCCTTAACCTGCTGGCACGTGAGACAACGGGATACGAACTTAGCAATGTGGACCTTCATATTATCCCCCCAGTACGATCTCTTCATATTTTGATACATCTTCGTGCTACCTAGATGCATCGCAAGCCTCGAACTGTGGGCTGACTCAAGAATCTCTCATCTCAAGTCAGGTATGTCTGGAACGTATAGACGGCCCCGATATCGCAAGCCTCCATCCGTACCAATAATCCACTCAGAGTCCTCGTCAGTACCAACCTGCTCCTTCATCTTCATCAGAAACTCATCGCTTGCCTGAGCTTCAATGATACGGCTATCTACGATCGGTTGTACACGAATATGTGCGACAACTTCATACGGCTCTTCCACTGTGAGCTTCTCCTCAAAGTCTCGCATGAATTTCACCATAGCCCATTCTGTCACCATAAGCGGAGCCGTAAATTCTATAACCTTCTTGCAGCTTAACGCATCTGCCACAAGGTTCGCCTTGCCCGGATGGTAGGAAACCACGAACTTAAAGTCTTTCAAGATCTTCATCCATCAGCGCTGTCTCATATTCAAATCTCGCTGTGAGAATATATATCTAAGGTTCTTGTGGTCACAAAAGAGCTCGAACTCTTCTTCGTAGAGGTAATGTTTCTAGAGCTTTAATGCGAAGATGACAGCTGCCTACTCTAGGTCATGCGTAGGGTAATTCTCCTCGTGCTTCCTTAATTATCTCGAGGCATACGCAATCACCCTGTCCTTCTGCATAAGGACACAACCCAGACCAACGCAAGACGCGTCAGTATATATCGTATACTTAACCCCTTGCTCTGGCAATACTAGCACGGGGGCGGACGTCAACTTATCCTTCAACTCCTGAAAAGGTACTTCAGCCTTCTCATTCTAGGAAAACTTTAAGTCTTTCCTTATCAATTGAGACAATGGTCTGACAATCCTAGAAAAATCTCGAATGAATCGTCGATAGTAGCCTGCCAGACTAAGAAAACTCCTCACCTCGGTAACTGAACCGGGCTGCTTCCAATCCTGAACCGCAGCTACCTTAGCGAGGTCAACCGCAATGCCTTCCTTGGACACCACATGTCCCAGGAACTTAACTTCTTCCTTCTAGAAGTCACATTTCTTATACTGTGCAAACAACTGGTTCTCCCTAAGAGTATTCAATACTACTCTCAGGTGCTCCTCATGCTCTTCTCGACTAGGGGAGTATATTAAAATGTCATCGATAAAGATAATGACGAACCTAAACAGAAATGGCCGAAACACTCTGTTCATCAGATCCATGAATACGGCTGGAGCATTCGTGAGTCCAAAGGACATCACAAGGAACTCATAATGACTAAAACTGGTCGTGAACGCAGTCTTCTACACGTCTTCATCCCTGACGCACAGCTAACGATACCCAGACTACAAATCAATCTTTGAGAAATAATGTGCCCCCTTCAACTGATCAAACAGATCATCAATCCTGGGCAATGGATACGTGTTCTTCACTGTCACCTGATTCAGCCTACGATAATCAATACACAACCGCAGTGAACTATCTTTCTTCTTCACAAACAAGACGGGTGCTCCCCAAGGTAACACACTCGGCCGAATAAAGCCCGCTTCAAGCAAGCCATCAATCTGACTCATCAACTCCTCCATCTCACATGGAGGCATATGATACGTCGGTAAAGAAATTGGTGTCGCACCGGACATAAGATTAATAGTGAAGTCAATCTCACGTTGAGGAGGAAGCCCTAGAATCTTCTCAAACACATCAGAAAAATCGTGAACTACTGACATATCTTCTAACATCGGAACATCAGAACTCTCTAACATGAAAGCGTAACTGCTAACACGACAGACCAACTGACCTAAACTGAAAAAGAGAAGACCATGCCCTCAGGTCCATGAGCTGTCATAACTCTGGCCTCGCAATCAATCTCTGCTCTCATCTTCGCGAGCCAGTCCATCCCAAAAATCACATCATAAAGACACAGTGGGGCGACAATCAAGTCGACGACCACTGTCCTGCTACCCAAATCTATCGAGCAAGACTCACAGGTCTGAGTAATATCTGACGTAGTCCCTGTAGTTGTCATGAGTCTCACTCCCTTCGCAGGAGTCGTAACCAAACCTAGCCGCTTAACCGCAGCACAAGAAATGATTGAAACAGTGGACCCAGTGTCCACCAATAGGAAGATGGTGTACTTAGAATGTGCGTAGGAACCTCAAATGACATCGGTGCTGAATCTACCTTGGGCACCTCAGCTGTGAGCACATGAACCCGAGCCTGCTGTGGTCGATGCGGTGGAGGAACTATGGGCCATTGTGACGGCCTGAAATGAGGTGCTGGAGGTCAGAAGGATGGATGAGCTGGTGCTGATCGAAGGGGAGGCGCAGAAATAGCCTAAGGCATCGGACGACCGATCCTCTGAGGCGACGAGAACCCACTGTCTCACATCCTGAAAAAACATGATATCTCAGTGTGGCCAGGCTTCTTGCAGTAGCTGCATCACACATCGGGATGCCTCACATGAGCGGGAGATGCAGAAGACCCCTGTGAGGAATCAAACTGAGGCCTCTTACCATGGAAAGGCCTACTCACGAACTCAGGTCGTGGTCTAGGCACCACAGGTGCTCGTGTGCGGGACAACCTCTTCCCGTCCTGCTCTGCTCACAAGGACATGCTCACTAGCTCCGCATAAGAAGAAATACTCACACAACACATCTTCGATCTAATCTCAGGCCGTTAACCCTCAGAAAAATGTCGCATCCTCAATGACTGATCACCTAGAATTAATAGAGCATACCTTCCTAGCTCCGTAAACCTGTTTTCATACTTCGTTACCGACATGCCTCCCTGACGAAGGCGAAGGAACTCATTCTCCTTCTTGTGCCGGTAAGTAACCAAAAAATACTTCTCATGGAAGCGATCCTCAAACGCTGCCCACGTCCACTCAAAATCTTTTGCAACTGTGCAGAGAATGCTGTCCCACCATAATCTAGCCTCCTTCTCAAACATGAAGGTGACAAGCTCAACCTGCTCTGCCTCGAAACAGTGCAGCGGTCTAAGCATCTTAGAGATGCGGTCTATCCAATACTCAGCCTCCTCAGGTCTGGGAGTACCTGAAAATGTAGGAGGCCTCAAGTGCTGAAACCGCTCGAATGTACCGCTCACACTAGTATGCCCAACAGGGTGTAGAGGTGAGGCAGGTGGAGTCGCTGCCATTGACTGAGTAAAGATGCCAGCCATGGAGGACAAGAACTGCTGCTGCTACATTAACAACATCATCTGCTCTAGCCTATCAACAGGTGGAGCAGACTGTGATGTCGAAGGCATTGACGCAGACACACGGTTCTGCTCGGGAACCACAGGTGTGACAGGAGGCACCGCAGAAGGTGTCACAGGAGGTGGCCCAGCAGAAGGACCGGAAGCCGGCTGAGAACTCGGCATGAGATCTGAACTAGATGGGCCTGTATGGGGGTCCATATGAGTATCACACAGGGCAAGGGCCCCGTCGAGCGAATCTCCCAGAGAAAGACGGGCCGAAGATCTCGAACCCTTAGGTGGCATACCCTATACACAATAAAGGGTAGAAACCAATGAGATAAGGAATTCACACAGTCCATCCACAACATTAACTTCACAAGCCAAAGAAACAACATGCATTTTATTAACAAAATTATCACAATACATGATTTGTAACATTACATGAATCGTGATAGAGAAAGCATGTGAACAAAACATTTGAGCTTCAAACACTAAACTTCAAACACTGAACAACTATCAACCGCCAAACAACTAGCAAACCACACATAAACATAAGAATAAGCAACAAACAAGCAAACAATGACTACATAGAGCCTATTCATCAGAATCTGGCGATGGAGAAGGGGCACCCTTATCCTTCAGGCAACACAGGATGGTCTTCGGCGTGCAGGTTACTTTCTTAAACTCACTCTTTACGAGGTCCCGCAAATCCCCAATATCTTGTCGAAGAGCAGCCTGACCCTCCTCGATTCGCACTATACGGGCATCCCTATCAACCTGAGTCACAGGACGAGTACTCTCATCAGTATCCTGAGCCTCTTCTTCTTCTTCGTTCGGCTCTCCTTCCTCTATCTTTGCCCCACCTTCCTCTTCACTTCCTTCTTCTTTGCTATCATACTCTTCCTCGGTTTCATCAAGTTGGGCCTCACACTTCTGAGGCCCCATCTTCATCTTGTTAAGCATAGCCTTGTTGATATAATGAACCGGCGCCGGCAACTCCGCCCCAAGTCTATAGGCAAACTCAAGCGTAATCTTACATATGAGTCTGCCAAAGGGAAGCGACTCAGTCATTCTTCTTGATCGCGTGATAAGGATGATCTGTTGCAGCATGAATGTAGGCACGCACACCTTCTCTCCTAGACCCACTTGATACAGAAAATCTACCATAAGACGCGTGCATTCACTACGATTGCTCCACCTTGGATAAACATTAAACGTGCAGATGTGGTGAAGCAGATGAAAATTTCCTGACATATGGGTCACTAGGAGGCTCTTGTTATACTGCCACTCAACCAAACGACCACACAGAAACCTGGTGCGGCGATCTCTCTCATAAGCACAATTTAGATTCTTAGCACTTGGATGTACCTCGCCAAGTGGCATGTTCAGAAGTTGAGCTATCAACCCAACATTAATTGTGGCTTCCCGATCTCTGTCGAAGGGGATCTTGAACTGCAACGACTCCAACGTAGGGTCCTGAATATGAGCATAGAAGGTGTGAACAGTACTCACATTTGTACGAGACTTGCCTTCAAATAGCGGACCCCACCCGTCAGCTTCTATACGCTTGAACAACAAATACTCACCAAAGAGTCGCCCATCGACCTGCGCTTCAAAAAGAACCCTACGGTCCACATAAACGCCATGAGCCAACTCTACTAACAACGCCCTTCCAAATGGAGCTTGGGGATCTAACTCCCGCTTCGAATGCAACTCTCTCCCAACACTAGAACTCACGGTAGCTCCTCTAGGCCACCTCGAACGAGCGGGATGACTAGGCCTAGCCTCATCCACAGGGGCACACTTGTTGCCCATCAATGAAAGGATGGTGGAAATGGAGAAAAAGGCTACAAAAACCTCCATGAAAGCCATGGAAAGAGATGGAAAATGGAGAAAGGGTTGAGATCTCTAGGTTCCCACGAGTTTGGGTCAGAAATAAGAGTGCAATGGGTCAAGGAAAGGGAAAATAGAAGAAAGCAAAGAACAAGATAAGAGAGGTTGAGGGCTGGCACGTTTTGGAGCTCAAATGAGAGCTTTGGGAGCTTCAATCGCAGAAAATGGAGAGAGAAGGTGCTAGGTATGGCTGAGAACGGTGGAGGGATGAAAGGAATAATGAAAAATGAAAGAAGGAGTAAGTGGAAGGGAGGTTTGAGAGAGAAAATAGTAACTTTGTAGGAAAGGGAGAGCTTGGGGGGTCACTTTGTGAAGGAAGTGAGGGTTTTGGGATGAAAGGAGGGTTGAACCCTATACCATAGGGTCCTACTGGGCCCCAAACTTGATCGGCCTGGACGGCCTAGCTCGTAGGACCCGCTGACCGGCGAGGCCTCGCCGTCATCTGGACAAACCTAAAAAAGTTGGGGTCCCACCTTGGAACCCCCTAAAACTGATTGGTTTGGCCCCCTCTTCCGATTTGAGCCGTTTCGGGTCATTTTGGAACTAATCTGACCTCTATTCACTTTTACCAATTTTTAATGGCTGAAATGGGATGAAATGCGGTCTATACCCATCAATTGATGGTTTAGAAGTGATTTTGGGTCGTCGTGTGTGATTAGGAGTGTGCACGTACTCGATCTCAGTAATCTTTTTCGGTAAACTTTCGCCAAAAGACAAACTGGGAGTCCTAGTTTGATTTTTAGATTGTTCTCGTACCCTCCTACACTATAGTGGCATCAACATGCGGTGTGTGACCCTAACCCAGGTCCAGGTTAATCCAGATCATGCTCTGATACCAACTTGTAATGCCTTGAAATTCGGGGTCAAGCATAACTCAGCTCTCGAGTACCAAAACATCACTTATGTAACATAATGGATGATGATTGTATATTGTCTGTATTAGTGCATAAAACATGAAATAGATCAAGCCAGATCAGCAGACATAATTCAGGGATATTGAGGAAATGTAAGTGAAAGACTGAAATACATATATAATTTAAAAATAATCTCCAAAATATGCATGCTCTACCCAGGGAAAAATATACAACTGTTTCTCAGATACATGTATCAAACTAAGAAAAATCATCATATACATATCCCAGAAATCCTCGCTATTCAGGACGAGGCTCACATGAACCTGCCTAAGAACTGCATATATGAGAATGCCTCCTCGTCCTCATCAAAGTCTGGCTCCGCCTCGCCAGCGTCGCCGTCACCTGCAACTACATCAGAGTCTGGTTGGTGTTTAAGCACCACCCCAGAATATGAGAGTGAGTGATTAAATCAGTGATACTATACAGCAAAGGTTAACATGTTATCAATCCAATCAAGCAGTAATGATACGGCAGTTTAATCAAACATGTCCTAAATACTCTTATTAATGCAAGGATGATATGAAGGAATGATGCATGCCCTCACCACAAACTCCCTCTACGATCTTCATCTTATTATCACGCATGTCAGTCACTTCCTTAGTGCTCTTACACCAACACCGATAGCACATGCAATGCGATGATATGAGCATGCTTACCAAGTTCTTATTAGTCCTTTTCATGCAACAGGATTGGGAAGCTAAGACACCTCCCTTATATCAATTCTCAAACATTGATCCATTCTACGGTCGTCACTCCTATAAATTCTCATACGATATTACGGTTCTAGGTCGCTGCAAGGGCTGCTAGGGCTGTTGCGCGCAATCGTTACACCACTCCCCCATCACCAAATCAATACAGGACTAATTATATCCTTAATACTATAACAAGACTCATCACCCTTATGCAGTGTAAGGATATACTTGAGGTCACTACAGAGGGCTCGTCACCAATTAATGTAGGCCGACAGCAAGAATATAGTGTCCCATACCACTGTAATCTGCTCACGAGAATAAAGTACTCGCTGGTCACTACGGGGAGGTTTGTAGCCCGAGCGTAGGCCGATAGCTCGACCACGGTGTCTCATACCACCATGTCTAGCTCATGAGTCTTAGGGGATCACGGTACCACGGTTAACGGGAGTTTCACTGGTAAGCTCAGTGCCTTAGATTCAAACAGTAATGACCAAACATGGTGAATGAACATCGGTGAATCGGGTTAGTTGATAAGCTTAACTAGGCCAAGCGCACGATAAGTTGAACGACATGGAATGCATAAGCACTCCGTGTGGCCTAACCACTGTCGAACATCCCAAGCACAACTCAGATTCGTTAAACTCATCTTGCGTGGTGAAAATAATCTCAATCACCATTTGGAGTACGATTACCGATTACCTGGATTGTAGCATAGCCCCACTCACATACAAGCTCAATAACTAGCATGATTCATATCCTACATTCAAATGAACATTCATGACATATAACTGAAACTTAAATACAGTTCATGGAGGAAATCAAACACACATATAACATGGATAATCTAAGTTACATGATTCATGGAGGAAATCATACACTCAAGTATTATGATTGAGATTCATATCTCAACAACCTCAGCAATCACACTTTACTAACTTCTAACTCATTTAGGCATTTATACAAACACTTAGATTACACTATTCAACATGCATCGCGTATGTCGACTCCATTATATATTAGGGTAAGTCCTTTCGCCAAGGAGTTGTCGCATTCATATTAAGCATATAACAACGACAATTAATCATTGCAATCAAAACAATAGATTCTAAATGCATAAGGTATTCTAACATATACATGAAATACACTATTTACAATATAAAGTATACGTATACGAAAATTGAAACGGATAGCGCATTTGGCATGTGTAATGACAATCACAACATGAATAAATCATTAGCTAACATTGAAAGTCTTGAAAACCATAACCTAAATGTATATAGTCCGCACCTTAAATCAGAAAATGCGTATAAGAGGTGATTCAGACGATAAGTCTTCGTCAACGACGGATACGCTACCTATGGCATAAAACGGGTTAGCTATAACGTCATTTAAACTATTCTAGGTTTAAAAACAGGTTAGGGTTAGCTTAACTTACCTAAAAACAGAATCAGAATCGCTAGAAAAATGATTCAGATATGTAGGTTCGATGTATAGATGGACTAGGAAGAATCCTACGGAGATTCGACAGATTCTCCCACACTCTCTCTCTTTTCTCTTTCTTAAGCAAGTAGGGTTTAGAAAATTCGTATGGGATTTGGAACTAAGGGTTTAAGGCCTTTTTATAAGCCTAAAGTCAATGAAAATAGACTTAAGACCAAGGTATACTTAGGTTATAACCAAATCGGGCCTGTTCCGATCCAACGGAGCACTTTCGGAGGTCTTCTTATCAAATACGGTCGGACTTAAGCTCACTAATTTTGGATCTTTAGTAAGTTAAGTTTTCAGTCCAATCAAGTTTCCAGATCATCCATGGTGGACCAGCTTCAATTCAACGGTTATCGAACTTCGATCAAGGCCACAAGTACGTTGACATGTAAGGGCCACTTATCCTGATCCGAGGGTGAATTTGGGTTGAAATCTAACGGTCAGAACGCTTAAAAATAACGTGCAAGTGAAACGTTCCAGATTACTTAAAAATATATTTAATTTTCTAAAAATCTTCATTTTCTTAATCTCTTTATTTCAGACTCAATAAAATGGTCTCAGGACATCGTTTGGGCTTGATTTTTGAAATGATTGTCAAGTCCAACTAAGCGGTCATAATGGTCTAAGATCATAAATATCAGACTTTTGACGCGTGGTATAGATCCAATATAAAATTACAAAGCATTCCCCGGAGCAACTGGGTTTAGAGTTGGATCCTAAGTTTCAGGGTAATATAGCGTCAATGATTCTATGGGTTTTGGGTCTTACAGATCGTATTGAAAGTTATCGGTGCTAATTTCACATGCTATCTAGTTTAGCGCTAGCTAAAATATATTAAAATTCTAAGGGATTAAGGCCAAAATGATTTCTACTAAAGGAGGTACTCGAGTCTAAGTACGGATTTTTCTAGGTCATTACAACATTGCATGCTTATTTCTTTTACATTGAGAATAATGTAGATTTTAGGTTAGGGGTGGGAGATTAGGTAACCTAATCAGTATTTTCTTGGTCTTGAGCAAGAATTATGTGATTTTGAAGGATAGTCATGATTTTAAAATTACAAGATACAGAATGTTGGTACTTTATGACTCTAGGATTCAGTTATCTGTTAGATTTCACAATTAAATTTGAATTGTTAACCCTTGATTAGAAGTTTTAAACATTGATTGAGTCATGATTTCACATATCACATCTCGCTTACACATTAAGGTTCCGGTTTGACATTGAATAATTAACTTGGTAATCACTAAGCATGAAAGGAACTAGCCTGAAAAAAAATGTTCAGTAAGAAGAATTAAAAGGGTAAGTCAAATAATCTTCACCATAGGTTTGCTCCCTATAGGTGTAGATTCGATCCCCCATGGTTGATATTTAGAAAAAGTTAGGTGATAAGTTCACACCATAGGTTTGCTCCCTGTAGGTGAGGATTTGATTCCCCTTCATGGCATTGTTGTTCATAAAAAATCAAAAGCTGATAGGATGAAAAGATGATCTAAAAGGCAAGTGTTGGTTTCAAGTTTTGCTGTCATGAATTCTATTGTTAATTACTAAGGACATCATGAAATTGACAATTGGATCTCTTAATGATTGTAAGACGAGATTACACTATACACTCATGGAACTCAGTGTTTAGAATTGTTCTAATTAATGGATTAATAGTTTTGAAATTGATTATGAAGTTTACCATGAGTTTGATTTCAGGAGAAAATATTACTCACCATTCATGAATCTTAGAATTTTCGCATCTCGACTATTTGTTCCCAAGTCACTTGGGTTTATAGGAATTACCCTTTTATTTCTGAAATTACTTTTCGCATGTTTTGCTCGAGACTTGCAAAATGCTGGTTGGGGGTGGTGATGAGGGTCGAATATTGCATATCAGACCCCGATTATTGCCAGATTTTACATATATGATAATGCTTAATGCCATATTTTAATTGTGTTTTTAATACAGGATGAAATCAGGAGCATGGATTGAAAAATGATATTAAAAGTAGAGATTTGATGCTTTGAAGTCACCATAGTAAGGGACGGACTCCAAAGAACCAAGATCGACAGATTTATACACCAAGGATCCAAGGAAATCAAGTCGTTCACGTTAAAGAGGCGCGAAATTGGTCAAAAATGCAAGATCATAGGGTTTTCACCATCCGATTGACTCGAAACTTTATACATGGGATGAGGGCCATAAATTAACAATACATATTAAATTTCAGCCATTAAAAATCTCAAAAAGTGGGCCAACGAACAAATCAGCTCCTTAATTCATTAAGTGGGGCCCACCTGATATCTGGAACTGCCTTAAAATTGTTCTTGACGGTTTAAATAAGATGAGAAACAATATGGACGGTGAAGATTCTTTGAAAATCATCACAGTGGGTCCCATACATGGTGAATGTACACCTTGTACATATAAAGCCGGCCGTGCACTAGAAGCGTTGATCGCGTTAGCGCCTTTCAAAGCCCCAGTGTCTGACCGACTTCAAATCCAAAAAAGCAACTGCCGTTTCACGCTATCTGCGAACGAACGGCTGGGCTGTTTTGCGGTCGACTGTAGGTCCCACACATGCCCCGTACAACTGATTTGAGCCGTCCACCATGTAGAGGGGTTTGAGAGCTTCAAACCCTAGCTTATCATTCGTACCCATGCATGCACATGTATGCGATACAGGAGCCACAAAAGGCCTGCCTTGTAATTTTCAAATATGATCTTTTTGTGATTTCTTCTCTGGGCCACGTCAATGGATGTTCAAAACCATCTATTCTTGATTTAAATTTCATCCTGAATGCGGTGGATGGTGTGGATTTCCCCGAAAACACTTCTGTGGGGCCCACCAATCACGACAGCGAAGGAATACGAAAGGATTCACACATCTGTGAAAATCCAATTTTTTAGGCAGTTGTGGCCCACCGTCTTTGATCATATGGCAGATCTGAACCGTCCATCATGTAGAGGGCTCAAAAAGGTCCTAAGAGACATTATTTCTTTGGAAATTGAGCGAGGAAAGTGGCGAGTTATGAAGCCCTAAAGTTTGCTGCGAAAAAGCTTTCGCTGGGTGAACGTTGCTGCGACAGCTGCACCACCGACTCTAGTAGTTATTAAAGGACTTGTGGAGTCAGGGGGCCAGAGCTTGATAGCCAGGGAGAGGAGAAAGAGAAGAGAGAGAGAGAGAGAGAGAGAGAGAGAGAGAGAGAGAGAGAGAGAGAGAGAGAGAGAGAGAGAGGAAGGAAGAAGAGAGAGAAGGGAGATGTTTTTATTGTTTAAATCTTATAGTTCCTTCTTTTTATTTGATTTTATGGATTGCTAATCTTGTAGCTAGGGCTGAGATGAAGCCCTTAATTTGAATAGTTCTTGTTATGTGTTGAATTTATCTGAATTTGATTTATTTGTTTCTTTCTTTAATGTGCTTAACTAGAATTTCTGTACTTCTCCATTCTATGAGCTTAACCAGAGTCTAGATGTGGATGTTGTTTAGAATATTATTCTAAGTGCTTGTGTTTGACCATGAACAGGTTTCCTATAGAGGAAGAAACAGTAATCTACATCTCTTCATGCCTGACCATGGGTGGAAAGATGTGATCCATATGCTTTAAGGGATTATACATTCTGTGTGCCCGACCAAGGACATAGTTTGTAATTTATTTAATTTATATCAATATGAATAGGGTGAATCAATAGGTAAAATAAGGCTTAAGATAATTAGGGGTGGATTCGAAAGTCCTAGTCTTCTCCTTGATTGAATTTTCCTTATTGCTCTTGGTTATTTTTCATAGATTTGTGTTAGTTTACTTAATAGTTCGCTATACTATTTGTTGGATTAGTTAAGAAGAGTCTTAAATTTTTAATTGTGACAACCAGTCCTCATAGAAATGATCTCGTAATACGTACCAAATCTACATTTGATTCGTATACTTGCAAGTTGAAAATTATTTAAATTAGATTAGTTTAAATAAAACATCAATGAGACTCCTTGTGATGTATGTATACCAAGTCTCATTTGGGCCACTTGAATGAGTTATGATTGTGTCCTCGAATGAACCGTTTGTGGTAATCAAATGGACCACCCAACAAGTCAAAAGATTAGGATGTAGTGACCCACTAACTGGCCCATTCAAGTGTGATAATGAATTGGGCCTTAGTCCACTTGAAATGATAGCTAGACATGTTGAGGCGTTGGATTGAAATCTAATTATGCATGTAATGATGACACATATGCAGTGATACTTTTGATGATGATGATGCACGTATGGATAAATGTGATGTTTGTATTGTATGGTAATGCTGATTTATGTTTTTATGCTTGGATGATGTTCAATTGGATGTATGGACTAAGTGAGCCACTTAACTCTTAACCGTGAATGAGTATATTGGTGATACGAACTAGGTTTCGAATAGTTATGGATCTTTATATGTGGATTTGATACATGTTATGGTATGTGCTTATTCCTAGCACATGTTTGATATACAATTTGTTGTGGTGACACTGTATGAGGTTTCGGCCATGTGATTGGTGCCGAGTGTGATTGATCCTAGTTGTGCTATTGTATGGTTGGTGCACACTTATGATGCGGAAGATGTGGACACTTGCACAACCCCACGATCATGAAGGAGAGTGCACATTAGAATATTATTTTTCCATGTTGGTACCGTGATCATTTTGATTGGTCTAATAATATTTATGCATATTACATCTGCATGCATGCATACATGTACATGCATCATGGATGAGGAGTGCTTGGTGTGCATACTTTGATCATGTAGAGATCATATGCATGTGGTAGAGGATGTTGGTGCGGGGTGCACATGATGGAGTATGTGGTAGAGGATGTTGGTACGGGGTGCACATGATGGAGTATGTGGTAGAGGATGTTGGTGCGGGGTGCACATGATGAAGTATGTGCAGATGTTATCTGGTCCGAGAGACCGTGGGCTTGGTCCTTGTGTTGAAGTCCCTTAGCGAATATATCGGGCATGGTCCCTGGGTTGAAGTCCCTAAACCTTACTTGATGCTACATTATAATTTATGTTTATGCCAATGATGATATTACATGTATATCCTTTCCATGATGAGCATGGATTACAGATCAGATGTGGTTGGCAAAGGAGCCCGATTGGTATTAGGGTTGCCTTGTATACATGTGTGGCTTACATGCATAACATTGCTTGAGTGCAATTATACTGCATAGCGTGCTTGTGGATTATCATTGCATTTTACATAGCGTCCTCATAAGATGGATTGAACACCACAACAACATCATGGTTATACTGATGAGAATACCACAACGGCATAGTGGTTGGTATTTGTGGGCACTGAAAATTTGGGTTTCTTTTACTAGGTCTCAGACCCCTGGGTGAAATTCCCTAAACCTTGAGTGGTACCCTCGAACCTCATCGTCAAGACCGGGAAGATGTCATGGGTCACCTGGTGCAGAAGACCATAGTAGGCCAGTCTCTCATTGACATGGTTAGGTGAGAAGAGGTTCGACTATGCCTAGCTGAAGAGTTAAAGAAAATGTGGTTGGGTTTGACCAGCCCCCGAAATGGGTCCGCTACTGGTATGCCGGGTGGGTATTAGCATGGATATAGGCCCCCCAATGATAAGGCGGGTATGCGAGGCCTCTATTCAACAAGTTTCGGACTTGTTCTGGATACTAGGCCCTGGTGATTCCTAATGATGATAACTATATTGTGATGTGGACTTTTATAGGAGGATTTGCATGCCTGCATACATGCAGCATACCTTTGCATATCATCACTTGCATTGCATCCTATCCTCTTGGATTTATGAAGCATTACTTGGTCACTATGCTTCAACTTGTGTACTCTGATATTTGATTGTTACTATATGCTTGTACACTACGCACACACGAGTGTACTCACTAGGCTTTTTGCCTAAGCTTTCTATTTTTATTTTTTTTCAGGGAAGGAATAACTTGGAGGGCATAGCTTTCTCGATGTATTGTATCTTTTTTATGAATTGACAATATTGACATTATGTACCTGTTAGAAAAGTATTATACTTGTAACCATTAGGATTTATAATGGAGACTATTGCTTAGTATTGTGATTACCGATCATCATTCTTAGGTATTATTATTTTTTTAAAAAAAATTAGTCAAAAATCTTCCTTGGTGTGTCGAACTCAGGACTTAGTGTATGGAAGTTGAGTATTGGATTTGGGGCATCAAGGCAGCCATCCGTCCTCAGATTTGGGGCGTGACAATGACCCCATGAAATCGATACCCCAGTAATTAAATGCTTCAATGATAAGAACGGGGTTCAAAGGCATCATATTTTCATGAGACTATGCACCCAATTTCTGACAACACTCAAAAGCTTTGTAAAACTCATGAGTGTCCTTGAACACAGTGGGCCAGTAAAATCCGCACTGTAGAATTTCGGTCAAGGTCTTTTTAACAGAAAAGTGAGCACCACAGGCCTGCGAATGACAGAAGGAGATGACACTTTGGTGTTCATTTTCTGGCACACATTTCCTTAGAATTTGGCCTGGACAATATTTGAATAAATAAGGATCATCCCAGAAGAACTTATGAACCTCATAGATGAATTTTTTCTTATCTTACGCATTCCAATGAGTCGACGTGAAACCTGTGGCAAGATAATTAACAATGTTAGTAAACCAATGTAATTGAGAGAGTTTAAACAATTGTTCGTCAGGGAACATATCATTTATAGGTGGCATTTCAAGAGAATGAGGGAGATCAAGTCTTGAAAGATGGTCAGCCACTACGTTCTTTACTCTCTTTTTGTCCCGTATTTTCAAATCAAATTCCAGGAGTAGAAGGATCCATCTTATCAAGTGGGGCTTAACATTATTCTTCGAGAGAAGGTTCTTCAGTACCGCATGATCAGTGTAGATGATGATCTTGGATCTGATCAAATAGGACGTAAATTTATCCAAAACAAACACTACGGCTAAGAGTTCCTTCTCCATAGTAGAGTAGTTCACTTGGGCAGGATTTAAAGTTTTACTTGCATAGTGAATAACGTAGGTCTTCTTTTCTTTTATCTGACCTAACACTGCCCCAATAGCATAGTCAAATGCATCACATATAATCTCAAAAGGAATGCTCCAATCGGGTGATTGCATGATAGGTGCGGTACTCAACTTGCCCTTGAGCTTAGTAAAAGCTTCTTGACATTGCTCAGTCCACTCATATGGTACATCCTTTTGAAGTAGAATGCATAAAGGATGAGAGAGGTGACTAAATTTCTTTATGAATTGTCTGTAAAATCTGACATATCCTAAGAAGGATCGTATGTCTCGTATGTTCTTGGGTGGAGGTAGGGTAGAGATAAGATCAATTTTAGGAGATAAAATCAATTTTAGCCTTATCCATCTCAATTCCCATGGACGAGATGATATGTTCAAGAACAATTCCCATACTAAACATGAAATGACACTTCTCCCAATTTATTACCAAATTCTTTTTCTCACATTGCTTTAGCACATTTTTCAGATTTTTCAAACACTCGCTGAAGGATGTACCAACGATAGAGAAGTCATCCATGAAGACCTCTAAATGTTACCCCTCCATGTTAGAAAATATACTCAACATGCATTGCTGAAAAGTGGCAGGGGCATTACACAGTCCGAAATGACATCCTTCGTTAAGCAAAGGTGCCAAAGGGGCATGTGAATGTGATCTTTTCTTGATCTTTAAGGGCTATCTCTATCTGATTATAGGCCGAATATTCATCAATGAAGCAATAATAAGAGTGACCAGCTAGCCTTTTAAAGATTTGATCAATGAAGGATAAAGGAAAGTTATCATTCCTCGTAATGGTATTCAACTTTTTATAGATCAATGCACATTCTCCAACCAGTAGTAACTCTAGTTAGCACGGGTTCATTGTCGGCATTGGCTACAATGGTGATTCGGGACTTCTTAGGAACCACCTGAGTTGGACTCACCTATGGGATATCGGATATGAGGTATATGATAACCACTTCCTTTATGCTTAAATTTAATCGAATTGTGGTTTTCCAGATATCACGCCCCAAACTCGGAAATCGGGCTCACAAAATTCCTGATCGCCGAATTCGGCGCCGACAGTCTCCGTAGAACCCCATTCTCGGCTCCTAGCTCCCATTCGCCAGGTTCCGATCCTGGGATGCTACGAGGAGGGTTTTCAACATCAGTTTGATTCGTAATAAGCATAACCAAAGGCATAACCCACAAACAACAACCAAGCACTCCATTATATTTCCACTATGATCAAAAACTTTACAAGTACAATGAGCATAAAGGGAAATATACTAGTAAAGATTAAAAACTCCAAAATGATCAGCAACGTACTCCTGCCTCAGCGCTGCTGCGATCCAACGTCACCTGCACGCAACGGTCGTGCATAAGCTTATAGAAAGCTTAGAGGCTGGTGAAAGTGTGTGCGCAAGGTAGTAATATGAACATACAATGTAAGAGTAATGCGAAAAATACAGATGGAACCATAAGATCATGAGTCGTACCAAGGCTATGCAATGCAAGACATGAATGATGTCGGCCATCCCAAGGCCATGCGATGTGCAATGTAACTCATGCATACAGATCCTCATCTATGTCCACGCATCAATACAGCTCAAATATGGGATATCACCGGGGTCTAGTACACTCTAAACCAGATTGCCGTCACATCGCGCGTAATAAGGTAAGTGAAAGAGACCACACTATCCGTCTGCTAATATCGGGCATGACTCGTCGATAGCGGACCCATTCCTCGAGCTGGTCAAACTCAGCCTAGCATTGTCCCCTACTCTCGGGCGGGTTAGGCCGCACCCCCTTCCAACCGACCACGACATAGTGAAGAGCGTAACCGTCTAGTAATCGGCACTCAACGCTCATCTACCCACTCGGTCTAGACGTTGGAGTAACCTCTTGGTACCATAAGGGTTTAGGAACTTTCACCCAGGGATATCTATAGTACCTCATGTAGAACAAGATTTTCGGTATCCAATCCTGCCAACCACGATACATCTGTGGAAGTTACGACCCCGATGTCACTAGGGCGTACCATATCCATGTCATACAAATGTGATATGTATGATTCACACTATCCAATCATGCAGTAAATCCTGTGCGTATCATGCGCTAATGTAGGGCAACACTGCCTAACCAGGAGCCCATACTATGATCAGTCAATCCTCATACCAAGCATGCATATGATGCGTATGATCATGAGTCATGAAACTACACTAAACATGTCAATGAGTGATGATCCATTCTTACAACGCAAATGGGCCTGGACGGCCTATACACAGTAAGTACGGCCAGTAATGGGCCCTAAGGAGAGTCGTAATGTGGACATCCAACCAGCATCACACTCGCAATGTGGACGTCAAACCAACATTTCATCCCAGGCACGATCTTTTTAAACATTGGTACTTAGCCTATAATGGATTTACACATTGCAATGGACCATAGGTTGTTCCCATTGGACCTTACATATATATATCAAATGGGCCATATCTTATGGGCCTTTTATTCATCAAATGGGCCACATAGATGGGCCACACCAATGGGTCTTATGTGCATTGCAATGGGTCAAAACCCGTGGGCCTAGGATTTGCATCAAATGGCTTAGTCTCATGAGTCTAATATGTGACCAATGGGTCACACCAATTGGGTCCCACATGTAGATCAAGTGGGCCTCAACCCATAGACCTAACATGAGTCAAATGGGCCTAAACCCCTAAGCCTTAATCAAATAAAATGGGCCTAACTCATGGGACTCAAATAAGTCCAATGGGCCTAATCCCATGGACCCTTTTTATAATTAAATGGGTTCACTTTCATGGGCCTTGAGTACATCAAATGGCCTAGTCACATGGCCTTAGATCATATCCATTGGGCCTAAACCCATAGGCCTTAAATATCAAGTTAAGCCCATAGGCTTTACATATCAAGTGGGCCCAAGTTCTTAGGCCTTAAATGAATCAAATGGGCCTAGCCCATAAGCATTTCAAAAATTAAATGGGCCTAGCCCATAAGCCTTTTGTAATACAAATGGACCTAGCCCATAGGCCTATTGCAAACCAAATGGGCCTAACCCATATGATATAAATGGTAATATTATATTGTATATAAATATAACAATATATACTATATTAATATAATTTAATTTAAAGAAAATGTAACGTCCAGGCCCTGGACGGCCTAGACATGCACCTGCATCAAGGGAGGGCCCCACCGTCCGTTGGACGGTGGAGGAAATTTTTTTGCATCAAGGTGGGCGCCACCGTCCACTGGACGGTGGTAAAAAAAATATATAAATATCATGGTGGCTCCCATGTGGGGCCCACCAGAAATGTTCATTCGAAATCTAACTGTTCACAAGGTCCCTTGGACCTGGATGAAGGAAAAACATAAATTTCAGCTTAATCCAATACTTCTGTGGGCCCCAAGATAATTTTCAATGGCAATCCTTCAATTATACTGTTTTCTGTGGTGTGAGCCACCAGAGCCTTGGATGGGCCTGAATTTTGGCAGGGGCCCACTTTAGGAGGTGGCCCACGACATGGATAGATTGGATCTCAAATAAACATCACAGTGGGGCCCACGAGCAGGGCCGTGGTTGGCCAGCGGCCGCCCGCCCGCCACTGCACGGCTGCACGCAGCAGCGTGCATCGCTGCCACCTGCTGACGATAGTGCAGAGGCTCTGCCTCTTACATTTTTGGGAAAAAAATTATTTTCCCGAGATTTTTCATATGTGGGGCCCGCAAAAATGAAGTCCGTCCCGGCCATTACAATCAGTGGCCCGAGGCCGTCCAAATGAGTCCAGAGTTTGAATTTTTTTGATGCTTGGAAGTGAAATAAATTAAGAAAAGGATGTTTGAATGGTGAGGGTGCGATCTTTGACGCTATGGCCCACCAGGTGCTCCGTTCAATCTCATTTTCTGGCTCAACGCCTAAAATGAGATGGTGAAAGGAATGGACGGCTTGGATTAGAGCAATACATCAGGGTGGGGCCTATGCAAGTGGGCCACCAAAAACCCTCTTTTCTTCTTTCCTTTTTCTTCTTTCATTGAAACGTCCAGCGTCCCAGACGCTGGACGGTTTTGATTTTTTTCTTTTTTTGAAAATGGTGGGCCCTGATGAAGTGGGCCACCACATGATGGGTGACATGGGTTTAACGTTTAAGGTGGGCCCCACTTGAATAAAAATAATTATATCAAGGTGGGATCCATTCAAGTGGGCCACCAACCTATAGCATAAAAAATAAAATAAAATAAAATAAAATAAAATAAAAGCAATAAAAGAGAGAGAGAGACATGGAGAGTGGGACACGGCTTGTGATGGAGGGCTCCGCCACTATGAGCCCTCCCTTGAATGAAATCGTACATCAAGTGGGTCATTTTGCACATGTGACCATCAAAACTGAAGATCAACGGTGGGGATCCTTTCCCCACCAATATGGATGGTCTAGATGACCTTTTTAAAGAAAATAAACATCATGATGGGGTCCATGGAGAATGGCCCCATCATGGAATGATCATGATGATCCAAGTGGTCCGTCGGCCACATTTTAGGGTCCCAAGTGAGGTCCACACCATTGATCGGTGGGCCTCACTTGGCCCATCATAAAAATAAGAAAATAAGTATGATCTAGCACCCACCGTCCGATCTTCTTGCTCCTAGGAGTTCCTTGGCACCTTAGCTTGGTTTTCAACAGTTAAGATGAGGAATGGAGGGTTGAGATTGGAGATCTAGGGATGAAGAGGTGGGCCACTTAGAGTTTAGGGATTTTACAAAATTTCATACGTGGGACTCTTGTTGCTTGGGATTTTTGAAATGAGAAAAAGAGAGAAAGAGAGAGAGTGATGTAGAGAGAGATGGATGGATGGATGAATGATGGTTGTGTAAGGAAAGGCTTGACTTTTGAGGCTTTTGTGTAAGAGAGGTATGAGTGGTGTAAGAAAAGCTTGACTTTTGTGGCTTTTTGTGTAAGAGAGGTATAGTTTTGGGAGACTTTTGTGGTTACTTGGGAAAAGGATGGAAGTGATGTGTACTTGACATGTGATGGATTAATGGGTGATTGATTGATGGGATTGATGTGATTGATGTGACACATCGTAGAGATTCTCTTGGGTTTCACAACGCGTGGTATTTTCTCGCACCGAACGTTGGCTCATATCTCTTGACCAGGGTATCGCCTTGGCGCGCGAGTCACGGTATCGGAACCGCAATGACGGCGCGGTCGCTATGGTATTGGTCTCGGGTTGAGTTGACTCGGGTTATCGGCACATGAATCAGGGTCGCGCGTCGATATCGTTTAAGGGTCGAAGGTTGCCGGAATTCGACCGGTAAGACCGCGGAAGTGTACGGAAAGGTACGGACCAAGATACGGGTCTTACACCAGAGGTCTTCGTATTATCCTCAAGATGAATGCAGTGAGTACAAATCAAAGGGTCAATTCCCTTGAGGTTGGCAATCGACCATCAATGACTCCTTTATACTTAATGAGGGTAGAGATAAGCATACTCTCCTATTCTTGCTCAAGGTGGGAAGAAATTACCATCAGATATTTCTCATCTTGACCTAAATAGACATATTTAAGATTAGAGGGCAAATGTTTTAGGCCAAGCTTCGACACTTTAAGGCTAGATGGTATAGGCACTACATTAGTTTGAGATAATTCTTAAAATTGTGGCCTCCACCGGTTAACTTCAAGTACTGGCATAACATCAGCATGGCATCCATCTCCTTAATCATGTCATCATCTAAATCATGGGAGTGGGCCAAGCACGTCTCTAGAGTATCAGAGTATAGAGTCAGGATTGCTTTATCTTCCATGAAAGAATCTATCAAGTTAATATCGTGGATATCATCAACATCCTCTAATTGTTTTCTCATGTTGAAAAGGATATTGAGTTCCAATGTCATATTTTCATAAGATAAATTCATAATTCCATTCCTGTAATTAATGATTGCATTTAATGTAGCAAGGAATGGGCGACCAAGAATGACGGGAATTTGAGTGCTCACTTCTATGATGGGTTGAGTATCCAGGATAATAAAATATACCGGATAGTAGAATTTATCAACTTGGACCAACACATCCTCAATCATCTCTCGTGGTACATGAACTGAGTGATTAGCAAGTTGTAATGTGGTTTGGCTGGGTTTTAATTTACCTAGACCCAATTGTTCATAAACCAAGCAAGGGATCAAGTTCACACTCTCCCCCAAGTTAAGAAGTGCATGCTCAATCTAATAGTTTCCAATTACACAAGTGATGGTCGGGCTACTGGGATCTTTGTATTTTTATGACACATCTTGCTTGAGGATGACACTCACTTTTTATGTCAAAAAGATTTTCTTTTATATGTTTTGTCTCTTTTAGTAGTGCATAGATCTTTCAGAAATCTGGCATATGAAAGGATTTGTTTAATGACATCCAATAGAGGGATGTTGATCTTCACTTGTTTAAGCACCTCTAGAATACCCTGAGAATTAGATAGAGGTTTTGGCATAATCAATCGTTGAGGGAATGACACAATCAACTTACTTTGAGGTTTTGGTTCTATCCCATGTGGAGTAATGCTAAGTCTATCATTCTTATCTTCTTCAGGGTCTTTAGGATTTTCAGCCCTTACTGGAATAGATTTGTCAATTATCTTTCCACTCCTAAGATCGGTGATAGACTTGACTTTCTCCTTTTGGTTTGAAGAGCTTGGGTCACTAATTTCATATTATGACTTTGGATTGGGGAGAGATTGGGCTGTAAGCATCCCTTTCTCCCCACTTGCTAAGTGTGTCTCAATCCTTTAAATGGACAATGTAAACATTCCTATTGTTATTTTGATATCCTGGAATTCTTGCACTGTATTCTGGTTGAATAAGTATTGGTTTTGCATGAATTTTTAAACCGTATCCTCTTAAGGCCTCTTCTGATTTAAAAATTAAGTAATGGCCTCTTGTGAGTTAGCCATTTGTCCATTCCTCCAACTGAAATTTGGATGGTTTTTCCAGCTGGAATTGTATGTATTTGAGGTGGGTCCTCTAAATGGTCTTTGGTAGTTGTTCGCGATATTTGATTTCTCATTCAATATCTCTTGAAAAGCAAGAATTGTTGGGCAATTCTCAGTTGTATGTATGTTACAAGCACAAATACCCCAAACAACTTTCGCAACCTTATCAAATTTGATAGGTTCTGCCTTTTTAAGTTCCATGGCCTTGACTTTTCTTGTGAGATTGGCCACTCTTACACTCGTATCATCTTCATCTTTTAGAACATAAATTCCTCCCATTTCCTTTGATTGAGTAGGCATAAAAGTGGTGAGTCTTGGAGAGGTGTCCCATGATTGTGCGTTTTCTGCCAATTGATCAAGGTAATCCTACGCATCATCGGCCTCTTTGTTCATAAATTCACCATTACACATCGTATCTACGAACTGACCCATTGGTGAAGTTAATCCATCATTAAAAAAGCTTATTGTTTGCCATACTTCGTAGCCATGATGTGGACAGGAATTCATGAGATCTTTGAACCTTTCTCAACATTGAAAGAGGGTCTTTTCCTCTTTTTGGGAAAAGTTCAGGATGAAAATTTTTTTTTGAGAAATTCTCAAGTCATTTCGGCCTATATGTTGATGGATCATGGCTTTAAGGAGTGCATCCACGTCTTAGGCTTCTCCTTCAGTGAGAAGGGAAACAATTTTAGTCGCACCATGTCCTCAAACATGTTTGGAAAGTGTAATGTAGCGACTATCTCATCAAACTCCTTGATGCAAAAATATGGACTTTCAGAATCTAGTCCATGAAACTTAAAAAGGAGTTGTATCACTTTGGTTTGATATCAACGTTTCCTGCATTAAGTGGAAAGACCATGCAGGAATGTGTACTCACCCCTGCCGGTTGTAAATAATCGCATAAAGTACGAGGCGGGGGTACATTATGCACCTTGTTTTCATCTTGAACTTCCTCAACTATTGGTTGAAGTTGAGGTTGAGGTTGATTTGTAGCCATCACTTCAATTAACTGAGAGGATCTCAAGTGGTATCTAATCCTTTAATGGATAGGCAACCCTTTGACTAATCTTCGTTCACTCAAGAGACCTTAAGTGTTCTCATGAACCCACTTGGGCATGAAACACACACAACCCTCAAGTAACTAAAAAAATTAAACCTAAAAAGAAAACTAGAAAAAGTAAAATAAATAAGACATCTAAAAAAATAAGAGAGAGAGTTGGAACAAAATTATTGAATAAGAGTTGTTATGTTAGGAATCCTATAAAACAGAAAACAATGTTAGTTTTTAGAAATAATTTTAGAAAAAATCTTATCTTAAAAACATAACAGAAAAATAAATCCTAATCTTAACCTAATTTTAATATCAATTAATTCCAGAAAAACATAGGTGTAGTCCTCGGCAATGGCGCCAAAAACTTGTTCACAACCCCGAGTATAGGGTCGCGATGTAGTAATAACTCGTGAGAATGAGGTCGAATCCACAGGGACTAAACTTATATGTATTCTGAAAAGAACTAGAACTAGAATTAGAACTAGAAGAAAATCTAAATTTGAATTCTAGAATAAAGGAGAGTAATTGTGAATAGTGTTTAAATTATGAATTAAAGGCGGGAACTAGGGTGCTAAGGATTCACTTGTAGCTATTAAGATGCTAACTTGCTTGATTCAATAAATACAATTGGAATTGGAGTCATATCCTATCCAATTGAAAGATAAAGCAATTTAAATCAAATCTAAACTTTTCATTGACCTAATTCTCAATGGAGGAGAATTGTAAAGATTGGAAGGGATTCCATCACCCTACCATGCCCAGTAGATGATGGTGAACAATGAGATTTACCAATCTTACTATCTCAAAACAGGAAAAGAAGATATTCAAAGCTATCACAACATCTATTGTAATTTGAGTCACAATAAATCATAGAAAACTGAAAATATTCCTTTAATATCAAACTAGAAATTAATGAAGTTCAACAAGAATAAGAATTTTAGCAAAATAAACATCCCAACATGCTACAAGCTTCACCTCTTAGCCTTTGCTAAGAGGTTTAGCTAACGATAAACATGATTGAAACTAAATCTCTTAAACAAAGTATGAAAAATAAATTAAGTAAGAAGAAAAATTCTTTGGCGGCTACTCCACCCTTGTTTATGCTCCTTGAGACCTTTCCAAACTTTAGAAGATTCTTTGAATCATCCTAGGGAGTCCTATTTATAGTTATGGAACTCCAACTTTTGCACCGAGTAGGAAAAATCTATAAACTGCCTCAAATTTACCTACTCTGCACAGTTTTCCAAAATAGACTCGAGGTTTAAGACTATACCTTTTAGGATAATTTCATGAATATGTTTATTTTCAGGATAATTTCAGGATTCCTTTTCTTCACTTCAAATCTATAGTTCTTTTCATTCATCGATTGGTTTTCTTGGATCTTTGCCATGTGAATTTTTCATTAATGACTTTCAAATCTCCGAATCTTCATTTAGTAATCTTTTGAGTATAAATCTTCCTTTTGACATGAATTTCACCTTAAGATCATGAAATCACTTCACACATGAAAACATGCATAATTAAATCAATTAAGCATCCTCATGTTTATAAAACGAAGGTATAAATAGGGAGAAATATGCAATATTTCACACTCAACACCCATGTTACGCATAGAGTATGAAAATTAGCTCCATCTACGGTTCAAGTTGATCACACGATTAAAAATAATGTGTAGGAAAGCTAACCTTTAAAACTGTTTTCCTTGGGCATTTGGTGTGGTGTCTAATGGATCGAATGTATTTTACATGCTCATCACGTCGAGCCTAGTAACAATCAAGGATGGACATCTCTCTCAATTATTTCTAATGAAATGGCCCACTTAAATCACATATCGACCTGATTTTTTTTTCTCTCAGAGCCCTGTATAGAATCCCACATCCAATGATTGGAGTGGATCTCAGGGTACACATCATGGTGGGCCCAGTACAAAATATAGTGTGGGCATTTTTTTGGCTGTTAGTTCTCATAAATGTGTTATGTTACCCGAATGACAAGGAGGCAGATTTCCTACTAAAGGCTTTTGCATGAAGTTCGTGTGCTGGGACCTAGTTGGGCTCGCAGTAATATTTATAAGAAATCCACCCCCATCCATTCATTTTCTAAGATCATTTTAGCACACGAGGTCAAAAATAAGCCAGATCCAATACTCAAGTAGCTGCAAACATGAGGATTGAATATAAACGGTTAAAATATTTGTAGGGCCACATGAGTTTTGAATCAGGATAATAATTGTATTTTTAGTTCATCCTAGAAGAAATGACGTTATGAATGGTATGAATGACATGTAAAATCATTGTCGACCTAAGGAAGTTTCAGCATTAAGAATTTCCCTACCCACCTTTTTCTTTAGTGCAGCTACATAGTCTTAAACCCTACTCAATTTTGGTTCCTAATCCTAAAATGAGCTCAAAAAATGAATGGACAAGTAAATTGCTCAAAAACATCGCGGTGGGCTCCACCTAAGTTTCCAGTGCAGGAACTTCCTGTGGAAGGCTTTCCAAGAAATCTGGTCTGAATGACAAATGGTGGGGTGCTTTGCAGACCGTGGGGCTGACCTTCATGTATGAGTTGTATATCCATGCCATTCATCAGTTTTTACACATCATCTTAGTGTATGGTCTAAAAAATGAAGCAGAAGTAAATCTTAAATGGACCACACCATAAGAAACAATAGACATTGAGAGCTTGCCATAAAAGAAAAAAAAAACTTCTTAAGGACCATCATAGTGATTTTTTGCCATCCGAGTTGTTGATAAGGTCAATCCGACTTGCTGATAAGGTCAGAGAGATAGAGACAAAGGGAAAACAAAAATATTGGCTTGATCCAAAACTTTTGTAGCCCTATAAAATTTTTAATGGTTAATCACCCCTGTTTCCTGTGGTGTGGTCCACTTAAGATTTGGATTTACTTCATTTTTAGGATCATGTCCTAATTTGATCTAGAAAAACTAATGGATGTCCTGGATATACAACAAATATATGAACGTGGCCCCATGGTCGGTGAAACACCCACTCCAGTATGACCCATGTTACAAACCAACATTGAGTTACAAACTGAATCAGATTGGGCAGCGACACATCAACCCAGGCAGGTGCTATGTTGATGTGGCAAATTTTGTGAGCCAACCATGATGCATGTGTTATATCCATACCATTCATCCATTTTCTCAAATTATTTTAGTGCATGAGCCAAAAAACCAGTCAAATCCAAAACTCAATTCGACCACACTAGAAAAGCAGCTATAACAATGACCCCACTGTTGAAATCTTCTTGGGGCTGACCATGATGTTTATTTGCCATCTTACCTGTTCATAAGGTCAGACGGACTTGGATGAAGGGAAAACACAAATATCAGTTTGATCTAAAACTTCTAACTCTCAGGGAGTTTTTAACACGGTCAGTGTTTAATCCCCATCATGTGATCTACGTAAGCCTTGGATCTGCCTCATTCTTAGGTTCATGCTCTAAAATGATCCAAAAAAATGGATTCTCAGCTTGGATAAAACCCATACATAATGGCGGGCCTCACGAAGCTCTCTCTTGGTTGAAGAGGAGTCTATTAATTTTCAGTTTTGCAGTGGGGAGAGAGAACATTAAATAAGATAGATGCATTCAATGGAGAGAGAAAATAAGAAAATGATTCTTTCCAAAGAAAATGAAATGATTAAAAAATTGTGCAGATGTGATGTATTTGGACGAAGCGTGACATATGTAAAAAAATCCGTTCTTTTAATTAGATAATGTCTCTTATAAGCAAGTGAAGATAATTTTTTTTTTTTTTTTTAGATCAATAATATGATATTCTTTTAAAAAAATTGGGCAGTTAGAAATCCATTCTAATAGTCCATATTTAACTTACATGTATGGCTGCAGATATGAGAACCATTTACTAATTTTTAGTAGATAAAATTTAATTACTAAACTCTATTTGATGAATGGGTTGGATCTTTAACACACAATTTCTATCACGCTTATGTAAGACTTGATGTCACATATACCCACTGGATGCATTCTATTGAATTGTTGAATATTTCGTGTTATTTAATACACAACTAGTTGGACCAATTTGAATTGTCCAACTAGTGTGTGAGCATTACTCTCTCTCTCTCTATATATATATGTGTGTGTGTGTGTGTGTGTGTGTGTGTGTTTTTGTTTCTGACGTCCTCCAACATTTTGAATGGGATTAATTTGTTGCAATTATATTTTATTTAAGAGCTATAATCTACATGGTTACAATCTTTGAACCAAAGTGCTTGTTTGAAATTATAATAAATTCATATATAGTGAAATCTAACTGGTTCAGTTGTTTACTTAATCTTTGTTGTTTGTTTTTCATGATATTGATCAGGTACTTAGGATTATTCAATTCATATTATTTTTACAATATTATAGGTAAATTCAAGATGACCAGATGTATGGGACATGTGGTAAAAGGGTAATTAGAGCAGACCCTTTGTGCTACTAAAGGGTTAGAGAAGATGAGTTGAGCAGACTTGATGGACAAGCCAAAGCAATTAACCCGACTTGAGTATAAGACTCATCAACTGACCTACTGAGCTCGACCAAAGACAATGACCTCAACCTCGATCGACCATCTGGAGAGAATCTTGCACCGCATAGTGGTCGACGTTGGCAGATCGATTGACATTCTGTTTGCCGCTGCATTTAACATATGGAGTCGGAAGGTCCAGACTATGACCGGTCCATACATTCCTGCTTGGCTTTACAGGGGAGAAGGTGACCTCTAAAGGAAGAATACTACTGCTTGTAACTGTAGGCGAAGGTGCAAATCAGACCACCACCATGGTAGATTTTTCTCGTGGTAGACTGTCAATTGGTCTACAATGTGATCTTGTATGGACCGCCCCTAAACACCATGTGATTTATGGTATCCACTTATCACCTTGCCATGAAGTTTCCGATTAAGCATGGAGCTGGTCAGATTAAAGGGGATCAACATGAAGCTCGACAACGCATCAGGAAAACCATAGTGATAACAGACAATACACATCACCTCCCTAGATCCATGGGAAGAATCTACCAAATGAGGATCACCAGTGGAAGACCTCATGTCAATACCACTATGTGAAACCGACCTGACCCGCACTATCAGGTCAGATCTTTACTTGAATTAGGACATCAAGCAGAGGTTGTCGACCTGTTATGATAACACATTGAAGTCTTCGCTTGGTCCCTATTGAGTGTCAAATATTGCATATTTTTTCCTAATTATATCTTAGTTTCACAAACATGATAAGGCTTAATGGTATATTTTTTACATGTTTTTGTTGCAAGGTGAGTTTAAGACCTTGGATTGAAAAGAGTGCTAAAAGCATGGATTTGATGCTTAAGAATCACCATGGCAAAGGATGGATCTTATGAGACCAAGATTGAAGATTTCAAGACCTCAAGATTCAAGAAAACCAAGTGAAGATGGAAGGAAATCTAAAGTATAAAGTGCAGAAATTCACACTGATCTTGTCATCGACCACCGTTCGATGACATCAAATTCAGAGTTCGATGACATTGAACACAGCTCGATGATATCAAATTTTAACATGAAAATTAAGTTGGTTGCTGGACATATTGGGTACAATTGTCGAGTACTCGAAGCCTCTTTCGATGACATCGAAGAATTACTTGATGACATCGAAGTCTGTTCGATGATATTGAAATTTCTTAAGAATTCTAAAGCAACTCGCTGTACTGTTTTGGACACTTTTTTGATTACTTGAAGATCATTCAATGACATCGAAGGCAGCTCGATGACATCGAAGGAAGGTTCGATGACACAAAGACTTACACATTGTGAAAGGAGTTACGCAGTGTGTGAAGGCGTGACTTCCGGAAATCAACTTATGTTCGATGTCATCGAACGCGTCACGGGGATTGTGTAAATTGAGGTGGTTTTGTGATCTTGCACAAACAAGGCTATAAATATGGGTTTCCTAGAAACTTTTTTTTATATATTTAGGGTTTTAATGAACTGAGCCAAAGGGTGGAGGGGCCTCCTAAGAGTTTTGTTTTTCTTTCCTAGTTTTTTTTTAATGCTTTCTTTTAGGGTTTTGATTCTAATCATGTCTATGGTTGACTAAATCCCTTAGCTAGGGCTAAGGGGTGAAGCTTGTAGCGTGTTGGGATATTTTTCTTTCTTTGATTCTTGTTCTTGTTGAACCTCATTGACTTCTAGTTATTTATTAAGGAATATTTTTAGTTTTTGATGATTTGTTGTGACTTAAATTACAATAGATCTGCGATAACTTTGAATATTTTCTTTTCCTATTTTGAGATTGTGAGATTGGTACATCTTGTTGTCCACTATTGTCTCTTGGACATGGTTGGGTGATGAAATCCTTTCCAATCATCACAATCCTCTCTTATGTATGACTAGATCTATGAAAAGTTCAGAGATTTGATTATCTCAACTTCCAA
This sequence comes from Magnolia kwangsiensis, assembly GCA_037074715.1. Lineage (NCBI taxonomy): Eukaryota > Viridiplantae > Streptophyta > Magnoliopsida > Magnoliales > Magnoliaceae > Magnolia > Magnolia kwangsiensis. Next base: position 49,339,019 of record CM073583.1, read on the forward strand.
TTGGATAGGATAGGACTCCAATTCCAATTGTGATTCTTAAATCAAGTAAGGAAACATCTTGATTGATACAAGTGGATCCTTGGCACCCTAGTTCCCACTTTCAATTGATAGTTTAAGTTTTATTCACAATTATTCCTTTATTTCAGATTTTCTAATTTGATCCTCCTCTGGCTCTACTTCTAGTTACTTTTGAAGTACACACAAGATTAGTCCCTATGGATTCGACCTCAGTCTCACCGAGATTACTACTACATCATGACCCTACACTTGAGGTTGTAAATAGTCCCACAAGGACATGCCCGGTATAGACCCAGAGGTGATTGTCCACCGACTAAACGTGGATCTCGAGTATAAGCCTGTAAGGAAAAAGTGACAAGCATTCTACCCTAAAAGGTATGTAGACATTGGTGAAGAGATCGACAAACTCTTCGAAGTTGGGTTCATTGAGGAGGTCTACTATTCCAACTAGCTAGTGAATGTGGTACTAGTGAAAAAAACTAGCGGGAAATGGTGTGTGGGTGTCAACTACATTGACCTAAATAAGACATGCCCAAAAGATAGTTTTTCCCTCCCAAGGACCAACCAGTTAGTCCATAGCACAACTGGGCATGAGCTCTTTATCTTTATGGATGCCTACTCAAAATATAATTAAATCGAAGTGCATAATCATGACAAATAGAAGACAACCTTCATCATGGATAAATGACTCTATTGCTATAATGTCATGCCTTTTGGATTAAAGAATGCCAGAGCAATTTACCAGTGCCTCGTTAACACGATATTTGCTAAATAGATTGGCAGTACAATGGAAGTCTCGTCAACGACATGCTCGTCAATAGTACTAAAGCGACAAATCACCTGACAGACCTAAGGGAGATGTTTGTGATCTTGAAAAAGTACCGAATGAAATTAAACCCAAACAAGTGCGCTTTTGGCAGCTTGGGTAAATTCCTTAGCTTCTGTTCACAACCCCAAGTGTAGGGTCACGATGTAGTAATAACTCAATGAGACCGAGATCAAATTTACACGGACTAAACTTGTATGTATTCTGAAAATAACTAGAATTAGAAAAAGATCTAAATTGAAATCTGGAATAATGAAGAGTAATTGTGAATAAAGTATCAATAATCAAAATGGGACTAGCGCATCAAGGATCCACTTATAGCTATCAGGATGCTACCTCACTTAATTTAAGAAACACAATTGGGATTGGAGTCCTGTCCTATCCAATTGGAAGATGAAGCAATTGAACCAAATATGAACTTTTCATTGACTTAGTCACATATGGAGTATTGTAATGATTGGAAGGGATTCCATCATCCTACCATGCCCAAGAGACAATGGCGAACAACAAGATTTACCAATATCAAAATTTCAAAACAAAAAAAGAAGATATTCAAAGCCATCATAACATCTATTGTAATCTGAGCTATAATAAATCATAGAAAACTAAAAATATTCCTTAAAATCAAACTAAAAATAAATTAAGTTTAAGAAAAATAAAAATCAAAGAGAAAATCATCCCAACAAGTTACAAGCTTTACCTCTTAGCCCTTGCTAAGAGGTTTATCCAACCATAAACATGGTTGAAACTAAATCTCCTAAATAAAACATTAAAAATAAATAAGGAAATAAGAAAATCTCTTGGGAGGCTACTCCACCCTTTGAATCTTCTTTTGAAAACCTAATTCATGTTTAGAACTACTCAAAGAACCCATATTTATATCCTTATTCTAACCGTCTTTGAAAACTGCCTCAAATTTATGCACTTTGCGTAACGCCTTTGATGTCATCAAACGTAAGTCGGATCCAGAAGTCATGCCTTTTCACACTGTGTAGAGCTTTTCGCACTGCGTAACTTTTCATCTCATTAAACATACCTACGATGTCATCGAACAGTCCTTCGATGTCATCAAAGGGTGTTCGATCAATCAAGAATGTGTCCAGAGTGTTCCAGCGAGTTGCTCAAAAAATCCATAAAAATCTCGATGTTATCGAACTGCCTTCGATGTCCTCGAACAGGGCTTCGATGTCATCGAGAAATGCATCCAATTTGTCTCGTGACCATACTTAATTTTTATGTAATTCTTCAATGTCATCGACCCGGGTTCGATGTCATCAAACACTGGCATTGATGTCATTGACCAGTGGTTGATGCATAGACAATGAAGTTTAGATTATATGAATTTCTACACTTTGTACTTTTAACTTCATTCCTTCTCGAAATGGTTTTCTTGAATCTCGGGGTCTTGAAATCTTCAATCTTGTTCTCCTAAGATCCATCCCTTTCCTTGGTGATTCTTGAGCATCAAATATATGCTTTTAACATTCTTTTCAATCCAAGTTCTTAAACTCACCTTGCAATACAAACATGTATAAAAATACTCATAAAGCATTATCATGTTCATAAAACTGAGATATAAATAGGGGAAAATATGCAATATTTGACACTCAACACACCCCTAACTAGCATTTTACTAGTCCCAAGCAAAACATGCATAGCATAATCTTCAATTTTCAATATTCAAACCTCTTTCAAAAAAGAATGTTTTATGTAAATAAGTATAAATGGGTATAATTCAAAGAAGCGAGACTGAAAATTTGAAAACCTAGAGCCGAATTGTCACGCCCCAAACCCAAAAATCGGATTCACATGAATCCAGATCGCCGAATCCAGTATCGACAGCCTCCGTAGTGCCCCATTCTCGGCTCCTGACAATCATATGCCAGATTTCGATCCTGAGATCCTACAAGGAGGATTTTCAGAATGATTTTTTTTTTGTAATGGAGCATAACCACAAGCATAACCAAGTCACAAAACAATATCACCACATATCCACTATATCAAAAACTTTAAATATAATGTGGAAAGGGAAATATAAGATGATAAAAAAGCTCCAAAATGGCCTGATACGCGGTCCTGCCTCAGCGCTGCTGCTGCCTAACGATACCTGCACGCAACGGTCGTGCATAAGCTTACAAAATCTTAGAGGGTGGTGTAAGTGTGTGCGTAAGGCAAGTGTCAAGTATATAATATCAGAGTAATGCAGAAATATGCTGGAAAGTCCATGAAGGCTATCAGCTGTACCAAAGCTATATGATGCAAGGCATGAATGCTATCGGCCATACCAAGGCCATGCGATGCGAGACATGAATACCATCGGCCACACCGATGCAATGCGAGACCTACATAGCCGAATGTCATATGTGAAATGCAATCCAAGCAAGTCGGTACTCATCAAGTACACATATCAGTACAGTTCCTATCTGGATATCACCGGGGTCTAATACACTCACACTGACTACCTCCTCCCTAGCTGCACAGCCAAGTAAGTGGAATAGACCTCACTATCTGCCTGACCAGTAGTCTGCCAATACCTACCCGGCTCATCGATAGCGGACTCATTTGCGAGCTGGTCAAACTCATATTAGCTTATAGCCCCCTCACTTGGGCGGATAAGGTCATACCCTCTTCTAACCGACCACGACACAGTGGGAGACACGGCCTACTGGTATTTGGCACTCGGGCGCTCATGTATCCACTCAGTCTAGACGTTGGAGCATCTCCTGGTACCAAAAAGGTTCTGGGACTTTCATCCAAGGACATCCTAAGTGCCTACAGTGCTAGAACCAATCATTTTCGGTATCCAATACGACCATCTACGATGTACCTGTGGAGTCACGACCCTGATTTGCTAGGGCATGCAGTAATCTAGTCATACTTATGTGAGATGCATGAATCAGACCGTCAAATCATGCAGCAATCCAGCGCGTACTACGCAATCATATAGGGCACTCTGTCTCATAATAAGTACCGTAAAATGGTCTGCCCAATAGGGTATGCTATGATCAGTCACTACTCATATCAAGTATACAAATGATGCGTATGTGCATGAGTCATGGGATTATATTAAGCATATTATAAAGTGATGAATATTAACGAGTATGGGCCTATCAATGGGCCCTAAGGAGAGTTATAATGCTGATATTTAACCAACATTGTACTTACAATGTGGACATCAAACCAACATTGTTCCCTAGGCACGGCCCGCCATAAATATCATTACATGAACCATGGGAAATCACACATTGCAATGGACCCTAAGGACATTCCGTTGGGCCTCGACCCATTGGCCTTAGATACATCAAATGGGCCGTATCACATGGGCCTTACATTCATCAAATGGGCTGCATTAATGGGCCTCACCAATGAGCCTTATGTACATTGCAATGGTCCATGACCCATGGGCCTTGAAATACATCAAAATGGGCCTCACAACTTGGGCCTTATATGTATCAAATGGGCTTAATCTTATAGCCTTATCAAATAGGCCTAATCCCATAGGCCTTATACATGTCAAATGGGCCTAATCCCATGGGCCTTATATATGTCAAATGGGCCCGATCCCATGGGCCTTATATATGTCAAATGGGCTCGATCCCATGGGCCTTATATATGTCAAATGGGTTAATCCCCTGGGCCTTATATGTGCCAAATGGGCTTAATCCCATGGGCCTTATATGTGTCAAATGGGCCTAATCATTTGGGCCTTAGATATATACCAAGGTAGGCCTCAATGGACGGCCACAAACCAATCAAGATGGGGTCCATTTGAACTTTAAATCTGCCCCAGTCTTTAGCTCATGCACTAAAATGATCTATCAAAATGGTTGGAGGAAATAGGATGCAACTCATGCATCATGGTGGGGCCCACTGTCCTTGGACAGTGCAAATAAAACACATACATCATATGGGGGGGAGGTCCTCCTAACCATCCTCCAGCCAGCAGCATGTTGGACGGCATGATAAAATACATACATTATAGTGGGTCGACGGTGGGAATATAACACATACCTCACTGTGGACTCCCCATGTGGGGCCCACTATAATGTTTGCATGCCATCCAACGCGTTGATAAGGTCACGCGGACCTCGATGAAGAGAAAATAAAAATTTCAGCTTGATCTAAAACTGGGCCTAAAAAGGATTTCAAGGGTAGAGTTCAATCACCGTTGTTTCTTGTGGTGTGGGCCACCGGAGATCTCGATGGGCCTGATTTTTGGGTGGGGCCTACTTCAGAGGGTGGCCCACCATATGAACGACTTAGATGGGATATAAACATCAAGGTGGGGCCCACGGCTAGAGCCGTGGGGCCCTGCTCGTACGCCCGGCTGTCGTGCACAGGCGCTGCCTGCGCCTGACAGCAGCAGCAGCCTCTGCTGCCTCTTACCCCCCCCCCTTTTTTTTTTTTCAAAACACGGTTTTTCCACAGTTTTTCACACGTAGGTCTCACCTCGAATGAATCCACCCTGCCCACTGGATTTCATGGCCTGATACCGTCCAAAGGAGCCCAATATCCGATATTTTTCAATGTATAGAAACGGCATGATGGATTTTCAATGGTAGAAACCATTGTTTTATATACTGTGGCCTGCTAGATTATCGGAAGGACTTCATTTTCTGGCCCAACGCCTAAAATGGGTTGAGGAAAGAAATGGTTGGCGTGGATTGAATACATACATCAAGGTGGGGCCTGCTTGAGTGGCACACTTCAATGGCTTGTAGAACAAGCCCATATTTGTATTTTCCTTCCATGTCCAGCGTCTAGACGATGGACGTTTCTTTTCTTCTTCTTTTTTTCTTTTTTTCTGTTTAGGTGGGCCACCACAAGATGGATGATACATCTAAGATGGGCCCCACTCATGGACTGCTTGGATAAAATACATATTTTATGGTGGGGCTGATTCAAGTGGGCCACATGGCCACATCAACATACAAAAAAAAAAAAAAGGAGAGGGAGAGAGAGAGAGAGAGAATAAAAGAGTGGGACACGCGTGATGGAGGGACCACGACACTATGGGCCCTCCCTTGAGATCAATCATACATCAAGTGGGTCCCAATACATGTGGGCCCACCAAATCAAAGATCAACGGTGGAGATCCTTTCTCCACCCAAATAAGATGGTCTAGATGACCTCTTTCAAACTAGTATTAAACATCATGATGGGGTCCATGGAAAATGGCCCCATCATGGAATGATATTGATGATCAAGATGGGCCATCGACAACATCCTAGGGTTTAAAGTGAGATCCATACCATTGATCGGTAGGCCTCACTTGGCCCATCTTAAAAATATGAAAAACTAAGCTATGGAAGCACCCACCACTTGATCTTCTCGGTCCGTTGGAAAGCCACTCTCCTTATGCTTCACTTTGATGGTGGAGATGGAAAATGGATGGCTAGGATTAGAACTTTTGGGATGGGAAGTGGGCCACCAAAATCACACTTTCTCTCATGGAAAACCTTGGACGTGGGATCCTCTTGCTTGTCTTGGAAAATGTTGAGAAATGAGAGAGAGAGAGAGAGAGAGAGAGAGAGAGAGAGAGAGAGAGAGAGAGAGAGAGAGAGAGAGATGGGATGTGAGGAGTGATGGAGTGATGGGAAGTGAGTGATGGGGTGATGGACATGTACTTGACATGTATGGGTGTGTAAGAGAGAGAGAGAGAGGGAGAGAGTTGACTTTGGTGGTTGCTTGGGGATGGGGTGAAAGGTGATGTGTACTTAACATGAAGTGATTGATGGGTTGATTGATTGATGAGATTGATTTGACATGTTGTAGAGATTCTCTTGGGATTGTAAACCCGTGGCGTTTTCTCGAAATAAACGTCGGCTCACATCTCTTAGTCAGGGTATCGGATCGGTACATGAGTCGCGGCGTTGGAACCGCGGTGACTGTGCAGTCGCAATGATACATGTCTCAGATTAAGCTGACTCAAATGTATAGGATACGACTTACGGTCATGCGCAAACATCGATTACAGGTCGCAGATTGTCGAAATTCGACTGGAAGGATCACGGGAAATGACAGAACAGTACGGTCTAGGATATAGGTCATACAGCCCTCCGCACCTAATAAAAATTTCATCCTCAAAATTTACACTACCATCGCAATTAACCATAACTCAAAAAAGAAATATGAAACATAACATCATATATTATCAAAGCACAATACATCATACAATCAATCATCGAAAAGATGGGGATAACGCTCTCGAATCTCCGCCTCGCGTTCCCAAGATGCCTCATCCACACTATGATGGTCCCACTGCACCTTCACTAAGGGAATGACCTTGGTTCAGAGGACCTGCTCCTTCTGATCAAGGATACGAACTGGCTGTTTAATATAAGAAGCGTCCTCACGAACCTCCAACGACTGCCAATTAATAACAGGCACGATGTCTGACCCAAATTTTCTCAATATAGAGACATGGAAAACGTTGTGAACGCTAGACAACTACGACGGTAAGGCAAGCCGATAGGCCACGACGCCAATGCATCCAGTGATCTCGAAAGGTCCTATGAATCTCGGGGTAAGCTTGCCCTTCGTCCCAAAATGAACCACACCCTTCATGGGTGAGATCTTGAGATACACATAGTCCCCAATGACAAACTCTAAGGAATGACGCCGACGATCAGCAAAACTCTTCTGCCGGTTCTGAGCTATGCGCATCCTCTGCCTGATGATGTCGATAGCCTCTGATGTCTGTAGCACAAGCTCAGGACCTACGAGACGTTGCTCTCCAACCTCGGTCTAACAACTCAGAGATTTGTACGGTCTACCATATAATGCCTTAAAAGAAGACATGTCAATGGTCGCCTGATAGCTGTTTTTGTACGCGAACTCAGCTAATCGCAGGTGCTTGTCCTAACTACCCGAGAAATCAATCGCGTAAGCCCGAAGCATATCTTCAAGGATCTGGTTGACCCTTTCGGTCTGCCCATCAGTTTGCGGATAATATGCGGTGCTGAGCTGTAAATCAGTGCCCATTGCTCTCTGGAAGCTCCTCCAAAACTGAGACGTGAACCTCGGATCTCGGTCTGAAAAAATCAAGATGGGAACACCGTGCAATCTCACGATCTCATCAATAAACATCTTGGCGAGCTGATCTGTATGCCAAGTCTCACGAATCGTAAGAAAATGTACCGACTTCGTCAGACGGTCCACAACAACCCAGATAGCGTCATGACCGCGCTGAGTCCTCGGTAAACCCATGACAAAATCGGTAGATATGTGCCCCCACTTCCACATCGGGACACTCAACGACTGCAATAGACCAGGGGGTCTCTGATGATCGGCCTTGACACGCTGGTAGGTGTCACACTTGGCAACAAAACTGGCTATCTGACGCTTCATCCTTGACCAAAAATATTGACGCCTCATATCATGATACATCTTCGTCGAGCCAAGGTGGATAGAGAAACACGATCGATGTGCCTCGGTCATAAGATCTCAGCATAACTCAAGAACAACTAGGACACATAATCAGCCTCTAAAGCGAAGTTCATCGTCAGAACCAATCTGTCAATCCGTCTGACTCTCAGATGCTGCCTCTGCTTGGTAATCATGTAACGACTCGTCTATCTACTAAGCTTCGATCACCCTTGCGACAAGAGAGGGTTGAATCGAAAGGCTCGATAGCTGAACAATAGATGACTGCAGACCAAACTCAAAGTCGTACTTTGCTATATCTTCCAGCATCCTCCACTCCCGAATCATCATATGCGCCACCAGGCCTCGTGACTAACAGCTGAGGGCATTCGCCAACACATTCGCCTTACCCGGGTGGTACTGGAGATCAAAATCATAGTCTTTCAGAAGTTTCATCCAACGCCTCTGCCTCATGTTCAGCTCAGACTGAGAGAACAAATATTTCAAGCTCTTATGGTTGGAGAAGAGCTTGAATCTCACTCCATAAAGATAGTCCCTCCACACTTTCAATGTAAAGACAACCGCTGCCAGCTCCAGATCGTGCGTGAGGTAGTTCAGCTCATGAACCTTGAGCTGGCGGGACGCATAAGCCACCGGCTTCCCGTGCTACATCAGGACAACACCTAAGCTAACTCGTGAGGCATCGATAAATACAACAAATCCATCACTCCCAGAGGGAAGAGTGAGGATAGGAGCAGATGTGAGGGGGTCCTTCAACTCCATAAACGCCTGTTCACAAGCGTCGCTCCAAATGAACTCGGCACCCTTCTGGGTCAACCTGGTCAACGGGGCTGCAATACGAGAGAATCCCTCAATGAAACGTCGGTAGTAGCCTGCCAAACCAAGGAAACTATGGATCTCAGATGCGTTCATGGGCTGGTCCCACTGACGCACGACATCAATCTTCGAGGGGTTCACCGCGACACCTTGCCTCGTCACTACATGACCAAGGAACTTCACCTCCTCCTTCCAGAACTCGCACTTCTCCAGCTTCATGTAAAGCTCGTGTGCACGGGGGGTCTGCAATGTAATCTCAAGATGCCGCTCATGCTCCTCACGTGTAACATCCCAAAAATTGGGGGTCGGGTAGAAACCCAACTCCCGAGTTCCAGAACATCATTTATGCAACATTTTTAATGATGGATGAATGTTGGTGGTAATAGTACATAAAACATGAAGTTGGGATTCAAATCAACTTCGTAGGGTTTGGAAAATGGGCCTTGTGTTGGAAAGCGTGAGATGTAGCATAGCAATACACAATCCCTCAAGCATTCCACACACTTCATATCAAAAGGGACTGCATGCATTTCATTAAATCAAAATTTGTCACAATACAAGAGATATATCCTTACATGCATCATGACAAGAAACACATGGGAAACTAAACTAGTTAAAGCTACAACGACAACATAAACCAACGACTAAGCCTTCTTAGGCTCACACACCAAAAATAGAAAATAGCTAACTACGACTAACAAGCGACTAAAATCTAATCGCTAATCCGAGTCTGGCGATGGAGGAGGAGCACCCTTATCATGCAGACAACACATGATGGCCTTCAAAGTACGAGTCACCTTGCCAAATTTTCATTTCATGACGGCCTTGATATCCTCAAGATCTGGTTTCACCTCAGGCCGAAGTTCTTGTACTTCCCGTCGCAAAGCAACCTGACTCTCCTCAAGTCGGGCTATATGAGCATCCCTAGCGGCCTGAGTCACAGTAGGAGGACTCTCATCAGTATCCTGAGCCTCCTCTTCCTCTTCTTCCTGGACTTCTTCCTCTATTTCTGCCCCAGCTTCTTCTTCACTAGCATCCTCTTCACTATCATATTCGCCCTCACTGTCATCATCAAGCTGAGCCTCACGCTGCCGAGGTCCTATCTTCATCTGGTTCATGGTAGCCTCATCAATGAAGTGAATCGGCACAGGCGTATCCGGCCCAAGTCTGTAAGAAAACTCAAGCGCGATCTTGCATATGAGTCGGCCAAAGGGAAGTGACTCAGACATTCTTCTTGATTTCGCTATGAGGATGATCTGTCGCAACAAAAAGGTGACCATACACACATTCTCTCCCTGGCCCACTTGATACAGGAAATCGACCATGAGACGCGTACATTCACTATGGTTGGTCGACCTAGGATACACATTGAACGTGCAAATATGGTGCAACAGGCGAAAATCATCCAACATGTGAGAAGCTAAGATGCTCTTGTTATGCTGCCACGAAACCAAACCACCACATAGGAATCTGGTGCGGCGATTTCACTCACGAACACTCTTCAGATTCTTAGCACTTAGATGTACTTCACCAAGAGGCACCTTCAAAAGTCAGGTTATCAACCGAACATCGATCGTGGCTTCCCGATCTCTATCAAAGGGAATCCTGAACTGCAATGGCTCCAACGTAGGAGCCCGAATATGAGCATAGAAGGCACGAACAGTGCTTACATTCACACGAGATTGGGCTTCAAAGAGCGGACCCCAGTTGGCAGCTTCGATGTGCTCAAATAACAGAAACTCACCAAAGAGCCGCTTCTCCACATGCGCCTCAAACAGAACCTTACGATCAGTATACGTGCCATGGGCCAAGTCCGCCAACAATGCACGCCCTATGTGCGCACGGGGATCCAAATCCCACTTCGTATGTAGCTCTCTGCCAACACTTGGACTAGCGACGACGCTTGAGCTAGCTGTGCCACCTCTCGGCTTCCTCGATCGTGAAGGGCGACTAGGCCCAGCTTCATCTACGGCAGTCTTCCTCTCTCCCATGAGAGAGAAGATGGTAGAGAAAGAGAAAAGAGAAAAAATAGCCTCAACAATAGCCATGAAAAATGGAGGAAATGGGGAGATAGGGCTGCCCTAATGGACTGAAACGAATCTAGGCCTTGTAGAGGGGTAGATCAGGCTCCCAAAGGCTGAATTTTCAAATGAAAAAGAGTAAAATAAGTGGGAATGGAGGCTTACATGAAATTTTACCTTCAATGGAGGGTGTAGGAGCTCTAATCGACGAGAATGAAGAGAGAGGGGACTGCCTACTGTTGTGGATGATGGGTCAGCATCAGTTTTAGTAGAAAATGGGGTGGGAGAGGTTTGACACCGAGATTTGAGAGGGAGGCAGCAAAAAAAATGTAAAAGGGAGAGCTTGGGAACGTGAAATGTGAAGGAGGTAGGGTTTTTGGGGGGTTTTGAGGGATGTCCCACGTGTAAGGGGCGCCTTAACCGTTTAAGGGCGTCGGCCTGAAATTCAGCCCGAGTGGGGCCCATCGTACGGCGAGCCCTCACCGGTGAAATTACAAACTGGCAACACCGGCCATGTGGGCTAGGTTCCCCCTGCCGTGGAGGTCCCAATTATATGTGGGACCCACCCTAGTTCATTGTCTTTTAGCCTAGATAAGCCCATGACTCCGTTTGGAGTGTTTCGGGGCCAATTTGTAAATCAGAATGAGTTTATGCATCATGTAGCATATGATTTTGGGGTAGGAGAGGCTAATCCATCCATCTAACCCATTTATTACAAGAGATTCTATAAATAGAATGTCCAAAAATCTAATTCTTACATATATTTACTATTTATAGTAAAATTTTTGTTTAAGTATGATTCACTATCCTTCACACATTAGGATTTATGTGTAGTATGAAAAGACTTAGAAAAAGTTGAAGAAAGGGGTGGTGAAAGGAAAGATTCTGAAAGAATTGGATGAAAAGGGGTTTTTAAGCCTTGAGATTGAGTGTAAGGGTTGTGGTTGCCCTACGACCCAAGGACATGCATTTCTGGGTTTGGAATTCTTCTGGGATCATCTTAAACCCGCCAAATAATGACCTAGAGGCGACTTAGGTCACTTCACACGATTAAAGATACGTTATGGACTCGATCAAAATGATCAATTTGAGTAGACTTCGCCTATTAACGAAACTGAAGTCCTACGAGTATTTTTAAATTTTTCTCGCACCCACCTAAGTCAAAGGGGCGATAGTGTACGTCGCGTGGCCATAACCCAGGTCCGGTTTAATCCAAATCATGCTCTGATACCATCTGTAACATCTCAAAAATTGAGGGTCGGGTAGAAACCCAACTCCCGAGTTCCAGAACATCACTTATGCAACATTTTCAATGATGGATGAATGTCGGAAGTAATAGTACATAAAACATGAGGTGAATTAAGCCAAAACAACATATCATACTCCAGAGACAGTTAATTTAACAAGCGGAACACTGTGATGAATACATAAAATATATAATTAATTGTAAATCTCCAGAGTGTGAACATGTTACCAGGTTAATTAAATACATGTATACTCCAAAAATGAAAAGAAAAGAATATACATGAGTGCTCCGAAAATATAAAATGACAAGTGTCAAGGCGTCTAATCAACCTCCCTGTAATCCCATCGATCAGAACATGCATAAAGGAGGGATCCTCCTCATCATCATCAAGTCTGGCTCCTCTTCACAAGCAGCGCCATCATCTGAAACTAAAATAGAGACTGATGGGTGTCTGAAATACCATCCCGTAACGTAGGAATGAGTAATCAACTCAATGAAATCATAGAGCAAAGATTAACATGTTATCAAATCAATCACCCGATAATAGTAAAGCAAACAATCAAATATTTCTAGATACTGTTGTTAATACATGCATGAAATGACATGATGGATGCCCTCACTAACATACTCCCTCATACGACACCATCTTACGCCCGCGGCATGCTTGTGTTCCTCAGTACTCCACATCTTCCAGGCACATACAATGCTATATGGATAATGATTACCGAGTTGTTATTAGTCCTTTCATTCAGCAGTATTGAGAAACTAAGGTACTTCCCTTATATCAATCCCAACACAGATCCTGTTTAGGGTCGTCACTCCTAGTAATCTCATACGACGTTATATTTGTAGGTCGCTGCAAGGGCTGTCAGGGCTGTTGCTCACACTCGTTGCATCGCTCCCCCATCACCTTATCAATACAGGCCTAATGTACTCTTGTCGCTACGGAAGGGTCGTCGCCTCCCACAGACTCAGAATACGCTCGCGGTCACTACAAAGGGCTCGTCACCTGATCAGTGTAGGCCGACAGTAAGAATATAGTATCCTATACTATCATAATCTACTCACGAGTCTGGGTTGCTCACTGGTCACTACGAGGAGGTTTGTGGTCCCAGGTAGGCCGACAGCTCGACCACGGTGTCCCATACCACCATACCCAACTCATGAGTCTTTATGGATCAAGTTACCATAGTTAACATGGTTTCCAATGGTAAGTTCAGTACCCTAGGTTCAAGCAGTTATGACTCATACATGGTGAATACACAATGGCCAGTCGGGTTACTTAACGGGCTCGACTAGTACGAGCGCATCTCAAGCTGAGCGACATAAAGTGCATAAAACACTTCGTGTGGCCTAACCACTGCTGCCAACCCAAAACACGACTCGCATTTATCGACGCATCCTTCGTGGCAAATAGAAGCCACCCACGAATTCAATCCATTACCGACTGCCTGGACTAACGTATAGCCCCAAACAATTGTAAACCACATCAAAGATCATATGAGAATAAAAGAAATGAAATGCAACAAAACAAGCATATTGATAACATGTTGTACACACAATGAAAGCAAATCAACCAACACATGTATTCCATATATGTGAGGAAATCAATTCATATAGCAAACATGGAGGAAAATCATATACATCATCATGTTGATTGAGAATTTAATCTCAAAACTAATCTACAACAACATTGGCTCGATACATACTAATACAAACATTTATACAAACACTTAGTCTACACACTTTAGTCTACATAGGGTATGTCGACCCAAAGTGTGCATTAGGACGAATCTCTTCGCCAAACAGATCATACACACTTATCTAATATCATAACATGACAAAATCACATGGCATCCATTTCAGCAAAATACAGACGTATACAGTATTTCCTATAAATGACTAAAATACCCTAATTCTCATATTTTCCGTACGCAGGCGAAATGGAAAACAGATAGCATGTTCTACATGTCAAATGGCATTCTCTTCGACAATCCACTATTAAACGACATTAAAAGCTTTGAAATCAGTCAATCAAAGCATCTAAAATCCTCACCTTTCATCGTAGAAACGTATCGATTCGAATAGAACATCAACGCTTTGTCAACGGCGTTATGACGACCTAATACACAAGATACATAAGCTACTTCGATAGTGAATCGAAGAAATCCCTAAAATAGTAATTGGTTAGGGTTTTCTTACCTAAGAGTGCGTTGGAAATCACCGGAAAAGTGATTGGGATGCGGTGCTTCGATATGAGCAAAAGTTGGTGCAAGTGGAGGGAAATCTCTCCCACAAGTCTCTCACTTTCTCTCTCTCTCTCTCTCTATCTAGGGTTTGTTTCAAATTTGGATGGGAGGGTCGTGAGAGGGTTTAAAGCCCTTATATAGGCTAAAACATAACCTAAATAGACTTGGGAACAAAGTATACTTGGGTTATAGCCAAATCGGGGCTGTTTCGATCCAAAAGAGCGTTTCGGGAGATCCCCTGGCCGAACGCGATCGGACTTAAGCTCATGATCACTGGATATTGTCCACACCAAGTTTTTAGTCCGGTAGAGTTCACAGATCGCACGTGGCGGTCCAGTTTCAGTTCAGCGATCGTTGTACCTAAATTAGGTCTACAAGTCTCATGATACGAAAGAGAAATTTTTCCTAATCCGAGGGTGAAAGTTGGCTGAATTTCGATGGTCAGAACGCTTAATAATAACTCACAAAGACTCGTGCCAGATTTGAATTAAATTTTCAAATCTTTACCCATTTCTCACTCTCTTCACTCCAGGCTCAATGAAATAGCCTCAGAGCATCGGTTGGGCTTGATTTTCGAAATGATTGTCAAGTCCAGCTAAACGGTCATAACCGTCTAAGATTGTAGACATCGGACTTTCGACGCACGGTCTAAATCAAATATGAAGTTTCAAAGGGCTCCTGAGAGCAAATGGGTTTAGAGTTTGATCCTAGGTTTTAGGGTATTATAGCGTCATTGATTTTATAAGTTTTGGGTCTTGCAGAACGTATTTAAAGCGATCAGTGCTAATTTCGTAGGTAATCTAGTGTAGCGATGGCTAATTCACGTTAAATTCTAAAGAATTAGGTTCTAAATGATTTCTTTGGGTTTGGAATTGGGTTCTGAGAGGTTACTAAGGTGTTATGGTTAGCCCATTGCCTAAGGACGTCTAATCCTAGGTTGGCAAAAATTTGGGATGTTACATCACGGGT
Source organism: Magnolia kwangsiensis (assembly GCA_037074715.1). Lineage (NCBI taxonomy): Eukaryota > Viridiplantae > Streptophyta > Magnoliopsida > Magnoliales > Magnoliaceae > Magnolia > Magnolia kwangsiensis. The sequence continues at coordinate 49,354,550 of CM073583.1, forward strand.
CCTCGAATATATCAGAATGTCGTCGATGAACACCACAATATACTGATCGAAATACGGACGGAAGACCTCGTTCATCAACTGCATGAATACTGCGAGCGCATTGGTCAGTCCGAAGGACATGACCTGGAACTCAAAATGACCGTAGCACATCCTGAAGGCTGTCTTCAGGATATCCTCATCTCGAACCCGAACCTGATGATAACCGGACCGCAAGTCTATCTTTGAAAAGAACTGCGCCTCCTGCAGCTGATCAAACAAGTTATTGATCCTCGGGAGTGGGTACTTGTTCTTGATCATGACCTTGTTGAGCTCGCGGTAATCTACGCAAAGCCTCAACGAGCCATCCTTCTTCTTCACAAAGAGTACCGGCGCTCCCCATGGTGAACTGCTCGGACGAATAAAGCCTCGCTTGCGCAACTCGTCTAACTGCTTCTACAGCTCCCGTAACTCCAACCGTGCCGTAAGATACTGGGCCTTCGAGATAGGCGTGGTACCGGGCACGAGATCAATCTGGAACTCAGTGTGCCGACGAGGTGGTAACCCCAAAATCTCCTAGAACACATCAAGAAAACCATAAATAATAGGAAACTAGTCGATACTCAAAGCAGCTGACTCCTCAACTACACATGATAATAGTTGCTCTCCTCTAAGCTTGGCAACAAACTGAAATTTTGGCACGCCGGGTATGCAGAACGTGACTGTCCTCGCAGAGCAGTCTAATATGGCGTAGTACTCGGTGAGCCAATCCATGCCTAGGATGACATCAAACTCAGACATCGGCAAAGTGAAAAGATCAGCCGGTAAAAAGATATCCCCAATCAAAACGGGGCAAGATGGGCAAAATCGGCCCAACATTGCTGTCTTCCCTAAGGGCGTCGATACTATCAAACCCTCATGGGCATACTCCAACAGCAAACCGGTCAATCGGTAGAAATCATCGATGATAAATGAATGCGATGTACCAGAATCAAATAATACACGTGCAATGCATGTAGAAACGGAAGAGTACCCTTGATGACCCCTCCTGATGACTAAGGCTCCTGCTGAGCGGCATAGAATCTGCCCTGAACCTACTGGGGAGGTGCAGGTCCCCTCTGAGGTCTCTGCTGATGCTGTTGTGGTTGCTGTGGGGGCCTAACCTGCTGCCTCTGCTGCTATGGGGGAGGTACAGAAGGCTGGTGCTGTGGTCGCTGCTACTGTAGTGGTTGTCGCGGAGGTGGATGCGGTGCCCTCAGCTGCTGCTGATGAGGATGGGGACACTCATGCCTACATTGTCCTATTCGACCGCATCCAAAGTACCTGTAAATGGTCCCGAAGGTGGTGCTAGGGGTACTGCTGGTGCTCGAAATGCTGGGCGGGTCGTGCGCTGTTGCCGTGAATGATGCTGCTGGTGAGAACTACTAGAGGGTGCCTTCCTCTTCTGATCTCCCCTCTGATCACGGGCTCTTTGCACACCGCCCAATCTGTCTCATATATCAGGGCTCTCTCTACTATCTGCTCAAATGTCGGAAGCATGTGTCCGATCATATGACTCCGGAGGGCAGGAGGTAAGCCGTTCTCAAAACGGCGGGCCTTCCGACCCTCATCGTCAACAAGATATATCAAAAATCTGGATAGTACGACGAATCGAGCCTCATACTAGGACACTGTCATGTCTCCCTAGAACAGAGTCTCAAACTCTAGTGTGCGCTACTGTTGCACATGCTCGGGAAAGAACTTCTGATCAAACTGGTCTACAAAGTCCTCCCAGGTCCACTCAAAATCAGCAACTACCATCGGGCCACAGATGACCACCAAAACTGAGCCTCACCCTGGAGAAGGAATACAACAAGTGGGACTTGCTGCTGGGTAGTACATCTCATGGTGTCAAATATCTTCTCCACCTCGGAGCACCATATCTCTGCTGTAGTAGGGTCTGGATCGCCCTGGAAACGCGGGGGATCGTGCTGTCCAAAATCCTTGAGAAGAGCGCTCACACGCTCCTGCTCAGCCTCGGCTGGTGTAACAGTGGGACGCCTACTCTGCCCCTGAAGAATGGCGATCATCACCTGCAACATCTGCTGCAGCTGAGTAGCACTCACAGGTACGGTCAGATCAGCACCGGTCTTAGGTAAAGGAGTGGCATCCTCAAGCTGAAAGGCAGGAATATCTGGTGGTGGAGCAGGAGTAGCAGGTGGTAAAGCAGGAGCAGCAGGTGGTAAAGCAGGAGCTGCAGGTGGTGGTGCGGGAGTCACAGGTGGTGGAGCGATATTCGCTCGGGTCGCTCTTCTAGCCATAGTGTCGTACAGGAAGGAACAATGACCTATTAGCCTTGAGAATTCTCGAAGGTATAAACGTTAAGGGTCTATGTCAGAAAATTGCTAAGTCATTCGGACTTGGAACTTATTTATAGTAGATATGTGATGTGATCCTCAGGTATTCCCAAGTTATGCTATGATACCAACTTCTATCATGCCTCGAACTCGAAAATAGGATTTGCATGAATCTCGATCGTCGAATCCGGTACCGACAGCCTCCGAAGTGTCCCATTCTCGGCTCCTAACAATCATATGCCAGATTTCGATCCTGGGATCCTACAAGGAGGATTTTCAAAATAATTTTTTTTTGTAATGGAGCATAACCACAAGCATAACCAAGTCACAAAATAATATCACCACATATCCACTATATCAAAAACTTTAAGTACAATGCGGAAAGAGAAGTACAAGATGATCAAAAAGCTCCAAAATGGCCTAATACACACTCCTGCCTCAGCGCTGCTGCTGCCCAACGACACCTACACTCAACGGTTATGCATAAGATTACAAAAGCTTAGAGGGTGGTGTAAGTATGTGTATAAGGTAAGTGCTAAGTATATAATATCAGAGTAATGCAGAAACATGCGGGTAAGTCCATGAAGGTTATCAGCTGTACCAAAGCTATATGATGCAAGGCATGAATGCTATCGGCCATACCAAGGCCATGCGATGCAAGACATGAATACGATTGGTCCCACCAATGTAATGCGAGGCCTACATAGCCGAATGTCATATGCGAAATGCAATCCAAGCAAGTTGGTACTCATCAAGTACACATATTAGTACAGTTCCTCTTTGGATATCACTGGGGTCTAATACACTTACACTGATTGCCTCCTCCTTAACTGTACAGCCAAGTAAGCGGAATAGACCTCACTATCCGCCTGACCAGCAGACTCATTTGTGAGCTGATCAAACTCATCCTAGCTTATAGCTCTCTCACTTGGACAGAGAAGGCCACACCCCCTTCCAACCGACCATGACACAGTGGGAGATGCGGCCTACTGGTATTCGGCACTCGGGCGCTCATGTATCCACTCGGTCTAGACGTTGTAGCATCTCCTGGTACTAAAAAGGTTTGGGACTTTCACCCAAGGACATCCTAAGTGCCCACGGTGCTAGAACCAAGCATTTTTGGTATCCAATACAGCCATCCATGATGTACCTATGGAGCCACGACCCTGATGTCGCTAGGGTGTGCAGTGATCAAGTCATACTTATGCGAGATGCATGAATCACACTGTCAAATCATGCAGTAATCCAGCGCGTACTGCACGATCATGTGGGGCACTCTGTCTCATAACAAGTCCCAAAAAATGGTCTGCCCAAAGGCATATGCTATGATCAGTCACTACTCATATCAACCATACATATGACGCGTATGGGCATGAGTCATGGGATTATACTAAGCATGTTATAAAGTGATGAATATTAACGAGTACGGTCCTATCAATGGGCCCTAAGGGGAGTTACAATGCGGACATTTAACCAACACTGTACTTACAATGTGGACGTTAAACCAACATTGTTCCCTAGGCACGGCCCGCCATAAATATCATACATGAATCACGAGAAATCACACATTGCAATGGACCCTAAGGACATTCCGTTGGGTCTCGACCCATGGGCCTTAGATACATCAAATGGGCCGTATCACATGGGCCTTACATTCATCAAATGGGCTACATTAATGGGCCTCACCAATGAGCCTTATGTACATTGCAATGGTCCATGACCCATGGGCCTTGAAATACATCAAAATGGGCCTCACAACTTGGGCCTTATATGTATCAAATGGGCTTAATCTTATGGCTTTATCAAATGGGCCTAATCCCATAGGCCTTATATATGTCCAATGGGCCTAATCTCATGGGCCTTATATATGTCAAATTAGCCCGATCCCATGGGCCTTATATATGTCAAATAGGCTTAATCCCATGGGCCTTACATGTGCCAAATGGGCTTAATCCCATGGGCCTTATATGTGTCAAATAGGCCTAATCATTTGGACCTTATATATATACCAAGGCGGGCCTCAATGGACGGCCACAAACCAATCAAGATGGGGTCCATTTGAACTTTAAATCTTCCCATTCTTTAGCTCATGCACTAAAATGATCTATCAAAATGGTTGGAGGAAATAGGATGCAGCTCATGCATCATGGTGGGGCCCACTGTCCTTGGACAGTGCAAATAAAACACATACATCATAAGGGGGGGGAGGGGGGTGGTCCCCCTAGCCATCCTCCAACCAGCAGCATGCTGGACGGCGTGATAAAATATATACATTATAGTGGGTCCCCATTGTCCGTTGGACGGTGGGAATATAACACATACCTCACTATGGGCTCCCCATGTGGGGCCCACTATAATGCTTGCATGCCATCCAACCCGTTAATAAGGTCACACAGACCTGGATGATGAGGAAATACAAATTTTATCTTGATCCAAAACTTCAGTGGGCCTAAAAAGGATTTCAACGGTAGAGTTCAATCACTGTTGTTTCTTGTGGTGTGGGCCACCGGAGACCTCGATGGGCCTGATTTTTTGGGTGGGGCCTACTTCAGAGGGTGGCCCACCATATGAACAACTTAATGGGATATAAACATCAAGGTGGGGCCCACGGCTGGAGCTGTGGGGCCCTGCTGGTACGCCCGGCTGTCGTGCACAGGCGCTGCCTGCGCCTGGCAGCAGCAGCAGCCTCTGCTGCCTCTTACCCCGCCCCCCTTTTTTTTCTTGAAAACAAGGTTTTTCCGCAGTTTTTCACACGTAGGTCCCACCTCGGATGAATCCACCCTGCCCACTGGATTCCATGGCCCAATACCGTCCAAAGGAGCCCAATATCCGATATTTTTCAATGTATAGAAACGGCATGATGAATTTTCAATGGTAGAAACCATTGTTTTATATACTGTGGCCTGCTAGATTATCGGATGGACTTCATTTTCTGGCCCAACGCCTAAAATGGGTTGAGGAAAGAAATGGTCGGCGTGGATTGAATACATACATCAAGGTGGGGCCTTCTTGAGTGGCACACTCCAATGGCTTGTAGAACAAGCCCATATTTGTATTTTCCTTCCATGTCCAGCGTCTAGACGCTGGACGTTTCTTTTCTTCTTCTTTTTTTTATTTTTTTTCTATTTAGGTGGGCCACCACAAGATGGATGATACATCTAAGATGGGCCCCACTCATGGACGGCTTGGATAAAATACATATTTCATGGTGGGGCTCATTCAAGTGGGCCACATGGCCACACAACATACAAAAAAAATAAATAAAAAAGGAGAGGGAGAGAGAGAGAGAGAGAGTAAAAGAGTGGGACATGCGTGATGGAGGGAGCACGACATTATGGGCCCTCCTTTGAGATCAATCATACATCAAGTGGGTCCCAATACATATGGGCCCACCAAATCAAAGATCAACGGTGGAGATCCTTTCTCCACCCAAATAAGATGGTCTAGATGACCTCTTTCAAACTAGTATTAAACACCATGATGGGGTCCATGGAAAATGGCCCCATCATGGAATGATATTGATGATCAAGATGGGCCATCGGCCATATCCTAGGGTTCAAAGTGAGATCCATACCATTGATCGGTAGGCCTCACTTGGCCCATCTTAAAAATATGAAAAACTAAGCTATGGAAGCACCCACCACTTGATCTTCTCAGTCCATTGGAAAGCCACTCTCCTTATGCTTCACTTTGATGGTGAAGATGGAAAATGGATGGCTAGGATTAGAGCTTTTAGGATGGAAAGTGGGCCACCAAAATCGCACTTTCTCTCATGAAAAACCTTGGACGTGGGAGCCTCTTGTTTGGCTTGGAAAATGTTGAGAAATGAGAGAGAGAGAGAGAGAGAGAGAGAGAGAGAGAGAGAGAGAGAGAGAGAGAGAGAGAGATGAGATGTAAGGAGTGATGGAGTGATGGGAAGTGAGTGATGGGGTGATGGACATGTACTTGACATGTATGGGTGTGTAAGAGAGAGAGAGTGAGAGAGTTGACTTTGGTGGTTGCTTGGAGATGGGGTGAAAGGTGATGTTACTTGACATGAAGTGATTGATGGGTTTATTGATTGATGGGATTGATTTGACATGTTGTAGGAATTCTCTTGAGATTGCAAACGCGCGACGTTTCCTCGAAATAAATGTCGGCTCACATCTCTTAGTCAGGGTATTGGATCGGTACATGAGTCACAACGTTGAAACCGCGGTAACTGTGCGGTCGCAATGGTATATGTCTCGGATTAAGCCAACTCAAATGTATAGGATACGACTTACGGTCGTGCGCAAACGTTGATTACAGGTCGCGGATTGCTGGAATTCGATGGGAAGGATCGTGGGAAACGACGGAACAGTACGGTCTAGGATACGGGTCTTACACGAATCACATGAGCAATCAATCAAATAAGTTCTTCATCAATTACTTAGTAGTAGTATAAGTTCATATACCAAGTTTTTCAATGTGCTCAGTGAATTTCAACTTACTTTTCATAGAAATACTATTATTTCATAATGTTAGTCATGCTCATCACCTCAAGATTGATTGAATAATCAAGAGCTGATTCCAAACTTATCCCCTTTTCCTTCTTTTTTCCTATTTTTGATTTTATATCGATGATCCCTTTTTATTTATTCTTCTTTTCATACTTTTCATCTTCATTCTTTTCAGACTTTTTATTCTTTTCATTCTTTTCATTCTTTTCCAGTCTTTTGATCATAAATGACATTTTTGTCGATCTCTTTATTTTTTAACTGGTTCATTTCATTTTTTTAAGGTGGATAAAATTCTCCAGACTTAATTCTCAACATCTATCAATGATTCACATACTAACAATTAGAAATTCTAACGTAATTCATAGAAAATAAATTGAATATGTTTTGTGATTTAGGTCAACGTGATATTCAAACTTCCTCTCAGTCCATTAGATGAGAGAACTCCAACAATTCAAAATTCAATCTCTATCTTATTAGTATACTCATAACATTCTTAAGTGTACAAACTATCACTTTTCTGAACAGATTTTTAATTTGAAAAATTAAAAATTTTCAAAATTTTTTCTTAAAGACTAAAAAAACACTAATTAGTTTACCTAATCCACACCCCCAATCGAAAATCTACATTGTTCTCAATGTAAAAGATATAAACATTCAATGAATATGAGATAACAAAATGAAAGGAGTAATGATGGAAAGGTAATACCTGAAGAAGTAGAATTGAAGCTCTTTTAAAGTTCTCAACATGTAAATGGGTTAGTATGAAGACTAAAAAAATTGGAAAACAAATTATCCGAATACTAAATCTTATGAAAGTAATAAAACTAACTACACCTCCATCATACTATGAAGTTAATCCTGATACACAGGATCAATGAGAGGCATGGACATATCCTCTGAATCAAATTTTTCAACAAATAGCTTTAAACAATGTCCATTCACTTTGAAAACATTGTCATTTGTCAGATTCTTTATCTCAACGGCCCTATGAGAATAGACATCAGTAACAGTGAAAGGGCCGGTCTAATGACATTGAAGTATTTTCAGAAAAAAATTTAACCGAGAATTGTACAGAAGGACTTTTTGACCGGTTATAAATGATTCCTGAAGGATGATCCGGTCATGGAACACCTTCATCCTGTCCTTGTAAATTTTTGAGTTCTCATAAACATTGTTCCGAATTTCTTTGAGTTCATTCAATTGAAGTTTTCCCAATGAGTTAGCATTGTCTAGGTTAAAATTTATATTTTTGATAGCCCAGTAGGCTCTATGCTCCAGCTCCATAGGCAGGTGACAAGCTTTTCCATAAACTAGTCTAAAGGGAGACATTCCAATGCAAGTCTTAAAAGCTGTACGGTAAGCCCATAAGGCATTAGTCAAGTAGATTGACCAATCCTTACGGTCAGTGTTGACCATTTTTTTTCAGAGTTTGCTTAATTTTCCTGTTGGAAATCTTGGCTTGCCTGCTTGTCTGCGGGTGATATGGAGTGCTCACCTTATGAGAGATGCCATATTTCTTCATTAAGTTTTCGAATAGCATATTGAAAAGTGTAACCCTCCATCACTAATGATGGCTCAAGATGTTCAAACTAGGAAATGATATATTTTTTTAAGATCTAATGACCGTTAGATGATTATTGTTCCGGCATAGGATCACTTCGACCCACTTAGTGACATAGTCTACTGCCAACAATATGTAAATATTTCCAAAGGAAGGGGGGAATGGCTCCATTAAATCGATGATCCAGCAATTGAATGCTTCGATGATAAGAATTGGGTTTAGTGGCATCATATTTCTATGAGACAATCTTCCCAATTTCTAACAATGCTTACAAGCTTTGCAAAACTCATGAGTATCTTTGAACATTGTGGGCCAATAAAAGTTGAACTGCAAAATTTGGGCTGTGGCCTTTTTAGCAGAAAAATGACCACAACAGGCCTAAGAGTGACAAAAGGAGATAACACTCTGATGTTCATTGTCTAACACATATCTCCTCAAAATTTGGTCTGGGCAATATTTAAATAGATAAGGATCATCCCAGAAAAACTTACGTACCTCGGCAACGAATTTTTTCTTATCTTACGTAGTCCAATATGTTGGTGTGAAACTTATGGTAAAATAATTTGTAACGTCAGCAAACCAAGGTAATTGGGAGAGTTTAAACAATTGTTCATCAGGGAACATATCGTTTATTGGTGTCAGCTCAAGAGAATCGGGAAGATTAAGCCTAGAGAGATGGTCAACCACTACATTCTCTACTCCCTTTTTGTCTCGTATTTTCATGTCAAATTCTTGAAGTAGGAGGATCCATCTTATCAAATGAGGCTTAACATTCATCTTAGATAGAAGGTACTTTAGCATTACATGATCAGTGTAAATGATGATCTTAGATCCGATCAATTAGGACCTAACTTTGTCTAAAGTGAACATTATGGCTAACAGTTCCTTCTTCATAGTAGAGTAGTTCACTTGGGCAGAATTTAGAGTTTTAATCACATAGTGAATCACAAGGGCTTCTTCTCTTTCCTCTGGCCTAACACTGCCTCAATAGCATAGTCAGACGTATTGCACATAATCATAAAAGTTATGCTTCAATCGGGTGGTTGCATGATAGGTGCGGTTGTCAACATAGTTTTGAGCTTACTGAAAGCTTCTTAGCATTGTTCAGTCCACTTGTATGATGCATCGTTTTGAAGGAGATTACATAAAGGATGAGAGAGGTGGCTAAAGTCCTTTATGAATCATCTATAACATCCAACGTGTCCTAGGATGGATCGCATGTCACATATACTCTTGGGTGGAGGTAGGTTAGAGATAAGGTCAATTTTAGCCTTGTCTACCTCAATTCTCTTAGACAAAATTATATGTCCAAGCACTATTTCCTTAAGAACCATGAAATGACATTTCTCCCAATTCAGAACTAAATTCTTTTCTTCACATCTTTTCAACACATTTTAAAGATTTTTCAAACACTTTCTGAAGGATGGAGCAAAAATAGAGAAGTCATCCATGAAGACCTTTAGATATTGCCCTACCATATCAGAAAATATACTCAATATACATCGCTGAAAAGTGGCAGGAGTATTACACAATCTGAATGACATCCTTCGGTAAGTAAAGGTGCCATAGGGGCATGTGAATATTGTCTTCTCCTGATTTTTAAGGGCTATCTCTATTTGATTGTAGCCCGAATACCCATCAAGGAAACAGTAGTAAGAGTGACCAACTAGCCTTTCCAAAATTTAGTTAATGAAGGGCAAAGGAAAGTGGTCCTTCCATGTGATAGTATTCAACTTCCTATAGTCAATGTACATCTCCAACCAGTAATGATTCTAGTTGGCACGAGTTCATTGTCAGCATTGGCTACGATGGTGATTCGAGACTTCTTAGGAACCACCTGAGTTGGACTCACCCATTAACTATTGGATTTTGGATATATAGTACCCACATCCAACAACTTAAGGATCTCTCCTTTAACCACTTCATTCGTATTTGAATTTAGTCAATGTTGTGGTTGTCGGGAGGTCTTCGCATTATCCTCAAGATGAATGCGGTGTGTACAAATCAAAGGATCAAATCCCTTGAGGTCCGCAATCGACCATCCAATGGATCCTTTATGCTCGATAAGAGTAGAAATAAGCATACTCTCTTATTTTTATCTCAAGGTGGAAAGAAATCACCACCGAGTATGTCTCATCTTAACCTAAGTATACATATTTAAGATCAATAAGAAGAGGTTTTAAGTCAAGCTTTGGTGCTTTAAGGCTAGACGATAGAGACACTACATTGGTTTGGGGCAGAGTCTCAAATTGTGGCCTCCACCAGTTAACTTCAAGCACTGGCATAGAATCAAGAAAGGTATCCATCTCCCTATTTGTGTCATCATCTAAATCGGGGGAGTGGGCCAAACACGTCTTTAGAGGGTCAGAGAGTAGAGTTATCAGTGCTCTATCTTCCACAAAAGAATCTATCAAGTTAATGTCGTGGATATCATC